>CM077318.1:60789659-63218096 GCA_039655065.1 Glossophaga mutica | reverse complement strand
TGACCAGTGCATACCTGGTACTTTTTTGTGCATAATATACTGCTGAAACTACTGTGGATATTCATATTTATAACTTCCCACTTTCTCATGAAAAGTGTTCTGCCTCACTGGCCTGTGACCATTCAGAGTTTGGAAAAGCACCTGGGAAGCAACCTGTTAAAAAATGTATATGCTACTTTACTCCTCATAGATTTTGTCCTTGTAAGCAGATTAAGAATTTCTGGGGGCTGCAGATAACCCCCAGACTAACTGAGATATTTGGTACAATGTTGGATGGAGTTTATTTATTCAACTACAAATATACATATACATACACACACACATATATACATATACGTGTGTGTGTGTGTGTGTGTGTGTGTGTGTGTATTCCTTATGCTAGCTGCAGGCACTTTCTGTGACTCAGCATACCTCATGGAAAATTTGCTCACAATTCCAGAGTTTCAGTTTTCGTTGAAATTTAGAGAAAATAGGCATCATATGGTTCTCTTCTCCATGTAGCACAGATGGTATCTTTAGAGCCTTGTATGCATCTGGAGGCATGTTCCCAACAATGTCCATGATGATGGATCTCAAGAACATTTAACAAGGTGATTAATCTTTCATTTTAGGAAAAGGCCCTCCTGTTACCACAGAGCATGTGCTGGAAAGAAAAGCATTGCATTGTGTATAAGGATGTCCTAGCCAAAATCTGGATTCTGTCCAAGCCTATCTTATGGTGTGGATTGTTTTTATCCTTTTCACTGCAGCTCATGGCTTTCTTCTTCTATCCTTCACACACAAATTCTTCATTGGTGGCCTGCACCAACCAGTTTGTGAGGCCAGAGTCTCTGCAGTTCTACTCCACAATAATAGTTGTACAAAACATTCTGAGATCCCTGAGAAGAATACTCCTATTTTCCCCACATCTTCTACACTCTTTGAGTTTTTACACTACAGTTTAAAAAAGATACTGTGGGATAATGTGGCTAAAAATTTCCCATTAGGATCTTGAAACTGCCACAGAGTACGGAAGTTGCATTTTGCCTCTTTCTTTTCTAATAATGTGATTTTATAAAGCGCTAATCTCAGAGGGTTGTTTTGATAGTTAAATGTGGATTAAAATGGTCAAATAACAATAGTGTTATTTTAGAATACTGAGTTTTAAAAATATTACTAAGATAATAATGGCCAGAATTATAGAAAACTAGAATCAGCTATATAAAAAAAGGAAAATTCAAACATAATTGCTTTGACCACAAACTGTGCATTCTGGGAAACCCCAAAATTTTAAACAAAATAAGTGAAGGAGCATAACTTTGAAATAATTTCTCAGGCTTTTTTCACATTCATATAGTGATGGGCTCTAAGTCCACCTACAAACCTTGGCTAATATAAATCACATTGCAGTAAATAGGGATGTTACCAAACAGTACTTTGGGTTCTTCTGCCCACTGCTACTCTCCAGAGGCAAAAATTTCAGAGGCAAAGGCTTATTTTCAAAAGCAGATACTGAGAGAGGAAGATGGTAGCACAGTAGGAGGAGGCAGATTCCACTTCTCCCTCCACACGGGAGCAAAACCTAGCCAATCTACAGAGGAACAGAGCAGACAGCCAACAATACCACAGCATATATGAAAATAGGAGATCAAAATCTGTAGTGGACATTGGAAAACCAGATATGGCGGCCCTGCGACCAGAGGAGGGGGCTTTGTGGAAGACCCAGAGCTCACACCCGTGATCCCAGGGTGAGTGTGTGCAACTCAGGAAACTCTCGGAGCCCACACCTGTAATCTCGGGTAGGCGTGTGCACCCTGTAGGAGACCCAGAGCTCACAACAAAAAATGCGGGGAGTGCTCAATCTGTAGGTGATCCCAGCTCACGCCCATAAACTCAGGAAAGCGCACACTCTGCAGGAGATTTAGAAACCATGCCCAAGGCCCTGCATGGAGACTGCACCGCTAACACTGGGGGGAGTGTGTGGCTGGCACTGAGGAGAGTAGCCCAAAGCTGACTGAGTGTGGAACAGGGAGAAAAGCAATACCTTTTCTCCCGTCAGCCTGTTGCAGCCAGCAAGACCAGAAAAACCAGTTTGGCCAGTTTGAAAACAGCAAAAGTTTTTTTTTTTTTTTTTTTTTTTTGGGGGGGTGGTTTTTTTTTTGGTTTTATGGGGTTTTTTGTTTCGTTTTGTTTTAATTATATATTTTTATTATGTTTGTCTTTTTTATCCCTCAAAAGTAGATACTGAAGCCTATCATATCACCACTTTAATCACTTAAGCCCATCACTGAAGGCTAAACTCTAACAACTGAGTTGTCCTAGCTGTTCCCTTTTAGTTTCAATAGTTGTCTTGTTTCTATACGGTTGGCTTACAAAATAAAAACAGCATCATATGCAAAAATCACACAATTCTGGAAGAATGGCAGGCTTCTGCCTCAGAGCCTTTCCCTGCAGAACACTGAAAAAAGAAACTTGCCACCCTTTGCCAGGAAAGCTTGACCCTAGGCTTTGCCCCAAGTTCCTACCCATAGAAAATGCAATCCATTGGGAAATTCAGGCAGCTGCAGTACAATCATCCAGGCCTCCTTCTCGAAGAACAGCCTGATAGTGCAAGACAGAGAGCCCCACCTCAGGAGCCAGAGAGTTCCAGCAAGTCCCACAGCATCCGAGTTAGAGAGAGCAGGCATGCTTTTTTTTTTTTTTTTTTTTCTCACTGGCTCTGGAAGCTTCCAGTTTTTTGGACAACCCCATCCTAGACTTCCCATCATTGTCTAGGCAAACTCCTCCTATAGCACCCTTTTTCTTCTTCAACAATCTTAGTTATCTTAATGAGATCTATCTGTAGCAGGGGTACATATATTTTGTCTAATTAGTGTTCAAGTTTCTTCAAATACAATTCCAGAAGTTGGAATGCTGGGTCATTAGGCAATTTAAGTTTTAATACTTTGAAAAAATGACCTGGAGTTTTCCATGATTTCTGCAGTAATTTCCATTCTCTAAATAGTGCACGAGACCCTGGCTAGTGAAACTCAGTGGACTGAGCATGAGCCTATGAACCAAATGATTGCCATTTCAATTCTCAGTATTGGCACATGTCTGGGTTGCCAACCACGACCCTGTTGTGGGCACCTGAGATGCAGCCACACATTGATGTTCCTCTCCTTCTCTTTCTTTCTCCTTGGTCCCTCTCTAAAAACAAGTAACTAAAAATCTTTTAAAACAGCAGTACATGAAAAATATATACAATTCAAGACTCCTCAACCATAAAAAAATATTTTGTAGTGGCATCAGTGGGTGTATTATGCTAACTGAAATAAGACAGAGAAAGACAAAGACCTCATAGATTCATATAAATGAATGAGAAAGGCATTCTTATTTCCACCCATATGCAGTTGAGTTTGTGTGATGGGGGAGGGTGTGAAAGTCCATAGTGAGGGTAAAGCTTTAGGATCCTGGAATTCAAATATTGTGGTAAAGAAAGACCAAAGCTGATAGGTATAGCCATAACATGAAAAATTTTTCACCAAAAGTTTTTCATCTCCATGTGGTATATTTCCCCTTATTTTCTCAATAATTGTTGCCAAGTCCCAAGCCACACAGGTTTTCTGATAGCACTATAAGCACCAAACAATAGATGCCCTCTCCAAGTTCTGAATAACAAAACAAATAGATTTCTCATGACAAACATGAGTCCCTCGTGCTGTTAATTACGCTTGTGTTGCTAGACAATTCCCAGGACTGTAGACAAGGCAAGGAATCAAGAACAGCTTAGAAAACAGTTCTGTTGTGGACTTTTGGGGCAAAGATTCTATTACAAACTATGAATACATCTAAAAAATTCCTTAATAATTACAATCGGATAATCCCCCCAACCCATAAACTCAAATTATACATTTAAAAGTCAATCTTTTTAAACACTGTGTACAGCCAGCCCCCAACACATGTTCTGAAAGCCTGTCAGTTTGGGGGTATGCTCGAGATGCTAATTATTTGGTTGGTCATGGTGATATTGCATACAATAATAGATCCTGCCCTATTTCACTGAGTAGGAAAATGAGAATTGCTTGTCCCTAAGCAGGGTTCTCATTTCCAGGGTCCACCAGAAGTGTTCCATATTGTCTATGGTACTGAGTTTCCATGTGGAACTATTTACATGACTAGCTATCTAATAACCTATATGGCATTCAATACCATTCAACATATCCTAATGCAATGTTTTACTAGGTGAACACTGGACACCTTCTCAACAAAAACTGACTCACCAAAAAACTCTGCTCACCTCCAGGTTGTGTGTTGGGAGTATTCACTCATTGCTATGGGCTTTAATTTTCTTATATGAAAAGGATATATTAGTAAACAAATCTAGTATAACACCAGCCAATGCAGGTTACTGGTGTCTAGTTCTCCAGAAAATACAATTGGACCTCCTGTCACTGTGTAGGTCCATGAATTTCTACTTACACTTGAAAAGACATCTACCTATTTCTTAACAGGCCTGATGACATTCTGATCTGGAAATACACATTGAAAGCAACCCACCACATATTCTGAGATGTCATCCACAGCAGCCTGTTTCTCATCCTATCTGTGGCCAAATTAGGGATCTCTGAAAGTGGCAATGAAGCTGTAGGCCAACTCATATATTTGGGATAAATTTGGGTTAATTCCTCTTGGAAGAATGCATATGATACACTTGCTACCTCCAGGCATGTTGTGATTCATTTAACATAACTCAGTGAAACAAGTGGACATAACCCTGGGCTTTAGTATTAGTCAAAGTGTCAGTAGCTTAGACATCATTGAAACCTCTTTTTTATATGTCACAGATGGTATCCTTATAGCCTTCTGTGCATCTGGTTGCATTTCCAAATTCTGTCCTGAAAGATGGGTCAGAAGACCATGTACAAAGTTAATTGATTTTGTATCCATAATAAACTCTTTATATGTCTACAGAAGATGGCTTTGGAAAGAACATTTAAGTGTACATGAGAAGGGCCTGGCATAACCTTGAACTTGGTCTGAGCCATTCTGAAGGTATGACCTCTTCTTTTCCACTGAAGCAGTTTTCCTAGCCTTGCTGCCCTTCACCCTCCAATTTACCATCAATGACCTATGCCATATAGAGAACTTATGGCCAGAATTTGTGAAGTGAGCTCCACATGGTTACTTGTACAATGACTGATGAGAGCACCCTGATGGGAACACCCCATTTCCTATTATCAGGGTATTTTTTACTCTCTCTGAGCTTAACTGCTACACCATCAGAGGATATGCAGCACTGGTGAGGCAGAAAATTTCACATTCAAACTTGCGCCTGACCCTGATAAGAGATGAAAACTTATTTTAAAGCACAGAACTTGGTGATTGTATTCTCATTTGTAAGAACATGATTAAAAAACACTTACCTCAAAAGGTCATTCTTTAACATTTTTAATTATGTGTATTGATGTGGCATTCATTATTAAAATTATAAATATTCCAAGTGTATAATGCTATAATAAGGCATATGTATATTGTGTTGTATACATCACGCAAAGTAAAGTCACTTAATGTTTCCCATGAAAGTTAAATGTGGTATGAGTTGTTATTTTAAAGTAATGTTATTTTATTTTTTTTACATTTTTATTGCTATTCAAGTACAGTTCTTATTTTTAAAATATTGTGTTTGTAGCCATTTAAGAACTCCCTTTGGCCAGGTGCCTCAATTGGTTTAAGTGTTGCACCAAGCAGCAAGGGATAAGGGGACAGTCACCTACAAAGGAGTTCCCATCAGACTGTCAGCTGATTTCTCAAAAGAGACCTTGCAGGCAAGAAGGGGCTAGAAAGAAATATTTGAAATCTTGAAAAGCAGGGACCTACATCCAAAATTGCTCTATCCAGCAAAGCTGTCATTTAGAATGGATGGACAGATAAAGTGCTTCTCAGATAAGGTCAAGTTGAAGGAGTTCATCATCACCAAGCCCTTATTATATGAAATGTTAAAGGGACTTATCTAAGAAAAAGAAGATCGAAAATAGGACAGTGAAAAGACAGCAAACTCACAGCTATTAAGAACCACACCGAAAACAAAAGCAAACTAAGCAAACAGCTAGAACAGGAACAGAACCACAGAAATGGAGATCATATGGAAGGTTAGCAACAGGGGAGTGGGAGGAGGAGAGAAGGGGAAAAGGTACAGAGAATGAGTAGCATAGATAGTGGGTAGAAAATAGACAGGGGGAGGGCAAGAATAGTATGGGAAATGTAGAAGCTAAAGAACTTATGACACATGGACATGAACTAAAGGGGGGAATGTGGGTGGGAGAGGGTGTGTAGGGTGGAGGGGAATGATGGGAGAGAAATGGGACAACTGTAATAGCATAATCAATAAAATATATTTTTAAAAGGTCAAAAAAAAAAGATTGTGAGTTCAATTGGTCAGGATACATACCTATTTTGCAGGTTTGATTGCCATTCAAGGTGCACAGGAAAGACAACTGATCAATGTTTGTCTCTCATATAAGTATTTCTCTTCAACTCTCTCTCTCTTCTCTCTCTTCTCTCTCTCCTCTCTCTCTCCTTCCTCTGTTTCCCTTCATTACTCTGCAAAATCAATGAAAATATATTTTCAGTTGAGAGTAAAAAATATTTACAATGATACTAATGACCTTATCTGCAACATTGGACCTGATTGTTATTGAAGACCTTTATAGACCATTTAAAGAAAAACTACATTTTATGCATATTTTTGTGTACATGGAACATTTTCTAAGAGAAATCTTGTACTAGGCAACAAGTCAAGTCCCAATAAATTTTAAAAATATGAAATTACATCTACCATCTTTTCTGATTCTAATTGTTAGAAACTTGATATCAAATATCAAGAAACGGGGGGGTGGGAATGGGAGGGAGGTGGGGAGGGTTGGGGTGGCGGGTTCGGGTGAGAATAAAAGACAGAAAACTGTACAAGATCAACAATGAAAATAAAAATTAAAAAAAAATCAAGAAAAGAGAAAAAACACAAGTAATCGAAGATGATAGTCAGCTGCATACTCCCCATTCCCTCTCTTGCCTACTTATTCCTTCTTGAATGATACTTTAAAGGCTCCCCTTTATCTGTTTTAGATCACATAAAGTTAAAGATACTCCACGTGATATGACCAAAAGATAGATAGGCAGACATTCTCATAAAAACTTTTGAAATATATATTCTATCTTGTACTTTTATTTTAATGGTTGCTCTTGTACAGTTTTCTAACTTTTACTCCGATTCCAGCCCACTGCCCCAGCCTTCCCCACCTCACTCCAATTTCCATATCCCACCATAGTTTTGTCCATGTGCCCTTTATACTTGTTCATGTAAACCCTTCCCCTTTTCCCCTGAAATTTCCTCCCCTCTCCCCTCTGGTGACTGGCAGCCTGTTCTCAATTTCAGGGTCTTTGGTTATATTTTGCTTGTTTATTTGTTTTGTTGATTAGGTTCCTGTTAAAGGCGAGATCGTATGGTATTTCTATTTCACCACCTGGGTTATTTCGCATAGCATAATGCTCTCCAGTTCCATCCATGAAGTCACAAAGGATAAGAGCTCCTTTTTTGCTTTCTGCTGCACTGAATTCCATTGTGTAAATGTACCATGGATTTTCTATCCCTTCATTTACTGATGGGCATCTAGGTTCCTTCCAACACTTGGCTATTGTAAATTGTACTGCTATGAACATTGGGGTGCATAGGTTCTCATGGATTGGTGTTTTAGTGTTCCTAGGATATAACCCTAGCAGTGGAATTGCTGGGTCAAAACATAGAACCATTTTTAGTTTTCTTAGAAAATTCCATACTGTTTTCCATAGTGGTGGTAGCAACTTGCACTCCCACCAACAGTGCCCTAGGGTCCCCTTTTCTCCACAACCTCTCCAACACTTCCTGTTTGTTGATTTCTTTATGATGGCCATTCTGACAGGTAAGAAGTGGTATCTCATTGAGGTTTTAATTCGCATCTCTCTAATAACTAGAGATGTGGAGCATCTATCTTTTCATGTGTCTCTGGATCCTCTGTATGTCCTCCTTGGAGAAGTATCTGTTCAAGTCCCTTGCCCATTTTTTAAATGGGTTGCTAGACTTCTTAGAGTGGAGTCATATAAGTTCTTTATACAATTTGGATATTAAACTCTTCTCTGATGTATCATTGGTAAACATGTTTTCTCATACAGTTGGTTCTCTTTTTATTTTAATACTGTTTTCTTTAGCCATGCAGAAGTTTTCTTATTTTGATGAGATCCCATTTATTTATTCTTTCCTTTATGGCCCTTGCTTTAGGGGACATATCAGTAAAAATGTTTCCACGTGAAATGTGTGAGATTTTCCTGCCTATGTTCTCCTCTAGGACTTTAATGGTGTCATGGCCTATATTTAAATCTTTTACCCACCTTGAATTTATTTTTGTGTATGGTGTAAGTTGGTGCCTGAGTTTCATTTTTTTGTATGTAGCTGTCCAGATCTCCCAACACCACTTCTTGAAGAGGAGATATTTACTTTATTTTATGCCGTTGCCCCTTTGTCAAATATTAATTGACCATAGAGACTTGGGTTTATTTCTGGGCTCTCTGTTCTGTTCCACTGGTCCATGTGCCTGTTTTTATGCTAGTGCCAGGCTGTTTTGATTACAGTGGCCTTGTAATACAGTTTGGTATCAGGTATCATGATCCCTCCTACTATGCTCTTTTTTTCTCAAAATTACTGCAGCTATTCTGGGTCATTTATGGTTCCATATAAATTTTTGAACTGTTTCTTCTATTTCTACGGAATATGGCGTTGGTACGTTAATAGCTATTGCATTTAATCTGTTAATTGTTTTGGGTAGTATGGACATTTTGATGATGTTAATTCTTCTGATCCATGAACATGGTATATGTTTGCAATTGTTTATATCTTCCTTGATTTCTTTCTTCAGTATTGTATAGTTTTCTGCATACAGGTCTTTTACCTCCTTGGTTAGGTTTATTCCTAGGTACTTTATTTATTTATTTATTTATTTATTTTTTTTTTGCAATATCGAATGAGATTTTTTTCTTGATTTCTGCTTCCGCTGTCTCATTGTTGGTATACAAAAATGCCTTTGATTTATGGATATTGACTTTGTATGTGGCTATTTGGACAAATTCATTTTTTAGGTCAAGCAGCGTTTTGGCCAAGTCTATAGGATTTTCTATGTATGCTATCATGTCATTTGCAAACAAAGATAGTTTTGTTTCTTCCTTTCCAATTTGGATGCCTTTTATTTCCTTTTCTTGTCCAATTGCTGTGGCTAAGACTTCCAATACTATATTGAATAAAAGTGGTGAAAGTGGACAACCTTGTCTTGTTCCTGATTTTAGTGGAACAGAATTTAGTTTTTGCCCATTGAGTATTATGTTGGCTGTAGGTCTCTCATATATGGCCTTTATTATGTTGAGCAATGCTCCCTGTATTCCAACTTTGCTGAGTGATTTTGTCGTAAATGGGTGCTGTACATTATCAAATGTTTTTTCTGCATCTATTGATATGATCATGTGATTTTTATCTTTGCTTTTGTTTATGTAATGTATTACATTTCCTGATTTGTGAATGTTGAACCATCCTTGCATCCCTGGGATGAATCCCATTTGGTCATGTTATATGCACCTTTTTAATGCATTGTTGGATGTGGTTCGCCAACATTTTGTTCAGGATTTTAACATCTATGTTCATCAGCGATATTGGCCTGAAGTTTTCTTTCTCTGTTGTGTCTTTATCTGGTTTTTGGATTAGGATGATGCTGGCTTCACAAGAAGAGTTTGGGAGTCTTCCAGCATTTTGGATTTTTTTCCAATAGTCTATGAAGAACAGGTGTTAGTTCTCCATTAAATGCTTTGTAAAATTCTCCTGTGAAACCATCTGGTCCAGGGCTTTTGTGTATTGGAAGTTTTTGATTAACGCTTGAATTTCATCAGCTGTTATTGGTCTGTTCAGGCTTTCTCCTTCTTCTTCATTCAGTTTTGCAAGATTATATTTTTCTAGAAACTTGTCCATTTCACCTAGGTTTTTAAATTTTTTGGCTTACAATTCTCCATTATAATTTCTTACAATCCCTTGTATTTCTATGGTGTCAGTTGTAATCTCTCCGCTTTCATTTCTGATTGTGTTTATTGGGGTCTTCTCTCTTTTTTTCTTGATGAGCCTGCTTAAAGGCTTATTGATTTTGTTTATGTTTTCAAAGAACCAGCTCCTGGATTCATTTTTCCTTAGAATTGTGCTTTTAGTCTCTTTGTCATTTAATTCTGCTCTGATCTTGGTTATTTCCTTTCTTCTACTTGATCTGGGCCGTCTTTGTTGTTGTTCCTTGAGTTCTTGTAGGCATAGGGTTAAGTTGTTTGTTTGAAATGTTTCTATCTTTTTTAGGTAGGCCTGTATAACTATGAACTTCCCTCTCAGGACTGCCTTCTCTGTATCCCATAACTTTTGAGTTGGGAGAAGGAAAATGGTGGCACCGTAGGAGGGAGCAGATTCCACTTCCCCCTAAACACGGGAGAAAATCCTGGCCAATCTACGGAGGAACAGAGCAAACAAACAATAGTAACACACCATATTTGAAAATAGGAGATCGAAAATTGTAGCAGACATTGAAAAACCAGACAGTAAAGAGAGTACTTCAGAAAAATAAGAGCCCAGGGTTCACAATGGAGACCAGGGCAGCTGAGGCCCTGGGCTGGCACTTGCCAGGCCTACCACAGGGCTCTAGAGAGGGAGCCAGGTCAACCACTCCCTCCCCAGACAAACAAGTTTTGAGCAGCACAGGGAACAACCTGGTTGCTTGAAGTCTCACAGAGAGAAGTTAATTTCTAGCTCGCAAACTTGCTGCAGATGTGAGCACCCATGCATAGCCCTGGGAGGAGTGCCTGCGGAATTCACGTGACCATAGGCACCTGTGTGCGACTACACATGGCTGCATGACCAGAGGCACCCATGCATAAACAGAGACTGGTAGCCCACACCAGGAACCCAGGGAATGCGAGCGATCCGTGGGAGACCAGAGCCCACGCATGTGAACAAATGGAGTTCACACGATCCATGGGAAACTGAGCTTACTCCATTGATATTATGGTGAGTGCATTCAAAGCAGGAAATCTAGAACACACAGCCAAAAACTGAGGGTCAGTGCACACCCCAAAGGAGATCCAAGCTCAAACCCATAAACTCCAGAAAGTGCGTGCTCCCCAGGAGCCTCAGAACATACGCCTGAGGCCCTGTGCAGAAAGGCATCACGCTAGCTATGGGGAGAGTACACAGCTCCCCCTGGGGAGAGTAGCCTGAAAATAACTGAGAGCTGAACAGGGAGAAAAGCTGTACCATCACCCCTTGGACGTTGCAGCTAGCAAGACAGGAAAAACTGACTTAGCAAGTTTGAAAAGAGCAAGAGTTTTTTGTATGTATGTTTGTTTGTTTGTTTTAATTTTTTATTATTTTCATCTGTTTTACCCCTCAAATCCTTTTGCTTCTCTTTACTTCATTCTTGTTTTATTCTTTATTCCTTTCTTTCCAATTTTATTTCTTCTTCCTTCCTCTTTTTTTACTTATTCATTTTTGCCTCTTTTCCCTTTTTAAATACCCATGAGTGATCGAAAAAAATAAAAAGAAAAAAGAAGGAAAGAAACAAACAAACAAACAAACAAACAAACAAAACCTGGAACTGTGTAAAAAAACAGAATTGGACTGAAAGAGGAGGCATCTCAACAGCTGAGACAGTGGAAGCTGTGAACACCAAGATACCCAAAGGAGACTGCACCACTGAATCTCACAGGTATTCGACCACAGAGGTTCATTTCACACCATAAACCCAGGGAGCCAGTATAGATCAATTTAAGAAGCTGAGGCTAACAAGAAGAGTCTCACAAACAATGGGAAGACAAAGACACAATCCCCAAATGAAAGGAAAGGAGGAAGCCCCAGAAAGAATGCTAAATGAGACAGAGGCAACTCAACTATCAGATATTGAGTTCAAAGCAATGGTTGTCAGGAAGCTCCATGAGCTCTCAATGAGCTACAAGAAACTACAGGGAAGCTGCAATGAACTCACTTAAAACTATATCAACATGAAAAAGAAAATAGAAACTACCAACAAGGCCCAAGAGGAAATGAACAATACAATTTCTGAACTGAAGAACAAGTAGAAGGAATCAAAAGTAGGATCAATGAAGCACAAGATCAGATCAGGGAGTTGGAGGACAAAGTAGAAAAATACACCCAGAAAGAGGAAGAAAAGGAAAAGTGGCTGGGAAAGAATGAAGAGGGATTAAGATAAATGTAAGACAATATGAAACATAATAAGATCCATATAATAGGGATACCAGAAGAAGAAGAGCAAGGGATAAAAAAACCTATTTGAAAAAGTAATGATGGAAAACTTCCCTAATTTGGTGAGAGAAAAAGTCACACAAATTCAGAAAACACTCAAAGTCCCAATCAAGAAGAACCAAAAGAAGCTTACTTCATGACACATCATAATTAAAATGGAAACATTTCAAGAAAAAGAAAGAATCTTAAAGGCAGCAAGGGAGAAAAAGGAGTAACATGAAAGGGAGCCCTGATAAGGTTAGCAGCTGACTTCTCAATGGAAATGCTCCAAGCCAAAAGAGAATGGCAAGAAATATTCCAAGTAATGAGAACCAAAGGCCTGCAACCAAAACTATTTTACCCAGCAAGGTTTTCAATCAAGATAGAAAGCCAAATAAGAAGCTTCCCAGACAAAAGAAGTCTAAAAGAATGCACCTCTACCAAACCAGTTCTGCAATTCTGCAAGAGATACTAAAGGGACTGCTTAAAGGAAAGGAAGTAAAAGAGATGAGAGAGAGAGAGAGAGAGAGAGAGAGAGAGAGAGGGAAACACAGGTATGAAAATGACATAGAATACCTTAATGGATAAGAAAGCATGACCTACACATATGCTGCCTACAAGAGACCCACCTCAGGACAAAAGACCTACACAAACTCAAAGTGAAGGAGGGCTGGAAACAATTTTTCCAAGCAAATGGACGGGGGAGCAAACTCAGGGTAACAATACTCATATCAGCCAAAATGGACTTCAAAAGAAGGGCCATAAAGAGAGACCAGAAGGTTGCTTCATAATATTCAAGGGAAGAATCCACCAAGAAGACATAAACATTGTAAATATATATGCACCCAACATAGGAGAACCTAAAGACACAAAGAAAATCTTACAGGACTTCAAGAAAGATATTGACAGCAATACATTATACTAGGGGATTTTAACACCACACTGTCAAAAATGGACACATCTTCCTAACAAAGTATCAACAAAGATATTGTAGTATTGAACAACACTCTAAATGAAATGGACTTAACTGTTATATATATAAAGCCCTTCATCCCAAAAGAACTAAATACATATTTTTTTCAAATGAACGTGGAACATTTTCAAAGTTAGACCACATGATAGGACACAAAAATGTCTCAAAAAATTCAAGAAAAATGGGGGGGGGTTCAAGATGGCGGCATGGTAGGAGGATGCAGATTGTCCTTCCTCCTGCACATGGGAGAAAAAACCTAGGTGATCTACAAAGGAACAGAGCAGATAGCCAACAATACCACAGTATATATGAAAATAGGAGATCAAAATCCGTAGCAGACATTGGAAAACTAGACGTGGCAGCCGAGCGACCGGAGGTGGCCCGGAGACGGGACAAAGACGACCGGGCGACCAGAGGCAGCTCCGCAACCAACCGGAGGCAGCTCCGCAACCGACCGGAGGCGGCCCGGCGACCGGAGGCGACTCCGCAACCGACCGGAGGCGGCCGCACGACCGGAGGGGCCTCTGCAACCGACTGGAGGAGGCCGCGCGACCGGAGGCGGCTCTGCGACCGGGTTGGAGGCAGCCCTGCAGCCGGAGGCGACCCTGCAACTAGAGAAGGGGACTCTGGAAGACCCGGAGCTCACATCTGTGATCCTGGGGTGAGTGCGCGCAACTCGGGGAAACTCTCGAAGCCCACGCCCGTAGTCTCAGGCGGGCGCCTGCGCCCTGTAGGAGACCCGGAGCTCACAGCAATAGGCTCGGGGAGGGATGGATCTGTAAGAGATTCCAGCTGAAACCCATAAACTCTGGAAAGCTCGCCCCCTGCAGGAGGCTCAGAAATCACACCCAAGGCCCTGCATGGAGAGTACGCCATTAGCCCTGGGGACAGTGCTAGGCTGGCACTGAGGACAGTAGCCCAAAGCTGACTGAGTGAGGAACAGGGAGAAAAGCAGTACGAGTCGCCTCGCAGCCTGCTACAGCCAGCAAGTCCAGAAAATCCAGGTTGGCCTGTTTGAAAATAGCAAGAGATTTTTTTTTTCTTATTATTCTTTTTTTTTTTTGGGGGGGGGGTGTTTTGTTTCATTTTGTTCTGAGGGGTTTTTTTTGATAGTTGTTTTTTGTCTGTTTAGTTGGGTTTTTTGTTTGTTTATTTGTTTTGGTTCGTTTTTCGTTTTTGTGGGGTTCTTTTGTTTTGATTATATATTTTTTATTTCTTTATTACTTCTATCTTTTTTATCCCTCAAATCCTTTTGCTTCTCTTTACTTCTTTCTGGCTTTATTCCTTCTTCCTTTCTTTCCAATTCTATCTCTCCTTCCCTCCTCTTTTTATTTTTTTTCTTTTTTCTCTCTCTTCTTTTTTCACTTTAATCTTTTCTCTTTTTGAATACCCACGAGTGAGGCAAAGAAATCCTAGAACTGTGGAAAAACCACAGTTGGACCAAAAGAGGAGGTATTCCCACAGCTGAGACAGTGGAAGCTGTGAACACCAGGATACCTGAAGAAGACTATAACACTGAATCTCACAGGTATTCCACCACAGAAGTTCACACCATAAACGCAGGTAGCCAAAACAGATCAACTTAAGAAGCAGAGGTTTACAAGAAGAGTCTCACCAACAATGAGAAGACAAAGAAACAATCCCCAAAAGAAAGAAAAGGTGGAAGCCCCAGAAAGAATGATAAATGAAACAGAGGCAACTCAACTATCAGATAAGGAGTTCAAAGAAATGGTTGTCAGGAAGCTCCATGAGCTCTCAATGAGCTACCAGAAACTACAGGGAAGCTACGATGAACTCAGTGCAAACTATATCAACATGAAAAAGGAAATAGAAACTATCAAAAATGGCCAAGAGGAAGTGAAGAATACAATTTCTGAGCTGAAGAACACAGTAGAAGGAATGAAAAGCAGAATCGATGAAGCAGAAGATCGGATCAGTGAGTTGGAGGACAAAGTAGAAAAAAACAGCCAGATAGAGCAAGAAAAGGAAAAGAGGCTCAGAAAGAATGAAGAGGATTTAAGAGAAATGCAAGACAACATGAAACGTAATAATATCCGTATAATAGGAATACCAGAAGGAGAAGAAGAAGAGCAAGTGATAGAAAACCTATTTGAAAAAGTAATGATGGAAAACTTCCCTAATTTGGTGAGAGAAAAAGTCACACAAATCCAGGAAACACAGACAGTCCCTATCAAGAGGAACCCAAACAGGCCCACTTCAAGACACATCATCATTAAAATGGCAAACTTCCAAGACAAAGAGAGAATCTTAAAGGCCGCAAGGGAGAAAAAGAAAGTAACATACAAGGGAGCCCCAATAAGGTTAGCAACTGACTTCTCAATGGAAACGCTCCAAGCCAGAAGACAATGGCAAGAAATATTCCAAGTAATGAGAACCAAAGGCCTACAACCAAGACTACTTTATCCAGCAAGGCTTTCAATCGAGATAGAAGGACAAATAAGGAGCTTCCCAGACAAAAGAAGTCTAAAAGAATACACCTCTACCAAACCACTACTGCTAGAGATACTAAAGAGACTGCTTTAAGGAAAGAAAGGAAAAGAGAGAGAGAGGAACACAGGTACGAAAATGGCAATGAATCAGTACCTATCAATAGTAACCTTAAATGTAAATGGATTAAATGCTCCAATCAAAAGACATAGAGTAGCTGACTGGATAAGAAAGCATGACCCACACATATGCTGCCTACAAGAGACCCACCTCAGGACAAAAGACCTACACAGACTTAAAGTGAAAGGCTGGAAACAAATTTTCCAAGCAAATGGACAGGAAAAAAAGGCCAGGGTAGCAATACTCATATCAGACAAAATAGACTTCAAAAGAAGAGCTATAAAGAGAGACCCAGAAGGTCACTTCATAATACTCAAGGGAAGAATCCACCAAGAAGACATAAACATTGTAAATATATATGCACCCAACATAGGAGCACGTAAAGACATCAAGAAAATCTTAGAGGACTTCAAGAAAGATATTGACAGCAACACAATTATAGTAGGAGATTTTAACACCCCACTGTCAAAAATGGACAGATCTTCCAAACAAAATATCAACAAAGATATTGTGGCATTGAACAGTACTCTAGTCGAATTGGACTTAGCTGATATATATAGGGCCCTCCATAACAAAGAAACTAAATACACATTTTTTTCAAACGCACATGGAACATTTTCAAAGATAGACCACATGATAGGACACAAAACAAGCCTCAACAAATTCAGGAAAATTGATATCATACCAAGCATTTTCTCCGAACACAAGGGATTAAAACTAGAAACCGACTTGATGGGGAAAATCCCCAAATCATCAAAATCATGGAGATTGAATAGCATGCTATTAAACAATGAATGGGTAAAGAATGAAATTAAGGAGGAAATCAAAAAGTTTCTGGAAACAAATGAAAATGAACTCACAACAACCCAAAATTTATGGGACACAATGAAGGCAGTCCTCAGAGGGAAGTTCATAGCAATACAGGCCTACCTAAAGAAGACAGAAACATTTCTAACAAACGACTTAACCCTACGCCTACAAGAACTCGAGGAGCAACAACAAAGACAGCCCAGGGCAAGTAGAAGGAAGGAAATAACCAAGATCAGAGCAGAATTAAATGACATAGAGACTAAAAGCACAATACTAAGGATCAATGAATCCAGGAGCTGGTTCTTTGAAAAGATAAAAAAAATCGAAAAGCCTTTAAGCAGGCTCATCAAGAAAAAAAGAGAGAGGACTCAAATAAACACAATCAGAATGAAAGAGGAGAGATTACGACTGACATCACAGAAATACAAAGGATTGTAAGAAATTACTATGAAGAACTGTATGCCAAGAAATTTGAAAACCTAGGTGAAATGGACAAGTTTCTAGAAAAATATAACCTTCCAAAACTCAATGAAAAAGAAACAGAAAACCTGAACAGACCAATAACAGCTGGTGAAATTGAATCAGTAATCAAAACACTCCCGGCACACAAAAGCCCTGGACCAGATGGCTTCACAGGAGAATTCTACAAAACATTTAAGGAAGAACTAACCCCTATCCTTCCCAGACTAGTCCAAAAAATCCAAAATGATGGAAGACTCCCAAACTCTTTTTATGAAGCCAGCATCATCCTAATCCCAGAACCAGATAAAGACATAACAAAGAAAGAAAACTTCAGGCCAATATCACTGATGAATGTAGACGCTAAAATCCTCAACAAAATATTGGCAAACCGCATCCAACAATACATTAAAAAGATCATACACTATGACCAAGTGGGATTCATCCCAGGGATGCAAGGATGGTTCAACATTCGCAAATCAATAAATGTAATACATCACATAAACAAAAGCAAAGACAAAAATCACATGATCATATCAATAGATGCAGAAAAAGCTTTTGATAAAGTACAACACCCATTTATGATAAAAACACTCAGCAAAGTGGGAATAGAGGGAGCATTCCTCAACATAATAAAAGCCATATATGAGAGACCTACAGCCAACATCATACTCAATGGGCAAAAACTGAAGTCTTTCCCACTAAGATCAGGAACAAGACAAGGCTGTCCACTTTCACCACTTCTATTCAATATAGTATTGGAAGTCTTAGCCACAGCAATTAGACAAGAAAAGGAAATAAAAGGCATCCAAACTGGAAAGGAGGAAACAAAACTATCATTGTTTGCAGATGACATGATAGTGTACATAGAAAATCCTATATACTCGGCCAAAAAGCTGCTCGACGTAATAAATGAATTTGGCCAAATAGCTGGATACAAAGTCAATATCCAAAAATCAAAGGCATTTTTGTATACCAACAGTGAAACAGCAGAAGCAGAAATCAAGAAAAAAATCCCATTCGATATAGCAAAAAGAAAACTAAAATACCTAGGAATAAACCTAACCAAGGAGGTAAAAGACCTGTATGCAGAAAATTACACAACACTGAAGAATGAAATCAAGGAATACACAAACAAATGGAAGCATATACCATGTTCATGGATCGGAAGAATTAATATCATCAAAATGTCCATATTACCCAAAGCAATTTACAGATTCAATGCAATACCTATAAAAGTTCCAATGGCATATTTCACAGACATAGAACAAACACTTCAAAAATTTATATGGAATCATAAAGGACCCCGGATAGCAGCAGCAATTTTGAGAAAGAAGAGCAAAGTAGGAGGGATCACAATACCTGATACCAAACTGTATTACAAAGCCACTGTAATCAAAACAGCCTGGTACTGGCACAAGAACAGACACGTGGACCAGTGGAATAGAACAGAGAGCCCAGAAATAAACTCAAGTCTCTACAGTCAATATTCAACAAAGGGGGCAGCAACATAAAATGGAGCAAAAATAGCCTCTTCAATAAGTGGTGCTGGGAGAACTGGACAGCTACATGCAAAAAAATGAAACTCGAGCACCAACTTACACCATACACAAAAATAAATTCAAGGTGGATAAAAGATTTAAATATAAGCCATGACACCATTAAAATTCTAGAGGATAATATAGGCAGGAAAATCTCAGATATTTCACGCAGCAATATTTTCACTGATACGTCCCCTAGAGCAAGGGACATAAAGGAAAGACTAAACAAATGGGATCTCATCAAAAGAAAAAGCTTCTGCACAGCTAAAGAAAACAGTATTAAAATAAAAAGAGAACCAACTGTATGGGAAAACATATTTGGAAATGATACCTCAGACAAGGGATTAATCTCCAAAATATATAAAGAATTTACAAGACTCTACTCTAAGAAGACAAGCAACTCAATTAAAAAATGGGCAAAGGATTTGAACAGACACTTCTCCAAGGAGGACATACAGAGGATCCAGAGACACATGAAAAGATGCTTGATATCTCTAGCTATCAGAGAGATGCAAATTAAAACTACAATGAGATACCACTTGACACCAGTCAGAATGGCCTTCATAAACAAAGCAACAAACAGGAAGTGTTGGAGAGGTTGTGGAGAAAAGGGGACCCTAGTGCACTGGTGGTGGGATTGCAGATTAGTACAACCACTATGGAAAACAGTATGGAATTTTCTAAGAAAACTAAAAATGGACAAACCTTTTGACCCAGCAATTCCACTGCTTGGATTATATCCTAAGAATCCTGAAACACCAATCCAAAAGAATCTATGCACCCCTATGTTCATAGCAGCACAATTTACAATAGCCAAGTGCTGGAAGCAACCTAGGTGCCCATCAGTTAATGAATGGATCAAAAAACTATGGTACAATTACACAATGGAATTCTATGCAGCAGAAAGAAAGAAGGAGCTCCTACCCTTTGCGACAGCATGGAAGGAATTGGAGAGTATCGTGCTAAGCGAAATAAGCCAGGCAGTGAAAGACAAATACCATATGATCTCACCTTTAACAGGAACCTAATCAACAAAACAAACAAACAAGCATAATATAAACAAAGACACTGAATTTGAGAACAGTCTGACAGTGTCCAGAGGGGGAGGGGAGGGAATTTCAGAAGAAAAGGGGAACGGTTTAGAGCAACAAGTATAAGGGACTCATGGACAAAAACTATGGGGGGTGGAAATGGGAGGAAGGTGGGGAGGGCTGGGGTGGTGGCCTGCAGCGGGGAAAAAAAAATACTTGTTGAATGAATAAATGAATTAATTTTGAGAAAATAAATAAATAAATAGCTAGATGAAACCTAAGCTTAAAAAAAAAAAAAAAAAAAAAGAAAAGAAAAATGAAATCACACCGAGCTTTCTCTCTGACCACAAGGGACTGAAACTAGATACCAACCCCATGGAGAAAAACCCAAAACTCTCAAAAACATGGATATTGAATAGTATGTTATTAAACAATGAATGGGCGAAGAATGAAATTAGGAAGGAAATCCACAAGTTTTTGGAAACAAATGAAAACGAACTCACAATGACCCAAACTTATGGAACACAGTGATGCAGTCCTCAGAGGGAAGTTTATAGCGATACAGGCCTACCTAAAAAAGATAGAAACGTGTTAGACAACTTAACCCTACACCTACAAGAACTTGAGGAACAACAACAAGGACAGCCCAGAGCAAGTAGAAGGAAGGAAATAACCAAGGTCAGAGCAGACTTAATAACATAGAGACTAAAATCACAATTCTAAGGATCAATGAATCCAGGAGCTGGTTCTTTGAAAAGATAAACAAAATTGGCAAGCCTTTATGCAGGCTGATCAAGAAAAAAAGAGAGAAGACCTAAATAAACACAATCAGAAATGAAAGAGGAGAGATTACACCTGGCAACATACAAATACAAAGGATTGTAAGAACTTATTATGAAGAACGGTATCCTAAAAATTTGAAAACCTAGGTGAAATGGACAATTTTCTAGAAAAATATAATCTTGCAAAACTCAATGAAGAACAAGCAGAAAGCCTGAAAAGACGAACAACAGATGAAATTGACACGTTAATCAACAAACTCACAAAACACAAAAGCCCTAGAACAGATGACTTCACAGGAGACTTTTACAAAGCTTTTAAGGAAGAGCTAACACTTATCCTTTCCAGACTATTGGAAAAAATCCAAAATGATGGAAGACTCCCAAACTCTTCTTGTGAAGCCAGCATCATTCTAATCACAAAACCAGATAAAAACACAACAAAGACAGAAAACTTCAGGCCAATATCGCTGATGAACACAGATGTTAAAATCCTGAACAAAATATTGGCAAACCACATCCAACAATATATTAAAAAGATCATATAGTATGATGAAGTGGGATTCATCCCAGGGCTGAAAGGATGGTTCAACTTTCACAAATCAGGAAATATAACACATCACACAAACAAAAGCAAAGACAAAAATGACATGATCATATCAATAGATGTGGAAAAACCATTTGATAAGGGACAGCAACCATTTATGATAAAATCACTCAGCAAAGTGGGAATACAGGGAGCATCGCTCAACATAATAAAGGCCATATATGAGAGACCTACAGCCAACATCATACACAATGGGCAAAAACTAAAATCTTTTCCACTAAGATCAGAAACAAGACAAGGTTGTCCACTTTCACCACTTCTATTCAATATAATATTGGAAGTCTTAGCCACAGCAATTGGACAAGAAAAGGAAATAAAAGGCATCCAAATTGGAAAGGAAGAAACAAAACTATCTTTGTTTGCAGATAACATGATAGCATACATAGAAAATCCTATAGACTTGGCCAAAAAGCTGCTTGACCTAAAAAATGAATTTGTCCAAATAGCCACATACAAAGTCAATATCCATAAATCAAAGGCATTTTTGTATACCAACAATGAAACAAAGGAAGCAGAAATCAAGAAAAAAATTCCATTTGATATTGCAAAAAGAAAAATAATATACTTAGAAATAATCTTAATCAAGGAGGTAAAAGACCTGTATGCAGAAAACTACACAACGCTGAAGCAGAAATCAAGGAATCATAAACAAATGAAAGCATGTACCGTGTTTATGGATCAAAAGAATTAACATCATCAAAATTTCCAAACTTCCCAAAGATATTTACCAATTTAATGCAATAGCTATTAACGTACTGATGCCATATTTCGTAGACATAGAAGAAACACTTCAAAAATTTATATGGAACCATAAACAACCTAGAATAGCTGCAGCAATCTGGAGAAAGAAGAGCAAAGTAGGACGGATCACAATACCTGATTCCAAACTGTATTACAAGGCCGCTTTAATCAAAACAGCCTGGCACTGGCATAAAAACAGGCACATGGACCAGTGGAAAAGAACAGAGAGCCCAGAAATCAACCCAAGCCTCTACAGTCAATTAATACTGCACAAAGTGGGCAGCAACATGAAACAGAGTAAAAATAGCCCCTTCAAGATGTCATGCTGGGAGAACTGGACAGCTACATGCAAAAAATAGAAACTCGAACTCCAGCTTACACTACACACAAATATAAATTCAAGGTAGATAAAAGATTTAAATATAAGCCATGACACCATTAAAGTCCTAGAGGAGAACATAGGCAATAAAATCTCAGATTTCATGCAACAACATTTTTACTGATATGTCCCCTAAAGCAAGGGACCTAAAGTAAAGAATAAACAAATGAGATTTCATCAAAATAAAAAGCTTCTGCACAGCTAAAGAAAACAGTATTAAAATAAAAACAGAACCGACTGTATGGGGAAAAGTATTTGCCAATGATACCTCAGACAAGGGTTTAATCTCCAAAATATATAAAGAACTTACACAATTCTACTCTAAGAAGACAATCAACCCAATAAAACATGGGCAAAGGATTTAGACACTTCTCCAAGGAGGACGCACAGAGGATCCAGAGACACATGAAAAGATGCTCAGTATCACTAGCTACCAGAGAGAAGCAAGTTAATACCACAATGAGATACCAATTCATACCAGTCAGAATGGCTATTATAAACAAAGCAACAAGTGTTGGAGAGATTTTGGAGAAAAGGGGACCCTGGTGCACTGTTGGTGGGATTGCAGACTGGTACAACCACTATGGAAAGCAGTATGGAATTTTCTAAGTATCGAATTTTCTAAGAATTTTCCAAGTATCGAATTTTCTATGAATTTTCTAACTAAAAATGGTTCTACCTTTTGACCTAGCGATTCCACTGCTAGGATTACATCCTAAGAACACAAAAACACCAATCTAAAAGAACCTATGCACCCCAATGTTCATAACAGCACAATTTACAATAGCCAAGTGTTGGAAGTAACCTAGGGGCACATCAGTGAATGAATGCATCAAAAAAACATGGTACATTTACACAATGCAATGCAGCAATAAGAAAGAAGGAGCTCCTACCCTTTGCAACAGCATGGATGGAACTGGAGAGCGTTATGCTAAGGGAAACAAGCCAGGCAGTGAAAAACAAATACCATATGATCTCACCTTTAACAGGAACCTAATCAACAAAACAAACAAACACACAAAATATAACCAACGTCACTGAAATTGAGAACAGGCTGCCACTCACCAGAGGGTAGTGGAGAGGGAATTTCACAGGGAAAGGGGAAGGGTTTAGAGGAGCAAGTATAAAGGACACAGGGACAAAAACAAGGGGGGTGGAAATGGGTGGGAGGTGGGGAGGGCTTGGGCAGTGGGCTGGGATGCGAGTAAAAGACAGAAAACTGTAGAAGAACAATAATTAAAATAAAAAAAATTTGGGGGGTTGTTGTGATTTTATTTCTGTTTGTTTCCAGAACCTTTTTTATTTCTTCCCAAATTTCATTCTTTACCCATTCATTATTTAATATCATGTTATTCAATCTCCATGATTTTGTGTGTTTTGGGTTTTACCCCTTGGGGATGGTTTCTAGTTTCTGTCCCTTGTTGGAGAAAATGCTTGGTACGATTTCAATTTTCTTTATTTGTTGAGGCTTGTTTTGTGTTCTATTTTCTGGTCTACCTTTGAAAATGTTCCTTGTGCATTTAAAAAGAATGTGTATTTAGTCTCCTTGGCATGAAGGGCTCTATATATATCAGGTAATTCTATTTCATCTAGAGTGTTGTTCAATGCCACAGTATCTTTGTTGATATTTTGTTTGGAAGATCTATCCATTTTTGACAGTGGGATGTTAAAATCCCCTAACATAATTGTTTTGCTGTCAATATCTTTCTTGAAGTCCTATAAGATTTCCTTTATGTATTTAGGTGCTCCTCCATTGGGTGCATATATATTTACAATGTTTATGTCTTCTTGTTGGATTCTTCCCTTGAGTATTATGAAGTGACCTGGGTTTCTATTTATGGCCCTTCTTCTGAAGTCTAATTTTTCTGATATGAGTATTGCTACCCCGGCTTTTTTTTTTTTTTCCGTGTTCTTTTGCTTTGAAAATTTCTTTCCACCCCTTCACTTTGAGTCTGTGTAGGTCTTTTTTCCTGATGTAGGTCTCTTGTAGGCAGCAATATGTGGGTTATGCTTTGTTTTCTATTCAGCTATCCTATGTTTTTTGATTGGAGCATTTAATCCATTTATGTTTAAAGTTATTATTGATGGGTTCTTATTCATTCTCTCTCTCTCTCCTCTCTCTCTCTCCCCTTTCCTCCCTCTCTCTCTCCCTCTCTCCCTCTCTCTCCCTTTCTCCCTCTCTCTCTCTCTCTCCCTCTCTCTCTTCCTCTCCCTCTCTCTCTCTCTTCATTCCTTTCCTTAAAGCAGCCCCTTTAGCATCTCTTGCAGAATTGGTTTGGTAGACGTGCATTCTTTTAGACTTCTTTTGTGTGGCAAGATCCTTATTTGGCCTTCTACCTTGATTGAGAGCCTTGCTGGTTTAAGTAGTCTTGGTTGCAGGCCTTTGATTTTCATTACTTCCAATATTTCTTGCCATTCTCTTCTAGTTTGGAGCATTTCCATTGGGAAGTCAACTGCTAAACTTATCGGGCCTCCATTGTATGTTACTTACTGTTTCTCCCTTGCTGCCTTTAAGATTCTCTTTTTGTCTTGGAATTTTGATATTTTAACTGTAATGTGTCTTGAAGTTGGCCTCTTTTGGTTCCTCTTGATTGGGACTCTCTGTGTTCCCTGAATTTGTGTGACTTTTTCTCTCATCAGATTAGGGAAGTTTTCCATCATTACTTTTTCAAATAGGTTTTCTATCCCTTGCTTTTCTTCTTCTTCTGGTATCCCTATTATACGGACCTTATTATGTTTCATATTGTCTTGCATTTCTCTTAATCCCTCTTCATTCTTTCCCAGACTCTTTTCCTTTTCTTGCTCTTTCTGGGTGTCTTTTCTACTTTGTCCTCCAACTCCCTGATCTGATCTTGTGCTTCATTGATTCTGCTTTTCACTCTTTCTACTTTGTTCTTCAGCTCAGAAATTGTATTCTTCATTTCCACTTGGCCTTTGTTGGTAGTTTCTATTTCCTTTTTCATGTTGATATAGTTTGCAGTGAGTTCATCATAACTTCCCTGTAGTTTCTTGAGAGCTCATGGAGCTTCCTGACAACTATTGCTTTGAACTCGATATCTGATAGTTGAGTTGCCTCTGTCTCATTTAGCATTCTTTCTTGGGCTTCCTCCTTTCCTTTCATTTGGGGATTGTGTCTTTGTCTTCCCATTGTTTGTGAGACTCTTCTTGTTAGCCTCAGCTTGTTGATCTGTTCTGGCTCCCTGGGTTTATGGTGTGAAATGAACCTCTGTGGTAGAATACCTGTGAGATTCAGTGGTGCAGTCTCCTTCGGGTATCTTGGTGTTCACAGCTTTCACTGCCTCAGCTGCTGGCATGCCTCCTCTTGGGTCCAGTTCTGTTTTTTTCACATTTCCCAGTTGTTGTTGTTGTTGTTTTTTTTTTTTTTTGTCATCTGGTTTTTCAACGTCTGCTATTGCTGGGGACCCTGGCCTGGGCGCCAGATGTGGGGGGGCTCCGCCCGCAGAGCCCCATCCCTCCGTCATGGATGAAAATAAAAACTACCAAGACATCTTGTGCTTGGGGAGGAAAGGGGTCAAACTCTCAGAGGAGAATGACCCAGAGCCCCTTCCTCACTAGGCTTTTATTGGGTTCCAATACACCGGAATACAAGTTTAACATGTCAAAGAAATCTGAGGGCTTAATCGGAGCCAGTGTTTGTCAGGAAGGGGGGTTGCCAGACTTTGGGAGACATGCTCATTTCCTCCTGGGACACTTGTCACCTCAGGAAGAGCACTCTTAGCAAAGCAGGTTTCACAGGACTTTAGGAATTCTTTCTTATGCCAATCACCCAAGGAGCCGTTCTGGCCAGGACAGGGCTGCACCGCTCACCCCCACAGTTTCAGGCTTTAAGGCAATTAGGAAGCAGGAGACATCTCCCAGATGGAAATGAGGACTCGGGCTATGTCAGAATAGCCGGGGGGCGAGGGTCCATCACATCCTCTTTGCTGCAACCCCCCGAGTCCTTCCATGAGGCCTCCCAAGTGGTGATGTCTGGCTTAGGTTGCCCCTCCCATGAGGAGTCTTACCCGTCATTGACTGCCAACCAAGCTATGGGCCAGAGAGGCAGAAGCAGCACTCCTGCCAGGGAGATAAGCTTTGTCTCCTTAGTAGGTCACATCCTTGTGACAGAACAGACCCAGATGAAGTGGGTCCCTTGGGCTCTTACACAGCCCACCATGGGGTGAGGGTTACAACTCCTGAAACCAGGCTGAACGGTCCGCAACATGCTATAATTTTTGATCTCCAGTTTTCATATATCCTGTGGTACTCTTGGCTGTTTTCTCTGTTCCTCCATAGATCATCTATGTTTTTCTCCCATTTGTAGGAAGAAGTGGAATCTGCTCTCTCCTACTATGCTGCCATATTCCCTATAGGTGCAATGTATAGTCTTGACACTATTCACAAAAGGGGAAATAAAGACCCATGGCATTAGAAGATCTCTCTGTGTCCTCACAGAGTGGGGTTTCTGAGGGGATTGGTGCTGCTGCTCTCATTAGGTGCAGCTGTGGATGGTCAGAGGTGATTGGCCTGAAAATTCCTTTTTAAGATAGAAAAGAAAACTCATATCTTCTCAAAGGCGACAGTACTATGGGACTTGACCTTGGAGGTTTCTGATTTCAATTCACTGATGAGAAAACTGAGTCTGAAAAGTTTTAGGGTTTTTCTTTGAAAACACAAAGTACAGAGTCTGGCAAAAATAACACCCCTTTTTATTACAAAAGCTTTTATCACAATATCATGAGCATGTAATACTGTAACAGAACAATATCACATTCAAGCACACCATATAACATTTTAGGGGAAATGTTCAAATTAATACTAGAAATTATCACACCCATATTATTATGGTACAAAACACACACAAGCAGGTGTCACTTCTGCCACATACTGTATTTTCAGGGATAGTTATTGTACCTCAGGATTCTGTCATTGAATTCCAGACTAAGAAGCAGGGAATATGGAGAGGTTTATGTATTTGTTTGTTTGTTTAATATTGAATGTGTATGTTTGACATTCAGTGATAAAGTTAAATGGATTTCAAATGTAGAATTTTATTACTGTTGCGGACCGTTCAGCCTGGTTTCAGGAATTGTAACCCTCACCCCATGGTGGGCTGTGTAAGAGCCCAAGGGACCCACTTCATCTGGGTCTGTTCTGTCACGAGGATGTGAGCTACTAAGGAGACAAAGCTTATCTCCCTGGCAGGAGCACTGCTTCTGCCTCATCCATCTCTGGCCCCAATGCTTGGTTGGTAGCCAATGACGGGTAAGACTCCTCATAGGAGGGGCAACCTAAGCCAGACACAACCACTTGGGAGGCCCTCATGGAAGGACTCAGGGGGCTTCAGCAAAGACGGGGTGATGGACCCTCGCCCCCCCGCCTCCAGCTATTCTGACATAGCCTGAGTCCTCATTTCCGTCTGGGAGACGTCTTCTGCTTCCTAATCGGCTTAAAGCCTGAAACTATGAGGGTGAGTGGTGCAGCCCTGTGCCGGCCAGGATGGTTCTCTGGGTGATCGGCCATAAAAAAGAATTCCTAAAGTCCTGTGAAACCTACTTTACTAAGAGTGCTCTCATTTAAATAAGGGTCCAAGGAGGAAATGAGTATGTCTCCCAAAGTTTGGCAACCCCCTTTCCGGACAGACATTGACACAGATTAAGCCCTCAGATTTCTTTGAAATGTTAACCATTGTTTGATCCTTGCTGCCTGACATACCTGTATTCCTGTGTATTTGAACCCAATAAAAGCCCAGTGAGGAAGGGGCTCTGGGTCATTCTCCTCTGAGAGTTTGGCCACCTCTCCTCCCCAAGCAGATCATGTCTTGGTAGATTTTATTTTCATCCATGACGGAGGGATGGGGCTCTGAGGGCGGAGCCTCCCCACATCTGGCGCCCAGGACAGGGGTCCCTGCATATTACAATTTGTCTGAATATATGGTGGTGTTCACCATCCAAAGTCAAGTCTTTTTTATCAACAATTAATTATTCTTACCCTCTTCTGCTTTGCTCAACTCTTCTTCCCTGATTTGATCACCATATTTTTGTCTTTGTTCAAGAGTTTTTCCCTGCTTAATTTTACTCTATGTTTATAAGCTGTTTTCCAACCCATTTCTTCTGACATCTGTCTGTCTGCCTTCAGTATATATGCCTCTATTTGTATTTTGCTTGTTTGTTTTGTTTAGTAGGTTGTATATATAAGTGGATTTATATAGTGGTTTTCTTTCTCTGACTTGCTTATTTTACTTAGCACAATATACACTGAGGCCATCCCCGTTGTTCCAAAAGTTACCTTTTCTTCATATTTATGGCTGAGAAATATTCAGTTGTGTACCTATTCTCTTGCACTCTTGTTGAGCATATAGATTAATTCAGCGACCAAATAAAACACTATGTAGTTTCTTCAAAAATTTAAAATTAAGCTGCCCAATGACCCAGCAGTTCCACTTCTGAAAATCTATCTGATAAAAGTTGAAGCACTATCTAGAAAATGTATATGCACCCCTATGTTTATTCCAATGTTATTTGCAATAGCCAATATTTGGAAGCAGCCCAAGTGCCCATCAGAACATGATTGGATATGAACATGAGCTCTTGGTTCTGATCCACTGTTTTATGTATCTGTTTCTATGCAAATGCTTTACTGTTTTGATTATTAGAACTTTGTAGCATAGTTCCAGACCATGGAAAGCAATACCTTCAGCTTTATTATTTTTCTCAAAATTCCTTGTAACATTTAGGGTCTTTTGTGGTTCCATATACATTTAAAATTATTCAATACAGTCTTGAGAAAAATAACATTTGCATGTTGAGAGGGATTTCACTGAACCTGTAAATTGACTTGGGAACTACAATCATTTTAACAATTTGAATTTATCAATCACTTCACACAATTTTCTGTCTGTAAATTTTTTCAGTATCTTACATTTTTTTCATTATATTATAATTTTGGTAGTATTTTTTTAACTTGTTTGCATATATTAATTTCTAAATAGTTAATTCTTTCTCATGCAGTTGTAAATGGAATTATTTCATTTATTTCTTCCTCTGATTGTTATGATTGTATACAAACATGACAAGTAGATATTAATTTTTATTTTATTATTTTACTGAATTCTAATTTAAAGATTTTATTTATTTATTGTTAGAGGGAAAGGAAGGGAGAAAAAGAAGGAGAGAAACATCCATGTGTGGTTGCCTCTTACATGTCCCCTACTGGGGCCAAGCTTGCAACTCAGGCATGTACCTTGACTGGTAATTGAACCTGTGACCCTTTGAATCACAGGCTGGCACTCAATCCACTGAGCCACACCAGGCAGGGCTACTGAATTCTTTCAATAATTATATTAATTATTTTTGATTATCAAAGGTTTTCTATTTAGAATGTAATGTCATGTGCCAAAAATGACAGTTTTGTTCCATATTTTTGTTGTTTTTAAATTATTTTTCTTGTTTGATTGCTATGGCCAGAAAAATACAGTACTGTGTTGAATAACAGTGGTGAGAGTAAGCTTTCTTTCCTTGTACCTGATCATAGTATTCATTAATGATTATTTTCTTAGTTTTGGTGTTAGTTGTAGTTTTCCTTTCTAATTCCTGATTTTATTCATTTGTGTTCTTCTTCTTTTGGTGTGAAAAATCTTCTTATGTGTTTGTAAGTGTATTTATATTTTGAAACAACCACCCTTCATAGGTATTGGGCTTTCCTCTCTTTTAAATTTCATTAATTTTCTACACTGATTTTCAGTGTCTTTTTCTTCTTTCTTTTTATTTTGTTTCCTTTTCTTCCTAACAATCTTAAATTATATCACTGGGATTTTGATTTTTTCTTTCATCTTGTGACAGTCCTGTACTGTTGTAAAGTTTTTATTTTATAACTATTTATGATGTATGTCCAGTTTATTAAGGTCATTTTCCTTTTTATTTGTATCAAGGAATGTTTTCATTTTTAAAAATATTTATCTTCTCTGATGTATTGGTTGTTTAGAAATATAATGTATAATTCTCTTGTAATTTTTGTTTTACATATACTTGAATTTTAGTTACCACTATGTTCAGAAATCAATATTAATATAAGTTCAAATGTTTTGAATTTTTCACTCTTGTTTTGTCACTTTGTAAGTTATTCATTTTGAAAATATTCCATGTGCACTAGGAAGTATGTCAAAGTGCAGTTTTTTGTTTTTTTTAAATGATGGAGGCTCTTTTTCTTGTTTTTTTTTTTTTAATTTTTTTTTCCCTTTTAGATTTTATTTATTTATCTTTAGAGGGGAAGGGAAGGAGAGAGGGAGAGAAACATCAATGTGCAGTTGCCTCTTGTATGTCCCCTGCCGGGAACTGGCCTGGCAACCCAGGCATGTGCCCTGACTGGGAATCGAACCGCGATCCTTCGGTTCGCAGGCCCGCGCTCAATCCACTGAGCTACACCAGCCAGGGCCAAAGTGCAGTTTTTTGATGAATACTTCTGTGGTACAATTACACAATGGAATTCTATGCAGCAGAAAGAAAGAAGGAGCTCCTACCCTTTGCAACAGCATGGATGGAACTGGACTTCATCATGCTAAGCGAAATAAGCCAGGCAGTGAAAGACAAATATCATATGATCTAACCTTTAACAGGAATCTAATCAACAAAACAAACAAACAAGCATAATATAACCAAAGACATTGAAACTGAGAACAGACAGACAGTCACCAGAAGGAGAGGGGAGGGAATTTCAGAGGAACAAGGGAAGGGTTTACAGGAACAAGTATAAAGGACACATGGACAAAAACTGTGGGGGGTGGAAATGGGAGGGAGTTGGGGAGGGCTGGGGTGGTGGGTTGGGGTGGGAGTAAAAGACAGAAAACTGTACAAGATCAACAATTAAAATAAAATTAAAAAAAAAAAGACTTCCAAAAATATCTGTCAAGGCATGTGGCGCCCAGGACAGGGGCCCCCACATCTGGCGCCCGGGACAGGAGCCTGAAACCTGCTTGACCAGAGGCTACGAGCCATCGTCACCGGACAGCAGGTCTAAGTGGAATGGAAATCAGCGCTTCATCCCCACAGGGACCAGGGGCACCTTTCTGTAAGGCTCCCAGGTGTGTTACAGATAAGAGGAAAGGTTCTGTTGCCACCTCTTGAGTGGTTTTCTTCTCATTTATCTCCCCTGCACTAAGGAAGTTTAGAAAAAATTCTTTTGTTTGGGTGTGAAGCAGGGCTGAGCCGCACTCATTGCTCCATCCCCCTCCCTGGCACCAGCAGGCCGAGAGAGCCCCAGTGGCGGGCCAGGGGATGGGCACTGAAACTGGTTTAGTAAGCGCCACATCGCAGCGGGAGGAATTTTAGAAAAAAATTTTTTGTTCATTAAGGAATGAGCTCTTTTTAGACTGAGAGCAAAGTTTTAGGTTCAGCAGTTACAGGGCTGCTGTCTCCCACATAAGGGATCTTTACATTTTGGAGGTATGGAAAGGAAGGGAACAATGCACACTAGCTAGGCCCTTCTCTTGGGGTTGGGTGCAGTGTCCACCGCCTCATGGATCTCTTTGCCAGGCTGAACAGCAGCGCGCGTGGAGGGGAAATTGATTTTTCCTGCCTCCCGCTCCTCAGCGCGCACTCCCCAGCATTGGGTATAGCTAGCAGCTGGGCCCGGCTAGGCGGTTCCATGGCATATTGCCTTGCTGGCACCTAGCAGCCTTAGAACTGGCAGACAGCAATCTCGAAAGGGATTTCCAGCCAGGTCATCTCTGAGATAAGGAACAGCGGCTTCCGTGTTTTTGAGAGACTGACAGCATGCTTAACTTCAAACAGGAGATTTTTTATTTTTGTTTGCATTTCTATACCTGGGATAGGGGCCATTTCTCAGCCCCGCAAAAGTGTGTGGACTTTTAAATGTTTTGATCCAAATGGAATAGTTTGATGAATCCAGTTTTTTCACCAAAATAGGCCCTATGTAAAGAATTTAATATTCCTAGGGCCCAAGCAAAGCAAATTATCAGAGAATGTCCAGATTGTCAAGTGCTTTCAAAAGTGCCTCCTACTCTTGGGATTAACCCTAGAGGATTGCAACTTCAAATAATTTGATAAACAGGTGTTACTCACTATCTAGCTCTTCATTTCATAATATATTCCTTGAGTGAAACATTTGACAATATAATTGGGCTTGTTATGCTTATGTTATATGGATTATGTATCTTACAGAAAGTTCAAGTAAGCCACAGATGGTCAGTAAGAAGGAATTAAGAAAGTGAAGGAAAGGAAAGTATAGGATTGTGTAGGAAAGTAAGAAAGAATAAAGGGAAAAGATAGATACCACATTCATGTGTGGTTTGGAAAGAAAGTACATTAAAGTGAATAGTTGAAGAGCAGAAATTTAAGTGGAAAGGAAATGAAAGGAATAATAAGCATCTAAGTATTAGAAACACTCCAAATTCTAGACCTAGGATAATTAACTCATTACAGCTTGCAGGAACAGCAGGAGGCCTGTCTTTCCAAGCAGGCACTTACTTAGGTGCTCTACATGCCACTCCCCTCTCTGGGGAGTCAGCAAAGAAAATTAGAGCTCACTGACTTGAGGCCTTTAATCATTTAGGATGGCCTCAGCAAAGTAAAACTGATAACAGCCCAGGATATATTGTGCAAGCTACTCAGGTTTGCTTAGAAAAATGGAGAATTGGACACAAAACAGCTATCTCTTATAACTCTAAGGGCCAAGCAATTGTTGAAAGAGCTCACCAGACCTTTGAAACATTATTAAAAAGGGTGGAGTCAAGAAATACCCCCTCAAGAATTTAAACGCTAGCAATATATACATAATTTTTTTTTTTTGGATTTTAATGATAATCTGTAGTCACCCATAGCAAGCACCTTGTGCAATACGGGCCTGCCTTCCCACACCCTTTGGGTCTTATATAAAGACCCTTTAGGGGAAGGAAAATGGAAAGGCCCAGTTGAACTGTTAATTTGGGGAAGAGGGTATGTCTGTATTTACTCTGCAGAAAGATGCCGGCGAAGAAGATGAAGCCATATCACAGAAAAGGCTTTCCTGGCCTCAAACCACTTCTACCCATTAGACCATCCTGATCCAGACTTCTCCAAGCTATGTGTAATCACACTCCAGTGGAATTCTAGCCAGCATTCCTGGAGCGATAGTCAACATCACCTAAGAGGGACTTTTTCTTAAAGGGACAATTTGATAAATTGCAGCTAGAATTACATCAACATCTGCGGGACTTTGAATACCACTGGTTGTTTACTGATTCTAATAATGCTTTGTGACTTGATCTTGCTAAACTTCTCTCACCCCAAGTTCAGGCAGCAAGCCCTTGCTGCATATCTTTAAAGTAACTTCCTGAAATCTGTGCTAATTCTCCCAAGAACTGAAGCGTAACCAGACCTATTACTCTTACTGTTCCCTTGCATTTGCAACATTTTTCATTGGACTGAATTTACAAGTTTGGGTTATTGAAGCCCTTGGGTGCCTCCTTATTTTAATCCTTATTTGTGCTTTACAGTGTATATGGAAAGTGTTTTCTTGTGATTGCATTCGAAAATAGCAGATAGTAAGTTTCACAGGCCTAACAATTACAATTGATTTAAACAATCTAAAAACGAGGGAGGTGTTTCGGACCCTTCAGCCTGGTTTCAGGAGTTGTATCCCTCACCCCATGGTGGGCTATGTAAGAGCCAAGGGACCCACTTCATCTGGGTTTGTTCTGTCAAGAGGACATGACCTACTAAGGAGACAAAGCTTATCTCCTTGGCAGGAGAGCTGTTTTTGCATCATCCATCTCTGGCCGCAGTGCTTGGTTGGTAGTCAATGACGGGTAAGACTCCTCATGGGAGGGGCAACCTAAGCCAGTCGCAACCACTTGGGAGGTCCTCATGGAAGGACTCAGGGGGGCTGCAGCAAAGAGGATGTGATGGACCCTCGCCCCCCAACCCCCGCCCCTGGCTATTCTGACATAGCCTGAGTCCTCATTTCCATCTGGGAGATGTCTCCTGCTTCCTAATCTGCGTAAAGCCTGAAACTACGAGATCAAGGGGTGTAGCCCTGTGCTAGCCCGGATGGTTCCGTGGGTGATCAGGCAAAAGAAACAATTCCTAAAGTCCTGTGAAACCTGCTTTGCTAAGAGTGCTCTCATTTAAATGATAAGGGTCCGAGGAAGAAATGAGTATGTCTCCCAAAGTTTTGCAACCCCCTTTCGGACAGACACTGACTCAGATTAAGCCCTCAGATTTTTTTGAAATGTTAAACCTGTATTCCGATGTATTGAAACCCAATAAAAGCCCAGTGAGGAAGTGGCTCTGGGTCATTCTCCTCTGAGAGTTTGTCCACCTCTCCTCCCCAAGCAGATCATGTCTTGGTAGTTTTATTTTCATCCGTGATGGAGGGATGGGGCTCTGAGGGTGGAGACTCCACATCTGGCGCCCAGGACAGGGGCCCCCACAAAGGCAATATGCTCTAACATGGCAGTTAAAGCCAGTATTTTCTTATTGATTTTTTATTAATTTTTATTTTAATTGTTGATCTTGTACAGTTTTCTGTCTTTTATTCTCACCCAAACCCACCACCCCAGCCCTCCCCACCTCCCTCCCAATTCCACCCATGTGTCCTTTATACTTGTTCCTGTAAATCCTTCCCCTTTTCCCCTGAAATTCCCTCCCCTCTCCCCTCTGGTGACTGTCAGCCTGTTCTCAATTTCAGTGTCTTTGGTTATATTATGCTTGTTTGTTTGTTTTGTTGATTAGGTTCCTGTTAAAGGTGAGATCATATGGTATTTGTCTTCACTGCCTGGCTAATTTCGCTTAGCATGATGCTCTCAAGTTCCATCCATGCTGTTGCAAACGGTATGAGCTCCTTCTTTCTTTCTGCTGCATAGAATTCCATTGTGTAAATGTACCACAGTTTTTTGATCCATTCATTTACTGATGGGCATCTAGGTGGCTTCCAACACTTGGCCAGAATAGCGGCAGCAATCTTGAGAAAGAAGAACAAAGCAGGAGGGATCACAATACCTGATACCAAAATGTATTACAAGGCCACTGTAATCAAAACAGCCTGGTACTGGCATAAAAACAGGCACATGGACCAGTGGAATAGAACAGAGAGCCCAGAAATAAACCCTAGTCTCTATAGTCAATTAATATTCGACAAAGTGGGCAGCAACATAACATGGAGTAAAAATAGGCTCTTCAACAAGGTGTTGGGAGAACTGGACAGCTTTGTGCAAGAAAATGAAACTCGAGCACCAACTTACACCATACACAAAAATAAATTAAAGGTGGATAAAAGATTTAAATATAAGCCGTGACACCATTAAAGTCCTAGAGGTTAGCATAGGCAGGAAAATCTCAGATATTACACGCAGCAACATTTTTACTGATATGTCCCCTAAAGCAAGGGACATAGGAAAGAATAAACAAATGAGATCTCATCAAAATAAAAAGCTTCTGCATGGCCAAGGAAAACAATATTAAAATAAAAAGAGAACCGACTGTGTGGGAAAACATATTTGACAATGATACCTCAGATAAAGGTTTAATCTCCAAAATATACAAAGAACTTACATGACTCCACTCTAAGAAGACAAGCAACCCAATTAAAAAATGGGCAAAGGACTTGGGAAGACACTTCTCCAAGGAGGACATACAGAGGATCCAGAGACACATGAAAAGATGCTCAATATCGCTAGCTATCAGAGAGATGCAAATTAAAACCACAATGAGATACAACTTGTCACCAGTCAGAATGGCCCTCATAAACAAAGCAACAAACAGCAAGTGTTGGAGAGGTTGTGGAGAAAAGGGGACCCTAGTGCACTGCTGGTAGGAGTGCAGACTGGTACAACCACTATGGAAAACAGTATGGAATTTTCTAAAAAAACTAAAAATGGATATACCTTTTGACCCAGCCCTGAAACACCAATCCAAAAAAACCTATGCACCCCTATGTTTATAGCAGCACAATTTTCTTATTAATTTTTAAAACACAATATTTTAACATAAATATATGTTTTCCACATTTAACTAGAATAACACTGTAGGATTATAGCTTTGTAACATTCAATATTACTGTTAAAAATTCAAAAGGCAACTTTGCTACTTTCATGTCACATCACTTATTTTGTGGCAATTCCAGATTTGACCTGAAACTCTTCTTTATCAATGCACATTGTCATAAAGTTTAGAAAGAAAATTCAATGAGAAGGGGGAGAAAGGTGAAAAATGGGGAGCTTTTATCATGTGTTCTCACCAGGTTTTCACAACTGACTTTGTACAGTAGAACTTCCACACAGCCTGGTCTCATGCCCTCTGTATTGAATAGGTCAGTGATGGTGAATTTGAGGGTGAAAGAACCAGGATAGGGTAGGCAGTTCTATTGGAAATAGATAGAAGGTCCACACTTTAATACAGAATTGGGTCGCATTTAAGTTTCTGCCAGGTCCTCCTCACCAACTACTCAAATTCATTTCCCCCCAAACAAGTTTTTGGAATTATGAGGTCTTTCTGCTGGACACAAACATTGCACACATTTTAATGTCATATGATTTGACATTCTGGCCATAATTTATACAAAGTTTCCAGATGCAGAGAAGATTATAAAAATAACATCTGAAACTAAATAGAAAAGGGACTTCAAATAATTTCTAATGTCACTGTGTGACCCTCTGACTGAAACTTAGTTTTAGGCTTGTAGCTGCATCTTTTATTGAGTTATGTTATGTGTTACAGAAATCAATACAGGTAGCGGATGTTTTAAATATCAGGCATGAATGAACTCCATCCTAAATCATTCAAATTACTCTGAGTAGGCCTGGTGTTTCTCTGGTGCTGCCAAAGATCTCTAATCTGTTGCACTAAAAACCAAAACTAGGACCAGATACATGGCACCACAAACTTTTGACAGGTTTATTTCCATGAGGTTCTCCAAAGTGGCAATGACCATAGGTTAGTGACAAAGAAGAAGGCTTGTCATGGGGGAAGAAAAGCTCACAAGATGAACAGACACAGTGGGTCAAGCAATATATGTTATAGGCTGAGGCCCAGAAAAGCACCTGCCATATCTAATACGATTAAATTTACAAAATCTGTTCAAGGTTTATTTTCTACCATCAACTTGTTTAGAGAATCCAAATGAATCTCAGAGAGATTAGGGGATATTTCAAAGATAGAAGCTGGAGGTGGGCTGCGTCACCTTGTGCGGAGGAGCATAACCATGCTCACTAACCAGTGTCTACAAGATATTTTGGATGGTGTTGAATGTCAGAGAAGTGAACAGGTAGGTAGTCATGGAAACAATGGGTCTGAATGAGAAAATAGCATTGTGGATACCACAGAAAAATTTTGTTTTAGGTTTTCTGAAGGTCCTTCCAAATGCAAGCCTCAGCCAAAGCAAGTTGATGTGGTCTCCACACTAAGAGAAATAAGACAGAACTTAAGTAACACCAGCAGAAACCACTGAAAAAACCAATATCTGGTGCTCACCCTGAAATGTCCAGTTTTTGAGGGACAGGAAGGCCAGAGCTAAAAAAAATAATTTGACTTAGAAAACTACAATTTGAGATTAGTTAGTTGGATGTACTATTTAATTATTTCCTTGAAAGCATTTTGTTAACTGAGGAAAACATACCTATTTATGACAATATCATTGCCCCTCTTTGAAGGTAGCTAATTCTTGCATCCAGCCTGACTTTTAATTTATCATTCTTTTAAGTTTAAATCACTCTTATATTCAGGTTGTTTAATTTTATCACAGTAGTTTTTATGTGCACTTTTTTCAGTTAGACTTTGAGTCATCTGTGAGGTATTTAACATCAAAACTGATGTGCTTTTTCCTGAATCATCTCAGATTCTTTCTCTGAAATGGGCTGTCTTCCTGAAATCTTCAAGTGTTTGTCACTTTTCTAAGTGTAAAATCTTCATAGAGAGAGAATCACAATTCACCCAAAGGAATTCCACAGAGCAAAGAGAAAGAGGGAACTTATACCCTTTGTGACAGCATGGATGGAACTGGAGAGCTTTATGCTAAGTGAAATAAGCCAGGCGGTGAGGGGCAAAAACCATATGATCCCACCTTTAACTGGAAAATAATCAACAAAAGAAAAAAGCAAACAAAATATAACCAGAATCATTGAAATTAAGAACAATCTAACAATAGCCAGAGGGGATGGGAGGGGACTGTGGGGAGACAGGTTTTCAGGGACTACTATAAAGGACACAAGGACAAAACCAAGGGGAAAGTTGAAGCAAGGGAGGGAGGTGGGTTTGGAGGGGGTGGGGGGGATGGGGAGAAAATACAGACAAATGTAATTGAACAATGATAAAATAATTTAAGTTAAAAAATTTAAAAATAAAGTGAAACAAACAAGAAGACATAGCTTTATTTAAAATTAACAGGCTGACAGTGACCAGAGCGGGGATGGGAGGGAATTTCAGGGGAAAAGGAGAAGGGTTTACAGGAACAAGTATAAAGGACACATGGACAAAAACGGTGGGGGTGGAAATGGGAGGGAGGTGGGGAGGGCTGTGGTGGTGGGCTGGGATGGGGGTAAAAGGCAGAAAACTGTACTTGAACAACAATTAAAATAAAATACAATTAAAAATAAAATTAAATTAACATTCTCATTGTGTATGTCATTCCTGCACACCATCTCCAAACCGAGGACTAGTGACACTCACCAGATTATTTCCCTCCATGTCAGGACAGATCAAGCCTCAGAGCATAAAGGGAGTTTGCTTCACTCAGACTTTAGAGGGTTCTCAGTGCTGGCCTGTAGGACAAGCAGTCAACAGATATCTGTATGCTTCTCTCTTCTTTTTACTATACTCTGATTGTTTGAAAAGCAGAAGGGGGACTCATATTTGGTAGCATGTGGAAAAATCCATCACCTATTTATTTTATATGAAAGACTTATGGTGGGAAATTTTGAAGCCATACAAAGGAATAGAACTAAACACTGCTACATGCACAAACGTGGGTTAGTCTACATGTAGTAAACCTTGTGCTACATGATATGAGCCCAGTCATCAAAGATGACACAGTATGATTCCATTCCTATGCCATAGCCAGAAGAGTGAAACCATAGAGTGAGAGAGCAGATTGGGTGGTCTGGAATTGGGACTGGGAGAGTGGTGGTGTTGGTGATGGTGGTGTAGTGTGAGGTGGGGTAGGATGGGTTGGGATCAGGTAGGAAGGGAGAACAAGAATAGAGTGAAAGCAAGAGCACCACGGAAGCTACATACTTAATGACCCTGGGAATGGGTATTATTCTGAGTGTTTTGCTGGGTTTTCTTTTAATGATTTTAAAAATGAAAGGAGGGGGAGGAGCAGGAAGTAATCACATATTTGCATTTTTGCAGGTCACCAGGCATCAATATTCTGAAAGTGATGTAACCTCATTTCACATGTACATGAAAGAAATTTACATTTGAGATATTTCTACGTGTTATTTCTTTAATGATATGGACAAATGAAAACAATAGCAATGGCTGTTATGAATACCTACCATGAACCTCTAAACAGCCTTTCACTTTCCACTGCACAAAGTGTGCTCCCATCTCCCCTCATTTCTATACCCCTTCCTTGCTTGTCTCCGCCCTCAGCCATCCACATCTCCTGACACTCTCATCCCTGTCATGTGGTTGACCTTTTTCCTCTGGAAGCTATAAAAGTGACCACCAGTCTAGTGGGGACTGACTACTGGGCTCCATACTGAACCTTCCAGGTTGGAAGCATTGCCAGCCACTCAGCAGCTAGGCCTCCTCTAGTATCACTGGCAGCAGGAGGGAACTTGGAAACTTTAATCTCTCTCCTTTCTCTGTCTCCTCTCTGTCCTTTCTACCTTTCTTTTCTGTTCCAACACCCCTGGAACTGACTGGGATGTTCACCATGTCAAGGAATGTTTCCTCCCCTACACTTCTACAGTGGCAGCACAGGGCAATTTGGTGAAAGTCTTACAGGGCTCCCACCAGGGGCAACGAATTCTTGAGCCAATTTGGAAATATCCTAAAAGGAAAGGGTCAACTGCATACCTTTTGTTGATAAAAAAAACTTGACTGATGGTGCTTTGTTTTGTAGGAGCAAATGCCACTGTGAAACATCCGTAAATGGCAGACAGTAATAGAAATGACAGTCATTGCAGTAGTGAGATGATATATGGTCATGTGTTTTCTCTTTTTTAAAAAAAGAAAGGTGTAACTTTAATAAGCTTCTCATAAGTTGACATGGAGACAGCTGAACTGATTGCAGTATAGGCAAAGTAAATTTCAAATCACTGTATTGTACACCCACACGTAACAGGCTATTGTGTACCAGCCATATTTAGAAAAAATAAAAAGTGTACATAACATTTATGCCTCTGCCTTCCTTCCCCCTCCACTTGGTGAAAGCTTAACCATCCCCTGTGCAAACATCCCCTGTGCTCTTTACGTGAGCAACTTAGCAAGCATGGGACTGACTGGTCAGCTGTCGATACAGGTGCTTTGCCCTCCAGTCTAAGTCCAGGTCCAGTCAATTTGTCAACTTCAGCACCCATATAAACAGTCATCCAGGCAGATAGAGACATCCCTTGTAAAGCCAAAAATCATGGGTGAGAGGCCCTGGAGACCCAGGCACAGACGCCTGCTCTGCTGGTTACCTAGGAAGGATGTGGCAAAGGAAGAAGCGTAGGAGACAGCAGGCAAGACAAGAGCAGTGCCCAGCCTTCCTCACCCACAGGACAGCACACTGCACTCCCCAAATTGGGGACTTTGGATAAAACAGTGTAGAAAAATCAAGTCCACTGGCTGGGACCCAGGGTGACCCATGTCCAAACCAACTTGCCCTCTGAGTGCCTCCATGCAGAGCCCATGACCCTCCCCAACTCTGGAACTTGACTTGGCAAGAAAGCCTGCTTTGGTGACCAGAACCCAGGCCCACACACAAGGGCCAGGTAGACAGAAGCCAGAACCCACGTAGGCAGAGGGTGGCCTGTCTCTTCACATCTTCAGATCAGAACTTAGAGAAATTTCAGAGGTGCTGCCAAGGAAGTGAAGAACCTCATGAGTGAAGGCGGCCAGATGTGTGCCACACTGTCCTTCCACCTGATAAATCCAAGGTCAGTGGGCACCTCTGCAGCAGACTCCAGGCACCAACATCTGCTGTTTCCAGGCAGTGTCACCATTCAGTATTTGGGTCCTCATCGGAGAAGGGACAGTGCAAGTGCATACAGGCCAACCCTTCCAGGTGTCCTTGGAGATGCGGGGAGCCACTCTCTCAATAGTCCTGCAGGTCCAATCTCCAGAGAAAAGGTGAGTGCTCGTGTCCCACACCACCTGCAGCATCGCCCTAGTGCCACTGGTGCACTGGAAGTCATTCTCCTCCACTGCTACCAAATCACATCCTTCTTGGCTCCAGAAGAAACATACAAGCAGCCAACAGGTGGCACTGGTCTAGAGGCTTAAAGGTCAGTGGGAGGGAGTAGATTGCCCACCTTGAAAGCTGATCTCATCCCCAAACACCTGTGATCCAGTCTCTCAGACCATGGAGGGTGGCTGCGTGTTCACCTGGGAGTTCCCAGCTAGCATGTTGTCAGCACAGCAGTGAAAGAAGGACTTGGGAAATAATTGGCTTTCCAGTGGCAGCAGTCAGAATAGGGGACCTACCAGGGGCCAGGAATTTGAAAGATTTCCTTGAAGTATGATGCATGCAGGCCCAAGCTTCCCAGTGAGACAACAGCCATTCCCGGGATCTCAGGAAGAACTAGGGAAATTTTTGTGCCTGGGGACTCTAAAACCTAAGCGAGGTGAGTATTCACAGGATAACAATGGAAGAACCATTTTATGATTTTTTTTTTTTTTACTTTTTCCTCTTTTAAATATTGAATTTATTTGAGACGCATTGATTAATAAAACCATATAGATTTTAAAGAAAGTAATACAGCAAAATAAAGAATCCTTCTATGGAACTCCTAAAAACTAAAAACCCCTACAGATTTTTAAGTCTACATCTCAAAGATACCTCGTCTAACACTGACTGCACAAGTTATAAGGTCTCTTTTCCTTCTGATTTATCTACAAGTTTTTTCTTTGTTGTCGTTGGTTTCCCCTGCCCCACCATAAATCTCCCACATCCAGAACAGGTAGGAGGTGTTTCCAAGGCATACAAACAAAACTGGAAGCCATGGAGGCAAAGAATCATAAACCAGTACACATAAAAATTTAAGAAGAGTCTGCACTGGCTAGTGTGGCTCAGTGGATTAAGTACTGGCCTGGTTTGATTCCCAGTATGCCAGGTCCCTAGTATGCGGGGGCAGGAGAGGCATCCCCACATTGATGTTTTCCTCCCTCTCTCCTTCCCTTCCTCTCTCTCCAAAAATAAATAATTTTTAAACAAGTTTAAGAGAAATCTGTCTCTGCGTATATCACAACAAAGCCAAAAGACAGCAAGTGGATAGATGTTGGGAACATTGGTGCAATGTCAGTTGGTTGTGGGTTTCAGCATTACTTACCATAACAACAACAACATGAGAACAATGTGTGGATTATGTGTATTTTAAATGAGGTAAATACATGATAGAGTGTTCCGTGAAACTTCAAAACAAATTGACCTGGCCCTGTCTAGGTAGCTCAGTTGATTACAACATCATTCCTATACATTAAGATTGCAGGTTTTGTATGTGCCTTATGCCCACAGTAAGGCATACAAAAATTGAACAAAGAATGCCTAAATAAGTGGGACAACAAATTGATGTTTCCCACTCTCCTTTTATATTTCCTTCTCAAACCCATTAAATTTATAAAATAAAAAAATTTAGAAAATGTATATATGCAGCAAGGGATCTGCTTAAAACCACACAGCAGCAAAAAGGAAGCATATGGCCAATGGCCTAGTCCCACTAGTCCTGGGGTGCTCAGCTGCCAATGCTTGCTCCTACACCACACTACCTCCCATCTACTGTGACAGACTGGAGAGAGTGTATGAGGGCATTGTCCCTGCGGCTTTGGGTGTAGTGTGAAGGTACTTGGACCACATTTTGTTGGTATTCTTGCATAACTCTTCCCTACCACTGTGCTTTGATCCTCACATGCTCTGTCTGTCCCCTGGGATCACTTCCTTGCATGGCACGTGGGTGTAAACCAAGTTAAAATCAGATGGGAATTTGAACTTATTCTCATCCTGTCTGGGAACAGAATCCACCAAATTTATGGGAACAGGTATATGTGTAAGAGATCACCAGAGACTTTGATGAGAAATAATTTAGTCTCTCAGAGAAATGTGATGCCTCTGGGGGAGGTAGGAAGGCCAGTGAGCTTTGTCCTCCCTCACACTTTATTCTCTATTCCCTCAGTGACTGGGTGTCCATAAGGTGACTGTTCAGATTGGCCCATGGTCACATCAATATGGTTGAAAAAGGAAAATAATGGAACTTGCCAATATATCTGATAAGCGTTTGCTATCCAAAATTTATAAAGAATGTAGAAATCTCAACACCAAAAATCAAGCAATCCAATTTAAAAATAGAAAAAGAACCTGAATGGACACTACTCCAAAGAGGGCAAAAAAATTAATAGACATATGAAAAAATTCTCAATGTCATTAATCATTAGAGAAATGCAAATTAAAAGCTGCTATATTAAAATCACCAGCTATCATTACCTAAAAGATAAATCATAAGTAAAGATATGAAATAATAAGACAAATAATACAAATAAATACTACAATAATTAATACATAAATAATAATACAAGAATAAACTCTGAGTTTCAAGTAAAAAAAAAAAAAGTCAAATGCCAGGTGTTTAGAAGTGCTTTTTTCTTTTAGGCGATAAAACTTACACAGTCATTCACATAGTAAATTGTTAATAAAAGACTTTTTAAAAATGATTGTGTTTATTTACCTCTAGAGAGAGGGGAAGGGAGGGAGAAAGGCTAGAAGTGCAACATAAATGTGTGAGAAAAACATTGATCTGTTGCCTCACAGGTGCTCCCCGAAGGGGAACTGCCATGTAGTCCAGGCATGTGCCAGTGACCAATTGGTTCACAAGCCTACTGTCTATCTGAGCTGCACTAGCCAGGGCAAGAAAATATTTTGTAAATATCTATAATGTCAAGTGTTTTAAAATGGCAGTTAAGGTCATTGTTTATAATCAATTTATTAACATATAATATTATAAGTTAAAATTACTGCTTTTAAAAATTTCACTCCACATTTATTATCACAAGGACATTTTGATTCAAGTCCATTTTAATCTCAGTATTTCAGAGAAAGAAACAAAAGGTATGTTTGTACATGAAAATGACCACCTATCTCTGGCAGTTCTCAAATTTTAAACTTGGAACTATGTACACTTTTAGCTCTTCATATCCTCTTGTAAAAATAAATGGGCTATCTTGCTATTGGTTCTAACCACATTTGTACACGTGACTCTGTGGAACTAGACTTTACAGGGTCTGGCTGCATGTCCTTTTTTGGCACAAACCAATGATGGTGAAGGTAGTGGTGATGGATACCAGAGCAGGAGCAGCACCTGAAGTGAGATCAAATAGAAGAAGACATAAATTAGAATGGACTTGGAGCAAATCCAGGATTCTGCCAGGCCTTCCTAACCCACAAACTAATGCTCTCCAATTAAACCTATATTGTATAGAAACACGAGGTTTTTCTTCTGGACACGAAAAGCACTACCTTAGCATATGGTCCTGTGATCCATACTGATCCACCCTTCTAGTCACCATGTGAAAAATGCCACCAGAAGCAACAAAGGCTATGAAAATGCCATCAGTGACCTATGGCAAAGAGATTTCAAATACTGTCTTCCATGACTGCCTGCTGCTCTTACTAAAATCGAAGTTAACAGATTTTGGTCTGCATCCTTCACTAGTGTTGCAAGTTGTCTCAGAATGTGTATTCATTAGCAGGTGTATAAAACATAGTTTTATTAATTAAGTATATTCAAACTGATAGAAAAATCTGAGTAGGCCTTGGTATTTTTGCTGGCTACCTAAATCTGGCTACACAAAAACACACAAGGACCCCATAAATAGCATCACAACCTCTTTGAAGGTTGCTTTTCATGTACTTTTTAAAACTCCTAATGGCCACAGGTCAGTGAGGAAAAATATAAGTGATTTTTTTGGAAAGTTGAAATTCGTAAAATACAACAACCACAGCTGGGCCAGCTGCATATTCTGCAGGAAGAAGCATCGGGGGAAACCTACATGATATTTAATACATCTAAAATTACACAAGGTTTATTTTATAACATCCACTTTTCAGATATGCAAATTTTATCTCATACAGATGTGGTGATACTCCCATGACAGAAACTAGATGTTGGCAGAGTCATCTTGAGCCAAGGGGATGACCTAGTGCCCACTTTCTTGAAAAGCAGGTCAAGAGTGTGTTTGGTGTTATGCCAGATAAATGAGCAGGTAGTTGTCATTAAAACGATGGTTATACAAAGGAAGGCTGGTATCATACAATACTTTGTCTCAATAGATTCACTCAGAAATGGGGCTATGGATAGAAATATAGGCATATGAAATATTTATCTATGTTATATCTATAGGCTGATTCCAAACTGAATAGGCTGTAGTTGTCACATTGTCATGATCTCTCTCTGATTTTAGCTACTTTATTGCAAAGAGCCAGACTGTGAATTTATCATTCTTTTATTTAAATGGAAACCACCCTTGTGTTCTAGTCTCCAAATGTGCTTTTCCATTTGTCATTGATGAGTACTTGTTTTAATGTTATTTTGAGGCACCTGTAAAACTGTTTACCAGCAAAACAGATTTCGACCAGCGTGAGTCATCATACAGATTCTTTGCTGGAATGTGCTATTGCTCTTCCTGAAATCATTAAGTATTTGCCACTTTTAGAAATTTGGAATCTCCATAATAGGAATATCAGAATTCAATTTAAAGTAAACCTAAAAGGAATTAGTATCTTCATTTGAGATCAAGAAGGTTCTCGTTGTGTGTGTTGTTCCTGCACACTGTCTCCAGATTGGGAAAAACAAAAATTCTGCAGATTTTTCCCTCCATTTCACAGGCAGATGGAGAGCTCAAACCAAATGTGGTTCATCTAGACTTTAGGGGGTTTGAAGTTCTGAGCTGTAAGCCTTTGAGGACAATTTGAAATCTTTACGACTCTTTTCTTTATTTAATAATCTCTAAGCCTTCATTTTTTATTATTGTACTCTTTACTTTTAATTTTGTTTTTTCCATCTTTTATTGTTGTTCAAGTACATTTGTCTCCTATTCTTATTTCTATAATCAGGTTGTTGGTTTCAGACTCACTGAGACAATGCTCTTAATACAGATTATCCATAAAGGGGGCAGTTTTTCCTCAGCTAACAAAATGCCTTGAAAAAAATAACTGAATAATTTTCCTCACAATTAAGTTCAAATTATACATTTATAGCTTATAGTTTTTCATCTTGTGCATGCCTATAACTGCAAAAACACCTCTGAATTGTTGAGGTGCCACCGTGGAGTGTAGGTCCCTGAGTGGGGGCAATGGGAGACTAAGAAAGACACACACAGACAGTTTAAGGAAAAGTGGGGGCTAGGCGGGGCATTGTCCTCTGATGGAGAGACAATGACCCAGAACATGGTCTCAGAGTTTATTTTATAGGGGTTTGTTATTTAAAGCTTAAGGAATTTTGCAGACTTAGGGAGATACTGTGGGCAAAGACTGTTCTCTTTCCAGGCTATCTAAATGATAAATATGTCTTCTGCAAAAGTTACAATCGGATTCAGCTGAAGTTTGTGGTTATCTATTTCATTATAAACCCCCGCTGGTTCTGGCTGCTGTCACCACCAGCTTAGAGACACTTTGCAGATGCAAGCAGTGAAGTGCGGCTTTGCCGAGCACTCAACCTTAGCTTTGATGCCAGCCTTCAAAGTCCTCCACACTGAGTGTTCCTGGGTTGTTGCGGACCGTTCAGCCTGGTTTCAGGAGTTGTAACCCTCACCCCATGGTGGGCTGTGTAAGAGCCCAAGGGACCCACTTCATCTGGGTCTGTTCTGTCACAAGGATGTGACCTATTAAGGAGACAAAGCTTATCTCCCTGGCAGGAGCACTGCTTCTGCCTTACCCATCTCTGGCCCCATAGCTTGGTTGGCAGTCAATGACGGGTAAGACTCCTCATGGGAGGGGCAACCTAAGCCAGACATCACCACTTGGGAGGCCTCATGGAAGGACTCGGGGGGTTGCAGCAAAGAGGATGTGATAGACCCTTGCCCCCCGGCTATTCTGACATAGCCCGAGTCCTCATTTCCATCTGGGAGATGTCTCCTGCTTCCTAATTGCCTTAAAGCCTGAAACTGTGGGGGTGAGCGGTGCAGCCCTGTCCTGGCCAGGATGGCTCCGTGGGTGATCCGGACATAAGAAAGAATTCCTAAAGTCCTGTGAAACCTGCTTTGCTAAGAGTGCTCTTCCTGAGGTGACAAGTGTCCCAGGAGGAAATGAGCATGTCTCCCAAAGTCTGGCAACCCCCCTTCCTGACAAACACTGGCTCAGATTAAGCCCTCAGATTTCTTTGACATGCTAAACTTGTATTCCGGTGTATTGGAGCCCAATAAAAGCCTAGTGAGGATGGGGCTCTGGGTCATCCTCCTCTGAGAGTTTGACCCCTTTCCTCCCCAAGCACAAGATGTCTTGGTAGTTTTTATTTTCATCCGTGACGGAGGGATGGGGCTCTGCGGGCGGAGCCCCCCCCACATCTGGCGCCCAGGACAGGGCCCCCCGCACTGGGTGACCTCCAGAAATTTATTCTTCTGCTTGTTAAATGTAATGTGGCTGACATTATGTACCTTTTTGTATCATTTATTGTGAGGATGACTTCAGTTTGTCCTTGGATGAGGCTTGCACATTGAGGGATCTCCAGAAGGCATAATGCTTGAAGTGCCCATAGTGTCCATGGCACTAAACTTCACATGTAGGGCCATCGTTTACATGACCATCTACCTTTTTTCCTTTCTGAAATTCAACAGTACCCATAATATCCTTGACCAGTTTCACTAGGTGAGCACTGGCCAATTCTGTGTCACCTGGTGACTCTGCCCATTTCTAGGTTGTGTCTTGGGGCTCACCCCTCATCTCTGTGAGCCCCAGTTTGCTTCTGTGAAAATTGCTGTTAGAAAATATATTTTATATGTATTTTGATGGATATATTGGATCACCCATGACTGGTGTTTACCTGGTACTTGGTTTTGCAGAATATATTGCTGGACCTGCTGTGCTTGTTGATCTTTATAAATTTGTACTCACTCATAAAAGGCCTTCCGCCTACATCTTCGCTTGCCCATGGCCATCTGAAGTTTGAAGAAAACACCTGGAAAGCAAACCACCAAGGAGTTTCAGATGCCATTTATCGAGTCTAGGTTTTTGGTTTTGGTGTGGCTTCTTTAGGTATTTCTGGGGGCAGCAGAAAATGCCCAGGTCCACTCATATATTTGGTATCATTTTGGATGCAGTTCACTCATTCAACTCTGTATCTTATACACCTCATTCAAACAGGCCCACCTTCAAACACTTACCATAACTCACTAAAAAAAAGGGCAGACACAACAGTTGATCTTCAGTTTTGGTTAGAGGATCCAGCAGTCAAACAGAATATCACTTGATGTCTCCACCACATATGTTATATGAGGTATTTTCTTAGCATTCTTTTTATCTGGAGGCATTTTCCAAATGTGGACTTGAGTGAAAGATCATGAGACAATAGATATAGGTTAGTAATCCTTGAGTCCAGATAAATGGCCTCCTCTTTTTATAGTACATGTCCTGGGAGGGGAGAAGGGCATTATGGGTGATTAGGGCCTGGTAGTACCCTGGATTTGGTCCAATCTCTTTCTAAACTTATTGCCACTTTGTTACTTTTTTACACGTCAACTGCTAACCTTTTCCTAATGCCTTTGCAAGATCAACTGTATCATCTTCATTCTGTGCCATATAGACAACCTACAGCTAGACTCTATCAACCTCAGACCCACAGAGTCTATAGTACAAATACTGCTAAAAGCCCTTGCTAGAGCCACCTAATTCTCTTTTCCATCCATCTTGATAATCTATTTAAACTTCCTTACTGTATTATTTCATGATATGGATGGCTGGGAAAACAGTTCGTGGATGAAAAGTTGGAAATGTTATTAATGTTGTTATGAACTTAAAGTAGCTAAAATGCCTTTTACTTTCCTCATCTGTAATGCTGAAGTAATAAAACATGTATTTCAAAGGTTCCTTTTGAGATTAAATGTGGTATGAGATGATTAAAGAAGAATAATCATATTTTAAAACATTGTTTTAGACAATTAAAAATAAAATAGGACTATCTGCAATACAGGTATCTTTGATAGATATTTATAGACCATTGCTTTTAAAACTTCAGGATACACATTATTTCTCTATTTCACATGGAAAATTTTCCAAGACATATCTTGTACTAGGAGGAAAAAAACAACCCTCAATAAATTTAAAATCTTAAAATTACATTAATTATATTTTCTTTTGTTTTTTTTACAAAATATTTCATTCATTTATTTTTAGAGATCACACAAAGAAAGGAGAAAGTGACAGAGAGAAATATCAGCATGTGGTTGCTCTGCCATGCACCGCCAACTGGGAAACTGGCCTGCAATCCAGGCAAGGGCCCTGACAGGGAATGGAACTGTTTACCTTTTCATTTGCAGTCCAGTGCTCAATCCACTGAGCCACAAAAGTCAGGGCTATGTTAACCATATTTGCTGATCACAATGGTAAAAAACTAGAAATCAAATATAGGAAAGAAAACAAACACAAGCAATACATTTGGAAATTAATCAACATACTACCAAGCACTCAATAAATCAAAAATTAAAACTAATGGCCCTAGATGGTGTGGCTAAGTGGATTTAGTGCTGGCCTGTGAACCAAAGTATTGCTGGTTAGATTCCTAATCAGGGAACATGCGTGGGTTGTAGGCCAGGACCTCACTAGGGAGCGTGTGATAGGCAACCACCCATCTATGTTTCCCTCCCTCTCTTTCTCCCTCCCTTCCCCCAGCCTCAAAAATAAATAAATAAAATATTTAAAGAGATAGGGAGAAGATGGCGGCATGGTAGGAGGGAACAGACCCCATTTCCCCTCTACACACGGGAGAAAAACCGGGCCAATCTACGGAAGATCAGAGCAGACAAGGAACAGTAACACAGCATATCTGAAAACAAGAGGTTGAGAATTGTAGCGGATACTGAAAAACCAGCGGTAAGGAGAGCTTTTCGGAACAATAGGAGCCCAGGGTTCCAGCGGCGCAGAGAGCCCAGCGGCTGAGGCCCTGGCCTGGCGCTCCGCCAAGCCCACCCCCCCCCCAGGGCTCTGGGGAGGGAGCTGGGTCAACCACTGAACCAGCTGGGAGATCTCAGGGGCCACTGCGCGCAGCAGAGTGAAAGTGGGTGCCCCGCGCCAGGTCACTGCGTGACTTTGAACCTTTGAACCGAGTTTCCGTGGTCGCCGGGCGACTACGAAAGCACAGTCGCTCCAACCGCTGACAGAGGTGCCTGTGAAGTGAGACAGCTGCATGAAAATAGGCACCCTCAGGGGACCCCACACGGTCTCGGGATAGTGGACACTCGTGAAAACATAGGCGCTGGCCACTGGAGACAGCTGTGGAGCGCCCGTGCCAGATCATGGGCCCCGTGCTCGAACGCGGACAGCTCAGGTCCAAGGCGCAGGTGCTAGAAAGCCACTGGAGTGTAGGCCCCGCTCAGGGGCAAAGACAGCTGCGCCTGAACACAGAAAGCCTCCCAGGGGCAAAGGCAGGCAACTGCGCACGACTGGAGAACCTAGCACACACCCATAAACTTGGAGAAGTGCGTGCACACCAGGAGGCTCAGAACACACCTGGAAACGCTGTGGGGAGAGGCGCCCACTAACGCTGGGATACATAGCACAATGAGGACTGAGTTCTGAACACGGAGAAAAGCAATAAGATCACGCCTCGGCCATTGCAGCCAGCAAGACCAGAAAAGCCGGCTCGGCAAGTTTGAAAACAACAAGAGGTTTTTTGTTTTTCTTTTTGTTTTTTTTTAAATATATTTTTTTATTATTTTATTTTTTTTTAATTTTAATATTTTGTTTTGCTTTGCTTGTTTTTTTTTTCAGCTGTTTATATTTGTGTGGGTGTGTCTGTTTTTTGTTTTGCCAGTTTGTGTCTTTTTGTTTGTATGCCTGTCTATTTATATGTTTTTAACTATTCCTTCTTCTTTATTTTTATCTTCTTCTTTACTCCCCAACTCCTTTTGCCTCCCTTGACTTCCTTCTTGTCTTATTCTGTCTTCCTTTCTTTCCAATTTTATCTCTTATACCTTCCTCTTTTATCTTCTTTCTTCTTTTTTTCATTCCCCCCCTTCTTTTTTTAAATACCCACGAGTAAGACAAAACAAACAAGCCTGGAACTGTGAAAAAAAAAAAAAAACAGAATTGGCCCCCAAAAGAGGGTATTCCAGCTGATGAGACAGTGGAAGCTGTGAACACCAGGATATTGGAAGGAGAATCCACCACTGCAACTCACAGATATTCTACCACAGAAGGTCATACCACAAACCCAGGGAGCCAGAACAGATCAATTTAAGAAGTTGAGGCTAACAACAAAAGTCTTACAAACAATGGTAAGACAAAGAAACAACCCCCAAATGAAAGGAAAGGAGGAAGCTCCAGAAAGAATGCTAAATGAAACGGAGGCAACTCAACTATCAGATACAGAGTTCAAAGCAATGGTTGTCAGGAAGCTCCATGAGCTCTCAATGAGCTACCACAAACTACAGGGAAGTTATGATGAACTCAGTGCAAACTATATCAACATGAAAAAGGAAATAGAAACTATCAAAAACGGCTAAGAGAAATTAAGAATACAATTTCTGAGCTGAAGAACACAGTAGAAGGAATGAAAAGCAGAATCGATGAAGCAGAAGATCAGATCAGTGAGTTGGAGGACAGGGTAGAAAAAAGCAGCCAGAAAGACCAAGAAAAGGAAAAGAGGCTCAGAAAGAATGAAGAGGGGTTAAGAGACATGCAAGATAACATGAAATGTAATAATATCCATATAATAGGAATACCAGAAGGAGAAGAAGAGCAAGGGATAGAAAACGTATTTGAAAAAGTAATGATGGAAAACTTCCCTAATTTGGTGAGAGAAAAAGTCACACAAATCCAGGAAACACAGAGAGTCCCAATCAAGAGGAACCCAAACAGGCCCACTTCAAGACACATCATCATTAAAATGGTAAACTTCCAAGACAAAGAGAGAATCTTAAAGGCAGCAAGGGAGAAAAAGGAAGTAACATAAGGGAGCCCCGATAAGGTTAGCAACTGACTTCTCAATGGAAACGCTCCAAGCCAGAAGACAATGGCAAGAAATATTCCAAGTAATGAGAACCAAAGGCCTACAACCAAGACTACTTTACCAGCAAGGCTTTCAATCAAGATAGAAGGCCAAACAAGGAGCTTCCCAGACAAAAGAAGTCTAAAAGAATACACCTCTACCAAAGCAGTACTGCTAGAGATACTAAAGGGACTGCTTTAAGGAAAGAAAGGAAAAGAGAGAGAGGGGAACACAGGTACGAAAATGGCAATGAATCAGTACCTATCAATAGTAACCTTAAATGTAAATGGATTAAATGCTCCAATGAAAAGACAGAGAATAGCTGAATGGATAAGAAAGCATGACCCACACATATGCTGCCTACAAGAGACCCACCTCAGGACAAAAGACCTACACAGACTCAAAGTGAAAGGCTGGAAACAAATTTTCCAAGCAAATGGACAGGAAAAAAAGGCCGGGGTAGCAATACTCATATCAGACAATATAGACTTCAAAAGAAGAGCTATAAAGAGAGACCCAGAAGGTCACTTCATAATACTCAAGGGAAGAATCCACCAAGAAGACATAAACATTGTAAATATATATGCACCCAACATAGGAGCAGCTAAATACATCAAGAAAATCGTAGAGGACTTCAAGAAAGATATTGACAGCAACACAATTATACTAGGGGATTTTAACACCCCACTGTCAAAAATGGACAGATCTTCCAAACAAAATATCAACAAAGATATTGTGGCATTGAACAGTACTCTAGACGAATTGGACTTAGCTGATATATATAGAGCCCTTCATCCCAAAGAAACTAAATACACATTTTTTTCAAATGCACATGGAACATTTTCAAAGATAGACCACATGATAGGACACAAAACAAGCCTCAACAAATTCAAGAAAATTGACATCATACCAAACATTTTCTCCAACCATAAGGGACTAAAACTAGAAACCAACTTGATGGGGAAAATCCCCAAACCAATAAAATCATGGAGATTGAATAGCATGCTATTAAACAATGAATGGGTAAAGAATGAAATTAAGGAGGAAATCAAAAAGTTTCTGGAAACAAATGAAAATGAACTCACAACAACTCAAAATTTATGGGACACGATGAAGGCAGTCCTCAGAGGGAAGTTCATAGCAATACAGGCCTACCTAAAGAAGACAGAAACATTTCTAACAAACGACTTAACCCTACCCCTACAAGAACTCGAGGAACAACAACAAAGACAGCCCAGGACAAGTAGAAGGAAGGAAATAACCAAGATCACAGCAGAATTAAATGACATAGAGACTAAAAGCACAATCCTAAGGATCAATGAATCCAGGAGCTGGTTTTTTGAAAAGATCAACAATATCGACAAGCCTTTAAGCAGGCTCATCAAGAAAAAAAGAGAGAGGACTCAAATAAACACAATCAGAAATGAAAGAGGAGAGATTACGACTGACACCACAGAAATACAAAGGATTGTAAGAAATTACTATGAAGAAGTGTATGACAAGAAATTTGAAAACCTAGGTGAAATGGACAAGTTTCTAGAAAAATATAACCTTCCAAAACTCAATGAAGAAGAAATAGAAAGCGTGAACAGACCAATAACAGCTGGTGAAATTGAATCAGTAATCAAAACACTCCCGGCACACAAAAGCCCTGGACCAGATGGTTTCACAGGAGAATTCTACAAAACAATTAAGGAAGCGCTAACCCCTATCCTTCACAGACTATTCCAAAAAATCCAAAATGATGGCAGACTCCCAAACTCTTTTTATGAAGCCAGCATCATCCTAATCCCAAAACCAGATAAAGACATAACAAAGAAAGAAAACTTCAGGCCAATATCACTGATGAACATAGACGCTAAAATCCTCAACAAAATATTGGCAAAGCGCATCCAACAATACATTAAAAAGATCATACACCATGACCAAGTGGGATTCATCCCAGGGATGCAAGGATGGTTCAACATTCGCAAATCAGTAAATGTAATTCATCACATAAACAAAAGCAAAGACAAAGATCACATCAGTAGATGCGGAAAAAGCATTTGATAAGGTACAGCACCCATTTATGATAAAAACACTCAGCAAAGTGGGAATAGAGGGAGCATTCCTCAACATAATAAAGGCTATATATGAGAAACCTACAGCCAGCATCATACTCAACGGGCAAAGACTAAAATCTTTTCCATTAAAATCAGGAACAAGACAAGGCTGTCCACTTTCACCACTTCTATTCAACATAGTATTGGAAGTCTTAGCCACAGCGATTAGACAAGAAAAGGAAATAAAAGGCATCCAAATTGGAAAGGAGGAAACAAAACTATCATTGTTTGCAGATGATATGTTAGTATACATAGAAAATCCTATAGTCTCAACCAAAAAACTGCTCTACCTAATAAATGAATTTCGCCAAACAGCCGGATACAAAGTCAATATCCAGAAATCAAAGACATTTTTGTATACCAACAATGAAACAACAGAAGCAGAAATCAAGAAAAAAATCCCATTCGATATAGCAAAAAGAAAAATAAAGTACCTAGGAATAAACCTAACCAAGGAGGTAAAAGACCTGTATGCAGAAAACCACACAACAATGAAGAAAGAAATCAAGGAAGACACAAATAAATCAAAACACATACCGTGTTTATGGATAGGAAGAATTAACATCATCAAAATGTCCATACTTCCCAAAGTAATCTACAGATTCAATGCAATACCTATTAAAGTACCAATGGCATATTTCACAGATATAGAACAAACACTTCAAAAATTTATATGCAACAATAAACGACCCAGAATAGCGGCAGCAATCTTGAGAAAGAAGAGCAAAGCAGGAGGGATCACCATACCTGATACCAAAATGTATTACAAGGCCACTGTAATCAAAACAGCCTGGTACTGGCATAAAAACAGGCACATGGACCAGTGGAATAGAACAGAGAGCCCAGAAATAAATCCAAGTCTCTACAGTCAAGTAATATTCGACAAAGGGGGCAGCAACATAACATGGAGTAAAAATATCCTCTTCAACAAGTGGTGTTGGGAGAACTGGACAGCTTCGTGCAAGAAAATGAAACTCGAGCACTAACTTACACCATACACAAAAATAAATTCAAGGTGGATAAAAGATTTAAATATAAGTCGTGACACAATTAAAGTCCTAGAGGTTAGCATAGGCAGGAAAATCTCAGATATTACACGCAGCAACATTTTTACTGATATGTCCCCTAAAGCAAGGGACATAAAGGAAAGAATAAACAAATGGGATCTCAGCAAAATAAAAAGCTTCTGCATGGCCAAGGAAAACAATATTAAAATAAAAAGAGAACCGAATGTGTGGGAAAACATATTTGACAATGATACCTCAGATAAAGGTTTAATCTCCAAAATATATAAAGAACTTACACGGCTCCACTCTAAGAAGACAAGCAACCCAATTAAAAAATGGGCAGAGGACTTGGGCAGACACTTGTCCAAGGAGGACATACAGAGGATCCAGAGACACATGAAAAGATCTTCAATATCGCTAGCTATCAGAGAGATGCAAATTAAAACCACAATGAGATACAACTTGACACCAGTCAGAATGGCCCTCATAAACAAAGCAACAAACAGCCAGTGTTGGAGAGGTTGTGGAGAAAAGGGGACACTAGTGCACTGCTGGTGGGAGTGCAGGCTGGTACAACCACTATGGAAAACAGTATGGAATTTTCTAAAAAAACTAAAAATGGATATACCTTTTGACCCAGCAATTCCACTGCTAGGACTATATCCTAAAAACCCTGAAACACCAATCCAAAAGAACCTATGCACCCCTATGTTTATAGCAGCACAATTTACAATAGCCAAGTGTTGGAAGCAACCTAGATGCCCATCAGTAAATGAATGGATCAAAACACTGTGGTACATTTACACAATGGAATTCTATTCAGCAGAAAGAAAGAAGGAGCTCATACCCTTTGCAACTGCATGGATGGAACTTGAGAGCATCATGTTAAGCGAAGTAAGCCAGGCAGTGAAAGACAAATACCATATGATCTCACCTTTAACAGGAAGCTAATCAACAAAACTAACAAAGAAGCATAATATAACCAAAGACACAGAAATTGAGAAGAGGCTGAAAGTCACCAGATGGGAGAGGGGAGGGAATTTCAGGGGAAAAGGGGAAGGAATTACAGGAACAAGTATAAAGGACCCATGGACAAAAACTATGGGGGGGTGGAAATGGGAGGGAGGAGGGGAGGGCTGGGGTGGTGGGTTCGAGTGAGAATAAAAGACAGAAAACTGTACAAGATCAACAATTAAAATAAAAATTAAAAAGAATATTTAAAAAAATAAAAGAAACAAACCCACAACTACACTGAGACAAATATAAATTCAAATATGGTCTTAGAAAAACTGTATTTATCAAAAGCTCTTAAAGAAGGGGACTATAACAGTACAGTTCTAATGAAAGAGTAGAAAAATTTCAATAAAATCGTTTGAATTTCTAACTACCTTAAAAAAGAATTAACAAAAAAGTAGGTTGAAGTAAACATAAAACAAAGGTCATTGCCATAATAAAGTAGAGGAAAAATGTGAAGACTGATAAAGCTAATGGCCCCTTCTTTGAAATGGTAAATAAATTTGAAAAGCCAATCACCAATAAAGAGAGAAAACAAAAATAAAACCAGAAAAAAGAGAAACAATCAATAATCAACACTACATAGAATTCTTAAAGAATATCATTAACAATTATATACAACAAATTTGACCATCTAATAAAATGGAAAATTTTTAAATCATACTCTTTTTGAAGGCTAAATTGTGAAAATTCACACTATTTGAACAAACCAATTACTAGCAATACATTTAAATCAGTAGCTAAAACACCCAAGAAGAAAAGCCCAGGCGCAGAGAGATTTATTGGAAGATTCTAACAAATATGTAAAAAATTATTAGTACATATCCTTCTCAATTAATCAATAAATTATGAAGTTCACTTAAAATTTATTTTATGAGGCCCAAACTTATTTTTTATACCCAAACTAATGCAAGAAACTGGAGAAAAAAAGAGAGAGGCTTACAGGCCTTTATTCTTGATAAATGTACACACTAAAATTCTCGACAAAATTGTACCAAACCAAATTGAATGATGTAGTAAACAGATTATACAACCTGATCAAAGGTGAATTATACCAGCAATGCAAGAATGGATCAACATCCAAGAAAAACATTGATGAGATTCACCACATCAAAAAAAAAAAATCATACGAATATTGAAGAGACACAGAAAAAGAAATAAAATACAATATACACTACTGATAAAAACATTTCAAAGAAGGATTCTAGAAGGAAACAATCTCAGCTTGACAAAGAGTATATGTGGCCCTTATGAATAAGTATATACTCAATTGTGAAATAATAAGTGTTCTCTTGAAAATAAAAAACAAGTGAAGAATGTTCACTTTCATCACTATTATTTGAAATAAGGATTGGAATAATTAAACCAGCAATAAGAGGGGAAATAAATAAAACACATATAAATTAAAAATAATTAATACTCTCACTATTTTCAGATGGCATGGTACTCTATGAAGAATTTCTTAAAGAATTCAACAAAATTAATTGAATTAATAAAATGATTCATTAAGAAGCAAAATGAAAACTGTACAGAAATCTGAAACTGATATAAAATAACAAACACAGGAAGAAGAGGTAAAGAAAGTAATCCCATTGACAATTGTATGAAAAAGTAATAATTGCCTCTGGACGGACATCAACAAAGAGGTGAAAGACCTGTACTCTCAAGATTATAGGACGTTGAAGAAAGAAATTGAAAATAACACAAAAAATGGAATGATAAACCATTCCTACATATTGGAAAGATTAAATTATTATAATTATGATATCCCCCAAAGTAATTAATTGGTCCAACTGAAATCCTATCAAACTACTACTTACATTCTTCTCAGAAATAAAAATCTTAAAATGTACATGGAACAACAAATACCTTAAATAAACATATAAATTTAGAGAAGAAAGAGCAAAGCTATAGATATCACTGCATGTTCTCAAACAATACTATAAAGCTAAAATAATAAAAATAGAAAGGTATTGGCACAAAACAGACTCTTAAAATAATGGAACAGTATAGAGTGTCCAGGATTAAACCCTCTTATTTAAACAACATATGACAGAGAAGATAAAAATATACACTGCAGAGTTGACAGACTTTTCAAAAGCTCATCCTGGAAAAACAAAATACACATATTGAACAAAAATAAGACACACTTTTACATCACATTCAAAATTAAACTTAAACTGATACCAACCTCACCCACCTCTTCCATATTTGCAATTGATGCCAGCCCTGCTTTTCTCTTACTCACATCTCTCTGCCTTCTATTTAGGGTTTGGAATAGGCCTAAGGCTAGGGTGGGGGCTAGGGTTAGGGTTAGGGCTATAGTTAGATTTAGGGTTTTGATTAGGGTTAATGTTATGACCAGGGTTAGTGTTAAGGCTAGGGCTAGGGCTAGGGTTGGGGCTAAGCCTATGGCTACAGTTAGGGTTAGTGTTACATTTAGGGTTGGGGTTAGGTTTAGTTTTGGGGTTAAGTTTAGGGTTAGTGTTAGGGTCCGGGCTATGGTTAAGATTAGGATTAGTATTAGTGTTAGTGTTTGAGCTAGGGGTAGGGATAGGTTGAGGGTTATGGTTAGGGCAAGAGCTTGGGCAAGAGGTAGGTCCAGGGTATAAGCTTATGTGGAGGGGTAGGCCTGAATTGGAGTTAGGGTTAGGGCTAGGACTAGGTTTACAGCTAGGGCTAGGGCGAGGGCTGAGTCTAGGTTTAGGTTTAAGATTAAGGTTAGGGTTAGGGTTAATGTTATGGTTACAGTTATGGTTAGGACTAGTGTTATCATAAGGGTTAGGTTGAGAGTTAGGTTGAGGGTTAGTCTTTCGGTTAGCGTTAGGGTTAGGTTTAGGTTTTGGGTTAAGGTATGGGTTAGGGCTAGGACTAGGATTATGATTATGATTATGATTATGATTATGATCATGATTAGTGTGTTAAGGTTAGTGTTAAGCCTAGGGCTAGGGCTAGGTTTTGGCCTAGGGCTAGTGCTAGGTCTAGTGCTATATTTAGCATTAGTGCTAGGGGTAGGGTTTGTGCTGGGCCTAGGGCTAGGTTTAGGGTTAGGTTTAGGGTTAGGATTCAGTTTAGGGTTAGAGATAAGGTTAAGTTTAGGTCTAGGACTAGTGCTAGGTTTAGGTTTTAGGATTAGGGGTTAGGGCTAGGCCTTGATCTAGTATTAGGGTTTTTTGTTAGAATTAGGGTTTAGGTTTGGGATAGGTTCAGGTTTGGGTTTAGGGTACAGGATAGTGTTAGGGTTAGATCTAGGGGTATGATTAGTGTTAGAGCTAGGGCTAGGCTTAGGGTTAGGGATAGACCTAGTGTTAGAGCTATGGCTATGTCTAGGCCAAGGTTAGGATTTAGTGTTGGGGTTAGGTTTATGGTTAGATTAGGGCTGTGGTTAGTGTTCCAGTTAGGGTTGGCGTTAGGGATAGGGTTAGGGCTAGTGCTAGAGCTAGGGCTAGGTTTAGGGCAAGGGTTAGCATTAGCCTTAGGGTGAGGGCTAAGGCTATGGCTCCAGTATTGGCTAGGTCTAGTGCTAGGGCTAGGTTTAGGGTTAATGTTAGGGTTAGGGTTAGGGCTGGGTTAGGTTCATGGTTAGGATTATATTTAGGGATAGGGTTAGGGTTAAGATTATGGTTAGGGTTAGGGCAATGTTATTATTCTGGTTAGGGTTAAGGTTAGAGTTAGGGTTAGGGGTTGGGCTATGCCTGGGTTAGGGTTAGGTTTAGGTGTTAGTGTTCGGTTAGGGCTAGGGTTAGGGCAAGGGATCAGTCTAAGTCAAGGGTAATGTTAGCTTTATGGCAACAGTGAGGGTTAGCATCAGGGTTAGGGGTAGGGGTGGGGTTAGGTATAGGACTAGGGTTAGGGCTAAGGTTAAGGCTAGGATTAGGGTTAGTGTTAGGATTTGTCTGAGTCTAGGGCTTGGTTTAGGTTTAGCATTACAGTTAAGGATTGGAATAATTTTAAGGTTTGGGCTAAAGTTAGGGACAGGTTTAGAGTTGCAATTATATCAAGGGCTAGGGCTAGAGTTAGGGTTAGCATTAGGATTAAGGTTATGTCGAGGGTTAGAGCTTGGACTAGGATTATGATTAGGGTTAGGGTTACAGCTACAGTTAGGGTTAGGGTTAGGGCTTGGGTTAAGTCTAGGGTTAGTGTTGCGGACCGTTCAGCCTGGTTTCAGGAGTTGTAACCCTCACCCCATGGTGGGCTATGTAAGAGCCCAAGGGACCCACTTCATCTGGGTCTGTTCTGTCACAAGGACGTGACCTACTAAGGAGACAAAGCTTATTTCCCTGGCAGGAGCACTGCTTCTGCCTCATCCATCTCTGGCCCCAATGCTTGGTTGGTTAGTCAATGATGGGTAAGACTCCTCATGGGAGGGCAACCTAAGCCAGACACAACCACTTGGGAGGCCTCATGGAAGGACTCGGGGGCTGCAGCAAAGAGGATGTGATGGACCCTCGCTCCCTGGCTATTCAGACATAGCCCGAGTCCTCATTTCCATCTGGGAGATGTCTTCTGCTTCCTAATTGGCTTAAAGCCTGAACCTGTGGGTTCGAGTGGTGCAGCCCTGTCCTGGCCAGGAAGGCTCCCTGGGTGATCGGCATAAGAAAGAATTCCTAAAGTCCTGTGAAACCTGCTTTGCTAAAGTGCTCTCCCTTAGGTGATAAGTGTCCCAGGAGGAAATGAGTATGTCTCCTGAAGTTTGACAACCCCCTTTCCTGACAAACACTGGCTCAGATTAAGCCCTCAGATTTCTTTGACATGTTAAACCTGTATTCCAGTGTATTTGAGCCCAATAAAAGCCTAGTGAGTAAGGGGCTCTGGGTCATTCTCCTCTGAGAGTTTGACCCCTTTCCTCCACAAGCAGTCATGTCTTGGTAGTTTTTATTTTCATCCATGATGGAGGGATGGGGCTCTGCGGACGGAGCCCCCTCCCCCACATCTGGCACCCAGAACAGGTGCCCCCGTAGGTTAGAGTTAAGGTTATGGTTAGGACTAAGACTAGGCCTGGAATTAGGGCTATTCCTAGGGCTTGGTCTAGGGCTACAGCTAGGGCTGGGGTTAAGATTAGCATTAGGTTTGGGGTCAAGTTTAGGGTATATTGTTGTATTTAGTGTTAGGCTACGTGTTAGGGTTAGGGTTAGGGCTAGGGTTAGGGTTAGGGTTATGGCTAGATCTATGGTTAGGAGTAGAGTTAGATTTAGGGATCAGGTTAAGGCTAATGTTAGAGTTAGGGATAGTTGTAAGGCTACGTTTAGGCTTAGAAATAGGGTCAGGTTTAGGGCTACGGCTATGTCTAGGGTAAGGCTAGGGCTAATGTTAGGGTTAGGGTTAGGGTTAGTGCTAGGGCTTGGGCTAGGGCTAGGGTTAGGGTTAGTTTTAGGACTAGGGCTTGGGCTAGGGTTAGCATTTGTGTTGGGGGTAGGGTTAGTGCTGGGTTTAGTTTTATAGTTAGGTTTAGTGTTAGAGTTAGGACTTGGCCTGAGACTTGGGTTAGGGTTAGAGTTAGGGCTATGGCAGTGTTAGGGATAAGTTTAGCTTTGGGGTTAAGGTAAGGGATAGTGTTAGGGTTAGTGCTAGGGCTAGGGCTGCTGTTCGGGCTATTGCTAAGGCTATGGCTAAGGTGAGGATTAGGTTTAGGGTAAGATTTAAGGTTAGTGCTAGGTTTAGAGTAAGGGTTAGGGGTTAGAGTAAGGGTTAAGGTTAAGGTTACATTTAGATTTAGGGTTAATGTTTGGGTTATGGCTAGGGCTAGGTTTAGGGCTAGGGCTATGGTTAGAGTTACCTTTAGTGTTCAGGTTAGTTTTAGGGCTAAGGTTAGGTTTAGAGTTAGGGTTTGGCTAGGGCTAGGGCTAGGGCTAGTTTAAGGATAGGTTTATGATTAGGACTAAGGCTAGGCCTAGGGCTAAGCTTAGGTTTAGGGTTAGGCCTAGGTAAGGGTTAGGGTTAGGGCTAGGGCTGGGTCTAGGTTTGCATTTAGGATTAGGGTTAGTATTATGGTTAGTCTTAGGGTTAGCATTATGGTGAGGTTAGGTCTCGGTTTAGGGTACAGGTTAGTGCTAGGGCTAGGACTGGGATTATGATAGGCATAGATGTTGGTGTTAGTGTTAGGTTAGTGTTAGGTTTAGGGGTTAGGGTTAAGTTAAGGGTTATCATTAAGTTTGTTCTAGGTGTAAGGCTGGGGCTTTGGTTTGGGTTGCGGTTAAGTTAGGGTAAGGGTTAGGGTTAGTTTAGGTCTGGGGTTAGTGCTGGGTCTAGGGTTATTGTTAGCATTAGCATTAGGGGTAGGGTTTGTTGTGGGTCTAGGGCTAGATTTAGGGTTAAGAGTCAGTTTAGGGTTAGGTTTAGGTCTAGGACTAGTGCTAGGCTTAGGGTCAGGTTTAGAATTAGTGGAAGGGCTAGGCCTTGGTCTAGGGTTAGGGTTTTTTGTTAAAATTGGGGTTAGGGTTAGGGTTAGGGATAGTTTTAGGTTTGGATTTCAGGTACAGGATAGTGTTAGGTTTAGATCTAGGGATATGGCTAGAGTTAGGGCTAGGCCTAAGGTTGGGGCTAGGTCTAGATCTAACCTAAACTTAGGGTTTAGGGTTAGTGTTAGGATTACAGTTAAGGTTAGGGTTTGGCATAGCTTTAGGGTTAGGGTTAGATTTATGGTTAAGGTTAGAATTAGGGTTTCCTTTAGGGCTAGGGTTAGTTTAGGGTTAGGGTCAGAGTAGGTCTAGGTCTAGGGTTAGGGTTAGGGCTTGATGTAGGGCTATGGTTAGGGCTGGGGTTAGGTTTAGGGTTAGGGTTACTGTTAGGGTGCCTGTTTGATTTAGGGTTAGAGCCAGGGCTAGGGATATGGTAACAAGTAACTTTAGGATTACAGATAATGTTAGGGCTAGTGCAAGGGTTAGGGTTAAGGCTAGGACTGTGTTAAGACTAGTGCTAATTTTAAGGCTAGGGTAGGCCTGCATTAGGGCTGGGGCTAGAGTTATGTTTAGGGCTAGGGTTAGGGTTTGGATTAGGACTAGGACTAGGGCTGGTTTATGGCTATGGCTAATGTTAAGGCTAGGCCTGTGTTAGAGCTTGTTGTAGGGCAAAGTCCAGAGCTAGGGCTAGTTTTAAGTTATGGAATAGTGTTAGTTTCAAGGTTAAGGGTAGGGCTAGAGCTGGGGCTAGTCCTAAGGGAAAGGGTAGGATTAGATTAATGTTAGGTTTACGGTTAGGGTTAGGATAAGAGTTAGGGCTAGGGCTAGGGCTACAGCTAGGGATAGGTCTAGGGTTATGGGTAGCATTAGGGCTAGGGCCTGGGCTAGCATTAGGGCTAAGGTAGGGCTTTTTTCTATGGCTAGGGCTAGGCTTATGGTCAGGGTTAGGGTTAGGTTTAGAGTTAGGTTCTTAGGTTTAAGATTATGGGTAGGATTATGGTTAGGGTTTGGGTTACAGGTAGATGTTTTTTTTAATCAGAATTTTTTAAATTGTTGATATTGTACAGTTTTCTGTCTTTTACCCCACACCCAGCCCACCACCCCAGCACTCCCCACCTTCCTCCCATTTCCACCCCCTATAGTTTTTGTCCATGTGTCCTTTATACTTGTTGCTCTAAACCATTCCCCTTTTCCCCTGAAATTTCCTCCCCTCCCCCTCTGGTCACTGTCAGACTGTTCGCAAATTCAGAGTCATTGTTTATATTATGCTTGTTTGTTTGTTTTGTTGATTAGCTTCCTGTTAAAGGTGAGATCATATGGTATTTGTCTTTCACTGCCTGGCTTATTTCGCTTAGCATGATGCTCTCCAATTCCATCCATGCTGTGGCAAAGGGTAGGAGCTCCTTCTTTTTTTCTGCTGCATAGAATTCCATTGTGTAAATGTACCACAGTTTTTTGATCCATTCATTAACTGATGGGCACCTAGGTTGCTTCCAACACTTGGCTATTGTAAATTGTTCTGCTATGAACATAGGGGTGCATAGGTTCTTTTGGATTGGTGTTTCAGGGTTCTTAGGATATAATTCAAGCAGTGGAATTGCTGGGTCAAAAGGTATGTCCATTTTTAGTTTTCTTAGAAAATTCCATACTGTTTTGCAGCAATTTTGAGAAAGAAGAGCAAAGTAGGAGGGATCACAATACCTGATACCAAACTGTATTACAAAGCCACTGTAATCAAAACAGCCTGGTACTGGCACAAGAACAGACACATGGACCAGTGGAACAGAACAGAGAGCCCAGAAATAAACCTAAGTCTCTACAGTCAATCAATATTCGACAAAGGGGGCAGCAACATAAAATGGAGCAAAAATAGCCTCTTCAACAAGTGGTCCTGGGAGAACTGGACAGCTACATGCAAAAAAATGAAACTCGAGCACCAACTTACACCATACACAAAAATAAATTCAAGGTGGATAAAAGATTTAAATATAAGCCGTGACACAATTAAAATCCTAGAGGATAACATAGGCAGGAAAATCTCAGATATTTCATGCAGCAATATTTTTACTGATATGTCCCCTAAAGCAAGGGACATAAAGGAAAGAATAAACAAATGGGATCTCATCAAAATAAAAAGCTTCTGCACAGCTAAAGAAAACAGTATTAAAATAAAAAGAGAACCAACTGTATGGGAAAACATATTTGCCAATGATACCTCAGACAAGGGATTAATCTCCAAAATACATAAAGAATTTACAAGACTCTACTCTAAGAAGACAAGCAACCCAATTCAAAAATGGGCAAAGGATTTGAACAGACACTTCTCCACGGAGGACATACAGAAGATCCTGAGACACATGAAAAGATGCTCGATATCTCTAGCTATCAGAGAGATGCAAATTAAAACTACAATGAGATACCACTTGACACCAGTCAGAATTGCTTTCGTAAACAAAGCAACAAACAGCAAGTGTTGGAGAGGATGTGGAGAAAAGGGGACTCTAGTGCACTGTTGGTGGGATTGCAGATTAGTACAACCACTAAGGATTACAGGTAGATTTAGGGTTCAGGGTTCGAAATGGGTTTATTGTTAGACTTAGGGCTAAGGTTAGTGTTAGGGTCTGGGTTAGGGATACAGTTAGTTTTAGGTTTAGGGCCAGGGTTAGGGTTGAGATAAGAGTTAGGTTTAAGTTTAGGGTTAGGGTTAGGGCTAAGCTAGCGCTAGGACTAGGGTTAGGGTTAGGTTTAGGGCTAGGGTTAAGGTTAGGGCTAGTGTTAGGGATAAGTTTAGTTTTCAGGTTAGGGTTAGGGTTAGTGTTACAACTTGAGGTAGATCTAGGGTTAGAGCTGGGTATAGCAGTGGGTCGATGGCTCAACTAAGGCCAGGGTTAGGGTTAGGGTTAGTGTTAGGTTTAGGTTTAGGTTTAGGTTTAGGGTTTCATTTAGTGTTAGCATTATATTTAGTTTTATATTTAGTAGGATATGATTAGTGTTAGGTTCCATGATTAGCGTTCCAGTTAGGGTTTGGATTACGGTTAGTGTTAGAGTTGGGTTAGGTTTTGTGTTAGCATTCGTTTTTGGCCTAGGATTATGGTTAGGTTTAGTATTGAGTCTAGGGCTACACCTGGGTTAGCATTATGGCTAGGGCTACAGATAGGTTTAGGGCTAGAGCTAAGGTTAGATTACAGCTAGTCTTGGATTAAGGTTAGGGATAGGGTTAGGGTTAGCTGTCATTGTTACAGTTAGGGTTCTTGTTAGGATTAGGGTTTGGCCAGGGCTAGGGCTAAGGCTAGGGGGCTAGGTTTAGGGTTATGTTTATGGGTAGTACTAGTGTTAGGTTTAGGTTTAAAGTTAAGGTGAGGGTTAGATTCTGGACAGATTTATTGTTAGTGTTAGGGCTATGGTTAGGATCAGGATTAGGGTTAAGTTTAGGACTTGGGCTAGGGCTGGAATTTTGGTTAGGGCTCAGGTAAGGGTTAGGACTTGGCATAGGTTTAGGTTAAGGTTAGGGTTAGGGTTAACATTAGGGCTAACACTATGGTTATGGATAGGTTATGGATAGGTCTAGTGTTAGGATTAGGGTTAGGGTTACAATAGGATTAGAGCTAGGGCTAAGGTAAGGATTCTGGTTACGGTTAAGTTTACTGTTCAGATTAGTGTTAGGGTTAAGGCTAGCACTAGGGTTAGGGTTAAGTTTAGAGTTTGGGTTGGTATTAGTGTTAGGGTTAAAGTTAGGGTTAGGGGTAGTGTGAGGGGTAGTGTTAGGGTTTGGGCTAGGGTTAGGACTAGGCTTAGAGTTAGGGTTAGAGCTATGGCTAGGGTTAGGTTTGGAGTATGGCTTGTTCTAGTGCTAGGGATATAAGGCTAGAGTTAGGGCTAGGTTTGGGGTCTAGAGTGAGGGCTAAGGTTAGGTCTAGGGTTAAGTTTAGGGTTAGGGTGAGGTTAGAGTTAGGATTAGAGCCAGGTTTAGGATTAGTTAGGGCTATGATTAGGACTAGGGCTAAGTTTAAGGTTAGGTTTTGGGCTAGGGCTTGAGTTAGGTTTGGGGCTATGGGTATAGTTATAGTTAGAGTTAACATTAGGTTTAGGGTTTGGGCTAGGACTTGTGTTAGGGTTAGTGCTAGCGCTGGATCTAGAGCTAAGGTGAGGGTTAGTTTTGCGGAACATTCAGCCTGGTTTCAGGAGTTGTAACCCTCACCCCATGGTGGGCTGAATAAGAGCCTACAGACCCACTTCATCTGGGTCTGTTCTGTCAAGAGGACGTGACCTACTAAAGAGACAAAGCTTATCTCCCTAGCAGGAGCACTGCTTCTGCCTTATCCATCTCTGGCCCCAATGTTTAGTCGGTAGTCAATGACGGGTAAGACTCCTCATGGGAGGGGCAACCTAAGCCAGACATCACCACTTGGGAGGCCCTCATGGAAGGACTCAGGGGGGTTGCAGCAAAGAGGGGGTGATGGACCATCACCCCTGGCTATTCTGACATAGCCCAAGTCCCCATTTCCATCTGGGAGATGTCTTCTGCTTCCTGAGCCTAATCGGCTTAAAGCCTGAAACTATGATGGCCAGCGGTGCAGCCCTGTGCCAGCCAGAATGGTTCCCTGGGTGATCGGGCGTAAGAAAGAATTCCTAAAGTCCTGTGAAACCTCCTTTGCTAAGCGTGTTCTCATTTAAATGATAAGGGTCCGAGGAGGAAATGAATGTCTCCCAAAGTTTGCAATCCCCTTTCTTGACAGACAGTGACTCAGATTAAGCCCTCAGATTTCTTTGTCATGTTGAACCTGTATTCCTGTGTATTTGAACCCAATAAAACCCTAGTGAAGAAGGGGCTCTGGGTCATCCTCCTCTGAGAGTTTGTCCACCTTTCCTCCCCAAGTAGATCATGTCTTGGTAGTTTCATTTTCATCAGTGATGGAGGGATGGGGCTCTGTGGGTGGAGCCCCCTCCACATCTAGCGCCCAGGACAGGGTCCCCAGACAGGTTAGGGGTTAGGGTTGGGGTTAAGGGTAGGGCTAGGGTTAGGATTAGGGTTAGGGATAGGGCTAGGGTTTGTCTTAAATTTAATGTAACAGTTCATATTATGGCCATGGTAATGGTTACAGTTCGGAATAGTTTTTGCATTAGGTTTAGGGATAGAACTTTGGCTAGTGCTAGGTTTAAGGTTAGGGGTAGGACTAGGGCCAGGGTTAGGATTATGATTAAGGTTAAAGCCAGTGTTCAGGTTAGGGTTAGTGTTGAGGGTAGAGTTAGGGTGAGATTTAGGGTTTGCTTTAGGTTTAGGGTTAGATTTATGGTTACTGTAAGGGTGAGGGATATGGCTAGGGCTAGAGCTAGGAATAGATTTAGTTTTAGGGTTAGATCTAGGGTTTGGGCTAGGTCCAAGGCCAGGGCTAAGGTTATGGTTAGATTAGGATTATGGCTAGGATTATGGTTAGATTTAGGTACAGTGGTACAGTTAGAGCTAGGGCTAGGTGTAGCCTTAGTGTTAAGGCTAGGGCTGGGTCTAGGTCTAGGTTTAAGGGTAAGGTTAAGTTTATGTTTAGGGTTATCTTAAGGACTAGGGCTAGGATTAGGTTTAGAGTTTGGTTTAGTTTGGTTTAGTATGGCTAATTTTATGGTTAGGGTCAGTGACAGGGTTTAGTTAGGGCTAGGGTTAGGGTTAAGTTTAGAGTTAAGTTTAGTGTTAGAGTTTCAGCCAAGGCCAGGATTATTATTAGTATTTGGGGTAGGTTTAGGGTTAGGGTAATGGTTAGGGTTAAGTTTAGGGCTAGGTTTAAAGCTACAGCTAGGACTAGGTTTTGGGTTAGGATTAGGTTTAGTGTTTTGTTATGGGTTAGAGTTCGGTTTAGGTTTAGAATTAGGGTTAAGGTTAGGGCTAGTAATACGGCTAGGGATGGGGTTAGGATTAGGTTTTGGGTTAGGCCTAGGGTTAGGGTTAGCTTTAGGTTTAGAGCCAGGTATAGGGATACGGTTAGGTTTAAGTTTAGGACCAGATTCAGGTTATTGTTAGTATTCAGGCTAGGACTAGGTCTTGGGCTAGGTTTAGGGTTATGGGTAGTGCTATGGCTAGGGTTAGTGTTAAGATTAGTGGTAGGGTTAGAGCCAAGGCTATGGTTAGGGCTAGGGTTAGCATTAGGTTTAACAACAGGGTTACTGTTAGGTTTAGGGTTAAAGTTAGGTTACACTTTTGGGTTTAGGTTAGGGTTATAGTTAGGATTAGGGCTAGATCTGGGGCTAGGGCTAGGGCTATGTTTAAGGCTAGGGTTAGAGTTAGGGTTAGGCTAGGGCTAAGGTCAGAGTTATGACTAGGCCTAGGAATAGGGTTAGGGATAAGGTTAGGGTTAGGTCTAGTGCTACTGATTGGTTAGGGTTTGGGTTGGTTTAGGACTAGGCTTAGGGTTAGGTTTAGGGTGAGGGCTAGGGTTAGTGTTAGAGTTAGTCTTAGGGTTAAGTCTAGATTTAGGGTCAGAACAGGGCTAGGGTTAGGGTTAGGGTTAAGGCTAAGTTTAGGGTTATGTTTAGGGCTAAGATTAGGGTTAGGGTTAGAGTTAGGAATAGTTTTAGGGCTTGGGATTGGGCTTGGGCTAGGGCTAGGACTAGGGTGAGTTTAGGGTTGGGTCTAGGCCTAAGGTTAAGGTTAGTACTAGGGCTGGGTATAAGTTTAGGTCTAGGTATAGAGTTGGGTTTAGGTTGCAATTAGGGGTGCTGCTAGGATAAGGGTTAGGGCTATGGTTGGGACTCAGGTTAGGTTTAGTATTAGGGTCAGGGCTAGGGATATGGTTCATGTTAGGAAAGGGTAATAGTTAGTGTTATGGCCAAGTTAGGGTCACGGTTAGGTTTAGCATTTGCTCTAGGATTAGGTTTATTGTTAGGGTTTTGGTTAGGGTCAGTGTTAGGGTGAGGCTTATGTTTTGCGTTAGAATTAGGGTTAGTTCTAGGTCTAGGCTTAGGGTTAAGACTAGGGCTGGGGCTAGGTTTATTTTATAAGCTTAATCCTAACACTAATCTCGCCATAGCTCTAACTGTGATCCTGACCTTAACCTTGTCTTATCCCTAAATCTAGGTTTAATATTGTTAGTATTAGGGTTAGGGTTAGGGTTAGGGTTAGGGTTAGGGTTAGGGTTAGGGTTAGGGTTAGGTCGATGTCTAGGGTTAGGTCTAGTGCTAGGATTAGAGTTAATGTTAGAGTTAGTGTTAAAGCTAGGGCTAGATTTAGGTTTAGGACAGGAGTACTGTTAGTGTTATATTTAGGACTAGGGTTAGGATTAGGTTTAGGGTTAGGGTAGGTCTAAGTCTAGGGTTAAGGTTAGGACTAGGGCTGGGGCTAGGTTTAGGCCTAGGTATAGGGTTAGGGTTAGGTTGGGGTTAGGGGCAGGGCTAGGGTTATTGTTAGGGCTATGGTTAGGAATCGAGTTAATCTTAGCTGTAGGGTTAGGGCTATGGATACGATTAGTGTTAGGATGGGGTAATGTTTAACATTATGGCTATGACTAGGGTCACGGTTAGGGTTAAGAATAGGTTTTGTGTTAGAATTAGGTTAAGTGTTACAGCTAAGACTATTTCTAGGGTAGGTTAAGGTTTAGGGTTAGGTCCAGGGCTAAGATTAAGGTTAGGACTGGGCTTTGGGCTCAGTTTAGGTCTAGGTATAGGGTTAGGGTTAGAATCAGGTCTAGGGTTTGGTTCAGGTTTAAGGTTTTTGTTATGTTTTGAGTTATGGCTACAGCTAGGTTTATGTTTATGTTTAAGGTTTTTGTTAGGTTTTGAGTAGGGCTAGGGTGGAACTAGGGCTAGGACTAGATTTAGGTTTATCTTTAGAGTTATGTTTATGGCTATGGCTATGGCAAGGTCTAGGGTATGGGATGGGGTTAGGTTTAGGGATTAGGGTTAGGATTACAGTTCAAGTTAGGTTATGGGTTAGAGTTCAGTTTAGGTTTAGAGTTGGGGTTTCGGTTAGGACTAGTGCTAGGGCTAAGGCTAGGGTTAGGGTTAGGGTTGGGCCTAGGGTTAGGGTTTGTTTTATGGTTAGTGCCAGGCTTAGGGTTAGGTCTAGGGTTAGGTTTAGGTTTAGGGTTAGGGTCAGAGACAAGTTATTGTTAGTATTAGGGCTAGGTCTAGGACTAAGATTAGGGTTAGGGGTAGAGTTAGGGTTAGAGTTAGAATAAGTGTTAGGGTTACAGCTAGGGTGAGGTTTAGGTTTAGGTTTTTAGTGATGTTTTGGATTAGGGCCAGTGTTTGGCTTCAGTTATGGTTAAGGTTAGGTTTAGGGCTAGCACAAGGGTTAGGTTCAGAGTTAGAGTTAGGGTTAGGCCGGGTATTAAGGTTAGGTTTAGGGATTGGGTTAAGGTTAGATTAGGGTTATGTTTCAGCTTAGGGCTAGGATAAGAGTTTTGGTAGGTTCGGGTAAGGGTTAGTTTTGGGACTATATCTAGGGCTCATGCTAGGTTTAAGTTTAGAGTTAGGATTAGAGTTAGGGTTAAGGCTTCAGTTAGTGTTAGATTTAGGACTAGGGCAAGTTTAGTTTTAGGGCTAGGTTTTGCCTTAGGATTATGTTTAGTGATTAAGTTTAGGTTTATTGTTAGATTTAGGGGTTAGGATTCAAGCTAGGTTTCGGATTAGGGTGTGGTGAGGCTTAGCACTTGGGCTAGTTTTAGGATTAAAGTTATTCGTAGGTCTAAGTTTATAGTACTTTTAGGGTTAGTGACAGGTTTAGGGTCAGGGTTAGGGTTTTGGTTTAGGGTTAGGGTTAGGGTTAGGGTTAGGGTTAGGGTTATGGTTATGGTTATGGTTAGGTTTAGGGTTAGAGTTAGGGCAAGGTAAATCTAGAGCAAGGATGTTAATCATTTTCACTGGGGGCCACATCAGCCTCACTGAACCCTTGCTTCAAAGGGCTGAATATAATTTAACTTCTTAAAAGTTAAGGAGTAGTTACATTTATACAGTCCTAAAATTATTTCAGGCCTTTGCAGGCAACCGCAAGGCTGATGAGGCCCTTGGTGAAAGAGTTTGACACCCCTGGTCTACGGTTAGGTTTAGGGTCAGGGCTACAGTTAGAGTTAGATTTAGGGTTAGGATTAGGGCTAGGGCTAGAGCTAGGGTTAGGTTTAGGGTGCGAGTTAGGGCTGGGTCTAGGGCTAGGGTAAGGGTCAGGATTAAGTCTAAGGCTAGGATTAGGTTTAGGGCTAGGGTTAGGGCCAGAGCCAGGGTTATTGTTAGTATTAGGGCTAGGTTAGAGTTAGGTTTATGTTGGGAGCCATTCTGCCTGGTTTTAAGGACTGTAGCCTCATTTACAGACAAGAAAGTTGTACGGCTAAGGCTGAGTGAAAAGGCCTTGGGCACGTGAGCCACTTATGTGACACAACATTTCCTCCTGGCAGGAGCACAGCCCCTGCTTCCCTCACTTCTCCCTGCATGGCCTGGGAAGATGACTGGTTAGTCAATGATGAGTAAGACTCCTCAAGGGCGGGGCAATCTATGATAGGCACAGTCACAATGGGTCATCAGGGAAGGGCTTAGGGGTCTACAGAGAAGGAGCAGAAAGACCCTTACCCCCCCGGTTTGTCATAGTTCAAGTCTTCCCTTCTGTAAAAGTCTCCTAATCTCTTGGCTGCTTTGCTCTTCCCCCATGACTCAGCCTGAAAACAATGCTGGAGGCAACTGCAGCCTTGTACTGGGGCAGGTGGCTCCCAGGGCAAATATAGCCAGAGAAACAATATACATTGTTTCCTTTGAGGCTTGCTCTGACCTGTTAGTATGAAACAGACACTTGAGCTATGGTTGACCCCGACCAGAGACAATCCCTGTGTTTCTTCAGCTATTATCTATAAATGATGTCAATTTTTCATGACTGTAACTTTTTGGATATTGGTTGATGAGCTTTATGTGCATACTGTGTATCTCTGTTTTGTGTCCTATCATGTGGTCTATTTTTGAAAATGTTCCATGTGCATTTGAAAAGAATGTGTATTTTACTTCTTTGGGATGAAAGACTCTATATATATCAGTTAAGTCCATTTCTTCTAGGGCATTGTTCAATGCCACAATATCTTTGTTGATATTTTGTTTGGAAGATCTGTCCATTTTTGACAGTGCAGTGTTAAAATCCCCTACTATAATTGTGTTGTTGTCAATGTGTTTCTTGAAGTCCTCCAAGATATCCCTGATGTATTTGGGTGCTCCTATGTTGGGTGCATATGTATTTTTAATGTTTATGTCCTCTTGCTTCTTGGTGGATTCTTCCCTTGAGTATTATGAAGTGACCTTCTGGGTTTCTCTTTATGGCCCTTTTTAGAAGCCTATTTTGTCCAATATGAGTATTGCTACAATAGCTTTTTTTTTTCCTGTCCATTTGCTTGGAGTACTTTTTTGCAACCCTTTGCTTTCAGTCTGTGTAGGTCTTCTGTTCTGAGATGGGTTTCCTGTAGGCAGCATATGCATGGGTCATGTTTTCTTACCCATTCGGCTATTCTATGTCTTTTGATTGGAGCATTTAATCCATAAACATTTAAGGTTATTATTGATAGGTATTTGTTCATTCCCCCCCTTTGTACCTGTGTTACTCTTTCATTCCTTTCTTATCTTTCTTTTAGTAGTCCCTTTTAAAAAATATTATAGGGATTGTTTGGTGGAGATGTGTTTTTTCAGCCCTATTTTGTCTGAGAAGCTCCTTATTTGGCCTTCCATCTTAACTGAAAGCTTCGCTGTGTAGAGTAATCTTTGTTGCAGGCCTCTGTTTTTCATTACTTGGTATATCTCTTGTCAATCTCTTCTGTATTAGATTGTTTCTGTTGAGAAATTAGCTAATAGCATTATCAGAGTCCCTTTGTATGTTACTTCTTTCTCCCTTGCTGCTTTTAAGATAATCTCTTTGTCTTTATACTTGGCATTTTAACTATGATATGTCTTGGAGTTGGCCTCTTTGGGTTAATCTTGATGGGACTTTCTGTGCTTCTTGAACTTGCATGTTTTTCCCTCTCCAGGTTCAGAAAGTTTTCTGTCATTTTTTCAAACAGGGACTCTATCCCTTGTTCCTTATCTTCTCCTTCTTGTATTCTTATGATTCGAATGTTGTTACATTCCATGTTATCTTGGAGTTCTCTTAAGCTATCTTCATATTTTTTTAGTCTTTTTTCATACAGCAGCTCTACCTGGGTGTTTTTTTTTGTTGTTGTTTTTTGGGGTTTTTTTGCCATTTTTTTCTTCCAGCTAACTAATGCAGTCCTCTGCTTCATCCAGCCTGCTTTTAATTTCTTCTGATGTGTGTGTGTGTGTTTAGAAAATGTATTCTTCAGTTCTTCCCAGTTTTGTTTATAGTTTCTATTTCCTTTTTCATACTGTTGTAGTTCTCACTCAGTTCCTCAAAGTTCTCTGTGAGTTCCTTGAGCATCTTTATAATCATTATTTTGAATTCTGTATATGATAGTTTGCTTGCCTCCATTTCATTTAGCTCTTTTAGTGGGGAGTCTTCCATGCCTTTTGATTGCATGTTCTTTTTTTGTCTACCCATTTTAGGTGACTCTTTTTGTTTGTTTCTGAGCTTTCTGATATTTCACTTTGTTGTCTTTGTAGGGTGAACTTCTATGGTAGGAATTCTGTGGAATTCAGTGGTGTGATTTCTTTGATATCCTTGTCTGGATGATCTAGGTTTGCCCTTTCTTATGTTTGTGTGTACTTGTTGTACTTGGGTTTTTACCTTTTGGTGGTTCCATTGTTGGTGGGTTCTCTCCTCCTGTGGTTATACTGATGTTTGCAGCTCTCATCTATTCTTGTATGTGATCAGTGGCAGGGGGTAAGCAAAATGGATTAAGACAGTGGGAGAGTATTCTATGGGATTTAAAGTACTAGGAAATAGAGGACAGATAGGAGATTCTTTGGAAAAGTGTACTGTTATATTTGATATTTCACCAACTAGCCACTTTTTATAAAAGGTGAAAGACTGATAAGATTCTTGTTAGAGGGGAGGAGGATTGTGAGCTGAATCCAGAAAACAGAGTGCTTGTGCAAGGTTAGATGATGAGATATAGTGAGAGTAAAGGATGTAAAGTAGGTGTAGTGTGTGAGAAAATGGAGTTAAACACAACAATAATAATGCTCAGGAATAAAGTGAAGTGGGCTAAGATCAGGGAGGGGTGCTCTGTAGTATGTACAATTGTATGGAACAGCAATTATTTACAATAGTACTGGAATAACAATAATATGACAAGAAATATAAGATTTGGATAACAAGAATAGAAAGTACGTGATCAAGAGTAGTGTTATTGGAACAGGAGTGAAGTGAAAGAAGGAAAATTAAAATACAATATGAGCCCTGGCTGGTGTGGCTCAGTGGATTGAGCTCGGGCTGTGAACCAAAGGGTCACGGTTCGATTCCCAGTCAGGGCACATGCCTGGGTTGCAGGCCAGGTCCCCAGTGGGGGCCATGTGAGAGGCAACCACACATTGATGTTTCTCTCCCTCTCTTTCTCCCTCCCTTCCCTTCTCTCTAAAAATAAAGAAATACTTTAAAAAAATTAAAAAAATACAATATGAAAGAGAAGATAAGGAAAACCAGTCAAACAATGCAATTAAACTGAGAAATAAAACAAAGAAAACTAAACAGAAGGAAGAGAAATTAAAAAATACTAATAAAATAAAAGAAGTAAAAATAATAAAAAATATAATAATAATACAAATAAACAATAAAATGCCAGTTCTATGGGATAGCAAAGTGTAATTCATCTCAGTTTCTCAGTTTTGGGGCCAGCACCCTTTGGGTGCTCCCCCTTTGGATCTGTCTCTGGACCTTTCACAATTCCATGTCTTATGTCTCACTTGCAGAGAGAAAAAATTTAAAAAGACAGAAGAAGATAGAAGGCGGAAGTGCCGCGGGGGCGGGAAAGTTGTAGAGCCGCACGTTGGGCGAGGTTTGCTGGTCTTTAAGTGGTCGAGCCCCCTCGGAGAGCGCGACCCGACGGTGAGGCACTCCCGGGCGCGCACGCGTACACCCGGTGATCATAAAGTGCTGAGCAATTGCCACTGAACGGTTAAAACGGAAATAGGAAGATGGCAGCAAACTCTTCAGGACAAGGTTTTCAAAACAAAAATAGAGTTGCAATCTTGGCCGAACTGGACAAAGAGAAAAGAAAACTACTAATGCAGAACCAATCTTCAACAAATCATCCTGGAGCTAGCATTGCACCTTCGAGACCCGCCCTTAATAAGGACTTCCGGGATCACGCCGAGCAGCAGCATATTGCAGCCCAACAGAAGGCAGCTTTGCAGCATGCACATGCACATTCGTCTGGATACTTCATAACTCAAGACTCTGCATTTGGGAATCTTATTCTTCCTGTTTTACCTCGCCTGGACCCAGAATGAAGAAATTATTTGTAATGAAACTGACTTTGTAACATCAAATGCCAAAGCTACTATTGTTCAGTGCTATACAAGCTGTGACTTTCAGAATTTTGGTGGACGTATATATTTTGCTCCTTTAAAAGAAAGGTATGTGCAAATGAAAGGAAAAAAGGGGTAACCAGGATGATGAGAGCTTTGGAAGCTGTATCTGAAGACTGATCATGCTACCCGTGACTGTAACTTATTTGTAATGCAGGTTGACTTTAGGGCTAAATCAGACTCTGTATCAGATGGTCACATAAGCTCACTCCTCCAGCTCCCAACTAGCTGGACTGAGCATACCATGCCCACAGTAGACTTTTAAGAACCATTAATAGTACTTAGCTTTAAAGAAACGAGGGTGCTTTTAAAAATGTGAACCAAAAGGCTTAAATAAGTTACATTCATATTTGCTGTTTATGGAATTGATATCAGTGTACCTTTTGAGTTTATAGTCAACATATCATCCCGAAAATAATACTCTTTAACTCATAACTAGTTTCCTTGTTCTCAACTTTAAAAGAAAACCCAAGACTAAGGTACTAGTCAGTCTGACACATCATTTATAAACCAATATGCCACTATAAATTAGGTGACTAAATGCTATTAAAAACAATTGTATGAAATGTGGTGGTTTTAAATTTTATGCATGCTCTTATTTTGTGTTACTACATGAATGGTGTGCCTGCGTGGTTTTCCTGTCCATTTTTATTCTAATTGAAAAACATGGCAGTTGAGCCCCTTTTTAATTACTATAAGGGGAAGGAGGTTAAGCAGTTTCTCAACATGATACGTCTTAAACAGAATCTGGAGTGCTTATCTAAATATCCCCACTGCCTTCCCTAGTCCTACAGAACCAGAATCTCTTGATTCAAAATAAAGTCTGAAAACCACGGGTTAGAGAATTCAATTTTCATGATATACAGGGTCTGGTGCAATAACGCCCCTGTTTTTACTACAAACTCTTTTATTACAAAATCATAAGTCTGTAGTTCTGTAACATAACAATATCACACTCAAGTACACCATATGACATTTTAGGTGAAGTGTTCAAATTAAAGCTATAAATTAGTACACTCATATTATTACCCTGCCAACTACACTCCAGTGCTACTTCTGCTGGGTCCTGTGTATTTATAAATTCATAATGTGCGGGTCCCTGAAACTTAGAGGTCATTTAGCTAAAATTTCCTTTATTTTACTTTTAATAGGATTCGAATTATATTTTATACTATATCACAAGTGCAAAATTTTCTTTTTTTTATTTTTTTAATATATTTTATTGATTATGCTATTACAGTTGTCCTGTTTCTCCCCCATCATTCCCCCCATCCTGCACACCCTCTCCCACCCACATTCCCCCCTTTAGTTCATGTCCTTGTGTCATAAGTTCTTTAGCTTCTACATTTCCCATACTATTCTTACCCTGCTCCTGTCTATTTTCTACCCACTATCTATGCTACTCATTCTCTGTACCACCCCCCCTCCTCCTCCCACGCCCCTGTTGCTAACCCTCCATATGATCTCCATTTCTGTGGTTCTGTTCCTGTTGTAGCTGTTTGCTTAGTTTGCTTTTGTTTTAGGTGTGGTTGTTAATAGCTGTGAGTTTGCTGTCTTTTCACTGTCATATTTTTGATCTTCTTTTTCTTAGATAAGTCCCTTTAACATTTCATATAATAAGAGCTTGGTGATGATGAACTCCTTGAACTTGACCTTATCTGAGAAGCGCTTTGTCTGTCCTTCCATTCTAAATGACAGCTTTGCTGGAAAGAGCAATTTTGGATGTAGGTCCCTGCTTTTCAAGATTTCAAATATTTCTTTCCAGCCCCTTCTTGCCTGGAAGGTCTCTTTGGAGAAATCAGCTGACAGTCTGATGGGAACTGCTTTGTAGGTGACTGTCCCCTTATCCCTTGCTGCTTCTAGAATTCTCTGCTTCATTTTAATCTTGGCTAATGTAATTACGATGTGCCTTGATGTGTTCCTCCTTGGGCCCAACTTCTTTTGGACTCTCTGAGCTTCCTGGACGTCCTGGTAGTCTATTTCCTTTGCCATATTGGGGAAGTTCTCCTTTATTTGTTCAAATAAGTTTTCTACTTGTTGCTCTTCTTCCCCTTCTGGGACCCCTATAATTCGGATGTTGGGACGTTTAATGATGTCCCGGAGGTTCCTAAGCCTCTCCTCATTTTTTGGAATTCTTGTTTCTTACTCGTTTTCTCTTTGGTTGTTAATTTCTTCCTTCTGGTCCACTCCATTGATTTGAGTCCCAGTTTTCCTTCCATCTCTATCGATTCCCCATGCATCTTCCTTCATTTCACGTATTGTAGCCTGCATTTTCTCATCTAATTTATGAGCAAAATCAACCAATTCTGTGAGCATTTTGATGACCAGTGCTTTGAACTGTGCATCTGATAGGTTGGCTATCTCTTCGTTGCTTAGAGGAATTGACTCTGGGGTTTTCATTTTTTCTCCGGTTTGAGCCATTTTCGGTGGGTTTTTTTGTTTTGTTTTGTTTTGGTTTTAGTCTGGTCGCAGCTATTACGTATGAGGGATGGAGCTTTAGGTGTTCCTCAGGGCGGGGCAGCCCAGTCGCTCGGTTGTGACGCTATAGGTGGGGGCGGGGTCCGAGACGGAAGAATGGCGCCTGTTCCGCTCTCTTCTGGACTCCGGTCCCTTCCGCTGCTTCCCCTTCACCTGGATTATCTGCGCACGTGCGCGCGTGCTGTTACGCAGTGAGGGGTGGAGCCTCAGGCGCTCCCCAGTGTGGGGCAGCTCAGTTGCTGGGTTGTGATGCTGTATGTGGGGGCGGGGTCTGAGAGGGAACAATGGCGCCTGCTCCGCTCTCTCCTGGATTTAGTCCCTTCCGCCACTTCCCCTCTGCCTGAACCGTCTGCGTGCGCAAATATGGGACCCCCTGGTCAGCCAGCCGCCCTGTGCGTCCTCACTGGGTCTGCACAGCTGCCCCTCTGTGCCTGGGGTCCACCAGCCACCGCCTGTGCACCTGGGAACTGCAAGCCGCCGCTTGCGTTCCTGGGTCCGTACCTCCACTTTCTCCTACCGCGACTCCACCTCTCTTACCAGTCTGGATGAATGGTTGTTGGACTTCCGTACAGTTCAATTTCCTATAAGTTCTGGTTGTTTTCTTGTTTCTAAATATTTGTTGTCCTTAATTTTGGTTGTGAGAGGAGGCACAGTGTGTCCACCTATGCCTCCATCTTGGCCGGAAGTCCAGAATTTTCTATAACAACTTATAACTGACCTCACCTTGGCCTTGAGTCCCCATCCTCTGTAGTGGAGGATCAAACTTAAACTTAAAATTCCAGGCAGGGTTAATAGTTACTCAAAGCTCATCTCCCTTTTCAGTAAGCTGCTTCTCCCTCCTTCCCTAGACATTCGCACCAACCACCTAGCCCCATCTTACCCAAACTACGGCAGGGGCAGACAGTTCTAGACTTGGCTGTGCCATTTAGATTTCCTCTTGAGGGTCTGAACTGATTTTCTTCATTTGGTGAGTTGGCAGCTGTCTCCATTGTCATGGTCACCGTTACAGCAAAGGTGCCCTTACTCCTGCCGCTGAGGAGCTGCCCAGGGGCCCTGGCTCCTGTCCTGCCTCCGGTCTCTCCAGCTTCCTTATGGTGGGCCTCATTTTCTTGAATTAATTTGACCAAGTTTCTGTTCTTTGTGATACATGACCTAAATCCGTGGTTCTAAATCTATCTACTTGATGCTAGGCAGATAGAAAATTTGGATTGTGGTTTTTATACTATCAAAGCCTCTAACTAATGTGTGATTTTTATAACTTAGGTTAAAGAGATCTTTTTTCCAGTGATATCTTTTCTAGTGTCTTAGCCTTTTCAATAGATGTTCCCTAAATCTGCAGTAGTCCTGGCTTCCTCCCACCCAAATCACTTTCAAACTCACTTCGGCTCCATGTGTATTGATTAATAGCTGCTCTTGTAAAACACTGTGCTCTGGGGGGAAGGGTGAGTGACACCTGCTCCCTAAGGAGGTCACAGTGGAGAGGGGCCTACCGTGGCGCAGCAGTGATAGCCAAGGAAACCAGAACGCAGTGAGGGGTGTGGGAGAGGCATTCTGGAGCACACAGGCCTAGAAGTATCGGTGTGGCTTCACCTGGCAAGGCAGGGAAGAGCTGCTCCAGGCAGAGCTCAGGATTTCGTAATCAAAGAGAAGTAGGAGCTAAGACACAGAGCAGACTACAGAGGATGCCGGAAAGGGCGCCAGTGGGCTCAGTCAGAAGCCCTGAGGTGAAGAAGTTTCAGTGCTTCCCTAGGATTGTGGGTGAATTTGCCTCAATCGCTTGCTTAACCTCTCTTTACATGTCACTCCATCCCACCTGTAATATAAGGACAGAACACTCCTTCATCGGAGAGGCATAGCACGTGGTAATGGGAGGTTTCGTTCCATGAATCTGTTTCTGTGTATTTGTATATGTGTTGTACTTATTTGCTTATTGTGTCTTCCAGTGTGATCTCTGAAGGCAGGGAGTTTTGTTTGCCTCCTTCTCTCCCTCCCTTCTCTTCCTCTCTTCCTCCCTCTTTGGCTATTCCTGTTTTAGTAGATGGTCAGCACCTACTTATTGAAGGAAGGAAGGAATGAGTACATATAACCTGGATGGTGATGTGAAGGGTTTTTTTTCCCCCCTGTGTCTCATGGTAATAAAGTTTTGAAAGCCACTGCTAAATAATACAAGTGATAGTGTTTTGTATGATTCTGGAATAAAAACTGAAATGACACACACAAAAAAAAAGACAGAAGAAAGTAAAAAAATAAAATAAAATAAGACTCCTGCTGACTTTAAATCCATTGAGTGAGTTTCGCTGGTCTTCCTGGACGCCACAGGAGGAGGGGGCTGAACTGAGGTTTTCTCCCTTCCTATGGTTTTGCAAGGTTCAGGGCTAGGTCTAGGCCTCAATATTCAAAGTTTCCCAGCCTCCAGCCTAGGTTCTCCATGAGTTACTAGGCCCCCACTCTCCATCTGTGCCAGGCCTGTGCCTTTGATTCACCAGTTGCCCTGAGGCCCTTGTGGTGTGCCTCCTCCTTGCTCTTTGCAAACCCACCTTGGGCAGAGCCCACCACAGAGCAAGTAGTATCAGTCAGCCTCCAGGCATGCAGCACCACTTAGCCACTGGGTGAGCAGTGTGAATCAAGCATGAGCAAGTGCCTCAAATAAGCCTTGGGACAAGTGGTGCCAGAGAGAAGCCAGAATCAGCCACAGTGTGAGCAGCACCAGTCACTCTCCAGGTGAGTTTTGCAAATCAGCTGCTGGGCTAGCAGCCCTAGTCCTGTGCAGGCAAGGAGCTCGAATCAGCCTCAGGGAGAGCAGGGCAAATCAGCTGCCCAGCAAGCTACCTGAGTCAAGCATGGAAGCAAGGCTAGAATTCACTGTCAGGCTAGTGGCCCTACCCAAGCATGAGTACACAGCTCAAATAACCCTCCTGACAAGTCAGCCATTGCATGAAAGTTCCTAATAAAGTAGCTGTGAACCTTTTCTTTCCTTTTTTAAAAAATTTTTGGGTAAAAGCCTCTTCTTAAAACATGCTATTCTTAACAAGTGTACAGCTTTTCATGCAGCCCAACTTTCTAACATGTCCAGGTCATGGTCAGACATGGCCCAACTCTATCAAAAATAACCTTAAATATAAATGGATTAAATACCCCAATCAAAAGGCAAAGAATAGCTGAATGGATTAGAAAATATGCCCCAAACATATGCTGCCAACAGGAGACCCACCTCAGAACAAAAGACCTACACAGATTGAAAGTGAAGGATGGTAAAAACATTCTCCAAGGAAATGAACACAAAAGCAAAAAGAAAGAGAAAAAGCCAGGGTAGCAATACTCATATTGGAAAAAAAAAAAAAATAGAACTGGCTTCCAGCCAAGATGGAGGCGTAGGTGGACACACTGTGCCTCCTCTCACAACCAAAATTAAGGACAATAAATATTTAGAAACAAGAAAACAACCAGAGCTAATAGAAAATTGAACTGTAGGGAAGTCCAAAAACCATTCATCCAGACCTATAAGAGGGGCAGAGTCACAGCAGGAAAAAGTGGAGGTGCAGACCCAGGAATGCGGACAACAGTGGCTGGCAGTTCCCAAGTGTGCAGGTGACTGGCATACCCCAGACCCACAGACAGCAGCTGGTAGACCCCAGGCATAGGGTGGCAACTGTGCAGACCCAGTGAGGCCGAGCAAGGTGGCTGGCTGACCAGGTGGTCCCACGTTCACATACAGATAATCCAGGGAAAGGGAAAGTGGCAGATGGGACTGGAATCCAGGAGAGAGAGGAGCAGGTGCCATTGTTCCCTCTCGGACCCCACCACCATATACAGCCTCACAAACCAGCAACTGGGCTGCCCCGCACTGGGGAACACATAAGGCTCCACCCCTCACTACATAACAGCCATGAACAGACCAAAAACAAAACAAAACAAAACAAAAAACACCAAAAATGGCTCAAACCAGAGAACAAATGAAATCCCCAGAGCCAATTCCATTAAGCCATAAAGAGATAGCCAACCTATCAAATGCATAGTTCAAAGCCCTAGTTATCAGGATGCTCACAGAATTGGTTGATTTTGCTCACAAATTAGATGAAAAAATGCAGGCTACAATACATAAAATGAAGGAAGATGCATGGGGAACCAATAGAGATGGGAGGAAAACTGAAATTCAAATCAATGGAGTGGACCAGAAGGAAGAAACAAACAACCAAACAGAAAACAAGGAAGAAACAAGAATTCAAAGAAATGAGGAGAGGCTTAGGAACCTCCAAGACATCTTTAAATGTCCCAACATCTGAATTATAGGTGTCCCAGAAGGGGAAGAAGAAGAGCAACAAGTGGAAAACTTATTTGAACAAATAATAAAGAAGAGCTTCCCCAATCTGCCAAAAGAAATAGACTTCCAGATAGTCCAGGAAGCTCAGACAGTGCCAAAGAAGTTGGACCCAAGGAGGAAAACACCAAGGCACATAGTAATTACATTAGCCAAGATTCAAATGAAGGAGAGAATTCTAGAAGCAGCAAGGGATGGGGGATAGTCACCTACAAAGGAGTTCCCATCAGTCAGCTGATTTCTCAAAAGAGACCTTCCAGGCAAGAAGGCACTGGAAAGAAGTATTTGAAGTGTTGAAATGCAAGAACCCACATACAAATTTGCTCTATCCAGCAAAGCTGTCATTTAGAATGAAAAGGCAGATAAAGTGCTTCTCAGATAACGTCAAGTTAAAGCAGTTCATCATCACCAAGCCCTTATTATATGAAATGTTAAAGGGACTTATCTAAGAAAAAGAAGATAAAAATAGGACAGCGAAAAGATACCAAACTCATAGCTATTAACAACCACACTTAAAACAAAAGCAAACAACTAGAACAGGAACAGAAACACAGAAATGGAGATCATATGGAGGGTTAGCAAGAGGGGAGTGGGAGGAGGAGAGAGGGCGAAAAGGTACAGAGAATAAGTAGCATAGATGGTGGGTAGAAAACAGACAGGGGGAGGGCAAGAATAGTGTGGGAAATGTATAAGCTAAAGAACTTATGACACATGGACATGAACTAAAGTGGGGGAATATGGGTGGGAGGGTGTGTGCAGGGTGGAGGGGAACGATGGGGGAGAAGTGGGACAACTATAATAGCATAATCAATAAAATATAATTAAAAATAAAAAATAAAAAGCTAATATAAAAGTTAACAAAACTAACAAAATTAACTATAATAAACAGGTGATAAACTACCATGAATGAAAAGATATAAAATGATGTCAAAACCAAAAAAAAAAAAAAAACAAACCAAAAAAAAAAAAAAAAACAGAGGGGAATAAAATGGAAGTATTTTTAGATTTCATTTGAACTTAAGTGCCTATCAGTTTAAAACAGACTGCTATAAGAGACTTCTGGTCAAGATGGAGGTGTCATGTCAATAGACATGCTTTACCTCCTTGTGCAACCACAGAAAGAATTACAACTAGATCTCAAAGCAAATAACACCCAGAACCGTCAGAAAATCAAGCCGTATGGAAGTCCAACAACCAAGGATTTAGAGAAGCCACATTCACCTAGACAGATAGGAGGGGCAGAGTTTCAGAGACCCGCAGAGAGGCACGGAGATGTGGTACGGTGCAGAGAGATAGATGTGGTGGTGGCAAACAGAAGGTCCCATATTCACCTATGGTAGATAAAAATTAGGAGGGATTCCTTGAGACTGAGAAATCCCAAACCCAGACCAGGCTGTGTAACCCAGGGTTCCAGCATGGGGAAAATAAATTCCCATAACTTCTGGGTGCAAAAATCAGTAGGATGCGGGGCGGTAGAAAAAACTGCTATTTTTGAGAGACTCCATTTAAAGGTCCTGCACAGCTTTAGAACGTACATGAATCCACCCACACTGGGATTCACCACCAGGGCAAAAGCTGGAAGGGCACCAGTCACATATAGAAAGTGGATGAAGTGACTAGAAAGGGGGAAAAAATCCTGACAAACCTCTAGAAGCCAGGCAGTGGCATTGTCCCCTTTCTGAGGCATCCCTCCACACAGAGCCACCAATGATGAAGCAGGTTCCCTCACCCTGGTGATTACCTAAGGCCTATCCTGTCACAATTTATAGGTGCCTTTTCTACAATAAGCACACTGCTAACACAGGTAGTCAAAGCAGCTCTACCTAATACACAGAAACAAACACAAGGAGGCTGACAATTTGAGAAGACAAAGAAATACAGCCCAAATGAAAGAACAGAACAAAACCCCAGAAAAAGGACTAAGTGAAATGGAGATAACCAACCTATAAGACGTAAAATTCAAAACACTTGTGATCAGGATGCTCAAAGATCTCATTGAGTAAGTCAACAACATAAAGGAAGAAATGAAGGTTACACTAAGTGAAATAAAGAAAAACACACAGGGAACCATTAGTGGAGGGAAGGAAGCTGGGATTCAAACCAAAGATATGGAACATAAGGAAGAATGCAACCAGAACAGAAAGAAGAAACAAGAACAAACAAACAAACAAACAAACAGCAAGGATAGTATAACTTTCTGGGACATCTCCAAACATTCCAACATATGAATCATAGGAATGCCAGAAGGGGAAGAGGAAGATCAAGAAATGGAAAGCTTATCTGAAAAAAATAATGAAAGAAAACTTCCCTAATTTGACAAAGGAAACAGACTTCCAGGAAGTCGAGGAAGCTCAGACAGTCCCAAAGAAGTTAGATGCAAGGAAGCACACATCAAGGCACATCATAATTACATTAGTCAAGATTGAAGATAATGAGCCCTGGCTGGTGTAGCTCAGTGGATTGAGCGCGGGCCTGCGAACCAAAGGATCGCGGTTCAATTCCCAGTCAGGGCACATGCCTGGGTTGCCAGGCCAGTTCCCGGCAGGGGACATACGAGAGGCAACCGCACATTGATGTTTCTCTCCCTCTCTCCTTCCCTTCCCCTCTAAAGATAGATAAATAAATAATAAAAAAAAGAAATGTGTTTAAAAAAAAAAAGATTGAAGATAATGAGAGTATCTTAAAAGCAACAAGAGAAACGGAAGGAGACAGTTACCTACAAAGGCATTTCCATAAGACTATCAGTGAATTTCTCAAAAGAAACCTTGCAGGCAAGAAGGGGCTGGGAAGAAGTATTTAAAGTTATGAAAAGCAAGGACCTACAATGAAGATTACTCTATGCAGCAATGTTAGAATTGAAGGGCAGATAAAGTGCTTCCCAGGGAAGGTAAAACTAAAAGAGTTCATCACCAAGCCTTTGTTATGTGAAATATTAAAGGTACTTATTTAAGAAAAAGAAGATCAATTTCCAGCCAAGATGGAGGCATAGGTGGACACGCTGTGCCTCCTCTCAAAAACAAAATTAAGGACAACAAATATTTAGAAACAAGAAAACAATCAGAACTGATAGAAAATTGAACTGTACGGAAGTCCAACAACAATTCATCCAGACCGGTAAGAGGGGCAGAGTCGAGGCAGGAAAAAGTGGAGTTGTGCACCCAGGAATGCAGGCAGCAGCCTCTGGCAGTTCCCAGGTGCACAGGCAGCAGCTCGCACACCCCTGGCATGGGGTGGCAGCTGTGCAGACCCAGTGAGGCTGCACAGGGTGGCTGGCTGACCAGATGGTCCCACATTCACGCGTGCAAACAATCCAGGTGAAGGGGAAGTGGCGGAGGGGACTGGAGTCAAGGAGAGAGTGGAGCAGGTGTCATTGTTTCCTGTCGGACCCCGCCCCCAAGCGCAGCATCACAGCTCAGCGACTGGGCTGCCCCGCACTGGGGAACACCTAAGGCTCCACCCCTCACTATGTAACAGCCGTGGCCAGACCAAAACCAAACCAAACCAAACCAAAACAAAACAAAAAACACCAAAAATTACTCAAACTGGAGAACAAATGAAATCCTCAGAGCCAATTCCATTAAGCCATGAAGAGATAGCCAACCTATCAGATGCACAGTTCAAAGCCCTGGTGATCAGGATGCTCACAGAATTGGTTGATTTTGCTCACAAATTAAATGAAAAAATGCAGGCTACAATACGTGAAATGAAGGAAGATGCATGGAGAACCAATAGAGATGGGAGGAAAACTGGGACTCAAATCAATGGAGTGGACCAGAAGGAAGAAACAAACAACTAAACAGAAAACAAGGAAGAAACAAGAATTCAAAGAAATGAGGAGAGGCTTAGGAACCTCCAGGACATCTTTAAACATCCCAACATCTGAATTATAGGGGTCCCAGAAGGGGAAGAAGAAGAGCAACAAGTGGAAAACTTATTTGAACAAATAATAAAGGAGAACTTCCCCAATCTGGCAAAGGAAATAGACTACCAGGATGTCCAGGAAGCTCAAAGAGTCCCAAAGAAGTTGGACCCAAGGAGGAACACGCCAAGGCACATTGTAATTACATTAACCAAGATTCAAATGAAGGAGAGAATTCTGGAAGCAGCAAGGGATGGGGGACAGTCACCTACAAAGGAGTTCCCATCAGATTGTCAGCTGATTTCTCAAAAGAGACCTTACAGGCAAGAAGGGGCTGGAAAGAAGTATTTGAAGTCTTGAAAGGCAGGGACCTACATCCAAAATTGCTCTATCCAGCAAAGCTGTCATAATGGAAGGGAAGCTAAAGTGCTTCTCAGATAAGGTCAAGTTAAGGGAGTTCATCATCACTAAGCCCTTATGATATGAAGTGTTAAAGGGACTTATCTAAGAAGAAGAAGATAAAAATAGGACAGTGAAAAGACAGCAAACTCACAGCTATTAACAACCACACCTAAAACAAAAGCAAACAACTAGAACAGGAACAGAACCACAGAAATGGAGATCACATGGAGGGTTAGCAACAGGGGAGTGGGAGGAGGAGAGAGGGTGAAAAGGTACAGAGAGTAAGTAGCATAGATGGTGGGTAGAAAACAGAGAGGGGGAGGGCAAGAATAGTGTGGGAAATGTATAAGCTAAAGAACTGATGACCCATGGACATGAACTAAAGGGGGGGAATGTGGGTGGGAGGATGTGTGCTGGGTGGAGGGGAATGATGGGGGAGAAATGGGACAACTGTAACAGCATAGTCAATAAAATATATTTTAAAAAATAAAAAGAAAAAGAAGATCAAAACTATGAACATTAAAATTACAATTCACAACTATCAACAACTGAATCTAGAACAACTAAAACGAACTAAGCAAACATCTAGAACAGGAACAAAATTGTACATATGGAGATTATTTGGAGGGTTATCAGTGGAGAGGGGGAGGGGGAGAGAAGGGGAAAAGGTACAGGGATTAAGAAGTATAAATGAGGAGATCGAAGATGGCGGCGAGATAGGTGGGAGCAGAGTCCACCTCCCCCTGCACACAGGTGAAACACCTAGCCAATCTCCTGAGGAACAGAGTGAACAGCCAACAGTATCTCAGCATATATGAAGATTGGCCAAAAATTGTAGAGGACATTGAAAAATCAGATGGTAAGGAGAGTGCTTCAGGCCAATAAGGTCCCAGAGTTCAGCACAGGGACCAGGGTGGCCGCAGCTTCAGGTCTGGTGCCCGCTGGGTCTACCACAGGGTTCTTGGGAGAGGGCCAAGTCAATGGCTCCCTCCCCTGCCAAACAAGGTTTGAGAGGCACCAGAAGAGACCTGGTTTCCTGAAATCTCATGGGGTGGGGGAAGAATAATGATGAAGTGGCAAATACACAAGGATTGTGTGCACCCACTGAGACTGTGGATGGCTGGGGAGAATTGGGCCATGATGGACACTGACCCAGATAGTCCCCAGTCTGATTGGAGAGTTGGGCTGTGTGAGAGGCCAGGCCCTTGTATGGCGTGGCAGGCTTGAGCAGGAAGAATTTTCCAAAAAAGAAAGAGTTCTTAAGTGAAGAAAGAGGCACTTGGGAGTTGTTTGGGGATTTCTACTGCAGCAGCCACCCTAGCATCCTGTGCCCCTACCCCTGCCCAGGTGTGCAGTGCTCTTGTGGTAGCATGGAAATCACTGTGCTCACACCCAAATCCCCAGGGAGGGTGCCCACCCAAACCTGCAGGACCAGCAGCTGCCCACCCTGCCCCAGTAATGGAAGCCGAGTGCTGATGCCTACAGCACCAGGAGAAAGCGTGTCTGACCCTGCTGCCCAGAGGCACCATACACCCAACCTCTGCACCCCCGGGGAAGCAGCAGAAGAGGTGTGCACCTGCAACCTCAGCAGCAGCCACAGGGGCACCCCTACCCTGCGGGCTAACTGCCTCTCTGAGATGAAGGCAGAGACACCCCCACAGAAGAGAACTGCAGTGCTAAGGGAGTCAGCAATCCCCAGAAATACTTAACTCAGTGGGGGTGCCGAACTAGCCCAAAGGGACTCTGACACTTCCTAGCATCTAGGGCAGCAAAGAGAGAATGTGGTGTGTGAATTGCCCCTAATTGGTACACCTCAAGGACAGCGCAACTAGTGGACTGAAGTCATAGACTGGGTGCAGAAGGGCACTGGGGGCCCAGCAGTGAACTGAGGAACTGGGCTGGAGGCTGGGTAAGTGCACTCAGGAAGGGAATAAAGCAAAACCAATTCCCCCTCAGGCTGCTGCCACCTGGAAGACCAGAAGAACTGCCTTGGCCAATTTGAAGTCAGTAATTTTTTTCCATTAACTCCTTCTTCTGTTCTTTCCTTCTTTCTTTTTTATTCCTTCTTCCTCTTTTTCCCTTTTTATCTCTTCTTCCTTCCTTCTTCGTTTTTTTTTTTAATTACCACAAGTGAAACAATACAACCTGGAGCTGTGAATAGACCACAGTTTGACCCAAAGAGGAGTCTACCCAACAGCAGAGATGGTGAGACAAATTTCATCTTGGAGAGAAACTCCAAGTTATTGCGTGGTTGTATTATTATTTTTCATTATTCTTACATCTTTTAATTTATTAGTATTTTTGTATTTCTCCTCTTTCTGTTTAGTCTTCTTTGCTTGGCTGGTTAAATTGAATTGTTTGACTGGTTTCCCTTGCTCTCTCTTTCATAGTGTATTTTTAATTTACCATCTTTTGCTTCACTTCTGTTCCATTAGCACACTACTCTAGGTCCTATACTTCATATTCTGGTTAACCAGATCACATAGGTTCTGTTATATGATTGTTGTTCCATTATTATTGTAAATAATTGCTGTTCCATACAATTATAAATACCACACAGAACCCCTCCCAGATTTTAGCTCACTTCACTGTTTCCTGAACTTTATTACTGTTATGGCTAACTCTATTCATTCATACACTACAACTATTTTCTAGACTTTACACTCACTTTACCTCATAATCTGATGTTGTGGACCGTTCAGCCTGGTTTCAGGAGTTGTAACCCTCACCCCATGGTGGGATGAGTAAGAGCCAAGGGACCCACTTCATCTGGGTCTGTTCTGTCACAAGGACATGAGCTACTAAGGAGACAAAGCTTATCTCCCTGGCAGGAGCACTGCTTCTGCCTTACCCATCTCTGGCCCCATAGCTTGGTTAGCAGTCAATGACGGGTAAGACCCTCATGGGAGGGGCAACCTAAGCCAGACACAACCACTTGGGAGGCCTCATGGAAGGACTTGGAGGGTTGCAGCAAAGAGGATGTGATGGACCCTTGCCCCCCGGCTATTCTGACATAGCCTGAGTCCTCATTTCCATCTGGGAGATGTCTCCTGCTTCCTAATTGCCTTAAAGCCTGAAACTGTGGGGGTGAGCGGTGCAGCCCTGTCCTGGCCAGGACGGCTCCCTGGGTGATCCGGACATAAGAAAGAATTCCTAAAGTCCTGTGAAACCTGCTTTGCTAAGAGTGCTCTTCCTGAGGTGACAAGTGTCCCAGGAGGAAATGAGCATGTCTCCCAAAGTCTGGCAACCCCCCTTCCTGACAAACACTGGCTCGGATTAAGCCCTCAGATTTCTTTGACATGTTAAACTTGTATTCTGGTGTATTTGGAACCCAATAAAATCCTATTGAGGAAGGGGCTCTGGATCATTCTCCTCTGAGAGTTTGACCCCTTTCCTCCCCAAACAGAAGATGTCTTGGTAGTTTTTACTTTCATCTGTGATGGAGGGATGGGGCTCTGCGGGCGGAGCCCCCCCACATCTGGCACCCAGGACAGGGTCCCCCGCAATCTGACCCACCACAGCTCACTGATTTCTACATTGAAATAACAATCCTTCTGCCCATAACAAGAGTCTTATCTTCTTTCCATTCTTTGTAAAAAGCCGTTAGTTGGGTGAAACGTCATTGTTAACACTACAGATATCCAAAAGACCTCCTATCTATACTCTACAGGTTGTTACTTTAAACACCATAGAATACACTCCTGCTATTTTAAAATATTTTGCCTTCCCCCTCCAAATGATCATAAAAAAGAGTAGGTGGAAGCTGTGAACACCAGTATACCTGCAGGAAGAGGTAATCTGCCAACAAAGGAACCACCAAGAGATAACAACAGAAGAAGGTGAAGGAGAGAGTGGAAGCCACACTAACTCAGCACAGGAACTGTCTGGAAATAAAACTATGTGGTGGAGAAATTACTCAGAACAAACAACTGAAAAAGAGCAAGAGAGAATCCTCAAAACCTTGTACACATGGAATAACCAGCTTCAACACAACCTGCCCACACCAGAACAAGAGAATAAATGAGGTGGTGGACAGAGTGACCCTCGATTAACAAGCTGGTGGGAAGGACCCAACAAGGAAATACCCAACAACAATTAAAATCCAAAGACAAGCACAGAGCCAACTTAAACAATAGCCCAAGACCAGCAAGCTCAGGAGATCAAGGAGACTGCACCACTGAATCTCACAGGTCTTCTACCATAGAAGTTCACACCATAAACCGAGGGAGTCAGAACAGATAAATTAAAAAACAGAAGCTAACAGGCGGGTTTGGGTGAGAATAAAAGACAGAAAACTGTACAAGATCAACAATTAAAATAAAAATTAAAAAAAAACAGAAGCTAACAAATAGAGTATCACAAACAGTGGGAAGACAAAGAAAAAATCCACAAATGAAAGGAAAGGAGGAAGCCACAGAAAGAATGCTAAATAAAATAGAGGCAAGTCAACAATCGGATATTGAGTTCAAAGCAATTGTTATCAGGAAGCTCAATGAACACACAGAGAATTACCAGAAACTACAGGGAAACTACAATGAACTCAATGCAGACTGTACCAACATGAAAATAGAAACTATCAACAAGAGCCAAGAGGAAAGGAAGAATAAAAATCCTGAACTGAAGAAGACAGTAGAAAGAATCGAAAGTAGACTCGATGAAGCAGAGGATCGGATCAGTAAACTGGAAGACAAGGTAGGAAAAAAACACCCAGAAACAGGAAGGAAAGGAAAAGAGGCTCAGAAATAATGAAGAGGCATTAAGGGATATGCAGGACAACAAGAAATGTAATAATATACATATAATAGGGATACCTGAAAGAGAAGAAGAAGGGCAAGGAACAGAAAACCTGTTTGAAAAAGTAATGACGGAAAACTTCCCTAACTGGATGAGAGAAAAAGTCACACAAATCTAGGAAACACTGTGGGGGGCCCCTGTCCTGGGCATCAGATGTGGGGGGGGGGCTCCGCCCGCAGAGCCTCATCCATCCGTCACGGATGAAAATAAAAACTACCAAGACATGATCTGCTCGGGAAGGAGAGGTGGACAAACTCTCAGAGGAGAATGACCCAGAGCCCCATCCTCACTAGGGTTTTATTGGGTTCAAATACACAGGAATACAGGTTTAACATGTAAACGAAATCTGAGGGCTTAATCTGAGTGAATGTCTGTCAGGAAAGGGGGTTGCAAAACTTTGGGAGACATACTCATTTCCTCCTCGGACCCTTATCATTTAAATGAGTGCACTCTTAGCAAAGCAGGTTTCACAGGACTTTAGGAATTCTTTCTTATGCCTGATAACCCAGGGAACTGTCCTGGCTGGCACAGGGCTGCACCGCTTGCCCTCATAGTTTCAGGCTTTAAGCTCATTAGGCCCAAGAAACAAGAGATAAGGAAGACATCTCCCAGATGGAAATGGGGACCCAGGCTATGTCAGAATAGCCAGGGGACGAGGGTCCATCTCCCCCTCTTTGCTGCAGCCCCCCGAGTCCTTCCTTAAGGGCCTCCCAAGTGGTCATGTCTGGCTTAGGTTGCCCCTCCCATGAGGAGTCCTACCCGTCACTGACTACCAACCAAGCATTGGGGCCAGAGATGAATGAGCCAGAAGCAGCACTCCTGCCAGGGAGATAAGCTTTGTTTCCTCAGTAGGTCAGGTCCTCTTGACAGAGCAGACCCAGATGAAGTGGGTCCCTTGGCTCTTACACAGCCCACCATGGGGTGAGGGTTACAACCCCTGAAACCAGGATGAATGGTCCGCAACAAAACACATTGAGTATCAGTCAAGAGGAACCATTTCAAGACACATCATAATTAAAATGGCAAGATTCCAAGACAAAGAGAGAATCTTAAAGGCACAAGAGAAAAACAGTAAGTAATGTACAAGGGAGCCCCAATAAGACTAGCAACTGACTTCTCAATGGAAACGCTCCAAGCCAGAGGGAACAGAAAGAAATATTCCAAGTAATGAGAACAAGAGACCTGCAAAAAAGACTATTTCATCCAGCAAGGCTCTCAATTAAAATGGAAGGCCAAATAAGGAGCTCCCCAGACAAAAGAAGGCTTAAAGAATACAATCCCTCCAAACAAGTTCTGCAAAAGATGCTTAAGGGGTCTGCTTTAAGAACAGAAAGAAAAATGGTGAAAGAGAGAGGAACACAGGCACGAAAAATGGCAATAACTACCAATCAATCAAAACCGTACATGTTTATGGATTAAATGCCCCAATCAAAAGAAACAGAATATTTTTGTATATGGTGTAAGTTGGTGCTCGAGTTTCATTTTCTTGCACGAAGCTGTCCAGTTCTCCCAACACCACTTGGTGAAGAGGCTATTTTTACTCCATGTTATGTTGCTGCCCCCTTTGTCGAATATTACTTGACTGTAGAGACTAGGGTTTATTTCTGGGCTCTCTGTTCTATTCCACTGGTCCACGTGCCTGTTTTTATGCCAGTACCAGGCTGTTTTGCTTACAGTGGCCTTGTAATACATTTTGGTATCAGGTATTGTGATCCCTCCAGCTTCACTCTTCTTTCTCAAGATTGCTGCCGCTATTCTGGGTCGTTTATTGTTCCATATAAATTTTTGAAGAGTTTGTTCTATATCTGTGAAATATGCCATTGTTACTTTAATAGGTATTGCATTGAATCTGTAGATTGCTTTAGGAAGTATGGACATTTTGATGATGTTAATTCTTCCGATCCATGAACACGGTATGTGTTTCCATTTATTTGTGTCTTCCTTGATTTCTTTCTTCAGTGTTGTGTGGTTTGCTGCATACAGGTCTTTTACCTCCTTGGTTAGCTTTATTCCTAGGTACTTTATTTTTCTTTTTGCTATATCGAATGGGATTTTTTTCTTGATTTCTGCTTCTGCTCTTTCATTGTTGGTATACAAAAATGCCTTTGATTTCTGGATATTGACTTTGTATCCCGCTGTTTGGCCAAATTCATTTATTAGGTCGAGCAGTTTTTTGGCTGAGACTATAGGATTTTCTATGTATACTAACATGTCATCTGCAAACAATGATAGTTTTGTTTCCTCCTTTCCAATTTGGATGCCTTTTATTTCCTTTTCTTGTCTAATCACTGTGGCTAATACTTCCAATACTATATTGAATAGAAGTGGTGAAAGTGGACAGCCTTGTCTTGTTCCTGATTTTAGTGGAAAAGATTTTAGTCTTTGCCCGTTGAGTATGATGCTGGCTGTAGGTTTCTCATATATAGCCTTTATTATGTTGAGGAATGCTCCCTCTATTCCCACTTTGCTGAGTGTTTTAATCATAAATGGGTGCTGTACCTTATCAAATGCTTTTTCCGCATCTATGGTTATGATCATGTGATTTTTGTCTTTGCTTTTGTTTATGTGATGAATTACATTTACTGATTTGCGAATGTTGAACCATCCTTGCATCCCTGGGATGAATCCCACTTGGTCATGGTGTATGATCTTTTTAATGTGTTGTTGGATGCGGTTTGCCAATATTTTGTTGAGAATTTTAGCATCTATGTTCATCATCGATATTGGCCTGATGTTCTCCTTCTTTGTTGTGTCTTTATCTGGTTTTGGGATTAGGATGATGCTGGCTTCGTAAAAAGAGTTTGGGAGTCGTCCATCTTTACTCAAGATAAAAGATTTAAACATAAGCCGTAACACCATTAAACTCCTAGAGGAGAACATAGGCAGGAAAATCTCAGATATTACACGCAGCAACATTTTTACTGATATGTCCCCTAAAGCAAGCGACATAAAGGAAATAATAAACAAATGGGAGCTCCTCAAAATAAAAAGCTTCTGTATGGCCAAGGAAAACAATATTAAAATAAAAAGAGAACCAACTGTGTGGGAAAACATATTTGCCAATGATACCTCAGAAAGGGTTTAATCTCCAAAATATACAAAGAACTTACACAATTCCACTCTAAGAAGACAAGCAACCCAATTAAAAAATGGGCAGAGGACTTGGGGAGACACATCTCCAAGGAGGACATACAGAGGATCCAGAGACACATGAAAAGGTGCTCGATATCTCTAGCTATCAGTGAGATGCAAATTAAAACCACAATGACATACAACTTGACACCAGTCAGAATGGCCCTCATAAACAAAGCAACAAACAACAAGTGTTGGAGAGGTTGTGGAGAAAAGCGGACACTAGTGCACTGCTGGTGGGAGTGCAGGCTGGTACAACCACTATGGAAAACAGTATGGAATTTTCTAAAAAAACTAAAAATGGATATACCTTTTGACCCAGCCATTCCACTGCTAGGACTATACCCTAAAAACCCTGAAACACCAATCCAAAAGAACCTATGTACCCCAATGTTCATAGCGGCACAATTTACAATAGCCAAGTGTTGGAAGCAACCTAGATGCCCATCAGTAAATGAATGGATCAAAACACTGTGGTACATTTACACAATGGAATTCTATGCAGCAGAAAGAAAGAAGGAACTCATACCCTTTGCAACTGCATGGATGGAACTTGAGAGCATCATGTTAAGCGAAGTAAGGCAGGCAGTGAAAGACAAATACCATATGATCTCACCTTTAACAGGAAGCTAATCAACAAAACAAACAAACAAGCATAATATAACCAAAGACACAGAAATTGAGAAGAGGCTGAAAGTCACCAGATGGGAGAGGGGAGGGAATTTCAAGGGAAAAGGAGAAGGAGCAAGTATAAAGGACAAATGGACAAAAACTATGGGGGGGGTGGAAATGGGAGGGAGGAGGTGAGGGCTAGGGTGGTGGGTTTGGGTGAGAATAAAAGACAGAAAACTGTACAAGATCAACAATTAAAAAAAAAAGACACAGAATAGCTGAACGGATAAGAAAACATGACCCACACATATGTGGTTACAAGAGACCCACCTCAGAACAAAAGACCTACACAGAATGAAAGTGAATGCCTGGAAAGAAATATTCCAAACAAATGGACATTAAAAATAAAAAAGCCAGGGTATCAATACTCATATTGGAAAAAATTGATTTAAAAAGAAAGAACCATAAAAAGAGAGCCAGACGGTCACTTCTTAATACTGAGGGGAAGAATCCATCAAGAAGATATAAACATTGTAAATATATATGAACCTGACATAGGAGCACCCAAATATGTAAAGAAATTCTTGGAGGACTTCAAGAAAGATATTGAGAGCAACACAAAGATAGTAGGAGATTTTAACACCCCACTGTAAAAAATGGACAGATCTTCCAAACAAAATATCAAAAAAAGATATTGCTGCATTGAAAAATGCCCTAAATGAAATTCACTTAACTGATATATATATATCAGTTAGATATATATATAGTCTATATATATATATATATATATATATATAGTCTATATATATATATATATAGTCTATATATATATATATATATATCAGTTAGATATATATAGACTTATAAGAGACTAAAAACACAATTCTTATATATATATATATATATATATATATATATATATATATATATATATATATATATCCTCTCATCCCAAAGAAGCAAAGAACATGCTCTTTTCACATGCACATGGAACATTTTCTTTTTTTTTAATCTTAAAAAAATTTTTTTTGTTTGTTTTTCTTTTTTTTTAATTTTTATTTTTATTGTTCGTCTTGTACAGTTTTCTGTCTTTTATTCTCACCTGAACCTGCCACCCTAGCCCTCCCCACCTCCTTCCCATTTCCACCCCCCCCATAGTTTTTGTCCATGTGTCCTTTAACATTTTCAAAGATAGACCACATGATAGGACACAAAACAAGCCTCAACAAATGCATGCAAGAAAGCTGAATTCATACCAAATATTTTCTTTGACCACAAGGGACTGAAACTAGAAACCAACCCCAAGGGGAAAAACCCAAAACCCTCAACATCATGGATATTGAATAGCATGCTATTAAACAATGAATGGTCAAGAATGAGATCAAGGAAGAATTCAAAAAGTTTCTGGAAACAAATGAAAATGAACTCATAACAACCCAAAACTTATATGACATGGTGAAGGCAGTCCTGAGAGGGAAGTTCATAGTGATACATGCCCATCTAAAAAAGATAGAAACATTTCAAACAAACAACCTAACCCTATGCCTAAAAGAACTCGAGGAACAACAACAAAGATAGCCCAGAGCAAGTAGAGGGAAGGAAATAACCAAGATCAGAGCAGAATTAAATGACATAGAGACTAAAAGCACAATTCTAAGGATCAATGAATCCAGGCTCTGGTTCTTTGAGAGGATAAAGAAAATCGACAAGCCTTTAAGCAGGCTCATCAAGAAAAAAAGAGAGAGACCCAAATACAATCAGAAATGAGAGAGGAGAGATTACAACTGATACCAGAGAAATACAAAGGCTTGTAAGAAATTACTACAAAGAACTGTATACCAAGAAGTTGGGAAACTTAGGTGAAATGGACAAATTTCTAGAAAAATATAATCTTCCAAAACGGACCAAAGAAAAAATAGAAAACCTGAACAGACCAATAACAGCTGATGAAATCAAAACAGTAATAAAAAAACTCCTGACACACAAAAGCTCTGGACCAAACTGATTCACGGGAGAATTTTTCAAAACATTTTAGAGGGAGCTAACCTCCATCTGCCACAGAGTATTCTAAAATTTTCAAGAAGATGGAAGACTCCCAAGCTTTTTTATGAAGCCAGAATCATCCTAATTCCAAAAGCAGATAAAGACATGACAAAGAAAGAAATCTTCAAGCCAATATCGCTGATGAATATAGATGCTAAAATCCTGAACAAAATATTGGCATACTGCATCCATAAATACGTTGAAAAGGTCATACAACATGAGCAAGTGGGATTCATCTCAGGGATGCAAGTACACTACAATATTCGTGAATCAATAAATATAATACACCACATAAATAAAATGAAAGTAAAAAATCACATGATCATATCAATAGATGCAGAAACAGCATTTGATAAGGTACAGCACGCATTTATGATAAAAACACTTAGCAAAGTGAGACTAGAGGGAGCATTGCTCAACATAATAAAGGCCATATATGAGACATTTTTAGCCAACATCATACTCAGTGGGCAAAATGTCAGAACTTTCCCACTAAGATCAGGAATAAGACAAGGATGCACACTTTCACCACTCCTTTTCAACATAGTACTGGAAGTCCTAGCCAAAGCAATCAGACAAGAAAAAGAAATAAAAGGCATCCAAATTGGAAATGAGGTAGTAAAACTGTCATTATTTGCAGATGACATGATAGTGTACGTAGAAAATCCTTTAGACTCCATGAAAAAACTACTTGACCTAATAAATGATATTAGCAAAACAATGGCATACAAAGTCAATACTCAGAAACCAAAGACAGTTTTGTACACCGACAATGAAATATCAGAAATAGAAATTAGGAAAATAATCCCATTTTCTATAGCAACAAGAAAATAAAATATCTAGGACTAACCTAACCAAGCAGGTAAAAGACTGATACTCAGAAAACTACACAACACTGAAGAAAGAAATCAAGGAAGACACAACCAAATAAAAGCATGTACCATGCACATGGATTGGAAGAATTATCATCATTAAAATGTCCATACTACCCAAAGTGATTTATAGATTCATGCAATCCTTATTAAAGTAGTAATAACATATTTCACAGATATAGAACAAACAGTTCAGAAATTTGTATGGAACCATAAATGGCCTTGAATAGCTGCAGCAATTTTGAGAAAGAAGAACAAAAGAGAGACCATAATACCTGATATCAAACTATATTACAAGGCCACTGCAATCAAAGCAGACTGGTGCTGGCATAAAAACAAGCACATAGACCTATGGAATGAAACAGAGAACCCAGAAATAAACCCAAGTTTCTATGGTAAATTAATATTTGACAAAGATGGAAGAAGCATAAAATGGAGTAAAAATATCCTCTTCAACAAATGGTGTTGGGAGACCTGAAGAGCTACCAGCAAGAAAATGAAACTCAATCACCAACCTACACCATAAACAAAAATAAATTCAAGCTGGATAAAAGACTTGAATATAAGTCGTGACACCATAAAAGTTCTAGAGGAAAGCATCGGCAGGAAAATCTCAGACATTCCATGCAGCAACATTTTCACTGATATGTCCCCTAAAGCAAGGGATATAGAGGAAAGAATAAACAAATGGAACCTCATTAAATTAAAAAGCTTTTGCATGGCTAAAGAAAACAGCATTAAAATGATAAAAAAAAAAAACAACCATATGAGAAAACATATTTACCAATGATACCTCCGACAAGGGTTTGATCTCCAAAATATATAAAGAACTTACATGAGGACTTCCAGCCAAGATGGAGGCGTAGGCGGACACACTGTGCCTCCTCTCACAACCAAAATTAAGGACAACAAATATTTAGAAGCAAGAAAACAACCAGAACTAATAGAAAACTGAACTATACGGAAGTCCAACAACCATTCATCCAGACTGGTAGGAGGGGCGGAGTCGCAGCGGGAGAAGATGGAGGTGCAGACCCGGGACCGCAAACAGCAGCGGCTGGCAGTTCCGAGGTGCACAGGCAGCGACTGGTGGTCCCCGGGCCCACAGGGAGAAGCTGGTGGACCCCGGGCACAGGGGAGCAACTGTGCAGACTCAGTGAGGCTGCACAGGGCGGCTGGCTGACCAGGTGGTCCCACATTCGAGTGCACGGACAGTCCAGGCAGAGGGGAGGTGGTGGAAGGGACCGGAGTCCAAGAGATAGCAGAGCAGGCGCCATTCTTCCCTCTCGGACCCCACCCCCACCTATAGGGTCACAACCCAGCGACTGGGCTGCCCCGCCCTGAGGAACACCTAAGGCTCCACCCCTCACTACATAATACCCGCGACCAGACTAAACCCCAAACAAAACAAAACAAAAAAAAAAACACCAAAAATGGCTCAAACCGGAGAAAAAAATGAAAACCCCAGAGCCAATTCCTCTAAGCAGTGAAGAGATAGCCAACCTATCAGATGCACAGTTCAAAGCACTGGTCATCAAAATGCTCACAGAATTGGTTGATTTTGCTCACAAATTAGATGAAAAAATGCAGGCTACAATACGTGAAATGAAGGAAGACGCATGGGGAACTGATAGAGGTGGAAGGAAAACTGGGACTCAAATCAATGCAGTGGACCAGAGGGAAGAAACTAGCAACCAAACAGAAAACGAGGAAGAAACAAGAATTCAAAAAAATGAGAGGCTTAGGAACCTCCGGGACATCATTAAACGTCCCAACATCCGAATTATAGGGGTCCCAGAAGGGGAAGAAGAAGAGCAACAAGTGGAAAACTTATTTGAACAAATAATAAAGGAGAACTTTCCCAATCTGGCAAAGGAAATAGACTACGAGGACGTCCAGGAAGCTCAGAGAGTCCCAAAGATGTTGGACCCAAGGAGGAACACACCAAGGCACATCGTAATTACATTACCCAAGATTCAAATGAAGCACAGAATTCTAAAAGCAGCAAGGGATAAGGGGACAGTCACCTACAAAGGATTTCCCATCAGACTGTCAGCTGATTTCTCAAAAGAGACCTTCCAGGCAAGAAGGGGCTGGAAAGAAATATTTGAAATCTTGAAAAACAGGGACCTACATTCAAAATTGCTCTATCCAGCAAAGCTGTCATTTAGAATGGATGGACAGATAAAGCGCTTCTCAGATAAGGTCAAGTTCAAGGAGTTCATCATCACCAAGCGCTTATTATATGAAATGTTAAATGGACTTATCTAAGAAAAAGAAGATAAAAATATGACAGAACCATACCTAAAACAAAAGCAAACTAAGCAAACAGCTACAACAGGAACAGAACCACAGAAATGGAGATCATATGGAGGGTTAGCAACAGGGGTGTGGGAGGAGGAGAGGGCGGGAAAAGGTACAGAGAATAAATAGCATAGACGGTGGATAGAAAATAGACAGGGGGAGGGCAAGAATGGTATGGGAAATGTAGAATCTGAAGAACTTATGACACATGGACATGAACTAAAGAGGGGAATGTGGGTGGGAGAGGATGTGTAGGGTGGAGGGGAATGATAGGGGAGAAATGGGACAACTGTAATAGCATAATCAATAAAATATATCAAAAAAAAAAAAAAAAAGAACTTACATGACTCCACTCCAGGAAGACCAAAAAAAAAAAAAAAAAAAAAAAACAAATAAAATTGGGCAAAGGACTTGAACAGATACTTTTCCAAGGAGGATATACAGAGGGTCCAGAGACACATGAAAAGGTGCTCATTAACAAAGCAACAAACAACAAGTGTTGGAGAGGTTGTGGAGAAAAGGGGACCCTAGTGCACTGTTGCTGGGATTGCACATTGGTACAACCACTATGGAAAACAGTATGGAATTTTCTAAGAAAACTAAAAATGGGCATACCTTTTGACCCAACAATTCCACTACTTGAATTATATCCTAAGAACCCTGAAGCACCAATCTAAAAGAACCTTTGCGCCCCAATGTTCATAGCAGCACCATTTACAATAGCCAAGTGTTGGAAGTAACCCAGGTGCCCATCAGTAAATGAATGGATCAAAAAACTGTGGCATATTTACACAAAGGAATTCTATGCAGCAGAAAGAAAGAAGGAGCTCCTACCCTTTGCAACAACATGGATGGAACTCGAAAGCATCATGCTAAGTGAAATAAGCCAGGCAGTGAAAGACAAATACCATATGATCTCACTTTTAACAAGAACCTAATCAACAAAACAAATCAATAAGCATAATAAAACCAAAGGCACTGAAATTGAGAACAGGCTGACAGTGACGAGAGGGGAGGAGGGAGGGAATTTCAGGGTAATGGTTTGCAGGAACAAGTGTAAAGGACAGATGGACAAAAACAATGGGGGGTGGAAACAGAAGGGAGGTGTGGAGGGCTGGTGGGGTGGGCTAGGATGCGGGTAAAAGGCAGAAAACTGAACAACAATTAAAAATAGTGTTGGGCCATCTGGATAGGTACATGCAACAAAATGAAACTAGTCCTCCAACTTACGCTATACATCAAAATAAACTGAAGATGGATAAAAGACTTAAGTAGAAGCAGTGACACCATACAAGTTATACAGGAGAACATAGGCAAGAAAATTTAAGATATCCCATGCAGCAATGTTGTCACTGATATGTCCCTTAGAGCAAGGGACATAAAGGAAAGAATAAACAAATGGGACTACATCAAATTAAAAATTTTCTGCACAGCTAAAGAAACCAGCATCAAAATGAAAAGGGAACTGACCATATGGGAAAACATATTTTCCAATGAAACCTTGGACAAGAGTTTGATTTCCAAAATATATAAAGAACTCACATGACTCAACACCAGGAAGACAAACAATCCAATTAAAAAATGGGCAAAGGATCTGAAGAGACACTTCTTTTTTTTTCCTTTTAGATTTTATTTATTTATCTTTAGAGGGGAAGGGAAGGAGAGAGGGAGAGAAACATCAATGTGCGGTTGCCTCTTGTATGTCCCCTGCCGGGAACTGGCCTGGCAACCCAGGCATGTGCCCTGACTGGGAATCGAACCGCAATCCTTCGGTTCGCAGGCCCGCACTCAATCCACTGAGCTACACCAGCCAGGCTGAAGAGATACTTCTCCAAGGAGGATGTACAGAGTGCCCATAGACACACGAAAAAATGCTGAACACACTAGCCATCAGAGATGCAAATTAAAACCACAATGAGGGTGTTCAAGATGGCGGCATGGTAGGAGGACGCAGATTGTCCTTCCTCCTGCACATGGGAGAAAAACCTAACTGATCTACAGAGGAACAGAGCAGACAGCCAACAATACCGCAGTATATATGAAAATAGGAGATCAAAATCTGTAGCAGACATTGGAAAACTAGAAGTGGCAGCCGAGCGACCGGAGGCGGCCCTGAGACTGGGACAGAGGCGACCCAGCGACCGGAGGGGGCTCTGCAACCGACCGGAGGCGGCCCGGCGACCGGAGCCGGCTCTGCAACCGACCGGAGGCGGCCCGGTGACCGGAGGCGGCTCTGCGACCAGGACAGAAGCAGCTCTGTGACTGGAGCTGGCTCTGCGACCCACCACAGGTGGCCCTGGGTCCTGAGAGAGCTCTGCAACCAACCGGAGAAACCCTACGACCTGAGGCGGCTCTGCAACCGGTTTGGAAGCGGCCCTGCGGCCAGAGGCGACCCTGCAAATAGAGAAGGGGACTCTGTGGAAGACCCGGAGCTCACATCTGTGATCCTGGGGTGAGTGCTCGCAACTCGGGAAACTCACGGAGCCCATGTCCATAGTCTCGGGTGGGCGCTCGCGCCCTGTAGGAGACCTGAAGTTCACAGCAATAGGCTCCAGGAGGGATGGATCTGTAAGAGATTCCAGCTGAAACCCATAAACTCGGGAAGGCGCGCCCCCTGCAGGAGGCTCAGAAATCACACCCAAGGCCCTGCATGGAGAGTGCGCCATTAGCCCTGGGGTCAGGGCTCGGCTGGCACTGAGGACAGTGGCCCAAAGCAGACTGAGTGAGGAACAGGGAGAAAAGCAGTACGAGTTGCCTCTCAGCCTGCTACAGCCAGCAAGTCCAGAAAATCCAGTTTGGCCTGTGTGAAAATAGCAAGAGATTTTTTTTTCTTCTTCTTTTTTTTCTTTTTTCTTTCTTTTGGTTTTTTGGGTGTTTTGTTTCATTTTGTTTTGTGGGTTTTTTTGATAGTTGTTTTTTGTCTGTTTAGTTGGTTTTTGTTTGTTTGTTTTGGTTTGTTTTTCATTTTTGTGGGGTTCTTTTTGTTTTGTTTTGATTATATATTTTTTATTTTTTTATTACTTCTACCTTTTTTATCCCTCAATTCCTTTTGCTTCTCTTTACTTCTTTCTGGCTTTATTCCTTCTTCCTTTCTTTCCAATTCTATCTCTCCTTCCTTCCTCTTTTTTTTCCTCTTCTTTTTTTACTTTATTCTTTTCTCTTTTTAAATACCCACGAGTGAGGCAAAAAAATCCTAGAACTGTGAAAAAACCAGAGTTGGAACAAAAGAGGGGGTATTCCAACAGCTGAGACAGTGGAAGCTGTGAACACCAGGATACCTGAAGAAGACTATAACACTGAATCTCACAGGTATTCCACCACAGAAGTTCACACCATAAACCCAGGTAGCCAAAACAGATCAATTTAAGAACCTGAGGTTTACAAGAAGAGTCTCACAAACAATGAGAAGACAAAGAAACAATCCCAAAATTAAAGAAAAAGAGGAAGCCCCAGAAAGAATGCTAAATGAAACAGAGGCAACTCAACTATCAGATAAGGAGTTCAAAGAAATGGTTGTCCTGAAGCTCCATGAGCTCTCAGTGAGCTACCAGAAACTACAGGGAAGCTACGATGAACTCAGTGCAAACTATATCAACATGAAAAAGGAAATAGAAACTATCAAAAACGGCTAAGAGAAATTAAGAATACAATTTCTGAGCTGAAGAACACAGTAGAAGGAATGAAAAGCAGAATCGATGAAGCAGAAGATCGGATCAGTGAGTTGGAGGACAGGGTAGAAAAAAGCAGCCAGAAAGACCAAGAAAAGGAAAAGAGGCTCAGAAAGAATGAAGAGGGGTTAAGAGACATGCAAGATAACATGAAATGTAATAATATCCATATAATAGGAATACCAGAAGGAGAAGAAGAGCAAGGGATAGAAAACGTATTTGAAAAAGTAATGATGGAAAACTTCCCTAATTTGATGAAAAAAAGTCACACAAATCCAGGAAACACAGAGAGTCCCAATCAAGAGGAACCCAAACAGGCCCACTTCAAGACACATCATCATTAAAATGGTAAACTTCCAAGACAAAGAGAGAATCTTAAAGGCAGCAAGGGAGAAAAAGGAAGTAACATAAGGGAGCCCCGATAAGGTTAGCAACTGACTTCTCAATGGAAACGCTCCAAGCCAGAAGACAATGGCAAGAAATATTCCAAGTAATGAGAACCAAAGGCCTACAACCAAGACTACTTTACCAGCAAGGCTTTCAATCAAGATAGAAGGCCAAACAAGGAGCTTCCCAGACAAAAGAAGTCTAAAAGAATACACCTCTACCAAAGCAGTACTGCTAGAGATACTAAAGGGACTGCTTTAAGGAAAGAAAGGAAAAGAGAGAGAGGGGAACACAGGTACGAAAATGGCAATGAATCAGTACCTATCAATAGTAACCTTAAATGTAAATGGATTAAATGCTCCAATGAAAAGACAGAGAATAGCTGAATGGATAAGAAAGCATGACCCACACATATGCTGCCTACAAGAGACCCACCTCAGGACAAAAGACCTACACAGACTCAAAGTGAAAGGCTGGAAACAAATTTTCCAAGCAAATGGACAGGAAAAAAAGGCCGGGGTAGCAATACTCATATCAGACAATATAGACTTCAAAAGAAGAGCTATAAAGAGAGACCCAGAAGGTCACTTCATAATACTCAAGGGAAGAATCCACCAAGAAGACATAAACATTGTAAATATATATGCACCCAACATAGGAGCAGCTAAATACATCAAGAAAATCGTAGAGGACTTCAAGAAAGATATTGACAGCAACACAATTATACTAGGGGATTTTAACACCCCACTGTCAAAAATGGACAGATCTTCCAAACAAAATATCAACAAAGATATTGTGGCATTGAACAGTACTCTAGACGAATTGGACTTAGCTGATATATATAGAGCCCTTCATCCCAAAGAAACTAAATACACATTTTTTTCAAATGCACATGGAACATTTTCAAAGATAGACCACATGATAGGACACAAAACAAGCCTCAACAAATTCAAGAAAATTGACATCATACCAAACATTTTCTCCAACCATAAGGGACTAAAACTAGAAACCGACTTGATGGGGAAAATCCCCAAACCAATAAAATCATGGAGATTGAATAGCATGCTATTAAACAATGAATGGGTAAAGAATGAAATTAAGGAGGAAATCAAAAAGTTTCTGGAAACAAATGAAAATGAACTCACAACAACCCAAAATTTATGGGACACGATGAAGGCAGTCCTCAGAGGGAAGTTCATAGCAATACAGGCCTACCTAAAGAAGACAGAAACATTTCTAACAAACAACTTAACCCTACCCCTACAAGAACTCGAGGAACAACAACAAAGACAGCCCAGGACAAGTAGAAGGAAGGAAATAACCAAGATCACAGCAGAATTAAATGACATAGAGACCAAAAACACAATCCTAAGGATCAATGAATCCAGGAGCTGGTTTTTTGAAAAGATCAACAATATCGACAAGCCTTTAAGCAGGCTCATCAAGAAAAAAAGAGAGAGGACTCAAATAAACACAATCAGAAATGAAAGAGGAGAGATTACGACTGACACCACAGAAATACAAAGGATTGTAAGAAATTACTATGAAGAAGTGTATGACAAGAAATTTGAAAACCTAGGTGAAATGGACAAGTTTCTAGAAAAATATAACCTTCCAAAACTCAATGAAGAAGAAATAGAAAGCGTGAACAGACCAATAACAGCTGGTGAAATTGAATCAGTAATCAAAACACTCCCGGCACACAAAAGCCCTGGACCAGATGGTTTCACAGGAGAATTCTACAAAACAATTAAGGAAGCGCTAACCCCTATCCTTCACAGACTATTCCAAAAAATCCAAAATGATGGCAGACTCCCAAACTCTTTTTATGAAGCCAGCATCATCCTAATCCCAAAACCAGATAAAGACATAACAAAGAAAGAAAACTTCAGGCCAATATCACTGATGAACATAGACGCTAAAATCCTCAACAAAATATTGGCAAAGCGCATCCAACAATACATTAAAAAGATCATACACCATGACCAAGTGGGATTCATCCCAGGGATGCAAGGATGGTTCAACATTCGCAAATCAGTAAATGTAATACATCACATAAACAAAAGCAAAGACAAAAATCACATGATCATATCAATAGATGCAGAAAAGCTTTTGATAAAGTACAACACCCATTTATGATAAAAACACTCAGCAAAGTGGGACTAGAGGGAGCATTCCTCAACATAATAAAGGCTATATATGAGAAACCTACAGCCAACATCATACTCAATGGGCAAAAACTGAAATCTTTCCCACTAAGATAAAGAACAAGATAAGGCTGTCCACTTTCACCACTTCTATTCAATATAGTACCGGAAGTCTTAGCCACAGGGATTAGACAAGAAAAGGAAATAAAAGGCATCCAAACTGGAAAGGAGGAAACAAAACTATCATTGTTTGCAGATGACATGATAGTGTACATAGAAAATCGTATAGACTCGGCCAAAAAGCTGCTTGACATAATAAATGAATTTGGCCAAACAGCCAGATACAAAGTCAATATCCAAAAATCAAAGGCATTTTTGTATACCAACAGTGAAACAGCAGAAGCAGAAATCAAGAAAAAAATACATTTCGATATAGCAAAAAGAACAATGAAGTACCTAGGAATAAACCTATCCAAGGAGGTAAAAGACCTGTATGCAGAAAACTACACAACACTGAAGAAAGAAATCAAGGAAGACACAAACAAATGGAAGCATATACCGTGTTCATGGATTGGAAGAATTAATATCATAAAAATGTCCATATTACCCAAAGCAATTTACAGATTCATTGCAATACCTATTAAAGTTCCAATGGCATATTTCACAGACATAGAACAAACACTTCAAAAATTTACATAGAATCATAAACAACCCCGGATAGCGGCAGCAATTTTGAGAAAGAAGAGCAAAGTAGGAGGGATCACAATACTTGATACCAAACTGTATTACAAAGCCACTGTAATCAAAACAGCCTGGTACTGGCACAAGAACAGACACGTGGACCAGTGGAATAGAACAGAGAGCCCAGAAATAAACCCAAGTCTCTACAGTCAATTAATATTCGACAGAGGGGGCAGCAACATAAAATGGAGCAAAAATAGCCTCTTCAATAAGTGGTGCTGGGAGAACTGGACAGCTACATGCAAAAAAATGAAACTCGAGCACCAACTTACACCATACACAAAAAGAAATTCAAAGTGGATAAAAGATTTAAATATAAGCCATGACACCATCAAAATTCTAGAGGATAACATAGGCAGGAAAATCTCAGATATTTCATGCAGCAATATTTTTACTGATATGTCCCGTAGAGCAAGGGACATAAAGAAAAGAATAAACAAATGGGATCTCATCAAAATAAAAAGCTTCTGCACAGCTAAAGAAAACAGTATTAAAATAAAAAGAGAACCAACTGTATGGGAAAACATATTTGACAATGATACCTCAGACAAGGGATTAATCTCCAAAATATATTAAAGAACTTACAAGACTCTACTCTAAGAAGACAAGCAACCCAATTAAAAAATGGGCAAAGGATTTGAACAGACACTTCTCCAAGGAGGACATACAGAGGATCCAGAGACACATGAAAAGATGCTCAGTATCGCTAGCTATCAGAGAGATGCAAATTAAAACTACAATGAGATACCACTTGACACCAGTCAGAATGGCCTTCATAAACAAAGCAACAAACAACAAGTGTTAGAGAGGTTGTGGAGAAAAGGAGACCCTAGTGCACTGTTGGTGGGATTGCAGATTGGTACAACCACTATGGAAAACATTATGGAATTTTCTAAGAAAACTGAAAATGGACATACCTTTTTTTTTAATAATTTTTTTAAAGATTTTATTTATTTATTTTTAGAGAGTGGAAGGGAGGGAGAAAGGGAGGGAGAGAAACATCAATGTGTGGTTGCCTCTCACGTGGCCCCCACTAGGGGCCTGGCCTGCAACCCAGGCATGTGCCCTGACTGAGAATCGAACCTGCGAACCTTGGACATACCTTTTGACCCAGCAATTCCACTACTTGGATTATATCCTAAGAACCCTGAAACACCAATCCAAAAGAATCTATGCACCCCTATGTTCATAGCAGCACAATTTACAATAGCCAAGTGCTGGATGCAACCTAGGTGCCCATCAGTTAATGAATGGATCAAGAAACTATGGTACATTTACACAATGGAATTCTATGCAGCAGAAAGAAAGAAGGAGCTCCTACCCTTTGCAACAGAATGGAAGAAATTGGAGAGTATCATGCTAAGCGAAATAAGCCAGGCAGTGAAAGACAAATACCATATGATCTCACCTTTAACAGGAACCTAATCAACAGAACAAACACTCAAGCATAATATAAACAAAGACACTGAATTTGAGAACAGTCTGAAAGTGACCAGAGGGGGAGGGGAGGGAATTTCAGGGGAAAAGGGGAACAGTTTAGAGCAACAAGTATAAAGGACTCATGGACAAAAACTATGGGGGGTGGAAATGGGAGGAAGATGGGGAGGCCTGGGGTGGTGGGCTGGGGCGGGGTAAAAGACAGAAAACTGTAAAATATGAACAATTAAAAAATACTGATTACAAAATAAATTAATAAAAAATAAAAATAATAAAACCACAATGAGATACCACCTCATACCAGTCAGAGTGGACATGGTAACCAAATCAACAAACAAATACTGGTGAGGATGTGGAGAAAAGGGAACCCTAGGGCACTGTTGGTGGGAATGCAAAAGGTACAACCAGTGTGGAAAACAGTATGAAATTTTCCCCAAAACTGAAAATGGAACTGTGTTTTGACCCAGGGATTCCACTGCTGGGATTATACCCTAGAAATTCAGAAACACCAATTCAAAAGAACTTATGCACCCCAATGTTCATAGCCATATTATTTACAATAGCCAAGTGCTAGAAACAGCCTAAGTGCCCATCAGCAAATGAGTGGATCAAAAAATGGTGGTACATTTACACAATGGAATACTATGAAGCAGAAAGAAAGAAGGAGCTCCTACCCTTTGCAAGAGCGTGAATGGAACTGGAGAGCATTTTGCTAAGTGAAATAAGCCAGGCAATGAAAAACAAATACCATATGATCTCACCTATAAGTGGAACCTAATCAACAAGACAAACAAATGAGCAAAAAAGAACCTGTGACATGGAAATAAAGAGCAATGTGACAGCGACCAGAGGGGAAGGAGGCAAGGAATACAGGGGTAAAGAAGGGAAAGGGTCATATGAAGGAACACGTAGAAAAGACCCATGGACAAGGACAATGGGGTGGCAATTTTCTTTGGGAGAGGGGGGTTGGATGTGGCAGGGGACAGCAACAGGGGAAAATTAGGATAACTGTAACTGAACAATGATAAACAACAATAAATGAAATTGTCTCCCAACACATACCTAAACATAATATAGTATTGTATAGCAATTGTAAGTGGAAAATAAACTAATTTTTTTAAAAAAACAACATACAGAACAATTCCTCTAAAAAGTGGAGGCTCTAAGTTATCTTGAATACATGGGATCAATCAGTGTATGGCAACCCCCTGTAAGCCTAACCATATAAAATATAGTGCCTGAGTTGGCATAAACTGTATCAGGAGTGTATGTATTATTTATTACAACAGGAATGGCCAGTTTGATGCACCTCATGGCAAATTTGTTGTGTGAAGCTAAAAACTGAGCAAAATGATGATGTGTTTTCAGAAGAGAATGAATTGACTATCATGGTCAGGAAACGTTCAATATCATTGTTAACTTTTGATTGGCTAGGTCTTTCAGATGGTAGTAGCCTTAAAAGAAACATTCTGATAATCTGAGGTGAAGTTCCATTTTTATAAGGAGGCTGAAGGTCAGGATTAATGATATGAGGGCAGTTTAAGTACCAGAAGGGGCCTATAAGAGGAATTCTGCCTTCTGAGATGTTTAAAGAAATTGATACTAAATTATTGTCAGCAGGGTCTGGTGGAGGATGTTTGAGCCAGCACTCAGTTAAATTCAGAGCAGTAGCTATAGCCTGAGGAAAAACATACAGGAGAATTTTTTTTCCCAGAAGTGGCAGAAGAGGACAATAACAGTTAAAAAATAATTGGATGAAGTAAGGAAGATCACATTAGTGTTACAGAAGGTGGAAAAGTGTAGTACTAGGTAATATTACAAGGGCAAAGAAACATAAAAAAGTGTTAGAACTCAAAAACAATCTCATTCTGTCATCTTGAGTGGAACCTATCCACTTCTGAAGTCATCAGTGTGTTTTGCTGTCTTGGGCAGAAACTGTCCACTTGTGCTGTCAGCAACTTCTGGGGAATTCCTAAGAATCTTCAATTTAAGATCTTCTGATAAAATGGATGTTCAGCAGTGTGGGAGGAAGTGATTGTATCTTTTAAGTAAAAAGTTTTATATACTTAAATAATCTAAGTATGAGTATCTTGGAGTTTTACTAATATGTCAGTTGTTAAAGGTACCAAGTAACAAGGTATGTTTTAATCGAGTCTCAAGGGCAGTTTTATTTCTGTTGCATGGTTCACAAGACCAAATTTCAAGGTGGCAGATCATGGATAGGATCTTTCAGTGCAGATTTTCAAAATGTACTTTGTTTCTGATGGTCATATAACTGCAGATATTTTATGAGTCTTCTGAAATATTCAGTAACATTAAGCTGTAATAGAGTAAATTCTGGGACTGTAAATGAAATTCTCAAATGCATGAGGCAACTTTTTAGTAACATATAAGGAGATAATTTATGGGTCCTTGAGAGATTTGATCTTACTGTCATCAGAGCTGATATCACTACTTTGGGCCCAGGAAGGTCAAAGAATTTTGAGAGCTCTGATAATTATTGCGGGGGGCTCCGCCCGTAGAACCCCCCCGTTCATCACGAATGAAAATAAAAACTACCGAGACAAGATCTGCTTGGGGAGGAAAGGGGTCAAACTCTCAGAGGAGAATGACCCAGAGCCCCTTCCTCACTAGGCTTTTATTGGGTTCAAATACACAGGAATACAGGTTTAACATGCCAAAGAAATCTGAGGGCTTAATCTGAGTCAGTGTCTGTCTGGAAAGGGGGTTCCAAACCTTTGGGAGACATACTCATTTCTTCCTCAGATCCTTATCATTTAAATGAGAGAACTCTTAGCAAAGCAGGTTTCACAGGACTTTAGGAATTCTTTCTTATGCCCAATCACCCAGGGAGCCGTCCTGACTGGCACAGGGCTGCACCACTTGCCCCCACAGTTTTAGGCTTTAAGCCAATTAGGACGCAGGAGACATCTCCCAGATGGAAATGAGGATTCAGGTTATGTCAGAATAGCAGGGGGGGCGAGGGTCCATCACATCCTCTTTGCTGCAGCCCCCCGAGTCCTTCCATGAGGCCTCCCAAGTGGTTGTGTCTGGCTTAGGTTGCCCCTCCCATGAGGAATCTTACCCATCATTGACTAACCAATCAAGCATTGGGGCCAGAGATGGATGAGTGCTCCTGCTAGGGAGATAAGCTTTGTCTCCTTAGTAGCTCACGTCCTTGTGACAGAACAGACCCAGATGAAGCGGATCCCTTGGCTCTTACTCATCCCACCATGGGGTGAGGGTTACAACTCCTGAAACCAGGCTGAATGGTCCACAACAAATTATAATTTTAGAATTCTATTGATTTCCTTTATTTTTCTGAATCTAGCTTAATTAAAAGTTGTAAAAACTTATTCTTATTGTCATTTTTATAGGATTGAAGAGCAAATTTTTGTATTACCTAGTGGCCATTTCAGGAAACCCAAAGACAGTTTAGGCATTAAAAACCTTAATTGGGTTGGCCAAAAGTCCATATGTTTTTTTCATAAAATAAGACACATTTTTCAATTTCTTTCTTTTTTTTTTTAAGACTTTTGTATCAGGTAAACACTTGAAGACTTTGCTATATTTTATTTTTAAAGATTTTATTTATCTTTAGAAGGGAAGGAGAGATGGAGAGAAATATCAATGTATGGTTGCTTTTTGTGCGTCCCCTGCTACGAACTGTCGCTGGGAACTGTCCTGCAACCCAGGCATGTGCCCTGACTGGGAATCGAACCGCAATCCTTTAGTTCGCAGGCCTGCGCTCAATCCACTGAGCTACACCAGCCAGGGCACATTTTTCAATTTCACTAATAACTTTATTGATTTGGATATTTTCAACATGTTGGCTATCTCCTGAATGGTATAATGCCGGTTGTTTTCAATTAATGTTTCAATTTGATCACTATCAACTTCAACTGGTCTACTCAACTGTGGAGCATCGTGCAGTGAGAAATCTCCAGTATGAAACTTCGCAAACCACTCTTGACACATTCCATCAGTCACAGCACCTTCTCCATGTACTGCAGAAATCTTTTTCTGCATTTCAGTTGCATTTTTACCTTTCTTGAAATAAGAAATCATAATATACTGAAAGTGTTGCTTATTTTTTTCCATCTTCAATATTAAAATGGTACACAAATATTCACCCATTTTGATTTTTTTTTAAAAAAACACACTATTATGACAGCTGTCACAATTCAATCTAACAAAATTGTTTTGAATGAAGTTAAGGACAACTAAGCATTACTGGGGCTATCTTATGGAAAAAACCAAGCAAACTTTTTGGCCAATCCAATAGTTTTATTCTGAATTTGGAGCCTGGGTTTGGGATAGGCAAAATCAAGAATAGTTATTAGAAAAGACAACACATAAATCTTTAAGCATCTAAAGATGAAATATATTTTCAATCAATACTGCAAAATTATGCTAGATAACACCCAGGCTAAAGCTGTTTGGGGGTGGGCTGGATAGTCAGAAGAGGGGGATATTTGTTCATTTCTGAGACTTGGACATTTATTTTTGTTTGTACTGATACAAAACAATGCAGTGATCTTGTTTTTCTCTTACTTTATAACTATCACAGAGGAGCTTTGTTGGATGTTGGTGTTCAGGGAATTTGTTTATGATCATAGGGGAACTAGAACTAGCTGTGAGTGCCAGGCCAGCTCCAATGTCAAGGGCTATTTTCCTTTGTCACCAATATTATTGGACTGTGAGAGGGGAAATTGGTGATGTTGTTTCAATGCCTCACATGTATTTATTTATTCATTTATTTATTTATTTATCCCTCACTCGAGGATAATTTTTCCATTTTTTTTTAAGAGAGAGAGGAAGGGAGAGAAACATTTATGTGAAAGAGAAGCAATAAATTGGTTGCTTCATATATGCACCTCAACTGGGGATTACATGGATCAGTCACTGCACCCACACAAGCTTTCGGTTACTGGAGGATGTTCCAACCAACTAAACCACACAGGCCAGGGCAAATGTCCTACATATATTTTAAGTCTAAGCTGTCAAGCTTTATAAGGAGCGCCTTGCATGAAATCTACTGAACATAGCACAGTTTTGAAATAGGAACCAGAGAGCAAGTATAGATCAAATCTGGACCTTAAGAAGACACCTGCAAGATTTAAAAATATCTACCTGGGCCATTTTATCTCCAGTCAAACTTGTAAGAAACTGATTACCAGCTAAAGCATCACTTCACATTGGAGGTTTGGCTGACTGCTCCACCAAACAATGCACATTCTGTCTACCACTGTTCAATTTACCCTTTCTGACTTTGTGCCCCTATCTGATACAAACTCCACTGTTACACATTATTTTGAGTGCTTGTCTTCAAAATTCATGACCATAGAGCTCAAGGAAAAGGATGCCTCATACATCTTATTCAGGACTTAAACAAAAGCCTGGGACAAAGCAAGTACTCAATATGGTTTAATTGATTAATTAATTATTAATGAAGTCAATTATAACAGAAGACTCAACAGAAAATTTAATTGGGAAACTTCATCCAAAGGAACTATGTTGAATAAAAAATGAGAGGAAGAATAAAGTCTTAAGTACTCCACTGAAGGACATTTCACAAAGTGAGCAAAATCTGATAAATTCTTCATCATGAGTCACTACAAGTCCCTATATATCATTTTATATAAAAATGATTGACAAAAACTATTTTTCCCACTAAGTGATTGCCATCTCCATTTTGTTGGTCCTTTAAGTATACCTTCCCATTCAGTGTTCCAAGGAAGTTATATACAGATACATAAAGAACAGAAGCCCACTTTCCATTAAATTCACAATGATTATTTTTGTCTTTTTTTAAATGAATTTACTGTGGTAAAAACATTTAATATAAGATCTAACCTCTTATCTACTTTTTTTATATTGGAAGGTAAGAAAAAACTTTACTTATCTGCGGATGAGCTAACTATGTAGACAATCCCAAGGAATTTACAAAAAAAATTCTAGATAAAATGAAATATTTAAGTATAAACTTTAAAAATACAAACAGACTCTGAATACTCAAAAGTTTAAAATCCATATTAAACAAATCAAAGATCTAAATAAATGGAGAGATATACCATGCTCATGTATTAGAATAGTTAACATAGTAATGATATCAATTCCTCTCAAACTGATCTATAGATTTTACACAATTCCTATCAAAATTTCCACAAAAATTTTTGCAGACAAGAAAGGACCTGGGACAGCAAAAACAATTTTGAAAAAGAAAAATAAAGTGGGAGGAAGCACTCAATCTTATGTTAAGGCTTATTAAATAGTTACAGTAATAAAGACAGTGTGCAATTGGCACAGGGATCGATGGACTCATAGAACAATGGAACGTGATAAAGAACCCATAAATATACCCAGGGGTTAAGAATGAAGGGTGGTAGGTATGGCTATAAACAGAGCCACTAGGGATCATTAATTGTGGTGGTTGTTCCATGAAGCTACACATTATAGTTGCACAGAAATACATACATACACAAATGAGTGCAAAATGCATGTAAAACTGGTAAAATATGAATAAGCACTGTGGCTTGTAGCAATAACAATGTCCTATTTTTAATATATTTTATTGATTATGTTATTACAGTTGTCCCATTTCTCCCCCATCATTCTCCTCCACCCTGCACACCCCGTGCCACCCACATTCCGCCCTTTAGTTTACGTCCATGTGTCATAAGTTCTTTAGCTTCTACATTTCCCACACTATTCTTGCCCTCCCCTATTTTCTAAGCACTGTCTATGCTACTTACTCTCTGTACCTTTTCCCCTCCTCCTCCCACTCCCCTGTTGCTGACCCTCCATATGATCTCCGTTTCTGTGATTCTGTTCCTGTTCTAGTTGTTTGCTTAGTTTGCTCTTGTTTTAGGTGTGGTTCTTAATACCTGTGAGTTTGCTGTCTTTTTACTGTCATATTTTTTATCTTATTTTTCTTAGATAAGTCCTTTTAACATTTCATATAATAAGGGCTTGGTGATAATGAACTCCTTGAACTTGACCTTATCTGAGAAGCACTTTATCTTCCCTTCCATTCTAAATGAAAGCTTTGCTGGATAGAGCAATCTTGGATGTAGGTCCTTGACTTTCATGACTTGGAATACTTCTTTCCAGCCCCTTCTTGCCTGGAAGGTCTCTTTTGAGGAATCAGCTGACAGTCTGATGGGGACTCCTTTGTAGGTGACTGTCCCCTTATCCCTTGCTGCTTCTAGAATTCTCTCCTTCATTTGAATCTTGGCTAATGTAATTATGATGTGCCTTGGTGTGTTCCTCCTTGGGTCCAACTTCTTTGGGACTCTCTGAGCTTCCTGGACTTTCTGGTAGTCTATTTCCTTCACCAGATTGGGGAAGTTCTCCTTTATTATTTGTTTAAATAAGTTTTCCACTTGTTGCTCTTCCTCTTCCCCTTCTGGGACCCCTATAATTCAGATGTTGGGATGTTTAAAGATGTCTTGGAGGTTCCTAAGCCTCTCTTCATTTTTTTTTTTTTTGATTCTTATTTCTTCCTTGTTTTCTGTTTGGTTGCTTCTTTCGTCCTTCTGGTCCACTCCATTGATTTGAGTCCCAGTTTTCCTCCCATCACTATTGATTCCCTGTGCATTTCCCTTCATTTTACTTATTGTAACCTTCATTTGTTCATCTCATTTGCAACCAAAATCAACCAATTCTGTGAGCATCCTGATCACCAGTGCTTTGAACTGTGCATCTAATAGGTTGGCTATCTCTTGGTTGCTTAGATGAATTGGCTCTGGGGCTTTGATCTGTTCTCCCATTTGAGCATTTTTTTTGTCTGGTCATGGCTATTATGTAGTGAGGGGCAGAGCCTTAGGTGTTCCCCAGGGCGGGGCAGCCCAGTGGCTGAATTGTGACACTGTATGTGGTAGCAGGGTCCAAGAGGTAATGATGGCACTTGCTCTGCTCTCACTCAGTTGACTATCTTGTTGTCACTTAATTGTATTTCTTCTGGATCTGTTCTTTCATTTGGGCCTTTTTATTTATTTATTTATTTTTGGTCTCATCACTCCTGTTAGTAAGGGGCAGAGCCTCAGGTGTTCACCTGGGTGGGGCAATCCATGTAGGTGCATTGTGACGCCGTATGTAGGGGAGGAGTTTGAGAGGAAACAATGGCACTTGGTTCACTCTCTTCCAGTTTCCAGTCTCCCCCACAAGCATATTGGGCCCTTTTGGTGCTAATTTCCAGGTGGGTGGGCTTGTATACATTCTAGGACCCTGTGGGTCTATCCACAAACTGTCCTGTGAGGCTTGGAGTTTCTCCTGCTGCCACCTCAACCCTCACCGGTGTTCTCAATCAGAGGTTTGGGGCTTTATTTCCTCGCACTGGAGCCATGGGTTGTGCAGTCTGTCTCGCTCCCCAGTTGTTCCTCCCAATTTATCTGCACAAGAATGTGGGACCACTCACTCCACCAGCCACCACCTTGCCAGGTCTGTTCTGTCAGCTGCCGCCTTCTATCCAGCTGCAGCCTTGCCCGCCTCACAATAAGCCACCTTGGTGGATCTGCCAGCTGCTGCCTTGCCATGAGCCCTCTCCACCTGGCTGCCCATCTCCACCCCTGGTACCAGTCTGGATGTATGTTTCTTTTTTAACTCCTTAGTTGTCAGACTTCCATACAGTTCAATTTGTCAGTTCTGTTTTTTTGTTTTTGTGTTTGTTTTTAAATTGTTGTTGTCCTTTTGGTTGTGCGAGGAGGCTCAGTGCATCTACCTACCTCTCCATCTTGGCCAGAAGTCTGTTTATATTGTTCTTTAGATTCCACATATAAGTGAAGTCATATGGTGTTTGTCTTTCTTTGACTTTCTTAGTTCACTTAATATAATACCCTCTAGGTCCATCCATGTTGTCCGGAATGGTAAAATTTTATTCTTTTTTATGGCTGAGTAATATGCCACTGTATATATGTACCACTTATTTATTCACTTAACCATTATTGGGCATTTGGGCTGCTTCCATATCTTGGCTATTGTAACACTGCAATGAATATAAGGGTGCGTATATTCTTTTGCATTAATGTTTTGTCTTTCTTCAGATATATTAGCAGAAGTGGAGTCCCTAAGTCATTAGGCAGTTCCATTTTTAATTTTTTGAGGACTCTCCATACAGTTTTCCACAGTGGCTGCACCAGTCTGCATTCCCACCAGCAATGCATGAGGGTCCCCTTTCCTCCGCATTCTCACCAGCACTTGTTGTTTGTAACTTTCTGAATTTTTAAAATCACATTTCTCACTCTTTACACTTTTCTAACTCCCTTTTTTTAAATTGAGGTATAAATGACATATACCATATTAGTTTCTGATGTACAATGATTCATTATTTGCATATATTGTGAAATGATCAGTAAGTGACGGTAAGACTAGTCACTGCAGTTACAATTTTTTTCTTGTGAATTTTTAGGATTCACTCTCATAGCAATTTTCAAATATGCTATACAAAACTATCTAGAAAAAGTGAAAGTATGAAGACAGTAAAAATATCAGTGGTTTCCAGGTATTAGATGATACAGAGGGATCAACAGGCTTGAGCGCAGAGGATTTTCAGGGCAGTGAAACTATTCTCTCTGATGGATACATTTGTCAAAACTCAGAATGTATGTACAACATCAAGCATGAACCCTAACATAAATTATGGACTATGGGTAATAATGATATATTGACATAGGGTTATTAAATAATAAATGTACCACTCTGGATCCAGATGTTGATAGTGAGGGAGGCTATGAATAGGTGGGGACAAGATTTACGTGGGAATCTCCATACCTCAATTTTTCTGTGAACCTAAAATTGCTCTAAAAATAAAATCTACTTGCCCTGGCTCAGTTGGGGGTTTGCTTCCCAATCAGGGCATATACCTAGGTTGTGGGTTCGGTCCCCTGACAGGGCATATGTAAGAGACAACTGATTAATGTTCCTCCCTTTCTCTCCTTCCCTTCCCTTCTAAATCAATAAGCGTTTCCTCAGGTGAGAATTAAATATATATAAATAAAATAAACATAAAATCTACTAAAAGGTTAGGGAGTTCTTGGTTGGTTTAAATTCATAACCCTCATTACTTTTGACAATCAGCATTCCAACTTTATGTTTATTGCTTAATTATAGTTGTTTTTTTTTTTTGAACTGGGTAGTTATCTCCTTTGCCCAATTTTATACTGGAATTTTGTCTTTTATAGATTTGCAAGAGCTCTTATTATTAATTTTAGTCCATTATTTGAAGGAAGGGAGAAATGGTGTGTTCCAGCCCACTGCTTTATACACACTTAATTATCCTTTATACAAACATTCAAGGTACAGCTCTATAAGCTGTAGGCTTTGTACAGTGAACCACCCAAGAAATCAGGTCCCTTTCTGAAGAAAGGACAAGATAGAATAAACCTTTTGTATCTTGCTTCAAAGGCATTAGTCTGAAAGCAACAAATGAACAAGACAAACAAAAACTTATGGACATAGACAACAGTATGGTGGTTATCAGAGGGAAAAGGGGACAGAGAGAGGCAGCAAAGGGTAAAGGAGATAAAATATATGGTGATGGAAGGTTTGACTTTGGGTGGTAAACACAACGCAATATATAGGTGATATAGAATCATATACTTGGAACCTATATAATTTTATCAACCAAAATCACCTCAATAAATTTAATTAAAAATTTTAAAAAGGCATCAGGCCCATAGATAGTTGTAGAGAAGAACCTCTGTACTTGAAAGGAGACATGTGCATAAGCATAGGCAATACAAAGTAGAAGACAGGTAATAAGATGTGATTGTACTCTTCTCATCAGCTTTCCTGGTATGTGTATGTTTGTAGAAGACTTGTCTTTTATTGATTAAATGATTAATAAACCATTTTTACATTAAGGAAATTAGTCCATTATATGGGTATTACAGACCTAATGTTTCTATCTTCCCCAAAATTCCTATTGTTGCAGACTGTTCAGCCTGGTTTCAGGAGCTGTAACCCTCACCCCATGGTGGGCTGAGTAAGAGCCAAGGGATCCACTTCATCTGGGTCTGTTCTGTCAAGAGAACGTGAGCTACTAAGGAGACAAAGCTTATCTCCCTGGCAGGAGCACTGCTTCTGCCTCATCCTTCTCTGGCCCCAACACTTAGTCCTATTAGTCAATGTCAGGTAAGACTCCTCATGGGAGGGGCAACCTAAGCCAGACATGACCACTTGGGAGGCCCTTATGGAAGGACTCAGGGGGCTGCAGCAAAGAGGGGGTGATGGACCCTCGCCCCCTGGCTATTCTGACATAGCCCGAGTCTCCATTTCTGTCTGGGAGATGTCTTCCTTATCTCTTGTTTCCTGGGCCTAATGGGCTTAAAGCCTGAAACTATGAGGGTGAGCAGTGCAGCCCTGTGCCAGCCAGGCCAGAGTGGTTCTCCGGGTGATCAGGCATAAGAAAGAATTCGTAATGTCCTGTGAAACCTGCTTTGTTTGCTAAGAGTGTTCTCATTTAAATGATAAGGGTCCGAGGAGGAAATGAGTATGTATCCCAAAGTTTTACAACCCTTTTTCCTGCCAGACAGTGACTCAGATTAAGCCCTCAGATTTCTTTGAAATATTAACCATTGTTTGATCCTTGCCACCTGACATACCTGTATTCTGGTGTATTGGAACCCAATAAAAGCCTAGTGAGGAAGGGGCTCTGGGTCATTCTCCTTTGAGAGTTTAGCCACCTCTCCTCCCCAAGCAGATCATGTCTTGGTGGTTTTATTTTCATCCGTGATGGTGGAGGGCTCTGTGGGCAACGCCTCCCACATCCTATGTTGGAACCTAATTTCCCATATGATGGTGTCATGAGGTGGAGCCTTTAGGTGACTAGGTCATAAGGATGGCACCCTCATGAATGAAGTTAGTGACCTTGTTTAAGAGACCCCAGAGAGTTGCCTTGCCCTTCTGATATTCTGGGTTACAGCTAGAAGACAGCAACTTATGAATCAGGAAGTAGGCCCTCAAGAGACACTAAACCTGCCAGCACCTTAATCTTAGACTTCTCAGACTGCATAACTATGAGAAGTAAATTTTTGTTTATAAGCTACCTAATCAATATTTATTATAGCAGCCAAATGGACGTAGACAATGGGACTAAACTTTCTGTCTTGGTCATCTATATTTTTACTTTATTTATTGTATTTATTTATATGCATCTTTGAGAAAGCAAAATTGTCAAATTTATTATTCTTTTATGTCTTTGGGGTTTGTATCATATTTAGAAAGGTCTTTCTTACTCAGATTATAAGTACAAAATATTTTATAACATCACCATGCAGTCCCTCGGAGAATTGCATTTCATATTTCTCATTCACACAAAGACTTAAAATGGTACCATAAACCAGTGGCTGTCAACTAGGGATGCTTTTGCCTACCATGGGATATTTGGCCATGTCAGAAGACTTATTTGGTTTAAACTTTGGAGGTGGCCTACATCTAGTGAGTCTAGAGGCCAGGGATACAGCTAAACATCCTACAGTGTACAGAATAACCCCCACCCCTGCTAACAAAAAATTATCTGGCTCAAAATGTCAGTAATGATGAGATTGAAAAAAAACTACTATACTCCATCTCTCTTTCCTGGTTGTTCAGCATTGTTTTGGTCTTCTGAATATCATAGAACATTGAACAGGTTGAGTGAGATGGGGAAGAAAGAAAAAGGGAGGAAGTAGATAAATAAATTTTCATAATATAATCTTTCCTCATTGGGATGATCCTTAATTCAGTCCCTGTAATTCAGCTTCAAAAGCTTAAATTTAACAAACATTATTTTATACATCACACCAGAAAAAGTCACAATATTGGAGGAAAAACAACCTGGCAAATGTTATTGGTGTAGTACTAAGGAACAGAAGCATGAAGACACTAATTATTGTGTAAAAGCCTTTATTTGAACTAATACACTGCTATCAGATTACATCATTTTTCAGAGTTAGAGTAATATTATGATCTTGAAAGCTATAGCAAACAGCTTGACCAAGCAAGAGTACATAAGTCCTACATACATATTTTTATTGTTTAGTGACCTCATTTCCTTGTCTTAGGTGTAAAATTAGAAAATCTATTGTACACTTAGCATACTTGGCCTACTGTATCCCACCTAAGCTCTGAGTACCCTCTCTCTTTGAAAGTGGCATATGCCAATAACTTTTTTAATCTAAAGAGAGAATTTGATGATACAGGCTTTAAAACAAATAAGCATATATTGAACCAAGTGTTTTAAGACAAAATATGTCAATTGTTTACAACTTGGGTGTGAAGAGAAAGATGCAAATTTAAGGTATATTTTCCTCTACCTACAATGGATTTTATTTACTTGAAGACCCCTTTTAAAAAGTAGCAAAATCAGCAGTATTATTTAATGTAATCAAAATATTCTTGAATGTACAAAAAAGGATCATGTAGAAAGAATACTGTAAAAAGATACTGATTTTAAGAATAAAAGAATATGAAAAGCTTCTATTACAGTCTGCACAGCCAGTTACTTCAGCAAATTTTCACTACCAGAAAGATAAGCAAAGGATACTCATAATCAAATACCCTCTGACCACAGTTCTCAATTAAGAACTAGCATACTGGATGAGAAGTAAAATTATTGTCTAATTATATTCGTATCCAATCATCTAAGCAAGTCCCAAGAGGTGGACATTCTATGAGAGAAAAATATACATAGAGAGAAATAACATATAGCAATGGGAAATGTCATGGGCAGCAATCTAGAAGGAAAGTAAATGATTTGGCTATGAGCACATTTCAGGTGTACCTGATACATCCAACTATGACTACAGGAAACAGTTGTTTTTATGAGAACTCTTTCCCCTGAGGGTTCTCATGAGGACTAGTCTTGTTAATCAAAACTGGAAGTCCTTCAAATGACCAATAGTTCCTTAAGCCATGATGAGCTCTTTGACTGGAAATAGCATGCACCTAGGAGCAAGGCTGTTTTTATTCAAATTGGTTCCTTTACACTCTCTTCATCCCCCTACCCATCAAGCATGCAAACACGGTCATGACCATCTTGGGCTTTACTTCCACAAGGTCTTCAGGGAGAGCGTACACCCTGGCTCCAATTCTTCTAGCCATTGACACTGCATACCTATTTTGTGAGGAAACAAAAGTAAAGAAGAAAGTCTTCTCAGTCAAGTACACAATATGACACATCTATTTTTCTTACATAATCATTTAGCTGGGATGTAAAGCTTCCATATTGTAAGTTCAAATTGAAACAATGTCACTTTTTGTTGCTTTATTTTGTTTTTGAGGTTTCTCTTAAGTGACACTAGGTTTTTAAGCTCTACTATTTGGGACTGATAATGTTTATTCATTCATTTTATACAATATAACATGAGGATTCATTTTGGAGCATTGACTTGATATGAAAATGAAAAAAATATATATATATAATCATTCAGATTGGCTATGCAATCAATGTTGATATTCTTGTTGAGCATGTAATAAGATACATGACACTCTCATGTGACCTTAGAAATATGAGGTGGAAAATTATGTCAGATGCAAAATCCTAGTTGCTTCAGTAGATGAGAGGAACACTTACAAATATTTAAGGGAAGGGAGAGTCTATATGGCAGATGGCCAGAGTGGCCAGAGCAAGGAACAGAAAGGGTACACAAAGAAAGGAAAAGAGGAACTGATGTGTCCAGCTAGGGAAATTTACAGGAGCACACCTCAATTAATATGTGAAGCATCTCTAAGTGTTTTATTAACATTAAGTCTTTTTTTCATTAATACTTCTTAGCTTTTCTACAAAGCACTACTCAGGGCAGATTTTCAGTGTGTAGTAGGTTGCCCACAAAACCAGGTCATAGTAAAAGTCTTTGGTGAAGAAAGGAAGAGATGGGTGGAAAAGACCTACTCAATATTGTTAAAATGCAAGATACTTCCCAAACATATTTTTAGCTGAGGATTAAGCATCCTGCCCATTTAGGAACCAAGTAATAAGCTCAACATATATAGTCAGAGTAATTAATCTACAGTAAAAAAGACATCGGAGAATAATGTGTTTAAAAAGTTGAACCAGAATTATCTAAGGCATGATTATCCTTAGCTCACTTTCCCCTTGCTGTATTGTAAGTTTGTCACTGAGTTGCATTAACATATATACTACACACAATTACAAAGGGCACATGGACGATAACAGGGGGGTGGAAATGGGAGGGAGGTGGGTAGGGCTGGTGTGGTGGGGAGGGGTGGGAGGAAAGGCAAAAAATTGAACCAGAATTATCTAACCATGCCTTATCTAAGACATGATCATCCTTAGCTCATTTTCCCCTTGCTGTATTATAAGTTTGTCACTGAGTTGCATTAAAACATATACTACATGCAATTATAAAGGGCACATGGACAATAACAGGGGGGTGGAAACCGGAGGGAGGTGGGTAGGCCAGGGTGGTGGAGAGGGGTGGGGGGAAAAGGCAGAAAACTGTACTTGAACAATTAAAAATAAATTAGTTTAAAAAAAACATGCACTGCATTATATCTGTAATCCACTAACACAACAACTGATTGAGCACCTACTAGGTCAGGCACAATGCTAGTCTCTTATAGATTTTATTGATTTTAAAATCTCTAAGGTAATTATTATTGTTTCCATTTTACTGATGAGGACTCTCAGGCTCAAAGAGGTTTCTCCCAGGTGACACAATTCTTAAATGGTAGAGCCTGAATGAGAATGAATGATATTGTGCAGTATTCCTTACTTGGCATTATTGTGCTTATCATCTTCTGTTAGATTGCTGCTCTTAACAAGGTCATAATTTATGCAGCCTGGCTGGATGGCATCAATCAAATCCACAACTGCCAAACTGGAGCTGATTGTTTTGTCCTAGTGTAAGAGGAGAACACATCTGAGAATTTTATTATGTACAAATTTCAATATGTAAAACGTGATTATGTACTTACATAAAATTGCCACAACAAAAGCCCAGAGAATTAAAAGAGAATCTTGCCATTAGCCCAATAATAATTCTCACTCAGAAAGAAACCAAATGTTGTCCTTCCAAAATTCTAGACACAAGCAAACATAACATTTAATAGTCACACAAGTGGAAATTGTTACCTTAAAACTCTGAATGGAAGTTGATTTTCCAGCTTCATTCAAAGTTTTGTTCACCCAGCTTACAATGATGTCATCATTAGCTTTCTGACCATCTCCAAGATCTTCCAGGACATTGAGGGTATATCTAAAAGAAGAAGCAGAAGAAAAGGTCCCAATCAAAAAAATGTAAACATTGGGAGATGCTTTATCTTCTATTTCTTTTATTTCTTAGGTTTGAAAAACTAAAGATTTCATGGAAAGACAGTCACGCTATATACAAAAAAATATTTCAGGTAGAAGGGGCTTGCTACTGATTTACCCTTTGCAGTCATGGTGGTGCTGGTGGTGGGGTTTAAGATGCTCAGTGCTTCAATGAGCAAGCCCAAGAGTCTACAGAAGGCACATTTTGTACTACTGCAACAATGGTAATGTCTTACCATAGACTTTGCTTTGGGTGGTACCCAGTCATAATAATGCTTTTTAGCATGATAGTTTTCTAAAGTATATTTAATTGATTATGTTATTACAGTTATCCCAATATTTTCCTCCCCTTTATCCACCTCCTCCTTGTACCTTCCCCACCCTCTAGCATTTCCTTCTCCACCTTAGTTCCTGTTCGCGGGTTGTACATATAAGTTCTTTGGCTTCTCCATTTCTTATGCTATTTTTTAAAGATTTTATTTATTTATTTTTAGAGAAAGGGGCAGGGAGGGAGAAAGAGAGGGAGAGAAACATCAATGCCTGGTTTCCTCTCATCCATCCCCTTACTGGAGACCTGACCTGGCCCACAACCCAGGCATGTGTCCTGACTGGGAATTGAACTGACGACCCTTTGGTTTGCAGGCTGGTGCTCAGTCCACTGAACCACACCAGCCAGAGCTCCTTACTATTCTTAACAACTGCTCCTGTCTATTTTGTGTCAATCTATTATGCTTCTTATTCCCAGTATCATTCCCCGCATTCTCTCCCTCCACACCGATAACCCTCCATGTGATCTCCATTTCTGTGATTCTGTTCCTGTTCTAGAGGTTTGCTTCGTTTGTTTTTATTTTTTAGGTTCAGTTGATAATTGTGAGTTTGTTGTCATTTCACTGTTGATAGTTTTTTTAAATTTTATTATAATTGTTGTTCTTGTACAGTTTTCTTTTACTCCCATCCCAGCCCACCATCACAGCCCTCCCCCACCACCTTTGCATTTTCACCCGACCACATTTTTGTCCATGTGTCCTTTATAATTGTTGCTCTAAACCCTTCCCATTTTCCCCTGAAATTCCCTCCCCTCTCCCCTCTGGTGACTGTCAGCCCGTTTTCAGTTTCAATGTCTTTGGTTATATTTTGCTTGTTTGTTTGTTTTGTTGATTAGGTTCCTGTTAAAGATGAGATCATATGGTATTTCTCTTTCACCACCTGGCTTGATTCTCTTAGCATGATGTTCTCCAGTTTCATCCATGCTGTTGCAAAGGGTAGGAGCTTCTTCATCGCTTCTGCTGAATAGAATCCCATTGTGTAAATTTACCATAGTTTTTTTATCCATTCGTTTACTGATGGGTACCTACGTTACTTCCAACACTTGGCTGTTGTAAATTTGTACTGCTATGAACATTGGGGTGCGTAGGATCTTTTGGATTGGTGTCTCAGGGTTCTTACGATATAATCCTAGAAGTGGAATGGCTGGTTCAAAAGGTAGAACCATTTTTAGTTTTCTTAGAAAATTCCATACTGTTTTCCACAGTGGTTGTACCAGTCTGCAATCCCACCAACAGTGCACTAGGGTCCCCTTTTCTCCACAACCTCTCCAACACTTGCTGTTTGTTGCTTTGTTAAGGATGGCCATTCTGACCAGTGTGAAGTGGTATCTCATTGTGGTTTTAATTTGCACCTCTCTGATACCTAGCGATACTGAGCACCTTTTCATGTCAATCTGAATCCTCTGTATGTCCTCCTTGGAGAAGTGTCTGTTCAAGTCCCTTGCCCATTTTATAATTGGGTTGCTTATCTTCTTAGAGTGGAGTCATATTAGTTCTTTATATATTTTGGAGATTAAACCCTTGTCTCAGGTATCATTGGCAAATATCTTTTCCGATACAGTCGGTTCTCTTTTTATTCTAATACAGTTTTTTTTTAGCCATGCAGAAGCTTTTTATTTTGATGAGATACAATTTGTTTATTCTTTCCTTCATGTCCCTTACTTTAGGGGATGTATAATAAGTAAAACTGTTGCTGTGTGAAATATCTGAGATTTTCCTGCCTGTGTTCTCTCTAGGACTTCAATGGTGTCACAGCTTATACATAAATCTTTTATCCACTTTGAATTTATTTTTGTGTATGGTGTAAGTTGGTGCTCAAGTTTCTTTTTTTTTTTGCAGGTAGCTGTCCAGTTCTCCCAACACCACTTGTTGAAGAGGCTATTTTTACTCCATTTTATGTTGCTGCCCCCTTTGTCAAATATTAATTGACTGTAGAGACTTGGGTTCATTTCGGGGCTCTCTATTCTATTCCACTGGTCCATTTGCCTGTTTTTATGCCAGTACCAGGCTCTTTTGATTACAGTGGCCTTGTAATACAGTTTGATGTCAGGAATTGTGATCCCTCCTGCTTTGCTCTTCTTTCTCAAAATTGCTGCAGCTATTCAGGTCCTTTATGATTTCATATAAATATTTGAAGTGTTTCTTCTATGTCTATGAAATATGCCATTGGTACTTTAATAGGTATTGCATTGAATTGGTAAATTGCTTTGGGTACTATGGACATTTTGATGATGCTAATTCTTTCGATCAGTGCTTCCATTTGTTTGTGTCTTCCTTGATTTATTTCTTCAGTGTTGTATAGTTTTCTGCATACAGGTCTTTTACCTCCTTGGATAGGTTTACTCCTAGGTATTTTATTTTTATTTTTGCTATATGGAATGGGATTTTTTTTTCTCGATTTCTGCTTCTGCTGTTTCATTGTTGGTATACAAAAATGTCTGATTTCTGGATATTGACTTTGTATCAGGCTGCTTGGCCAAATTCATTTATTAGGTGGAGCAATTTTTTGGGCAAGTCTATAGGATTTTCTATGTACACTATTATGTCATCGGCAAACAATGATAATTTTGTTTCTTCCTTTCCAAGTTGGATGCCTTTTATTTTCTTTTCTTTGTCTAATCACCATGGGTAAGATTTCCAATACTACATTGAATATAAGTGGTGAAAGTGGACAACCTTGTCTTGTTCCTGATCATAGTGGAAAAGTTTTTAGTACTGGCCCATTGAGTATAATGTTGGCTGTAGGTCTCTCATATACTGCCTTCATTATGTTGAGGAATTCTCCCTCTATTCCCACTTTGTTGAGTGTTTTTATCAGAAATTGGTGCTGTACCTTATCAAATGGTTTTTCTGCATCTATTGATATGATCATGTGATTTTTGCCTTTGCTTTTGTTTATGTGATGTATTACATTTACTGATTTATGAATATTGAACCACCCTTGCAGCCCTAGGATGAATCCCACTTGATCATGGTGTATGATCTTTTTAATGTATTGTTGAATGAGGTTTGCTAATATTTTGTTGAGGATTTTAGCATCTACGTTCATCAGGAATATTGGACTGAAGTTTTCATTCTTTGTTGTGTCTTTATCTGGTTTTGGCAGTAGGATGATGCTGGTTTCATAAAAAGAGTTTGGGAGTCTTCCATCAGTTTAAATTTTTTGTAATAGTCTGTGAACAACAGGGGTTAGCTCTTCCTTAAATGCTTTGTAGAATTCTCCTGTGAAACCATCTGGTCCAGGGCTTTTGTGTGTTGGGAGGTTCTTGATTACTGCTTCAATTTCATTTGCTGTTATTGGTCTGTTCAGGCTTTCTGTTTCTTCTTCATTGAGTTTTGGAATATTATATTTTTCTAGAAACTTGTCCATTTCATCTAGGTTTTCAAATTTCTTGGCATATGATACTTTATAGTAATTTCTTACAATCCTTTGTATTTCTGTGGTGTCAGTTGTAATCTCTCCTCTTTCATTTCTGATTGTGTTTATTTGGGCTCTCTCTCTCTCTCTCTCTCTCTCTCTCTCTCTCTCTCTCTCTCTTTTTTTTTTTTGGATGAGTCTGCTTAAAGATTTGTCAATTTTGTTTATCTTTTCAAAGAACCAGAGCTTGGACTCATTGATCCTTAGAATTGTGCTTTTAGTCTCTATGTCATTTAATTCTGCTCTGATCTTGGTTATTTCCTTCCTTCTACTTGCTCTAGGCTATCTTTGTTGTTGTTCCTCGAGTTCTTCTTCATGTAGGTTATGTTGTTTGATTGAAATGTTTCTATCTTTTTTAAGTATGCATGGAGCACTGTGAATTTCCCTCTGAGGACTGCCTTTGCTGTTTCTCTAAGTTTTGGGTTGTTGTGAGTTCATTTTCATTTGTTTCCAGAAACTTTTTAATTTCTTCCCTAACTTCATTCTTGACCCATTCATTGTTTAATAGCATGCTATGCAATCTCCACAATTTTGAGGGTTTTGGGTTTTTCCCCTTGGGGATGGTTTCTAGTTTCAGTCCCCTGTGGTCAGAGACAATGCTTGGTATGATTTCAATTTTCTTGAATTTGTAGAGGCTTGTTTGGTGTCCTATCATGTGTTCTGTCTTTGAAAATGTTCCACGTACATTTGAAAAGAATGTGTATTTAGTTTTTGGGGGATGAAGGGCTCTCCCTATATATATCAGTTAAGTCCATTTCATCTAGAGTATTGTTCAATGCTACAATAGCTTTGTTGATATTTTCTTAGGAATATCTGTCCATTTTTGACGGTGGGGTGTTAAAAATCCCCTAGTATAATTGTGTTGCTGTCAATATCTTTCTTAAAGCCCTCTAAGATTTTCTGTATGCATTTAGGTGCTCCTATGTTGGGTGCATATATATTTACAATATTTATGTCTTCTTGGTGGATTCTTCCCTTGAGTATTATGAAGTAACCTTCTGGGTCCCTCTTTATGGCTCTTCTTTTGAAGTCTATTTTGTCTGATATGAGTATTGCAACCCCGGCCTTTTTTTCCTGTCCATTTGCTTGGAAAATTTGTTTCCAGCCCTTCACTTTGAGTCTGTGTAGGTCTTTTGTCCTGAGGTGGGTCTCTTCTAGGCAGCATATGTGTGGGTCATCTTTCTTATCCATTTAGCTATTCTATGTATTTTGATTGGAGCATTTAATCCATTTACATTTAAGGTTATTAATGATAGTTACTGATTGTGTGCCATTTCCGTACCTCTGTTCCTCTCCCTCTCCTCCCCTTCCTTCCTTCCTTTCCTAAAAGCAGTCTCTTTAGCATCTCTTACAGAGTTAATTTGGTGGAGGTGTATTCTTTTAGACTTCTTTTGTCTGGGAAGCTCCTTGTTTGGCCTTCTATCTTGATTGAAAGCCTTGCTCAGAAAAGTAGTCTTGGTTGCAGGCCTGTGGTTCTCATTCCTTGGAATATTTCTTGCCATTCTCTTCTAGCTTGGAGTGTTTCCATTGATAAGTCAGCTGCTAACCTTATCATGGCTCCCTTGTATGTTACTTCCTTTTTCTCCCTTGCTGCCTTTAAGATTCTCTCTTTGTGTTGGAAGTTTGCCATTTTAATGATGATGTGTCTTGAAGTGGGCCTGTTTGGGGTCCTCTAGATTGGGTCTCTGTGTGTTTCCTGGATATGTGTGACTTTTACTCTCCTCAAAATAGGGAAGTTTTCCATCATTACTTTTTCAAATAGGATTTCTATCCCTTGCTCTTCTTCTCCTTCTGTTATCCCTGTTATATGGATCTTATGTTTCATATTGTCTTGCTTTTCTCTTAATCCCTCTTCCTTCTTTCTGAGCCTCTTTTCCTTTTCTTGTTCTTTCTGGCTCTTTTTTTCTACTTAGTCCTACAACTTACTAATCCGATCTTCTACTTCATCAGTTCTGCTTTTGATTCTTTCCACTGTGTTCTTCAGTTCAGAAATTGTATTCTTCATTTCCTCTTGGCCCTTGTTGATAGTTTCTATTTCTTGTTTCATGTTGATATAATTTGCAGTGAGTTCATCGTAGGTTCCCTGTAGTTTCTGGTAGGTCATTGAGAGCTTATTGATCTTCCTAAAAACCATTGCTTTGAACTCTATATCTGATAGTTGAGTTGCCTCTGTTTCATTTAGCATCCTTTCTGGGGCTTCCTCCATTCCTTTCATTTGGGGATTGTTTCTTTGTCTTCCCATTGTTTGTGAGACTCTTCTTGTTAGCCTCAGTTTTCTAAATTGATCTGTTCTGGCTCCTGGGTTTATGGTGTCAACTTCTGTCGTAGAATAGCTGTGAGATTCAGTGGTGCGGTCTCCTTCGGGTATCCTGGTGTTCACAGCTTCTACTGTCTCAGCTGTTGGAATGCCCCCTCTTTGGGTCCAACTCTGGTATTTTCACAATTCCAGGTTTGTTTGTTTGTTTTTTTGTCTCACTCGTGGGTATTTAAAAGGAGAAAAAAATGAAAAAAGAAAAAAGGAAGGAAGAAGAGATAAAATTGGAAAGAAAGGAAGAAGGAATAAAACAAGAAAGAAGTAAAGAGAATCAAAAGGAACTGAGTATTAAAGAATCTAAAAATAAGAAAAAGATTTAAAAATATAATTTAAAAAAAACAAAAGAAAACAAAAAACAAACAAACAAAAAACTCTTGCTAGTTTCAAACTTGCCAAGCTGGTTTTTCTTGTCTTGCTGATTTCAACAGGCTGAGGGGCGATGGTATTCCTTTTTCCCCTGTTCAGCACTCAGTCAGCTTTGGGCTACTCTGTCCCCAGAGCTAACCACGCACTCTCCCCAGAGCTAGCCTGCTGCTTCTCTGCATAGGGCCTCGGGCATGGGCTCTGGGCCTGCTGTGGAGCGTGCAGTTTCCCTGAGTTTATCAGTGTGAGCTTGGGTCTCCCACAGATCGAGCATTCACCGTGGTTTACGGGTGTGAGGTTGGAGTCTCCTACGTGGTGCACGCACCTTCCCTGGTTTACAGGTGTGGGTTCTGGGTTTCCTACATAGTGTGTGCACTGCCCAAGTATAGGGGTGCGGGTTCTGGGTTTCTGCGGTGTGCGTGCTCACCCTACGTTCATGGGCATGAACTCCGGGTTTCCCACAGATTGTGTGCATTCCCTGGGTTCACATGCGTGGGCTCTAGTTCTCCCATGGATCGCTCCCACTCCCCAGGTTCCCGGCATGGGCTATAGGTCTTCCATAAAGCCCCCTCCTCTGGTTGTGGGCACCTCTGGTCGCACGGGCTCCGGCGTGCACTCCACCCAGCACTATGTGTGGGTGCTCACAGCCCCAGTGTATTTGCAACTCAGACCTTAACTTCTCTCTCTGTGACTTCAAGCAACCAGGTCTCTCCTGTTGCTGCTCAACACTTGTTTGGCCGGGGAGCAAGCGGTTGACCCGGCTCCTTCCCCAGAGCCCTGTGGCAGACCCGGCAAATGCCAGGCCTGGGGTTTCAGCCGCCCTGGTCTCCATGCTGGTCCCTGGTCTCTTATTGTCCTGAAGAATTCTCCCTACCCTCTGGTTTTTCAATGTCCACTACAGTTTTTGATCTATTTTCATATATGCTGTGGTTATGTTGGCTGTTTGCTCTGTTCCTCTGTAGATTGGCTAGGTTTTTTTCCCCTGTGTAGGGAGAAGTGGAATCTGCCTCCTCCTACCATGCCACCATCTTCCTCTATAATACTATTCATAGTTTTGATCATCTTCTTTTTCTTAGATAAGTCCCTTTAACATTTCATATAATAATGGCTTGGTGATGATGAACTCCTTTAACTTGACCTTATCTGGGAAGCACTTTATCTCCCCTTCCATTCTAAATGATAGCTTTGCTGGATAGATTAATCTTGGATGTAGGTCCTTGCATTTCGTGATTTCAAATACTTCTTTCCAGTCCCTTCTTGCCTGTAAGGCTTCTTTTGAGAAATCAGGTGATAGTCTTATGGGCACTCCTTTGCAACTCTCTATTTTCCTCTTGCTGCTTTTAAGATTCTCTCCTTATCTTTAATCTTGGCTAATATAATTATAATGTGCCTTGATGTGTGATTCCTTGGGTCCAACTTCTTTGGGACCCTCTGAGCTTCTTGGACTTCCTCCTGGAAGTCTATTTCTTTTGCCAGACTGGGGAGGTTTCCCTTCATTATTTGTTCAAATAAGTTTTCAATTTCTTGCTCTTCCTCTCCTCCTTCTGGCACCCCCATGTTTCAGATGTTGGAATGCTTAAAGTTGTCCCAGAGGTTCCTAAGCCTGTCCTCATTTTTTTGAATTATTGTTTCTTCATTCTGTTCTGGTTGGAGGTTTATTTCTTCCTTTTGTTCCAAATTGTTGATTTGAGTCCCAGTTTCCTCCCCTTCATGGTTGCTTCCTTTTATTCCAGTGTACAAAGCCTTCACTTTTTCCTACATTTTGGGACCAAGCTCAATCAATTCTGTGAGCATCCTGATTACCAGTGTTTTGAACTGTGCATCTGATAGGTTGACTATCTCCTCATTGCTTAGTTCTTTTTCTGGAGTTTTGATCTGTTCTTTCATTTGGGCCATATTTCTTTGTCTAGGCGCACCTGTTACATGGTAAGGGGAGGAGCATTAGGTATTCACTCTAGGGCAGGGCAACCCACATCACTGCATCATGGCGCTGCCTGTGGAGGAGGGGTCTGAGAGGGAACAATGCTGCTTGCTCCACTCTTGACCCACTTTCTCTCACTTCCCTTGCTTTTCACAAGTGGATTGTGCCCTTTCAGGTGCTGACTCATAGGCGGGTGGGTTTGTGCACGTTTTAGGACCCTGTGGGCCTCTCCTGTGAGACTGGGTGTTTCTCCCACTTCTTTAACACCCACATATTTTTTATAGCCAGAGGTTTTGAGTCTTTAGTATGCCGGGTTTCAAGATCTGTCTTACTCACAGGTTTTTCCTCCCAGCTTATCTGTGCACGAATGTGGGACCTCCCACGGGGTCCTCTACCTTGCCTCCTAGTCCTCCAGCCACCACTTTGACACATCCTCTCCATCCCAGCTGCCTGTCTCCACTCCTCCAACCAGTCTAGATGAATATTTCTTTAACTCCTTGCTTGTTGGACTTCCATACAAATGATTTTCTGGCAGTTTTGATTTGTCTTTGTTTTTATATTGGTTGTTATCCTTGTTTTGTTTGTATGAGGAAGTGAAGCGTTTCTGCCTATGTCTCCATTTTGGCTGGAATTCTCACATGATAGTTTTAAGAGCTCTTTTTCAAATGGATACATGGGATGTTCATAATTTTTGCTGATATTTTTTATTCACTGACACTAAATGAGGCTCAAGTCTATGGGTCAGGTTTCATATGATAAAAGGAAATACTCACAGTTATGGTGCCTAACTTTCAAGGAGGCATAATTTCCCATAGAACATCCAACATGTATTCTTTGCTTAAGCTCATTTGATAGTCTAAATACAAAATTTTCAAATGTGTAGTCATTGACATATTTGCTTAATAATAAGAAGAATGAGATTACAGACCTGCAGTAGAGTGGAGCTTAAACAGGAAAATTGTGTATCGTACCTTCTCATCAGCTGCCAGACTAAAGCTAAAGTCAGGGTTTGGTTTCCATCATTCAGGTCTTGCCCTCCAATGCCAACCAGGGAGAATTTGGCAGGATGCTTCCCTAATTCAACAGCATAGTTGCAGTTTTCTAGCTGCAAACACACAAAAGTGAATGGTAAAAGATTTTTATTTGTTTAATATGTATATGTATGTTATGTCGGATGCTCAGCAAACAAGAATAATAAATAAGACAGAGTTCCTGTCCACAAGAAGCTCAGACATTTCCAAAGAAAAGAAACAAATTTAGAAGAAGAGTCTGTAGCAAAGATATATGGCAACTTAATTATCTACCTTTTTCATGTTGGCGCCAAGTTTCGGGTATGGAGGTTTATTGACCTTATTCCAGTCAACAGGAACTTTAATTCGTTCGTACAACTGTAAGATTACCAAGGCATCTTGCAGGTCACTAATGATTTAAAAAATAATTTAATTAGTGTTTTCAGACAGCTTGGCTTTTGTTTCCTTAAAGACAAAAATATTACACTGTCAAACAAGATATATAAAATCACAGATAATACTCAAAACATGTATTCTATCAATCTATGCTGAAAACGGAGCTAAGACCATCTGATTGACTTAAAAGTATTTATTGAGACCTTACTGTTTGCAAGGCACTGTTTAGCAACTGGGTACACAGGGGGAAAATCCCTGGCTTTACATTAGAGTCAGAGAGAGATATTGAACAAGTGCATGGATACATGGATATGATTTTGGGTGCATATAAGTATTACGAAGTAAAGAAAAGCTAGGGTTAGGGGTTAGAGAGTGGCGGGTGGTGGTCAACACCTGAATCAGTGTTAATCTGAATCCATGGTTTGAATATAGCAAGGAAGTGGGGCATTAGATGCGGAAAAGAACATTCCAGGCTGAGAGTAGACTGAGCACAAAGTTCTCCCAGGCATCATTGGTGGTCTGCTTAAGGCGTTCTGTGATCTTGGTCTCAAATTAGGGTATCTTCTCTCCAGAAAGACATTTATGCATTCTATCACTTATAGTTGATGATAGTATAAAAACACAATCTGGGCTTTTGTGTATTTGGAAAATGATAACACAAGTCAGGACTCAACATTTTGCAATATAAATAATCACTACAAAGTAACATTTAGAAAATGGTTGGAGCTGTAATTATTTGTGTAGCACCCATTTATGATGTTCATTACTGTTTACAATAGCAGTAGGAAGACTTACACATAGAGATGGTTTACATGCGGATTAACACCAAGCGAGTTCATCCAGTTACGGAAGGTTCTCTCTTCACGAGTTTCTCCTGTTAAGAATATTCACACATTTTATATATTCATTAAAAACCTTGGTTTTTCTATACATTAAAAACCTTGTATATGTACATATAATGTCAAACAATATATAAGCTAATTTCCTCTCTACAGATCTAGAGGTTTTTATCACTATGGATCCCCAAGCAGTCTCTCTAAATACACTTCTCTAGATGCATGCTTATTTTTTACAATTTGTTAATTTACTTTAAAATTAAAGAATACAACCTTATTATAGCCAGTTAAGCAATTTAGACATTCAGTAACTTTTTATAATCTCCTACCCCCTCTAATTCTTCTCCAATATCTCCCCAAGTCCCCATACTTGAAAGGAACTGATGTTATCAAGTTTGATTTGTATTTTGAACAATTTTCTCTGGTCATAAAAACATATTAATTTATGCCTTCTGTCTATCCATTTTTATTTTTTTAATTTTTATTGAATTTATTGGAGTGACATTAGTTAATAAAATTATATAGGTTTCATGTATACAATTCTACAATATACCATTTGTATAATGTATTGTATGTTCATTAAACTACACAAGTTCTTTTATATGCCTATATTAAAGCAATAAATTACTTGAAACTTCAAAAGTAAACAATTTAGAAATTTTATAGTAATGTCAATGGATATTCAACAACTACAATTTATAGTTGTTAATTTTTAAATTACACACACACACACACACACATGCAAAACCTGGAAAAGGTAAACTGCCTTCCCCAAACATAAATAAATAATTATCATACATTACTACTACTGTTTCATTAAATAAATGTGAAAGCAACAGGGGGCTAGTTCCAGTTAGTCTGACTGTGGAATAATGAAACAAATGCTGTAAATTTATAGGTCCAATTTTTATGCTGATGTGCATTTTTCTGGTGTAAGGTTTAAAAAGTGATCTAACATAAAATATTAAAACAAAACACTGGTTTACTAAGGGGCTTTAAAATTTAAAAATTCCCTTGTACCATCCCTTTCTTTAGCTGCCATTTTTCACTCAGTTCTTCAGTCTACTCCTAGCAGATGTTTGCTAAAGGAAAGTGGATAAGTAAACTTACTAAATCAAGATTATGAAATCATTGTGGACTGTATATTTCTTCTCTGTAGTCCTACTCATCAGAATTTGAAAAATCTTCAGTTACCTTCTAATAGAGTCCAGTCAATATCCTGGTTCTCTGGCTTAGTTAGTGCTGGATACTTATTAAACAAGTTAGCCACAAAGGCTAAGTTCAGTTTGGGGTTTCCACTGACAACATCAGCAGGAGTAACAAACTGTCTGCAACCTAATTTGTCTGCCTGTTGAAGCATACTCTCAGCTCTCTTCAAATCATCTGTTTCCTGTTGAAGTAAAAGAGGACATTTTTAAAGAGACCATACTGAAAATATAGAAATGTTTCCTTACAATGATAGGCTAGATATACAATTGTACTTTCTCTTAGCCAACATACAGCACCTATAAAATTGTGTTGAATGGGGAAAAAAAAAAAAAATAGTTGGCTAAACTGGATTTGCAGTACCTTGAAAATACCATAGATGGCACCAGACCACAACTATAAGGGCAGTACAGTAAACTCAAAGGGCATGCTAAACCCCATCAGGTAAAAGCTAGAACTGTTCAAATTTTTAAATCAGGTCCTAAAGAAGGTATAAGGCTAAAAGATAAAGAACACTGCAAAACAAGGGGAAAGTGTGAGCAAAGGCTCCAAGATAAATGCATGTTTGAAGGGTACAGACTATTGTAAAATAACACTAGCTAGGAGAGCTAGAGCAGCTTTAAAATGCTCTAAGCAGAACATTTCAGACAGAACCCTAGAGTCAATGGGAATCCTAGAAGGATTCTGAGGAGGGAAGAGAAAGGAGCATTTTAAGAGAATCAATCAGGGAGGCCTAACAGAAGAGCTTTATCAGAAATAGAATGAGAGATTTCCAGCCAAGATGGAAACATAGGTAGACACACTGTGCCTCCTAACACAATCAAAATAAGGACAACAACAAATCTAAAAACAAAAAAGGAACCAAAACTGACAGAAAATTGAACTGTATGGAAGTCCGACAACCAAGAAGTTAAAGAAACATTCATCCAGACTGGTATAAGGGGTGGAGATGGGCTGACAGGCACAGAAGTCTCATGGCAAAGTGGCCACTTGTGGACTAGGCAGTCCCACATTCATGTGCAGATAAACCAGGAGGAACAACTGGGGAGCAAGATAGACCACAAAACCCAGGGTTCCATTGCAGGGGAATAAAGCCTCAAACTTCCAATTGGAAACACCTGTGGGGGTTGAGGCGGCAGCGGGAGAAACTCCAGCCCCAGAGGAGGGTTTGTTGGAGAGACCCACAAGGGGTTAGAATGTACACAAGCCCACCCACCCATGAATCAGCACCAGAAGGGCCCAATTTGCTTGTGGGTAGTGGAGGAAGTGAGTGAAAATCAGCAGGGAGCAGAACAAGCAGCACTGTTTCCTTTCAGACCCCTTCCCCACATACAGTGTCACAAAGTACTGCCACTGGTTGTCCTGCCCTGGGGAACACCTAAGGCTTCACCCCTTACTATGTAACAGGAGCACTGAGACAAAAATGGCCCAAATGGAAGAACAGATCAAAGCTCCAGAAGAAATACAACAAAACAATGAAGAGATAGCCAACCTATCAGATGCACAGTTCAAAATACTGGTAATCAGCCCTGGCTGGCGTAGCTCAGTGGACTGAGTGCGGGCTGCAAACCAAAGTGTCGCAGGTTCGATTCCCAGTCAGGGCCTACGCCTGGGTTGTGGGCCAGGTCCCCAGTGGGGGCCATGCAGGAGGCAACCACACATTGATGTTTCTCTCTCTTTCTCCCTCCCTTCCCCTCTATAAAATAAATAAATAAAATCTTTTAAAAAAATACTGGTAATCAGGAAGCTCACACAATTGGTTGAATATGAATGCAAATTAGAGGAAAAAATGAAGGATATGAAAAGTGAAATAAATGAAAATGTACAGGGAACCAACAGTGATGGGAAGGACTCAAATCAAGGGTTTGGAGCAGAAGAAACATTCAACCAGAACAGAATGAAGAAACAAGAATTCAAAAAATGAGGAGAGGCTTAGGAACCTCCAGGACAACTTTAAACGTTCCAACATCCAAATCATACAGGTACCAGAATGAGAAGAGGAAGAGCAAGAAATTGAAAACTTATTTGAACAAATAATGAAGGAGAACTTCCCCAATCTGGTGAAGGAAAGAAATAGACTTCCAGGAAGACCAGGAAGCTCAGAGAATACCAAAGTTGGAACCAAGGAGGAGCACACCAAGGCACATCATAATTACATTAGCCAAGATTAAAGATAAGGAGAGAATCTTAAAAGCAGCAAAAGAAAGAGAGTTACCTACAAAGGAGTTCCCATTAAACTATTAGCTGATTTATCTAAAGGAATCTTGCAGGCAAGAAGGGGTTGGAAAGAAGTATTCCAAGTCAAGAAAGGCAAGGGCCTACATCCAAAATTGCTCTATCCAGCAAAGCTTTCATTTAGAATGGAAGGGCAGGTAAAGTGCTTCCTAGATAAGGTCCAGTTTAAGGAGTTCATCATCACCCAGTCCTTATTATATGAAATGTTAAAGGGACTTATCTAAGAAAAAAGATAAAAAATATGAAGAGTAAAATGACAACAAACTCACAGCTATTAACAACTGAACCTAAAAACAAAAACAAATAAGCAAACAGAACAGGACAGAATCACGGAAATGGAGATCACATGGAGGGTTATCAGTGGTGGAGTGGGAGGGGGGAGAGGGGAGGAAAGGTACAAAGAATAAGTAGCATAAATGGTAGATAGAAAATAGACAGGGGGAGGTTAAGAATAGTATAAGAAATGTAGAAGCCAAAGAACTTATATTACAGGTGGCAAATACAAGGCCCACGGGCCAAATCTGGCCATCTACCTTGTTCAATCTGGTCTGGCACCTTGTTTCTTCCTGGTGGTAGTGCCAAGCTCTGGTTTAACTGTTAAGAAGTAGTTACATTTATACAGTCCTAAAATTGCATTCGGCCCTTTGAAGACAACCGCAAGGCTGATGTGGCCCCCGGTGAAATGAGTTTGTCACCCCTGACTTGTATATATGACCCATGAACATGAACTAAATGGGGGGAATGCAGGTGGGGGGAATGTGCAGGGTGGAGGGGAAAAAGGGGGGAAAGTGGGACAACTGCAATAGTATAATCAATAAAATATATTTTAAAAAACAAACCAGAATGAGTTGGAATACTGGTGCCATTTACCCAGGCACCTAATTCCCTTAGTGTACAGGACAATACTCATTTGTACCAAGAGTAACCTGAAACAAAGAGTTTCATATTTAATATACAGACAGAAATAGAAACAAGCAAGTCTGTTACAAATTCATTTCTAGTAAGGGCAGTGTAAATAGTTTAGCTACTGTAATCCACTCAATCCTATTGCTTAATAGGGTAGAAATATCAATTACTAAGGTTAGTAGAGTGCATTCCATATCTAACAGGTATAAATAATGATAGGATCCTAGAAAGTTGATGCTGATCAGTCTAGTCCAACTCCTTACTTTGTGGATGAACAAAGTGAGATCCAATTTTGGAAAGGAAGTAGTCCCAGATCATTGAACAAATTAATAATGTAACTAACGTACATAATCCATGAGAGTAATTCCTCAAATTATTATTTTACAGATCATGAATTTGTAAACATATTCACATTATTCTCAACACAGGAGTAACAGATGCATATATAAATATGTAGTCATTAAATCTATCACTGTGATTATAATCTAAGTATTCAAAGGTCAGTCTCTAGTACTTATTTCCCCATACTTGCTCTGAATATTTTATGCCATCCATTATAAACCAATACCAACATAATTATGGAACTCAATAATGAATTCTGAAAATATATCAAAGCTAGTCTTTCTGCCTCTGAATGACATGTATAGCAATTTTAAAATAATTTTAAAGTAACACTTGAAACTGTCAATACCACTACATACAATCATGAAGATTCTTGTATTTATAAGAAACTGACAATACCCTACCCTTTGCGACAGCATGGATGGAACTGGAGAGCATTATGCTAAGCAAAATAAGCCAGGCAGTGAAAGACAAATACCATATGATCTCACCTTTAACAGGAACTTAATCAACAAACAAACAAGCAAAATATAACCAAAGACACTGAAATTGAGAACAGGCTGACAGTCACCAGAGGGGAGGGGGAGGGAATTTCAGTAGAAAAGGGGAAGGGTTTAGAGCAACAAGTATAAAAGACACATGGACAAAAACTAGCGAGGGTGGAAATGGGAGGGAGGTGGGGAGGGCTGGGGCGGTGGGCTGGGATGGGAGTAAAAGACAGAAAACTATACAAGAACAACAATTAAAATTAAAAAAAGAAATTGACAATAATTTTGTAAAATTGTAAAATTTAAAAGAAACACCTATACTTACATTGAAACCTGACATGTTAATATCTATCCGTGTTTCACCTTCTTTTTGTCCTTTTGGTGCAATTTGATTGAGAAGATGGAAATAGGCTTTGGAATCCTACAAATGAATTGGAAATGTCAGTGAGATCACATTTACAAAGAATGAATGTATCCTGTTGTCCCATGTTTGGAAGGATATTTGCATTGAATTTTATGACAATACATGTCACAAATCTCTATCTTTTAATTTAACAGATCTTTTCCCCAGAAAAGTCCATCTATCTGGTCTTATGTCTGCCTTAAAACTGGATTTTGTCATAATTTTACAATTTATTAAATTTATTAATATAATAATGCTAATAAACACATAACTAGGTCTGTACCTTCACTGAATTACTGAAGTCAATAAGCTTGGTAGGTAAAACAAACAAGAAAAATCAGTGGGAGAGTAGAAATCCAGGAAGCACAGGGAAAAGAGAAAACAAACAGGTTATATCATTACAAAGCACAATACATACTATACCCTATGGAGAAGAGATTAGCTGTGTTAGAGATGTATGTAATTGTAAATTTAAATGAAAAAATTTAAGTGAACAACACTGGTGAAATAACATTTAACCCTTTATGATGGGAATACACTTAACCAAAACCAAGCCTTTTTGTTTTGAGCTCCTGAACTCTTTCAGCACTTGATCATTTTTACTTGAAATCCCAATTCCTAAAACAAAGTGGCATTGCTCATATTAGGGGCAGGCTGGGTGAATTCAGGCAGTGTGGACACCCCACATAACATAGCTTGAAAACCATATACTAGCACAAACACTTAATAGGGGTCTTCAACACACATATCAAGTAAATTCTGCCTCCCTGGGATACCAGAGGACAGGAACTAGAGTCAAGATGCCTTAATCCTGCTATGTCAGAAGAATACCGTCCCAGCTATGATAGTTTGCTATTCCTGGGCCTTGACAGTTCAGATAGCCTATGAAGGACTGTTCCTCACAGTAAGCTCTGCAGATCACATGCATCCCCTGGTATGTTGTTTAAAATGCCAATTGCTGGATCCAACCCCATACCTACAAAATAGGAGTGCTCTCTGGGAGCTACCCAGAAAAGCTGCACCCTAAGCAAGCTACCCAAGTGAGTATGATACCCGGTTCCCTAAATTATTCTAAACATGGAGATAATAAGGTGAGTCAAAGCCATTTCAAAGCAATTCATGAAATGCAAAGCCAGATCCTGCAGAGGATTTTCCTCCTTCTGGTAGTATGTGACAGTCATGATAGTGCTTTCATTTATAGTTACCTACTAAGGGTGCAGAAAGAATACAGAATCTAATCCTATGCATTTGAGAAGAACAGGTAAAGAACAGGCCCAGCAGAGTCTGTATTTACTATACTGAAAAGTGCTTTGTAGGTGAATACAGCTAAACTGGAAATTCCTTTTCACATTACTGAACAATTCTTTGCTTTTAAAAAATCAAAGCGGGCTTCAGTTTTAAATAAGATTTCCTTTTGTACATTTAAAATATGTCCTAGAACATAAAATGTACTTACGGATGGTCATCAGAAATACATCTAATGCATAAAGCATAATATACTGGGCCAAACACATTGTGTGAGTTAAAAGAAGGGGTAGGGCTAACTGGTCTGATAATTTGGGGGCCATCTGTAATTTTCACTTTTGAAATCATTAGTGCAAATAGCCCATTACTTCCTCTTACCACTGAACAAACTGATGTGACCATAGCCTACTGCTTTAATAGCCCTGTAGGTCAGTGACACCTGATAAAGATCCTCAAGTTTGTTCTCTGTGTCCCAACATCTGGATTTGAGAGAGAGTCCAGACAGTTAATGAGAACTCCATGATTTTTGCTATGATAATTTTGGCCCTCTCTCCTTGAGAAGCCAAGGACACCAATGCTACCAATGTCTCCTTCTCTTGATAGTTTTCCCCTACTGTTCATGGCAAACAGTGAGCTCCAGAATTCTATTCAAAACAAGGAATCTTTGCAGGTTGTTTATGTGCCAGGTGTTGTGTCAGAGGTAGACTTAGTGGGAGGGCATGGGGCAGGGGCCGAGGTAGGAGGCACAGACATATATAAGTGCTCATTGGTACACTCAAGAACTCAGTGTCTAAAGGTAGGAGCACACAATAGGAAAGGAGTTACACAAGAAAGGGGAAGGGAAATCTTGAGGCCCTCTCTCTCTTCTAGGTCTTTACTAACTGGTGCAGTGAGGCCTGGGAAAGGCAGTTAGAAATAGAATAGTAATGGCCCATTTTTTTAATACTCAATGTTTAACAGTAAGCAGAATATAAAATACTAGGACTATAATGGTCCTAGTTTAACCCCTTTCCACAAAAGAGTAGACTTGGTGCTCATGCTCCTTACTTGGCTCCTCCTCTCTACTGAAATCTCCCACTGGGGCCAAGAAGCAATAAGACTTGGTGATAAACTGGTAGGATTTTCCCTCTGTTAAACTGGGATGAAATTCTCAAGTCATTATATCCCCCAAAAGTGTTATGGTTCTTGGCACATTACCTTGATGTCAGCACTAAAGTTGTTGATTTTTTGCCAGCCCGAGTTTTCCAAATGAAAGTTTGCCCATCTAAGCAGAAGCTCTTCTGGAGACAATTTCATGAGCTCCTCCAAAGTTTCACCATCTCTAAGTAAAGCAGCCAAAGCTGTAAGAAAAAAAAATGAACACATGACCAATATATTATATGATAATGGCTATTACAAGTTCATTCTGTTAAATAATAGAGGTCCAAAACCCAGCATGACCTACTTTTGGGTTTTCAGGTACTCATAATCTAACAAAAAGATAGATACATAAGTAGAAAATTATAAGATAATACAGATAAAGATACTGTCTTATGAGAATACACAGCAAATATACAATTCTCCCTTCTTTATTATTCTTTGCACTCCAAATATCAAACACATTGTAGCTTTTAAGATGAGTATTTCACATTATATCACATATTTACATAAATTGTCTTTGTTTAATAATATTAAAATCAAGATTTGGGGGCAATATTTAAAATGGTGGAGACTTTTCCTTAACTTTTTATTTAAAGGAGCATAGAAACATTTTGGTGTTTACATTTAAGTGTAATTAATTAGCTCTTGAAGGGTTAAACCCTTTAAGAAGGGTTTTTAATGGAATATAATTCAACTTTACATTTTCTATAGCATCTACCATGTAAAGGCTGCTCAATAGTTTTTGTTGTTGAATGTGTGGAAGAGGCAGAGGGGTGGTTTTGGTAAATATTCCTAGAGAAAATAAAGAGAACTTGGATATCTGCACAGACCAGCAATTTTCAACCTCTTACATCTCATGGCACACATAAACTAATTACCAAAATTCTGTGGCACACCAAAAAATAATTTTTACCAATCTGACAGAAAAGAGGTATAATTTTGATTCATTCACACCAGATGGCTACTATTGTGTTGTCTGTGGTCATTATTTTTATTTGACAGTCTAGGGGAAAAGAGGTCAGTGCCCATGACTAAATAGTCAGGTATTGCATGCTCTGAAGATTCTTGCTGTACACTGGTTGAAAATTGTTGGCATAGAGGACTGTTTAAATTTAAGCATTGTTTTATGAAGAAGTTGTGCAATCCTTATGCAACATTAACCTCCCATAAAATAAAGGAGATTTATATTGAACAAGACTGAAAGTGCCTGATTTCTGAAGAGGTATAAATAATACATATACCAGGCAAATCTCATCTTTCATGGACTCCACCTCATGCCACGTCATTTTGGCACTTGGATTTAAGCAAGGAGAGAGATGGCATGATCATTTGTACAGTACCCTCCTTCTGTCCCTCATCTCTGCCAAGTCAAAGGCTAGAAAGGATCAAACAGCCTGACATCTATGTACCTAAGACCTAGTCCAAGATAAATCATTTGATTTATTACACAAGCCAATGAAATTTTATTTTGTTGTCTCCTTTTCCTTTTTCAATGGACTTCAACTCCTTTAACAAGACTAACACCACACTGGAGAAGGACAACAATTAGAAAAACTGCATTTGTCCAAATACAGGTATGTGTGACTGGATTGAAAGTGTAAGTACAATAAATTCTTGAAATGCAAGTCTTTTGTTAGATAAAAATGTACAAAATAAGACTTGACAGACATTATGAAACCCTGAAATACTGAGAACCCCAAATATATATTCTTTCCCAAAAGTAACTGAGGATTGAAATGGTGATTTCTGGAATAAAATATGAATATTTGTAGTGGTGCTTACAAGGAAAGGACAATGTAGTACTCCCTAGGGCCCCATGACAACTATATTGTATATGCTTATACATTCTAAAAATCTATGATGTGGTTTTAAAACCTATGCTATAAGAAGGATGATGCTTCTGCTGGTTCAGAAAATATGATACCATCAAGGGCAGGTTAGAATATTTTTAAGATGTTTAAATCTATGATAGAATATAAAAGGAATTAAAAATGATAGGAGATGGTGCACAGTGGAAGAGCTGAGTGTGAAGGGGTGGGATTTGTGTGGGCAAAGGAGAAAATAGATATTAAGTATGGAGAATTTAGGAAAGTTCCTTAAACTCTCTATGCTTCTGTGTTTTTATGGCAAAATGAATTCTAATGTGCCAAATGTTAAAGAAGGAAGTTATAATTAGGCTGTTTTCCTGAATAACACCATCGCATTACCTTATATTAATCCCAGTTGTCATCTAATCACCTCAATTAAGTGAGAATATGACAGTCTACATGACTAGAAAAAAAAAAAAACATAAAAAAACTTTCAGAATAACAACTGTGTTCCGTTACCTTCATTTCTGCTTAATTCAATGTCAGCGAACAAACCGATCTTAATGATCTGCCAAAGCAGTCCCAAAACCAGATGAGGTTTCCCAGCCCGTAAATCTTCTGCACCAATGTTCACGACATGACACCCAATGGCAGAGGCAGAGTTCAGTGCCAAGTTCAAGTTTTCCTGCAAAATAGCCAATTTACATACTTACTTCTTGACCTTTCCATTTTTAGGCATCTACTTCTCCTTTCACTAAAAATAACACTCAACTCAAAAATTAAAACCCTGCAGTAGTTTCAGCCACACGTGATCAACAGAAAACAAATTCCAGACATTGGTATTAAAAGCATAGCTAAAACAAATCTCAGCCTTATTGCTATTGCCTTTTCCAGAATTCCATGGGAAATTACCTTGGTATTTATGTGGTCACTTTGGTAATACTAAATAAAAAGGCTAAGTAGGTTAAGTATACCCATGTAGGTTAAATGTCATATTTCTAAAAATGCCTAAAGAGAGGTCTATTGCATGTAGCTGAAAGAGTTCTAGAGCTTCTCAATCTCCACATCCTAAGAGGTGTCCTTGCCAGAGGAAATGTTGCTACCTAATAGTCTAATACCCACTTAATGGAAAAGACAAATGTTCCATTCCTTAAATATACTAAGTAAGAGTTTAAATGCAGGATGAGACAAAAGTAGACTTACAGTTGTGAGTATGCTTACAGTTTATTCTTATAATATTTTTACTATATTTTTCCATGCATAATGTGCTCCAGTGTGCAATATGCACCCATGTTTTTTATACACATTATACCCATGTATAATGTGCATCCTTATTTTTCCCTAAAAAATTTGGGCAACAAAAGTGCATATTATACACAGTAAAATACGGTAATAATTGTATTATTTTTCCATAAGAACAACTGTAAACCTACTTTTGCCCCACCCTGTATGTTTGCCTATTTTTGCATGTTTGAACCACAATATGTAATGAAAAGAACATAGAGCTTTGGAATTAGACCTGGATTTGAACTTCAGTTCCAACATTAACCTTAGGCAAGCTCAAAAACCTTTCTGAGTCCCAGCTGTGTTCTTTGTAAAATCTGGATAACAATCCTGAACTCAGAGTTGTTCTAATAATTACATGAGAAAATACAAGTACAGAGCCTATGGTCTATAGAACAGGTCCTCAAATAGTAGTTTCACAGAATACAGGGGAGAACAATGCATACCTGAATGATGAAAGGTGTAAGTTTTTTCTTGTTGATTGCTCTTTCATCAATTGTATCAGGGACTGAAAGGTTGATCATTTTACTGAAACAAAATTTTAAAGTGAGTGGACTTATTTTTTTCTTGTCTTATTGAATTTATTGGAGTAACATTGGCTAATAAAATAATATAGGTTTCAAGTGTACAATTCTATAATATAGAATTGATTTGTTTTTGAAGAGTCTGTAAACGTTCACAAATATTTTAAAGCTTATTATATGACTCATATAATCTGAAAAAATGCAATATATGGCTTTTATCATGTTGATCACCATATATATGTATATAGAAAATTTTAAAAATATCAAAATGTTTACAGTAGTTGGGTAACTTCTGAGTTGGGGATTGGGGTGTATTTTCTCATTGTATTTTATTTTTGTATTTTCCACGTACTTTTATAAAAATGAACATGGATATTGAAAAAAATTATCAAATAAATGTTAAAAACAAATACGATCCCAGAGTGAAATTGAATCTATCCTAGATTATATAATTCACAATTTAAAATGCCATTTATCAACAAAGAAGTAAAGTTAGTTGAGCATGAGATTCTTTCATCTATCAAATATTTATTGAGTGCTTAAATGATGAGCTAAGAACATTATATTTGATGCTGGTAATATAGTGGTGAGAGAAAGGAAGGTTATGTTAATTAGGCTAGAATCTGTAACTTATTAGGAAGAATCTCATGTGGTAAAATTTGGAGTTAGACTCTAAAATTTTCAATGTTTATAACATTGCCCTAAAACATCCTTTTAAGCATAGGAAAAAATGATGCTATTTCTTTCTATTCAAATACATGGGGAATTATTTCTTTAGCACTTATAAAAGTCAAAATAGAGGATATGTTACATTTTTAAAATCATTTTTCAAATGAGCAAAATGACCTTATTACAAAGAAGAATTTTATATATGGTATAATATCATATCCATTGCACTGTTCTAAGCACTCTATATGTATGTAATCACTTACTTAATGCTCACAACACCCCTGTGAGGAAAGTACAATAATAGAGATCATAATAGATGAGGAGTGAAATACAAAGGAGTTGGAATCTTTACTATAACTCCACAGCTACTGAGCTGCAGAGCCTAAATATGAATCCAAGTAGACTGATTATATGGTATGCTTTTAACTCCTGTGCTACACTGCCTTTATAAATAGGAGCGTCATCTGACAAAGTGTTGATAATCTTATGTCATTTCTATGAAGATGCTGTTGGCTCAGGGGCAGCAGCAGTGACAAACATATTTTTCAGAAATAAGTAACTAGAGAGTAAGAATTGAAGAGTAGCTTTTATTTTTCCTTTTGGAAGCTATGGTACTTTAGAATAAAAAGACACTGGAATACTTAAATTCAACAGAGTTGTCACGCTCTGCTGGCTCAACAATGAGAAGAAATCTGAAGCTGAGAGCTCCTCTATAAAGAGGCTTCCAGGATAAATGATTGCATTTTAGATTCCTGTTTTGATGGTACTTTCATGGACAGACCTAGAGACGAAATGAAATGGCCAGAATCGAGATAATTTTCAATTCTAACTATTTCCCAAGATGATGCTGTCAAGCATCCAGAATTAAATACATCAATTACATGGAAAATAACTTAAGAAACTTGTATATGAAATTAGCCAACATCTTACCAAAGCACAATTCCATCACCAACAGCTTTGAACAGGTCATCAGTATTTGGGTTCATTGGTATAACATGTCGGCAATCAGGATCATTTTCCAAAGCTTTGTTTATCCAGTTAACAAAAGCATATTTTTCTTCCTCTAAAATTATGTCAAATAATAAGAAATCAGTTCATACTCTAGGTTAAATATGACTCTAAAGCATAAAATAGTTATTTAGTAATGCTGAACATTAATGTGTCACAAACATGTAGTTATCCTCTTTGGAAACGCAGACATTTGAATACAACCCAGTGGCTGTTAGGAATTATAAAGTTAACCACATAAAGTTAACAACAATTACAAAAAAAAAAAAAAAAAGCAGAGATAACTGATTCTTAGAGAATTTAATTATGAAATGTTTTTTTAATTATCTTTATATTACTGTAGAACTCTATTATAATGAAGCTTGTCATTGCACATACTGTATCATATCTCTTGCAAGCTCACAAAGCCATAAAATAAATACTTATAAATGCCTTTAAGGCAAATATTAGTTGCAAGACCAAATACATGTCACCAAGGACTTCTGTGTTCTTAATTAGGAGGCAATATTTTTCTAAAGACCCTCCTCGACATTACAGCATGCACCCTACTTAGTTCATTGTGTAAACTTAATGTACACGAAACTCTTACCTGAGTAAGAATGCTGTGTTCCTTCACTGGAGAGCTCTGAAGTTCCTCCCAGAGCACAAATCCCTTCTTTCCTGTTGATTGCTTTGCGGAAGGTTTTAGCAATATCACTGCTTTTCACCTCTTGGAAAATCTATTAATTAAAATATGTTGTTGACTCACAATTTTATGTCAGGCAGAACAATAAGCATGTTTATGTTCTCTTATGCTCTGATGACTTAAAATTTCCCCCATATGTGATGGGCGTTAAAAAAATATGGAGAACTGGGCTTCAGTTTTTAAAATGGTAAACAAGGGCTACAATACTGCTACTGAAAATGAAGCACCATAAAGTCAACTGCACACACTTGTCAAAAACATTAAGTGCCACATGCAGTGAATCTGCTTTAAGCCGGAAACTAGTGAGGTCCAAAGACATAGGTAAATCTGTCAATTTTCTGTGAAAAGGGAGGCTTTGTTCTTTTCTGGAGAGAAGAGGTTGGTTGAAGGATCCCCCTTCTTTAAACACAATTCTTAGCACAAAAAAAGATGAAAACTTATGACTCAACCAAAAATACATTTATGGGTGTGATAGAGGTAGCTCAGCAAAGTTTGTTCAATCAAAATGTATAGAATAATAAGGTGGAAAAGTGTGTCAACTTGGCAGTAATAGATGACTATTGACAATAAACACAGAAAAGAGGTTTTACAGTGATTGTCTTGTTTGTACATTTATAAAGTCCAGCCTTTCTGCACAACAAGGAAAATGGCTAATTGAACTCGCAAATTCTAATTGTCCAAGAGCAGGTTGTATCAAAGCAAATGTCACACCCTACTCTAACCACTTGGTTGAATCAATTGATATTCTAAAGGACTGTCTATATATTTCTTAAATACTGGAATTTGCCTAATACTAAATTTGTTCCTGATCTACCAATGTGCATGGCTAAATTAATCACTGCCAGTAAAATGAAAGCATGATGTAGTATCTCCATAAAATTTAAAATGTGCTTAGAGCCCTTAAGTGCACTTATCAAACAAAAATTTACAGCCCTAGTGAAAAAGTTGCTGAACACACAGAAAATAACTTAAAGGTCTTTAGCATTACTGATAAGTACATTCTCTCACACACACAGAACAGGGTCATTTCAGGTTGTATCTGGGAATGCAAGCATGAGTAGAAGCTGAAAGAAATCCAGCCCATGCTCCACTAACCAGGCCTGCCTTATGTCTCGCACTAAGCTGTGGAAGGCAGAGAGCAGGAGTGCCTTTTCACATTTAGTCTCTCTAGGGTGGGTACCTTTTCGTAATTAATCCACCTAGGAAGCAACTTTTTTTTTCTTTTAGATTTTATTTATTTATCTTTAGAGGGGAAGGGAAGGAGAGAGGGAGAAACATCAATGTGCGGTTGCCTCTTGTATGTCCCCTGACGAGAACTGGCCTGGCAACCCAGGCATGTGCCCTGACTGGGAATCGAACCGCGATCCTTCGGTTCGCAGGCCCGCGCTCAATCCACTGAGCTACACCAGCCAGGGGAAGCAACTTTTTTATAACAGAAAGTTGCTACTGGTGTTATCAGTGCCCCTATCACAAAGTCACCTTTTCCTGTTACCTTTCTTATATGTTGACTGTCCTTGGATTTATAAACACAATTTTATATAGAAAAATAGTAAGCAGTAAGTTTTATAAAATTAAGCTTACTCAATTTCTATAGGTGGGATTTCGTGCTATACCTGTAATTTCAAAGGCAGAATTTTACAATGGATGTAGGTGTGTGTGGAGCTGTATCTCTATCTGTACACGTATAGAGACACCCCCATACCCACTGCCTGCTCTAAATACCAGTGACATCACTTTCCTTCCTCTCTGGCTTCCTTGACTCCTGTAGTGTGAAGCTGACTCATGCACTCTGGGTAATTTTCAAATTATTAAAACCATTTTTACTTATATTCTGATTTTTTAGTCCTTTAATTTTATTCAGTTTACCTTACTTTACAAGTTTATACAATAAAACGATTACCTGGGAATGCAGCAGTCTTAATTGTGATGCAATTTGTTCCTATAACTCTTCCATTTACATCTATTATTTTAGCTCAGTGAAAAAACAATATTCAGCCCTGACTGGTGTGGCTCAGTGTGTAGAGCATTGTCCTGTGAACTGAAAGGTCCCCATTTCAATTCCTGGTCAGGGTACATGCCTGGGTTGCAGGCCAAGTCCCCAGTTAGGGGCAGGCAAGAGTCAATGGATCGATGTTTCTCTCATGCATCAAATCAATATTTTTCTCCATCTTTCACCCTCCCTTCCCCTCTCTCTAAAAATAAAGAAATAAAATCTTTAAAAATATTTATTTTTTGTGTATTATTTTTTACATTTTTAAAAAGATTTTATTTACCAACCTTTACAGACAATGGAAGAGAAGGAGAAAGAGGGAGAGAAACATCAATGTGTGGTTGCTTCCTGTGTGCGCTGGGGACCTGGCCTGCAACTCAGGCACATGCCCTGACTAGGAATCAAACCAGTGATCCTTTGCTTTGCACACTGGCACTCAATTCACTGAGCCACACTAGCCAGGGCAAAATCTTAAAAGATATTTTAAAAAAGACAAAAAAATATTCACTATTCTACCTCATTCTGAAGTCTACTTCATTTAGTAAACACATTGTCCAGTAAATTAAAATCTAAAATATGTACGTTTCCTCATGATTAACATACCATCAATCAGTGGAATGACAAAAAGTATCTGAAATGTTACTGCCTCAGAATGATATATGAAAAGCTATTTTTCTTACTACAAATACTTTTGCATCAAGGATCACTTGCTTTTAAAAATTAGGAAACAACCTAATATTTCCATGATCACAATTTCAGAGGAAAAATAAATCTAAATTTATATACATCATGGAAAAGAGGAATGATATAAACAGTAGTGGTGGTGGTAGTAGTAGTAGTAGTAGTAGTAGTAGTAATAATAAAGAATGCTGTGTAATATTGTAATGCAATTACTAATACAGGTCTAGTTAAACTTCAGATGCTTGGAAATGATATTCAAACTTGCAATTGCACTAATTTTTTTCTATAGTTTATTATTCATATTTATTTTTTCAATTTTTTATTGTTGTTCAAGTACAGTTTTCTGCCTTCCCCCACCCCTCTCCACCACCCCACATTAGTTAATTTTTAATTGTCTTAGAAAAGTTACATGATCTTCATTTTCTAAATATTTTTTTCAAATTATTACAGCCAAGCTCAACTTTTCAGTTTTATGGTATTTTTCTCTGTTCTTTAAATTTAAAACATTAAAAGATAACAGATAATTGAAGATTTATGTACATGTAAAATTGATTCACTACACGAGAATGTATTTTATTTGCTACTTTAGAAAATAAACTGCTGGAGTAGATGACGAAGCTATTTGAATATAAGCCTAGGCTAACAACAATCTCTGAAATCAGAGATAACATAAGGCCCAACTACTGTGCTAGAGACTTCTCAGTGAATATTTTCAAAGCTGTCCATTGTGATTCCAACATGCTCACTGTTTTGTGCTATTTTCCCTGAAGAGGAAGAACTTGTTTTATCATGTGTGAACAAACTCCTGGTGTACACTGCTCACTCTGGGTCTATGTATCTTTTTCAGTTTCTTTTATGGAATATACAGGGTCTGGCCCAAATAATGCCCCTATTTAATTACAAAATATTTTATTACAAAAATCATAAGCATGTAGTTTTGTAACATAACAATATCACACTCAAGCACACCATATGACATTTTAGGTGACACATTCAAATTAAAACTATAAGTTATAATACCCATATTATTACCCTACAAACCACACTCAAGTAGGCATTACTTCTGTTGGACCCTGTATATGTTTCTTATTAATTTTAAAAGTTCCATCTCCTTTCTAGCTCACGACAGAACTAGTGGCCAAACCAAAAAAATCCAGAGGCATAGAAATTAAGAAGGAAGTATTTCAGAAAGAATTGCAAAAAAAAAAAAAAATATTGACTGGCTTCCAGTGTTTGAGGCTTGTTTTCAAAGTAGCAGGTTTAAATGTGTACTTTGGTGGCGGTGGTGGTAGGGGGGATCTGTTGTAGGCCTAAACTTAGCAATAACATGAAAAGAATACTGCTCTTTAAAGAAAGAAAGAACTACCAACAACTAACACCTACATAGCATTTGATATATGCCTGGCACTGTTTTAAGCACTTTATTTCATGTTGTTACTATTACTAGAAGTTCTCCAACAGGTCAACAACTTGTTACCATCAAGCAAAAGCAAGCTTCTCACTGTGAAAATAAGAATGTAATGCACACATCTGTGCTGAAAGAACTTATTGCCTTGCCAGTCTTTTTACAGGTGCAACCTCCCCACTATTATCTTTTTAAAAATAGTGTTTTAAGTATAAAAGCCCAGTAATATAATTTTGAAATACAAGAAACAAAATCAGCACATCAAATTTAATTTTAACATTTGAGGTTTACATATAATTTGGGGACTCTGCCTCATATTTATTCTACCAAGTAACAAAGAGCTATTGTTTATAGTCTGGTTTGCAATTAACATCCCTTAAGCAGTGATTTAAATGAAAAACAAAGTGCTACCATGCAACAAGTTTATTTCTATTTTCTTATGTTAATACCTGACAGGAATAGCTTCCTCTTTCTCAGATAACTAGGATCTACACATATGATAACTTGTAAGCTGTTTCATTGATGACAAAGCAGATGGGAGTGAACAAACATTTGGTTAAATGCCCATCTCTTTTTCAGTACAGTCATGGTGATATCATTTTGAAACTTCAGGCAGGTTATTTTTATTGTCCTTCATATTTCAAATATCTTGAATAGAAGGAAGACAACTAGAAAAAGCCACTAATTTCCTGTGTAATGTTGGGCATGTCACTTCCTTCTTCAGGAACCCAGGTTATTTTTTTTTAATTTGAAAAATAGACTATAAATGTATTGATTCCTTCCCATTCTAAAATGTACATTTAAACAAAAATGTCCTTATTAATATTTTACTTTAAAAAATCCCTGGTGATGTCAAATTAGTATACATGTTACTTTTTAACAATATATTAAGGTAATCACATATCCTCTATTAAAGGCCACGAACAGCTGTGTGGAATCTGCAGTGTTTCAAAATCTATAAAATTGTTTCCCTAAGATTATTGTTCTCAAAGTCACTTTCATAATTTTATCTTTAACAATACTGGCACACTGCAAACCTTAATGATTTAAGTCTGTTCTTTCTAGATTCAAAAATTTTAAGCAGCAAATTATATTTTAGAAAACACAATCACAGTTAACTACTGCTTTAAACTGCCTTAAATTCACAATTAAACATGCAATTACAAAGTGAGCAAGTTATATATCAAAGGACATGCAAGTGCTCATATTGCAAGTCAACTGCAACTTACTATTGAACACAGAATTCAAAACAAAAGCCTTTGGCAGTAACTGGAGAGAAAAACTGTGGGGAGGAAATCAGTATTTCAAAACAAGATGGCAAGAATTATATCATTATATTTATGACACATGTTTGTATTTTTAAAACACCCCTGCCCCCAAATGCTATCAGCTGAGTATACATCATTCCATAGTCAATTTGCTTCTTGAACTCTTATGATGCTCCTAAAAGGGGTTAATCCTGATTGGAAGAGAAAATATCAGAATTTCAGTTGCTGTGGTTACTGATAGGGTATATGTTATCATTTCAGGTATCTTGGGGCAAAAATAAACCATGAAAAAAGGATAGGAAGGCTAGGAAGTTTGTGATAAATATTAGGTACTAATTAGCTGTTTGCAAATATTGTAAGGAATGCTCAATTAGATCTAGTCAAACTCAGTCTTAAATTAATAATAAAGACAAAATTCTAAGGGTATTCTTTTTTGACATTCAATATTATTTTGTATTAGTTTCAGATGTATAGCATAATGGTTAGACAATCATATACTTGACAAAGTGATCTCTGATAATTCAAGTACCCACCTGGCATCATACATAATTATCACAATATTACTGACTATTCTTAAGGATGTTCTTAATTGAGGAAAGAGGCAACAGGTATTCTTTTTTTTTTATTTTAGAGAGAGAGAGAGAGATGAGAGAGACAAAAAGGAGAGGAGAGAGACAGAGAAACAGAAGAATTCATTGATTTGTTGTTCCACTTATTTATGCATTCATTGGTTGATTTTTGTATGTGCCCTGACTGGGGATCAACCTGCAACCTTGGTGTATCTGGATGATGCTCTAAACCGAGTACCCGCCCAGCCAACAGCAATTCTTTAACACAATATCTCGAATACTTTGTCAGTGAATATGGACTGAAAAATGGCACATGTCCAAAAATCTAGAACTCACTTGCTAGCACCTAAAATCATTAGGATTCAATAGTGAGTGGTGCCCTAATCTATTGGTCTGGCTCAGTTAATTGCGCATCTTCCTCAAAGCAAAAGTTTGCTTGTTTGATTCCTGGTCAAGGCAGGTGCCTGGATGCCGAGGACAGGCAACCCAATGGATGTTTCTCTGTCACATCAATGTTTCTTTCCCTTTCTCCCTCCCTTCCTGTTTCTCTAAAAATAAGTAAATAAAATATTTTATAAAAACAGTGAGCACTACACATAATACCCTCCAAACACTGGGTACAGAACAATGAACCAGCTGCTCAGAGGGCAAAAAATTAAGAAAACAGGCCCTAACCTTTAAGAACATTATTTTATGACACTAGAGGATAAGATAATAATTTTTATTTATTTTAAAATATTTTATTTATTCATTTTTAGAGAGGAGGGGATGGAGGGAGGAGGAGAGGGAAAGAAACATTCATGTGTGGTTGCCTCTCCCACGCCCGCAACTTCGGACCTGGCCCTCGACCCAGGCATGTGCCCTGACTGGGAATCAACCTTTATGTTTGAAAGGTCCACAGGCTGGCACTGAATCCACTGAGCCACACCAGCCAGGGTTAAGAACAGAAGAATTGTTAAATGCCTCTTCCAATGAACTAACAAGATATGCTTCTAACTTTTAATTATCAAAATTATCATCCTAGAGAAAATGGTACAGCTAAGTACTATCACAAGAGTAGCTAACATCTTTTTAATTAGAATGTTCAACTCAGGAAACTTCCAAGACTGTGAGTCAGGGTGTATCATTAAAATTTGGCAGCACACTGTTCACTTAAAAAGAGAGAAAGGGCACTTCAAGGATTTCATTTAGCACTTTGAAAAATGCCCTTTAATGAAGCCCCAAAGGAGACTGTTCACCTTATAAAGTAAGCAGTGTGTTATATCTTTAGGTCAGTACTCTTTTTCTCAATTCTTTTGTTAAGATAGTGTAATGGCTAAAAAAACTAACTAAATTTAGTGGATACAGTGATATAAATTATATTAGTTATAACGGTACTACTTATGATATATTTAGGAACTTAATAAGATGGTACTTATGACTATATGATCCCACTAAACAAAGGAACAATAATTACTTGTAAAAATGATGGATTTTCACATACTTACATAAACAAATTCGTCAAAACTTATCTTTCCATCTTTATTTCTGTCACTATCCAGCATGAGTTTCTGAATAATTTCTCTCACTTTATATCCCGGTAACGGCATATTAGCTTCCTTGAAAAGTTCATGAAGTTCATAGTCACAAATGAATCCATTGCTGTTGAGATCTTTGAAAAAAGGAAGAGCAAACAAAAAAGGATAAAAATTTTTATTTTATTTTATTTTATTTTATTTTATTTTATTTTATTTTTTAAGTATTTTTTTAATTTTTATTTTATTTATCTTTAGAGGGGAAGGGTAGGAGAGAGGGAGAGGGAGAGAAATATCAATGTGTGGTTGCCTCTTGTGTGTCCCATGCTGGGAACTGGCCTGCAACCCAGGCATGTGCCCTGACTGGGAATCGAACCGCAATCCTTTGGTTCGCAGGCCCGTGCTCAATCCACTGAACTACACCAGCCAGGGCAGGATAAAAATTTTAAAAGAAATAAATTAACATTATTTTTCTTCATTTGAGGCTGTTTGTAACCTCACCTAAATACTAAATTTTTCCCTTCTTATTATTTGGTATCTAAGGTTGTCTGACAGGGAAAAGCAAATTTTAACAGAAAGAGCAAGGTTTTATTTACACCAGGTATCCTTTATGTTAAACAGTGCATAAGTAGCTTTGCTTAAAATAGCAACCCAAATATTAAGAAAGCCTAGTCATTTCATAAAATCAGTATTAAATCATTAAAAGAATTATTAGTAGATTGGCCCTGGCTGGTGTGGCTCAGTGGACTGAGCTCCTGCTTGTGAACTGAAAGGTCATTGGTTCGATTCCCAGTAAGGACACATGCCTGGGTGGTGGGCCAGGTCCCCAGTAGGGGGTGTGTGAGAGGCAACCACACATTGATGTTTCTCTCCCTCTCTTTCTCCCTCCCTTCCCCCTCCCTAAAAAAAAAAAAAAAAATAAAATCTTAAAACATAAAATAGATTATATACCAATAAAACATTGACATGCTATTAAAATAATGTCTAATATAGCTATTTCAGTCTCTTATGTTCCTTATTCCTCCATTAGTCTAATAGAATAGTTTTATGAATTAATGTTGATTATATTACAAAGCATATCTGAAATTAAACTAACATTTTCAATGCCAATTTCTTAGGAGTTAATCTAAGTAAACATTAGTCCAAGACAAATATAGAGTTCATAAAAATAATTGGAGTTCTGAGTAATGTGTTTATTATGACTCTATAAATAACCTTTGTGTGTGTGTACTACTAGAGTTTTAGTAGAGTATGTATATCTCAGTACTGATGATGCTTAATCTGAAACTGTTAAATGAAAAAAAACTGATCAATTAGAAAAAGTTAGTTTAATGCGAAAGAGAGCTAATGTACTGAGGGTTGTAATCACTTGAGCATATATTTTTCTTAATAAAGGAAGTTGGACTTTCACCAGCAATTTCAAATACCTACTGTTCAACAGTGCTTTTTATTCCTTATGTTCCCAGCCATTTTCATATATAAATTTAATTATTATAATAAAAGGAAACAATCTGAATAGAGAAACAACCCAAGATGATCATGGCACTATTAAAAATGTTTTGTGAATAGTTAACCTATTACTAATCTAATCTATTTTAACATTACTTAAAAATTCTGCCCTGGCTGGTGTAGTTCAGTGGATTGAACACCAGACTGCAAACCAAAGTGTTGCTGCTGGTTTGATTCCCAGTCACGGTACATGCCTGGGTTGTGGGCCAGACCCCAGTAGGGGGCGTGTTGTAACCACACATTGATGTTTTCTCCCTTTCTCCCTCCCTTCCCCTCTGTCTAAAAGTAAAAAAAAAAATAAAATCTTTAAAAATCCCCACAAAACCTCTACCAGACATTGTTCTTAGGACTGGGGATATTGCAACCAATGAAAATCTTGCTGTCAAAGAGCTCACATTCTAATGACAACTAATAGGGAAAAATAACATGAAGTATGAATATAAGATATAAGTACTATGAAGAAAAACAAAGCAAGGGATTAGACTAGGGGTCAATTTGCTCCACCTTATCCAGCAGACATTCAGAAGCTTCTGGAGATATTTTTGACTGCCACTTTGAAGAAGTTGTATTTAAATGAAGACTTGAGGTAGGGAGCAAATCATGTGGATATCTGGAGAAGAGATTGCAGGTAGAGGAAATAGCAAATGCCAAGTCTGTGATGTAGAACACTGTCTAGTGTGTTTAGGGAACAGAAAGATCCAGTATGACTTGAGCAAAGTGAGCAAAGGGGATAGTGACAGATGAGGTTAGGGAGATGATCATAAAAGCTCTTAAAGGCCATGAGACATACTTTGGACTTTATTCTAAGTATTATTAAGTGTCATTTATATTGGCCATTTTTTGCCAATTATTAAAATATTAAATATCCTGTATTAAACTATTTCCCAAATGCTCTGAAGACTGAAGAAATTCTATGTTTAATTGTAATGATATATATTTAGAATCAAACAAATATTCTTATAGATGATTACATTTTAAATCTATCAGTTAAAATCTCTATGCTTTTAAAGCATCATCCCACACTACTCAACACCTCTGAAAATCACTCACATTTCCTTCAAGGTAAAACACTTAATTCCCCCAGGGTACATCTTCACTTTCTCTGAATTTATACAAAGGTCATACATCAAACACTACATTAGCAAAATGTTTATATGTATAAATCAATCCAGCAACATCTGCACAGTCACTAAAAAGAATGAAGTAATCCATGGGGGGTGGAAATGGGAGAGAAGTGGGGAGGGCTGGGGTGGTGGGTTGGGGTGGGAGTAAAAGACAGAAAACTGTACAAGATCAACAATTAAAATTAAAAAAATGAAGTAATCCACAAGAGTACTGCAGCAGGATTTTAGCAACTTTTGATGAATGAAATTACTGGGTTTCAATACACCTTCTCCCATGCATATACTGATCTGTTCCTCCCATTTCTTTAAACAGTTAACATTGAGCTCACTGCTAGTGTGGCACAGTGAAAGATACACAGCATAGTTTAAAGGACATACCAGTGAGAGTAATGTGATACAGGACAGAATTTCATCTTGGCTACTAATCTGCACAATTTATCTCTCCAGGTCTTAGTTTTCTCATCTATAAAAGGAGTGCTTTGGATCAAATGATCTCTAAAGTCCCAGTCTGGCTCTAACACACCCTGATTCTAAATTCAATATACACAGGACTTCACAAACCACACATACACACACTTTTTTTTAAAAAAAAAATGAGATAAAACACTAATATTTATTAAAAACAAATATAGAATAATATTCTGATCATTGCTATACCTCATTATCTAAATAAATAGTCCTTTATTTTTCTGACACCTTTATTGAAGGAGATACCTTATTCCTTGCAAGTATCAAAACTTTGTCCATTTTGCCCTGACTGGTATGGCTCAGTGGTTGAGTGATGGCCTGAAAATCAGAGTCACTGGTTGGATTCCTGGTCTAGGGCACATGCCTGAGTTGTGGGCCAGGTCCCCATTAGGGGGCATGTGAGAGGCAACCACACATTGATGTTTTTCTCCCTCTCCTTCTCCCTTCCCTTCTCTAAAAAAATAAAATAAAATAAAATAAATATTTTTAAAAATAAGAAAAAATCTGTCCATTTTAACAATTTCTTATAGAAAAATACTTTTAAATATATTCTACTTTTTTCTGACTTCTGAAATGATATATCTGAGCATAATTTAACCTTGTTATTGACTCTAGTTTAGACCTAGCACATAACAGGTACTTCATTGTTCTTTTTGCATCTTCAGTGATATAATAGAAGTAAATGGTAGAGATGTTTAAAAATAAATATTGGAGAACTATAATGAATTCAAAGGTACATGGAAACCAAGGCCCTGAGAGTGTAGTCTATCTGGCAGTTTATTCGAAATAGAGGTGTAGGCAATGGGGAGAACCACCACTTGTGTGAACTGCCCTGAAATAACCTCTCATGCGCATTAATTAGAAGCTCACTGTTGTGATTAAAAGATGCTAGGAAGTAGCAACCCTAAAATATAACTAACATAAAATAACCACATGTGTAAACTACATTTTGAAATCAGAGTAGTAATAACAAATGCTTCTAGTAACTGACAGGAACATGTTAAAGGGGTTGAGGGGTGGTGGAACAAGAATTTGTCATTACATGACAATCTTACTAGTTTCAAATCCCTTGATGAAGATTCTTCTAAATCTTTTTATCTCCCACCCCAATTATGTCACACAGTACCTCGCATATAATAAGCAATGGGGAAAATTCTTTTTGTAGTATCATTGATGCTCAGGTATTAACCAGGAAAAGAATGCTCTAATATAATGAGCATTTTAAAAACAAAATTAAACAATGACAAAAAATGCAGAAATATGACTACAAGACTAAATGGCAATTCCATCAGGAAACCACAATGACAGAAATATCCCTTAAATAACATTCAATCTCATTCACTTTGTTCTAATCCTGTCCCCACCCAGCAGCCTTCAAATCTGTAATTTGGTTTTCTAAGTGGACACACCCACTCAGGAGTACCCAAGTAGACAACCAGTGATGGTTGTCAGGTCAGAACCTCTTTCGTGTTCATAATGTAGAGACCTGCTCTACTTTATTAAGAGACACCCTGTGATAAATTGAGTGCTGTAGTTTGCCCTGTATAATGCACACTTTTTTGCCCAAAATTTTCAGGGAAAAATAAGGATGCACATTATACATGGGTAGTTCCTGAAATACCCTGCATCTGTTCTTATGTTTTGTCATTATTTGTTACATAAAATTTCTTGTACCATAATATGTTAAAAAATAAATGCTGACATTGCTTTATAATACAAAAACAAGTATCTAAATATAAATAAATAAATGAATTAAATAATTAAAACAAAAGATTTTTCCCTGATAGTTTGGAACAAAACTGTTGGTGCACATTATACACTGGAGCACATTGTACACAGCAAAACAGGATGCCTACTCTGTGGCAGGCACTGGGCTAGACACCAGATACAGAAATTAATCAGGCAGAACATCCTGGTTTTTACTTGAAACTGTGGCTTTAAAACCCAAATTTTTTAGTCACCTGGAATACCTATCCTATATTTTTGCTGAGATGAGAAAAGAATCATTGAATATGTGTCATTTAGTTCTACAGATTTTAAAAGCTTTACCTATTCTGCTATTTCCCTTATTTTATCAGATCTAGCTTTTACTACCTCCTGTAAAGGTATTTTTTTGTTTGTATTTTATTTTTATTGAATTTATTGGGGTGACATTGGTTCATAAAACCATACAGGTTTCAAGTGTACAACTGAAGGAAACATCATCTGCACACTGCAATGTGCACCCATTGGATCAAAGGCATTTTAATGTTGGTGCTAGTTAATTACATCAAGCTTTTTTGGCTTTAAATTGTTTTATTTATTCATTTATTTCTGTATCTTTAATTAAATTTTTGGGGTGGCACTGGTTAAGATCATATAGGTTTCAAGTGTACATTTCTAAGGTACATGATCTGCATACTGCATTGTGTGCTTAAGCTCCTAAACCGTATCTTTTGAAGAAAACAATTTCAATAAGAAGACAGAGGGAGACTAAAAAAGCAGCTTACAATTAATTCTACAAAATCTCCCAGCTGGTAAAATACTTGAAAGACAAAATTAGGTGCGTTTATTTTTAAAGAGTTTTATGCCAATTTTATTTCCAATCCCCAGCCAATGTGTGCACACGCATGAACACACACACACACACCCTTAAACAATATCCGAGATCTAATGTGATGTGCTTTGAAAGGGCAGAAAATGAGATAGCACAGTGGCATTTTAGAAAGTGTCCATCTCATCAGTGACATTACTAAGCAGGAGCTCAATACTATGATGATGAACTTTTCCTTTCCCGAGTTTGACATAAACATTGAGAATTTAATAAACTGACCTAAAACATGGAGACCTAGATTGAAAATAGTTTTAACAACTGGAAACTAAAATCACAACCTCCTTGCAGGAAGGTAGTCCTTGATTTTCTCAAAGTACAAATATACTGGAATCCCTTTCTGACTAATTTGCCACTTCTTCATTAACTATACATTGGCATGGGGTAGGACAGGTTCTGCATTTTGAAGACTTCTGTTCCAGCAATATACATTCAACTACCTGATAAGAAGGTATTATCATATAACCTGCATTATCTAGAATATTCTCAATGTTTCTGCAAGCACCTGCCTCAATTTTTGGTCCAGAAAGTATGGGTACTACCGGTATACATTAATGGGAGGCAGGAACAAAGAAACTCTGCCTACCCACTAAACAAAGTTTCCACAGAAAGTAGAGCTAAATTTCAATAAATTGATCGTGTTCTTAGTTTTAAAGAAAAATCATTACACTTAAAAAAACAATCCCTAAGAGGCTCCCAATGCTGCACCAGAGAGGCCTGTCTTTCATACCAGTTACTGCATTATCAGAACGGAACCAACTGTTTGTAACAACGTGTTCTCATCTCTTCCCTTCTCTCTCTCTCTCCCCCTCTCCCCCTCCACATGCAGGTTCACATCTGCATTTTCTTTTAAAAGAAACCTCATTATACTCTTCTGCCAAGTATTATTTTAAATGCCAGTTAACTCTCCGAACACCCTCCCCCAAATAACCTTAAAGTAAATAAACTTATTATGCAGCCATGTTCCTGCAGAAGTTTGAATCATACCAAGAATGCATATCCTTAAAAGGAAATGTTTTCCCTCCCCTAGCATCCTGTTATTTAAACTATTTTAAGTACTTGTCTGGAGAAAGCTGAGCCAGAATTCAAGTGGTTTTGATTTTAGCTGCTGTTTTACACTGCCCATGTCCAGGTGGCACATAGAGAAATCTATCATTTCAAACGCATCCTTTGGGGTGCTACTTGCTCTTATAAATCTGACAGTAAGAAAGACTGAGATTTCCTTTGACCCTCCCTCAGGTTGTGTGTGTGTGTGTGTGTGTGTGTGTGTGTGTGTGTGTGTGTTTTGCTTTAACCACCCTTGAATCTGTCTAAATCTAGTACTTCTCTTTATACAGAGGTCACATATGTGTGTCCTCATCTGCAACACAGATGCCCCCTCTTTTCTAACCCACTCTGGACAGTGCTCATTAGGACTTGAAGAAAAAAACACAATGAAGTGCAGATGTACTTCCTTTCAGAAAACATAGTTTGTAAGTTCCATTTAGTTTAATCACTATTTTCCATAAAATTTTTGCACTTAAAAAAGACAAAAGGAATATAACAATAATGGATTTGCATACATACACACACGACCTTGAATGCCCATGAAAGCACACAATACACTGATTTTAAATAGTTGGTCAAAAGACTTGTGCAGAAGAATTTAGATTATATTCCATCCTAAGAACTAAGCAGTAAAGTCAAGCTTTCATTGCATTAAAACTTTAGAAAAGGCAGCTGCTAAACATCTCCAGATGCTTAGCTGAACATAGGTTTTACCTTTCCTAGTTTATACCTTTTAAGGTAGCTCATTCTAGTAAATATAAGATGTACTTTAATGGGTCCCAGATAAAGGTAGAATGAAGGTTGCTAAGAGTTCGTACTAATAGTAGATCCCCTGAGGTGGAGGTCAAGTACAGCTAACGGCTGAACAAGGTTAGAAAGCTGAGACCAGGCAATCAAAAATGCCTAACAATCCTTTTCCAACTCAAAATCTCTAGCAGTTGGACCATCATTTTCCACCTGCTGCCATTTTTCCCACCTTAACAATACACAGCTACTCACACACTCACATGTATGCATTCTCACACACGTGTGCTCTTGCTTTCGTCCCGTGACATACCCACACACTTTTACTCCATCTTCCACACCATCAATACATGGTTTTCAGACTATTCCAAGACCTCCATTTCTAGTGTTCCATCCATAACTAACCAAATGGCACAGTGAAAGAGCACTAGTCAGTTTATTTTGGGGGGCTATAGTTTTTATTTTTAAGTCATAATTAAACAAATACACACTAAACCACCATGCTTCTTGTGGAATCATCCTGATGTGGTTTTTATATACTACAGAATATCAAGTAATTTGAAACAATTCAACTTCTTAAGAAAATCTGGTACTGCTACAATAATCATAACCAACATTTTTTGGCTTAGTTTGGCAGGCAAACTCAAAGCAATATACCCACACCATTCCTAGTCATTTAAAAACTCTGTTATTCTTTTATTTCAAAACTGCTGAATTTGTGTTATAAAAATAAGGGGGGAATGGTGGAATGAAGGGGAAGGTAGTAGTCAAAGAACATGTATGAATGACCCATGGACATGGACAATGGTGTGGGGATTGACTGTGGGAGCGGGGAATGGAGTGGGATAGAGGAGGGCAAAGGGGGAAAAATTGGGACAACTGTAAGAGAATAAACAAGAATAAAAACATAAAGTACAGTCTTGATAGCTTAGGAAGGAAAAAAGTCAGATGCATTAGCAGGATTAAAGACCAATCTGAAAAGACTTATGTTACATGAATTTATCTTTATTACAAGTAATCATCCAAATGATCACTAGTTTCCATAACAAGAATGTAAAAGGCATATTCTAGTTGGTAGATATTTACTGCTTGAGTATTCTGAAAGTTTGATTTATTCTTCTTTAGAAAGAACTCAAGCAGCATTGCAGCATTTAAATTAAAAGACAAATATTATGAAGTAGGAAAAAAATGAGAGCCAAGGCTTCTGCTACACCAGTGGAAAATACTGGAAACAAATGTTAAGAAAATTAAAATAATTAAACAACAGCAACAACACAAAAAGACTGCTTGGAGCTTAACACTAAGCAGGTGCAGAAAGTGAGTGAAAGGAGAACTTTTAAATCCTAATACTTATTTATTGCTAGTAAGAATTTCAAAGCACTATTAATTGATCGATCAAAACCTGTGATTAGTGGTAATTACAGAGATTTTTCTCCACACGCTGATTTTGCTGAATTTCTAAAGAGAAGAATCAAGGCTACATTGTTAACAGATGGGGAAAATCATATAGTGATTTCTGTATTTCATCACAATTGATTTGAGATCAAATAGTCCTCACTACTGACCAAATAAGAAAGAATTGTCCTTGACAGGAAAATAAGTTATGGAGCTTGTTTTAAAAATCAAGTTTCCCACAATGAAGAAAAAAAATTCAAAGGATTTCCATAACACCTTTGACAGTTGCCTGAAGGCTCTGTAACTAACAACAACTAAAAACTGCAAAGATTTTAAAAGAAAATTAAAAGATTCAGCTGGGTCTTTAAACGCTTTTCTAATAGACTTACACATTAGCCTTTGTTATGCTGGAAAAATAAATTTTATGTGCTATAACATAATGGCTAAAACCTTTAGTAATAAATTCTACCATGATGAAAATCTTTTTTTAGCAGCAAAAGTTCCCATTTATTAGTCCTTCTATATATTCCAATCACTGATAAATGGTTTACATGCAGCACTACATTTAAACCTTTTAGCAATCCTATGGAGAAGTCCTATTTAAGATCCCCATTTTAGAGATGGAAGAATTGAGCACTGAACAGTTAAATAACTTCCTAAAGTCACACAGTAGTATCAGGATTAGCATTTCTTTTTTAAAAATTTTTTATTGATGTTTGAATACCATTGTATCCATTTTCCCACCTCCACCTTCCCCTGTCCTACCCACCCCCATCATGATGAAAAGAAAGGCCTTTCTTATGAAGATAAGAAAGGCCTTTTTGTGTTTATAGTTGATAATGACAAAATCCCAGTACATGAAAAGACTATGTATAATTCCTTGGGATTCAATTAAATTTCTATTGAAAACCTAACATGTGTGTAACACTGAGCTAGAAATTGAGGGAGGAATACAAAAGAACAAAATGAAGAACAGGAAAAAATTTGGGACTCCAGAATTCCTATGTATAGCATATAGAGTAACAACAGCTTGCATACATTAGGAACATATGCCTGATAGGGACTCCAAGATGTCATATGGTCCAATCTACTGCCTTTGGGAAGCTGTTTACCAACCCCAAATCCTCCAACATGTATGATTTAAAATAAGATGGCAGTTCCAACAATGACCCTTTTTTGCAGTCCAACTCTAATTGACCCCTCACTTAGTGCAATTTAACCCTGTTTCCTCCACAGAAGTAATTGATTGGGAAGCCCTCTTTCTATCACTAAGCTTTTAAGGAGAAATTAATCTCTCTTACTGATAAAGGTAGTCCAGTCCCATCAGGTAAACATATTTGAATTATCTTTAAGTTTAAAAAATATTATTCACACAAATATTTCCAAGATGCGGCATGAGAACAGGACCTGTATTCAACAAAAAACATTTATTTGAAGAAGCAAGGCCTTGAAAATTAAAAACTACCAGTAATAAGTCATGGTCTCTAACTCAAAATTCTATTCATAAAGAAACAAATTAGACTGTCTGCAATACTGAAAGATGAATTTTAATAAAACAGAAGGTTCAAAGGAAATGTAATCTTACACAATTATAAGGCTATTTCTACAGAATAATGAAACTTAAAAAATCTCACAGCCAAGAATTCAGCTGCTCTTTTTCCATAACCATTCTAGTATCAGACTGGGTAGTAGTCTCACAGTCAGTGGTACCTATGGAATGCCTCTCTCTCTCTCTCTCTCTCACACACACACACACACACACACACACACACTTGCACGCACACACATGCATACAAGCGCACACGCAATCGTGTTAGATTCCAAACTATTTGATTTTTTTCTAGTTAGAATTCTGATGGAATTATGAATATTCATTCTGGCTGGTGCTAATTACTCTTTCCAAGGGGTACCTTCATAGAAAATGTTGATAAAAAATGCATGAGAATCGCCCTGGCTGGTGTGGTTCAGTGGATTGAGTGCCAGCCTGTGAATGAAAGGGTCGCTGGTGTGATACCCAGTCTAGGGGTTGCGTACCAGGTCTCCAGTTGAGGGCACATGAGAGGCAACCACACATTAATATTACTCTCCTTCTCTTTCTTCCTCTCTTCCCCTCTGTCTAAAAATAAATAAATAACATCTTTTAAAAATATATGGGAATAGGGATGTACATGTTCTCACTTTTCAACAATGGGATTTTCAACACAGGTCAAAGACTAGATTCAGATTTAAATGATGAATCATTATAATCTAACTTTATATATTTTAATCAATGAGATACCAAATAGTAATAGTTTACTTCTCTAAGCATGTGTTGACTCATGTCAGTACATACATCAATAATCAGTTCCTATTGCTTCCTCATTTTCTCTACTGATTTGACCTGAAATTTGGCACTGAAATTTGGAATGTAAATGCCTTAGCAAAAAAACTGCTTCCATAGCTGCTCAATTCTAAGACTTGTTATATGATATTAAAGGATAAACCAAATGGCATGCTATGACTTCTCATCTTATACTGATGCTATACTTTAATGTGAAGGTAGAACAGTCTACATTATGCAAAGGTAGTAAAGATACATGAAAAAAGACAATAAAGCCAAGCTAATTAGGGAAAGGCAATACAGTACCTAATAATTCTTAACATTTTCAGGGGTCACATATCCCTTTGAGAATATGGTAAAAGCTCCAAATCTTCTCCACAGAGAAATGATTCACCAAATATGACAACATCATAAAATTTGTCTAAAAATTTCAGGAGCCACAGCAACACTAGTCCCTGAACCAAAAACCTTTGATCATATTAGATAGTAAACATAATTAGAAACAATAGAGTTTAAGTGTAGCTTTTAAAACTTTATCACATTGATGTTTAACTGTCTTGCCCTAAGGTTCATAATTAACCATTCATATGATTTTTAAGAGAAATAACTTTGGTTAGGGCCAAATAAAGATTGCTTTACTCTAGACTTCCGGCCAAGATGGAGGCATAGGCGGACACACTGTGCCTCCTCTAACAACCAAAATTAAGGACAACAAATATTTAGAAACAAGAAAACAACCAGAACTTATAGAAAATTGAACTGTAAGGAAGTCCAACAACCATTCATCCAGATGGGTAATGGGGCGGAGTCGTGGCAGGAGAAAGTGGAGGTGCGGACCTGGAACGCAAGCAGCAGCAGCTTGCAGTTCCCAGGTGCACAGGTGGCGGCTGGTGGTCCCCGGGCCCAAGGCAGCAGCTGGCGGACCCTGGGCACAGGGGGCCAACTGTGCAGAACCAGTGAGGCCACACAAGGTGGCTGGCTGACCAGGTGGTCCCACATTCATGCGCGCAGACGGTCCAGGCAGAGGGGAAGTGGTGGAAGGGACTGATTCCAGGAGAGAGCGGAGCAGACGCCATTGTTCCCTCTCAGACCCCGCCCCTACATATAGCATCACAACCCAGCGACTGGGCTGCTCTGCAGTCAGGAGCACCAGAGGCTCCACTCCTCACTACATAACAGCACGCACAGGTGCGCAGATAATCCAGGTGAACGGGAAGCGGCAGAAAGGGCCGGAGTCCAGGAGAGAGCAGAACAGGCTCCATTCTTCCCTCTCAGACCCCGCCCCCACCTATAGCGTCACAACCCGGTGACTGGGTTGCCCTGCCCTGAGGCACACCTAGGCTCCACCCCTTACTACGTAATAGCCACGACCAGACTAAAACCAAAACAACCCCACCAAAAATGGCTCAAACTGGAAAACAAATAAAATCTCCAGAGCCAATTCCTCTAAGCAGTGAAGAGATAGCGAACCTATCAGATGCACAGTTCAAAGCACTGGTCATCAAAATGCTCACAGAATTGATTGATTTTGCTCACAAATTAGATGAAAAAATGAAGGCTACGATACATGAAATGAAGGAAGATGCATGGGGAACTGATAGAGATGGAAGGAAAACTGGGACTCAGATCAATGGAGGGGACCAGAAGGAAGAAACTAACAACCAAACAGAAAACGAGGAAGAAACAAGAATTCAAAAAAATGAGGAGAGGCTTAGGAACCTCCGGGACATCGTTAAACGTCCCAACATCCGAATTATAGGGGTCCCAGAAGTGGAAGAAGAAGAGCAACAAGTGGAAAACTTATTTGAACAAATAATAAAGGAGAACTTCCCCAATCTGGCAAAAGAAATAGACTACCAGGAAGTCCAGGAAGCTCAGAGAGTCCCAAAGAAGTTGGACCCAAGGAGAAACACACCAAGGCACATTGTAATCACATTAGCCAAGATTAAAATGAAGGGGAGAATTCTAGAAGCAGCAAGGGATAAGGGGACAGTCACCTACAAGGGAATTTCCATCAGACTGTCAGCTGATTTCTCAAAAGAGACCTTCCAGGCAAGAAGGGGCTGGAAAGAAATATTTGAAATCTTGAAAGGCAGGGACCTACATCCAAAATTGCTCTATCCAGCAAAGCTGTCATTTAGAATGGATGGACAGATAAAGCGCTTCTCAGATAAGGTCAAGTTCAAGGAGTTCATCATCACCAAGCCCTTATTATATGAAATGTTAAAGCGACTTATCTAAGAAAAAGAAGATCAAAAATAGGACAGTGAAAAGACAGCGAACTCACAGCTATTAAGAACCACACCGAAAACAAAAGCAAACTAAGCAAACAGCTAGAACAGGAACAGAACCACAGAAATGGAGATCATATGAAGGGTTAGCAATGGGGGCATGGGAGGAGGAGAGAGGGGGAAAAGGTACAGAGAATGAGTGGCATAGATAGTGGGTAGAAAATAGACAGGGGGAGGGCAAGAATAGTATGGGAAATGTAGAAGCTAAAGAACTTACGACACATGGACATGAACTAAAGGGGGGAATGTGGGTGGGAAAGGGTGTGTAGGGTGGAGGGGAATGATGAGGGAGAAATGGGACAACTGTAATAGCATAATCAATAAAATATATTTTAAAAAAAGATTGTTTCACTCTAGCTATACTGCAAAGAAATACTTACCAACTTTTGCAAAGGCCTCTTTGAGTTCATCGAGCTCATCTTTGGAAATCTGAGTGGTACCCATCTCATCCATTTAAAGAAGATCTGAAGAGAAACTCCAAAGGTTTCAAATTTTAAAAACTTTTTGTGATAAATATATTATAAACACTCCTGTGAAATTCTCATCTAAGGAATAATTTAAACAGAAAACCAGTGTCATCTGAATAGGTTCCCATATTAGTAGCTACAGCCAAAGTAAAGAAAATAAACAAATGAGAAGACACCATTTACCAAGTTACTCAGAAAAAAATATTCCTGAATCTTATTTTCAGAATATAAGATAGAGTCTAGTTACCTGGCAATGATAGTAAATAGATACACAATGGAACTTAGTTGCATGTGACCAAAGATTCATGTAAAATATGAATCTTTCCTAGCAATTCATTTATTTTTTAAATTTATCTCACTGTTTATTTCCATTTTCCAGCTTTATCGAGATATAATTGGAAATAATATTATGTAAGTATAAGGTATACAACTTGATGATTTGATATATGTACATATTGTGCATAGATTACCATAGTCACATTAGCTAACATGCCCTTCACCTCACATTCACTGTGAAAACAGATTTTTAAAAATTTTACTGACATTAGAGAGAGAGGAAGGAAAAGAGAGAAATGTTGATTTGTTATTCCACTTATTTATGCATTCATTGGTTAATTCTTATATGAGCCCTAATTAGGGACTGAACCTGAAACCTTGACTTATCCGAAGGGGGAGATGCTCTATCCAACTGAGCTAGCCAGCCATGAAAACACTGACTTTTATTTATTTATTTATTTATTTATTTATTTGATTTTTTTTGTTTGTTTGTTTGTTTTTAATTACTTTATACTTGTGCAATTACAGTTCGTTACATTTTCTCCCAACCACTCCCACACCACCGCCCCTGGCCAGACCTCCTTGCCTCCTTTGCTTCCACCCTCCCCCTTGGTTTTGTCTATGTGTCCTTTATAGTAGTTCCTGAAAACCCTACTCCCCACTGCCCCCTCCCCCCTCCCCTCTGGCTATTGTTAGATTGTTTTTAATTTCAGTGTCTCTGGCTATATTTTGTTTGCCTTTTTCTTTTGTTGATTATGTTCCAGTTAAAGGTGAGATCATATGATATTTGTCCCTCACTGCTTGGCTTATTTCACTTAGCATAATGCTCTCCAGTTCCATCCATGCTGTCACAAAGGGTGCTCCTTCTTTCTCTCTGCTGTGTAGAATTCCATTGTGTAAATGTACCATGGTTTTTTGATCCACTCATTTACTGATGGGCACCTGCTTGCAGCTCTTGGCTATTGTAAATTGTGCTGCTACAAACATTGGGGTGCATAGGTTCTTTTGGATTGGTGTTTCAGGGCTCTTAGTCCCATACAGTTGGTTCTCTTTTCATTTTAATGCTGTTTTCATTAGCCATGCAGAAACTTTTTAATTTGATGAAATCCCATTTGTTTATTCTTTCCTTTATGTCCCTTGCTTTAGGGGACCTATCAGAAAACACTGATTTTTAAATAGCATACTAACACCTACCAGTCATTCCCATTGAAGGAAGAACCAATTAAAACAAATTACATTTGCCCAAACAAATTACATGATATAGAAATACACAAGTGGCTCTAATAAACATATCTTTATGCACATAACATTATTTGAATTTATACCCTTTCAGATTTGGCTCTGTTTTACCTATTTTGCCAATGGAGGGGAGATTGGCAAACTATGACCTTGGGCCCAGTCTGGGCCAAGTATAGTTTTTATAGATAAACAAACATTTGCAGTCAATTTTGATGATAAGGCACATTAACTTTGAACCCCCACAAATTCCATTGCTTTCAGTTTCCACCATAATGCAATATAGACTTATAATGACTGATTTTTAAAAATTAAATAAAACAGGCTTTTAAAGAACATAAAACAGAACTTGTCTGTTCATAAAGTTTTCTTACCTGTGATGTTAAGATGTTACAAAAGACTGACAACTTCTCTGTAGATAGTAAGTTAGGTAATATTTTTCAGATGGTCTCAGTATCTATAAGGTAGTGAAAGATCTTCAGTTAGATTCGATGTCAAGCATTCTCAAGATTAAGATTAAAAAGCAATTTTTCATAAGTTAAGCTGCAACCCAATGATAGTACTTTTTAAAAGTATTCTATATTTTAGTAACATGATGTTCAACACTTCTGATTACAAAAGTACAATATAAGATTTATTCCAATTTCCTTTACACACATTTTAAGAAATCATGTTTTCAATACAGAATTACTACCCTTTGCCATGAATTATATCATCAAGAACAATGTCACAGAAAGTCTGAAAGTGAGACTGCCTCAGAAAATCCCAAACATGTGGCCTCTCCTTTATCTCTACAGGTCCTTTCCAGTTTGGGCGGTTTGTCAGTCAGGAATAATCTGAAGTATGTGAGTTAAAAAAAAGGACATTTGATTGTATTCTCATACTACCATGTCACTTCCATAAAAAAGAAAAGTAGACAAAGATGGTTATGGACATAATCCTGCCTGTCCAACCCTTCATTTCTGCTGACCGATGGGTGCTGACTAAATCCTTCCACTTCCTGCCTTTGCAGGCAGCAAGACTGAACAAGGCAGAAATTTCTTTCCTTCTTCCTCATACCCCTTAGCAGCACACGTAGACCCCTATGCTCACACAATTTTACCAATATTTTAGGCATCTCTTAGATGCCTAGTTTCTACCCTCAACATATTTACAATCTGGGGAAGGCAAACATGTAAATAATTATAAACCAACACAAAGAGAATTAGTGGAGGCAATAAAAGATATAGAAGGAAATGGGCTCAGGAAAATGTAATGATTATCAACTCCTCACATAGGCCAGGAAAGCAGTAATTTTGTTCTCCCTTACTCAATTAGAAAATACTTAGACCTCATGGAAATGATTTGAACACACCCATACACTTAAAATACCTTGGTATAATGCAGCATTTAAAAACCCTAAATATACTTTCAACTTTTCTAACTTCTTATTCCAGTCTAATTGTCTTAATGAAAACCTAAAGTGACTTCTTACATCTGTAACTCAGATTTTTTTTCTATGGGAGACATAAAGAGGTACACACGAATAAGAATAAAGAGGAGAATTGGAACATGCATATGTACCCCAAACAACATTTCCAGGCAAATTTGGTATAGAATAACAAATTAGTTTAATTTAGGAGACTTTCACTTAAACATACTCAATTTCATGTATTTATAATTATTTGTAAGTAAATGAATGCTACTCTGAAGTACGTGAGCTAAAACTAAAAAATACAAAGTGAAATTTATTTTATTAAATACTTTTGAATTTTACTGTTGTTCAAGTACAGTTTTCTGCCTTTTCTCCCCACCCCAGTCCTCCCGACCTCCTTCCCATTTCCACGTCTCCTTCTTTTTCTCCATGTGTCCTTTATAGTTGCTCCTATACACTCTTCACCCTTTTACCCCCATTACCCCTTATTCTCTCCCCTCTGATTACTGTCAGTTTGTTCTTAATTTTGATGTCTCTGAGTATATTTGGCTTGTTTGTTTATTCTGTTGATTAGGTTGCACTTAAAGGTGAGATCATATGGTATTTGTCTTTCACTGCCTGGCTTATTTCACTTAGCATAACACTTTCAAGATCCATCCATGCTGTCACAAAGGGAAGGAGCTCTTTCTTTCCGTTGCATAGAATTCCATTGTGTAAATGTGCCATGGTTTTTTGATCAATTCATTTACTGATGGGAACTTAGATTGCTTCCAGCACTTGGCTATTATAAATTGTGCTGCTATAAACACTGAGGTGCATAGGTTCTTTTGGATTGATGTTTCAAGATTCTTAGGGTATAATCCCAGCAGTGGAATTACTTGGTCAAAAGGGAGTTCCATTTTTAGTTTTCTGAGGAAATTCCATACTGTTTTCCACAGTGGCTGCACCAGTCTGCCTTCCCACCAACAGTGCACTAGGGTTCCCTTTTCTCCACATCCTCTCCAGTACTTGATCTTCATTGATTTGTTGATGGCCATTCTCAATGGTGTGAAGTGGTATCTCATTGTGGTTTTAATTTGCATCTCTATGATAGCTAGCGATACTGAACATCTTTTCATGTGCCTCTGGATTCTCTGTATGTCCTCCTTGGAGAAGTGTCTGTTCAAGTCCTTTGCCCATTTTTTAATTGGGTTGCTTGTCTTCGTAGAGTGGAGTCCTGTGAGTTCTTTATACATATTGGAGATCAAACCCTTGTCTGAGGCATCATTGGCAAATATGTTTTCTCATACGTTTGGTTCTCTTTTCATTTTAATGTTGTTTTCTTTAACCATGGAGAAGATTTTTATTTTGATGAGGTCCGACTTGTTTACCCTTTCCTTAATGTCCCTTGCTCCAGGGGACACATCAGTGAAAATATTGCTGTGTGGAATATCTGAAATTTTCCTGCCTATCTTCTCCTGAAGGACTTTCATGGTGTCGCAACTTATATTTAAGTCTTTTATCCACCTTGAATTTATTTTTGTGTATGGTGTAAGTTGGTGCTCAAGTTTCATTTTTCTGCATGTAGCTGGCCAGCTCTCCCAACACCATTTGTTGAAGAGGCTATTTTTGCTCAATTTTATGCTGCTGCCCCCTTTGTCAAACATTGATTGACCATAGAGACTTGGGTTTATTTCTGGCCTCTCTATTGTGTTCTATTGGTCTATGTGTCTGTTCTTATGCCAGTACCAGGCTGTTTTGAGTACAGTGGCCTTCTAATACAATTTGATATGAGCTATTGTGATCGCACCCCTTTGTTCTTCTTTCTCAAAATTGTTGCAGGTATTTGGGGTTATTTATGGTTCCGTATAAATTTTTGAAGTGTTTGTTTTATATCTTTCCTTCCTTTTCTTAAAACAGTCCAATTAGCATCTCTTGCAGAGCTGGTTTGGTGGAGGTGTATTCTCTCAGCCTCCTTTTGTCTGCAAAACTTCTTATTTGGCCTTCCATTTTAATAGACAGCCTTACTGATTAGAGTAGTCTTGGTTGCAGGACTCTGGTTTTCATTACTTGGAATATTCCTTGTCATTCTCTTCTGGCTTGGAGCATTTCCATTGAGAAGTCAGCTGCTAACCTTATCGGGGCTCCCTTGTATGTTACTTCCTGTTTCTTCCTTGCTTCCTTTAAGACTCTGTCTTAGAATATTGCCATTTTAATTATGATGCGTCTTGACGTGGGCCTCTCTGGGTTCCTCTTGATTGGGACTCTCTGTGTTTCCTGGATTTGTGTGACTTTTTCTCTCATCAAATTAGGGAACTTTTCCATCATTACTTTTTCAAATAGGTTTTCTATCCCTTGCCCTTCTTTTTCTTCTGGTTCCCTATTATACTGATATTATTGTGTTTCATGTTGTCTTGCAGTTCCCTTAACCCCTTTCCATTCTTTCTGAGTCTCTACCTTTTCTTGCTCTTTCTGTGTGTTTTTTCTATCTTGTCATCCATCTCAGTGATTCAGTCCTCTCCTTGACTCAGCCTGTTTGTAATTCCTTCTGGTGTGTTTTTTATTTCCGAGATTTTATTGTTCATTTCTTCCTGGATTTTGTTTATAGTTTCTATTTCCTTTTTCACATTGTTGTAGTTCTCACTCAGTTCCTTGTAGTTGTCTGTGAGTTCCTTGAGCATCTTTATAACCATTATTTTAAATTCTATATCTGATAGTTTGCTTATCTCCATTTCATTTAACTCTTTTAGTGGGGAGTCTCTCATTCCTTTTGATTGCATGTTCTTTTTTTGTCTCCCCATTTTAGGTGACTGTTTTTGTTTGTTTCTGTGCTTCCTGATGATTTGCTTAGCTAGCTGTCTTTGTATAGTGAACTTCTGTGGTAGGAATTCTATGGGGTTCAGTGGTGTGTTCTCTTTGGTCTCCTTGTCTGGATGCTCTAGGGTTGCCCTTTCTTCTATTGGTGTGGGCTATCTCACTGTACTTGGGTTTTTACCTTTTGGCGGTTCCTTTGTTGGTGGTTTCTCTCCTCCTGCTGGTATACTGATGTTCCCAGCTCCCACCTATTCTTGTATGTGATCAGTGGCAGGGAGCAGGCAAAATGGATTAAGACAGTGGGACACTATTTTATGGGATTTAAAGTACCAGCAAGTAGAGAAGAGCTAGGAGATTCTTTGGATAAGTATAGCATTAACTATGATATTTCACCCAACTATCCACTTTTTAGAAAAGGTGAAAGAGATAAGACTCATGTTAGAGGGGAGAAGGATTGTGAGCTGAATCCAGAAAACAGAGTGCTTGTGCAAGGTTAGATGATGAAATATAGTGAGAGTGAAGGATAGAAAGTAGGTGTAGTGTGAGAGAGAATACAGTTAACCTCAACAATAATAATGCTCAGGACTAAAGTGAAGTAGGCTAAGATCAGGGAGGGGTGCTATGTAGTATGTACAATTGTATGGAACAGCAATTATTTACAATAGTACTGGAACAACAATAATATGACAAGAAATATATGATTTGAACAACCAGAAAAGAAAGTACATGATGAAGAGTAGTGTGTTATAGGAACATGAATGAAGCAAAGTGAAAGAAGGAAAATTAAAATACAATACAGAGATAATAAGGAAAACCAGTCTAACAATGCAATTAAACAGAAATAAAATGTGGAAAACTAAACATATGGAAGAGAAATAAAAAATACTAATAAAATAAAAGTAAAAATAATGAAAAAATAATAATACACATAAACAATAAAACACCAGCTCTATGTGACTGAAAAGTGACATTTGTCTCAGTTTCTCAATTTTGGGGGTTAGCCTTCTGATCCCCCTTTGGATCTGTCTCTGGACCCTTCCTAACTCCATGTCTTATTGTCTCACTTAGGGGAAGAGAAAAAAGAAAAAAAGAGAGGAAAGAAAAACATAAGCCTCCTGCGACCTGAAACCTATTTAGTTAGTTGTGCTGGTCTTCCTGGATGCCATAGGAAGATGGGGGCTGAGCTTCAATTTTCTCAGGGACCAGGTCTGGAGTGCAATATTCACAGTTGCCCAGCCTCCAGTCCAGGTTCTCCGTGACCTTCCAGGCTCAAATCAGCACTCAATCTTTGGGCACGTGCAGTTCAAATCACCCTCAGGGTGAGCCAGCTGCTGGAGAGTTCCTTACAAAGCAGCTGTCCACTGTTCTTAACAAGTACACGGTTTTTCACACAGCCCAACTTTCCAACCAGTCCCAAGACTATCAGAATCATGGTATGACATAGCCCAACTCCTCCCTTCTCCAGGTGTCCCCCAGCACCCAGCGGACAGTCTGGTGCTGGGGTCCACAGTCCCAGCGGATGTGTACCACTTCCGTGTGTCTACCACTTCATCTTCATTCCCCCCAGCAACTTCCAGCATCAAGGTCCCTCCTGGTGCCAGGCTGCCCTCCTTGCTCTGGTAGGGGAGGGAGCTGGTGATCTAACTCTACAACCCATATCCTGCAGCAGTCACTGGGCTAGGGGCCACAGTGGCCTAGGTCCCTGCACAGATTCCAGGGACCTTACCATCCCAGCGCAATATCCTCACTGTCTGTTGTTCAATGTCCTCTACAATTTTTAGCCTCCAAACTTCATATTAGCTGTGATCCCATTGGCTGTTCACTCTGTTCCTCAGAAGATCAGCTACGTATTCCAGCTGGGCACAGGGAGAACTGGGCTCCACTCCCAGTACCTCACCACCATCTTACCCAAAGTCAAATTTAAAGGCTCACAATATATGCTTTAGTTCACAAAAAAAAAAGTTTTTAAATTAGCTATTAATTCAGATCCCCCACACTATGAATTTTTTAAAAAGGCTTATCCTTAAGACTACTCATAGGTATTTGATTGTATCTTTAAGGAAACTGAGCAACTAGTACTATCCTGAGAGAAAGCATCACATTGCAATAATTTAGGAAAGACTGCCAGGTAGGTAGCATCAATAGAGTTTAAAAAATTAAACTCTTAGAAGAACTTCTGGCCAAGATGGAGGCATAGATGGACACACTGTGCCTCCTCTCACAACCAAAATTAAAGACAACAAAACTTTAGAACAAAAAGAAAATCCAGATCAGATAGAAAATTGAATTGTATGGAAGTCCAACAATAATTCACCCAGACCGGTAAGAAGAGCAGAGTCGGCGGCTGCTGGACAGGGATCGGGGCAGAAGAAAGCAGTGGCTAGTGGTCCCGGACATGCAGGTGGCAACCAGGTGCGGGGAGGCAACGAGAAGACCAAGCGAGGCACACAAGCCGGCTGACCGTGGTCACACATTTGTGTGCAGATAAACAGGCGAAAACAGGCTGCGAGACAGACTGTACAATCCAGGGCCCCAGCACCAGGAAATAAGGCCTAAAAGCACCGATTAAAAACACTTGTGGGGGTTGAAATGCTGGGAGAGATTCCCAGCCTCACAGGAGAGTTTGTTTCTAGAGACCCACAGGGTCCTAGAATGTACACAAGCCCACCCACACAGAAATCAGCACCAGAGGGCCTTATTTGCTTGGGGAAAGCAGCGGAAGGGACTGGAATCCGAGAGAGAGGAGCAAGTGCCATTGTTCCCTCTCGGACTCCACCCCCACATACAGTGTCACAACCCAGCCACTGGGCTGCCCCGCCCTGGGGAACACCTAAGGCTCTGCCCCTCACTACATAACAGCCATGACCAGACCCCCCCAAAAAATTGCTCAAATGGGAGAACAGATCAAAGCCCAAGAGCCAATTCATCTAAGCAACCAAGAGACAGCCAACCTATCAGATGCACAGTCTAAAGCACTGGTGATCAGGATGCTCACAGAATTGGTTGATTTTGGTCGCAAATTAGATGAGCAAATGAAGGCTACAAAAAGTGAAATGAAGGAAAACGCACAGGGAACCAATAGTGATGGGAGGAAAACTGGGACTCAAATCAATGCAGTGGAACAAACAAACAATCAGAAAATAATGAAGAAACAAGAATTCAAAAAAAGAAGGAGAGGCTTAGGAATCACCAGGGCATCTTTAAACATCCCAACATCCGAATTAAAGGGGTAACAGAAGGGGAAAGGGAAGAGGAAGAGCAACAAGTGGAAAACTTATTTGAACAAATAATAAAGGAGAACTTCCCCAATCTGGCAAAGGAAATAGACTACCAGGAAGTCCAGGAAGTTCAGAGAGTCCCAAAGAAGTTGGACCCAAGGAGGAACACACCAAGGCACATAATTACATTAGCCAAGATTCAAATGAAGGAGAGAATTCTAGAAGCAGCAAGGGATAAGGGGGCAGTCACCTACAAGGGAGTTCCCATCAGACTGTCAGCTGATTTCTCAAAAGAGACCTTACAGGCAAGAAGGGGCTGGAAAGAAGTATTTGAAGTCTTGAAAGTCAAGGACCTACAACCAAGATTGCTCTATCCAGCAAAGCTGTCATTTAGAATGAAAGGGAAGATAAAGTGCTTCTCAGATAAGGTCAAATTAAAGGAGTTCATCATCACCAAGCCCTTATTATATGAAATGTTAAAGGGACTTATCTAAGAAAAAGAAGATAAAAAATATGACAGTAAGAAGACAGCAAACTCATGGATATTAACAACCATACCTAAAACAAAAGCAAACTAAGTGAACAACTAGAAAAGGAGCAGAACCATAGAAATGGAGATCATATGGAGGGTTAGCAACAGGGGAGTGCAAGGAGGAGAGAGGGGGAAAAGGTACAGAGAATAAATAGCATAGACAGTGGGTAGAAAATAGACAGGGGGAGGACAAGAATAGAGTGGGAAAAGTAGAAGCTAAAAAACTTATGACACATGGACATGAACTAAAGGAGGGGAATGTGGGAGGGAGCGGGTATGCAGGGTGGAGGGGAATGATGGGGGAGAAATGGGACAACTGTAATAGCATAATCAATAAAATATATTATAAAAAAATTTAAAAAGGCAACAAAGAAATTAAACTCTTAGAAATTACAGAAGCTCTACTGTTCTTCATGGGGCATTGTACTTTTGGGCCTTTTCTTCTCAAAGCAATGAAAACATTCCAGACTGGGGCTTAGAAATAAGACATGATTTGACACGGTTATTGCCCTTTAGACACTTCATTCAATCTTAAGCCCCTTAGCAAGCTGTTGTTCCTCACCCAAGGATGCAGTATGTTTTAATGGAAAGACCATTGGTTGTGACACCAGAAGACCTCAATTAATGTCCTGGCATTATTTCCTTTCCACATATCTATGAGCACATTTGTTTAGTCTCTCTGAGCCTTAGTTTGCTCATTTGAAAATGGCAATAAATAATACCTACTTCCCCATGGTCCTTGTGAAGATTAAAGATGGCAAATGTGAAGGCACAGTATAAAAGATAAAGTATTATACTTGAAGGAAAGATATCAAATCTTTCTTTAAATCCTTAAGGAATGAAAATAGAGAATAAATGAATGCCTAAGTAATTGTGAGAGACTACATAAATACAGGGTGGGGCAAAAGTAGGTTTACAGTTGTAAATATGCAAAACACAGAGTTTATGCTTGTATTATTATGCATTAAGTATTGTATTATTTGCCATACAAACAACTGTAAAGCTACTTTTGGCAAATCCTATATAAGTCATAAGTTCTACATAAGAAACTTTAAAATGGAATATATGAAAAGTTATCTTATTTGCTCTATGATTATTGAGTACAGAGTATAACAGATCTCCTTTACATATAAAAATTATAAGCCTTTTAGTCAAAGTAATTTAAGAAAAATGGGCCTAAAGAAAACATGTCTGCTATTTTTTTACTCATGGCTCTATTTAGCTCCTTCATGAGGGGTTTCTAAACACAACTTGAAGAGCATCCAGGAGGCAGTAAAAAATGTACAAATTTTACTTTATATATTTCAAGTCCCCTTTTAAAAATAGCTAATGGCTTGTCAATATTGTCACATTCCTCGTAATTTGCACATTTTTTCATGAGCAATGAAAAATAAAAGGTGAAGAGGTAAAAAGTAAATATTACTTGCGGAAAGTAAAGTTCACGCTCAAATTCACAGTATGTGATTTATAGGCAAAAAGAAAGTCTGACTTTTCCCCCTCTGTCTTCCTATAAAAGTGAACTTTATTTATGTGGAGAGAGCGATACACAGAGAAAGAACTGTTATTTAAAAGGAAAAAAAAAAACATATTTTCCCTCCATTTAAAGGTACCAAATGAAATAGTACTCAAAAGCAAAAATCTCCCAGTGTCTCTGCACTTTTCTGAATTCTCTCATATGCAAAGCACTCTAATCTGTCTCTAGCTCCTAAGCCTATCATCTCCTCTCCAAAGGGAAAAGCAGCAGGGAAAGAGCAAACCCTCTCTCTCCCTAACTATCTGAGTCACAAGGAAAGAGATTTTCAAATAAGGGAATAAAACAAAAGCAAACAAAACCTTGTTTGTTTTTTTTCATAAAGGATATGGTGTACAACAGGGTCTGAATTCAGGGCGTCACCCATAGAGGAATCTTATGCCTATGAAGTCATCCCTAATTATGGAGTTTGACTAACAATACAGCAATTATGAAACCACTCTACTGCCTCATTTGACTGTGCTTAACCCTGAACACTAATCTTTGTTGAGAAAGGTGTACCTGCAAATAACTACCTGAAACTATTACTCAAATTCTGAAAGGTATTTGTTAGGGATGAGGAGGGTTCCTGTTTTCATCCCCTAAGATGCTTTACCTTAGGAATGGAGCTGACTGAATAATCTATTTACTAACCTGTCATTCAGTACCATGTGGGCCATGAGGCAGGGCACACACATTGGGAATCTCATCTGTGGGTAATGAAGAGTTGATAATGAACTTTATAATTTTTTTCTTGAAATTGAAAGGCAACTAAAAGAAAATAGCAGGGGATATATCACCATAGACAATCTAAGCCATGAGTATGCCAGGTAAATAGAACTGGGAAAGCAAGGCTAATTACTTAAATCAGAGATTTGGCAACACATACTTAAGTCAGTAGTATAATGAAGACAGCAACAAAAGTGGACAAAATATGGAAAAATGTATTATTTTATACTATAGATGAAAAGAAACACCACCAGAGTCACTGCTATGTGTGAAAATTCAACAGTGATCAACAAAAACAGGTATGTCTTTATCCCTTTCCTCCATCCAAAACAGGCAGGGCTTTGGAACACCCACGCTTCAGGTATCTACCTGTATCAACAGAAACTGCCACCCTCACTCCTCCCTAGTTATGTAAATCAACAGCACTAGTCTCCAGGTCAGATAGGTATGCAACACTCTGTGAGCTACAGCTCACCTACTTGGTACTATGCTTACTCAAGCTCCAATCCCATGTTTCTGAATGACTTTAGAAGATTTTAACTTGAATGTTTGCCACATTCATTCACCCACTTATTTATTTATTAATTAAAGCCTTAATTAAAAGCTTAGTATGTACTAGGCAGTGCTGGGTGCTGAAAATATAGAAAGTTAGGAGCCAAAGTCCCCTTTTCTCAAAGAGCTTACTATCTAGTGGGGGAAACATGGAAAAAAAAAGACACAGCTTTAGTGCTATCTTATTTACTGAGTGGTAGGCATCAGGAAAATTTTTCCAGAGCAGGTAAGTTTTGAACTTTATCTTAGAATGTAAGTAGTACTATCTCAGGCAAATATCACTGATAAAGGCATTCTAGGCACAGACACATAAAGAGAAGAGTATTTTCGGGAGATGGAGAAAGACAGTGTGGTCAGAGCATTGTACCTAGGGTCTGTGACAGACATAACTGGAGCAGAAGGTCAGGGTCCAATTCAGAAGGGCTACAGTCAAAATCTGGATTTGAGACCTGACTGATGTGACTCAATGGGTTGGACATCATCCACAAACCAAAAGGTCTCCAGTTCGATTCCCAGTCAGGGCATGTGCCTTGCTTGCAGGCCAGGTTCCTGGTTGGGGGCATGCAAGAGGAAACTGATATTGATGATTCTCTCACACATCAATGTTACCCCCTTTCTCTCACCTTTCCCCTTTCTCTAAAAATAAATTTATATTTTTTTAAATATAGACTTGACCCTCTGGCCAAGGGAGCAGGAAGCTCAGTGAGAAAGATTCCAGTCAGGAAAGTTTGAATGTCCACAACTGAATTTATTGCTACATTATTTTCTCCCCTTTTAAGTAACTCTCCTGGTAAATCAGGTCTACTTTTCAATTTCTCCACCTTCCTCAGTCTCCAGCTTTATAAATTTGGCCACAATAAACGACAGAGGGGTGAAATCAATCGCTAAGCATTCTGGGTTCTTCCATCATACCCTTTTATTATCTCATGTCTGGACTACTCCAAAAGCCTTTTGTAGCTAATCTATCTAGTCTTGTCTCTCTCCAATGTATTTTTTACACTGCTAATTTCCTGAACAGTAGATCTATGATATATTCAAAAGAAAGTCCCAACTTTGAAGCATGACATTCAAGGCTCTAGACTTTTCTACATTGATACCTGCCTATCTTCCTAATGTTACTGTCTATTACATGCAGTGCACCCTTGAATCACACTCCATTAAAGGTTCCCCACTCCCAAGCAGGTCATGTATTTGACCCCACTCACCTCCAGTCCTCCTGTACATAATGTTCCTCAGCCACTTCCTATCTATTCTTCAAGAGCATTTTTCAAAAATATTTTATTATTTTTTTTTACAGAGAGGTGAAGGGAAGGAGAAAGAGAGAGAGAGAGAAACATCAATGTGTGGTTGCCTCTCACATGCCCCATATTGGGGACCCGGCCTGCAACCCAGACATGCGCCCTAACCAGGAATCTAACCGGCAACCATTTGGTTTGCAGGCCAACACTCAATCCACTGAGCCACACACCAGCCAGTGCTCTTCGAGAGCATTTTTAAAAAAGATTTTATTTACTTATTTTTAGGGAGAGAGGAAGGAAGAGAGAAAGAAACAGAAACATCGATCAGTTGCCTCCTGCACATGCCCTGACCTGGGACTGAACCCGCAGTCCAGGCATGTGCCCTGACCAGGAATCAAACCATTGTTCTTTACCTTTGCAGAATGATGCCCAACCAACTGAGCTACACCAATCAGAGCTTCAAGAGCATTTTTAAGAAAATCTCTTCACACTGTCCCCATCTGAGACCAAAAGTTCTCTCTTCCCAGTACTCTCACAGAACTGTGTGTTTTCTTCTATTACAGTAAGCTCTGGATTCTCTCAGATGGCTCTAATTTTAAATACTTTGTTTTACTCTCAGACCATATGTACCAATTTTTGAATGGGAAAATATAGTCACCACAATGATAGCATTTAATACTATTATACTAAGTTCTTTTATGGCAGATACCATATCCCATTCATCCTCATATTCCCAGCCCCTGTCACAATGTCTCTGGAGTAGGTAATAATAATAATAATTAAGGCAATATAATAGCATATCATCGTAAGTTTGTATTACAGCAGCTAACATTTACAGAGGACTTATATTTTACATGCTACTTCTCAGAAAGCCTATATGAACCAGGTGATATTGTTATTACAATTTTACAGAAGAGTCAACAGGCTTCAAGAATTTGAACAACTTGTATAAAGTCACATAGTAAGAGAGGTAGAGCCGGGTCTCAAACCCAGGTCTGCCTAACACCAAAGTCAGTATTCTTTTTTTTTTTTTTTTTTCCTTTTTTAGATTTTTTTATTTATTTATCTTTAGAGGGGAAGGGAAGGAGAGAGGGAGAGAAACATCAATGTGCGGTTGCCTCTTGTATGTCCCCTGACGGGAACTGGCCTGGCAACCCAGGCATGTGCCCTGACTGGGAATCGAACCGCGATCTTTCGGTTCGCAGGCCCGCGCTCAATCCACTGAGCTACACCAGCCAGGGCCAAAGTCAGTATTCTTAATCATTAATGCTATATAGCCTTCTCAACAAACACTTACTGAATGAATTTATTTCACCAACAAGACTATAAACTTTAATATTAGAGCAGAAATACAGCTTACCCATCTCTTTTCACCATAGCACTTGGTATAAAGCATGCACTTGGTGCATTCTCAATAAATATCTTTTGAATTAAAAATAACCCACAACTAGTACCTACAATCATTTTGATCATGTCAGTTCCCTTTTATGAAGCTACAATTGCTTATGCCTAAACAGGTATCTAATTTCTGACTGATATTCCAAGGTCCTCTAAAGTGGTCCTGTTAGTCACATCTAACCAACTTTACCTTTCAACAACGCTTAGTAGCTTTTGTTTCATCCTGCCCCTCCTTATTTCTCTCTCTCTTAGAAAGAATCCCCTTTTATATCTAACTCTCACATTTATAATTCTCTCCCCCTTCTCTTCCTATCCAAATTCTTCTCAATCTTCAAGGTTCAGCAGAAGCCTCATCCTCTCCCAAACTATGTCTCCCAATGACTCCACCTCTGCTCTTTTTCCTCAGTTCTCACAGCATTTAAAATCTTGCCACAAAACTTAGCAATTTAATTACAGACTCCTGTGTATATTTATATAAGTGGACATGAGGACAGTGGAGCTGGAATATCCACCATCCTATTAGATTCAGTTCATCTGCCTCCTCTACACAGATCCTCAAATTTGGTCAAAGAGAATAATCTTCCCCAATAAAGGATAACCATTCTTTTATCAACAGCTCACAAATATTTGTCTAACCACTTGATCTGAAAGTCTTATTTCAAAATTGTTTCTAAAGAACAGAGTCTAAACCTAATCTTCCTCTCTTGTACTCCCACAGTAATCCACTGCTGGATGCTGGGTACAGAGACATGGCTCAAAAATTACTCCAACTACCTGCCACGTTTTGAGGGTAGGAATAATTCCCAGCATGCCCAATATCCAATGATTATTGAAATTGTATTAGGGAAGAAACAAGAGCCTAGGGACTTTCAGAAACAAGAGTTAAGGGATTTTTCCCAGGACAGAGCAATGCAGCAAATGTAAAATTAAAAGAGTGTGTATGAGAGAAGGCAATTAACTACTCTCATCATAAAAACAAAATCAAAGAGACTATATACACATTGCTTTGTGGAAAGAAGGTTCATGCCTCTTAGAGCCTTTGGAATAATTTCAAAGCTACTAAGAAACATGACCATGCTATTTAGAAGTATGAATGGTTGCCAGAAAATACAGAGTGATCTCTCTCTACCTAATATTAACTTGTTTTCATTAAAGGATAAGGGATTCACTTAGTCCTCAAACTTAAATCACCAAAACTATAATTGTGCAAAACACACTGAATGTAGGCAAAAGATTCAATAAAGATTACATGAGATCTGTATGGAAAAAGCCCAGCCATTATTAATAAAATAAGAACGGTTTGCATGACATCAATGTAACCTGGCAGCCAAGGAGAGTGGACTGGAATGTGCATGTGTGAACAATGATGACTTCACTGGACTAGTCAGTGGGGCAGTAGATGCCGTTGGGTGAGTATGTATACTGTGTGGCCATCGTATTCAAAAGGTCTGAATATAGTAATGAATCTGCATCAAATTTTGCATTAAACTTGTACATTCCTCCGTGGAAACTATTTAAATGGTTCACAAGGGCACAGCTATGGGCAAACGGTGATGGGTCATTTCATCAGAACAATGTGCCCACTTATGCATCATACCACATGCAGACTTTTTTTTTGTGAAATATCAATGACCCTGGTGACTCAGCACCCCTTCAGCTCAGATTTGGCACCCTGTAACTTCAAGCTTTTCCCAAAACTAAAATCATCTTTAAAAGGGAAGAGATTTCAGGCCATTGATGAGATTCAGGAAAATACAATGGAGCAGCTGATGGTAATTGGGAGAACTGTGTGAGGTCCCAAGGTGCCTAATTTGAAGGGGACTGAGGCATCATTGTCTTATGTAAAATGTTTCTTGTATCTTGTATCTTCTTCAATAAATTTCTCTGTTTTTCCTATTACATAGCCGGATACCTTCTGGACAGAGCATATATATATTTTCCAAAAGTTCTTTCTTTAAAACACTGGTGTACAGTGATCAAAAAACAGAAAGAAATAAAAGGCATCCAAATTGGAAAAGAGGAAGTAAAATTGTCATTTTTTGCAGATGATACGATAGTGTACATTGAAAGCCCTTTAGGCTCCACCAAAAAACTACTCGACCTAATAAGTGAATTTGGCAAAACAGCAGGATACAAAGTCAATATTCGGAAATCAAAGGTATTTTTGTACACCAACGGTGAACTATCAGAAATAGAAATCAGGGAAAAAATCCCATTTGATAGAGCAATAAGAAAAACAAAGTACCTAGGAATAAACCTACCAAGGATGTAAAAGACCTGTACTCAGAAAACTACACAACATTGAAGAAAGAAACTAGAGAAGACACAAACAATGGAAGCATATACCATATTCATGGACTGGAAACATTAACATCATCAAAATGTCCATACTACTCAAAGCAACTTACAGATTTGATGTAATCCCTATTAAAATACCAATGACATATTTCACAGATATAGAACAAACATTTCAAAAATGTATACGGAAGCATAAATGACCCCACATAGCCACAGCAATTTTGAGAAAGAAGAACAAAGTAGGAGGGATCACAATTCCTGACATCAAAATATATTACATGGCCACAGTAATCAAAACAGTGTGGTATGGGCATAAGAAGAGACACATAGATAAATAAAACAGAATAGAGAGCCTAGAAATAAACCCAAGTCTCTATGGTCAATTAATATTTGATAAAGGAGGCAGAAGCATAAAATAGAGTAAAAATAGCCTCTTCAACAAATCATGTTGGGAAATCTAGACAGCTACATACAAAAAAATGAACCTCGACCACCAACTTACACCATATACAAAAACAAACTCAAGACAGATAAAAGACTTAAATATAAGTCGCTGCAACACAATAAAAGTCCTAGAGGAGAACATAGGGAGGAAAATCTCAGATATTCCATGCAGCAATATTTTCACTGATATGTCCCCTAGAGCAAGGGACATAAAGGAAAGAAAAAAAAAATGGGACTTCATTAAAATAAAAAAGTTTCTGCACAGCTGAAGAAAACATCAGCAAAATGAAAAGGGAACCAACTGTATGAGAAAATATGTTTGCTAATGATACCTAGGACAAGGGTTTAATATCCAAAATATATAAAGAACTCACATGACTCCTCTCCAGGAAGACTACAACTCAATTAAAAAATGGGCAAAGGACTTGAACAGAGACTTCTCCAAGGAGGACATACAAATGGCCTAGAGACATGAAAGGATGCTCACCATCATTAGCCATCGGGGAGATGCAAATTAAAACCACAATGAGATACCACTTCACACCACTGAGAATGTCCATAATAAACAAACAAGTGCTGGCAAGGTTGTGGAGCAAAGGGAACCCTAGTGCACTGTTGGTGGGAAGGCAGACTGGTGTAGCCACTGTGAAAAACAGTATGGAATTTCCTCAGAAAATTAAAAATGGAACTCCCTTTTGTCCCAGCAATTCCACTGCTGGGATTATACCCTAAGAATCCCAAAACATCAATCCAAAAGAACCTATGCACCCCCATGTTAATAGCAGCACAATTTACAATAGCCAAGTGCTGGAAGCAATCTAAGTGCCCATCAGTAAATGAATGGATCAAAAAACTGTGGTACATTTACACAATGGAATACTACACAGCAGAAAGAGAGAAGGAGCTCCTACCTTTTGCGACAGCATGGATGGATCTGGAGAGTATTATGCTAAGTGAAATAAGCCAGGCAGTGAAGAAAAATACCATATGATCTCACCTTTAACAGGAACCTAATCAACAAAACAAACAAGCAAGCAAAATATAACCAGAGACAGTGAAATAAAGAACAAACTGACAGTATCGGGGGGGGGGGAGAAGTGGGGAGGGTTGTCTGGAACATTTATGAAGGACACTATGACAAAGCCAAAGGTGGGTAGGATAGAGAGTGAGAGGTGGGGATGTCTGGGGTAGGGGGGACTAGTGGGGGGAAATGGAAACAACTGTACTTGAACAACAATAAAAAAGAGAGGAAAAAACACTGGTGTTGAATGAGTACTGACAATAAAACAGGCCATACTTCTTAAAAATTAGGACACAAATGCTCACCTTCTCTTGGCACATTCATTCCTATATATGACATGCTTCTGCTTCCCTGTATTTAATATTGCTTCATTTCAGACTCTTAAATGCTAAGTACCATGAATAACCACTCCCATTGTATCAGTGCTAATAACTTAGTATAAACATAACAAAACACTCAGGTATCTATGTGATTCACTTTTTATTTTAGGATTTTTTTTGCATGCATAAGTCATCACTATGGTACCCATAATTTTTTATTGATTAGTTATGTATCTTTCTCAATTTAATAATTTGTTACTCTTCAAGTCAAAACAAGTGAGTTGAACTCTAAATGCCTTCATATGTCACAGGTTCCTCTTCCTGAAAGTTTAGGAAAGGTTAAAGCAGAACGAAGAAGTGGTAAAGGATTTTACTGTTTATTACTTTAGCACATCAGCATCATTAAAAATTGCTTATTGTATTCAATGTGGACAGCAAACCTCTATGAAATCGATATTCAACATGTACAGTATACTTTACTTAGCTAGGTTGTTTTTCAAGCCTAGATATGATAATTCTACTTGACATTTCAGCTGCAAATTGGTAAAACTAAACAGGGGTCACTGCTAGATACTCCCAAATAAAACTACCAATATTTTCCCAAGAGGTACTGTTACATATCATGTTAGGTTATACAGTATTTATGACTAAAAAAATAAATAAATAAATAAAGCAACTGGCCCTGCTTGGTGTGGCTCAGTGGGTTGAGCATTGTCTCTCAAGCCAAAAGGTCACCATGTTGATTCATGGTCAGGGCACATGCCTAGGTTTCGGACCAGGTCCCCAGACAGGTGTGTGCATGAGGCAACTGATGGATATTTCTCTTGTGCATCAACATTTGTTTCCCTCTCTCTAAAAATACATACAGACATAATATCTTTTAAAAAAAGAAAAAAGCACTTCCAGCCAAGATGGAGGCATAGGCGGACACACTGTGCCTCCTCTTACAAACAAAATTAAGGACAACAAATATTTAGAAACAAGAAAACAACCAGAATTTATAGAAAATTGAACTGTACGGAAGTCCAACAACCATCCATCCGGACCGGTAAGAGGGGCAGAGTCGCGGCAGGAAAAAGTGGAGGTGCAGACCAGGAATGCAAGCAGCAGCGGCTGGCAGTTCCCAGGTGCACAAGCAGTGGCTGGTGGTCTCCAGGCCCACAGGAAGCAGCTGGTGGAACCCAGGCACAGGGGGGCAACTGTGCAGACCCAGTGAGGCCACACCAAGGCGGCTGGCTGACCAGGTGGGCCCACAGTCACGCGCCGTGCAGATGGTCCAGGCAGAGGGGAAGTGGCGGAAGGGACTGAATCCAGGAGAGAGCAGAGCAGGTGCCATTGTTCCCTCTCAGACCCCACCCCCACATACAGTGTCACAACCCAGCAACTGGGCTGCCCCACACTGGGGAGTGCCTGAGGCTCCACTCCTCACTACGTAACAGCAGCACCTGCGCAGATAATCCAGGTGAAGGGGAAGCAGCAGAAGGGACCGGAGTCCAGGAGAGAGAGGAACAGGCGCCATTCTTCCCTCTCAGACCCTGCCCCCACCTATAGCATCACAACCCAGCAACTGGGCTGCCCCGCCCTGAGGAACACCTAAGGCTCCACCTCTCACTACATAATAGCCGCGACCAGACTAAAACCGAAACAAAACAAAATAAAAAAAAACCACCAAAAATAGCTCAAACCGGAGAACAAATAAAAGCCCCAGAGCCAATTCCTCTAAGCCATGAGGAGATAGCCAACCTATCAGATGCACAGTCTAAAGCACTGGTCGTCAAAATGCTCACAGAATTGGTTGATTTTGCTCACAAATTAGATGAAAAAAATGCAGGCTACAATACGTGAAATGAAGGAAGATGCATGGGGAACTGATAGAGATAGAAGGAAAACTGGGACTCAAATCAATGGAGTGGACCAGAAGGAAGAAACTAACAACCAAACAGAAAACGAGGAAGAAACAAGAATTCGTAAAAATGAGGAGAGGCTTAAGAACCTCCGGGACATCATTAAACATCCCAACATCCGAATTATAGGGGTCCCAGAAGGGGAATAAGAAGAGCAACAAGTGGAAAACTTATTTGAACAAATAATAAAGGAGAACTTCCCCAATCTGGCAAAGGAAATAGACTACCAGGAAGTCCAGGAAGCTCAAAGAGTCCCAAAGAAGTTGGACTCAAGGAGGAACACACCAAGGCACATTGTAATTACATTAGCTAAGATTAAAATGAAGCAGAGAATTCTAGAAGCAGCAAGGGATAAGGGGACAGTCACCTACAAAGGAGATCCCATCAGACTGTCAGCTGATTTCTCAAAAGAGACCTTCCAGGCAAGAAGGGGCTGGAAAGAAATATTTGAAATCTTGAAAAGCAGGGACCTACATCCAAAATTGCTCTATCCAGCAAAACTGTCATTTAGAATGGATGGACAGATAAAGCGCTTCTCAGATAAGGTCAAGTTCAAGGAGTTCATCATCACCAAGCCCTTATTATATGAAATGTTAAAGGGACTTATCTAAGGAAAAGAAGATCAAAAATAGGACAGTGAAAAGACAGCAAACTCACAGCTATTAAGAACCACACTGAAAACAAAAGCAAACTAAGCAAACAGCTAGAACAGGAACAGAACCACAGAAATGGAGATTATATGGAGGGTTCGCAACAGGGGCGTGGGAAGAGGAGAGAAGGGGAAAGGTACAGAGAATGAGTAGCATAGATAGTGGGTAGAAAATAGACAGGGGGAGGGCAAGATTAGTATGGGAAATGTAGAAGCTAAAGAACTTATGACACATGGACATGAACTAAAGGGGGGAATGTGGGTGGGAGAGGGTGTGTAGGGTGGAGGGGAATGATGGGGGAGAAATGGGACAACTGTAATAGCATAATCAATAAAATATATTTTAAAAAAAGAATAAAGGAAGTGGCTGACAGAACATAAATCTGGGTATATTTAGCACAATGCTTCTTCTACAATTAATTTAGATGAAAATAATACAAACACCAAAACATAACATTTCAAGTTAATATACCATTTGAGAGACATTTGTGAAGTGACCTGAAAATCCTTAGGTACTATTTCCATGATAAAATATGTTTCAAATTCTCAACCAATTGAGAAATAAACATTGGAAGGCTCTATCCTTTAGTGAAAGCTAACTCTGCCTTTTATCCAATCACAATTCACAGCCAATACATAACTGTAATTTTGCTCTGGGTTCATCCGAGAACTTTAAGGAGACTTAAACACTAGCTTACTATTTAATGTGAAGAAGAGATTGCTATATCCTGCATGTATGCTGCTCCAACAACCTCAGAGGATGCATAAGAGAAGTATGAAGGGTCGTTATTATAAGAAGGGCAGGGGAGCATAGATGGATATTATTTGCAAAGTCATGTGTAGGGGACTGTATAGAGTTAAATCAAGCTAGGTTAGTCCTCTTCCTACTTCTCTCATATCTACAGCTAAGTCACCTCAAATTTTGTTTGTATTGTTTACAAGGAGATGCACCATAAAGTCATAGTTGCTAACCACTAACTCCCTTTCCCCAATACCTATAGACCCTTTCAGTGCATGAAGACCATCTACTTCTCTATCTCCCCTACTAGTCTGTGAGCTCCTTGAAAACAGGGTTGGTACCTTATTTGACCATGTATCTTGGCTCACAATAAGCACCTACGAAATGTTTGTTGAATAAATCCTTATGGAGCCAAATAGAGAAAGTGAACTTAAACATAATGCAGGCTAAACAGTTGTCCATGTAGTTTTAAAAATGCATACTCTATTAGAGAAAGCTGTGAACCAAATAGTCAAGAGATTATAATGTTCCCACATTCTTCACATACAATTGGCTTGTTAGTATGCTTTAACTATCTACTCTTGATTAATACTTCAAGATACTACAAAACTCTTCAAGATGTTTGCAACCAGTCCTTTGAATGTAGCTGAAAGTCAAATGGAAAGATTGTTTTCAGAAACATTTTTTATATGCAACAATTTTGGCAATCAAACAGCACGTCTCACCTTTACAATACACATCATGTACAAATTATGTTTTGACAAATCTGCAATTTAAAGATAAAAGTAACATTTACAAATAAATGTAAATTGCTTCAAACTAAAGCTATACTTAAATTTTTGTTACAAAAGTTTTCAGTATATACAAAGGTAAGAGAAAATAATACAACAAACGCCCACAAATCCATCGTTCAGAGTCTGTATTTATCAGGAATTTCCCACAACTGTTTCATCTCTACTCCTTCCTGTTCCTTCTCTTGTTTTCCCCTCCCTTCCTCCCTCTTCTCCATCTTAAAGTATTTTAATGCAAACCCCAGAGACCCCAGGATTTCATTTTCTATAAACACATTTATTCTAGTCTAGAATCTATCATAAGCTAGATTCTAGTTGATCTTTCTTTTTCCAAGCACCTGTGAGTCACTGAAATCCCAAAGGGTACCTAAGTCTGTGTCATTTCCTGGAATAATATCCAATACCTCCATTTTAATTAAAAGTTTCTTTTCTTTTTTTGGGGGGGTACTTCATTAAAAAAGATAAGATCTTAAAGCAATGGCTACTTAAAAATAAGTTAATAACTTTTCCAATAATAGAAATATTCTATTCAATTTAATCAGATTGAAGACATTCTTTAAATTCTTGCCAGACAAGAATTTTGTATGTATTTAATGTACATCTTAATTACATTCTAAAAGCCCCTTTGCTTGTGATAAAGAGTACCATATCAAACCCAAAGACAACAAAATAATACCACTCCTCCCCCCTTGTTTACAAAGCTAAGGCATATCAAGTGCTTGGATTGAAATAGTGCACTTTCCTTTTTAAAAGGTCTAGTCCCTTCCATATTTCGTAAGTAAACTTTGACATGCTACAAAAATATCAGAATATTTTTTGAAAAATGTAACTCTGCTAACAAAGTTAGTTAATCTTCACACCTGACGGTATTTCCATTCTCCTTGCCTTAGAAAATTAACATTGAAGCTAAAAGTTACCTATACACCCCCCACAAGGCAAGATTAGACTAGTTAACATGCTTCAACTCAAACTAAGTATTATGATGTACAACTCAGAAATCAGTGGAGATACAATTTCAGCTTAGACTTTGAGCTAAGTTGAGAGCTTATTCATTAGTCACTGAAAGTATATTCTGCAGTGTTACATACCCTGCTTATATGGTTCTTAAATATAGTACTTGTTAATTGGAAACTAGATTCCTTTGTTTCATACTTCACTTTTTACTTCATTCAGGTGTACTAAGTGCAACCATTCTGAGATGTTACCCTTAACTCAGAGTTGGGATTTATAGAACTAGCTATATTAAAATATGGAGAAATAAAACTTATAGGATTACCATGTGATTTTGTGAGCATCAAAATTGCTAATCAGTACTATGTTATAACACTACTAAAATCTTATCACCAATGGTTTTCATTTATTTTGTAAAGCATAATTAAACATTAGGACAATGGTTTGTTATAGGTCATTTTGTAAAAGTAGAATACCGATTTAATCAAGACATGTTGTCATGACAACTACCTCATCTTCTGTTTCACAGAATATAGAAAAACCATTTAATAGGGATCAAAGGCATTTGAAATTCTACCCTATCCTACCCCACCAAACCCCCTGTACAAAATATAGAGTGATAGTTTCTGTTATTTAAACCTTTGGTCATGTAACTTGATACATATGGCTATATAATTAGGATTTCAAAACCAATTTTTAAAAAGTACAAAGTCCCTAAAATTGTCTTCCAAATAAAGACAGAATATACAGAGAACAGGTTAGACCTAAACTTCAAAAATTTCTCTTAAATTGGGTTCTACTGTAATAAATAAGGTGTCTTTAAATGTTTAACTACCTTTGAAGTAAATTTCTACTTAAATATTCAGTAACCTAAAAGTTAGAGCCTAACAAAATAATAGTAAAATAGTTACCCTTCTGCGAAGACCAGAGCAAACCTGTTTCTTGCAGCACTAATAGGTGGAACCTCCCACATTCAGAATGCCAATCTGGAAACCCAACATTCTTCTTACAATTGCAACTTTAGAGAGCAAGTCATAACACTTCCTGCTAGAAAAAGAGAACACCCTGACAAAAGAATGATATAACACTTATGAATTCCCTTCCTTCCTGCCTGCCTCACACTGTTTTTGCCAAGTATTAATGAATTCTATCTTCACAATATTTAGAGAAAAGTTATTTTTTTTTTATTCCAGCACCACTGAAACCATGCAAAAACACCAGGGAATTTAAAGTTGGTCAGGTCAAATAGCTACAACCCACATACCTATTTAGAGTTTGAACATTAGCCAAGTAACCTGCTTATTTTAGAAGACATGGATGGAACCAGCCTCTCCCCGGTGCCCAAGTCACTAGTACATTACTTAGGAGAGCTAACTCTCAGACCGCTTATGTTCTCTATTATTCATTTTGATCCAAACTCATTCACACGTTCATACAATATTTACCCTCTGTGAGCTAGGTGTTGCAGCATTTATTGCTAGTATCCACTGCACCTGTATTCTATTGAAATGTAAGCTGTTAAGTGTAGGAACTCTATTTCATGCCAGTGTCACATATGGGAACTAAGCCAATACTTCAACTGAATTTTCTACTGAGAGGCAATACTGCAGAGCAATTAAGAGCTCTAGAGCCAGAATGGGTTCAATCCTGGTTCAACAATTTTCTAGCTGTGCAAGTTCTTAGGCAAGTTTCTTAAGCTCTTTTGCCTGTTTTCACATCCAGGAACAACAGTAATTACTTCACATAATAGTAAACTACTTTGTACATTATTGTGATGCTTAAGTGATTTAATATCTGTTCAAAATTGAGATTATAGCCTGTCACAAAGTAAGCATTTTATATGTGATCACTGCTATTTTTTTTTAAGATTTTATTTATTTATTTTCAGACAGAGGGGAAGGCAAGGAGAAAGAGAGGAAGAGATACATCAATGTGTGGTTGCTTCTCATGTGCCCCCTACTGGGGACCTGGCCCAAAACCCAGGCCTGTGCACTGACTGGGAATTGAACCAGTGACCCTTTGCTTCACAGGTCAGTGCTCAACCCACTGAGCCACACCAGCCAAGGTGATCACTACTGTTCTTATTATTGAAATTGCTTTTTTAACTGGCATAGCAATTCTAATGCATGAATTGCTAAATTAACTAACTGGTTTGTGGGGAGTGCCCCTTATGGGAGAGAACAGAAAATCAACAGGAGTGATACACTAGACTCAGGAGACCATGTCTAATACTGAAAAAAATATTTGGAAGGAAATGGAGTGCAACAGGAGCATCAGAGTCTTAGGAGGCTGACAAATTTGAAGTCTGTGTGACCTTGAACAAATTACTTAGCTTCTCTGAGACCCATGTTCATATCTATAAATGTGGAGCTAATTCCATATGCTTCATAAGATTGCTATGATGATTAAATGAGACAATATAAGTATAGAAGGGGATCTGGCTCCAGCAAGGTGCTCAATAAGTGGCAGCCTCTATTATAATGTGCCTGGGATACAACAAGCATAACATCATCTGCTCTATCTGCCTGATAGGAGTGAAAGTGAGATAATAGCTACTCCAGTCCTTTATAAATAATATAAAGTAAACACAGTGAAACATTTTTTCATAATATACTGATTTCCCAGAATAAGGAGATGACTCACACTGCATCCACTTGTGAAAAGTATCTGGTAATCCATGTTAAGGAGGCAGAATGTTCTCCTGTCCTAATCACTAACCACCATTAGCAGACACTAGATTACATTTTATCTCCTTAGTAGAATAACTTTAACTTATTTCATCAATCGCAAAATCCCCATAAAACATCAAAAGGCAACACAATCCAGAACAGAAGGAATATAGTGGCAAGAGCCAGAGGACATGTTTTCCCATGTCTTTGTTGCTGACTCATCACTGCATGAAGCCTGTTCAACTTTCCCAAGACTCAACTTCACCAATTGCAAAACAAGCACATACTACTATCTGACTTCCGCCTATCAGTGAATATATGAGATAGCAAGTAACTCTCAAACACTTGAGCTACCCAGAAGGATATACATGTATTATCATGCAATTTACAGAGAAAATTGGGGCACAGGCAATTGCCTCACGTAAGAAGATAGTATAGGCATTAGATCAGAGACATTGGGTGTTTCCAGCCTTACTTTTTCTTCAGCCACACTTGTCACTTCAAACCCTTAGATGGGTCTGTCTCAAGTGCTATTAACTTCCTCAATGATAAGGCTACCTAGAGATGGCTTCCTTACATTCCCTTTCTTGTTCATCTGGAATGTATATGCTTTCTAGCTTTCTGAACTCTAAGGCTCATCTTTCATCATAGTGAAACCTATCAACACTAAGTCACTGATTTTAAAATCTATTCACTATATTATTACAGAAATCATTTAAACTACAAAACATTGTGGTCAAATTTCGAGGAATGTATACCCCTTTAGAAATGCATAGCTTCTACTTATTAACCACTACAACATTTCCTAAAAGACTATCCTGTCACATCAATAGTTCAACCAGTTTTAATCTTTGGTCCTAAATGTTTCACTTCACCTAATCTTTAATCTTTAATCTTCTAAATGTTTCACTCATCATCTGAGGTAATGTGTGCTGTATGGGTGGGTGGGAGGAGGAACATTTGTGTATGTGCATGTGTGTGTGTATTAACAGAATCTGTATTTTTACTGTGGGTGATGAAAATTGGTTTTGGAATAGAAGATGATGGCAAGGGTTGTGTAATACATTTCACAGTTTTATAAACGGGCCACGAAATGAAAACAACTTTTACACTTTATTTCAAATTCATCATGATTAATGCTGAGGAAAGCCTATGGAAACAAACCTATGTTTTATCTGTAGAGATAAGGCTCTCAGTCTAACAATCTCTCTCCCTCCCCAAACAAATCCATAAAGTTAAAAATTCACATACATGTACCTGTGGATACACATGGCCCTCAGGGTGGAAAGAAAGAAAGAGGTACCACCTATGCTGCATGAGTTTCATAGACATATCACTGTAATATACAGTTAGAACACAAGATCCAGATATAGTATTTTTAATGTCTCTTCCAACTTTCATTCAAATGTCATGCTCTCCACCACACCCGGTACCAGGTATAGTCTTCCCAAAGTAAGCGAAGAAATGAAGCAAAAAGATCTAACATAAAACAGGTACCAAATTAACATGCAGGAAATTACTACTATAATTTTGAACTTTCCTGGAAAGTTCAGGAAATTTATAGTAGAAACAGTATTAGGTACAGAAACTTCCTGTAGCACTGATGTGTCAGTGCTAATAATAAAGTAGATTTGGTTTATGTAATCATCTTTTACATATTGGATATGGGGAAAAACCACAAAGCATCCTAATTTTAATATTCCAAGGGCTGTCTCCCCAGTAAGTCTTCATTAGCTCTGTATTTGTGTAACAAAGTAATTAAATCTGTCAATATTTTAGAATAGGATGCCTTATTATATATTAAATTATAAACCTTGTCCAAATTATCAACTGACCTACACATAGGGCAAGGAACTTATTTAAAAGACACCTGTGGACTTCCGGCCAAGATGGAGGCGTAGGTGGACACACTGTGCCTCCTCTTACAAACAAAATTAAGGACAACAAATATTTAGAAACAAGAAAACAACCAGAACTTACAGAAAATTGAACTGTACGGAAGTCCAACAACCATCCATCCAGACCGGTAAGAGGGGCAAAGTTGCGGCAGGAAAAAGTGGAGGTGCGGACCAGGAATGCAAGCAGCAGTGGCTGGCAGTTCCCAGGTGCACAAGCAGTGGCGGGTGGTCTCCAGGCCCACAGGCAGCAGCTGGCAGAACCCAGGCACAGGGGGGCAACTGTGCAGACCCAGTGAGGCCGCACCAACGCGGCTGGCTGACCAGGTGGGCCAGCATTCGCTCCTGGACACGGTCCAGGCAGAGGGGAAGTAGCAGAAGGGACTGAATCCAGGAGAGAGCGGAGCAAGCACCATTGTTCCCTCTCAGACCCCGCCCCCACATACAGCATCACAACCCAGCGACTGGGCTGCCCCACACTGGGGAGCGCCTGAGTCTCCGCTCCTCACTACGTAAGAGCACGTGCTCATGCACAGATAATCCAGGCGAAGGGGAAGCGGCGGAAGGGACCGGAGTCCAGGAGAGAGAGGAACAGGTACCATTCTTCCCTCTCGGACCCTGCCCCCACGTATAGCGTCACAACCCAGCAACTGGGCTGCCCCGCCCTGAGGAACACCTAAGGCTCCACCTCTCACTACATAATAGCCGCGACCAGACTAAACCCAAAACAAAACAAAACAACAACAAAAAAACACCAAAAATGGCTCAAACCAGAGAACAAATAAAAGCCCCAGAGCCAATTCTTCTAAGCGAACAAGAGATAGCCAACCTATCAGATGCACAGTTCAAACCACTGGTCATTAAAATGCTCACAGAATTGGTTGATTTTGCTCACAAATTAGATGAAAAAATGCAGGCAACAATACGTGAAATGAAGGAAGATGCATGGGGAACTGATAGAGATGGAAGGAAAACTGGGACTCAAATCAATGAAGTGGACCAGAAGGAAGAAACTAACAACCAAACAGAAAATGAGGAAGAAACAAGAATTCAAAAAAATGAGGAGAGGCTTAGGAACCTCCGGGACATCATTAAACGTCCCAACATCCGAATTATAGGGGTCCCAGAAGGGGAAGAAGAAGAGCAACAAGTGGAAAACTTATTTGAACAAATAGTAAAGGAGAACGTCCCCAATCTGGCAAAGGAAATAGACTACCAGGAAGTCCAGGAAGCTCAGACAGTCCCAAAGAAGTTGGACCCAAGGAGGAACACACCAAGGCACATCGTAATTACATTAGCCAAGATTCAAATGAAGCAGAGAATTCTAGAAGCAGCAAGGGATAAGGGGACAGTCACCTACAAAGGAGTTCCCATCAGACTGTCAGCTGATTTCTCAAAAGAGACCTTACAGGCAAGAAGGGGCTGGAAAGAAGTATTCCAAGTCATGAAAGTCAAGGGCCTACATCCAAGATTGCTCTATCCAGCAAAGCTGTCATTTAGAATGGAAGGGAAGATAAAGTGCTTCTCAGATAAGGGCAAGTTCAAGGAGTTCATTATCACCAAGCCCTTATTATATGAAATGTTAAAGGGACTTATCTAAGAAAAAGAAGATCAAAAATAGGACAGTGAAAAGACATCAAACTCACAGCTATTAAGAACCACACCTAAAACAAAAGCAAACTTTTTATTTTAATACTGTTTTCCTTGGCCATGCAGAAGCTTTTTATTTTGATGAGATCCCATTTGTTTATTCTTTCCTTTATGTCCCTTGCTTTAGGGGACATATCAGTAAAAATGTTGCTGCGTGTAATATCTGAGATTTTCCTGCCTATGTTCTCTTCTAGGACTTTAATGGTGTTACGGCTTATATTTAAGTCTTTTATCCACCTTGAATTTATTTTTGTGTATGGTGTAAGTTGGTGCTCGAGTTTCATTTTCTTGCACGAAGCCAAAACTAAAAATGGATATACCTTTTGACCCAGCAATTCCATTGCTAGGACTATATCCTAAGAACCCTGAAACACCAATCCAAAAGAAACTATGCATCCCTATGTTTATAGCAGCACAATTTACAATAGCCAAGTGTTGGAAGCAACCTAGATGCCCATCAGTAAATGAATGGATCAAAAAACTGTGGTACATTTATACAATGGAATTCTATGCAGCAGAAAGAAAGAAGGAGCTCATACCCTATGCAACAGCATGGATGGAACTTGAGAGCATCATGCTAAGCGAAGTAAGCCAGGCAGTGAAAGATAAATACCATATGATCTCACCTTTAACAGGAACCTAATCAACAAAACAAACAAACAAGCATAATATAACCAAAGACATGGAAATGTGGAACATGCTGAAAGTCACCAGAGGGGAGAGGGGAGGGAATTTCAGGGGAAAAGGGGAAGGATTTACAGGAACAAGTATAAAGGACACATGGACAAAAACTATGGGGGGGTAGAAATGGGAGGGAGGTGGGGAGGGCTGGGGTGGCGGGTTCGGGTGAGAATAAAAGACAGAAAACTGTACAAGATCAACAATTAGTCTTTCACTGCCTGGCTTATTTCGCTTAGCATGATACTCTCCAATTCCTTCCATGCTGTCGCAAAGGGTAGGAGCTCCTTCTTTCTTTCTGCTGCATAGAATTCCATTGTGTAAATGTACCACAGTTTTTTGATCCATTCATTAACTGATGGGCACCTAGGTTGCTTCCAGCACTTGGCTATGATCTCACCTTTAACAGGAAGCTAATCAACAAAACAAACAAACAAGCATAATATAAACAAAGACACTGAATTTGAGAACAGTCTGACAGTGTCCAGAGTGGGAGGGGAGGGAATTTCAGGGGAAAAGGGGAACGGTTTAGAGCAACAAGTATAAAGGACTCATGGACAAAAACTATGGGGGGTTGGAAATGGGAGGAAGGTGGGGAGGGCTGGGGTGATGGGCTGGGGCGGGGTAAAAGACAGAAAACTGTACAATATCAACAATTAAAAAATACTGATTAAAAAAAAAGAATAAAAAAAAAAACAATTAAAATAAAAATTAAAAAAAAAAGCAAACTAAGCAAACAGCTAGAACAGGAACAGAACCACAGAAATGGAGATCATATGGAGGGTTAGCAACAGGGGAGTGGGAGGAGGAGAGAGGGGGAAAAGGTACAGAGAATAAATAGCATAGACAGAGGGTAGAAAATAGACAGGGGGAGGGCAAGAATAGTGTGGGAAATGGAGAAGCTAAAGAACTTATGACACATGGACATGAACTAAAGGGGGAGAATGTGGATGGGAGGGGGTGTTCCAGGTGGAGCGGAATGATGGGGGAAAAATGGGACAACTGTAATAGCATAATCAATAAAATATGTTAAAAAAAAGTAAAAAAAAAAAAAGACACCTGTGGACTTCCAGCCAAGATGGAGGTATAGGTAGACACATTGTGCCTCCTTGCACAACAAAAAGCACAACACATTTAAAAACAAAAAACATCCAGAGCTGTCAGAAAAATCAAACTGTATGGAAGTCCAACAACCAAGGAGTTAAAGAAGAAACATTCATCAAGACCCATAGGAGGGGTGAAGACGGGTAGCCAGGTGGAGAGGACTAGCTGCAAGGCAGTGGCTGGATAACCAGGAGAGGTGGTGGCTTGCAGACTGGACAGTCTCACATTTGCATGCTGATAAACCAGGAGGAACAAGATATACCACACAACCTAGGGTTCCAGAATGGGGAAATAAAGCCTCAAAAACCTCTGAGTGAAAACACCTGTGGGGGTTGAGGCCAGTGAGAAAAACTCCCAGCCTCACAGAAGAGTTTGTTGGAGAGACTCACAGGGTCCTAGAATGTACACAAACCCACCCACCCAGGAATCAGCACCAGAAAGGCCCAATTTGCTTGGGGGTAGCGGGGGAAGTGACTGAAAGCTGACAGAGAGCAGAGCAAGAGGCACTGTTCCCTCAGACTCCTACCCCACATACAGCATCACAATGCACCAATGTGGGGTGCCCTGCCCTGGTGAACACCTAAGACTCTGCCCCTTACTACCTAACAGGTGCACTGAGACAAAAAAATGGCCTAAATGAAAGAACATATCAAATCTCCAGGAAAAATATAACAGAGCATTTAAGAGATAGCCAACCTATCAGATGCATAGAAACACTGGTAATGATGATGCTCACAGAATTGGTTGAATATGGTCACAAATTAGAGGAAAAAAATGAAGGCTATGAAAAGTGAGATAAAGGAAAATGTACAGGGAACCAACAGTGACAGGAAGGAAACTGGGACTCAGATAAGCAATTTGTAGCAGAAGGAAAACCAGAAAAGAATGAAGAAAGAAGAACTCAAAAAAATGAGGAGAGCTTAGGAGCCTCCAAGACATCTTTAAATGTTCCAACATACAAATCATAGGGGTGCCAGATGGAGAAGAGGAAGAGCAAGAAATTGAAAACTTATCTGAAAAAATAATGAAGAACTTCCCCAATCTGGCAAAGGAAATAGACTTCCAGGAAGTACAGGAAGCTCAGAGAGTCCCAAAGAAGTTGGACCCAAGGAGGAGCACACCAAGGCACATCATAATTACATTAGACAAGATTAAAGATAAGGAGAGAATCTTAAAAGCAGCAAAAGAAAGAGAGTTACCTACAAAGGAGTTCCCATTAGACTATCAGCTGATTTATCTAAAGGAATCTTGCAGACATGAAGGGGCTGGAAAGAAGTATTCAAAGTCATGAAAGGGAAGGGCCTACATCCAAAATTGCTCTATCCAGCAAAGCATTCATTTATAATGGAAGGGCAGGTAAAGTGCTTCCTAGATAAGGTCCAGTTTAAGGAGTTCATCATCACCCAGTCCTTATTATATGAAATGTTAAAGGGACTTATCTAAGAAAAAAGATTAAAAAATATGAACAGTAAAATGACAACAAACTCACAGCTATTAACAACTGAACCTAAACACAAAAACAAACTGAGCAAACAACTAGAACAGAAACAGAATCACAGAAATGGAGATCACATGGAGGGTTATCAGTGATAGAATGGGAGGGGGAGAGAGGGGGAAAAGGTACAGAGAATACGTAGCATAAATGGTAGGTAGAAAATAGACAGGGTGAGGTTAAGAATAGAATAGGAAATGTAATGATGAACTCCTTGAACTTGACCTTATCTAAGAATCCCTTTATCTGTTCAAGCCCTTATTATATAAAATGTTAAAGGGACTTATCTAAGAAAAAGAAGATAAAAAATATGACAGTGAAAAGACATCAAACTCACAGCTATTAAGAACCACACCGAAAACAAAAGCAAACTAAGCAAACAGCTAGAACAGGAACAGAACCACAGAAATGGAGATCATATGAAGGGTTAGCAACAGGGGAGTGGGAGGAGGAGGGGGAAAAGGTACAGAGAATGAGTAGCATAGATAGTGGGTAGAAAATAGACAGGAGAAGGGCAAGAATAGTATGGGAAATGTAGAAGCTAAAGAATTTATGACACATGGACATAAACTGAAGTGGGGGGAATGTGGGTTGGAGAGGGTGTGCACGGTGGAGGGGAATGATGGGGGAGAAATGGGACAACTGTAATAGCATAATCAATAAAATATATTTAAAATAAATAAGATAAAATAAAATAAAATAAAAAGAATAGGAAATGTAGAAGCCAAAGAACTTGTATGTACAACCCATACAAATGAACTAAATGGCAGTGGGTGGGGTGGGAGAGGGTGTGCACGGCAGAGGGGAATAAAGTGGGGAATGGGACAACTGTAATAGTATAATCAAAAAATATATATTTTTAAAAAGACAGCCGTGGTGACGATAGTTCACTCTGTAAAAGGCATTGTATTAGATGGCATGAGGAAATATAAAGATTTATGAAACATGTCTTTCACACCCAAAGTGCTCAGAGTGTGTATCCATACATGTAATTGATTCTCTAACATGGGTATAATGCCTCCACAACGCCCATCCTAAGGGGTACTAATATTATTGCAAAGCACAGCTTGAACCAACTAAATTACAAATCATTACAATGCAATTTTAGGAGAAAAAGAAAAAATGGCATGAAAAGAAAATAAAGAAAAAAGAGAAAATACAAAAAGGAAACAATAAACAAGAAATGAGACTGTCTTTAGTTTTTCTCTATAAAAAGAAACAAATAAGAGATGTGAGCAAATATGGGCATGATCACATCATTTTTCACCACAACCCATCATCTTATTTCACTTCAGAACAGGAACCATCTTGTCATCTCCTTTGAGTCAGCTCCTGTAGTATTCATACAGGCAAAAATAACTAAGCAGTACATTCATTTTCCACAGTACACATTAAATACATTAAATATTGAAGACAAAGTTTACATATGCCATACTTTAACACCAATTTCCAGGGCTACTACATCCTTTCACCATCATCCTCTCCCCAAATTAAGCCCATCTAAAGAATAAAGCCACAAGATAATCTCATAACATTCCTCAGTTACTTAAGAGGTCTAACTATAACTCTGATCACTGAATAAATGAAAAAATAAAAATGAGAATCAAAAAGGCAAACTGTAATCAAAACATAAAATTGAAAACAATCAAATTAATTATCAACTTCAGCTTACTGCCATACATTCCAAACAAATTGTCAATTTTTTTTCTGTTCAAACTTCAGATGAAATATGTAACAGTTCTCAAAACTTGTTCAGTGAAGGTCATTAAAAGAAGAATGATAGCATTAAATCATTTTACATTGCTCTGTCTTACTATTTATATTTATTAAGCACTACGAAGGCAGTGATTTGTCTGCACCAATCTATCTCAAGCATTTACAACAGTGCTTGGCACAGGGTAGACACTCAGTATCTGTTAAATGAATTCATGGTAATGATGTTGCCTCCTGAAGGAACTTAAACTCATAGTTATTTGCTACAGTGGTTTATTACATAATCAAGAGCAAACATTTAGCCCTTTTAATGCAAATAAAATAAATATAAAAGGTATCTACTCTTGTCCCACTGGATAACTCTACAAAATAGGATGACTTCTGAGAGCAGATCTGGCCAAAAAATGAGAAGTTATATCTTTCCAATGACACCAAATCCATACATAATATTTTTCAGTTAAAATGATTTTAAAAAATTCTTCACTTTTAGAAAATGAAAGCATTTCTGAGAAAAGAAGTGGGGTGGAAAGTATAAAGATTTTTGAATTTTACCGTTCTGTCAAATTTGCTACACAGAAAAGAAAGGAAAATCTCAGTTGTCAAGACATCATTGCCTTACCTTTCTAAACTTTAAAATGGCTACTTTTTCACTTCATAAGGAATAGCCAAACCTTCAAAAGAAAGCTGTTTTAACAGCATTTCCTGCCTATCTGCCCTAGTCCAAAATTAACCTTGTCAATTTTTAGGAAGACATAAAAATCCCTTTAAACAACTTATTCAAATGAAGTGGTAACATGAAGCTACAGTTTTTAAGATGCTGACTTCTACTTGTTACCAGATGTTGCCATCACGTCAAAGTGTTAAACACATTCATGAAGACATTCACATATGTTTGCATGTAAAATATTTTCCACCACTGTTATTATGGCAACATGTTCTCAGAGGAAAATTGTTGCCTCGTTGTTTAATAAAAGGTCTTTAAGATTGTCAATATTCACTTTAAGAACCATCAAGTACTCAATTTCATTCTTCCATGTAATTCTTGCAAGCACATATATACACTTTCAAAACACAACATAAAATAATACCATTTCATTGGGAGCGTGTCAGGAACAGCTCCACCTGAAGTTCTAGTTGGAAAATCTAAATTTGTGTATGTGAATACTTTTGGAATTGCTTTTTTAGATAAACAGTCACTACCTTTACATAGTTTAGGGTTCCTTTGCCAGGAGTAATTCAACAATTGTACTGTTTTCTACTTTTACCCATTCTTCTCTGGTTATGTTAACATCTTCGGTTATGTTGTATTAAGGTTTTATTAGCTTAATTTAAAAAATTCTAATCTCAAGAGATAGTTTAATTCAACAACAACACATAATGGTCATTGTTAAGTTTGGCCAAACACAGAATCCTGAACATTTCTTCTTAAGACTGACAGCCAAAATAATGTAGTGCCATATCCCCTTTCTATTCAAACAACAATGCCCACGTGGTGAGATAATGTGATGCCTATATGATGAGATGAATTGAGGTGAATGACAGAGGCACTGTGACATAGTGTTAGGCTACTTACTTATAAGGGTTACTTGAACCCAAGTACTGTAATAATCCTGAGATAGTAGGTATGATAAATGACTAGCAGGTGGGGAGCATATCCTGTGTGGACAAAGGGATGATTTACATCCCCTGGTGGGATGGAGTGGATAGTGCCAGATTTCATCAAGTTACTCAGAATGGTGCAAATTTAACACTTACGAATTGTTTGTTTACAGAATTTTCCATTTAATATTTTCACATTTCAACTAACTGCAGGTAACTGAAGCCGCAAAAAGTGAAACTATGGACAGGGTGGGTACTGTACAGCTAATAAAGTCACATTATAATTAATTCTGCCACAAATCAATGGCTTTTGTGGCCTTCACTTAGTAAAAATCATGTTGTTAATCAAAAGTCATCCACGCAAGAGTAACTTCTTACCTTTCCCAGTTTATCCCTCTCCCTGGTACCATGTTATCTCAGAAACTAAATAAAGCTATTAGCATGGTTCTTTTGTTGTGGTATGCCATCCTTAGCTCACTGGCTCTAAGATTTTACTGCTTCGGAAAATGAGCTTTTAAAAGTCTCTCATTAACAAACAATTAGTGCTGGTGAGGATGTGGAGAAAAGGAAACTCTAGTGCATTGTTCATGGGAATGCAGACTGGTAAAGCTACTGTGGAAAACAGGATGGAGTTTACTCAAAAAATTAAAAATGGAACTGACTTTTGACCCAGCGATCCTCCTTATGTGAATATATTCTAAGACTCTCGAAACACCAATTCAAAAGAATACATGCACCCCTATGTTCATAGTAAAGTTATTTACAATAGCCAATATTTGGAAGCAGCCCAAGTGCCCATCAGTAGATAAGTGGATAAAAAAGCTGTGGTACACATTTACACAATGGAATACTACTCAGCCATAAAAAGGAAATTTTACCTTTTGCAACAGCATGGATGGAACTGGAGACTATTATGCAAAGTGAAATAACCCAATGGAATAGACTAATAGCTGTCAGAGGGGAGAAGGGAGGGGGGACTGGATGAAATAAGGGGGAATGCATTAGCCAAAGAACATGTATGCATAACCCATAGACACAGACAACAGTGTGGTGATGGTGAGGGGGAAGAAGGAGTTAGGGCTGGGTAGAAGCTGGCAAAGTTGGGAAAATTGTGGACAATAGTGTCAACAATAAAAATAAAGGAAAATAATATTTTATATTTAAGCAACCCTTGGGGGAAAAAGCAAAAGTCATTTATTAGATCAAATAAATATAAAAATAAAGATAACTTGTATGTGAATAAACAAATTGAGATACCCTCTTATGATGAGTACCATTATACAGGGGTGGGCAAAAGTAGGTTTACAGTTGTGAGAATGGGAAACACAGTATTCTTGTATTATTATTTATTAATTATTGTATTATTTTCCATACGAACAACTGTAAACCTACTTTATTAACCTGTGTACTGCTTTCTCCCTTAAATTACACTGTTTTCAATCACAGGATATATAGCTGTACATTTGCTGTAGCTGTAACTATTACCTAAACAAAGTTAGGAGTAGCTGGAGAAGAAACAAACCCCTGATATTTTGTTTGTTGTTTGTTTATTTTTATTTTTTACAGATTTTATTTATTTATTTTTAGAAAGAAGGCAAGGGAGGAAGAGAGGGAGAGAAACAGCAATGTGTGGTTTCCTCTTGCATGCCCCCTACTGGGTACCTGCCCTGCAACCCAGGCATGTTCTCTGACTGGGAATCGAACCGCCGACCCTTTGGTTTGCAGGTCTGTACTCAACACCAGCCAGGGCTGTTTATTTTTAAAAATCATTTTTAGAATAACAAATTGCTGATATTAGTGACAGTTGATTTCACTGTAATTATTACACTTAAACTATGAACCACAGGCTGTAAGTTTTCATTATTGAGAAGTAATTCTCCAAACTGTATTTAATGTAGTATAACTGGACTGTGATTTTTTAAACTCCTGCTTTCTAAGTCTAGACACTTAATACCATATTCATAATGTTATAGGCCACCACTGATATACAGGGTGGCGCAAAAGTAGGTTGACAGTTGTTCGTATGCAAAACAATTTATTCTTGTATTATTTACTAATTACCATATTATTTTCCATATGAACAACTGTAAATCTACTTTTGCTCCACTTTGTACTTTATTATAAAGTAATAAAAGCCTATTTATAATAAAAACAATAGGAAAAACCCAAAAAGGTTTTTTGGGGGGTGCTTAACAGTTGTTAAATAGTTCTTTTTACTTTTATTTTACACTAATAGTTTCCAAGAGTCTGTTTTAAATTGAGATGTTTGTAATTTAAAAAATGTTATTTTGCATAATCAAAGCATGAGAATACACAATATTTTTAATTTTAAAACTTTTATTTGCTATTTGTCAACAACAAATGCATCTCAGACTCCAATACCCTAAATCCCAATGCTAGTGGCATATTATATTTTGCTATTTGAGGAAATGCATCTGTTTGAGGCAACAGAAGAGATAAACTATCCTCTCATTAAGGCACAAGAATAAGTTTAAGAATCTTGTAAATAGAAATCTACAGCCCTGGCTGGCGTAGCTCAGTGGATTGAGCTCGGGCTGCGAACCAAAGGGTCGCAGGTTCGATTCCCAGTCAGGGCACATACCTGGGTTGCAGGCCAGGCCCCTAGTGGGGGCCATGTGAGAGTCAACCATACATTGCTGTTTCTCTCCCTCTCTTTCTCCCTCCCTTCCCCTCTCTAAAAATAAATAAATAAAATCTTTAAAAAAATAATAGATATAGAAAAAAAAGAAATCTAATGAGTGGTCTTAAAAAATTGTTAGATGTAACACTTTTAAATTTTTTAAATTCAGAAACAGATCAATAATTTAGAAGTTGAAAGTTATATACCTAAATCAAGAAAGTGTCACCTTTTGGAGGGAAATGCTTCCATTTTGGCAATTAAAAGAAGACATCCAAGTTATATCTGATGAGAAAAAACCACTTAATACTTACTCAGTGATTTAAAAATCATATAAATAGGCACAACTTTAGAAAATAAGACCTACCATGAGACTACAGAAAAAATTACATTGTCTCCCTTAATGGAATTACCATTTTAACTTAACATTATATATGCAATCTTAAAAGTCTAATTTAATAGTACAATTCCTATCAACATCCCACCACAGTTTTTTCTAATCATAGACAAGTTTATTCAAAAAAATTTATGTGGAAAACAACAGGTCCAAAACAGGTAAAATACATTGAAAAATAAAGTGAGTGGAATCCCTCACCTGTAGCTACAGTTATCAAGACAATGTGGTATTGGCAGAGCAATAGACACAGAACAATGGAACAGATCAGAGAAGCCAGAAGTAGACCTACACAAATATGTTCAACTGCTTTTTGACAAGGATGTGAAAGCACGTTAATGGAGGAATGGTGCTGGAGCAATTGGACAACCATTAGGAAAAAAATTAACTCTGACTTAAACCTCAAACCTTCACATACAAATAAACTCAAAATTAGGTCACATACTTAAATGTGAAATATAACACTGTACAAATTTAGAAAAATTTATTTTTTATTTTTCATTTATTTGAGAGAGAGAGAGAAAGAGAAACATCAATTTGTTGTTCCACTTATTCATGCATTCACTGGTTGATTCTTGTATGTGCCCTGACCAGGGAAGGACTGAATCCCGCAACTATGGCATATAGGGACAATGCTGTAGCCAACTGAGCTACCCAGCTAGGGCTAGAAAAATGTTTGAGAAACTCTTCAAGAACCAGGTTTTGTGAAGAAGTCTTAGATATGACACCAAAGAGACAATCCATAAAAGGAAATACTACTTTGGCCTCATCAAAACAAATATTTTTGCTCTGTAAAAAACGTTGTTCAGAGGATTGAAAGATAAGCTGTGGAGTAGAAGAAAATAGCTGTATACTACATATCTGACAAAGGATTATTATCTAGAATATATAAATACCTCTCAAAATTCAACATTAAAAGTAAACCAATTAGAAAATAGGCCAAATAGCCCTGGCCAGGAAGCTCAGTTGGTTAGAGCATTGTCTTGATGCTCCACGGTTGCAGGTTCAATCCGAGCAGTCATAAGACATACAGGAAGCAACAGAGGAATGCATAAATAAGTGGAACAACAAATTGATGTTTCTCTCTCTCTCTCCCTTCCTCTCTTTCTCTACAATCAAGAAAAATAAAAAATAGAATATAGAATATACAAAAACACATTTCACTGATGAGGATAAAGAGATGGGAATTAAACATATGAAAAGATATTCAACATCATTAAGCATTGGATATGCAAAATGAAACCAAAATGAGATATCATACACACCCACCAGAATGGGTAAAAGAAAAAAGAATGAATACCAAATGCTGACAAGAGTGTGGAAAAACCGGACCACTCCTACGTTGCTGGTGGGAGATTAAATGATATAGTCACTGTGGAAAAGCATTTTGGCAGTTTCTTAGAAAACTAAACATGAAACATGCATACAACCCAGCAATCGTACTCTTTAGGCATTAATCCCAGAGAAATTAAAACTTATATTCACACAAAAACCTGTATACAAATGTTTATAGTAGTTTTATTTTTAATAGTTAAAACTGGAGATGGCTTAGATACCCTTCAATAGATGAATGGTTAAATAAACTATAATATATTTATACCATGGAATATTCCTCAACAATAAAAAGGAACAAGGCACCCTGGCTGGTGTAGCTCAGTGGATTGAGCACGGGCTATGAATCCAAGAGTTGCCAGTTCAATTCCCAGTCAGAGCATATGCCTGGGTTCCAGGCCAGGTCCCCAGTGGGGGCCACATGAGAGGCAACCACACACTGATATCTCTCTCCCTCTCTTTCTCCATCCTTTCTCCTCTCTCTAAGAATAAATAAACAAAATCTTTTAAAAAAGGAACAAAGTATTGATATATGCCATTTAGATGAATCTCCAGAGAATTATGCTGAGTATTAAAAAAAGCATATCCTAAAAAGTTACACGTTCTATGATTCCATTTATATAACATTTTTGAACTTACAGAATTATACAAATGGTGAACAGACCAGTGGTTGCCAGATGTAAAGATGGAGGAGGGGGAGGAAGCAGATGTTTGTTGTTATAAAAGGGTAATAAAAAGGATTCTAGTGGTGATGAAACTCTTCTGCATCTTGACTGTATCAATATTATCAATATCTTGACATTGATATTATACTACTATTTTGCAAAGTTACCATTGGGGGAAACTGGGTAAAAGGTACATGGGATCTCTCTGTGTCATTTCTTATAAGTAATATCTCTGTGATTATTGCAAACTAAAAACTTCAAATAAAAAATCTAATTTGGAATTAAACACAGAATATACTACAATTAAATTAATAGGGAAAAGGGAATAAAAACTGCTTGCATTAACTCCATATTCTGTTTTAAACATTATTCCCATTAATCTTTCCAAAACATTATAGACATAACTCATAACATAACATCCTTAGTCTATGCAATCATTCCATGACTCCAGTAGAGTATTTAATCTGGGTAAAACATATTTCTTCTGTTCAATACAAAAAAGGCTAATATAATTAAGAATTTCAGGACCAAAACCCATCAGTGCAATCCAATTTAAGTATTTGTTATTAGAAGTAGATTTTATGTGTTCAAGTGATACTTCTCCCTAGTTATTCACATGGCTCCCTCCCTGATCTCCTTCATGTCCTGCCTCACATAACTCCCTATCAGTGAAATCTTCAGGGACCACATGATTTGAAATGGCAATGCTCTTCTTTCCACTCCCCATTCCTTCAATCCTGTTTTTAATTTTCTCTACAACCATTACCATTCAATATATTATATCACTGTTTACTTTCTATTTCCCCCTACTCGGATGTAAACTTTGTAAGGTGATAAATTTTGTGTCTTTTTTTTCAGTCACAGGTGTAATCCTCACTGCCTGGAGTAGTACCTGGCCTATAGTAGGCACTCAGTAAATATTTGAATAAATGAATGAAATGGGAAAGATGTTTTTCTTGGTGACAAGTAATACGAATACTGGCTCTATGAAGTAGATAAAATCCAGTTTAGAAATAATTGAAAGTGACAAAACCTGTAAGGTATACCCAATATACTGTAATGGAATCAAGAGGTTTCAAAATCTTGTGGATGTAGTAACTTTAAGATCAATAATTAGGACTGTAGCTTTGTTAGCATAAGGAGTCCTTTGGATTAAAGATATGACCTAGAAAAATAGCTGACCACTGCAAAGCTATTGCTAATGAATTTGCATTAGCTACGGAAGAGCTGGAAGCTGCTTAAGTTACAACTGAAGTGAATTTTAGAGTTCATGTCAACTTTAATCACATGTCATCTGTCATTTCGTTAACATCTGAAAGAAAACACCAGTTATTATAAAATGATTCCAGGAAGGAGAGGCATTCCTACTAAACAAAGTTGAACCCTGGATGTGGTGTTTAAATTTATGCTGAAAAGAGTAATGGATCAGGCATCAGGAGACCCTGTTCTCTACCACTGTCTTCTGCCACTATGTGCTGAGGCAAATCAAAATCAATTAGACCTCTGTTGCCTCATCTGTAAAGCATTAATGGCTACATTAGACATTGTTTCATTTTTCTTAGTGATACCAGTGCCTGGCATACTGTTGATAACAAATACAGGCCTATCAAATGAATTAAGTAATTATATAGGAAGTTCTAATTGGGTCTCCAGGAAATTGTATCTTCTCTTGACTAAACTACAGCCTTCCTCTCTCAGGGAAGTTTATTTGTTCCTTAATGGCCTGCAAGGAACTGCCCATAAGAGCAAGAACACTGTGGCCAGGAATTTCTCTGTGTGTGAATTCAGAAGATAATGGCAGAGTTGGGTTCTAGGTATCAACTATTTTGACCTAATGTTATGCAGGTGAAAATAGGGCCAAGGACACTTGAGAGAAAAGCTGTGATTTGAAACTGTGGTGATTCTTTTTACCATCCTTTGATAATTTCTCACTCTTATATTCAAAAGGTAAATGTTCCTTCAAACTTAATGCCACAAGTTCTAAGTGTCAAACACCAAACTCTTCTGAAAATGTCAAGTGTTAAATGTACTCAGTATCATTTCTGAATGGATACATAAGAAACTAGTACTAATGGTCACCTCCTGGGAAGGGAAATGTGGCATTGGGGTCAGGGGCAGGAGGTTTATTGTCCTTTCTTTACATTCATTTATATCTTTTCAATTTTTCATATATTTCAGGATATTTCATATTTCAAAAGTAAAATTTAAAATGTTTCAGGGTTGTCCAACCCATGGCCTGTGGGCTGTAGGAGGCCCAGGATGGCTATGAAAGCAGCCCAACAAAAAATCATAAATTTACTCAAAACTTCTTTATTTGCTCATCAGTTTTTGCTGGTGTTTGTGTAGATAATGTGTGGCCAAAGACAACTCTTCTTCTTCCATTGTGGCTCAGAGATGCCAAAAGGTTGGACACCACTGCTTTAGATCAACTAAAACCATTGTGTTTAAAAGTATTTATCATCTACTTTTGCACTTTAATACTGCTTACCTTTGCTTCTTAGAGTAGGTGTTCAGTAAATGTGTTTAAACAAGAAAGTTTGTAAACATCTACTATACAGTAAGTTTTTAAAAAGGTGATTATACAATTTTTACAGGCTTTCCATTTTCAAATAATAATAATAGTAAGGACAAAGGTACTGGGAACAAGTTGAAGATAATAAGCATCAGGAAACAAGAAAAAATAGCTATTCTTAGATGTAGAAATCAGTATTGCTTTGAGTCAGTCAAACCAAAAATTTACCTTAATAGCAGAGTAGTGATAAATGAAATGTTATCTTGTCAGTACCACCTCTAAGACATTAGCTTACCTGTGATTAGACATTTAATATTAACATGTTTCACTATGCATAGTAGCTAAAAGTAGAAACAACCCAAATGTCTATCAACAGGTGAATGGATAAGAAAACATGATATATCCATATAATGGAATATTATTCCACCATAAAAAAGAAATAAAAAACTGATACATGCTCTAATGTGAATGAACCTTGAAACATTATGCAAAGTGGAAGAAGCCAGACAAAAAAGACCACATACTATACAGTAAATTCATATGAAACGTCAGACTTGTGAAATCTATAGAGACAAAGTAGATTAGGGGTTATTTAGAGCTGACAAGGTAGAGGGCTGCTGGAAAGGGTTATAGCTCAAGAGTATGGGATTTATTTCTGAGGTGATGAAAATGTTTGAAAATTGTGGAGAGAGCTGCCCCTGTCTGAGAATATACTGTACACTTTATATGGGTGGTATGGAATGTGGATTATATCTCAATAAAACTGATTTAAAAAGTGAAAAACGAGGTTTCTAGTCAAGATGGAAAAGTAGGTAAATGCTGTGCTCACCTTATCTCATCCTTACATCAAAATTACAACTAAATTGCAGAACAACCACTCTTGAGAACCACCTGAATAGAACCCTATAAATAAGGATATGAAGAAGCAAAGCCACATCAAGTCTATAGAAGGGGCCGATAAATGAAACGGGCTGATCCAACATCCACATGTCACAGTTAAGAATTAGAAGAAATATTTCAGCTGCAGAGATCCCCGCTGAAGAGCAAGGAGTTCCAGCCCCACACAGGGCTTCCAAGCTCAGACCACCAGTTGGGGAAGAGGAGTCCCCTACCACAGCTGGCTGTGAAAATCAGCAGAGACTCAGTCTGAGTGAGACAGAGGGCTGCCACAGACCCAAGCATTCTCTTAAAAGGTCCATGCACAGACTCACTTGCTCACAAACATGTGCCCTAAGCTCCAGCTAAGAGCACCAGGGACATACGGGGGGGAACCGAATTGTCTGGCTTCAGGGCGAAGGCTAGAAGGCAGCTCTCTCCTGTGCCCAGGATGCCATTATTCCTTTGTTGAGCAACCCACCCCCACCACTCCCCACAGGAACAGACAGGTGCCAAATCTAAGTCTCCATTAACCAAATTAACACAGCTGTTACCCTGCCTTAGTGATCTCTGAGACCCAGGCCCACCCAATTATGCAAGCGGACAGAACCTCTTTTGAAGGCTAAACCACACAAGGGGCCAGCCTGGACCCATGCTGTGGACATTCCTAAAAATCTCTCAAAGGTCCACAAACCCCAAACAAACATCAGCTGGCTGAAGCATGTACTGTACCTCTTGCTAAGAGGTCCCAAGCATGGCACTAGTGGTATTTGGCCTTGGTTCACAGCATAACCACTCTCAGGTGCCTCTGAACCCTATACAGGCAGCCACCAACCAAAGATCACTCTCTAACTTCTATCAGGTATCCCCAGCTGGACACAGGCAGTAACTGATTTTGGTCTGCACCAAAGTCCCCCCGCCCCCGCAAGAAGTCCCAGAACCAACATACAAGGTAGCTGGCTTCAGACAACAACAGAGTACTTCCTTATTAGCATCGCAAAAGACACACTCAAATGGTCACCTAGGCAAGCACCTGAGCTCCCCCTAAAGCAAATTCCACTCTGTGGAATAGATCCACAAAACAGATTTTCTGTTGAAGTTATGACCAGCCTCACAGCCAGTCAGCCTGAAGATCAATCCAACCCACTGACATGCTAACAGCAATCAAGGCTAAACTACAATAGGAGGGCACACACAATCCACACAATGGATACCTGTGGAGCACTAGGCTCAGGTAACCAGAGAGACTGAGCCTCTGGGCCCCACAGGACACCTACTATATAAGGCTAAACTGCCAAGATCTACATAATACATGGGGAAAAACACAGGGAAACAGCCAAAATAAGAGAACAAAGAAATATGTCCCAAATTAAAGAACAGGGCAAAACTCCAGAAAAAGAACTAAACAAAATGGAGGCAAGCAATCTAACAGATGCAGAGTTCAAAACACCGGTTATAAAGATGTGTAATGAACTTAGGGGAAGAATGAATTGTCTCAGGAAGAACTTAAACAAAGAGATAGGAAACATTTAAAAAGGAAAATAGAAACCATAAAAAAGAACCAGTCAGAAATGAAGAATATATTAGATGGAACCAACATCAGATCAGAGGACGGAGAGGATCAAATCAGTGATTTGAAAGATAAGGTAGAAGAAAACACCCAATTGGAACACACACACACAAAAAAAAAATTAATGAGAATAGCTTAAGAGACCTCCAGGAAAACATCAAGCATAACACCATTTTCATCATGGGGTGTCTAAAGTATAGAAGACAGCAAGGAACTGAAAACCTACTTGAAGAAATAATGACTGAAAAACTTCCCTAACCTGGTGAAGGAAACAGATATAGAAGCACGGGAAGCCCAGAGAGTCCCCAAAAAGATGAACACAAAGAAGCCCACGCCAAGACACATCAACATTAAAATGGCAGAGGTTAAAGACAAAGAGAGAATCTTAAAAACAGCAAGGGAAAAGCAGTTAGTTATCTATAAGGGGACTCCCTTAAGGATGTCAGATGAGTTCTCAACAGAAACACTGCACACCAGAAGGGACTGGCATGAAATACTCAGTGATGAAAAGCAAGGATGTACAACCACAATTACTCTACCCAGTAAGGCTCTCACTTAGATTCAAAGGAGAAATAAAGTGCTTCCCGGGGGGGGGGGGGGGGGAACTAAAGGAGGCCATCACCACCAAATCAGTATTACAAGAAATGTTAAAGGGACTTCTTTAAGAAGGAAAAGTTATGAGTAAGAAAGTATCATATTTTTAGGACTACAGGACACACCAGACCATAAAATGCACCTAGGTTTTAGAGGAGGAAATTAGGAAAAAAATTTTTGAAGCAAAAAATGTAGTAAAATATTTAATAACCTGTGACCCTGCTCTACCGCCACCCCCTCACCCCGCCACAGTGAGCCAGATAAGCTAAATTTGGACTATAAGATGCACCCCCATTTCCTCCCAAATTTGGGGAGAAATGGTGCATCTTATAGTCTAAAAAATACAGTATCTCAAAGAAAAATATTCTCAATGACAAAGGCAAATACATAATAAAAGTAGTGGACCAACCAATACTAAAGCTACTACAAAGGTTAAAAGGCAAAAGTAAGATGATAATGTGTAATTACAACAAGAAATTAAGGGATACATACAAATACACACAAAAGAAGTAAAAAAATAAAGATAAAAATATGAGGAATTGAGTAAAAATGGTAGTGATTATAGAATGTGTTCAAACTTAAGCAACCATCAACTTAAAATAGACTGTTAAAAACATAGCTTGGTATATATGAAGCTCATGGTAACCACAAACCAAAAATATACAAGAGATAATACAAGAAATAAAGAGAATGGAGTCCAAGAAACACCATAGCGAATCAAACAACATACAAGAGTAGAGAATAAAAGAGTAAGAAAGGAACAGAGAACTACAAAACAATCAGAAAGCAGAAAACAATAAAATGGCAATAATTACATGCCTATCAATAATTACTTTAAATGTAAATAGATTAAATGCTCCAAATGAAAGACAAATGGATAAAGTAATACATATATAGCATGGAATATTACTTGGTCATAAAAAAGAATGGAATCTTACCATTTGCGGCAGACAGTATGAATGGGCCTGGAGGGTATTGTACTAAGTGAAATTAGAGAAAGACATATACCATATGATTTCACTTGTATGTGCAATCTACAAAACAAAATAAACAAAGAAGCAAGACAGAAGCAAACTCATAGATGCAGAGAAAAAGCTGATGGTTGCCAGAGGGGAAGGGGGAATGGGTGGCTTGGGAGAAAAAGGTGAAGAGTTTAAGAAGTACAAATTGGCAGTTACAAAATAGTTATAGGGATGTAAAATACAGTTTAGGGAATATAGTGGATAATATTGCACCAACAATACATGGTGTCAGGTGGGTACAAGATGTATAGAATTACTTGGTAAGTTATATAAATGTCTAACCACTATATTGTACAGCTGACACTAACACAATATTGACTGTCAACTGTAATTGAGAAAAAATTAAAAATAAAAATTGAAAAATTTTAAGTGAAAAAATATTAATATGTCCCAATTTCATCTTTAACTCTAAAGTCAAACAGTTCTCACAGTGAAAGTGCAATCCATAACATTTACTCATTCTTCTAAAATCAATAAAAAAAGAAAGAAAAACAAGGAACGCACTTGCTTAGTTTTCTTATAGGTTTGCATTGTTTTGTACTGTATTCAAGATGACTCATAGGTTACTCATTTTCTGATTAGGATTTCACAATTTAATCTTTATACAATGAAATATTATTCATCCATAGAAAGGAATGAAGCTTATTATTCAGCAAGTACTATTATTGGCCATTTATTTTTCACTTTTTCAATTGTATACATGGAAACCTGCTGTGTGTCAGGTGCACTGCAAGGAACTATGAGAAGGGGGCCTTCCTGTCAGGATTTATTTTCCTTTTTCCCTAGAAGTACAGTTCTCTCTATAGTATATGGAAGGAATATAGCACTACTGTCTTTGAAGAAAAGCATACAGTACAGTACACATAGTACCTTCATTTGATTTTCTCCCACCAAAATGAAACAATGATCAGATTTGCAATCCTGGGTTTTTATGCTCACTTTAAAGTCTGTGACATTCAAGAAATTTAAGACAAGAAATGAAGGTATCAGCTGTACCTATAGTTACTTGCTACTATCCTTGAGTTCAATAAAACTTAACAGAACTTAACAGAATACCAAACTACAGAAAGTATGAGAGCTGCGTGTACAAGTTAAAAGTGAATCAATGTTTTTTAGGGCTTCTGCATACATGGATAGTTCCACAGCTGCAGAACCAACTACTGCAGAAGTACATGCTGAGCACAACATCTACAATTTAGTAAAGCTGGAAAGAATTTTATTTTTGTGAAAACTAAATGGGGTGTGGCTCATTTTCTTGCCAAAGGGCTATTTTATTCCAAGACACTGGTGTCTGCTGACCTTCATTTATAGGCTGAGCAATGTTCTATTTAAGTAAAATTAACTCATTGCAGGCACTTTTTTAGGATGCAGTAACTATTGCAAAGACATAACAATGTTTAAATTTGATTTGTCCTTAGTTTAGATTTGATTATATTGGATTAAAAATGAATGTCTTTGTTGGCACAAGGTTTAAATTTAGAAATTACTTTATGTTAAGAAAAAAGACCATATTTAAGTTCACTTTCTACATATGAGGATTTTTTAGGTTTCACGAAATCAAATAGTACTATTGTGTTTTTCTCTTTTACTAGGCCGCAGGAGTATCTGACTCATCTTTGTAGCTCTAGCACTTAACCATCTTCATTAAATGTTTTTTTTTTTTAGTTGAATTAATGATGAAACCATTTCACAGACTAATTAAGGTATTGCCCCTGTTAATATCCTTGGCTGTTACTCCATTTTGTAGTTTGTACTATTCTCAATATATACTTGGAAATTTTGGGAACATTTTAAAGTTTTCCCGAGTTTTACATCTATTTATAAATGGCTTACAAGCCTTCTTTTACTTAATACTTAACATACTTCAAGGTACTTGACATATCAATATTCTCCTTGGCTTTACAGAAATTTTCTGTGGTTAAAGTTTTCCCCCTTCTGCTAGCCCCTGTGAATGTATTCTAGTTTGTTTTTTCTCAGAGGTCCAACTAGTGCTGGGACACTTGGATTTAGGGTAAGACACCAAATACATGGATTGGCTTATATTTTTAAATATGTAAATCTGTCACTATTACTTTTTTGTGATCTACTCTTAATGATAATTTTACTATATTTGTTTTTAATTATCATAAGACAAAATATGAAAATTTAATTATTCATAAGCACTTGCAAAAATGATTCAACTGTAGCTTTAAACTGGAGACCCACAAACTGCTGAAAATATTTGTTGAATGTGTCAATGTCTTTTATCATTTCCTAGTTTTTCCTTTTGAAAACTTCCACTGGAAGAAAAACAGGCATCATAAATTTAAGGTTAATATGTTTTGGACTCACCCATTACTAAAGACTACGTGTCACCTTGGAAAGATGGTAATTTAATTTATAACCTTCTGCCGTCCCCAGCATTTTATGTTTTCATTTATTTATTTTTTCTTTTCTCCTATTTTTCAAATATAAACCTTCCAACATTCAAATGTGTACTATTTGTACTATTGTAGAAACACTGAAGAACCCAAAACATTTTTTCCTCCCAAACAAAATCAGGCATCAACATCACTTATTACCTTTCATAGTGATCTAAGCTCTATTTGTTAGTGGCAATGAATTTATAATGATGTTTATAATGTATTAAAAGAGCCATATTTCTAGTTTTTCTTTAAGGGCTAATTCTTTAGACTCTTAGATGGCATATTCTCACAAACGGATAAGTTAAATGGTAAATAGGTTTTGGTAGGTAAGCGAACCTGGAACTTTGTTATAAAAATCCTTCACATTCACAATAAAAAGCAACTGAAGGCAAGATTTTCACAATGACATTAAATAAAACAAAAAATAAATGATCCTATTTATCTTGAGTGGTGATACTTAAGGAAAAACAGTTTGAATTAGAGAAAAATGAAGAGGAGATAGATAGATGTACATACCTGACAAAGATCATCCGAGACAACAGTAACTGACTTGTAAATGGCAACATTTATTAAGTACCTATTATATACTAGTTTCTTTTCTTTTAAAAAATATTTCATTTATTTATTTATTTTAGGGCGAAGGGAAGGGATGGAGAAGGGAGAAAAGCATTAATGCGAGAGAGAAACATGGATGGGCTGCCTCTCACACACACCCTGACCAGTACAGAACCCACAACCTAGGCTGTTCCCAGACTGGAATCAAACAGGTGACCTCTTGCTTCGGAAAACAAAGCTCAACCAACTGAGCCACACCAGTCAGGGCTTATACTAGTTTCTTTACAAATGTTCTCATTTAATTCTAAGGCCAACAATGCAAATAAGGGGTATTATCACATTCCATAGATGGAGAAAATGAGGTTGAGGACTTAAAAGAACCTCCCCAATGTCACAAAGATATAAAATAACAAAGCATTTTATGCTAAAATCCATTCTGACTCTGCAACATAGCACGTATACCATCCTTCTGAAAAGAAAAGAAAAAAGGAGATATCAGGTCAAACCAACCTTCCAGCATGGGCCTTAGTGAGACTGGTAAACTGAGGAGAGGAGAAAAACATCAGGGAAGGGTCTGTGAAGTAGCATGGGATAAGTTAGAGAGGCATATGCAGTGTACAAGGAGCCATTCAAATATACAAAACATTTAAATCAAGTGTTTGTAATTTGGGGAGTCACCATATACTGACACTAGGCACAAAGCAAGTGGAAGCATTAGAATTTTTACCACAATTGCATTTCTGATTAGTAATATTATTTAAGCAACCTGAATTAAATAAAAAACTTTGAGTTTATTGAGTGATGTCAAGGTAATTTAAGAGAACAATAGCCTGGGATTAAACAAACCTATCAACAAACACCCATTTAACCAACTCCAGGATTAAAAGTTTCTGTAGGATACTGAAGGTGTATGATCACAAGTAAGTTCTCTATACTTAAACTGAGTTTTATAGCAACATGAAATTTACAGGCTACTTAAAAACAAACCTGTCTCCTTTCCTCCACTAAGAGTTCCATTTCAAAAATAGAACTTCCTATGATTGTGCACTGCACAGGATTCTACTTCATCTTGCTTTGCACCTGTTAACTAGATCAGAGGAAACCAAAATATTTCCAAGACATATACTTTACCTAAACCAGCTCCAGTTTAGTCACATATGATATGCTATATAAAGAACGGCTTTCTTTTCTTTTTTTGATTGCTACTTTTAGCAGTCAAGGTTCATTTTTGGCAATGTATAACTTATAGAGATTGTCAAAGGAAATGATCTTTAAAAACAAAACTCCGTGACATTTTTTTCTACATATTTATCTCAACAAAATAATCAGTCACAAAAGGGTTCTTGCCCAAGGAAGTTGTCTGAAGCACTTTCTATATGATATGAAAATAATATAAACTTCCAACAATCTGGAATCAGTAAAATAGATTATGAAATATCCATCACACAGACTATCACACAGTGATTTTAAACGTTTTCAAAAATATCTGATCACATGAATACATGTTCAGAATGCAATAAATGAAAAGAATGGGATACAAACTGTATAACCAGGCTTGATCCCAATTGTAAAACCATTTTTCTCTTGATACAGGAAATAGATAAAACATGTAAAGAAGTGGTAGGTGATACAATTTTGAGTAATTTTAATTTTCTTTTCTATAAACCCATCTATATTTTCCTTTATGATTTTTAGAATGATCTTGTATTTCTTTAATCCAAAGTAAAGTTATTAAAAGCATCTGGAGTATGCCCTGCTTAAGACAGTTTTTCAGTGTCTTAGATTACTTTAGTAACCTTTAGATTACTAAATCATACATATGGACTTTTATAGCAATAGGATATACCTGAGGCACCATTTCCTGTTATTTTCACCTCTAAGAAAACACTTTGCAGTCTATGATGGTAATTCTACCTGACCTGAAATACAAACCCCAAAATACCAAAAAGGACCATAACAAATGGCAAAATGGGAATATGCAAGCAAATTAAGAAATACAGGGGGAAAAGCTTAAAAATTTTACTCTATCACATCACTCAATGTCAACATAGGTTAATTCTGAGTGCACACTATGTAATCAGAGCATATATAAAAGACATTAAAGCCCTGGCTGGCATAGCTCAGTGGATTGAGCGCGGGCTGGGAACCAAAGTGTCACAGGTTCGATTCCCAGTCAGGGCACATGCCTGGGTTGTGGGCCAGGTCCCTAGTGGGGGTCATGCAAGAGGCAACCACACATTGATGTTTCTCTCTCTTTCTCCCTCCCTTCCCCTCTCTAAAAATAAATAAATAAAATCTTTAAAAAAATAAAAAAAAATAAAAGACATTAAAATCAATATTCAAAGCTATGATGCTACTACCCTCATAAATTTTATTTTATAGAAGGTAAAAACTTTAAATATTTAAAAAACAGTTTAAGAGAATCAGAGTTATATTTTCAGTAAATGATTTATAAGATAACAAAAAATAATTTGCTATTAATCTTTTAAACCAGAAATAGTAAAGACTAGAGCTCAGAATTTACAAAAGAAAATGATTTCTGTTAGAGAAAAGAACCCACTCTTCAGAACTAGTCCTATGATACCAGGTTATTTTAAAAGTCCTTTAACCCAGAGCTTTCTGCTCATCTCATTTTAATTAACTACTATCACTTTACAAATGATATTTTAACAAATGTCATCAAACATAAGTTTAACCAATGGGAAAAATGCATAATTCAAAAGAACCACAGTTAAAGAACCAGCATATAATTGGCAAGATGATAATAAACATTAAAAATTAATTCCAAGTTAATAGATTTAAGGGTGGGGCATGAAAATGACCCATCTAAAAAAAGAAAAAGCGTGAGTTCTTGATATATATTGGAGATAAAACCCTTGTCTGAGGTATCATTGACAAATATGTTTTCCCACACAGTTGGTTCTTTTTTCCTTTTAATGCTGTTTTCTGTAGCTATTTAGAAGCTTTTTATTTTGATGAGATCCCATTTGTTTATTCTTTCCTTTATGTCCCTTGCTCTTGGAGATGTATTGGCAGAAATATTGCTGCAGGGAATATCAGACAACTGTACTTGAACAACAATAAAATTTAAAAAATAAAAATTTTTAAAAAATGACCCATAACCCAATACTTTGTTTTTCAGCCGAAGAGCTATATTAACTTCTCACCTTTTCTGTGTTAATGATGGCATGCAACTTAAATAAACAGATTATCTCCTTCATTATGCACTTTTGCACACCTACATGTTGTGCTTACTCCCTTAGAGTGCAATTATAAAAAGAAACACTCAATTTTTCATGAGTAATTTTACACAAAACCTCTTATTACAGACAATCACAAAACTAAGAATGAACTATGATAAGCCATCAGATTCTGTTATGATTAATAATGAGCATCAACACACTGGTCAGTAGTTAAGAAAACAAAAAACAAAAAACCCAACCATCACCACATTAATGGTTTTCAAGGGCTACTTGGCATAGTTGAGCAGATAAAATAAATTTAAAAAATACATATACATATATATGTATATATAAAAAAGAAAGTATTAGGTATGGGTTTTTATTCTCGTGTTATCAAACATTTCTCTTCTTTTTCATTATATTATATCTGGCTTTATTTTTCTTTTCCTTGTGAAATTGGATGGCTGGAGAACATTTATAGACAAGTAAATATATGGCGAGACTTAAATGATGAGAACTCTGCCATTTTTAAAAACTCTTATTAATACTCTAGTGTTTCTATGATATACTACTACAGGACTTTGAATTTATATAGCACCTGTCTGCTGAAAAGCCAAAGCTTACATCGCTCACTTATCCTTTCTGCATGCCTGTGAAATACATAGATTGGAAACAGATGGCTAACAAATAAAGTGAAATCCATACAAACAGTAACTTCCATGATTTACTTAAGATGGTTTATCCATCCAAACTGTAGAGGACTAAAAGGCCTTGGATTCCACACTCAATGTCTTTTCTAATAAACAACATTACTTCCTTACCATCAAACAAATTTCTAGACTGGTCAGAAAAATTAATTTCTCATAATATAAAATCAGTAGGTTTAATGCACCAAAAGTCTTTGTTAGAGAATGATATAAACAGTACCTGTATATTAAACTAACATTAGTCTTGGAATACACCAGTAGTTATCATCAATTTGCCCACAAGGTATTTAGCTTGGTTCAATATAGTTGCATCAAAAATTGAAAAATTAACTGGTAAATACAACTGAAATAAGCCAGACTACAACTCTTTGAAAATAAAATTCCCAGGAAATCAAAAGCCTTGATCCAAGGCCTCATTTTATAAATTATAAAATTCATGGTGTCTGGCACCTGTATGTATTCAGTGTTAGTTACCAATAAAATAATTTTTAAGTAGCTTTCTCAAGGTCAAACTCCGAATCAGTGGCAGAGCCATGTCTAGAATCTAGTTCTTCTGAAGCCAATTTCAACATACTTCCCCCTTAGTATTTTAATTTTCATTTAATCAGCAATGCTTTTTAATCCCTTAAAACAGTTTATTCTCACTAATATTTATCTTTCAAATACTAAAAATAAGGTAAATTCAATAGTAAACACGTTGATTTTTTGAAACTGCCTTGCCTTCATAACTACTTACAAGTTGGCCCAAGTATTATCAGATCTTTTCCTAAAGCTGACATTTCATGATTAGACAGTTTTTTTGTATGTCTAAGCCATAACTTTAACCAAAACTGTCTCATAACTAAAAACAGCTAGTCATGACCACTGGTATCTAAAAGAACTTCCAATAGTGTAATATATCTAAAAAGCTTTTGAAACTTCCAACACATTTAATATATGTTACATGTTACATCACTCTACAATAATTTATACAGACTTACAACATAATCTAGATTTTTTCTCCTAAACTGAGTTGTATTATTATTATAGATCAAAGTTTTCCCCCTCTGGATTACTTTCCACCAAAAGAAAAATTACCATATGAGCAAGCACAAAATGATTCTAAAAACAGATACCCAAGTTGTCATGTATAGATAAATGTTTGTTTGCAATTTTATACCAGCTATTTTTGGAATCTGTACTAAATAGCAAAACACTTTGGCATATATATTCCACCTAGATTACACTATATCAAACACAATAGCATATTCATGAATTTATCATATGTGCTAAGAATATTATGTCAGTAAATTTCTTGGAAAGGCAAGTATAAATAATGCTTAAAACAGAATATGGAATAATCAATGGCAAGTGAACTTTCTTCTTTTCTTGTCTGTTTCACCAAAAATAATCACTTCGGGGCTCAAGCACTGTGGCCTAACTACATTCTTATTTCCAGCAAAAGTCACACTGTTTGCCTAGGAGCAAAATTTTATTTGGTTTCTGATAGTGCCCTTGGTGCTGACATTCTGCCAGTATAAAATAGTCATGTTCAAATCTAATATGCACATAACCATTTGTAGAAGAGGCTTAATATCAATCAAATAATTTCCATAGTTATAATTAACCCTTCTATCCAAAATGCCATAAGCCTACAATTTTAGCAACTGAATCTCAATGGTGGCATCAGACTAGATAGAGACCATGGCCTTCAATCTTGATTGTGTTAAGTCAAGGCAGAGCATAATTTGTTTGGCTCTCCACACCAAGTAAAGAAAGAGGTTGATAACTTGATAGATCTAACAACACAAATTAAGAATTAGATTAACAAATCCCTAATTTTAATCATAAATTTGGGTTCATTAGATCAGACCACTAAAGAATGAAGTCAGCTATGTAGTTAGTGGTTTTAAATGAGCAGCCATCTCAAGACAATAAAATACCATGGACTACGAGTGTAGTGATGATCCTGTTTTGACATGAGTTAATAATATTTTAAAGAGCTTATTCTTCCTTTAACTTAGTTGGATAGTTGTACTCTCCTTTTTTGACATTAAATATTTATTACAAGTTCAATCTAAAATTATATTATCACCTCATTTCCACTAGGGGGGTCTATCTACCAGTGTAGTTAACTCAGGTGCAGTTTAAACTCCACTTCCAGCTAATGTGTGCCCCAAGGCTAGCCTTGGGATCACAACTACTGTGCTTTCAAGTAGTTTTAGTTTTTAGGCTCAGAAACCCATGCACAGTAGGAAGATGGAGTGCTGCAGTCAGAGGTTGCTGCAGTAGACAAAGGGTTTCTGGATAAGGCATACAAAGCCAAAATCTCTTCATGTTCCTAGTTTTCAATTTTAGCTGCCCTAGATGGCTTCAAGGCTGAATTTATGTATCGACTACATCCATTTTTGTGAATAAGTAAAGCTTTTAAACTCATGACCTCAGAGATTTCTCTGCCCATTTCTATACTCAGCAATGTATAATCTGAACAGCAAAACTGCCACGTTTTTCCTTACAGCAACCATAACTTGGGCCACAAGGGCGGGTATTGGTCAGGATGGGAGTTGTATCAGTGTCCTCTCATTATTCTACTGAACTTTTGACAGGCAAAGTCCCAACCAACTCAGTTTGTCAAATTTTGTGTCCGGTTTTTGTACCTAATTTCTGATCCAATTAATTCTAAACCACAAATAAACTGTTTATTTTATTTTATTGTCTTTTTTATTTTGAAGTTACATCTGACATTCAATATTATTTTGTATTAACTTCAGGTGTACAGCATGGTGGTTACATAATCATATACTTTACAAAGTGTTCCCCCCACTGCTATCTCCAGTACCCACCTGGCACCACACGTAGTTATTACAATATTATTGTCTATATTCCCTATCTTGTACACATGACAATTTTGTAACTACCAATCTGTACTTCTCAATCCCTTCACCTTTTTTACCCAGTCCCTCATACCCCTCCCTCTGGCAACCAACTGATGGTTAATTTTAGTCAAGAGATGATCTACCACCTTCAAACAGATGCCTAATATAGAGAACACTACAATTAGAATATAGGCCAGACCCAGGAGTATGGACAGAGCCTTATTTTTTAACACTATTTTATGGGATATCGATCCAAATCTATCATTTAGGGGTGAGATAAGGTGTGAATAAAAGTACAATTTTCCTAAAAAATAATAAGATATTTTAAGATTTAGAAAAGCCATCACTAGATTGAAGGCCCATAGGGAAGACATATGTCCCAGCACAAACATATTTCAAGTTCTTATTTTAAAAACAATGCCTGTTTTAGAGAAGTCAAAGAACTTACACTGAGAGGCTGGAGGGTTGGAGGGTGTAGGACAGTGGGAGGATAAAGGGGGAAATTGGGAAAACTGTAAAAGCATAATCAATAAAATATACTTAAAAACAATTCTTATTTTTATTTTTGATAAAATCTGACCAGTAAATTCCTTCTCTGTTCCTCTCATCCAATCCAAGTCGAATCCCCTTGAGTAAAGACTAGATCACACTCCCCTCCCCTTTTTGCAGGAGTAGTTTTTGGAAATGGGGCTTCCCCCATTTTAAGTCAAAAGAAGTCACGTGACCCTAGGGGTACCAGAGACTTGAGGCACGTGATACCCAAAGGCATGTATGAGACTCTAGGCCACTTCGTTGGAATTCACTGTAAATTGCTTCTCCAGGATCAAACTTAGGCTCCCAATTACATTGTGACATCCAATTAAGGATAGGAGTTCTTACCTCTCAGTCATTTTTAACTTCACCTATGTTTTCTACCTACTGTGTAGCCAGCCTGGCTCTCTTCTCTGTCCTGCACCTTCATAGCAGGTCAGGCACCCCAAGCATCCCGTTGATCTGATCCTAAGTGGCCTCGCTCTGCAACCTAGTTAGTTGTAAGCTCAACTTTCTGCACCTGTAGGGATATGGTACACTTCAGGTGAGGTGCAAGAAGCAGCACATACGGCATTAACCTCACTCCACCTTCCAGGCTGGGATCATCTCCTGGCCTGGAGTGAGGCAATCGGAGCTGCCTTCACACCAGAGCAGTAGCAACAGAGGCGGCGGGGGCCAACTTCAGGACTGGCGAGAAGCCAGGGCGGGGGGTGGTCGGCGTCCCTTTAGCCTCTTATTAGAGCGCTTAAGGACTGAGGGTAGAGAAAAGTAAATGCCGACAAGTGCAGCTGTGGGGGGAGATTGTACCCCCCTCCCACCGCCCCTGGGGCTCAACCACCCAGGGAGACCGGGAAGGTCCCCGGTTGTCTCGGTCCCGGCTGCGCGCTCTGGGCTACAGAGCCAGAGGAGCTGTGAAGGGAGCGGACAGCTGGCGGGAGTCAGGGAAGAGAACAGAAAGATACTGCCCCATTGGCCTGGGAGATGTTCGGCTACTGAAAGGAAAAAAAGTGCTTACTCATAGGGAGACTTGGTGCGATCGCGACGCTCTCGCTAAGGGGAAAAGAAGGAGGCGGACGGCGTGCCACTGGAGCCTCGTTCCCTCCCAGGGACACGGGACCCCCCCAGAGCCCTGGGGCGGCGTGGGTCCGCGAGGTCACCCGAGGCGGGTGAACAGGGGCTGGAGGCGTCGCAGGCTGCGGGATTCGCGATTTCCTGAATCCAGACCGGGGAGGGGGTGGGGGTGGCAGTAGCTGGAGAAGGACAACGGAGGGAAGTTAGGCGCTTGGTTTCCACTTCGGGGCCGAAGCCACAGAAGGGAGGAAGGGCAAGGGTTGGCGTAAGGAACTCCAGCTCAAGGTTGGCAACAAGTTAAAAGCAACTACTGGGAAAGCACCATCTGTAGTGAAGAACAGAAAACGTACTTGCGGCGGGTGCTGTTCGTAGCGAACACTGTCAGTCCCCACCCATCTCTGATGGTAACGATCGCTGTGGCGCCCAAGGACTAAGACAGATTTTTCCTGCCCCAACTCTCAGCCCGCTGCCCCCGCCATCACCACCCAGCGAGGCACGTTTCTACTGAGGTTCAGGGAGATGCTGTCCCTAGGACCCACTCCAGCCAACGCCCAGGTACACCCCCTACCTTAGTGCCCTCCCGTGCCAACAAAGCACTTACTTAAAGTCACAGACTACCGGATCTGGCCCGACTGTGTTCGACCGACACGCTCAAACTTCTGCCACTCGGAATCTTTGAGGCTGCAATTCTAAAGCCAGCACTCCCTCCCCCTCCCGCAAGCCCCTCCGCCCCTCCGCCCCTCCTCCCCTCCGCCGCTGCCATTGGTTAGTGTGGTGCTTGCTGGCGGCTTGGGAACCGGGAAGCGGATTGGGCCTCGAGCCTGTCACATCAGCTGGGTGGGGAGTTGGAAGCTTAATCGCTGGGATGGGCCTCTGGGCTGGAACAGTGGGGCTGGGATCTGAGACTGGTCCCCAGGTCCTGCTTCTCCCTCTCTCTGGTTAAAACGAGATTAGAAAAGTCCACTCTACTGTGCCTGGCTCGGAGTACATGTTCAAAAAAATCTTGTGGAATAAGTGAAAAGATGGGAATGTCGGGAACGATGGTTTGAATGCCACCAGGCCCCTATTTGAATCTATGGAAGATACAGTTTCTTGCTGAAATCTCGAAGAGAATCTGGGTATGGAAGGGACTCTAGTAAGTTTCATTGGCTCCAATCAGCGCAGGTGCGGAGCTGCACAGAGGGAACACCGCAGCAATCCTCCCTTACCTTAGGACGTCTGGGAAGTAGACTATGTGCAGGATGGGGCTCTCAAGTCTTTGGCTTTATGCCAAGTAAACTGTTGACCAAAATCGCCTGTCTGGTACATATTCCATGCAGAAAGAGGTGGAGGTCCGCAGGGATGGTGAAACTGAAGTGCTTCCACTGGTTTAAATAGAAATGGACGTCAATTCTCATCCGTCTCCCTTCACCACAGAAAACTTGGAGACAGGCTCCTATTCCCAGAGTACCTTTTCTTCTTCTTAGCCCATGAGATTGCCTCCAACTCATAGCTGGCTTCTCTCATTAATACATGTGGAGGTGTCCCCTTCTTATCTGCATTCCCATCCTTTGACTCACTGTAGGGCCAGAGGGCCAGAGGGACTCTCCAGGGTCAGTTTAAGAGATTATCTTCTGGGACAGATGTAGAAGACAGTGCCTAAACAAAGCCTTCCTTTTCGAGTAGTAACCATTTTGTTCAGAAAATGTGTGCCAGAAAATTTTAAAAAAGATTAAAATTGGTTCAATTACATCTCATTTCACATGTGTTTTAGGAAAAATGTTAAATCAAGAATGGCCTGCAAAATTGAATGCTCTTGTAAAGGAATCCCCCCACTTCACCTACTGTTACTAATTTCGTTAGAGAAATTAACCAGTAGTCATTGCTAGGGCTTCTTAAATGAGGCGTGGGGCAATTCATATAAGGCCTAAAAATCTAGACAAGTAGAGAAGGGCTTGGCACTGGAAAAAAAGCCTTGTTAAATATTAATTAATGATTAACCAACTGGAAAACCTTATGAAAGGCACAGGAAGGTGAAAAATAGCCCTGGCTGGTGTAGCTCAGTGGATTGAGCGCGGGCCTGCGAACCAAAGGATCGCGGTTCAATTCCCAGTCAGGGCACATGCCTGGGTTGCCAGGCCAGTTCCCGGCAGGGGACATACAAGAGGCAACCGCACATTGATGTTTCTCTCCCTCTCTCCTTCCCTTCCCCTCTGAAGATAAATAAATAAAATCTAAAAGAAAAAAAAAATTTTAAAAAAAAGAAAAATAAATGAGAATGCAATCATGCTTTCAAAAACTTTAAATGTCTGTTGTGACAGATTTTACACTGGGTCAGATTTGGGTCAGCACAAAAATAACAATTTCAACATTACCAATTTCAACCTAATGTTGTTAGGTTGACTAAGCAGTGCATTGCCATGAACATTTATAATTGGCCCCCAAATGAGATTACTGGTTTTCAATAATTGGTATGGTTTCTGTAATTCTTTGTACAACATTTCTAGGTATACTAAATATGAGACTTCAGTTTTCTACCCTTTTATGGTGTGTGTAAGTCACCACTGAAGAGCTTCCACCCACTTTTAAATTTACTGACTTATCATGAAGGAACTCTGTAAGTAAAGTTTTCAAGTATGGATATACTTGTCTCAATTACTTAACTAAATATTCTATTTGAGTTTATTTTTTAATTTGTAGAATTTAGAATAAGTCAAAATATTAAGAAGCCTATGAACATGCTATTTATGCTTTCTTGTTTATTATTCAAAAAGCTTACATAAATACTTAAACAAAAGTCTTTTGGAGGGAACTAGAGAGCATCATGCTAAGTGAAATAAGCCAGGCAGTGTAAGACAAATACCATATGATCTCACCTTTAACAGGAACCTAATCAACAAAACAAACAAACAAGCATAATATAACCAAAGACACTGAATTTGAGAACAGTCTGACAGTGACCAGAGGGGAGAGGGGAGGGAATTTCAGGGGAAAAGGGGAAGGGTTTAGAGCAACAAGTATAAAGGACACATGGACAAAAACTATGGGGCGTGGAAATGGGAGGGAGGTGGGGAGGGCTGGGGCGGTGGGCTGGAGGGGAGTAAAAGGCAGAAAACTGTACAAGATCAACAATTTAAAAAATACTGATTTAAAAAATAATAAAAAAATTTTAAAAAATCTTTGCTCATCACTAACACTGAGGATATCAGAATTGGGCAAGTTTTTTTTTTTTTTTTGGTTTGTTTGTTTGTTTTTGTTTTTGTTTTTTTGTCAAGAAATGTCACTTTAAAGGAAGTGAGCTGGTCCATAGTCTGAAAGCTGCAGGATGCCCCAGTGGTGGCAACTATGTCTTTTTTTTTCTTGCCACTGCCTCTAAAATGCAATTTTATTTAAATATTCATATTTTTGCTATCAATAGAGTATCATTTCAATATTATTCATTTTTATTTTTTATTATTTTTATTTTTCAAATTACAGTTTACATTCAGTATTATGTTGTATTAGTTTCGGGTGTATGGCATTGTGGTTAGACAATCATATTTACACTGTTCCCCCCTCCCATTATTTCCAGTATCCATCTGATACCACACATAGTTATCATAATATTATTGACTATATTCCCTATGCTGTGCTCTACATCCCCATGATTATTTACTAACTACCAATCTCTACTTCTAAATCCCTTCACCTTTTTCAGCTAGTCTCCCAAACCCCCCCTCCCTCCAGCAACCATCAGTCTGTTCTCTGGGTGTGTGAGTCTCGTTCTGTTTTATTTGTTCATTTATATTGTTCATTAGATTCTACATATAAATGAAATCATATGATAACTGTCTTTCTGTGCCTTATTTCATTCAGCATAATGTCTTCTAGGTACATTCATGCTGTTGCAAATGGAAAGCCTTTAATCTTTGTTTGTGGCCAAGTAATATTCCATTCTATATATGTACAACACATTTTTATCCATTCATTTATCATTGGGCCCTAGGGTTGCTTCCATAACTTGTGTATTGTAACTAATGCTTCAATGAACATAGGAGAGTATATATTCTTTTGAATTAATGTTCTAATTCATTCAATTTGAATTGGGTTTTCTCCAGATATAAACATAGAAGTAGAATTGCTGGGTCATAAGCAGTCCATTTTTAATTTTTGGAAGACCCTCCATACAATTTCCAACAATGAGTAGACCAGTCTGCATTCCCACTAACAGTGAAAAAGGTTTCCATTTTCTCCACATTCTCACCAACACTTGCTGTTTGTTGATTCATTGATTATAGCCATTCTGACAGGTATGAGACAATATCTCATTGTGGTTTTAATTTGCATTTCTCTGATGATTAGTGATGTTGGGCATCCTTTCATATGCGTATTGGCCATCTGTATGTCCTCTTTGGAAAAGTGTCTATTCAGGTCCTCTACCTATGTTTCAGTTGGGTTGTTTGTTTTATGTTGTTGACTTGTCTGAATTCTTTATAAATTTTGGATATGAACACTTCTTAAGATGTATCATTGGTGAATATGTTCTTTCATTCAGAGGATTGTCTTTATGTTTTATTCATCTTTCTACTGTGAAAAACTTTTTAGTTAGATGTACTTCCACTTGTTTATTTATTTATTTTTGTTTCTTTTGCCTGAGGAGATATGTCAGAAAAAATATTACTAAGAGAAATGTCTGAAGAACTGCCTATATGTTCTTCTAGGAGTTTTATGATTTTGAGTCTTACTTTTAAGTCTTTAATGTATTTTGAAATTATTCTTGTATATGGTATAAGCAATTTGTATAGTTTCATTTTTGCATATATCTGTCCAATTTTCCCAACACCATTTATTGAATAGACTGTCTCTACTCCACTGTATTTTAATGCTTCCTTTGTCAAATATTAAATGACCTTAGGGGTATGGGTTTGTTTCTAGGCTCCTATTCTGTTCCGTTGATCTATATGTCTGTTTTTATGCTAGTACCACACTGTTTTGATTACTATAGCTTCACAGTATAATTTGATATCAGGTGGTGTGATACTTCCAACTTTGCTCTCTTTTTCAAGATTGCTGCAGCTATTTGACATTTTCTGTAGTTCCATATAAGTTTTGGATTATTTGTTCCAGTTCTGTGAAATACACCATTGGAATTTTTATAGGAATTTCATTAATTGCATTGTATCTAAAGATTGTTTTGGGTAGTATGGACATTTTAGCAGTGTTAATTCTTCCTATCTGTGAGCATTGTATATGTTTCCATTTATTTGTACCTTCTTCAGTTTCTTTCTTCAGTTTCTTTTAATTTCCCAAGAACAGGTCTTTTACCTCGTTGGTTAAATCTATTCCTAGATTTTTTTTTCATACAATTGTAAATGAGATTGTTTTCTTAGTTTTCATTTCTGATAATTCATTATGTATATATAAAATGCAACCAATTTCTGGATATTTATCTTTTATCCAACTGTGTTACTAAGCTCATTAATAATTTCTTTTAGTTTTTCGGTAGAATCTTTATGTTTCTCTGTATACAGTATCATATCATCTAAAAATAATGACAGTTTTACTACTTCCTTTCCACTTTGGATGCTTTTTATTTCTTTTTCTTATCTGATTGCTGTGGTTTGTACTTATAGAACTATGTTGTATATGAATAGTAAACGTGGACACCCCTCTTTTGTTTCTGATGCTAAAGGAAATGCTTTTAGTTTTCCCCATTCAGTCTGATGTTAGCTGTGGGGTTGTCATGTATGGCCTTTATTATGTTGAGATATAGTCCCTCTATTCCCACTTTGCTGAGAGGTTTTTATTTTTTGTCATAAACTGGTACTGGATTTTGTCAAATGCTTTTTTTTCTGCATCTAATGATATGATCATATGTTTTGTTTTTTTTTTAAGATTGCATTTATTTACTTTTAGAGAGAAGGGAAGGGAGGGAGAAAAAGAGGGAAAGAAATATCAACATGCAAGAGAAACATTGATAATTGCCTCTCGCACAACCCCCAACCAGTGACCTGGCCTGCAACCCAGGCATATGCCCTGACCAGGAATCAAACTGGTGACCTTTCAGTTTAAGAGAAAACGCTCAACCCACTGATCCAAACCAGTCAGGGCTGACCATATGGTTTTACCTTCATTTTGTGTATGTGATGTATCACATTGATTTGCAGATATTGTACCAGCCTTGCATCCCAGGAATAAATCATACACCACTTGATCATGGTATATGGTCTTTTTATTGTACTGCTAGATTCTGCTTGCTGATATTTTGCTGAGGATTTTTGCATCTATGTTCATTATGGTTATTGTCCTAAATTTTTTTCTTTGTACTGTTTTTGGAATCAGGGTAATGTTAGCCTCATAAAATGAGCTTGGGAGTGTTCCCTACACTAGAGTTTTGTGGAATATTTTAAGAAGGATAGATATTATTTTTTTGAATATTTGGTAAAATTTACCTGTGTAGCCACCTGGTGTAGTACTTCTGTTTGCAGGGAGTTTTTTCCGTTGTCACTTCAATTCCATGTGTAGTACTCTGTCTGTTTAGATTTTCTGTTTCTTTTTTTTAATTTACCTTTATTTATGTATTTACTTTTAATTATTTTTACTGATTATGCTATTACAGTTTTCCCAGTTCCCCCGTTTATCTCCCCTCTGCCCTGTCCCCCCAAGCCTCCAGCATCCCCCACCCTTAGTTCATGTCCATGGGTTGTACATATAAGTTCTTTGAGTCCTACATTTCCTATACCATTTTTATCTCCCCCCATCTGTTTTATACCTACCAATTATGCTTCTTATTCCCTGTGCCTTTTCCCCACTATTCTTAGCTTCCCCCTCCCCACTAAACTCCCTCCATGTGATGTCCATTTCTCTGATTCTGTTCCTGTTCTAGATGTTTGCTTATTTATGTTTTCATTGTTTTTCTTTTCTTTTAGGTTCATTTGTTGCTGGTTGTGAGTTTGTTGTCATTTTACTGTTCATATTTTTGATCTTCCTTTTTTTAGATAAGTCCCTTTAACATTTCATATAATAATGGCTTGGTGATGATGAACTCCTTTAACTTGACATTATCTGGGAAGCACTTTATCTGCCCTTCCATTATAAATGAAAGTTTTGCTAGATAGAGTAATCTTGGATGTAGGTCCTTGCCTTTCATGACTTGGAATACTTTTTTCCAGCCCCTTCTTGCCTGCAAGGTTTCTTTTGAGAAATCAGCTAATAGCCTTATGGGCACTCCTCTGTAGGTAACTCTCTCCTTTCCTCTTGCTTCTTTCAGGATTCTCTCTTGATCTTTACTCTTGGGTAACTTAATGATGATGTGCCATGGTGTGTTCCTCTTCGGGTCCATCTTCTTTGGGATTCTATGTTCTTCCTGGGCTTCCTGGAAGTCTATTTCCTTTGCCAGATTGGGGAAGTTTTCTTTCATTATTTGTTCATATAAGTTTTCAATTTCTTGCTATTGTTCTTCTCCTTCTAGCAACCCTATAATTTGGATATTGGAATGTTTCAGGTTGTCCCAGAGGTTTGTAAGATGCTTTTCACTTTTTTGAATTCTTGTTTCTTCATTCTGTTCTGGTTAGATGTTTATTTTTTCCTTTTGTTCCAAATCATTACTTTAAATCCTGGTTTCCTTCCCATCACTGTTGGTTCCCCGAATATTATACTTTATTTCATTTTGGGTATCTTTCATTTTTTTTTCATTTTTTCAACCAAGCTCTATCAGATCTGTGAGCATTTTGATTACTAGGACTTTAAATTCTCCATCAGATAGGTTGGCTATGTCCTCATTGCTTAGTTTTTTTGTTTTGTTTTGTTTTGTTTTGTTTTTTCCCTGAGGTTTTGCTCTGTTCTTTCATTTGGGCCATTTTTCTTTGTCTTGGCACAGCCGGTAAGTTGTAAGGAGGTGGGACCTTAAGTATGCACTAGGACAGGGCATCCCTCTTTGCTGTGCTGCAGCTGTGCCTGTGAGGTAGGGGCCAGAGTGGAACAGTGCAGCTTGCCTGCTCATCTCTAGCCCACTTTCCACCATACTCTCATGTGAGTCTGGGAGTTTCTCCCACCAGCAACCGCCATAGTCCACAGTCAATTCCAAATCTCAGTTTCCCCTTAAGTCAGCCCCACCTGCCTGGTCTGCACCCTCCCCTTGGTCTATCTGAGCAGGCTGTGCAGTTTGCCACCTTGGTTGTTCTTTGATTTATTCTTTAATTCCTTGGTTGTTGGAGTTCCGTGCAGTTTGATTTTCTGGAACTTCTGGCTGTTTATTGATTTTAGATTGGTTGTTATTCTCCTTTTGGTTGTGCTAGGAAGTGAAGGGTTTCTACCTACACCTCCATCTTGGCCAAAACTCCTGCTTCATTTACTCCAGACTCATTCCCTCTGAGCTCTAGCAGTGGGGTAACAGCATGAATGGCCTTCTGTTTCTTTTTTATTCAGTCTTGGAAGATTTCATGTTTTCAGGAACTTATCTGTTTCTTTCAGATTGTTCAATATGTTGGCATATAGTTGTCTGTAATATTTTCTAATAATCCTTTGTATTTCTGTGGTGTCTTCTGAGATTTCTTCTCTTTCATTCTTCATTTTATTTACTTGGTTCTTGTCTCTTTTTTTTCTTATTGAGCTGGTCAAAGGTTTATAAATCTTTATCTTTTTAGAGAATAGACCTTTGTTACATTGATCTTTTATATTGCTTTTTAGACTCTATTTCCTTTATTTCCAATTTAGTTTTTATTATTTTCTTTCTTCTACTCACTTTGGGGTTTTTTTGTTGTTCTTTTTCAAGTTCCTTCAAGTGTAAAGTTAGATTGTTTATCTGAGATTTTTCTTTCTTCTTGAGATAGGCTTGTAATGCTATGAATTTCCCTCCTCAGACTGCTTTCCCAGTGTCCCATAGATTTTGGATTATTGTTTTCCCATTTACATTTGTCTTGGGGTATCCTTTGGTTTCTCCCTTGATCTCATTGTTAAGCCATTCACTGTTTAGTAACATGTTATTCAGCTTCCATGTGTTTTTCTGTTTTACAGTTCTTATTTTTGTAATTGATTTATAGTTTCATACCATTGTGTTCAGAGAAGATGCTTGATAATGATTTCAGTATTCTTAACTTTATTGAGAATTGCCTTGTGTCCTAACATATGGTCTATCCTAGAAAATGTTCCATATACACTTGAAAAACTGTATACTCTGCTCCTTTGGGGTGAAATGCTATGAAGATATCAATTAAATCTATCTGATCTAGTGTGTCATTGAAGGCCACTGTGTCCTTGTTGATTGTCTGCCTGGAAAATCTATCCATTAATGTCAATGGGTGCGGTGGCTCCTGTCCTGGGCTCCAGATGTGGGGGGCTCCGCCCACAGAGCCCCATCCCTCTGTCACGGATGAAAATAAAAACTACCAAGACATGATCTGCTTGGGGAGGAAAGGTGGTCAAACTCTCAGAGGAGAATGACCCAGAGCCCCTTCCTCACTGGGCTTTTATTGGGCTCAAATACACCGGAATACAGGTTTAACATGTCAAAGAAATCTGAGGGCTTAATCTAAGCCAGTGTTTGTAAGGAAAGGGGGTTGCCAAACTTTGGGAGACATACTCATTTCCTCCTCGGACACTTATCATTTAAATGAGAGCACTCTTAGCAAAGCAGGTTTCACAGGACTTTAGGAATTCTTTCTTATGCCCGATCACCCAGGGAACCGCTCTGGCCAGCACAGGGCTGCACCGCTCACCATCATAGTTTCAGGCTTTAAGCTGATTAGGAAGCAGAAGACATCTCCCAGACGGAAACGAGGACTCAGGCTATGTCAGAATAGCCAGGGGCGGGGGTTGGGGGGCGAGGGTCCATCACATCCTCTTTGCTGCAGCCCCCCAAGTCCTTCCATGAGGCCTCCCAAGTGGTTGTGTCTGGCTTAGGTTGCCCCTCCCATGAGGAGTCTTACCCATCGTTGACTCCAACCAAGCATTGGGGCCAGAGATGGATGAGGCAGGAGCAGTACTCCTGCAAGGGAGATAAGCTTTGTCTCCTTAGTAGGTCATGTCCTCATGACAGAACAGACCCAGATAAAATGGGTCCCTTTGCTCTTACACAGCCCACCATGGGGTGAGGGTTACAACTCCTGAAACCAGGCTGAATGGTCCGCAAAAAATGGGATTTGAAAAGCCCCTACTATGACTCTATTACTGTCAGTCTCTCCCTTTATATCCATCAGGATTAGCTTCATAGGTGCTCCTATGTTGGATTCATAAATGTTTACAAGTGTTATATCCTATTGTTGGAGTGATCTCTTAATTACTGTGTAATGTTCTTCTTTGTGTCTTACTATAGCCTTTGTTTTAAAGTCTATTTTGTTTGATATAGGTACTGGTACCCCAACTTTTTTCATTCACATTTGTATGAAATACTTTTTTCCATCTCTTTACTTTTAATCTGTGTTTGTCTTTCATTCAGTGTGGGTCTCTTATTGACAGCATATATGTCTTTTTTCTTTTTCCTCACCAGGGGACATATTTATTGATTTTTAGAGAGTGGAAAGGAGAGAGAGAGAGAGGGAGGGAGGGAGAGAAACATGGATGTGAAAGAAAAACATTGATTGGTTCCCTCTTGCACACACCCCAACTAGGGACCAAATCCACAACCCAGGCATGTATCCTGACAAGGAATCGATCCTGCGACATTTTGGTTTATGGGAAGACTGCCTGGACCAACTGAGTCACACCAGCCAGGGCATAACCTATATCTTTTGATTGGAGGACGTAAGTCATTTACATTTAAGGTGATTATTGAGAGTTATATATTTATTGAAATATTATTCTTTATAACTATGTTCCTCTTTTTGTTTCTAATTAAAGAAGACACTTTAACATTTCCTGTAATACTATTTTAATATTTATTTATTTATTTATTTATCTTTAGAGGGGAAGGTCAGGAGAGAGGGAGAAGGAGAGAAATATCAATGTATGGTTGCCTCCCATGCGTCCCATGCTGGGAACTGGCCTGCAACCCAGGCATGTGCCCCGACTGGGAACCGAACCACGATCCTCTGCTTCACAGGCCCGCGCTCAATCCACTGAGCTACACCAGCCAGGGCCTGTAATACTATTTTGATAATGAAATCTTAGGTTTTTCTTTTTTAAATTTTTTAAACAGTATTTTTAATTGTTGATATTGTACACTTTCTGTGTTTTACTCCCCCCCAGCCCACCGCACAGCCCTCCCCACCTCCCTCCCATTTCCACCCCCCATAGTTTTTGTCCATGTGTCCTTTATACTTCTTCCTGTAAACCCTTCCCCTTTTCCCCTAAAATTCCCTCCCCTCTCCCCTCTGGTGACTTTCAGCCTGTTCTCAATTTCCATGTCTTTGGTTATATTATGCTTGTTTGTTTGTTTGTTTTGTTGATTAGGTTCCTGTTAAAGGTGAGATCATATGGTATTTTTCTTTCACTGTCTGGCTTATTTTGCTTAGCATGATGCTCTCCATCTCCATCCATGCTGTTGCAAAGGGTAGGAGCTCCTTGTTTTTTCTGATGCATAGAATTCCATTGTGTAAATGTACCACAGGTATTTGATCCATTCATTTACTGATGGGCACCTAGGTTGCTTCCAGCACTTGGCTATTGTAAATTGTGCTGCTATGAACATAGCGGGGCATAGGTTCTTTTGGATTGATGTTTCAGGCTTCTTACAGTATAATCCAAGCAGTGGAATTGCTTGGTCAAAAGGTATGTCCATTTTTAGTTTTCTTAGAAAATTCCATACTGTTCTCCAAAGTGGTTTGTACCAGTCTGCAATCCCAATAACAGTGCACTAGGGTCCCCTTATCTCCACACCCCTCCAACACTTGCTGTTTGTTGCTTTGTTTATGAAAACCATTCGGACTGCTGTCAAGTGGTATCTCTATGTAGTTTTAATTTGCATCTCTCTGATAGTTAGCGATATCGAGCATCTTTTCATGTGTCTCTGGATTCTCTGTATGTCCTCCTTGGAGAAGTGTCTGTTCAAATCCTTTGCCCATTTTTTAATTGGGTTGCTTATCTTCTTAGAGTGGAGTTGTGTAAGTTCTTTATAAATTTTGGAGATTAATCCCTTGTTTGAGATATCATTGGCAAATATGTTTTCACATAAAGTTGCTACTCTTTTTATTTTAATACTGTTTTCTTTAGCTGTGCAGAAGCTTTTTATTTTGATGAGATCCCATTTGTTTATTCTTTCCTTTATGTCCCTTGCTTCAGGGGACATATCAGTAAAAATGTTGCTGCATGAAATATCTGAGATTTTCCTGCCTATGTTATCCTCTAGGAGTTTAATGGTGACACAGCTTATATTTGAATCTTTTATCCACCTTGAATTTATTTTTGAGTATGGTGTAAGTTGGTGCTCAAGTTTCATTTTTTTTTTTTTTTTGCATGTAGCTGTCCAGTTCTCCCAGCACCACTTGTTGAAGAGGCTATTTTTGCTCCATTTTATGTTGCTTCCCCCTTTGTCAAATATTAATTGACTGTAGAGACTTGGGTTTATTTCTGGGATCTCTGTTCTGTTCCACTGGTCCATGTGCCTGTTTTTGTGCCAGTACCAGGCTGTTTTGATTACAGTGGCTTTGTAATACAGTTTGGTATCAGGTATTGTGATCCCTCCTACTTTGTTCTTCTTTCTCAAAATTGCTGCAGCTATTCAGGGTCGTTTATGATTCCATATAATTTTTTGAAGTGTTTGTTCTATGTCCGTGAAATATGCCATTGGTACTTTAATAGGTATTGCATTGCATTTGTAAATTGCTTTGGGTTGTATGGACATTTTGATGATATTAATTCTTCTGATCCATGAACACGGTATATGCTTCCATTTGTTTGTGTATTCCTTGATTTCTTTCTGCAGCGTTGTGTAGTTTTCTGCATACAGGTCTTTTACCTCCTTGGTTAGGTTTATTCCTAGGTATTTTATTTTTCTTTTTGCTGTATCAAATGTGATTTTTTTTTCTTGATTTCTGCTTCTGCTGTTTCACTGTTGGTATACAAAAATGCCTTTGATTTCAGGATATTGACTTTGTATCCGGCTGTTTGGCCAAATCCATTTTTTTATGTTGAGCAGCTTTTTGGCCTTGTCTATAGGATTTTCTATGTACACTATCATGTCATCTGCCAACAATGATAGTTTGGTTTCCTCCTTTCCAATGTGGACGCCTTTTACTTCCTTTTCTTCTCTAATCGCTGTGGCTAAGACTTCCAATACTATATTCAATAGAAGTGGTGAATGTAGACAACCTTGTCTTGTTCCTGATCTTAGTGGGAAAAATTTCAGTTTTTGCCCGTTTAGTATGATGCTGGCTGTAGGTCTTTCATATATGGCCTTTATTATTTTCAGGAATGTTGCCTCTATTCACACTTTTCTGAGTGTTTTTATCATACATGGGTGTTGTATTTTATCAAAAGCTTTGTCCGCATCTATTGATATGATCATGTGATTTTTGTCTTTGCTTTTGTTTATATGCTGCATTACATTTTCTGATTTGCGAATGTTGAACCATTTTTGCATCCCTGGGATGAATTCCACTTGGTCATGGTGTATGATCTTTTTAATGTATTGTTCGATGCGGTTTGCCAATATTTTGTTGAGGATTTTAGCGTCTATGTTCATCAGTGATATTGGCCTGAAGTTTTCTTTCTTTCTTGTGTCTTTATCTGGTTTTGGGTTTAGGATGACGCTGGCTTCATAAAAAGAGTTTGGGAGTCTTCCATCACTTCGGAGTTTTTGGAATAGTCTATGAAGGATGGGGTTAGCTCTTCTTTAACTGTTTTGTAGAAGTCTCCTGTGAAACCATCTGGTCCAGGGCTTTTGTGTGTTGGGAGGTTTTTGATTACTGCTTCAATTTCATCAGCTGTTATTGGTCTTTCTGTTTCTTTGTCTTTGAGTTTTGGAACATTATATTTTCTAGAAACTTGTCCATTTCACCTAGGTTTTCAAATTTCTTGGCATACAGTTCTTCATTGTCATTTCTTACAATCCTTTGTATTTCTGTGGTGTCAGTCGCAATCTCTCCTCTTTCATTTCTGATTGTGTTTATTGGAGTCCTCTCCCTTTTTTTCTTGATGAGCCTGCTTCAAGGCTTGTCGATTTTGTTCATCTTTTCAAAGAACCAGCTTCTGGGTTCATTGATCCTTAGAATTGTGCTTTTAGTGTCTATGTCATTTAATTCTGCTCTGATCTTGGTTATTTCCTTCCTTCTACTTTCCCTGGGATGTCTTTGTTGTTGTTCCTCGAGTTCTTGTAGGCGTATGGTTAAGTCGTTTGTTTGAAATGTTTCTGTCTTCTTTAGGTAGGCCTGTATTGATAGGAACTTCCTCTGAAGACTGCCTTCATTGTGTCCCATAAGTTTTTGGGTTGTTGTGAGTTCATTTTCATTTGTTTCCAGAAACTTTTTGATACACTCCCTAATTTCATTTTTGACCCATTCGTTGTTTAATAGCATGCTATTCAATCTCCATGATTTTGATGGTTTGGGGATTTTCCCCATCAAGTTGGTTTCTAGTTTTAGTGCCTTGTGGTCAGAGAAAATGCTTGGTATGATTTCAATTTTCTTAAATTTGTTGAGGCTTGTTTTGTGTCCCATCATGTGGTCTATGTTTGAAAATGTTCCATGTGCATTTGAAGAAAATGTGTATTTAGTTCCTTTGTGATGAAGGGCTCTATATATATCAGCTAAGTCCAATTCATCTAGAGTATTGTTCAATGCCACAATATCTTTGTTGATATTTTGTTTGGAAGATCTGTCCATTTTTGACACTGGGGTGTTAAAATCCCCTACAATAATTGTGTTTCTGTCAATATCTTTCTTGAAGTCCTCTAAGATTTTCTTGATGTCTTTAGGTGCTCCTATGTTGGGTGCATATACAGTTAAAATGTTTATATTTTCTTGGTGGATTCTTCCCTTGAATATTATGAAGTGACCTTCTGGGTCTCTCTTTATTGCTCTTCTTTTGAAGTGTATTTTGTCTGATATGAGTATTGCTACCCTGGCCTTTTTTTCCTGTCCATTTGCTTGGAAAATTTGTTTCCAGCCTTTCACTTTGAGTCTGTGTAGGTCTTTTGTCCTGAGGTGGGTCTCTTGTAGGCAGCATATGTGTGGGACATGCTTTCTTATCCATTCAGCTATTCTATGTGTTTTGATTGGAGCGTTTAATCCATTTACATTTAAGGTTACTATTGATAGGTACTGATTCATTGCCATTTTCATGCCTGTGTTCCTCTCTCTCTCTTTTCCTTTCTTTCCTTAAAGCAGTCCCTTTATGTACAGTGTAAGATAAAGATTGATGTTTAGTCTTCCCCAGGTGTATATCCAGTAGTTCCAGCACCACTTGCATAAAAGATTATCCTTTTCCCAATTGAATTTCTAATTCAGTCTCATTGAAAATCAATTAACTCTATATGTGTGGGTTTATTTATGGACTCACTATCCTAATCCATTGATTTATGTGCCTATCTTTGATTAATGTAGCTTTGTAGTTAGTCTTGAAATCAAATAGTTTATCTTCAGATTTGTTTGGTTTTATTTGCTTATATCTTAAATTACTTTGACCTTTCTAGATCTTTTCCATTTACATATATATTTCAGATTCAATTTGCCAATTTCTACACAAAAAAGCATGCTAGTATTTTGATTGGGATTGTATTGAATGTACAAGTCAATTCAACTTGAATTAAGTAAAGATTTCTTATATAGGGTACGAAAAGAATAAACCCTAATAGAAAGAAATGATAAAATAGACTTAATAAAAATGCTGCTTAACAAAAAAAAAAAAAAAAAAAAAAAAAAAAAGCAGTCCCTTTAGTATCTCTTGCAGTACTGGTTTGTTAGAGGTGTATTCTTTTTGACTTCTTTTGTCTGGGAAGCTCCTTATGTGGCCTTCTATCTTGATTGAAAGCCTTGCTGGGTAAAGTAGTCTGGGTTGCAGGCCTTTGGTTCTCATTACTTGGAATATTTCTATCCATTCTTTTCTAGCTTGGAGCCTTTTCATTGAGAAGTCAGCTGCTAAACTTATCGGGCCTCCCTTGTGTGTTACTTCCTTTTTCTCCCTTGCTGCCATTAAGATTCTCTCTTTGTCTTGTAATTTTGCCATTTTAAATGTGATATGTCTTGAAGTGGGCCTGTTGGGTTTCCTCTTGATTGGGACTCTCTGTGTTACCTGGATTTGTGTGACTTTTTCTCTCATCAAATTAGGGAAGTTTTTCACCATTACATTTTCAGATAGGTTTTCTATCCCTTGCTCTTCTTCTTCTCCTTCTGGTATTCCTATTATATGGATATTATTACGTTTCATGTGGTCTTTCATTTCTCTTAATCTCTCTTCATTCTTTCTGAGCCTCTTTTCCTTTTCTTGCTCTTTCTGGCTGCTTTTTTCTACTTTGTCCTCCAACTCACTGATCTGATCTTCTGCTTCATTGATTCTGCTTTTCATTCCTTCTACTGTGTTCTTCAGCTCAGAAGTTATATTGTTCATTTCCTCTTTGCCCTTGTTGATAGTTTCTAATTCCTTTTTCATGTTGATATAGTTTGCAGTGAGTTCATCGTAGCTTCCCTGTAGTTTCTGGTAGCTCATTGAGAGCTCATGGAGCTTCCTGACAACCATTTCTTTGAACTCCATATCTGATAGTTGAGTTGCTTCTGTTTCATTTAGGATTCTTTCTAGGTCTTCCTTCTTTCCTTTCATTTGGGGATTGTTTCTTTGTCTTCTCATTGTTTATGAGACTCTTCTTGTAAGCCTTAGCTTCTTAAATTGATCTTTTCTGGCTCCCTGGGTTTATGGTGTGAACTTCTGTGGTAGAATACCTGTGAGATTCAGTGGTTTAGTCTCCTTCAGGTATCCTGGTGTTCATAGCTTCCACTGTTTCAGCTGTTGGGATACCCCCTCTTTTGGTCCAACTCTGGTTTTTTTCACAGTTCTAGGATTTTTTTGCCTCACTCGTGGGTATTTAAAAAGAGAAAAGAAGAAAGTGAAAAAAGAAGAGAAAAAAGAGGAAGGAAGGAGAGATAAAATTGGAAAGAAAGGAAGAAGGAATAAAGCCAGAAAGAAGTAAAGAGAAGCAAAAGGAATTGAGGGATAAAAAAGGTAGAAATAATAAAAGAATAAAAAATATATAATCAAAACAAAACAAAACTAAAAGAACCCTACAAAAACGAAAAACCAACCAACCAACCAAACAAACAAAAAAACCCAACTAAACACACAAAAAACAACTAGCAAAAAAAGAAAACACCCAAAAGCCAAATAAATAAATAAATAAATAAATAAATAAATAAATAAATAAGCACACACACAAAAAAACCCAAAACTAAAAAATAAAACCTCTTGCTATTTTCAAATGTGCCAAACTGGATTTTCTGGACTTGCTGGCTGTAGCAGGCTGCGAGGCGACTCATACCGCTTTTCTCCCTGTTCCTCACTCAGTCAGCTTTCGGCTACTGTCCTTAGTGCCAGCCGTGCACTCTCCCCAGGACTAGTGGTGTACTCTCCATGCAGGGCCTTGGGTGTGATTTCTGAGCCTCCTGTAGAGGGTGCGCTTTCCCGAGTTTATGGGTTTCAGCTGGGATCTCTTACCGATCGAACCTTCCCGGTGTCTATTGCTGTGAGCTCCGGGTTGCCTACAGGGCACACGGGCCCACCCGAGACTACAAGCATGGGCTCCACGAGTTTCTCAAGTTGCGCGCATTCACCCCAGGATCACAGATGTGAGCTCCGGGTCTTCCACAGAGCCCCCTCCTCCAGTTGCAGGGTCGCCTCCAGTCCCAGGGCCACCTCTGGGAGCTTGGCCACCTCCGGTCAGTTGCAGAGCCGTCTCAGGACCCAGGGCTACCTCCGTTCACAGAGCCACCTCCAGTCGCAGGGTCGCCTCTGTCCGGGTCTCAGGGCTACCTCCGTCCCGGTCACAGGGCCGCCTCAGGTGTCAGGGCCGCCCCCAGTCGGTCTCAGGGCCACCTCTGGTCTCAGGACCACCCCCGGTCAGTCGCAGAGCCACCTCAGGTAGCAGGGTTGCCTCCGCCCCATTCTCAGGGCTGCCTCTGGTCGCTCGGCTTCCACGTCCAGTTTTCCAATGTCCGCTACAGATTTTGATCTCCTATTTTCATATATGCTGTGGTATTGTTTGCTGTCTGCTCTGTTCCTCTGTAGATTGGCTATGTTTTTCTCCCATGTGTAGAAGGAGGTGGAATCGTCATCCTCCTACCATGCCGCCATCTTGAATCCCCCAAATCTTAGGTTTTTCTCCACTGGGAAGCTCTTTATCTGACCCTTGATTTTAAATGACAGCTTGGCTGAGTAGAGTAATCTTGTTTGTAGGTCCTTGCTTTTCATCAGTTTGAATATTTTGTGCCAGTACCTTTCGGCCTGAAATGTTTCTGTTGAGAAATAAGCTGATGGTTTTATGGGACCTCTTTTGTAGGTCACTAGTCACTATGTTTCTCTTGTTCCTTTTAAGATTCTCTCTTTGTCTTTAACCTTTGACATTTTAATTATGATGTGTCTTGTGTGGGCTCTGTTTTGTTTTATCTTGTTTGGGACTCCCTGTGCTTCCTGTATTTGTCTGCACCTTTTTCTTCACAGGAAAGACTTCAGTCATTATTCCTTCTAATAGGTTCTCAATCTTTTTCCCTCTCTCTTTTTCTTCTGATATTCCCATGATATGGATATTATTGAATTTCATGTGGTCCCAGAGATCCCATAAACTAGTCTCATTTTCTAAATTCTATTATCTTTTTGCTTCTCTGATTGGGTATTTTCTGCTATCTTGTCTTCCAAGTCACTGATTCAGTCCTCCGCTTTATCTAACCTGCTGTTTTTTTTTTTTTCTTCTAGTATATACCTTATTTCAGATATCATATTCTCCATTCTTGACTGGTTCTTTTTTTATGGTTTCTATGTCCTTTTTTATGCTTTTGAAGTTCTAAATTTGTTGAGCATTCTTATAACCATTGCTTTGAATTGTATATATGGTAGATTGCTTGCCTCCATTTCATTTAGTTCTTTTTCTGGATATTTCTCCTTTTCTCTCATTTGGGCCATGTTTCTTTGTCTCTCCATTTTGGCTAGCCCTCTGTGTTTCTTTCTATTTGTTATGTAGAGCTGCTGCATCACCCAGTATTACTACAGTAGCCTTATGTAAGGTATCTTGTGGGACCCAGTGGTGCAGTCTCCCTGATCACCGAACTGGTACAGCTGGCATGTCTGTTGTGTGGCTTATGTGGGCCCTGCTGTTGTAATTGAGTCTTTTTTTTTAGTTATTGGTTTGAGGGGTGGGGGGAGAGAGAGAGATTTGTTGTACCATTTATTTATGCCTTCATTGGCTGATTCTTGTATGTTCCCTGACCAGGGATTGAACCTGCAACCTTGATGTATTCAGATGGCGCTCTAACCAACTGAGTTACCTGGTGAGGGCTATAATTGAGTCTTCATTGCTATTGGTCTGTCTGTGCAGGGGTTTGACTCTCAGGCTGGCTCAAGGTGAGGATTAACCCCAATCACAGTGTAGGAGCTGCTGCGCAGGTGCTGACCACATAAAGTAGAACTGGCCTTAGCACGGCCTGATGCCTTCTGAGATTATTCTTTGGATATGCTGCTTGAGGGATTAATTGGACCCTGTTCTGATGTTGTCTGGAGCTCGCCTTTTGCTGTATTGGTTCTGGGGCCTCTTGGGAGGAAATCTGTGCAGGTCAATGTTAGACACTGCTTGTGACTACACTTGAGCAACCTGTTTGCAGCTACAAAATGATCCACAGTTTGTGGCTGCTTCTTCTGGGCCTCAGTGTGCTGTGGAAGGACCAAGCTGTGCAGTAAGGCCTGGATTCTTCCAACACTGATCTGGGGACACAGCAGCAAAAGATCCAAAGCACCCTAAGATCTGCCTGTACCTTCCTCCACCTGACAGCTTCCTCATATGTTCAGTCACTGAACAAGCCCTGGCAGTATGCGAGTTTTGTGAGATAGGTTCTCAGTGTGTCACCAGGTAGGGATGAGTGATGTTCACCAGACTGTTACAAATTTAACTGTGTCTACCAGAGTACAGCAAGGCCTGCCACCACCCAGTTGGGTGCTCATACACCTTTGTGGTGGGACAGGAGGGAGGGAGCTCAGAGAGTTGTCAGGGGAAGTCAGCAACAGAGCTGACCGGGTCCAAACAGACCTATGCTTGGCTGTGTGAGGGGACGGCTCTGTAAAACTGGGGCATTTGAAGGAAAAGTGGACCACATCCTAGAGCCACACAACTCAATCTGTCCCAGATGCTGGTCTAACCTCCTGGAGAGCCTGAGCTCAGCAGGGTGGACTGCCAAATGTTGGGAGTGTGGGGCTAGTGGATTTTCCATAGCACTACTTCTCATTGCCTCAGTAGTTTCCAGGAGATAAACATGGAAGCACCTATTTGGATACTAGGTGAGATTCCTATTTAACAAAATCAACAAATATAATGCAGGTAGAACTCCATTTTAATGATTATTATTAACATAGGCATTTTCATGTAACTAAGCTACATTTGTGCTGCGCAAATCTAAAGGCCTTTCCAGAGATTAGCGTTTTCTCTTAAGAACCTCAGCCTCAAAGCTGTATTCAACTGCATTTTTTCCCAGAATTTTCATACCCTTTATTCAACTCACATAAGGTCATTCAAAAAATAACCTAAAGTTGATAGTTTTCCTATCCATACAAACAAGGCTTACACAGATAATTTTCAGAGTCCCTTCCAATTGATTATAGGTAGGCAGATCTAATTCATCTTAACAGCAACTTGCATAACACCTGGCTCATAGGAGTTCAGTGCATGTTTTTGAATTAATGGTTACTTTATGGCTCTATTCTTGTAAAAATAAAAACAAAAAAAGCTATACATATTGGTCTCTCACAAACCCTGTGAATCAATAGCCTAAAACTTTTCATCCTTTCCTTCCATCTTCAATTTTCAATCCCATGTGTCTTTGTAAAAACTAATTTTAAATTAGTATCACAAAGTTTTGTAAACCATTTCTTCTTCCTGTACTCATCTGATGTCATAAGAGGCTCCAGTTTCCACTTTAAGTTGTATCTCTGTCCAATCCATTTTTTTTAATTTTATTTATTTATTTTTAGAGGGAGGGGAGGGAGAAAGAGAGGGAGAGAAACATCAGTGTGTGAGAGAAACATCTTTCAGTTCCTTCTCACATACCCATTGACTTATAGACTGAACCCGCAACCAAGGCATGTGCCCTGACAGGCAACCTTTTCATTTGCAGGACAATGCCCAACACACCAGTCAGGGCTTGACTTCATTTTTACTTGTGTCTGTGTTTTAATACCATTTTTTGGAAGAAATATTCACCCTCAACCTTCATCAGAGTGCAATTTTAAATACTGGTGGTGTCCTATGAGGAGGGGCTGTTAAAGATATACTGGAGACCATTCAGAATAAAATCTAAAGTGTATTTCAGAATTCATTAGGATTATCAATAATTTCCATACCACTAATCAAGCTCCTAAAGAAGCTATCGTGTCTAGCCTATTATGTTTGTTTGATTCCCAAATATGTTAGGCCAGATTTTGATGAATTTCAGAGTATCTGTTTGTGAGTGTGAGTGCACACATGTGTGTGTGAGAGAAAGAGAAAGAGAGGAAAGAAGAAGAAGACAGGGAGGGTAAAAAAGAGAGAATATAGGATCAAATTTTAAAATGTTATCAACATTTGAGTTTGTATCTACTAAATATGCAAAATGTTACTTTAAAAAGACATTGACAGTGTTACAACATGGATGAACTTTAAAAACATTATGCTAAGGGACAGAATTCAGTTACAGAAGACTGTATATTGTATGATTCCATTTTTATGAAATATACAGAAAAGAAAATGTATAGAGACAAAAAGTAGATTAGTTGTTGCCTAGGTCTGGGAGCAAGGAAGAGGGCAAATTGGGAGGAAAAGGGTGAGTTACTGCTAATGGGGTTCCCTTTGGGGGTTGTAAAATGTTCTAATATAGATCATGATGATGTTTGCACAATTCTGTAAATACATTAAAAACTATTGAATTGTACCATTTAAGCAGGTAAATTGCATGGTATCATAAATTATACCTCAATAAAGCTGGTATTAAAAAAGATGGAGAGATACAAAATTAGGCAGTTTAGCACAGGAAAACCATACTTATGTGGATTTGACATGTGATGGCAAAAAACACATGTAGAAAGGATCTGAATTGCAAGACAAACTAAACTCAGAAGTCAAAACTATTCTTAGGATATAGTCCTAGCAGTGGAATTGCTGGGTCAAAAGGTATATCCATTTTTAGTTTTTTTAGAAAATTCCATACTGTTTTCCATAGTGGTTGTACCAGTATGCACTCCCACCAACAGTGCACTAGCGTCCCCTTTTCTCCACAACCTCTCCAACACTTGCTGTTTGTTGCTTTGTTTATGAGGGCCATTCTGACTGGTGTCGAGCGGTATCTCATTGTGGTTTTAATTTGCATCTCTCTGATAGCTAGTGATATCGAGCATCTTTTCATGTTTCTCTGGATCCTCTGTATGTCCTCCTTGGAGAAGTGTCTGCCCAAGTCCTTTGCCCATTTTTTTAATTGGGTTGCTTGTCTTCTTAGAGTGGAGTCATGTAAGTTCTTTGTATATTTTGGAGATTAAACCCTTATCTGAGGTATCATTGGCAAATATGTTTTCCCACACAGTCGGTTCTCTTTTTATTTTAATACTGTTTTCCTTGGCCATGCAGAAGCTTTTTATTTTGCTGAGATCCCATTTGTTTATTCTTTCCTTTATGTCCCTTGCTTTAGGGGACATATCAGTAAAAATGTTGCTGCATGTAATATCTGAGATTTTCCTGCCTATGTTCTCCCCAATCCAAAAGAACCTATGCACCCCTATGGTTATAGCAGCACAATTTACAATAGCCAAGTGTTGGAAGCAACCTAGATGTCCATCAGTAAATGAATGGATCAAAAAACTGTGGTACATTTATACAATGGAATTCTATGCAGCAGAAAGAAAGAAGGAGCTCATACCCTATGCAACAGCATGGATGGAACTTGAGAGCATCATGCTAAGCGAAGTAAGCCAGGCAGTGAAAGACAAATACCATATGATCTCACCTTTAACAGGAAGCTAATCAACAAAACAAACAAACAAGCATAATATAACCAAAGACATGGAAATTGAGAACAGGCTGAAAGTCACCAGAGGGGAGAGGGAAGGGAATTTCAGGGGAAAAGGGGAAGGAATTACAGGAACAAGTGTAAAGGACGCATGGACAAAAACTATGGGGGGGTGGAAATGGGAGGGAGGTGGGGAGTGCTGGGGTGGTGGGTTGGGGTGAGAATAAAAGACAGAAAACTGTACAAGATCAATAATTAAAATAACAATTTAAAAAAAAAGAAGTCAAAACGTCCTTGGAAGATAAAGTGATTTACATTTTGATCAGCATGATCCCTTGTTTACCATTCTGGTTGCAAGAAGGGCAAAGTACTTCAATGTACCACAAAATAGATTTAAACAAAACAGGTTAAGCAAATGAAATGAAGCCAGAAATGCAACCTGGATAATAAAAGATGATATATTTCTTCTTTGATACTTTTAGAAATGTTACGTAATCATGTCACTATATTGGCTTCAGGATGGAAACATGCTAGATTTGAATAACTAATTGCAGTAAGAAATATAATAGTGCATTTTGTTTAAATAACAAAGAGGTTCCTTAGAAAGTATCATGGAAGGGTTGAGGACAAGAAGTTTCATTTTGAATTAACAAACATCTCTTTGATAATTCAGAACCAAGAATGTGCTTGCTGGTTTGTTTCTTTATCAGAACCATAGATAGAATCACCTGAACAAAGGTGTAATGGATGTTAAGATGTCCACCTAGAGATGCATTCCCTGTCAAACATTAGGGATCATTATGGTAAAATACATCTAATTTAGTGGATAGAATAGATTAGGCCTATAACTAGCTAGGCTTAACTAAGCTTTTTTTTAAAAAAAAAATGTTTTTGAGTCCTCTGGAAAGGACATCATAAGAAATGAAATCAGACTCCTAAAGAATATTCTAAATTATGAGTCAGCTCACATTTTCTATAAAGAGCCAAATGGTAAACACTTTTGGTATATAATTTCTGTTGCAAAACTCAGCTCTGCTATTGTAGTTCAACATCAGCCATGGGCAGTAAGTAAGTAAATGGGCATGGTGGTGTGCCAATAAAACTTTATTTACAATAATAAGCAGTGATAGGTAAGGTTTGGGGCCCACGGTTTGCTGACCCTGTCTAGATTCCTGTGCTTGCTACAATATGGACTTTGCATCTGGATGCAGTTCTGTTTTGAAAGGGGTATTTAAGACTTAGTTGAAAACTAAAGATGTGAAGTAGATTAAGTTAAAATTTAGCACCCTTCCCTCATTACAATCTTAGGTCATCACAATTTGTAATAGCAAGCAGCTGACAGGTAGCTTTATTCTACCTCATTGCCTTTTCACTTTTCAAATTCGAATGCAATCACAATGGCAACATTTCAACAAGGATAATAAAATGACAACTACAGCTACCCCTTAATGAGCTCCTCCTATGTGGCAGGACTTATACTAGGAAATTTACACATGGTATCTCATTTAGGGTCAAGATCGAGGCATAGGTAAACATAGCTCACTTCCTTACACAACCACATCAAAATTACAACTAAACCATAGAACAAACACCACTCAGAGTTGTCAGAAAATGAGTGAAGTGGAAGTCCAACAACTTCAGAATTAAAGAAGAACATCTAGACTGGTAGGATGGGTGAAGATGTGGAGACCCAGAATGGGCTGATCTGATATCTGCATGTGGTAGATAAAAATTGGGAGGAATATCTCAGGAGTGAGGGGTCCCAACCTAACACCAGGCCCCCCAGCTCAGAGTTTCAGTGCCAGAAAGATAAGTCCCCACAACCCCTGTCTGTAAAAACCAGCGGGGATTGAGCTGGTTGAAGAAACTGCTGGATTCCAAGCAGTTTCTCTTTTTATGAATTATATTTTATTGATTACATTGAGTTGTTCCAGTTTTTGCCCTTTGCCTCCATCCACTCATCATCCCTCACTTTCTCAGGCCACCACCACACCATTGTTCATTTATAGGTTCTTTGGCTACTCCATTTCCTATACTGTACTTTACATCCCCATGGTTGTTCTGTAACCACCTATTCCTACTTCTTAATCCCCTCACCTCTTCACCCATTCCCTCACACCCCTCCCATCTGGCAACCATCAGAACACTCTCCATATCCATGATTCCATGTCTGTTCTGCTTGCTTGCTTGCTTGCTTGCTTAGTTTGTTTTTTGGATTAAATTGTTAATAGATATGTATTTGCCTCCATTTTGTTGTTCATAGTTTTGATCTTCCTCTTTTTCTTAAATAAGCGCCTTTAACATTTCATATTATAATGGTTTGGTGATGATGAACTCCTTTAGTTTCTTCTTGTCTAGGAAGCTCTTTACCTACCCTTCCATTCTAAATGATACCTATGCTGGCTAGAGCAATCTTGGCTGCAGGTCCCTGCTTTTCATGACTTTGAATATTTCTTGCCAATCCCTTCTAGCCTGAAAAGTTTCTTTTGAGAAATAAGCTGATGATCTTATGGGAATTCCCTGTAGGCAACTAACTGCTTTTCTCTCACTGCCCTGTGGACTGCATCCTTGCACAGCTGATCTTCCACAGAGGGCAGACATTGGTGGTCATTGGTCACAGTCAGTCCTTGCAGCTGACTGGCCTGGCTAAATCCCTCCCATTGACCTGACAGCAGCAATCAAGGCTCAACTATAAGAGAAGGGTTTACTCAGCCCAACGAAGGGCACACCTCGAGTACTCAGCTTGGGTGATAGAGGAGGCTGTGCCAATGGACCCTACAAGACACCTACTACATTAGGCCATGCTACCAAGACAGGGAGTCAGAGCAGCTCTACTTAATACATAGACAAACACAGGGAGGCTGCCAAAATGAAGAGACAAAGAAACATGACCCAAATGAAAGAATAGATCAAAACTCCAAGAACAGAGCTAAACAAAATGGAGATAAGCAATCTATCAAATGCAGAGTTCAAAACCCTGGTTATGTGGATGCTCAAGGAACTTAGTGAGGACCTCAACAGTATAAAAAATATCAAGTCAGAAATGAAGGATACACTAATTGAAATAAAGAACAGTATAGCTGGAATCAACAATACAGCTGATGAAGCTGAGAATAAAATCAATGATTTGGAACATGAAGAAGCAAAAAGCAACTAATCAACAGAAAAAAGAAAAAAGAATTTTAAAAAATGAGGATACTGTAAGGAGCCTCTGGGACAACTTCAAGCTTACCAACAGATGCATCATAGTGGTGTCAAGGAGAAGTGGAAGAACAAGAAATTGGAAATCTATTTGAAAAAAAAAAAAAAAAACAGTGAAAGAAAACTCCCCTAATTTGGTGAAGGAAATAGAAATAGAGTCCCAAGAAAGATGGATGTAAAGAGGCCCACTCAAAGACACATCATAATTAAAATACTGAAGTTTAGCCCTGGCTGGTGTAGCTCAGTGGATTGAGCGCGGGCCTGCGAACCAAAGGATCACGGCTCGATTCCCAGTCAGGGCACACGCCTGGGTTGCCAGGCCAGTTCCCGGCGGGGGACATACAAGAGGCAACCGCACATTGATGTTTCTTTCCCTCTCTCCTTCCCTTCCTCTCTAAAGATAAATAAATAAATAAATAAATAATAATAAATAAAATAAATAAAATATTAAAAAAAATAAAGTGACATTCATTTAAAAAAAAATACTGAAGTTTAAAAAGAAGGATAGAATCTTAAAAGCAGTGAGAGAAAAGCAGTTAGTTGCCTACAGGGAATTCCCATAAGATCATCAGCTTATTTCTCAAAAGAAACTTTTCAGGCTAGAAGGGATTGGCAAGAAATATTCAAAGTCATGAAAAGCAGGGACCTGCAGCCAAGATTGCTCTAGCCAGCATAGGTATCATTTAGAATGGAAGGGTAGGTAAAGAGCTTCCTAGACAAGAAGAAACTAAAGGAGTTCATCATCACCAAACCATTATAATATGAAATGTTAAAGGCGCTTATTTAAGAAAAAGAGGAAGATCAAAACTATGAACAACAAAATGGAGGCAAATACATATCTATTAACAATTTAATCCAAAAAACAAACTAAGCAAGCAAGCAAGCAAGCAAGCAGAACAGACATGGAATCATGGATATGGAGAGTGTTCTGATGGTTGCCAGATGGGAGGGGTGTGAGGGAATGGGTGAAGAGGTGAGGGGATTAAGAAGTAGGAATAGGTGGTTACAGAACAACCATGGGGATGTAAAGTACAGTATAGGAAATGGAGTAGCCAAAGAACCTATAAATGAACAATGGTGTGGTGGTGGCCTGAGGGAGTAGGGGGTGCTGTGTAGAGGGTGGCAATGGGAGAAAATTTGGGACAACTGTAATAAAATATAATTAAAAAACAGTATCTCGACTTCCAGCCAAGATGGAGGCGTAGGCGGACACACTGTGCCTCCTCTCACAACCAAAATTAAGGACAACAAATATTTAGAAACAAGAAAACACCCAGAACTAATAGAAAATTGAACTGTACGGAAGTCCAACAACCATTAATCCAGACCGGTAAGAGGGGCGGAGTCACGGCAAGAGAAAGTGGAGGTGCAGACCCAGGAACGCAAGCAGCAGCGGCTTGCAGTTCCCAGGTGCACAGGTGGCGGCTGGCAGTCCCGGGGCCCACAGGCAGCAGCTGGCAGACCCCGGGCACAGGGGGGCAACTGTGCAGAACCAGTGAGGCCACACAAGGTGGCTGGCTGACCAGGTGGTCCCACATTCGTGCATGCAGACAGTCCAGGCACAGGGGAAGTGGCGGAAGGGACTGAATCCAGGAGAGAGCAGAGCAGGTGCCATTGTTCCCTCTCAGACCCCGCCCCCACATACAGCGTCACAACCCAGCGATTGGTCTGCCCTGCTCTGAGGAACACCTAAGGCTCCACCCCTCCCTATGTAATAACTGCGACCAGACTAAAACCAAAACAGAACAAAACAAAAAATACCCCACCAAAAATGGCTCAAACTGGAAATCAAATAAAAGCCCCAGAGCCAATTCCTCTAAGCAGTGAAGAGATAGCCAACCTATCAGATGCACAGTTCAAAGCACTGGTCATCAGAATGCTCACAGAATTGGTTGATTTTGCTCATAAACTAGATGAAAAAATGCAGGCTACAATACGTGAAATGAAGGAAGATGCATGGGGAACTGACAGAGATGGAAGGAAAACTGGGACTCAAATCAATGGAGTGGACCAGAAGGAAGAAACTAACAACCAAACAGAAAACAAGGAAGAAACAAGAATTCACAAAAATGAGGAGAGGCTTAGGAACCTCCGGGACATCATTAAACGTCCCAACATCCGAATTATAGGGGTCGCAGAAGGGGAAGAAGAAAAGCAACAAGTGGAAAACTTATTTGAACAAATAATAAAGGAGAACTTCCCCAATCTGGCAAAGGAAATAGACTATGAGGATGTGCAGGAAGCTCAGAGAGTCCCAATGAAGTTGGACCCAAGGAGGAACAAACCAAAGCACATCGTAATTACATTAGCCAAGATTAAAATGAAGGAGAGAATTCTAGAAGCAGCAAGGCATAAGGGGACAGTCACCTACAAAGGAGTTCCCATCAGACTGTCAGCTGATTTCTCAAAAGAGACCTTACAGGCAAGAAGGGGCTGGAAAGAAATATTTGAAATCTTGAAAAGCAGGGACCTACATCCAAAATTACTCTATCCAGCAAAGCTGTCATTTAGAATGGATGGACAGATAAAGTGCTTCTCAGATAAGGTCAAGTTGAAGGAGTTCATCATCACCAAGCCCTTATTATATGAAATGTTAAAGGGACTTATCTAAGGAAAAGAAGATAAAAATATGACAGTGAAAAGAAAGCAAACTCACAGCTATTAAGAACCACACCTAAAACAAAAGCAAACTAAGCAAACAGCTAGAACAGGAACAGAACCACAGAAATGGAGATCATATGGAGGGTTAGCAACAGGGGAGTGGGAGGAGGAGAGAGGGGGGAAACGTACAGAGAATGAGTAGCATAGATAGTGGGTAGAAAATAGACGGGGGAGGGCAAGAATAGTATGGGAAATGTAGAAGCTGAAGAACTTATGACACATGGACTCGAACTAAATGGCGGGATGTGGGTGGGAGAGGGTGTGCAGGGTGGAGGGGAATGATGGGGGAAAATGGAACAACTGTAATAGCATAATCAATAAAATATATTTAAAAAATTAAAAAGAAACAGTATCTCACCCTGGCTGGTGTAGCTCAGTGGATTGAGCGCGGGCCTGCGAACCAGAGGATCGAGGTTCGATTCCCAGTCAGGGCACATGCCTGGGTTGCAGGCCAGTTCCCGGCAGGGGACACACGAGAGGCAACCGTACATTGATATTTCTCTCCTTCTCCTTCTCTCCTACCCTTCCCCTCTAAAAGATAAATAAATAATAAATTTAAAAAAATCTTAAAAAAAAACAGTATCTCATTTAATGCTAATAACTATTCCAATAATGGAGGAATTATTATCCCCATTTTCAGATAAGAAAACTAAGGCTTAAGGTATAAGTAGTTTTTGCCCAATGTCATTTGGCTTGTAACATGGGAGCTAGGGAGGAGAGAATCCCATCTCATGTCTGCCTGTACAGCCTGGTGTTACAACCAGAGGATCTTACAAGAAGTGTTCACTATAATTTTATTTCAATAAATAAAGAATGGGAAAAACTGCTGATGATTTCACATTTCTGACTTCCATGGAAAATTGCTTAGCCCTACTGTTGATAAATCTCACAGATAAACAGGCATGTTTATGATACTTATTCCTAACTTAATGTTAGCTGTATATAATAGCATGCATTTATTTTCATAAGTCTACACATGGTGTTTTCTTTCAACCAAATGGCACTATCAACTCTGAAGGGTAAATCAATGGATCCAGGCAATAGCAATTCACGCCAATGGCAGCAGGAAGAATATAATTCTCTTTTTTTAGTAATATTTTTAGGTGATGTGCAGGATTAAAAACATAGTTATTTTAGCACTGTGAAGATTGGAATCATGGGGTGTTTTATCTCCAGGCTTTATTCTGTAGGATATTAAATTATAGAATAATTTCAGTGAAAATTTTAATCAAACCAGTTATTTGTTACAAATATAAAACAACAGATTTTCAGTTTATCCTCTAGGCAAGATATACATAGTGGATAGAGACACAATTTATAAAAATTTCCAGAAAATACAACACAAATTGTCCTACCTATGAACTCTGAATTATGGGTCACATAAATCATTGTGCGGGGATAGTTTTAAGCAAAACAAATGCATTATAAAATAAATGTGTTCATAACAAAAATACCCATAACATATGGCTGAAATTTTAATTTTATATAATAATAAGGTATCCTGAAACATCAAATTTAAAATTAAAATAATTTGATTTGTGTTAGAAGGGACATTATAGACCATCTCCCTCACATTACAGGTAAGTAAAACTGAGGCCTACTAGAGTAAAATGACTTTTCCTAACGTTTTGGTTTTTTAAAATCCTTCTATAAATCTGTCTTATCACCTGGCATTTGGAGGATTATAATGTTCTTTCTATGTAATTCAATTTTTTAAAAATTATTTTATTTATTTTTAGAGAGAAGAGAAGGGAGGGAGAAAGAGAGGGAGAGAAACATCAATGTGTTTTTGCCTCTCACATGCTCCCTACCAGGGACCTGGCTTGCAACCAGGGCATGTGCCCTGACTGGGAAATAAACCAATGCCCCTTTGGTTCCCAGGCCAGTGCTCAATACACTGAGCCACACCAGGCAGAGCTGTAATTCAATTTTAAGCGTGGATTTGCAAATAAGTTAGATAATGCTCTAGTGGCATTGCTATAACTTGTGCCATATAGTAGGGTGGAGTCTCTTCCAGCTGTCATTTTTCTGGACAAGGGAAGTCAACAGAAGGGTACTGGATGAGTTCAAATGGCAGGTAGAGTGTAATGAGTCTCCAAAGTCTCACATCTTTATAGCAAAAGCAGGGCCAGGACTAACCAAGATCAGGAACTTGGCCAACCAAATGAAATGCAGAGACCAAGCATTCAGGACTTGATCCAAGATGAGGGCTTGACAAGGAGACAAAGGAAGGTAAGGGAAACCTGAAACCCACAGTGATGATTTGCTAGTTTTGAGACAATGCCTCCCTCCCAACAGATCACACCAGGCAAAGAGCCCTTATTCAGACTTCTCTTTTAGTCTGTCCTCTAATCATTTACTCAGATTCTAAGAAGCTTAAAAGCTACTACTTGTTCCTTAGAAAACTGGAGTAAATTATTCACATCATTAGGAACAATTCAGTGTCTGCAAAGAGGTCACTTGTCAGGTCATTCTGCCACACAATGGAAAGAATTTATCTAGTTTGCTTCCTTAATTCTCCTTTCTTCCTTTCCTTATTATTGAGTCTACAAAATTCTTTATCTTCTGTTAAAGATTAGTTAAGCCCTCTCTCTTCAAGTCTGAGAAAAATTCTAGCTTTATTTAGCCTTTCCAATTTTTAAAATTTTGATTGAAGCAGGTACTGCTCATTAAAATGGCATAATAATTCTGGATCAGTGTAAGTTATAACTTTAGTACAGCAGAAAATGCATCAAGGAGAGAGACATAGATAACAGATTTCAAAGTATTGGCTTTACTTATTTTAAATCCAAATATGAGTACCAGCCTCTCCTACTTCCCAACAACATATGATTATGTGTTGGAGCTCCCCAGCTGCACAAAATGTATGCGCAGAACTAGAACCAGTTGTCCAGCATTCTTCCTTCTTTAAAATTTGTTTTGAAACATTTAGAATAGTAAGATGTAGCATTTTTTTTACCAGAAATGATTCATAATTTTAAGGTCTTTTCTACACCTTATTTTCCATTTTGAGTTAAATATAATTTTTCAAAAATGAATAAATGTAATATAGAATGGCATACTTGAAACTTATATAATTTTATTGACAAATATCACCCTAATAAATTCAGTAAAAAAATTCTAATAGTAGTGGAGTTAGTAGATACCCTTTCCACACTAGGCACACGAATTACTTTTGAACCAAGATTAATCTACTGTGTCAAGTTAGGGAATTTTTCTTTTATTTTTGTTTTATTAATATATATTTTAAAATAAAAACAATAAATTAGTACTTTCATTAATATTTATATCTACTCAAAAATTTTTAAAGATTTTTTATTTATCTTTAGAGAGGAATGGAAGGAGAGAGGGAGAGAAATATCAATGTATGGTTGCCTCTTGTGCATCCCTATTCTGGGAACTGTCCTGCAACCCAGGCATGTGCCCTGACTGGGAATCGAATCGCGATCTTTTAGTTCGCAGGCCCATGCTCAATCCACTGAGCTACACCAGCCAGGTCAAATTTTTTTTGTGGAGGAAAGAAAATCCTCTGAAGATTTGGAACAGCTCAGCTTCTAAAAGGCAGGTAAGAAAATGGGGCAATTTAAATGCTTATCAGTAGTACTATAATGTTTTCCAAATGTCTCACGATGTTTTATAAATAATTAGAAGTATAATTCTGTTTCTAAAAGTGAAGTGAATTCATAATTTATAACAACATGTATGAAAGGATAAAGCATTATACAAATTCAAGAAATGCATAAGCATTAGTAGTTTTCTCCAATTATTTTAAATATATAAAATGGAAGTACCATGCTCAGAACTAATTTCTGTTTTTAGTTTTCCTATAAAAGGCATTAAATTAATTATAATGTTTTCGTACTCCGTGGAAACTAAATATTTGCTTAAACATGAACATCTACAAACGTAAAGCCATTAGCTTAAATGTCAGTACGGGTTATAATTCTTTTTCCTCACCACTAAGATAACTCATTTCAATTACTGCCCTGAAGGCTTAATAAAAATCTCATAAAATGACTACTGGTTTGCACTACTCAACAACTCAATCTTTATTGCAAACCCTTTATTTTTTGACACAACTAAATATATTTTTAGATTATTTCATGAGATTTAATTTGATAAGAAATACATTTTCATGGTATATGTAGATTGGGCAATGTTTTTTGGAATACAAAAATGAGAAATTAACAAAAACACAATATTTTTAAGATGCAGGTGAGGTTCAAGATGGCGGCATGGTAGGAGGATGCAGATTGCCCTTCCTCCTGCACATAGGAGAAAAACCTAACTGATTTACAGAGGAACAGAGCAGACAGCTAACAATACTACAGTATATAGGAAAATACGAGATCAAAATCTGTAGCAGACATTGGAAAACTAGACGTGGCAGCCGAGCGACCAGATGCGGCCCTGAGACTGGGACGGAGGTGACCCTGCGACCGGAGGGGGCTCTGCAACCGACTGGAGGTGGTTGGGAGACTGGAGGGGGCTCTGCAACCTGAGGCGGCTCTGCGACCGGGTCAGAAGCGGCCCTGGGACCGGAGGCGACCCTGCAACTAGAGGAGGGGACTCTGTGGAAGACCCAGAGCTCACATCTGTGATCCTGGGGTAAGTGCGCGCAACTCGGGAAACTCACGGAGCCCACAACCCTAGTCTCGGGTGGGCGCTCACGCCCTGTAGGAGATCCAGAGCTCACAGCAATAGGCTTGGGGAGGAAGGGATCTGTAAGAGATTCCAGCTGAAACCCATAAACTCGGGAAATCTCGCCCTCTGCAGGAGGCTCAGAAATCACACCCAAGGCCCGGCATGGAGAGTGCGCCATTAGCCCTGGAGACAGTGTGCAGCTGGCACTGAGGACAGTAGCCAAAAGCTGACTGAGTGAGGAACAGGGAGAAAAGCAGTACGAGTCGCCTCGCAGCCTGCTACAGCCAGCAAGTCCAGAAAATCCAGTTTGGCCTGTTTGAAAATAGCAAAAGATTTTTTTTTTTTTTTGGGGGGGTTGGGTGTTTTGTTTTGTTTTGTTTTGTGTTTTTTTTTTTTTGATAGTTGTTTCTTTGTCTGTTTAGTTGGGTTTTTGTTTTGGTTTGTTTTTTGTTTTTGTGGGGTTCTTTCTGTTTTGTTTTGTTTTGATTATATATATATATATTTTTTATTAATTCTACTTTTTTTATCCCTCAATTCCTTTTGCTTCTCTTTACTTTCTTCTGGCTTTATTCCTTCCTCCTTTCTCTCCAATACTATCTCTCCTTCCTTCCTCTTTTTTTTTTCTCTTCTTTTTTCACTTTATTCTTTTCTCTTTTTAAATAACCATGAGTGAGGCCAAAAAATCCTAAAACTGTGAAAAAAGCAGAGTTGGACCAAAAGAGGGGCTATTCCAAGAGCTGCGACAGTGGAAGCTGTGAACACCAGGATACCTGAAGGAGACTACACCACTGAATCTCACAGGTATTCCACCACAGAAGTTCACAGCATAAACCTAGGTAGCCAGAACATATCAATTTAAGAAACTGAGGTTTACAAGAAGAGTCTCACAAACAATGAGAAGACAAAGAAACAATCCCCAAATTAAAGAAAAGGAGGAAGCCCCAGAAAGAAGCCTAAATAAAACTGAGGCAACTCAACTATCACATATGGAGTTCAAAGAAATGGTTGTCCAGAAGCTCCATGAGCTCTCAATGAGCTACCAGAAACTACAGGGAAGCTATGATGAACTCACTGCAAACTATATCAACATGAAAAAGGAATTAGAAACTAGCAAAAAAAAAAAAAAAACCAAGAGGAAATGAAGAATACAATTTCTGAGCTGAAGAACACAGTAGAAGGAATAAAAAGCAGAATCGATGAAGCAGAGGATCGAATCAGTGAGTTGCAGGACAAAGTAGAAAAAAGCAGCCAGGAAGAGCAAGAAAAAAAAAAGAGGCTCAGAAAGAATGAAAAGGGGTTGAGAGAAATGCAAGACAACATGAAACGTAATAATATCCATATAATAAGAATACCAGAAGGGGAAGAAGAAGAGCAAGGGATAGAAAACCTATTTGAAAAAGTAATGATGGAAAACTTCCCTAATTTGATGAGAGAAAAAGTCACACAAATCCAGGAAACACAGAGAGTCCCTATCAAGAGGAACCCAAACAGGCCCACTTCAAGACACATCATCATTAAAATGGCAAACTTCCAAGACAAAGAGAGAATCCTAAAGGCAGCAAGGGAGAAAAAGGAAGTAACATACAAGGGAGCCCCGATAAGGTTAGCAACTGACTTCTCAATGGAAACGCTTCAAGCCAGAAGACAATGGCAAGAAATATTCCAAGTAATGAGAACCAAAGGCCTACAACCAAGACTACTTTATCCAGCAAGGCTTTCTAATCAAGATAGAAGGACAAATAAGGAGCTTCCCAGACAAAAGAAGTCTAAAAGAATACACCTCTACCAAACCAGTACTGCAAGAGATACTAAAGGGACTGCTTTAAGGAAAGAAAGGAAAAGAGAGAGAGAGGAACACAGGTACGAAAATGGCAATGAATCAGTACCTATCAATAGTAACCTTAAATGTAAATGGATTAAATGCTCCAATCAAAAGACAGAGAGTAGCTGAATGGATAAGAAAGCATGACCCACACATATGCTGCCTACAAGAGACCCACCTCAGGACAAAAGATCTACACAGACTCAAAGTGAAAGGCTGGAAACAAATTTTTCAAGCAAATGGACAGGAAAAAAAGGCCGGGGTAGCAATACTCATATCAGACAAAATATTCTTCAAAAGAAGAGATATAAAGAGAGATCCAGAAGGTCACTTCATAATACTCAACAGAACAATCCACCAAGAAGACATAAACATTGTAAATATATATGCACCCAACATAGGAGCACCTAAATACATCAAGAAAATCTTAGAGGACATCAAGAAAGATATTGACAGCAACACAATTATAGTAGGGGATTTTAACACCCCACTACAAAAATGGACAGATCTTCCAAACAAAATATCAACAAAGATATTGTGGCATTGAACAGTACTCTAGATGAATTGGACTTAGCTGATATATATAGAGACCTTCATCCCAAAGAAACTAAATACACATTTTTTTCAAATGCACATGGAACATTTTCAAACATAGACCACATGATAGGACACAAAAGAAGCCTCAACAAATTTAAGAAAATTGAAATCATACCAAGCATTTTCTCCGACCACAAGGCACAAACACTAGAAAACGACTTGATGGGGAAAATCCCCAAACCATCAAAATCATGGAGATTGAATAGCATGCTATTAAACAATGAATGTGTAAAGAATGAAATTAAGGAGGAAATCAAAAAGTTTCTGGAAACAAATGAAAATGAACTCACAATAACCCAAAACTTATGAGACACAATGAAGGCAGTCTTCAGAGGGAAGTTCATAGCAATACAGGCCTACCTAAAGACCACAGAAACATTTCAAACAAACGACTTAACCATACGGCTACAAGAACTCGAGGAACAACAACAAAGACAGCCCAGGGCAAGTAGAAGGAAGGAAATAACCAAGATCACAGCAGAATTAAATGACATAGAGACTAAAAGCACAATCCTAAAGATCAATGAATCCAGGAGCTGGTTCTTTGAAAAGGTAAACAAAATCGACAAGCCTTTAAGCAGGCTCATCAAGAAAAAAAGAGAGAGGACTCCAATAAACACAATCAGAAATGAAAGAGGAGAGATTATGACTGACACCACAGAAATACAAGGGATTGTAAGAAATTACTACAAAGAACTGTCTGCCAAGAAATCTGAAAACCTAGGTGAAATGGACAGGTTTCTAGAAAAATATAATCTCCCAGAACTCAAAGAAAAAGAAACAGAAAGCCTGAACATACAATTAACAGCTGATGAAATTGAAGCAGTAATGAAAAAACTCCTGACATACAAATGCCCTGGACCAGATGATTTCACAGGAAAATTCTACAAAACATTTAAGGAAGAGCTAACCCCTATCCTTCACAGACTATTCCAAAAAATCCAAAATGATGGAAGACTCCCAAACTCTTTTTATGAAGCCAACATCATCCTAATCCCAAAACCAGATAAAGACACAACAAAGAAAGAGAACTTCAGGCCAATATCACTGATGAACATAGATGCTAAAATCCTCAACAAAATACTGGCAAACCACATCCAACAATGCATTAAAAAGATCATACAACATGACCAAGTGGGATTCTTCCCAGGGATGCAAGGATGGTTCAACATTCACAAATCAGTAAATGTAATACATCACATAAACAAAAGCAAAGACAAAAATCACATGATCATATCAATAGATGCGGAAAAAGCTTTTGATTAGGTACAACACCCATTTATGATAAAAACACTCAGCAAAGTGGGAATAGAGGGAGCATTCCTCAACATAATAAAGGCCATATATGAGAAACCTACAGCCAACATCATACTCAATGGGCAAAAACTGAAATCTTTCCCACTAAGATCAGGAACAAGACAAGGCTGTCCACTTTCACCACTTCTTTTCAATATAGTATTGGAAGTCTTAGCCACAGCAATTAGACAAGAAAAGGAAATAAAAGGCATCCAACTTGGAAAGGAGGAAACAAAACTATCATTGTTTGCAGATGACATGATAGTATACATAGCAAATCCTATAGTCTCGGCCAAAAAACTGCTCGACCTAATAAATGAATTTGGCCAAACAGCCAGATACAAAGTCAATATCCACAAATCAAAGGCATTTTTGTATACCGACAATGAAACAACAGAAGCAGACATCAAGAAAAAAATCCCATTCATTATAGGAAAAAGAAAAATAAAATACCTAGGAATAAACCTATCCAAGGAGGTAAAAGACCTGTATGCAGAAAACTACACAACACTGAAGAAAGAAATCAAGGAAGACACAAACAAATGGAAGCATATACCGTGTTCATGGATTGGAAGAATTAATATCATCAAAATGTTTATCCTACCCAAAGCAATTTACAGATTCAATGCAATACCTATTAAGGTTCCAATGGCATATTTCACAGACATAGAACAAACACTTCAAAAATTTATATGGAATCATAAACGACCCATAATAACTGCAGCAATTTTGAGAAAGAAGAGCAAAGTAGGAGGGATCACAATACCTGATACCAAACTGTATTACAAAGCCACTGTCATCAAGACAGCCTGGTAATGGCACAAGAACAGACATATGGACCAGTGGAACAGTATAGAGAGCTCAGAAATATACCCAAGTTTCTACATTCAATTAATATTCAACAAAGTGGGTAGCAACATAAAATGAAGCAAAAATAGCCTCTTCAACAAGTGGTGCTGGGAGAACTGGACAGCTACAGGCAAAAAAATGAAACTCAAGCACCAACTTACACCATACACAAAAATAAATTCAATGTGGATAAAAGATTTAAATATAAGCCATGACACCATTAAAATCCTAGAGGATAACATAGGCAGGAAAATCTCAGATATTTCATGCAGCAACATTTTTACTGATATGTTCCCTAAAGCAAGGGACATAAAGGAAAGAATAAACAAATGGGATCTCATCAAAATAAAAAGCTTCTGCACAGCTAAAGAAAATAGTATTAAAATAAAAAGAGTACCAACTGTATGGGAAAACATATTTGACAATGATACCTCAGACAAGGGATTAATCTCCAAAATACATAAAGAACTTACAAGACTGTACTCTAAGAAGACAAGCAACCCAATTAAAAAATGGGCAAAGAATTTGAACAGACACTTCTCCAAGGAGGACACATAGAGGATCCAGAGACACATGAAAAGATGCTCGATATCTCTAGCTATCAGAGAGATGCAAATTAAAACTACAATGAGATACCACTTGACACCAGTCAGAATGGCCTTCATAAACAAAGCAACAAACAGCAAGTGTTGGAGAGGTTGTGGAGAAAAGGGGACCCTAGTGCACTGTTGGTGGGATTGCAGATTGGTACAACCACTATGGAAAACAGTATGGAATTTTCTAAGAAAACTAAAAATGGACATACCTTTTGACCCAGCAATTCCACTGCTTGGATTATATCCTAAGAATCCTGAAACACCAATCCAAAAGAATCTATGCACCCCTATGTTCATAGCAGCACAATTTACAATAGCCAAGTGCTGGAAGCAACCTAGGTGCCCATCAGTTAATGAATGGATCAAAAACCTGTGGTGCATTTACACAATGGAATTCTATGCAGCAGAAAGAAAGAAGGAACTCCTACCCTTTGCGACAGCATGGATGGAATTGGAGAGCATCATGCTAAGTGAAATAAGCCAGTCAGTGAGAGACAAATACCATATGATCTCACCTTTAACAGGAACCTAATCAACAAAACAAACGAACAAACAAGCATAATATAAACAATGACAGTGAATTTGAGAACAGTCTGACAGTGACCAGAGGGGGAGGGGAGGGAATTTTAGGGGAAAAGGGGAACGGTTTAGTACAACAGGTATAAAGGACACATGGTCAAAAACTATGGGGGTTGGAAATGGGAGGAAGGTGGGGAGGGCTGGGGTGGTGGGCTGGGTGTGGGGTAAAAGACAGAAAACTCTACAATATCAACAATTAAAAAATACTGATTAAAAAAATTAAAAAGAATATTTTTAAGGTGCAACATGAAGTTTGTCATTTTTATTTGGTACTCTTCTCCATATTTGCTTCAGGCAACTATTCTCTTATTATTGCTTGGGTTCTGGCTATGGTCTGGAAAGCTGGTTGATACATATTCATGATCTTAAGTAATTACAAATAAAAATGGTTGCACTGACAGTCAATTTTAATTTCTTATTTTTTCCTCCTCAATGTTGTGGAGTTGTAAGTTTCTAAAAACTTTAGAATGTTATTGTTGTACCTGTTCAAACACCTTCTTGGAAAGGCACAGAATAGAAATTATTTCTCCTTTTTTAAAATTGAATGTAAATAATCAGATATGTACACCTTAACATGCAAACTAGTAAAACATTCCACAGATTTTCTGCTGGTACTTTTCACCCACTCCCACATTCCATTATATTGTAGTCAAACCAGATATTCTATCATTTCTCAAATATGCCTGTATACATATATAATTCAGTTTGGAGGGTGGAATGGAAAATATGTGTATTTAGTAGAGAGTCAAGACTTGGTTTGAATATGTCTCTTACTATCTCTGTGGCTTTGGGATAGTCTGTGTGCATTGGTATCCTCATTAGAAATTTCAGAGAATTCTCACTTCAGCATAGACTAGGTATAAAGCATGTAGTAAATTAAGTGTGATTGAATGAAGGATTAAATATGGCATATATAATAGTATTGATATATAATACTTATCATTTATCCTATGTTCCTCTCTGAGGTCTGCTTTCATGTTCCTCTCTAACCTAACAAATCCCTAACTATCCTTCAAGTTTCACATCAAATGACAGGTCTTTGGAGATCACTTCTCCAGCCCCTCATAATATTTCACACCTCGCTTTCAAAGCACTATTTAAGGTTGAATCACTGCCCTTAAGAAGTTTCTTATATCTAGCTGGGGAAATCGCCAAATCAATAATGACAAAAGTCCATTTCCCCAACTAGATATAGGAAGCTCCATAAGGGCAGTGATTCCACCTTACAGGATATTGTTTCCCCATTTTTCTAACAAAATCCCAGGTACTTAGTTAGAAATAGGTATAATAAAGTAATGTTTGATGAAAGATGAAGAAGAGATGTTTGCCTACCAGAGTTTTTACTAGAATGTAGGATTTGACTATGAAATCTTTAAGGGAAGTCACTTTTCCTCATATTTTCAGTGCTAATGCAATGCCTGGATCAATAAATGCCTGTTGAATTCATGTAGGCAAAAATCTGTCATTTGGACTCTTTTGCCCATTCTTTGCCTTTATTTGAGTAACACTCCTCCCCTACTTCAAAGAAGCATTACAATATCTGTTTTCCCAGGTTCACTCTCAGTCTCTGTTTTCTTTTGCTAAGTATCAAAGCACAGGTTTGAATAAGATAAACTCATCTCTGCTAGTTGGTTATTTACTAATTCCTTGCTGTCCCTCTTAATATTATAAATGTCCTGGCAAATATTGGTCTATCAGGTGTCATGACAGCCTGTGTGAGAGATGGGGGGAGGGGAGATTTGGATGTATAATCCTTAAAATATCTTTCAAATTATATTACATACAGTGGCTACCCAGTATGTTAGTTGGTGCGAAAAGTTAGATTCAGCTCATCAACCTGTGAAATCCCTCAGTTTTGAACCTGTCCTTTTAAATACAGAAAATTAAACTCACCAAATCTAGGTAGGAAAACCAAGCCAATCTACAGGGGAACAGAACAGACATCGAACAGTACCACAGCATATACGAAAATAGGAGATCAAAATCTGTAGCGGACATTGAAAAACCAGATGGTAAGGAGAGTTCTTCAGGACAATAAGAGCCCAGGGATCAGTGCAGAGACTAGGGCATCTGAAGCCCCAGGCATATGCTTGCTTGGATGGCCACAGGGCTCTAGGGAGGGAGCCAGGTCAACTGCTTGCTCCCCAGCCAAGCAAGGGTCAAGCAGCAATGGAAGAGACCTGGTTTCTTGAAGTCACAGAGAGAGAAGTTAAGGTCTGAGTGACAAACACTCTGGGGCTGTGAGCACCCACACATAGCCCTGGGAGGAGTGCATGCTGGAGCCTGTACGATCAGAGACACCTGCAACTGTAGGAAGAGGCTTTGTGGAAGCCCACGCTGGAATCCCGGGGTGTGCGAGTGATCCATGGGAGAACCAGAGCCCATGCATGTGAACCCAGGAAATGCACATAATCCCTTGGAACACCGAAGCTCATGCCCATGAATTTAGGGTAAGCACGTGCACTGCAGAAACCTGGAACCCACACTCCTAAACTCGGGCAGTGTGTACGTTACGTGGGAGAACCAGAGCTCACACCTGTAAACCCAGGGAGTAGGCACAATCCATAGGAAACATGGAGCTTACCCCCGTGAACCAAGGGGGAGAGGGCAAAATGTGGGAAACACATGGAGGATGCACTTGTAAATTCCCGCAGCGTGCACGCTCCAAAGAAAATGTGGAACCCCCACATATAAACCAAGGAAAGTGCTCACACCATAGGAGACCCAAAGCTCACACCTGTAAACCCTGGGGAGTGCTCGATCCATGGGAGACCCAAGTTCATACCCATAAACTTGGGGAAATTGCATGCTTGGCAGCAGGCTCAGAGACCACGCCCAGAGGAGCTGCGTGGAGTGGTGCATGGCTAGCCCTGGGGAGAGTAGCACAAAGTTGACTGAGTGCTGAACAGGGAGAAAAGCGATACCATCACCCCTAGGCCATTGCAGCCAGCAAGACCAGAAAAACCGGACTAGCAAGTTTGAAAAGACCAAGAGTTTTGTTTTTATTTTTGTTTATTTAGTAATTTTTTTAAATTTTGTTTATGTTTTTTGTTATTTTCATCCTTTTTACCCCTCGACTACTTTTCCTTCACTTCTCTCTTGTTTTAGTCCTTATTCCTTTCTTTCAAATTTTATCTCTTCTTCTTTCCTCATTTTTTCTTTTTTACATTTTTTCCTCTCTTCTCTTTTTAAATACCCAAGGGTGACTAAAAAAAACACTGGAACTGTGAAAATCCAAAGTTGGTAACAAAGAGGGGCATCCCAACAGCTGAGACAGTGGAAGCTGTAAACAATGGGATACACAAAGGAGACTACACCACTGAATCTCACAGGTATTCTACCACAGAAGTTCACACCATAAATCCAGAGAGCCAGAACACATCAATTTAAGAAGCTGAGGCTAACAAGAAGAGTCTCATAAACAATAGGAAGACAAAGAAACAATCCCCAAATGAAAGGAAAGGAGGAAGCCTCAGAAAGAATGCTAAATGAAACGGAGGCAACTCAACTATCAGATATGGAGTTCAAAGCAAAGGTTGTCAGGAAGCTCCATGAGATCTCCATGAGCTACCAGAAACTAAATGGAAGCTATGATGAAAACATTGAAAACTATATCAACATGAAAAAGGAAATATAAACTATCAACAAGGGCCAAGAGGAAATGAAGAATACAATTTCTGAACTGAAGAACACAGTAGAAGGAACAAAAAGCAGAATCAATGAAGCAGAAGATCAGATCAGTGAGTTGAAAGACAAAGTAGAAAAAAACAGCCAGAAAGAGCAAGAAAAGGAAAAGAGGTGGAGAAAGAATGAAGAGGGATGAAGAGAAATGTAAAACAATATGAAATGCAATAATATCCGTATAATAGGAATACCAGAAGGAGAAGAAGAAGAAGAGCAACGGATAGAAAACTTATTTGAAAAAGTAATAAGGGAAAATTTCCCTAATTGGGGTGGGGGTTCAAGATGGCGGCATGGTAGGAGGACGCAGATTGTCCTTCCTCCTGCACACGGGAGAAAAACCTAACTGATCGACAGAGGAACAGAGCAGATAGCCAACAATACCACAGTATATATGAAAATAGGAGATCAAAATCCGTAGCAGACATTGGAAAGCTAGACGTGGCAGCCGAGCGACCGGAGGTGGCCCCGGACGGGACAGAGGCGACCCGGTGACCGGAGGCAGCTCTGCAACCGACCGGAGGCGGCCCCGCGACCGGAGGGGCCTCTGCAACCGACCGGAGGCGGCACTGCGGCCGTAGGCGACCCTGCAGCTGGGGAGGGGGACTCTGGAGGACCCGGAGCTCGCATCTGTGATCCTGGGGTGAGTGCGCGCAACTCGGGAAACTCTCGGAGCCCACACCCGTGGTCTCAGGCGGGCGCCTGCGCCCTGTAGGAGACCCGGAGCTCACAGCAATAGGCTCGGGGAGGGATGGATCTGTAAGAGATTCCAGCTGAAACCCATAAACTCTGGAAAGCTCGCCCCCTGCAGGAGGCTCAGAAATCACACCCAAGGCCCTGCATGGAGAGTATGCCATTAGCCCTGGGGACAGTGCTGAGCTGGCTCTGAGGACAGTAGCCCAAAGCTGACTGAGTGAGGAACAGGGAGAAAAGCAGTACGAGTCGCCTCGCAGCCTGCTACAGCCAGCAAGTCCAGAAAATCCAGTTTGGCCTGTTTGAAAATAGCAAGAGATTTTTTTGTTTGTTTGTTTGTTTTTGGGTGTTTTGTTTCGTTTTGTTTTGTGGTTTTTTTGATAGTTGTTTTTTGTCTGTTTAGTTGGGTTTTTTGTTTGTTTGTTTGTTTTGGTTCGTTTTTCGTTTTTGTGGGGTTCTTTTTGTTTTGTTTTGATTATATATTTTTTATTTCTTTATTACTTCTACCTTTTTTAATCCCTCAATTCCTTTTGATTTTCTTTACTTCTTTCTGGCTTTATTCCTTCTTCCTTTCTTTCCAATTCTATCTCTCCTTCCCTCCTCTTTTTTTTCTTTTTCTTTTTTCTCTCTCTTCTTTTTTCACTTTATTCTTTTCTCTTTTTGAATACCCACGAGTGAGGCAAAGACATCCTAGAACTGTGGAAAAACCAGAGTTGGACCAAAAGAGGAGGTATTCCCACAGCTGAGACAGTGGAAGCTGTGAACACCAGGATACCTGAAGAAGACTATAACACTGAATCTCACAGGTATTCCACCACAGAAGTTCACACCATAAACGCAGGTAGCTAGACCAGATCAACTTAAGAAGCAGAGGTTTACAAGAAGAGTCTCAGCAACAATGAGAAGACAAAGAAACAACCCCCAAATGAAAGAAAAGGTGGAAGCCCCAGAAAGAAGCCTAAATAAAACTGAGGCAACTCAACTATCAGATAAGGAGTTCAAAGAAATGGTTGTCCAGAAGCTCCATGAGCTCTCAATGAGCTACCGGAAACTACAGGGAAGCTACGATGAACTCACTGCAAACTATATCAACATGAAAAAGGAATTAGAAACTAGCAAAAAAAAAAAAACCAAGAGGAAATGAAGAATACAATTTCTGAGCTGAAGAACACAGTAGAAGGAATGAAAAGCAGAATCGATGAAGCAGAAGATCGGATCAGTGAGTTGGAGGACAAAGTAGAAAAAAACAGCCAGATAGAGCAAGAAAAGGAAAAGAGGCTCAGAAAGAATGAAGAGGGTTTAAGAGAAATGCAAGACAACATGAAACGTAATAATATCCGTATAATAGGAATACCAGAAGGAGAAGAAGAAGAGCAAGGGATAGAAAACCTATTTGAAAAAGTAATGATGGAAAACTTCCCTAATTTGGTGAGAGGAAAAGTCACACAAATCCAGGAAACACAGAGAGTCCCTATCAAGAGGAACCCAAACAGGCCCACTTCAAGACACATCATCATTAAAATGGCAAACTTCCAAGACAAAGAGAGAATCTTAAAGGCAGCAAGGGAGAAAAAGGAAGTAACATACAAGGGAGCCCCGATAAGGTTAGCAACTGACTTCTCAATGGAAACGCTCCAAGCCAGAAGACAATGGCAAGAAATATTCCAAGTAATGAGAACCAAAGGCCTACAACCAAGACTACTTTATCCAGCAAGGCTTTCTAATCAAGATAGAAGGACAAATAAGGAGCTTCCCAGACAAAAGAAGTCTAAAAGAATACACCTCTACCAAACCAGTACTACAAGAGATACTTAAGGGACTGCTTTAAGGAAAGAAAGGAAAAGAGAGAGTGAGGAACACAGGTACGAAAATGGCAATGAATCAGTACCTATCAATAGTAACCTTAAATGTAAATGGATTAAATGCTCCAATCAAAAGACATAGAGTAGCTGACTGGATTCGAAAGCATGACCCACACATATGCTGCCTACAAGAGACCCACCTCAGGACAAAAGAGCTACACAGACTCAAAGTGAAAGGCTGGAAACAAATTTTCCAAGGAAATGGACAGGAAAAAAAGGCCGGGGTAGCAATACTCATATCAGACAAAATAGACTTCAAAAGAAGAGCCATAAGGAAAGACCCAGAAATCACTTCATAATACTCAAGGGAAGAATTCACCAAGAAGACATAAACATTGTAAATATATATGCACCCAACATAGGAGCACCTAAATACATCAAGAAAATCTTAGAGGACTTCAAGAAAGATATTGACAGCAACACAATTATAGTAGAGGATTTTAATACCCCACTGCCAAAAATGGACAGATCTTCCAAATAAAATATCAACAAAGACATTGTGGCATTGAACAGCACTCTAGGTGAAATGGACTTAATGGATAAATATAGAGCTCTTTATCTCCAAGAAACTAAATACACATTTTTTTCAAATTCACATGGAACATTTTCAAAGACAGACCATATGATAGGACACAAAACAAGCCTATACAATTCAAAAAAACTGAAATCATACCAAGCATTTTCTCTGAACACAAAGGGCTGAAACTAGAAACGCACACCAAGGGGAAACACCAAAAATACTCAAAATCATAGAGATTGAATAGCATGCTATTAAACAATGAATGGGTCAAGAATGAAGTTAGGGAGGAAATCAAAAAGTTTCTAGAGACGAAAAAAAAAAATGAACTCAAAACAACCCAAATTTATGGGAAACAATGAAGGCAGTCTTCACAGAGAAGTTCATAGCAATACAGGCATACCTGAAGAAGATAGAAATATTTCAAACAAGCAACCTAACCCTATGCCTACAAAAACTCGAGGAACAACAACAAAGACAGCGCAGAGCAAGCAGAAGGAAGGAAATAACGAAGATCAGAGGAGAGTTAAATGACATAGAGACGAAAAGCACAATCCTAAGGATCAATGAATCCAGGAGCTAGTTCTTTGAAAAGATCAACAAAATTGACAAGCCTTTAAGCAGGCTCATCAAGAAAAAAAGAGACAGGACTCAAATAAACACAATCAGAAATGAAAGAGGAGATATTACAACAAACACCACAGAAATGCAAAGGATTGTAAAAAAATACTGTGAAGAACTGTATGCCAAGAAATTTGAAAACCTAGATGAAAGGGACAACTTTCTAGAAAAACATAATCTTCGAAAACTCTATTCAGAAGAAGCAGAAAGCCTGAACAGACCAATAACAGCAGATGAAATTGAAGCAGTAATCAAAAAACTCTGAACACACTAAAGCCCTGGACCAGATGGTTTCACAGGAGAATTCTACAAAGCATTTAAGGTGGAGCTAACCCCTATCCTTCACAGACTATTCCATAAAATACAAATCGAAGGAAGACTCCCAAACTCTTTTTATGAAGCCAGCGTCATCCTAATCGCAAAACCAGATAAAGACACAAGAAAGACAGAAAACTTGAGGCCAATATCACTGATGAACATAGACGTTAAAATCCACCACAAACTATTAGCAAACCGCATCCAAAAATACATTAAAAAAATCATACACCATGACCAAGTGGGATTCATCCCGGGGATGAAAGGATGGTTCAGCGCTCGCAGATCAGTAAATGTAATTCATCACATAAACAAAAGCAAAGACAAAAATCACATGATCATATCAATAGATGCGGAAAAAGCTTTTGATTAGGTACAACACCCATTTATGATAAAAACACTCAGCAAAGTGGGAATAGAGGGAGCATTTCTCAATATAACAAAGGCCATATATGAGAGACCTATAGCCAACATCATACTCAATGGGCAAAAACTAAAATCTTTCCCAATAAGATCAGGAACTAGACAAGGTTGTCCACTTTCATCACTTCTATTCACTATAGTATTGGAAGTCTTAGCCAGAGTGACTAGACAAGAGAAGTAAATAAAATGCATCCAAATTGGAACGGAGAAAACAAGACTATCATTGTTTGCAGATGATACGATAGTGTACATAGAAAATCCTATAAACTCAGCCAAAACACTGCTCGACCTAATAAATGAATTTGGCCAAACAGCTAGATACAAAGTCAATATCCAAAAATCAAAGGCATTTTTGTATACCAACAATGAAACAGCAGAAGCAGAAATCAAGGATAAAATCCCATTTGAAATAGCAAAAAGAAAAATAAAATATCTAGAAATAAACTTAACCAAGGAGGTAAAAAACCTATATGCAGAAAACTAGACAACATCGAAGAAAGAAATCAAGGAAGACACAAATGGAAATGTATACAGTGTTCATGGATCGGAAGAATTAATATCGTCAAAATGTCCATATTGCCCAAAGCAATTTACAAATTCAATGCAATACCTATTAAGGTTCCAATGGCATATTTCACAGACATAGAGCAAACACTTCAAAAATTTATATGGAACAATAAACGACCTCGAATAGCTGCAGCAATTTTCAGAAAGAAGAGCAAAGTAGGAGGGATCACAATTCCTGATACCAAACTGTATTACAAGGCCACTGTAATCAAAACAGCCTGGTACTGGCATAAATACAGGCACATGGACCATTGGAACCGAACAGAGAGCCCAGAAATAAACTCAAGTCTCTATGGTCAATTAATATTCGAAAAAGTGGGCAACAACATACAATTTAGCAAAAATAGCCTCTTCAACAAGTGGTGCTGCGAGAACTGGACAGCTACAGGCAAAAAAATGAAACTCGAGCACCAAATTACACCATACACAAAAATAAATTCAAGGTGGGTAAAAGATTTAAAGATAAGCCGTGACACCATCAAAATCCTAGAGGAGAACATAGGCCGGAAAATCTCAGATATTTCACGCAGCAGCATTTTTACTGATATGTCCCCTAAAGCAAGGGACATAAAGGAAAGAATAAACAAATGAGATTTCATCAAAATAAAAAGCTTCTGCATGGCCAAGGAAAACAATATTAAAATAAAAAGAGAACCGACTGTGTGGGAAAACATATTTGCCAATGATTCCTCAGACAAAAGTTTAATCTCAAAAATATAAAGAACTTACACAACTCCACTCTAAGAAGACAAGCAACCCAATTAAAAAATGGGCAAAGGACTTGGGAAGACACTTCTCCAAGGAGGACTTACAGAGGATCCAGAGACACATGAAAAGATGCTCGATATCGCTAGCTAGCAGAGAGATGCAAATTAAAACCACAGTGAGATACCACTTGACACCAATAAGAATAGCCTTCATAAACAAAGCAACAAACAGCAAGTGTTGGAGAGGTTGTGGAGAAAAGGGGACCGTAGTGCAGTGTTGGTGGGAGTGCAGACTGGTACAACCACTATGGAAAACAGTATGGAATTTTCTAAGAAAACTAAAAATGGATATACCTTTTTACCCAGCAATTCCACTGCTAGGAATATATCCTAAGAACCCTGAAACACCAATCCAAAAGAACCTATGTACCCCTATGTTTATAGCAGCACAAGTTACAATACCCAAGTGTTGGAAGCAACCTAGATGCCCATCAGTAAATGAACGGATCAAAAAACTGTGGTACATTTACACAATGGAATTCTATGCAACAGAAAGAAAGAAGGAGCTCATACTCTTTGCAACAGCATGGATGGAACTTGAGAGCATCACGCTAAGCGAAATAAGCCAGGCAGTGAAAGACAAATACCATATGATCTCACCTTTAACAGGAAGCTAATCAACAAAACAAAAAAACAAGCATACTATAACCAAAGACATGGAAATTTAGAACAGGCCGAAAGTCACCAGAGGGGAGAGGGAAGGGAATTTCAGGGGAAAAGGGGAAGGATTTACGGTGGGGGACCCTGTCCTGGGCGCCAGATGTGCGGGACTCCCCCCGCAGAGCCCCATCCCTCCATCACGGATGAAAATAAAAACTACCAAGACATCTTCTGCTTGGGGAGGAAAGGGGTCAAACTATCAGAGGAGAATGACCCAGAGCCCCATCCTCACTAGGCTTTTATTGGGCTCAAATACACTGGAATACAAGTTTAACATGTCAAAGAAATCTGAGGGCTTAATCCAAGCCAGTATTTGTATGGAAAGGGGGATGCAAAACTTTGGGAGACATACCCATTTCCTCCTGGGACCCTTATCATTTAAATGAGAGCACTCTTAGCAAACAAAGCAGGTTTCAGAGGACTTTAGGAATTCTTTCTTATGTCAATCACCCAGGGAACTGTCCTGGCCAGCACAGGGCTGCACCACTCACCCTCACAGTTCTAGGCTTTAAGCCTATTAGGAAGCCGGAGACATCTCCCAGATGGAAATGAGGACTCAGGCTATGTCAGAATAGCAAGGGGGGCGAGGGTCCATCACATCCTCTTTGCTGCAGCCCCCTGAGTCCTTCCATGAGACCTCCCAAGTGGTCACGTCTGGCTTACGTTGCCCCTCCCATGAGGAATCTTACGGGTCATTGACTGCCAACCAAGCATTGGGGCCAGAGAGGAAGAAGCAGCACTCCTGCCAGGGAGATAAGCTTTGTCTCCTTCGTATGTCACATCCTTGTGGCAGAACAGACCCAGATGAAGTGGGTGCCAGGGGCTCTTACACAGCCCACCATGGGGTGAGGATTACAACTCCTGAAACCAGGCTGAACGGTCCACAACAATTTACAGGAACAAGTATAAAGGACACATGGACAAAAACTATGGGGGGGTGGAAATGGGAGGGAGGTGGGGAGGGCTGGGGTGGTGGGTTGGGGTGAGAATAAAAGACAGAAAACTGTACAAGATCAACAATTAAAATAAAAATCAATAAAAAAGAAAAATAAGGAATCTTAAAAGCAGCAAGAGAAAAGGAGACAGTTACCTAGAAAGAAGTGCACTTAAGATTATCAGCTGACTTCTCAAAAGAGACCTTTCAGGCAAGAAGGGGCTAAAAAGAAGTATTCAAAGTCATGAAAAGCAAAGACCTGCATCCAAGATTACTCTCTCTAGCAAAGCTGTCATTTAGAATGGAAGGGCAGATAAAGTGCTTCCCAGATAAGGTGAAGTTCAAGGAGTTCATCATTACCAAGCCCTTATTATATGAAATGTTAAAGGAACTTATCTAAGAAAAAGAAGATAAAAAATATGAACAGTAAAATGACAACAAACTCACAGTTATTAACAACTGAACCTAAAAAACAAAAACAATCTAAGCAAACAAGTAGAACAGAAACAGTGTCACAGAAATGGAGATCACATGGAGGGTTATCAGAGGGGGAGTGAGAGGGAGTGGGAGGGGGAAAATATACAGAGAATAAATAACATCGATGACTTATAAGAGCATGGCATATTATATGGCAATATAATATGCAATAATATGCATATTATTGATGGCAATAAATAGCATAGGAAATAGACAGGGGGAGGTTAAGGATAGTATAGGAAATGTAGAAGCCACAGAACTTATATGTATGACCCATGGACATGAACTAAAGGGGGGAATGTGCGGGGGTGTGCAGCCAGCGGGGTGTAAAGAGGGAAAAATGGGACAACTGTAATAGCATAATCAATGAAATATATTTTAAAAAATAAACAAAACCTTGTTACAGATTAAAAAAATTAAAAAAAAAAAAACAAAACACAACTCACTGCATCTAAATCCCTGCTTTGCATTTGGGAATGCTCAAGTGATGATCTCCTATGGATCTGGGAAAAAAGTCCTAGCTCTACCTCTTTCCCAGATTACTTGAAGTGCCTCCCACTTAGTTTGCATTTTCCTAGCAACTAAGAAGGGACCATTTTTCATGCTGATTTTAATATGAAGAAATTTGGGTTCTAGGTGTGTATTTCGCTAGCAGGCAGTGCACTAGAATTATATCTGTCTCATCATTCAATCAGCCATGATCAATATAAAATTAATATGAATGCCTAAGATTTTTGGTATTTTCTCAAGCCAAGTTGGTCTTTGATAGTGTGGATTAAATACCCCATCATGTGTCTTCTTTTTTTTCCAGCTTTTAATTACCAAAATTAACTTGTTCAACCATCCAACAATGGTCAAAGAAGGAATAAGGCCTTTCTCTTATGATTACAATTTAAAATTCTTGGAGGAGAGTCTTTTCTGTTAAGAAACATTAAAATAATATTGGTGTTATGTTGATCAGTTGATGTATTGGATTGTATAAGGAGAAAAGTTATAGTCTAAGAATCCTAAATTAGAATACAGTTAGACTAAGGAATGCTGGTAAAATATTTATTTTACTTTGTCCTGATACTTGTTTTATCTCCCTTCAGACATCTGTTCTCAGAGACTCTTGTCTTTTTTTCATATCCCTCTTTTTCAATTAGGGAGACAGATAAGTAGTTGTTTTGAGAATATAAGTTCACTCTCATTCTATAAATGGATTCCAGTGGCTGCTACAAAAACAAGTGGTGAGTATTCTCTGTCACTTGCAAACTATAAATTAATTAAGCTATTCTTCTTTATATTATGTATTTGGAGGGACTTTTGATATACAATTTGTTGCATTTTTTGATTATACAAATAACATATGGTCATTGTAGAGAATTGATAGTACAAGAATGTAGTAACAGAAGAATAAATTTTCAACACTTAAAAATAATGGCTGCTAGCATTTTCATATATTTATTTACAGTTTTTAATGTGTATATAATATATTTTTAAAATTGAGATCATATTATATATAGCATGCTAGATCTTAGCTTTTCAAAGTAGCCTTGCATCTGAAACACTTTAAGGTATTTGAAAACATGATTTTAAAGTGTTATATAACATTTTGTGATATGAATATATACCATGGGTTGTTTATTAAAAATAGTATGACTTTAATGTTGGAAATTCACTTTAATTCCAATTTTTCCATGTTAAAAATAATTTTGTACGTAAACTTTGTCTGAATCTCTGGGTTTTTTAGCGTGAAAATTAAGTTGAATTTAATTAAGTTAAATAAAAATAATTACATAAAATAACAAAATGTTGGTATGTAGATGCTTCTCTGCAGTTAATGGTGAATCAACCTTATAGAGAAAAGTAAGCCCCTACTTAATCCAGAGATAATTTTGAGTTTTTTTAAAGTTTTTAATTTTTTTAATTTAAATTATTTTATTGTTGTTCAATTACAGTTGTCTGTATTTTCTCCCTACCCGTCCCACCACCCCCTCCAAACCCACCTCCCTCCCTTGCTTCCACACTCCCACTTGGTTTTGTCCATGTGTCCTTCATAGTAGTTCCTGAAAACCTGTATCCCCATTATCCCCTCTCCACTCCCCTCTGGCTATTGTTAGATTGTTCCTAATTTCAATGACTCCGGTTGTATGTTTGCTTTTTTCTTTTGTTGATTATGCTCCAATTAAAGGTGAGATCATATGGTATTTGTCCCTCACTGCCTGGCTTATTTCATTACACTACAATTCTATAAAGGAACTGTGTCTAAGTATGTGATTTTTTAAAAAAAATTCATATTAATTTTTAAATTATTTTTTAAAAAGTTTGTACTGCCCTGACTGGTGTGGCTCATGGTTGGGCAGTATCCTGACAGCAAGATCGCCAGTTTGATTCCTGGTCAGGACACATGCTTGGGTGGTGGGCTAGGTCCCCAGGTGGGGGCATGCAAGAGGCAACCCAATCAATGCTTCCCTTGCACCTCAATGATTCTCTCCCTCTCTTTCTCCCTCCTTTCCCCTTTCTCTAAAAATAAATAAAATCTTTAGAGAAATATGAAGTTTGTAACAATTTATCTACCCACCATCAGTGTTTGAATGTACCTGTCCATTTCACTGAACCATCTCCCAGATAATCACTTAAACATATTTAATTTAAATAACAAAATAGTGTATATCACCGTTATTTTAAAATATTGAACATTTAAAAATATATTAATTGTGTTTTTGAAATTATCTCATGTGTATTCATGTCTATTCTTATTCTTTCTTATTTTCCTTTTAGATTTTTTATGAGCCTTTTAAGAAATATTTTATCTACTTTTTTGAGAGGGGGGAAGAAAAGAGAAAAAGAGGGAGAGAAACATGGATGTATGAGAGATACATTCATTGGCTGCCTCTCGCATGCCCCCAACTTGGGACCTGGCCTGCAACCCAGGCATGTGCCCTGACTAGGATTCGAACTACTGACCTTTCTGTTCACAGGCCAGCACTCAATCCACTGAGCCACACCAGCCAGATAAGTTTTTATAAGCTTTTTAATATTTCAAATCTATCACCCTTTTTTAATGTTTGCTGCAAGCATATATTCCCAGTTTGTGCCTTCTTTTAAGTTTTCTTAGTTAGTAATGGCTTTTAAGTTTCATTTAAAAATATTTTTGTAGTCCAAGTGCACTGATTTTTAATTTCTTCCATTGCTTATATGCTTAAAAATCCATTCTTATTCACTAGAGTTTTTTAGTTTTAAATTAAATTTATAATGTTTTACAATCTTATTATTGTTTTTTTACACAGTCTTATAATTAGGAGATGATGGATTTGTTCTAAACAACTACAAATACAGCTATAGCTGTACTTTGTTCATTCAGAGACAGACTTGAAGATATGAGTGACGAAAGTAGAAGCAGCTATAATTTCTTTTAAATGTGATCATGTGTGGAGACATGATTCTTAAGAAGTATTTTGGCTGTTCCGGCCAAGATGGAGATGTAGGTGGACACACCATGAGTCCTCTCACAACCAAAATTAAGGACAACAAATATTTAGAAACAAGAAAACAACCGGAACTGATGGAAAATTGAACTGTACGGAAGTCCAACAACCATTCATCCAGACCAGTAAGAGGGGCGGAGTCGTAGCAGGAAAAAGTGGAGGTGGGGACCCAGGCACATAGGCGGCAACAGCTGACAGTTCCCAGGCATGCAGGTGGCAGTCAGAAGACCCCCAGGTGCACAGGCAGCAGCTAGCTGGCCCTGGGCACAGGGTGGCAACTATGCATACCCAGTGAGGCCACGCAAGGCGGCTGGCTGACCAGGTGGTCTCACATTCGCGCACAGATAATCCAGGCAAGGGGAAGCAGTGGAAGGGACTGGAATCCAAGAGAGAGCAAAGCAAAGCACCATTGTCCCCTCTCAGAACCTGCCCCCACATACAGCATCACAACTCAGCAACTGGGCTGCCTGCACTGGGAAATACATAAGGTTTCCGCCTCTCACTATGTAACAGCTGCAACCAGAAAAAAAAATAAGTAAGTAAGTAAATAAATAAAAACACCAAAAATGGCTCAAACTGGATAACAAATCAAAGCCCCAGAGCCAATTACTCTAAGCGATGAAGAGATAGCCAGCCTATCAGATGCACAATTCAAAGCACCGGTGATTGGGATGCTCACAGAATTGGTTGATTTTGCTCACGAATTAGATGAAAAAAAAATGCAGGCTACAATACATGAAATGAAGGACAACCCATGGGGAACCAATAGAGATGGGAGAAAAACTGGGACTCAAATCAAGGGAGTGGACCAGAAGGAAGAAACAACAACCAAACAGAAAAAAGGGAATAAACAAGAATTCAAAAAAATGAGGAGAGGCTTAGGAACCTGCATGACATCTTTAAATGTCCCAACATCTGAATTATAGGGGTCCCAGAAGGGGAAGAAGAAGAGCAGCAAGTGGAAAGCTTATTTGAACACATAATAAAGGAGAACTTCCCCAATCTGGCAAAGGAAATAAACTGTCAGGAATTCCAGGAAGTTCAGAGAGTCCCAAAGAAGTTGGACCCAAGGAGGAACATGCCAAGGCAAATTGTAATTACATTAGCCAAGATTAAAATGAAGGAGAGAATTCTAGAAGCAGTGAGGGATAAGGGGACCTACAAAGGAGTTCCCATCAGAGTGTCAGCTCATTTCTCAAAAGAGACCTTACAAGCAAGAAGGGGCTGGAAAGAGTATTCCAAGTCTTGAAAGGCAAGGACCTACATCCAAAATTATTCTACCCAGCGAAGCTGTCATTTAGAATGGAAGGGAAGATAAAGTGCTTCCAGATAAGGTCAAGTTCAAGGAGTTCATCATCACCAAGCCCTTGTTATATGAAATGTTAAAGGGACTTAACCTAAGAAAAAGAAGATAAAAACTATGACAGTGAAAAGACAGTAAACGCACAGCTATTAGCAGTCACACCTAAAACAAAAGCAAACAATAGAACAGGAGCAGAACCACAGAAATGGAGATTGCATGGAGGGTTAGCAACAGGGGAGTGGGAGGAGGAAAGAGCGGTAAAAGGCACAGAGAATAAGTAGCATAGACAGTGGGTAGAAAATAGACAGTGGGAGGGCAAGAATAGTGTGGGAAATGTGGAGGCTAAAGAACTTATGACACGTGGACATGAACTAAAGGTGGAGAATGTAGGTGGGATTATGTGTGCAGGGTGGACGAGGATGAGGAGGGAGAAATGGGGCAATTTTAATAGCATAATCAATAAAATATATTTTTTTAAAAGAAGTATTTTGAAAAAAGTCTTGAAATATTGATGTTTCATTGCAGTGAACAACTACATTGATTGAATGTTCCACCTTATTCAAATTACATTGTGTGAGAGCTTTGTTATTCAAGGCAATGCAACACTCATACTGAAAAATGCCCCAGAAATTTTCACTTTGAGGGTTATCTGATCGTAGCTTTATTTAAGAATAGTTTAACAGCATTTCTCAAAGGGTAGTCTTTGGACCTCTTACATCATAATGACTTAGATTACTTGTTAAAGTGGAGATTCCTGCATCCACCTATCCAAACACAATAAATTAAATTAAGTGGAGTTGAGTTCTCAGAATCCTCATTTGAATAAGCATCACAGGTGATTCTGTTGCATTCTAACATTTGAGGATCTCTGAGCTAGGAAGGAACATTAGTTCCTTTGACCCATGGGGGCAAAGAATAGAAACAACCATGTGAGAACTTTTTGTCAAAGAAAGATCTGAAAGTAGTGCATCAGACAACAGGCAGAAGGAACAGTCAGAATGCAACAGGGTATATGTGGAAGAGCACTGGTATATTAATTAAAACAAGGGGCTCTTCTACTTAATAGTCTGTGTCCTAGGGCAAGTCACAATTCTTTAGGCTTCTGAACCTTAAAATGAGGATAAAAAATATGGTGGTGGAGTAGGTGGAAGTTACACTTACCTCCTCTCAGGAGTAAATCAGAATTACAACTAATAATAGAACAATCAATCTGAATAACCAACTAAAGACTAGTGGAACAAAAGTCTTACAACCAAATATGTACAGAAGAAGCCCCCCCAGAGACTGGTAGGAATAATGGAGATGTGAATAGGGCTGGCCGTACATCCATGTGCAGCAGTCGAGAACCCAGAGGAGTATCTCAGCTGCCAAGGACCTCCTGAGAAGCACAAGGTCCCAACCTCATGCTTGGCTCCCCAGCCCAGAGCACCAGTGCTGCCAAGAGTAGCCCACATTACATCTGGCTGTGAAAATCAGCAGGGATTCCATCTGCCAAAGTGACACAGGAGACTGCTAGAAACCCAGGTGATCTCTTAAAGGGCCAGCACACCCTGGGCTCCAGTGGCAGGCAGGAACCTCAGAGTGGACTGCAGTCATATGGGGAGAGACTAGGTTGTATGTCTTTGGGGAAAAGACTGGAGGGACAGCAACCAGTGGCCCAGTGCTGAGTTCCTCTCCCACGCCACCAACAGATGCCATTTTTCCTGGGTCAAGCAGTCCCATCCATATGGAATCAGCCTAAGATACACTAGAGGGAAGACTTCCCTTTCTGATGCCCCGTGGCACAGCACTGCCAAACTTGTGCCTTGAGAAGAAATCAGATAGTAGTGGCCACCCTGGGCTGGTGGTGCAGTCTTTCTTAGAAGGTTCTTGAGGAGATCTGGATAAATGTAGAGGATGTTAGAGACACAAAGAGAGAGACTTAATTGTGTTGTTTCAGGGCAAGAACTCTTTTTCCACCATGCATCCTGGCCATGGCCACAGCACTATAGCATCAGCCCGAGGAGATGCTCCACCTTGCCAAAAACCCGTGGCTCAGCCCTGTCAAATTTGTGCCCTACAAAAGAATGAGCTAGCTGCAGCCAGTCTGGGACCTCAGTGCAGCCTTTCTTGGGAGGCTCTTGAGGAAAACTGGGAAGACAAGGGGTGTCCATGATATACAAGGAATTATGTGGCTCTAGGGCAAGGGCCATTTTCCCCACAAGCCCCAACTGGTGCCAACATTCATGTGAAGATCCCTCCCTCCACACTTCCAACTTTTAATCTCTTTTAGCCAGATGAACTCTATGGTCTCACTCTGATGACTCCTTGAGACCTTGCCTCAATGGAAAGATCTGCAGGCCCCAGGGAGGTGACACCTGGCCTTGATATACCCTGAGATTTTTGCTGAGTGACCTCAGACCCAACATTGGTGTCAAGTTTTAATCTGCATCAACTTGGTGAACACCACTCACCCCTACCTGGTGACTCACTGCAAACCTACCTCATGCAACTAGCATAGGAAAGAGGATCTTGCAGTGACTGAGAATTACAGGAAAGTTGTAGACAAAGGTGAACCTTAGAGTTCTTTGGTTCTTTTGCTGATCTGGCCCTGACTTGTTACTGGTAGAAGCCAGTCCTGGAGATTACCAGCTTGGACACAGCTTGGACATTACCATATACACCCAGGCCCAAAAGAGGTAGCCACCAACCATGCATCACTCTGTAACTCCAAACAGATAGCCCAGGGCCAGGCACAAACAGTGTCTGACATTGATCTGCACTGGAGTCACCCCAGAGAGGCCCCAGAACCAACAGACCCAGTGACAAGATTCAGACCACATCAGACCACTATGCAATCACCTCCACAAGCAGCACACCAAAAAGGAGATCTCAGTAGGGAGCATAACCCACTGGAGCTAAAACTCTTTGTGAAGTCAGTCCCCCCATAAGAGCTCATATACTGTTGTCAAAGTCAACTCTCACGGTGAGTAAGACTGAGGGTCACCATGACCCACAGACAGGCCAAATGCAATCAAGATTCAACTGTGCCAGTAGGGGTCTCATAACTAACACAGGGACATTCCTGGAGCACCCAGCTCAGGTGACCAGGGAAACTGAACCACTGAGCCCCACAGGACACCTACTACATAAAGCTACTCTACCAAGACAGAGAGACATAAAAATTTTACCTAATACACAGAAACAAACCAAGACAGGCAGCCAAAATGAGTAGACAAACATGTCCCAAATGAAAGAACAGGAGAAATCAGAGAAAGAACAGAAAGAACCAGAAAAAGAAATAAGTAAATGAGGCAATCTACCAGATTACAGAGTTCAAAATAGTGGTGATGGAAATGCTATAAAAGGACATAGGGGAAGAATGTAGAAACTCAATGACAACTTAAACAGAGAGACAGTAAGCATAAAAAAGACATACAAACTATAGAAAAGAACCAGTTATAAATGAAAAATACTATATATATATATATATATATATATATATATATATATATAAAATGAATACACTAGAAGGAATCAACAGCAAATTAAATAAATCAGAGGATTCAATCCGTGATTTGGAAGACAAGGTAGCAGAAAACACCCAATGAAATCACCAAACAGAAGAGAGAATTTAGAGCTGATCTTCTGAGGAACAGATTGAACAGCAAACAAAATCCCAGCTATATGGAGGTTTGGAGACCAAAATTGTAGAGGACATTGAAAAACAGTCAGTGGGAACTGTGAACACCAATATACCTGCTGGAAGATAGAACGCATCAACAAAGAAACAACGAAGAGATAAAAAAGGAAGCTGGAGGAAGAATGAGTGAAAGCCACAATAACCTCAACTCAGGACCAATCTGGAATTACAACAAAATGGTAGAGAAATTATCCAGAATAAACAAATGAACAATAGCTAGATAGAAGCCTCATAACATCGGACAGACCGAATAACCAACTTCAACACAACCTGTCCTCACTTGCACAACAGCATACAGGATGTGGTGGGTGGAGTGATCCTCAGTCAACCAGCTGGAGGGAAGGACCCACCAAAGGAACACTCAACAACAATCAAAACCCAAATACATCCAGAGAGCCAACATAAACAACAGCCCAAGAGCAGCAAATTCAGGATATCAAGGAGACTGCACCACTGAATATCACAGGTCTCCTACCATAGAAGTTCACACCACAAAACCAGGGAGTCAGAACAGATCAATTAAAGAATCAGAGGCAAACAAAAAGAGTCTCAAAAACAATGGGAAGACAAAGAAACAATCCCTAAATGAAAGGAAAGGAGGAAGCCTCAGAAAGAATGCTAAATGAAATAGAGGCAAGTCAACTACCAGATATTGAGTTCAAAGCAATGGTTATCAGGAAGTACAATCACCTCACTGTGAAATACCAAAAACTATTGGGAAACTAAAATGAACTCACTGCAAACTTTATCAACATGAAAAGGGAAATAGAAACTATCAACAAAGCCAAGAGGAAAAAAAGAACACAATTTCTGAATTGAAGAACACAGTAGAAGGAGTCAAAAGCAGGATAGATGAAGTACAGGATCAGATCAGTGAACTGGAGCACAAGGTAGGGGGGGAAAAAAAAACTCCCAGAAAGAATAAGAAAAGGAAAAAAAGACTCAGAAAGAACAAAGAGGTGTTAACAGAACTGCAGGACAATAATAGGGATACAAGAGGAGAAGAAGAAGAGCAAGGGATAGAAAACCTGTTTGAAAAACTCATGATGAAAACTTCACTAATCTGATGAAAGAAAAGTCACACAAATGCAGGAAACAGAGAGCCCCATTCAAGAGGAACCCAAACAGGCCCACCTCCAAACACATCATCATTAAAATGACAAAATTCCAAGCCAAAGAGAGAATCTTAAAGGCAGTAAAGGAGAAACAAGGAATAACACACAAGGGAGCCCTGATAAGGTTAGCAGCTGACTTCTCAATGTAAATACCACAAGCCAGGAGAGAACAGCAAGAAATATTCCAAGTAGTGAAAACCAAGGGCCTGCAACCGAGACTAATCTATCCAGCAAGGTTCTCAATTAAAATAGATGGCCAAATAAGGAGCTTCCTGGACAAAAGAAGTCTCAAAGAATATTTCTCCTCCAAACCAGCTCTGCAAGTGATGCTAAAGGATCTGCCTTAAGAATAAGAAGGGAATTGGTGAGGGAGACAGGAACACAGGTATGAAAAAATGGCAATGAATTAATGCCTATCCATAATAACCTTAAATGTAAATGGGTTAAATGCCCAAATCAAAAGACATAGAATAGCTAAATAGATAAGAAACCATGACATACATATATGCTGCCTACAAAAGAAGTACCTCAGGAAAAAAAGACTTACACAGACTGAAAGTGAAAGGCTGAAAGTGAAGGGCTGAAACAAATGTTCCAAGAAAATGGACAGGAAAAAAAAAAAAAGCCAGGGTAGCAATACTCATATCAGACAAATTAGACTTCATAAAAAAAGACTCAGAAGGTCCCTTCATAATACTCAAGGGAAGAATCCAACAAGAAGACACAAACATTGTAAATATATATGCACTTAACATAAGAGAACCCAAATACATGAACAAAATCATGGAGGACTTCAAGAAAGATGTCGACAGCAACACAATTTTAGTAGGGGCTTTTAACACTCCACTGTCAAAAATGGACAGATCTTCCATACAAAATATCAACAAAGATATTGTGGCATTGAACAATGTCCTAGATGAAATGGACTTAAGTGATATATATATATATATATATATATATATATATAGAGCCCTTCATCCCAAAGAAGACAATTACACATTCTTTTCAAATGCACATGGAACATTTTCAAAGATAGACCACATAATAGGACACAAAACAAGACTCAACAAATTCAAGAAAATTGAAATCACACCAAGCATTTTGCCTGATCATAAAAGACTGAAACTAGAAATCACCCTCAAGGGGAAAAAAAAAAAAAAAAAAAAAAAAACACAAAATGCTCAAAATCATAGAAGTAAAATATCATGCTATTAAACAATGAATGGGTCAAGAATGAGATTATGGAAGAAATAAAAAACTTTCTGGAAACAAATGAAAATGAACTCACAACAATCCAAAACTTATGGGACACAGCAAAGACAGTCCCGAGGGGGAAGTTCATAGTGATACATCCCTACCTAAAAAAATATAGAAACATTTCAAATAAACAACCTAACCCTATGCCTACAAGAACTTGGAGGAACAAGAGCAAAGACAGCCCAGAGCAAGTAGAAAGAAGGAAATAACTAAGACCAGAGCAAAGTTAAATGACATAGAGACAAATAGCGCAATTCTAAAGATCAATAAAACCAGGAGCTCATTCTTCATAAAGATAAACAAAATTGACAAGCCTTTAAGCACACTCATCAAGATAAAAAGATGGAGGACTCACATAACCATAATCAGAAATGAAAGAGAAGAGATTACAACTGATACCACAGAAATAACAAGGATTGTAAGAAATTACTACAAAGAACTATATGCCAAGAATTTGGAAAACTTAGGTGAAATGGACAAATATCTAGAAAAATATAATCATTCAAAACTGAATGAAGAAGTAGTAGAAAGCCTGAACAGACCAATAACAGCTGATGAAATTGAAAGAGTAATCAAAAAATTCCCAATACACAAAAGACCTGGACCAGACTGTTCCACAGGATGATTTTACAAAGCATGTAAAGAACAGCTAACCCCTGTCCTTCAAAGTCTATTCCAAAGAATCCAAGAAGACAGCAGACTCCAAAAGCCTTTTTATGAAGCCAGCATCATCTTAATCCCCAAACCAGATAAATACACAAGAAACAAAGAAAAGTGCAGGCCAATATAGCTGATGAACATAGATACTAAAATCCTCAACAAATTATTGGCAAACTGCATCCAGCAATATGTTAAAAAGAATATATACCATGATCAAGTGTTATTCATCAGAGGAATACAAGGATGGTATAATATTTGCAAATCAAAAAACTTAATAATTCATATAAACAAACTGAAAGACAAAAATCACATGATCATATCAATAGATGCAGAAAAAAGCATTTGATAAGGTACAGTACCCATTCATGATAAAAACACTCAGCAAACTGGGAATACAGGGAGCATTCCTCAACCTAATAAAGGCCGTATCTGAGAGTCCTACAGCCAACATCATACTCAATGGGCAAAAACTTAGAGCTTTCTCACTAGGATCAGGTACAAGACAAGGATGCCCACTTTCACCACTCCTAGTCAACATAGTATTGGAAGTCCTAGTCACAGCAATCAAACAAGAAAAAGAAATAAAAGACATATATATGGGAAAGAAGGAATCAAAACTATCATTGTTTGCAGATGGCACACTAGTGTACTTAGAAAATCCTATAAACTCCACCAGAAAAGTACTGAACCTAAAAAGTGAATTTGGCACAAAAGAGGAATACAAAGTCAATATTCAGAAATCAAAGACATTTTTGCACACCAACGAGGAAATATCAGAAACAGAAATCAAGAAAAATTTGTATTTGATATAGAAATAAGAAAAATAAAGTACCTAGGAATAAACCTAAGAAAGGATATAAAGGGCCTGTACTCAGGAAAGTATGCAACACTTACAAAATGAATTAAGGCAGACAAATAAATGGAAGCATGCACCACGTTTATGGATTGGAAGAATTAACATCATCAAAATGGCCATACTACCCAAGCCAATTTATATATTCAATGCAATCCCTATTAACGTACCAATGACATATTTCACAGATATAAAACAAACATTTCAAATATTTATTTGGACCCATAAATTACCCTGGATAGCAGCAACAATTTTGAGAAAGAAGAACAAAGTAGGAGGGCTCACAATACCTGATATCAAACTGTATTACAAAGGTATTGTAATCAATACCTTTGTAATTGATTGTTGTTGTTATGATTGTTGTCGTATGTTGTTGTATTGATTGTTGTTATTATTGCTGTTGTTAGCAGCCTCGTACTAGCATAACAACAGACACATAGACCAATGGAACAGAATAGACAATCCAGAAATAAACCCAAGTCTCTATGGTCAGTTGATATTTGACAAAGGGGGCAAAAGCATGAAATGGAGAAAAATAGCCTCTTCAACAAATGGTGTTGGGAGATCTGGACAGCTAAATGCAAAAAAAAAAAAAAAAGAAAAGAAAAGAAAAGAAAAGAAAAAAGAAACTCAATCATCAAATTTATACCATACACAAAAATAAATTCAAGGTGGATAAAAAACATAAATATAAGTCATAACACCATAAAAGTCCTAGAGGAAGACATAAACAGGAAAATCTCAGATATTTCCTGAAGCAATATTTTCAATGATATATTCCCTAGAGCAAGGGACATAAAGGAAAGAATGAATGGAATCTCATCAAAATGAAAAGCTTCTGTAAGGCTAACAAAAACAGCATTAATATGAAAAGGGAACCAACTGTATGGGAAAATAGATTTGCAAATGATACCTCAGGCAAGGATTTGATCTCCAAAATATATAAAGAACTCACATGAATCCACTCCAAGAAGATGAAAATCCCAATGAAAAAAGTGGGCAAAAGACCTGAAGAGACACTTCTCCAAGGAGTACATATGGAGGATCCTGGGACATATGAAAAGATGCTCAGCATCACTAGCCATCAGAGAGATGCAAATTAAAACCACAATGTGATACCACTTTACACTGGTGAGAATGGCCATCATAAACAAATCAACAAACAAGTGTTGGATTAGATGTGGAAAAAAAGGGAACCCTAGTGCAGTGTTGGTGGGAATGCAGATTGTCTAGCCCCTGTGGAAAACTATATGGAATTTCCTCAGCAAACTAAAAATGGAATTGCCTTTGGACCAGCCATTCCCCTGTTTTTGTTATATCCTAAAAACACTGAAACACTAATGCAAAATAACCTATGCACCCCAATGTTCATAGCAGCACAATTTATAATAGCCAAGTGCTGGAAGAAACCTAAGGGTCCATCAGTATATGAATGGATCAAAAAACTATGGCACATTTACACAATGAAATGGTACACAGAAGAAAGGAAGAAGGATCTCCTATCCTTTGCAAAAGCATGGATGGAACTGGAGAGCATTATGCTAAGTGAAATAAACAAGGAACTGAAACACAAACAACATATGATCTCACCTTTAAGTAGAACCTAATCAGCAAAACAAACAAACAAAATGTGACCAGAGACTTTGAAATTAAGATCAAACTGACAGTAACCAGAGGGGAGTTGGGAGGGGCTAATGAAGAGAAATGGGTGAAGGGTTTTCAGGGACAAGTATGAAGGACACATGGACAGGACAAAGGGGTGTCCCTTTGGATCAGTGGAGGGAGTTGGGGATGGCTTGGATGGGGGGGAAATGGTGGGAGGAAAATGCAGACAACTGTACTTGAACAACAATAAAATTTAAAAAAGTAAACCGAATTTTAAAAATGATTATAGTAAAAATAGCCTAAGGGACAACTTTAAGCCTACCAACATTTGCATTGTGGGCATGGCAGAGGGAGAAGATACATTTACAGCAAGGCATTGTAAATGTATGCAAAAAAATAATGAAAAACTTCCCTAACCTGGTGAAGGAAGTAGAGATACATGTCCAGGAAGGGCAGAGAGACCCAAACTGGCTTCACCTTCTTTGGGTCTCTAAAGACCCACACAAGGCCAATTTTAAAATGTTGACAGTTAAAGATGAATAGAGAATCTTAAAAGCAGAAAGAGAGAAGCAGTTGGTTACTTACAAGAAAGCTTCCATAAGATTGTCAGCTGATTTCTTTATGGAAACTGTGAAGATCAAAAGGGAATGGCAAGAAATATTCAAAGTGATAAAAAGCAAGGACCTACTCTATGCAAGGATCTAACCGAGATTATTCTGTTCAGCAAAGCTATCATTTAGAATCAAAGGACAGATAAAGAGCTTTCCGGACAAGAAAAGCTAAAGTAGTTCACTGCCACTAAAGCGTTATTATAAGAAATGTTAAAGGGTCTTTTTTACAAAGAAGAAGAAAAAGATAAAATGTGAGTAATAAATGGTAATAAATACATATGTATCAATAATTATTTTGAATGCAAATGGATTAAATGATTCAGTTGAATGATATACAGTGGCTGAATGGATAACAAAAAAAGACCTTTACGTATGCTGTCTATAAGAGACTCACTTCAGATCCAACGACAAGCACAGCCTGTCAGGAAGGAGTGAAAGGTGACTTGAGGATCAGTAGAAAGAAGAAACAAGATGGACAGATAAAGGAACATAGGGAGTTGTCATGGCAATGTCGTTTTGTCTATTGCATGTTGGAGCAATGGTCAGATTAAGAAACATTGTGCCTGGCTGGTGTGGCTCAGTGGATTGAGTGCCAACCTGTGAACCAAAGGGTCATCGGTTCAATTTCCAGTCAGGGCATATGCCTGGGTTGTAGGCCAGGTCCCCAGTGGAGGGCACACCAGAGACAACCACACATTGATATTTCTCTCCCTCTCTTTCTCCCTCCCTTCCCTTCTGTCTAAAATTAAATAAATAAATCTTTTTTAAAAGGAAACTTTGGTACTCATTAAAAAGAGGGTGTTTAACATGGAGAGGATATAGAACTGAAAACTTAATAGTTTGACTTTGGAAACTTGTTTTTGGATACATTGACCTTATCTGGCACAAAGGGCTTTCTGTGGCATTAAATGGATAGAAGTAATAAAACTTATCTTTGTTTTATATCATTACAATCTGAAAGTATTTTCAAAGTTCAGGGACAGGGTGGCTCCACATTAAAACAAAATTTTTACTAACGTGTCAGTGGCACTTAATGCTCATCCAGTTAGCGCCTGTGGATGAGCATGTAGCATCTTAGGCCCTGAACAAAGAATTTACAACAGTGTACATTGAAGACTATGAAGCTAGATCTGGGAGGGCTGTAGCATCCTCTGAATATGTAGTGATGGAAGGACAGGCTCCTCTGCTGAAACAGGTCTGTGGCTGACTGATAGGGATGTGATCTGTACACTCACAATTGAGGTGCTGTGAGTGAGAGGGAATCTGTCGATATTTCAAAGTCCCACAGATATTGCTGCCATTAGAGAACAGAAAATGGCCGCAAAACTACATATACTTCCATTTTTATAGGAAATTCAGCTTGATTATAATCTTATGGGACTACGATCATATATGCTGTCTGTTGTTGACTGAAATGTCATTATGTAATGCATGAACACATACAGGATTGTGAGGACCAGATGAAATAACAAATGTAATGGTGCTTTGTAAAGTTCATAGATTTCATTGTTAATAATAGAATCAAAGGAAGTGCTACTGCTGGTCAGCATCTGGACAATGTGGCACTGGGTATCAGTGACTGAGTGTTGATAAGTGTTGGAGTTTAGGGTTAAGAAATCCAGTCCTTGGGCCCTGACTGGTGTGGCTCAGTTGGTTGGGCATTGTCCCCGCAAAGCGAAGGGTCATGGATTCAATTCCCGGTCAGAGTACAAGCCTGGGTTGCAGATTTGGTCCCCAGTTGGGGCACATGCAGGGGGCAACCAATTGATGTTTCTCTCTCACGTTGATGTTTCTCTCCCTTTCTTTCTCCCCTGCCTTCTCCTGTCTCTAAAAATAAGTAAATAAAATTTTTAAAAAGCAATCCAGTCATTGGACTTGAAGAAGGTTGGGGGGAAGGGAAGGGAGAAGGCAGGACATCAACTGAAAGGCTATAGTAGAAAGACTACAAGCTATTAGAAGACCTATAGCAGAAGGAACAGAGTTGTAAGGCTCTTTTAATGGTCTCAGCCTTACTGAGATATGTGAATAACAACCACCAAGTTCCTTTATGAGGCTTTTTACCACCCCCCACCCTATTTAGAATCAGGGTTGGGTCAGTGTATGAGATGAGGGCATACCTGTAAGAGGTTCATACCTATAAACTGGTTCAGAAAATTAGAGGACTGAAAGCTATGGGGGTTGAAAGGGTGTAGGACTCCAAGTATATACTTTTTCTGTTGTCACAACCTTAGGAGATGGGAAATATGCCTTCTGAACCATCTAATTTCCCTTTGACATCTCCCTCCTATAGAATTTCAGTTGCCTTTATTTATTGCAAAGTTAATATATCACAGTGTTATTAAATAGTAGAGGATAAGACAAATACCATATGCTCTCACCTTTAACAGGACCCTAATCAACAAAACAAACAAACAAGCATAATATAACCAAAGACACTGAAACTGAGAACAGGCTGATAGTCACCAGAGGGGAGAGGGGAGGGAATAAAAAAAAAAAGAAGTAGACTTCTTAGAAGTAAATATAAATATACATAGTTATTTGAAACAGCCTAATGCCAACTCTATTTATTAAGTATAGTGGAAAGAGCATGGGCTTCAGTCTGTTAATAACCACCTGAATTACTCCTGAGTTAGAATTCCTTTTCAATTACTATCTGTGTGATCTTAAACCTGATATATATGACCTACTATTTTTTTAAATCTGGAAAGTGGAGATAAAAATTTTTAGTTATTTGAGGATTAAATAAGATATAATAGTAAAAACAACCTGGTACAATGACTGGTATGTAGTAAGTGCTTGGTATCCTTTTTAAATCGATTAGTCAATTTAAATTGTTCTTACCTAATTTTCTGATATTGTGCCTAAGCTCATTACTTTAGCTCTGATCCTATGGGATCTGTATTTCTTCCTCCCTTAGTTTTAACATTTTTTTTTGCTTGACCTATCTCTGTGGTTCTCTTTCTCTTTCATGTTTTCTCCCTCCCTCTCACCTTTATTTCTAAGGAAATTAGGTTCCTTTGTTCTGGAATCTAGGACCAATTCTCTCTAGATAAATTATTTTTGTCCTTAGCCTCCTGAATACTGAATGTATTCTCTTGGTCTACTCAGAGGAATGAAACTCTCTCAACTTGTCTCCTACTTGTTTGTGGCCCCTTTTAACACTTTATTTTGCATAATTTATCCTGCTATTGTATAATTTTTAAAAAAAAAACTCCTCCCCTTATTTCAAAATAACTTGTCTTGCTTTTCAGTGTTTATCATCCTCCTGTGGTCACATTCAGGTCTCCCCACAGATAATCAAAAACACTCTGACCTAAAATCCAACTAATGATGTCTCAACCAAGCTATAGTTCAGCATCTGGCTTTGAAAATATAACAAAATAGTTCTTTTGAGACTCTAGAGTACACTGAATTTATAGTCAATACTCATTTCAGCTAAACCTCTCTTTTTACCCAAAGGGCTCAAGAAGTTATTCTATTTGCCACAGTACTTACTTTTTGGACTATGACAATGGGGAAATGGCAATATCTTTCTCTTCTTTCTTTTTGCATTCAAGTAGTTCTGGATAACAAAACTACAAAGTGTTTTATTTAGAGTTAACAAAAGGGAACAAAATCCTTTCTGAGATATTTGCTTGGAAGCCTCACACATCTGGGTATGATGATGCTATAGTTAGTACAGAATGAAAACAGTTCACATACTCATTTATTTAACAAATAGTTATCAAGAAGTATGTAAACTATGTAAAGTTATGGATGAGGGGATTAAGATGAGTAAACAGGGACCCTGCTGAGATCTCACAGGATTTATCATTGAATAAGGGAGATAAGCCACAAACAAATATAACACACAGCATAAAGGGATAAATGTCATGTGAGTGGTAAGTGAAAGAATGTGCCTTCTCTTCAGAAAAGGGAGAGATTACTCAGGCAAAAAACAAAACAAAACAAAACACCTCACGTGATTAGTTTCCCTCAGTGACTGATCAAATTATATGTCAGTCTTATGAAGCAAGCTTCAGTAACAATATTTTTTCAAGATTTTAACTCAATATAAGAAAACATGAAATTCAATTGCCTTGCCAATGAGAATAGTGTCATTGGATAGGGGCAGCCTGTGGGCACCAAAAGACCCTGACAATTCCAGTGCTCCATCTGTAAAGCTTTCTTTCTTTTCCTCAGGATTGTAGAAATAAATAAAACAGTCCTCAAAAAGAGTGAAGTGGAGAATTTCCAATTTTGTCCTTTAACAGTTTCCCTGGCATTGAATATAATAAAAATAATGATAGTCCTTTTGCCACTAAATCATAATGACCCTGTTGCCTTTCTCCTTGCTCTGTACCTTGTACTTTACATGGTAAACAGCAATTTGAGTGGCGACATTTAAAAAGATTTTAACCCTCCATCGCTCAGCAAGTGTGAAGAAGACCAGGGCCCACACTGTGCTCACTGTCAGGACTACTAGCAAGGGGATGTTTTCTGAATTTACTCATTCCCCCCAAGATCACTGAAATAGAAAGTGTGGTAGTAATAGGTGTAGAACTCTGATTGAGAAGGCAGAGAATCCAAACTTATCAACCTTTAACTTACTTTTACATTGGTATTGATACTGAATAGGAACTTGGACTCTACATTCTGTTGATGAAATTATTGCCATCCTAAACCTTTTGAAAAGTAATGCAACAGTTAGATTTCAATTTTTTAACAGGTGAGAAAAAAGTTATGTTTTTCTCCACAGAGAAGTATAAAAATTCTGACTGTTCTTTAAAGAATGTTAAATAGTAAGGCCTGGCTCTGAATTTTAAATAGAACAGATGTGATAGAGTAACACCTTAATAGGCTTTCCAGATATAGCAAATAAAATCGCAGGATGCTTAGTTGAATTTCAATTCAAGATTCAAATTTGTAAATAACAAATATTTTTTTTATACTTGTGGAGATTTGATTTTTTAAACATACTTTTTATTTTTTTATTTTTTTAAATATATTTTATTGATTATGCTATTACAGTTGTCCCATTTCTCCCCCATCATTCCCCCCACCCTGCACACCCTCTCCCACCCACATTCCCCCCTTTAGTTCATGTCCTTGTGTCATAAGTTCTTTAGCTTCTACATTTCCCATACTACTCTTACCCTTCCCCTGTCTATTTTCTACCCAATATCTATGCTACTCATTCTCTGTACCTTCCCCCTCCTCCTCCTCCCACGCCCCTGTTGCTAACCCTCCATATGATCTCCATTTCTGTGGTTCTGTTCCTGTTCTAGATGTTTGCTTAGTTTGCTTTTGTTTTAGGTGTGGTTCTTAATAGCTGTGAGTTTGCTGTCTTTTCATTGTCATATTTTTGATCTTCTTTTTTTTAGATAAGTCCCTTTAACATTTCATATAATAAGGGCTTGGTGATGATGAACTCCTTGAACTTGACCTTATCTGAGAAGCGCTTTATCTGTCCATCCATTCTAAATGACAGCTTTGCTGGAAAGAGCAATTTTGGATGTAGGTCCTTGCTTTTCAAGATTTCAAATATTTCTTTCCAGCCCCTTCTTGCCTGGAAGGTCTCTTTTGAGAAATCAGCTGACAGTCTGATGGGAACTCCTTTGTAGGTGACTGTCCCCTTATGCCTTGCTGCTTCTAGAATTCTCTGCTTCATTTTAATCTTGGCTAAGGTAATTACAATGTGCTTTGATGTGTTCCTCCTTGGGCCCAACTTCTTTGGGACTCTCTGAGCTTCCTGGAAGTCCTGGTAGTCTATTTCCTTTGCCAGATTGGGGAAGTTCTCCTTTATTATTTGTTCAAATAAGTTTTCTACTTGTTGCTCTTCTTCCCCTTCTGGGACCCCTATAATTCGGATGTTGGGACATTTAACGATGTCCTGGAAGTTCCTAAGCCTCTCCTCATTTTTTTGAATTCTTGTTTCTTCCTCGTTTTCTGTTTGGTTGTTAGTTTCTCCCTTCTGGTCCACTCCATTGACTTGAGTCCCAGTTTTCCTTCCATCTCTATCGGTTCCCCATGCATCTTCCTTCATTTCACGTATTGTAGCCTGCATTTTCTCATCTAATTTGTGAGCAAAATCAACCAATTCTGTGAGCATCTTGATGACCAGTGCTTTGAACTGTGCATCTGATAGGTTGGCTATCTCTTCGTTGCTTAGAGGAATTGACTCTGGGGTTTTCATTTTTTCTCTGGTTTGAGCCATTTTGGGTGGGGTTTTTTGTTTTGTTTTGTTTTGGTTTTAGTCTGGTTGCAGCTATTACGTATGAGGGGTGGAGCCTTAGGTGTTCCTCAGGGGGGGCAGCCCAGTCATTGGGTTGTGACGCTGTAGGTGGGGGCGGGGTCCGAGAGTGAAGAATGGTGCCTGTTCCGCTCTTCTGGACTCCGGTCCCTTCCGCTGCTTCCCCTTCCCCTGGATTATCTGCGCACGTGCGCGTGCTGTTACGTAATGAGGGGTGGAGCTTCAGGTGCTCCCCAGTGTGGGGCAGCCCAGTTGCTGGGTTGTGACGCTGTATGTGGGGGCGGGATCTGAGAGGGAACAATGGCGCCTGCTCTGCTCTCTCCTGGATTCAGTCCCTTCCGCCACCTCCCCTCTGCCTGGACCGTCTGTGTGCGTGAATGTGGGACCCCCTGGTCAGCCAGCCACCTTGTGCGTCCTCACTGGGTCTACACAGTTGCCCCCCTGTGCCCGGGGTCCGCCAGCTTCCTCCTGGGTGCCCCAGGACCGCCAGCCACCGCCCATGCACCTGGGAACTGCAAGCCACTGCTACTTGCATTCCTGGGTCCGCACCTCCACTTTTTCCTACCGCGACTCCACCCCTCTTACGGGTCTGGATGAATGGTTGTTGGACTTCCGTACAGTTCAATTTTCTATAAGTTCTGGTTGTTTTCTTGTTTCTAAATATTTGTTGTCCTTAATTTTGGTTGTGAGAGGAGGCACAGTGTGTCCACCTACGCCTCCATCTTGGCCGGAAGTCCTGTAAATAACAAATAATTTTTTAGTGCAAGTATGGCCCATGCAATATCTGCAACTCTAACCTTAGGGAGCATTGCTTGATTTTATAATATTACATTGGGCTGTTTAAATTTTAGGAGGCAAGCTTGCTTTTAGTCCCTGGTTTTTCGTCTTTCTATATGTCTCCTCAGTATACAAGATTTCTTTGAATGAAAGCAAAGACGGGTGAAGACCATTCATTTCATAAATGAATTATTTTAAAGACTAGCACCCTTCTGCAAAAAAGGAAATGAACAAAAAGCCTCCTTTTAGCCCCTTTTTGTTCTATCCCAATTGCTTTTCACTTGCTGATCTGGGTTGAGCCATTCAGAGAAGTATCTCAACTATAAAGTGCCTCAGCCTTCTACTGTTCTTGTCATGAAGCCTGAGCCAGAATGAAGTTGGGTGGGGTGGGAGTGGGGGGACTCTAGGAACTGAGTCCAAAAAGTAGAAGTATTTAAAATGGGAATTTAGAGAACACCCAAAATTAATATATAGTGATCCAAAATGTAGACCTCATATGGGAATTCAGTTTAATAAAAGAATCTCACCTCCCCAAATATAACTCAGATGCTTTATCTTTTCTTATCATTTCAGTGAACACTCAATTTATATTTTCATCAGAGTGTTAAAAATGTCTGAAAAGTTGATGATTCTGCATTTAGTTCTTAATCAGTTTTGCCAGGAAACTTCATCTTTACATTTGAATCCCTTGATGTCTGCTTCCAGGATTGATTACTTCTTATCTCAAAAGATTTGTTGCCTTCTTTTTTTAACCTTTTATGACAGCAGAGCTGTCAGATAAGAGGGAGGCTGGGATGCTGGATGAAAGAAGGTGAAGGGATTAAAAAACATATACATAGGACTTCCGGCCAAGATGGAGGCATAGGTGGATACACTGTGCCTCCTCTCACAACAAAAATTAAGGACAACAAATATTTGGAAACAAGAAAACAACCAGGGATAATAGAAAATTGAGCTGTACAGAAGTCCAACAACCATTCATCCAGACCGGTAAGAGGGGCGGAATCTCGGCAGGAAAAAGTGGAGGTGTGGACCCAGGAACGCAAGCAGCAGCGGCTGGCAGTTCCCAGGTGCACAGGCGGCGGCTGGCGGTCCCTGGGCCCACTGACGGCAGCCGGCAGACGCCGGGCACAGGGGGGCAACTGTGCAGACCCAGTGAGGCAGCACAAGGCGGCTGGCTGACCAGGGGGTCCCACATTCTCACTCGCAGACAGTCCAGGCAGAGGGGAAGTGGTGGAAGGGATTGAATCCAGAAGAGAGCGGAGCAGTCGCCATTGTTCCCTCTCAGACCCCGCCTCACATACAGTGTCACAAGCCAGCGACTGGGCTGACCCACACTGATGAGCGCCTGAGACTCCACCCCTCACTACTTAACAGCACGCGCTCCTTCGCAGATAATCCAGGCGAAGGGGAAGCAGCGGAAGGGACCGGAGTCCAAGAGAGAGCGGAACAGGCGCCATTCTTCCCTTTCGGACCCCGCCCCCACCTATAGGGTCACAACCCAGCAACTGGGTTGCCCCGCCCTGAGGAACACCTAAGGCTCCATCCCTCACTATGTAATAGCCCGAACCAGACTAAAACCAAACCAAAACAAACAAACAAACAAACAAAAAAAAACACCCAAAATGGCTCAAACCGGAGAAAAAATGAAAACCCCAGAGTCAATTCCTCTAAGCCGTGAAGAGTTAGCTAACCTATCAGATGCACAGTTCAAAGCACTGGTCATCAAGATGCTCACAGAATTGGTTGATTTTGCTCACAAATTAGATTAAAAAATGCAGGCTGCAATACCTGAAATGAAGGAAGATGCATGGGGAACCGATAGAGATGGAAGGAAAACTGGGACTCAAATCAATGGAGTGGACCAGAAGGAAGAAACTAACAACCAAACAGAAAACGAGGAAGAAACAAGAATTCAAAAAAAATGAGGAGAGGGTTAGGAACCTCCTGGACATCGTTAAACGTCCCAACATCCGAATTATAGGGGTCCCAGAAGGGGAAGAAGAAGAGCAACAGTAGAAACTTATTTGATCAGATAATAAAGCAGAACTTCCCCAATCTGGCAAAGGAAATAGACTACCAGGACTTCCAGGAAGCTCAGAGAGTCCCAAAGAAGTTGGACTCAAGAAGGAACACACCAAGGCACATCGTAATTACATTAGCCAAGATTAAAATGAAGCAGAGAGTTCTAGAAGCAGCAAGGCATAAGGGGACAATCACCTACAAAGGAGTTCCCATCAGATTGGCAGCTGATTTCTCAAAAGAGACCTTGCAGGCAAGAAGGGGCTGGAAAGAAATACTTGAAATCTTGAAAAGCAAGGACCTACATCCAAAATTGCTCTATCCAGCAAAGCTGTCATTTAGAATGGAAGGATAGATAAAGTGGTTCTCAGATAAGGTCAAGTTCAAGGAATTCATCATCACTAAGCTCTTATTATATGAAATGTTAAATGGACTTATCTAAGAAAAAGAAGATCAAAAATAGGACAGTGAAAAGACAGAAAACTCACAGCTATTAAGAACCACACCGAAAACAAAAGCAAACTAAGCAAACAGCTAGAACAGGAACAGAACCACAGAAATGGAGATCATATGGAGGTTTAGCAACAGGGGCGTGGGAGGAGGAGAAGGGGGAAAAGGTACAGAGAATGAGTAGCATAGATAGTGGGTAGAAAATAGACAGGTGGAGGGCAAGAATAGTGTAGGAAATGTAGAAGCTAAAGAACTTATGACACATGGACATGAACTAAAGGGGGGAATGTGGGTGGGAGAGGATGTGCAGGGTGGGGGGAATGATGGGGGAGAAATGGGACAACTGTAATAGCATAATCAATAAAATATATTTAAAAAAACATATACATATATGTTTATATATATAAAACAGACAGACAACAGTGTGGTGATAGCCTGAGGGAAAGGGGGATGGTAAAGCTCTCTGTATATGCTTATTAGAATATATGTGTAGAAAATCCTAAATCCACAAAATCCTAAATCCATAACAAAGTTATAGCTTGTAAATGAACTCAGCAAATTTATAAGATACAAGATCAATATTCCAAAATTAATTGTATTTCTATACAGTAGCAAAGAATACTCCAAAAAAGAAATTTTTAGAACTCTTAAAGATTCAACAAAAAAGTTTCATTGATTGTAAATCTCTTAGAATACTATAAACAGAAAGAAACTTTTTCATCCCCTACAGTCTTATGCTTTGCCAGCTGAGCTATCAAAGTTCCTGCTAGAAAGAAACCCTCTCAATTTGACAAAAGACACCTACAAAATTTCTGTAGATCAGAGGTGTCAAACTCATTTTCACCATGGGCCATATCAGCCTCATGGTTGCCTTCAAAGGGCCAAATGTAATTTTAGGAGTGTATAAATGTAATTCCTTAACTAGGGGCAAGATGTTCAGCGCTGCCACTAGATAGAAACAAGGGGCTGGCTGGATAAAACAAGGTGAAGGGCTGGATTCTGCCCCGGCCTTGTGCTTGCCTCCTGTGCTGTAGATAGTATCACACAATGGAAAACAACAGAATGCTTTGCTCTTAAGATCAGGAACCAAGATAAGAAGGTCTGTTCTTTCCACTTTTATTCAACATTGTACAGGAAGTTCTAGCAAATGTATTAAGGCAAGGAATAAAAGGCATTCAGATTGGAATAAAAATAAGATTGTTTTGATTCACAAATGATGTGATCACCCATATAGGTCTTTAACATTTTTTTTAAAGATCTTATTTATTTATTTTTTAGAGAGAGGGGAAAGAAGGGAGAAAAAGAGGAAAAGAAACATTGATTCATTGCCTTTCGCAAGCCCCTAACTGGGGATCTGGCCTGTACCCCAGTCACGTGTGCTGACCAGGAATTGAACTGGCAACCTTTCAGTTTGCAGGACAATGCCCAAACCACTGAGCCATACCAGTCGGAGTTATATAGAAGATCTTAAATCTATGAAAACTACTAGACACAAGTGAGTTTAATAAGGTTGAAGGATACAAGATAAAATAGCATTATCTACATTCTTTCTATATACTAACAACTAACAATTGGAAATTATATTTAACAATACCATTGACAATAGCATAAAAAAACATGAAATGGGTAGGTGTCAATTTAACAGATGTTCAAAAGCAGTGTACTGAAAACTACAAAATACTAGTGAAAGAAGTTAAAGAAATTATAAATAGAGAGATAGATGGTGTTCATAGATCAGAAGAGTCATTTTTGTCATTTTGTCAAATTCCTCCAAATGATGTATAGATCTATATTTATTCAAATTCATATGGAAATACAAAGGATCTAGAATAGCTAAAACAACTTTGAAAAAAGTACAAAGTTAGAGGATTATCTGCTTTCAAAATTCATTATACGATCTCGTAAGCCTACACTAATTAAAACTTTGTAGTACTATTTTCTTTACACTTGTTTATGTTTATAAACATATAGATCAGTGGAACAGAATAGAGAGTTCAGAAATAAGCCAACAAATATTTGCACAGCTGATTTTCAACAATGGAACAAGGGTCTACACCTTATATCATATATGAAGATTAACTCAAAATGGATCATAGACCTAAATGTAAAACCTGAATATATAACATTTCTAAAAGAGAATATAGGAGAAAATTTTTGCATCCTTGGATTAGCCAAAATTTCTTAGATGTGTCACCAAAGGTAGAATCCATAAAATAAAAAATTGATAAAATAAACCATCAAAAATTTTAAATTCTGTTCTTCAAAAGACACTGTTAAAAGAATGTAAAGACAAGCCACCGGCAGAGGGAAAGCTTTGCCTATAGATGATAAAGATTTGCATGCAGATTACCTAAAGAAATCTCAAAACTGAATTATAAGAAAATGAATAACCTAATTTAATATGGGCAAGATTTGAATAGACTTCACTAAAGAAAATATATGAATGGCAAATAGATACATGGAAAAGATGCTCATCATTAGCCATTGAAGAAATGAAAAATAAAACTTCAATTATCTATTAGAATTGAAAAATGAAAAAGACTATACGAAGCGTTGACAAGAATTTGAAGGGACTGGAACATTCATATATTGCTTGCGGGAATGTAAAATGATGCAACCACTTTGTAAACCAGTTTGGCAGCTTCTTCAGGTATTAAACGCATACACAGCATACAATATACTCATTTGACTCCTAAGTAATTATTCAAGAAAATTAAAGCATATGTTCATACAAATACTTGTACACAAATGTTCATAACATCTTTATTTGTGAAACATCCCCCAACAGGAAGCATCCTAAATATCCATCAACAGATGAAAGTATAAACAAGTTGTGATATATCTATATAATGGAATACTACTCACTACTGAAAAACGAACTCTCGTTACATGAAAAAAATTGGATGTATCTCAAAATAATTATGTTGAGTGACATAAGCTAGCCAAAAGAGTTTACACTGTGTGATTCCCTGTATCTATAAAATATTAGCACATGAAAACTAATAAATAGTGACTGAAAGCACATAAGTGGTTGCCTGTGAATGTGGACAGCCGGGATTGAACTTCAGGAAAGGATTACAGAGAGGCACAGGGAAATTTTTTGGGTGGTAGTAAATATGGTTCACTATGTTGATTGTGGTAATGATATTATGCATATACCAAAATTTATCAAAATATACAACTTAAATGTACTCAGTTTATCAGATACCAAATTATATTCTAATAAAGCTGTTAAAAATTAAATATCAGCTTACTATATTTTTCTTGAAAAACTTTAATAGCGAACATGATGTAATTGTCTGGTTGGCATTTCTATGTTAGCTTGGAGCTGAATAACAGACCTCCCCTAAATTAACACATTGTACTTTCCCTGAATTTTACTGATTATCATTTAATCTTTTTTAAAAAATAAGAGCAGAATGGCCTGGTAACTGTTCTACAAAACTCTAATATTTGAGGACAAGAAAAAAGGTATAAGTATAATCAGAGAGAACTGATTTTTCACAGCTGGAAGAAGAAGCCAAATATCATCCAAAACAATAAATGGAAAGATATATTTTATTCCTTGGTTGGAAGATTCAGTATTGCCATGATGTCAATTCTACCAAATAATGTAAGGTAGTTAGCACAGAGAGAGGACTCCTACATAGCAGGCGCTCACTTTAAAGTCAGATTTTTTTTTTTTAATTTTAATTGTTCTTGTACAGTTTTCTGTCTTTTATTCCCATCTCGGTCCACCGTCCTAGCCCTCCCCACCTCCTCCGCATTTCCACCTCCCTTTAGTTTTTGTCCATGTGTCTTTTATACTTGTTGCTCTAAACCCTTCCACTTTACCCTGAAATTTTCTCCCCTCTCCCCTCTGATGACTGTCAGCCTGTTCTCAGTTTCAATGTCTTTGGTTATATTTGGCTTGTTTCTTTGTTTCGTTGATTAGGTTCTTCTTAAAGGTGAGATCATATGTTATTTGTCTTTCACTGTTTGGCTAATTTCGCTTAGCATGATACTCTCCAGTTCCATTCATGCTGTTGTGAAGGGTATGAGCTCCTTCTTTCTTTCTGCTACATAGAATTCCATTATGTACATGTATCATAGCTTCTTGATCCATTCGTTTACTGATGGGCACCTAGGTTTCTTCCAATACTTGGCTATTGTAAATTGTGCTGCTATGAACATGGGGGTGTATAGGTTCTTTTGGATTGGTGTTTCAGGGTTCTTAGGATATAATCCTAGCAGTAGAATTGCTGGGTCAAAAGGTAGATTCATTTTTAGTTTTCTTAGAAAATTCCATACTGCTTTCCATAGTGGTTATACCAGTCTGCAATCCCACCAAGAGTGCACTAGGGTCCCCTTTTCCCCACAACCTCTCCAACACTTGTTGTTTGTTGCTTTGTTTATGATGGCCATTCTGACTGGTGTCAGGTGGTATCTCATTGTAGTTTTAATTTGCATCTCTCTGATAGCTAGTGATACTGAGCATCATTTCATGTGTCTCTGGATCCTTTGTATGTTTTCCTTGTAGAAGTGTCTGTTCAAGTCCTTTGCCCATTTTTTAACTGGGTTGCTTCTCTTCTTAGAGTGGAGTCGTGTAAGTTCTTTATATATTTTGGAGATTAAACCCTTGTCTGAGGTATCATTGGCAAATATGTTTTCCCATACAGTTGCTTCTCTTTTTATTTTAATACTGTTTTCTTTAGCTGTGCAGAAGCTTTTTATTTTGATGAGATCCCATTTGTTTATTCTTTCCTTTATGTCCCTTGCTTTAGGGGACATATCAGTGAAAATGTTTCTGCGTGAAATATCTGAGATTTCCTGCCTATGTTCTCCTCTATGACTTTAATGGTGTCATGGCTTATATTTAAATCTTTTACCCACCTTGAATTTATTTTTATGTATGGTGTAAGTTGGTGTTCGAGTTTCATTTTTTTGCATGTAGCTGTTCATTTCTCCCAACACCACTTCTTGAAGAGGCTATTTTTACTGCATTTTATGTTGCTGCCCCCTTCATCAAACATTAATTGACCATAGAGACCTGGGTTTACTTCTGGGCTCTCTGTTCTATTTCGCTGGTCCATGTGCCTGTTTTTATGTCAGTACCAGGCAGTTTTGATTACAGTGGCCTTGTAAGACAGTTTAGTATCAGGTATTGTGATCCCTCCTACTTTGCTCTTCTTTTCAAAATTGCTGCAGCTATTAAGGGTCATTTATGGTTCCATAGAAATTTTTGAAATATTTGTTCTATGTCTATGAAATATTCCATTAGTACTTTAATAGGTATTGCATGGAATCTGTAAATTGCTTCAGCTAGTAAGGACATTTTGATGATGTTAATTCTTCCAATCTATGAATATGGTATATGTTTCTATTTATTTGTGTTTTCCTTGATTTCTTTCTTCAGTGTTGTGTAGTTTTCCGCATACATGTCTTTTACCTCCTTGGTTAGGTTTACTGCTACGTATTTTATTTTTTCTTTTTGCTATATCGAATGGGATTTTTTTCTTGATTTCTGCTTCTGATATTTCATTGTTGGTATACAAAAATGCCTTTGATTTCTGGATATTGACTTTGTATCCGGCTGGTTGGCCAACATCATTTATTACGTCGAGCAGTGTTTTGGCTGAGTCTATAGGACTTTCTATGTACACTATCATGTCATCTACAGACAATGATAGTTTTGTTTCCCCCTTTCCAAGGTGGATGCCTTTAATTTCCTGTTCTTGTCTAATGACTGTGGCTAAGACTTCCAATACTATATTGAATAGAAGTGGTGAAAGTGGACAACCTTGTCTTATTCCTGATCTTAGTAGAAAAGATTTTAATTTTTGCCCATTGCTTATGATGTTGCCTGTAGGTCTCTCATATATGGCCTTTGTTATGTTGAGAAATACTCCCTCTATGCCCACTTTGCTGAATGTTTTTTATCATAAATGGGTGTTGTACCTTTATCAAATGCTGTTTCTCCATCTATTGATATGATCATGTGATTTTTGTCTTTGCTTTTGTTTATGTGATGAATTACATTTACTGATTTGCGAATGTTGAACCATCCTTGCAATGCTGGGATGAAACCCACTTGGTCATGGTGTATGATCTTTTTAATGTATTGTTGGATGTGATTTGCCAATATTTTGTTGATGATTTTAGTGTCTATGTTCATCAGTGATATTGGCTTGAAGTTTTCTTTCTTTGTTATGTCTTTAACTGGTTTTGGGTTTAGGATGATGCTGGCATCATAAAAAGAATTTGGGAGTCTTCCATCGTTCTGGATTTTTTTGAATAGTCTGTAAACGATAGGGGTTAGCTCTTCCTTAAATGCTTTGTAAAATTCTCCTGTGAAACCATCTGGTCCAGGGCTGTTGTGTGTCATGTGTTTTTTGATTACTGCTTCAATTTCATCTGCTGTTATTGGTCTGTTCAGGCTTTCTGCTTCTTCACAGAGTTTTGGAAGATTATATTTTTCTAGAAAGTTGTCCATTTCATCTAGGTTTTCAAATTTCTTGGCATACAGATCTTCATAGTAATTTCTTACAATTCTTTGTATTTCTGTGGTGTCAGTTGTAATCCCTCCTCTTTCATTTTTTATTGTACTTGGGTCCTCTCTCTTTTTTTCTTGATGAGCTTGCTTAAAGGCTTGTGGATTTTGTTTATGTTTTCAAAGAATCAGCTCCTGGATTCATTGATCCTTAGAATTGTGCTTTTAGTTTCTATGTCATTTAATTCTGCTCTGATCTTGGTTCTTTCCTTCCTTCTACTCGCTCTGGGCTGTCTTTGTTGTTGATCCTCGACTTCTTGTAAGCGTAGGGTTAGTTTGTTTGTTTGAAATGTTTCTATCTTTTTTAGGTAGGTGTGTATCACTATGAAGTTCCCTCTGAGGACTGCCTTTGCTGTGTCCCATAAGTTCGTTGTGAGTTCATTATCATTTGTTTGCAGACAGTTGTTGATTTCCTCCCTAATTTCATTATTTTTAAAAATATATTTTGTTGATTATGCTATTACAGTTGTCCCATTTGTCCCCCATCATTCCCTTCCAACCTGCACACCCCCTCCCATGCACATTCCCCCTTTAGCTCATATCCATATGTCATAAATTCTTCAGCTTCTACATTTCCTACACTATTCTTGCCCTCCCCCCATGTATTTTCTACCCACTGTCTATGCTACTTTTTCTCTGTACCTTTCCCCTTCTCTCTCCTCCTCCCACTCTCCTGTTAGTAACCCTCCATGTGATCTCCATTTCTGGGGTTCTGTTTCTGTTTTATTTGTTTGCTTTTCTTTTAGGTGTGGTTGTTAATAACTGTGAGTTTGCTGTCATTTTCACATACATGTTTTTTATTTTATTTTTTATATACGTCACTAACATTTCATATAATAAGGGCTTAGTGATGATGAACTTCTTGAACTTGACTTTATCTGAGAAACATTTTATCTGCCTTTCCATTCTAAATGAAAGGTTTGCTGGATAGAGCAATCTTGGATGTAGGTCCTTGCCTTTCATGACTTGGAATACTTCTTTCCAGCCCCTTCTTGCCTGGAAGGTCTCTTTTGAGAAATCAGCTGACAGTCTGATGGAAACTCCTTTGTAGGTGACTGTGCCCTTATCCCTTGCTGCTTTTAGAATTCTCTCCTTCATTTGAATCTTGGCTAATGTAATTACGATTTGCCTTGGTGTGTTCTGCCTTGGGTCCAAATTCTTTTGTATTGTCTGAGGTTCCTGGACTTCCTGGAAGTCTATTTCCTTTGCCAGATTGGGGAAGTTCTCCTTTATTATTTGTTCAAATAAGTTTTCCACTTGTTGCTCTTCTTCTTCCCCTTCTGTTACCCCTACAATTCGGACATTGGGACGTTTAAAAATGTCTGAGATTTCTAAGCCTCTCCTCATTTTTTAAAAATTCTTGTTTCTTCCTTGTTTTCTGTTTCATTGTTTGTTTCTTCCTTCTGGTCCACTCCATTGACTTGACTCCCAGTTTCCTCCCATCTCTATTGGTTCCCCATGCATTTTCCTTCATTTCACATATTATAGCCTGCATTTTTTTCCATCTAATTTGTGAGCAAAATCAACCAATTCTGTGAGCATCCTGATCACCAGTGCTTTGAACCATACATCTTATAGGTTGCCTATCTTTTCGTCGCTTACAGTAATTGTCTCTGGGGTTTCGATTTGTTCTCCAGTTTGAGCCATTTTTGGTGTGTGTGTGTTTTTCTTTTTTTTGTCTGGTCGCGGCTGTTACGTATTGAGGGGTGAAGCCTTAGGTGTTCCACAGTGCGAGGCAGCCCAGTTGCTGAGTTGTGACACTGTGTGTTGGGGCTGGGTCTGAGAGGGAACAATGTTGCTTGCTCTGCTCTCTTTGATTCCAGTCAGTTCCACTGCTTCCCCTTCCCCTGGATTATCTGTACGTGAATGTGGGACCACCTGTTCAGGCAGCTGTGCTGTGTGTCCTCACTGGTTCTGCAAATTTGCCACCCCGTGCCCAGAGTCTACTAGCCACCACCTGCACACCTAGGAACTGCTAGCCGCTGCTGCCTATGTGCCTGGGTCCGCACCTCCACTTTTTCCTGCTGCAACTCCGCCCCTCTTACCGGTATGGATGAATGTTTGTTGGACTTCTGTACAGTTCAATTTTTCAATAAGTTCTGATTGTTTTCTTCTTTCTAAATCTTTGTTGTCCTTAATTTTGGTTAAGGGGGAAGGCACAGTGTGTCCACCTATGCCTTCATCTTGGCCAGAAGTCCCTAATTTCATTCTTGACCCATTCATTGTTTAATAGCATACTATTCAATCTCCGTGATTTTGAGGGTTTTGGGTTTTCCCCCTTCAGGTTGGTTTCTAGTTTCAGTCCCTTGTGGCTGGAGAAAATGCTTGACATGATTTCAATTTTCTTCAATTTGTTGAAGCTTGTTTTGTGTCCTATCATGTGGTTTATCTTTGAAAATGTTCCATGTGTAATATATATATTACCATATAATTGTTGATTTTTTTTGGACAATTTGTCCATTTTTGACAGTGGGGTACTATAATTTTGTTGCTGTCAATATCTTTCTTGAAGTCTTCTAAGATTTTCTTGATGTATTTAGGTTCTCCTATGTTGGATGCATATATATTTACAATCTTTATGTCTTCTTGGTGGATTGTTCTGTTGAGTATTATGAAGTGATTTCTGGGTCTTTCTTTATGGCTCTTTTTTTGAAGACTATTTGTCTATATGAGTACTGCTACCCTTGCTTTTTTTCCCTGTCCATTTGCTTGGAAAATTTGTTTCCAGCCATTCACTTTCAGTCTGTGTAGGTCTTTTGTCCTGAGGTGGGTCACTTCTAGGCAGCATATGTGTGGGTAATGCTTTCTTATCCATTCAGCTATTTTATGTCTTTTGATTGGAGCATTTAATCCATTTACAATCAAGGCTATTATTGATAGGTATGTATTTATTGCCATTTTCGTACCTGTGCCCCACCCTCTTTGTTTTCCTTCCTTTCCTTAAAGCAGTCCCTTCAGTATCTTTTGCCGAACTGGTTTGGTAGAGGTGTATTCTTTTAGATTTCTTTTGTCTGGGAAGCTCCTTATTTGGCCTTCTATCTTGATTGAAAGCCTTGCTGGATAAAGTAGTCTTGGTTGCAGGCTTTTGGTTCTCGTTGCTTGGAATATTTCTTGCTATTCTCTTCTGGCTTGGAGCATTTCCATTAAGAAGTCAGCTGCTAACCTTATTGGGGCTCCCATATATGTTACTTCCTTTTTCTCCCTTGCTGCCTTTAAGATTCTCTCTTTGTCTTGGAATTTTTCCATTTTAATGATGATGTGTCTTGAAGTGGGCCTCTTTGGGTTCCTCTTGGTTGGAACTCTCTGTGTTTCCTGGATTTGTGTGACTTTTTCTCTCATCAAATTAGGGAAGTTTGCTATCATTTCTTTTTCAAGTAGGTTTTCTATCCCTTGCTCTTCTTCTTCTCCTTCTGGAATCTTCATTATAAGGATGCTATTATGTTTCATATTGTCTTGCATTTCTCTTAATCCCTCTTCATTCTTTCTGAGCCTGTTTTCCTTATCTTGCTCATTCTAGGTCTTTCTTTCTATTTTGTCCTCCAACTCGCTGATCCAATCTTCTGCTTCATCGATTCTGCTTTTCATTCCTTCTACTGTGTTCTCCACTTCAGAAATTGTATTGCTCATTTCCTCTTGGCCCTTGTTGATAGTTTCTATTTCCTTTTTCATGTTGATATAGTGTGCAGTGAGTTCATCGTCACTTCCCTATAGTTTCTGGTAGCTCACTGAGAGCTCATGGAGCTTTCTGACCACCATTGCTTTGAACTCAGTATCTGATAGTTGAGTTGCCTCCATTCCATTTAGCATTCTTTCTGGGGCTTCCTCCTTTCCTTTCATTTGGGGATTGTTTCTTTGTCTTCCCATTGTTTGTGAGACTCTTCTTTTTGGCCTCAGCTTCTTAAATTGATCTGTTCTGGCACCCTGGGTTTATGGTGTGAACTTCTGTGGTAGAATAACTGTGAGATTCAGTCGTGCAGTATTCTTTGGGTATCCTGTTGTTCACAGCTTCCACTGTCTCAGCTCCTGGGATGTCCTCTTTTTTAGACAAACTGGTTTTTTCACAGTTCCAGTTTTGTTTGTTTGTTTGTTTGTTTTTGTCTCACTTGTGGGTATTTAAAAAGAGAAAAGAGGTAAAAATGAAAAAAGAGAAAGAAAAAAGAGGAAGGAAGAAGAGATAAAATTGGAAAGAAAAGAAGAGGGAAAAAAAGAAGAAAGATGTAAAGAAAGGCAAAAGGAATTGAGGGGTTAAAAAAGAATATAAAAAATAAAGAAATAATAATTAAAAATATATAAATAGAAAAGCAAAGAAAGAAAGAGAGAAAAACAACAATACACTTAACAAAAAACTCATGCTGTTTTCAAACTTGCCAAGACGGTTTTTCTGGTCTTGCTGGCTATAATGGCCGAGGGGTGACTGTATCACTTTTCTCTATGTTCAGCATTCAGTCATCTTTGGACTACTCTCCCCAGAGCTAGCCCGGAGCTTCTCTGTACAGGGCATTGGGCGTGTGATCTGAGTCTCCTGGGGTGCGTGCACTTTCCCGAGTTTATGATTGTGAGTTCGGTGCCTATGATCCTGGGGCCATCTTGGGTCACGTGCGGGTGCCTATTGTCATGCAGCCATCTCCATTCACATGCGCAGCTGCCCGTTCACTCATGCTGCCGTCTGCAGTCTCATGGGCAACTATGGATGCTTAGCCCATTTCAGTGGTTGACCTGGCTCCCTACCTAGAGCCCTGTGGCAGGCCTGGAAAATGCCAGGCCAGGGCCTCAGCCACCCTGGTCTCCACGCTCATCGCTGGGCTCTTATCGTTCTGAGGTACTCTCCTTACAGACTGGTTTTTCAATTTCCGCTACAGATTTTGATCTCCTATTTTCATATATGCTGTGGTACTGTTGGCTGTCTGATCTTTTCCTCTGTAAACTGGCTAGGTTTTTCCTCCCATGTGTAGGGGGAAGTGGAATCTGGTCCCTCCTACCGCACCACCGTCTTCTTTCTCAGAAATTTTTATAAAACAGAAGTCATATATTTTGGGCACTAACGAATTAAAATTTGAGACAGTCTCTTGAAGTCAAAAGTACACTAGACTAAGAAACTGTAGATTTAGTCATATTCCAATTGTGCCAGCATTTAGTTTTGCAATATCAGGCAAGTCATTCCACCTGTCTGGGTTTGAGTTCCTCACTTATGAAATTAGGTGGTTAATAGATGCTTACTACTCTTCCACTTCTAATACTTATTATCTAAGACTGTAACATCAAATTTATTATTATAACTGCTGCAATTTGAGCATTAGAAAACAAAGTAAAATGTTTCATAAGTACAGGCAATTGTGAGCTTTTTTCTGAATTATTTTAGATAGTTGCATTAGTTATCAATTGGCATTATAGATCTATCCATGACATGTTAGTAATATAAAAAAGTCCCCAGAATTTTGTATTTTTACAAAGCAGTTGATTAAGAGTAATCAAAGAACAAGTTTTTATGGTCCTTAGATTTAGACTTTCACATGGCAGACTACAAAAATAACCACAAAGATTTTTAAAGGAGCAATTTTTATAAAGTCCTTGTAGTTTTATTCTTGTGCTATATATTTGGTCCCTGTTTTAAGTCTACATACACCTTCATACTAAGCCAAGTAGATAGCTGAGTTGTCAGTTTGCATGCCTTACCAACAGTTATTTTTATTACCCTACAATGGTTTCTTTAGTATATTCAGGTGTTACAGTCTAAAATCATTAATTTTTTACTTTTTCTTGTGATATCTTTATATTTTACAAAAGAACAAAAAGTAGTATAGTATGCACTGTTCTAAATAGAACAAGAACATTAGAATTGTCCTTCTTTCCCTTCTTTACCATGAGTCTCTTTTCCTATTAATTCATTTGAGTTCATTTGTTCTATTCACTTACTCATATATAGTAATAAATTTTGTTTATATGCAGTTAGTTTGCTAAATGACTGTTATTATTTCATATTCATAAATATCTATAGATAGATTGTTCTATGTATATTCTGAGAATTCGAAACCTTTAGGAGAGTTAAAATTTCAAGAACTACAAAGTATGAAATGCTTTGCTTCATTTGCCTGTTTTAATGAAAATGAAGTAAATAATTCATTTGCATGCAAATTAGAATATTTCATTAAAATTAATAGGCTTGGGACTTCTGGCTGAGATGGAGGCATAGATAGATACAGTTTTCCTCCTTGTACAACCAAAAGAAGGATGACGACAAATTTAAAAACAAAAAACAACCAGAAATTCCAGAAAAAACTGTATGGAAGTCCAACAACCAAGGAGTTAAGTAAGATATATTCATCGAGACTGGTAGGAAGTGCAGAAATGGACAATGAGATTGGGTAGGACTTGGTATTCGGTGGACCAGGTGGGTGAGGTGCTGACTGGCAGACCAGGTCCCACATTCACCAGAAGATAAAGTAGGAGGAACAACTGGGGAGCAAGATAGGCCATGCCAACCTTGGTTCCAGAGTGGGGAACTAAAGTCTCAAAACCTCTGGCTATAAAAACATGTGGGGGTTGCAGCAGTAGGAGAAACCCCCAGACTCACAGGAGAATGCATTGGAAAGAACTACAGGGTCATAGAATGTACATACAACTACCTACCTGGAAATCAGCACCAGAAGGTCCCAATTTACTTATGGAAAGTGAGGCAGGTGACTGAAAGTGGGGCAAGATTTGCCAGAGCCTAGCGAGTGGCATTGTTTCCTCTCTGACCCCTCCCACACATACAGCACCACAACCCAGAAATATGGGTGGCCCCACCTTGGAGAATGTCTAAGGCTCCACCCCTAAAAACATAACAGTTGTGCTGAGACAAAGAAATATGGCCTGAATGGAAGAGCAGATCAAAAGTTCAGAAAAAGAAATTAGATAAGGAGATAGCCAGCCTATCAGAGGCACAGTTCAAAACACTGATAATTAGGATGCTCACAGAAATTATTAAGTATGGTTACAAAATAGAGGAAGAAGTGAAGGCTATGAAAAGTGAAATAAAGGGGACAAACAGCGAAGGAAAAGAAACTGGGACTCAGATCAATAATTTGGAACAAGAGGAAGAAATAAACATTCAACCAAAACAGAATGAATAAACAAGAATTTTAAAAAATGAGGAGAGTCTCAGGAACCTCTGGGACAACTTTACACATTCCAACAGCTGAATCATAGAGGTACCAGAAGGAGAATAGGAAGAGCAATAAATCGATAACTTGTTTGAAAAAATAATGAAGGAAAACTTCCCCAATCTGGCAAAGGAAATAGACTTCTAGGAAGTTCAGAAAGCTCAGAGAGTACTAAAGAAATTGGACCCAAGGAAGTACATACCAAGGCACATCAAAATTACATTACCCAAGATTAAAGATAAGGATAGAATCTTAAAAGCAGCAAAAGGAGAGGAGACAGTTACCTACAAGGGAGTTCGCATAAAACTGTCAGCTGATTTCTCAAAAGAAACCTTGCAGGCAAAAAGGGGCTGGAGAGAAGTATTCCAATTCATGAAACGGAAGGACCTACATCCAAGCTTACTCTATCCAGCAAAGCTTTCATTTAGAATGGAAGGGAAGATTATGTGCTTCACAGATAAGGTCAAGTTAAAGGAGTTCATCATCACCAAGCCCTTATTATATGAAATATTAAAGGGACTTATCTAAGAAAAAGAAGATCAAAACTATGAACAATAAAATGACAACAAACTCACAACTATCAACAACCGATCCAAAAAAAAAAAAAAAAAAAAAAAAACTTCAAAAACTAAGCAAACAATGAAAACAGGAACAGAATCAAGAAATAAGAATCACATAAAGGGTTATCAGCTGGGAGGGGTGGGAGGCGAATGGGGGAAAGACACAGGAAATAAGAAGCATAAATGTTAGGTACAGAATAGACAGGAGAAGGCTAAGAATAGTACAGGAAATGTAAAAGCCAAAGAATGTATATGCACAACCCATGGACATGAAATAAGGGAGGGGGGAATGCTGGTGGGAGGAGGGGTGCAGGGTGGAGGGGGATAAAAAAATGGGACAACTGTAATAACATAATCGATAAAATATACTTTTAAAAAATTGATAGCCTTGAATGAGTCATTGTCTTTTTAGAATTTTTCAGTGGGTAATAAACTTCTAAATATGTATAACATATATTTATATATTATATATATTTCTGCTTTACAGTTTCTACAGTGACAAATTTAAATTATGGGCTAATGTTTCTACATTCCAGTTTGATAATGAGCCTTAACCTTGTACTATTTCATTCCATTAAAAGAGAAAAAATACCTACTTGCAAAGCAAATGGCTCATAAAGTAATCTGACTGATGGAGATAGGACAGGTACCATCATAAAATGAAAATATCTTTTGCCACCGATGAAGTAGAATTATAAAAGTCCTCCATTTGTAACTGCTTTTGACAGTTGCAGAGTTTAATGAAATAAAATTCCTCTTTGGTCCCTTGTAGTATTTTTGACCACTAAGTTTCTAGAGCCTGAAATGATTAAACACACAATAAGGGCAATCACAAAGAAAGCCCTATATTTCCTCAGATTTGAGTAGATGGGTATTCTATCATGCCTACTCTATTGGTTGTCTTAAGTCTCATAAATTTTTTAAATAAATTTACCATTCAAAGTTTTAGATGTTGGGAACTCCCCTGCCTGGTTTCAGAAACTGTAACCCCCCATGGCTAAGGCTGAGTGAGAGACCTTGAGACCCTAAGCCACTGAGGAGACAAAGCTTATGTCCCTGGCAGGAGCACTGCCTCTGTCCACTTTACTTCACCCTGCCTGGCCCACAGTGCATGATCAGTTAGCCAATGATGGGTAATATTCTTCAAGGGAAAGATGACCTAAGACAGGCATGGTCATGAGGGGCCCTCAGGGAAGGACTTGAGGGACTATAGAAAAAGGGGGTGATGGACCCTCACCCCTCGGCTTTGACATAGCCTGAGTCATCATTCTGTCTGCAAGAAGTCTCCTAATCTCTTGGCTGCCTTACTTCCCCTGCCTACCTTAAGCCTGAAACAATGCCAGAGGTGGGTGTGGCCCTGTGCTGGAAAGGGTGGGTTCCCTGGGGCTATCAGGCCTAAGAAAGAATGCATAAAATCCTATGAAACCTACTTTGCTAATACCCTCAATTTAAATGATAAGGGTCAAAGCATGAAATGAGTTTGTTCCCCAAAGTTTTATGGCCCTTTAGCTATCTGACCGTGGCTCAGAATAAGCCCTCAGAGTTCCTTGAATGTTATCTGTTGTTTGATCATTACTGCCTGACAATGATTGATAAGCTTTACTTATACGCCTCGTATTCCTATGCAAATTAAACCCAATTAAAGCCCATTGAGAAACAGGTTCCTGGCCCTTCTCCTTTGAGAGAATGGTCACTTTTCCCCCAAGCAGATCATGTCTTGGTAGACTTATTCTAATCCTTGTTGGCCAGGGGGGCCCTGTGGGCAGAGCCTCCCCACCACATTTAGATATTTTTCTTTCAAATAAAACCTTTTCTAAAATGTACAATTTGTTTTAGTATGTCAAGATTTCCCAGGGGATCCTAATAAATAATAAAGTGGTCTAGCATGAAATAAGGATACTAACTTCTATTATAATACCCGCTTTATCACATAATTACTGTATAGTATTGGAAAACTCCACTCACCTTTCTCATCAGAGTTATTGTGGAGGTTAAGTGTAAATATACATGAAAGAGGCTGTTAAGCCATAAAGCATTATGTATATATGAAGTGCTTTCTCCAAATAGCCACCCTAATGAACGTTCTCAACAACTTGTCTCTATTCAAATTTGTTTTTCAAATCACATCTGTATTTCCACCTCTTCAATTTCCCCACTTCTTCACTTCTTCAAATATGTTTTAAAATTATGTGTTCTGAGCTGTTATATCTTAGGAAAGGGAGCCAAAAGTCCTTATAGACTGTTCCCTGAGGACATCTGGCCAAGTGCTACTTTGGCTAAAATATTCAGGAAAATCTTGAATATCTTAAACATGGGAGAAAAAATTAGTAAGAGGTCATCCTACTTTTCCATAAATCCTTCAGGTGTCTGCACCAGGCTCTGTTATTGTTTTTCTGGTCCCAGTACAAAACAGGAAAAATATAATTGGAGAACATGTAGAGAAATGCAACTCAAATGAAAGGGATTATAGAAAGCAAGGCAGGTCAGGGGGATAAGACTATACATCAAATGACATTTTTAAAAATAAAACTGGCTAAGGGTAAGCCTCATCAGAGAGCTTTGTAACCGGCAGCCTTTGTTACTGGTATATTGCCAGAGTATGCATGCTAAAGTTTCTCCTCTGAATGGCCTCAGCTTTGGGGCTAAAATTTTGCCATTCCATTTTCTTTACATTCATCTGAAACTTCTGTACTCCTATATATCCTCGTTTATCAGGAGCTTCTCATTACAGCATGGGGAATGCTGGTATGTCCTTATACACTGGTGAGGGGCAGCTGAACAGTCTTATTTATTGAACTTGGAAGCCAGTTCATGATAGTTCTGGCTTGGTTTCCCTCTCCAGGCCAGTTGACTTACTTTTTAGGTTCCATATGCCTAACCAAGTTGTGTACAGCAGAATCACCTAAGGAACTGAGGTACTATAAGTCATTCAGTACTTGTTATCTATTGTGTAATATCAGAATGTTATATGTGTGTTTCTTTAATACAGAATATAACTAAAAAAGTAAAAATGGACTTCCGGCCAAGATGGAGGCGTAGGCAGACACACTGTGCCTCCTCTCACAACCAAAATTAAGGACAACAAATATTTAGAAACAAGAAAACAACCAGAACTTATAGAAAATTGAACTGTACGGAAGTCCAACAACCATTCATCCAGACCGGTAAGAGGGGCGGAGTCTCGGCAGGAGAAAGTGGAGGTGCAGACCCAGGAATGCAAGTAGCAGCGGCTCGTAGATCCCAGGTGCACAGGCGGCGGCTGGCAGTCCCCGGGCCCACAGGCAGCAGCTGGCGGACCCCGGGCACAGGGGGGCAACTGTGCAGACCCAGTGAGGCCACACAGGGCGGCTGGCTGACCAGGTGGTCCCACATTCGCGCACGCAGACGGTCCAGGCGGAGGGGACTGAATCCAGGAGAGAGCAGAGCAGGCGCCATTGTTCCCTCTCAGAACCCGCCCCCACATACAGCATCACAACCCAGCGACTGAGCTGCCCCACACGGGGGAGGGCCAGAGGCTCCACCCCTCACTACGTAACAGCACGCGCGCGTGCCCAGATAATCCAGGTGAAGCGGAAGAGGCGGAAAGGGCCGGAGTCCAGGAGAGAGCGGAGCAGGCGCCATTGTTCCCTGTCAGACCCCGCCCCCACATACAGCGTCACAACCAGGCGACTGGGCTGCTCCGCCCTGAGGAACACCTAAGGCTCCACCCCTCACTAAGTAATAACCGCGACCAGACTAAAACCAAACCAAACCAAAACAAAACATAACAACCCCACCAAAAATGGCTCAAACCGGAAAACAAATAAAAGCCCCAGAGCCAATTCCTCTAAGCGGTGAAGAGATAGCCAACCTATCAGATGCACAGTTCAAAGCACTGGTCATCAAGATGCTCACAGAATTGGTTGATTTTGCTCACAAATTAGATGAAAAAATGCAGGCTACAATACGTGAAATGAAGGAAGATGCATGGGGAACTGATAGAGATGGAAGGAAAACTGGGACTCAAATCAATGGAGTGGACCAGAAGGAAGAAACTAACAACCAAACAGAAAACGAGGAAGAAACAAGAATTCACAAAAATGAGGAGAGGCTTAGGAACCTCCGGGACATCGTTAAACGTCCCAACATCCAAATTATAGGGGTCCCAGAAGGGGAAGAAGAAGAGCAACAAGTGGAAAACTTATTTGAACAAATAATAAAGGAGAACTTCCCCAATATGGCAAAGGAAATAGACTACCAGGATGTCCAGGAAGCTCAAAGAGTCCCAAAGAAGTTGGACTCAAGGAGGAACACACCAAGGCACATCGTAATTACATTAGCCAAGATTCAAATGAAGCAGAGAATTATAGAAACAGCAAGGGATAAGGGGACAGTCACCTACAAGGGAGTTCCCATCAGACTGTCAGCTGATTTCTCAAAAGAGACCTTGCAGGCAAGAAGGGGCTGGAAAGAAATATTTGAAGTCTTGAAAGGCAGGGACCTACATCCAACATTGCTCTATCCAGCAAAGCTGTCATTTAGAATGGATGGACAGATAAAGTGCTTCTCAGATAAGGTCAAGTTGAAGGAGTTCATCATCACCAAGCCCTTATTATATGAAATGTTAAAGGGACTTATCTAAGAAAAAGAAGATAAAAATATGACAGTGAAAAGACAGCAAACTCACAGCTATTAAGAACCACACCTAAAACAAAAGCAAACTAAGCCAACAGCTAGAACAGGAACAGTACCACAGAAATGGAGATCACATGGAGGGTTAGCAACAGAGGTGTGGGAGGAGGAGAGAGGGGGAAAAGGTACAGAGAATGAGTAGCATAGATAGTGGGTAGAAAATAGATGGGGGAGGGCAAGAATAGTATGGGAAATGTAGAAGCTAAAGAACTTATGACACATGGACATGAACTAAAGGGGGGGATGTGGGTGGGAGAGGGTGTGCAGGGTGGAGGGGAATGATGGGGGAAAATGGGACAACTGTAATAGCATAATCAATAAAATATATTAAAAAAGAAGAAGAAGAAAAAAAGTAAAAATTCATAAGTAAATAGACAACTGCTCTTGGTTTTATGTTATATTTAAATTTATCAAACAGAAAGGCATGCAATGTTGAACCAGATCAGAAATCAAGGTTGGCTTAGTTAGTTGCCAAGAGGCAGAGGCAAATAACCACTTACATAAACATCTCCGTTAGGCAAAGCCAAACCTCATTTTTTGTAATCCTGTTTCTACAGCTCTGTACTTACAACATCTATCTTAGCTAGACCATTTTTACACTAATTTTATCATCATACCAGTCATTTCCTATTTAAAATAGGAAGATACACATAAAATCCTAGCTATTCTTCAAGATAAACACTTCCATTCACCCACCTTTCTCTCTCTCTCCCCCCTCCTCCCTATCTCTCCCCTCTCTCCTTGAATCAGTTACACAAACCACCCTCCTTGTTCCCCTAGGACAGAGATGCTCCAGTCTATACAGTGCTTTCATTTGATTTAGAAAAAGATACTCTTAGAACATAGACACAACCCATGAAGAGCAGAACATGGGTTGGATATCAGCCCCATTTCATTCTCTTATGCAGATGCCCTGGTGCAGTGAGTAATGTGGCAGTTGTGAGCTAGTGATACTAAACATGTTTAATTTCTAGTGTTCTTCCTAATGAATCAGTAATGGCTGTCTAAAAAGCATGGTTTTGAAAAGCAATCTGAGGCTATTTTCAGGCTCAATAGATAAAGTGTTCAATATATTGTAAATACAGATAATTTGCCTCTGTTGGAAGAATGGCACTAGGTATGACAGGACTTTTCTGTCTAAGGACTAGATACTTTTAGCCTGTCCTAAAGAAGTAGGAGGATTGGGATGGGCAGAGGTTAATGTAAAATGTGGGCCTAGACAAGTTATGTAATCTATAGACTATTAGCTTGCAATACCCTTGTGATGCAATGCGATTATCATACTTCTTCAGCATCTAGCTGACTGTCTCATGGAGACTCTGCTATACAAAGCTATTTCCTGCTTCAATGAAAGAAAAGGGAAGGAAAGGAATGGAAAGGAAAGGAAAGGAAAGGAAAGGAAAGGAAAGGAAAGGAAAGGAAAGGAAAGGAAAGGAAAGGAGAGAAAAGAAAGAAAAGAAAAGAAAAGAAAAGAAAAGAAAAGAAAAGAAAAGAAAAGAAAAGAAAAGAAAAGAAAAGAAAAAGACCATAGCACCCCATAGTCATTTTACTGTTTAGTAAAAACTTATTTTCAGCACTTTTAGCCATAATTCAAAGAAGGAAACAAAAGTCTCTTTATTTGGCCTTAAAACTGTTCATGTTATTTCTGTCCTTGCTCCCTTACATTCTATCCTCTACATGGAAGCTAGAGTGACCCTTTTAAAAAGTCATTCTTTTTTTTTTTGTCAGTGAAAGGGAGGAAATAGATTTTATTGCATACTTTTTAATGCTTAATGGTTTTTAACTGATATAAAATATAACCTGTTTAAAATTTAAAGAAGTAATATTTTTTCAATTGTAAAGAAAATGTTGGTAAGGACCAATATCTGGAGATGTTTATAAAAATGATGAATTCAAGAAGTCAAACTTCTTTTAGATCTGCCTTGGTTGAGAGGCAGCACTGCAGGGGCATTCATGCTTGTACATTTTCCAATGGTATTCACAATGCTAATACAATGCTAATTCCTGAGATTAGATCAAACTTAAGTATAAACTGAATGTGCATGTTTCCTATGAAAAGATTTAAACTAAAGCAAGCTTAGGTATAAATACATTTAGAAAATGTTTTATACAACCATAACACCATCGATATTTTGGTATTAAATCATCCATTTTAAATGTTCTAAGACAAAAGCAGCTTTGATATTCATAGACATTGCCCAATAAAAAGAATTAAGTCATTTGTCAGGCCAATAACATCAATTTTTGCATAATTTTATGTGTTTTTCAGTCATATGTACCATGGTAATGTTAATATTAAGTATAGCTTTCTAGGCAGAGGAGTTTTTGGTGTTTTTTTTTAATTTTTATTTTAATTGTTGTTCTTGTACAGTTTTCTGTCTTTTACTCCCATCCTAGCCCACGGCCCCAGCCCTCCCCACCTCCCTCCCATTTCCACCCGCATAATTTTTGTCCATGTGTCCTTTATTGTTGTGGACCGTTCAGCCTGATTTCAGGAGTTGTAACCCTCACCCCATGGTGGGCTGTGTAAGATCTCAAGGGACCCACTTCGCCTGGGTCTGTTCTGTCACAAGGAATGAACTACTAAGAAGACAAAGCTTATCTCCCTGGCAGGAGTGCTGCTTCTGCCTCATCCATCTCTGGCCCCAGTGCTTGGTTGGCAGTCAATGACGGGTAAGACTCCTCATGGGAGGGGCAACCTAAGCCAGATGCAACCACTTGGGAGGCCTCATGAAAGGACTCTGGGGAGAGGGGGCTGCAGCAAAGAGGATGTGATGGACCCTCACCCCCTGGCTATTCTGATATAGCCCGAGTCCTCATTTCCATCTGGGAGATGTCTCCTGCTTCCTAATTGGCTGAAAGCCTGAAACTCTGGGGGCGAGTGGTGCAGCCCTGTGCTGGCCAGGATGGCTCCCTGTGTGATCAAGCATAAGAAAGAATTCCTAAAGTCCTGTGAAACCTGCTTTGCTAAGAGTGCTCTCCCTTAGGTGATGTGTCCCAGGAGGAAATGAGTATGTCTCCCAAAGTTTGGCAACCCCTTTTCCTGACAAACACTGGCTCAGATTAAGCCCTCAGATTTCTTTGACATGTTAAACCTGTATTCCGGTGTATTTGAGCCCAATAAAAGCCTAGTGAGGATGGGGCTCTGGGTCATTCTCCTCTGAGAGTTTGCCCACATCCTCCACCAAGCAGATCTTGTCTTGGTAGTTTTTATTTTCATCCGTGATGAACAGGGGGTTCTGCGGGCGGAGCCCCCCCACATCTGGCACCCAGGACAGGAGCCCCCCGCACTTTATACTTGTTGCTCTAAACCCTTCCCATTTTCCCCTGAAATTCTCTCCCCTCTGGTCACTGTCAGCCTGTTCTCAATTTCAGTGTCTAAAGAAACTCTTATGACTAGTGCTCATAATAAAAGATAAAGACCTTACATTACCATATAAGGCCTCTTAGAAAAGATTTGCCCCTCCCTCTCCACTACTTCCTCTCCTACTGGACCCACTGAGCTTCAGCAACACTGAGTTCCTTGATTTTCATAGACAAAACTAGGCTTTTGCACAGATGTTTTCTTTATCGGAATACTTTCATACCAGACAGAAGCATGGCTTTCTTGTTCACCTATTACAGTTCTCTGCTGAAATGTCACTTTCTCACTGAGATATTCCCTGAATACTCTATTTTAAGTTTTTCCCACCCACATTTCTTATTTTCCTTCCTTGCTTTAATTTTTCTCCATAGAACTAATCATCAGGTAACAATAATCATTTTGTAATCTACTCATATATCAAATCATCACATTGTACACTTCAAACTTACATAATGTTTTATGCCAATCATATATCAATAAAAGTGGTAAAATAAAATGTCTTTTAAAAAATAGAGTATTTCCTCTACCCAAAGAGTTCCTTATTGCCCTTTTGTATTACTTTTCTATTGCTGCCATAACAAATTAACACAGACTTACTGGTTGGTTTAAAACAACATCCATTAATTATCTCACACTTCTGTATGTCAGAATTCCAGGAGGATATGGCTGGATTCTTTGCTCAAGGTCTCACAAGGCTGAAATCAAAATGTTGCCCAGGTCAAATTCCTATTTGAAGATCTCAATAAAAACCTATTTTCAACTACTTGACCTAATAAATGAATTGGGCAAAATGGCAGGATGCAAAGTCAAGAGTCAGAAACTGAAGGCATTTTTGTACACAAACAATGAAATATCAGAAACAGAAATTAGGAAAAATCTCATTTACTATGATGACAAGAAAAAGGAAATACTTAGGAGTAAACTTAACAAAGGAGGTAAAAGACCTGTACTCAGAAAACTACACAACATTGAAGAAAGAAATTAAGGAAGACACAAATAAATGGAAGCATAGATCACGTTCATGTATTGGAAGAATTAACATCACCAAAATATCCATAGTACTGAAAGCAATCTACAGATTCAACACAATCCCTATCAAAATACCAATGACTTATTTCACACATAGAGAACAAACATTTCAAAAATTTATGTGGAACCATAAATGACCACAAATAGCCTCAGCAATATTGAGAAAGAAGAACAAAGTAGGAGGGATCACAATACCTGATATCAAACTATATCACAAGGCCACTGTAATCAAAATCGTCTGGTACTGGCATAAGAAGAGACACATAGACGAATGGAACATAACAGAGAACCCAGAAATAAACCCACATCAATACCATCAGTTAATATTTGACAAAAAGAGCAGGAACATAAAATGGATTAAAAATACCCTCTTTGATAAATGATGTTGGTATATCTGGGAAAATACATGCAAAAATATGAAACTAGACCACCAACTTACACCATACACCAAAATAAACTCAAGATGAATAAAAATAAATATCGGGCATGACACCATAAAAATCCTAGAAGAAAACATAGGCAGGAAATTTTCAGATATCTGAAGCAGCAATATTTTCACCAATACATCCCCTAGGGCAAGGGATATAAAGTAAAGAATAAACAAATGGGACAACATCAAACTAAAAAGCTTCTGCATGGTCAAAGAAACCATCAACAAAATGGAAGGGGAACCAACTGTATGGCAAAACATATTTGCCAATGATACCTCAGACAAGGGCTTGATCTACAAAATATATAAAGAACTCACACAACTCCACACATGATCCAATTAAAAAATGGGCAAAGGGCCTGAGCAGAGACTTCTCCAAAGAAGACATACAGAGGGCCCATAGACACATGAAAAATGCTCAACATCACTAGCCATCAGACAGATGAAAATTTAAACCACAATGAGATAACCATTTTACACCAGTCAGAATGGCCATCATAAACAAATCAACAGACAATAAGCACTGGAGAGGTTGTGGAGGAAAGGGAACTCTAGTACACTATTGGGAATGAAGACTGCTGCAGCCACTGTGGAAAACAGTATGGAATTTCCTCAACAAACTAAGATGGAACTGTCTTTTGATCCAGTGATCCCACTGCTGGGACTATACCCTAAGAGTCCTGAATCACCAATTCAAAAGAACCTATGCACCCCAATGTTCATAGTCGCATTACTTACAATAACCAAGTGCTGGAAACAGTCTAAGTTCCCATTAGTAAATTAATGGATCAAAAAACTGGTACATTTACACAATGGAATCCTACACAGCAGAAAGAAAGAAGCTCCTACCTTTTGCAGCAGCATGGATGGAACCTGAGAATATTATGCTAAGTGAAATAAGCCAAGCGGTGAAAGACAATTATCATATAAACTCACCTATAAGTGAAATCTAATGAACAAAATTAACTAATGAACAAAATTGAACTAGAGGCATGGAAACATGGAACAGATTGATAGTGACAAGAGGGGAGGGGTAAGGGGAAGGGACAAACAAAAAAAACATGAATAGAGGTCTCATGAGTATGGACAGTGTGGGTGATTGAATATGGGAGTGGTGGGGAATGGGGTTGGGGTGAGCAATGGTGTAAAAGGCAGGACAACTGTAACTGAACAACAATAAATTAAAAAAAAAACAAAAAACAAAACCAAACCTATTTTCAAGCTATTTAGGCAGTTGGCATACTTCAATCTGTGCTGTTCTAGTATTGAGATCTCCCTTTTTTTCGACACTTCGCCTCACCCCCATCTTCAAACCAGTAACAGCAAGTTGGATCCTTCTTGTACTTTAAAATTCTCTGCCTCCCTCTTCTGCTTTTAAGAGCTCCTGTGATTACATTGGACCTGCTTGGATAATCCAGGATTATCTAGTTAGATTTAGGTTAACTGATTAATAATCATAATTATATCAGTAGACTCTCTTGGGTCATAATATAACATATTCATGGGCATAAGACCAGGATTGAGGTCATAAGGGTCAAAATTCTGCTTCCCATACCTTTTGTATAAATTCTTTCACTCCATTCTAGCTTCTGGGAACTTCTGATTTGAATTTTGTCCCTACAGTCTTGGTTTTTACATACTGTCATGTAAAAAGAATCATATGATTTGTAATCTTGCAGTCCTTGAGCCTGGATTTTTGTTTTACTCAGCAGAATGCCTTTGAGATATATCCACCATGTTACACAGTTAAATAGTCCCTTTTTATTGCTGAGCAGTATTTCATTATATGGATGTATCACAGCTTGTTTCATATGCTGATGAGAGGGTCCAGACACAAATGCAGTTTAAGAATATGAGTAGCACTCACATCAAGTTTAAGAGAAGAGGTTTAAGAGCAGATGGTCCATATACAAGATCTGTCCAGAAAAAGTTCAGCCATTGTTAATATAACAAGAACTGTTTGCATGATGTTGATGTAACCTGGCAGCCAATGAGAGTGGACTGGAATGCACATGTGTGATCAATGATGACTTCACTGGACTAGTCAGTGGGGGCCGTTGACACCATTGAGTATGTGTACTGTGGGGCCATCACATTCAAAATGACTGAGAAAGTAGAGCAACGAATCTGCATCAAATTTTGTGTTAAGTTTGAACATTCCTCTGCATTAACTATTTGAATGATTCAGAAGGCTGCAGCTATAAGCAACTGGTGATTGGCAGCTTCATCACAACAATGTGCCTGTTCATGCATCATGTCTCATGAAGATTTTTGGTGAAACATCAAATCACACAGGTGATTCAGCCCCCCTAGATCCCAGATTTGGTGCCTTGTGACTTCTGGCTTTTCCCAAATAAAATTACCTATTAAACAGAAGAGATTTCAGACTGGTGATGAAATTCAGGAAAATACAAGAGGACAGCTGATGGTGATTTGGAGAACTGTGTGAGGTCCCAAGGTGCCTACTTTGAAGGGGACTGAGGCATCATTGTCCTATGTACAAAGTTTATTATATTTTCCTCAATAAATGTATCCATTTTTTTTACTTCTGGCCAAGATGGAGGCATAGGTAACATACATTTTACCTCCTCACACAACCAAAATAAGGGCAACAACAAATTTAAAAACAAAAAAATAAGCCGAACTTCCAGAAAAGTCAAACTGTATAGAAGTATGACAACCAAGAAGGTAAAGAAGAAACATTCATCCAGACATGTAAGAGGGGCTGAGATAGGTAGCTAGGCATAGAGGAAACACAGCAAGGCGGTGGCTAGAAGACTTGGTGGGCCAGGTAGTAGCAGCAGGTGGTCTCACATTTGTGTGCAGATAAACTGGGAGGAACAACTGGGGAGTGAGACAGACCACAAAACCTAGGGTTCTGTTACAGAACAGACCTGGGGGGGTAAATGATATATTATTATCAAAAGGACCCCCCTTTGTTTTCTCTGGGGGTCCCCCGCCATACTAGGTTCGCTTTGCCTACCACCAGAGGAAAGACGTCTCTCAATGGCAGAGATTGGTGAAAAGGAAATTAATATCAACAATTAAAAAATACTGATTAAAAATAAAATAAAAAATAAAATAAAATAAAAAAATAAATAAAATAAAATAAAATTTCCATTTATGTAAAAAAAAAATAAAAATTATACAAGCCTAGATAATGACTTAATGTCTTCATTAAAATACTAAAGTTCTGGACTTCCGGCCAAGATGGAGGCGTAGGTGGAGACACTGTGCCTCCTCTCACAACCAAAATTAAGGGCAACAAATATTTAGAAACAAGAAAACAACCAGAACTTATAGAAAATTGAACTGTACGGAAGTCCAACAACCATTCATCCAGACCCGTAGGAGGAGCGGAGTCGAGGCAGGAGAAGGTGGAGGTGCGGGAGCGCAAGCAGCAGCAGCAGCTGGCAGTTCCCCAGTGCACAGGCGGCTGCTGGCGGTCCCCGGGCCCACAGGCAGCAGCTGGTGGACCCCGGGCACAGGGGGACAACTGTGCAGACCCAGTGAGGCTGCACAAGGCTGCTGGCTGACCAGGTGGTCCCACATTCGTGCGCGCAGGTGGTCCCACATTCATGTTCGCAGACGGTCCAGGCAGAGGGGAAGTGGTGGAAGGGACTGAATCCAGGAGAGAGCAGAGCACGCACCATTGTTCCCTGGCAGACCCTGCCCCCACACACAGCGTCACAACCCAGCGACTGGGCTGGCCCACCCTGGAGAGCGCCTGAGGCTCCACCCCTCACTACGTAACAGCACGCGCTGGTGCGCAGATAATCCAGGTGAAGGGGAAGCGGCAGAAGGGACCGGAGTCCGGGAGAGAGTGGAACAGGTGCAATTGTTCCCTCTCAGACCCCAAGCACACCTATAGCGTCACAACCCAGCGACTGGGCTGCCCCGCCCTGAGGAACACCTAAGGCTCCACCCCTCACTACATAATAGCCGCGACAAGACTAAAACCAAAACAAAACAAAACAAAAACAAACAAACAAACAAAAAAACACCAAAAATGTCTCAAACTGGAGAACCAATCAAAGCCCCAGAGCCAATTCCTCTAAGCAGTGAAGAGATAGCCAACGTATCAGATGCACAGTTCAAAGCACTGGTCATCAAAATGCTCACAGAATTGGATGAAATTCTGCTCACAGAATTGGATGATTTTGCTCACAAATTAGATGAAAAAATGCAGGCTACAATACGTGAAATGAAGGAAGATGCATGGGGAACTGATAGAGATGGAGGGAAAACTGGGACTCAAATCAATGGAGTGGACCAGAAGGAAGAAACTAACAACCAAACAGAAAACGAGGAAGAAACAAGAATTCAAAAAAATGAGGAGAGGCTTAGGAATCTCTGGGACATCGTTAAACGTCCCAACATCCGAATTATAGGAGTCCCAGAAGGGGAAGAAGAAGAGCAACAAGTGGAAAACTTATTTCAACAAATAATAAAGGAGAACTTCCCCAATGTGGCAAAGGAAATAGACTACCAAGAAGTCCAGGAAGCTCAGAGAGTCCCAAAGAAGATAGACCCAAGGAGGAACACACCAAGGCACATCGTCATTACATTAGCCAAGATTAAAATGAAGGAGAGAATTCTTGAAGCAGCAAGGGAGAAGGGGACAGTCACCTACAAAGGAGTTCCCATCAGACTGTCAGCTGATTTCTCAAAAGAGACCTTACGGGCAAGAAGGGGCTGGAAAGAAGTATTCCAAGTCATGAAAGTCAAGGACCTACAACCAAGATTGCTCTACCCAGCAAAGCTGTCATTTAGAATGGAAGGGAAGATAAAGTGCTTCTCAGATAAGGTCAGGTTCAAGGAGTTCATCATCACCAAGCCCTTATATGAAATGTTAAAGGGACTTATCTAAGAAAAAAAGATAAAAATACGACAGTAAAAAGACAGCAAACTCACAGCTATTAAGAACCATACCTAAAATAAAAGCAAACTAAGCAAACAGCTAGAACAGGAACAGTACCACAGAAATGGAGATCATATGGAGGGTTAGCAACAGGGGCGTGGGAGGAGGAGAGAGGGGGAAAAGGTACAGAGAATAAATAGCATAGACGGTGAGTAGAAAATAGACAGGGGGAGGGCAAGAATAGTATGGGAAATGTAGAAGCTAAAGAACTTATGACACATGGACATAAACTAAAGGGGGGAATGTGGGTGGGAGAGGGTGTGTAGGGTGGAGGGGAATGATAGGGGAGAAAGGGGCAACTGTAATAGCATAACCAATAAAATATATTTTAAAAAAGTAAAATACTAAAGTTCTTTAGAATACCCACAAATGCACACAGTCCTTCCTTCTTCCCTTTGCCCAGTCCAGGGTACCGTATGTCAGGAAAAGAAGTCAAAATCAGTGAATCAGTCTCCGGGCACTATCAGCTGTGTCGCTGCCATGATCTCCAGTTAATCCAAAATCATGTGGCACCTTCTTGTGGCCCACCAGCAAGAGTCCTTTCACCCCTTTTCTTCTAGTCAAAGTCTCTACTGCTGCCTAAGCCACATGGCAAAAAGGAGCACCCCAGAGCTGTGTGATCCTAACTCTCTCCCAAGCCTCGTTGTCCTAGTTTCTGCCCAAGCCATGTGGTGATTCCCTCTCCTGCCACAGCTGCATGGCCCCAACTCCTCCAAAACCTCATGGTCCTGACCTGGTAGGGCTGCCCTGCGTGGGTTTTAATCCCTGCACCGATCTTCCTCTGTAGCCCCATTTCCGACTCCTCCCACAATCAGTTACACCTGCCAGCATCCCTGTACCCTTCCAGCTTTACTGGGCTTCCATAGTAAGTTTGGGCAGGCATGGCCCCATGGCATGAAGCCAATCATCTCCAAAGTCTCACACAGGCACTGTAAACAGGAAGAGTTGCTTCCCAGTTATATCCTGGGTTGAAGTCACTCCCATCCCCCGCCTCAAAGCATGGACACAGCTATTTAACATTTCTATGAAACCACTTAAAGGTTATAGATATGTTAAATGACCATGCCAGAGGTTAGCTGCAAGCTGTTGCTGTACAAACCAGCTCTCAATGGCCCTGCTCCATGCGTCCCATCCGCCACCTGAGACTGGTGGGCGTGAGGACATCACATAAATAATTTTCTCTAATATTTCCTGAATACCCTGAGTTCTGGACACCATTACAAAACCCTATTTGGGACCTGCCCCCCTTAGCTGCACCCTGTTATAGTTCCGGTGCAGGAAAATAAAGCCTCAAACCTCTCACTGAAAAAAAACTGTGGGGATAGAGGTGGTGAGAGAAACTCCCAGCCTCACACGAGAGTTCATTGGAGAGACCCACAAGAACGTAGAATGTACACAAAACCACCCAACCAGGAATCAGCACCTGAAGGGTCCAATTTGATTGTGGGTAGTGGAGGAAGTGACTGAAAGCCAGCCAAGAACTGAGCAAGCAGCATTGTTCCTTCTCAGACCCCGCCCCCCTCATACAGCACCACAATGGAGTCATGTGGGCTGCTGCATCCTGGCAAATACCTAAGGCTCCACCCCTTGCTACATCACAGGCATGCCAAGACAAAAATCATGGCCCATGAAAGAAGAGATCAAGGCTCCAGAAAAAAATACAACTAAGTGATAAAATGATAGCCAACCTATCAGATGCAGAGTTCAAAACACTGTTAATAAGGATGCTCACAGAAATGGTTTAGTATGGTCACAAAAGAGAGGGAAAAGTGAAGGTTATGAATGTGAAGTAAAGGGAACCAACAGTGAAGGGAAGGAAACTGGGACTCAAATCAACAATTTGGAGTAGAAGGAAGAAATAAACATTCAACTAGAACAGAATGAAGAAACAAGAATTCAAAAAAATGAGGAGAGTCTCAGGAATCTCTGGGACAACTTAACACATTCCAACATCTGAATCATAGGGGTGCCAGAAGGAGAATAGGAAGAACAAGAAATTGAAAACATTTAAACAAATAATTAAAGGGAACTTCCCAATCTGGCAAAGGAAATAGACTTCCAGGAAGCCCAGGAAGCTCAGAGAGCCCCAAAGAAGTTGGACCCAAAGAAGCACACACCAAGGCACATCATAAATACATACCCAAGATTAAAGATAAGGAGAAAATCTTAGAAGCAGCAAGAGAAAAGGAGAGTTACCTACAGAGGAGTTCCCTACAGAGGAGTTCCCATAAGGCTATCAGTGGATTTCTCAAAACAATCCTTGCAGGCAAGAAGAACTGGAAAAAAGTATTCAAAGTCATGAAAGGCAAGGACCTACATCCAAGATTCCTTTATCCAGCAAAGCTATCATTTAGAATAGAAGGGCAGATAAAGTGCTTCCCAGATAAGGTCAAGTTAAAGGAGTTCATCATCACCAAGACCTTATTATATGAAATGTTAAAGGTACTTATCTAAGAAAAAGAAGGAAATAAAAAATATGAACAGTAAAATGACAACAAACTCACAACTATCAACAACAAAACAAAAACAAACTAAGCAAAGAACTAGAACAGGAATAGATTCACAGAAAAGATCACATGGAGGGTTATCAGCGGGGACGAGAAGGAGAATGGGGGGAAGTTACAGGGAATAAGAAGCATAAATGTTAGGTACAAAATAAATAGGGGGAGGTTAAGAATAGTATGGGAAATGGAGAAGCCAAAGAACTTATATGTATGACCCATGGACATGAAATAAGGTGGGGGAATGATGGTTGGAGCGAGTTACAGGTTGAGGGGGAATACAATGGAGAAAAATGGGGCAACTTTAATAGCATAATCAATAAAATATAGTTTTAAAAATTCCAGAAAAAGAAGAAATAAATATGTCCATTTTTCATAGTACATGACTGGATACTTTCTGGACAGACCTTGTATATCATTTTACACATAAAAAATATAGAATTTCCTTCTATGCAGCAGAAAGAAAGAAGGAGCTCATACCCTATGCAACAGCATGGATGGAACTTGAGAGCATCATGCTAAGTGAAGTAAGCCAGGCAGTGAAAGATAAATACCATATGATCTCACCTTTAACAGGAACCTAATCAACAAAACAAACAAACAAGCATAATATAACCAAAGACATGGAAATTGGGAACATGCTAAAAGTCACCAGAGGGGAGAGGGGAGGGAATTTCAGGGGAAAAGGGGAAGGATTTACAGGAACAAGTATAAAGGACACATGGACAAAAACTATGGGGGGGGTGGAAATGGGAGGGAGGTGGGGAGGGCTGGGGTGGCGGGTTCGGGTGAGAATAAAAGACAGAAAACTGTACAAGATCAACAATGAAAATAAAAATTAAAAAAATAAATAATTAATTAAATCTTTAAAAAAATATATATATATATAGAATTTCCCAGACTTGAACTAATTGGATAAAATCACAGGGCTGGTCATTGCCTGAGATGCGACTTATACCTATGTCTGTCTGATAGTAATGAAATAAGTGATTCCTAATTTTGTTTGATATAATAAAAATTACAGGTCCTCGCCCAAGAAAAATAAACTTATGCAAATGCTTACCAGTACATGCACTGTGGTGCTATTCTTTATGACCTAGGGCTCTGAAGGTACTTTTGGTTGATAACTTGCCTTCCAACACAGGACTAGATTTTCTTCAGGATCGTTTAGGTTCTAGAAGGGGTAGTGGTGGGGAATATAATTTGGTAACAGAGGCATCTCCTGAACCCAATGGGATATTTTCATAGGTTAGCAGGGGTTGCCAAACTTCTTCTTAAAGGGTTAGAAAATAAATATTTTTGGCTTTCAGATATATGGCTTCAGGGACAACTACTGTCTGTGGTTGCAGAGCATATGTAAGTGAGAGCATGGCTCTGTTCCTATAAAACTTTATTTACAAAAACAGGTTGTGGGCCACAAGATGATAGTTTGCTGACCTCTAGATTAGAGAGTGGCCACAGTCTGTTGTAAATACAGAACACTACAGAATCCAACATGTGGCTTGTATCCTCTTATACACCTCTTCTTTTAGTGATAAAAGCACAGAATAGTACTGCAGGTAGGGACAATTGGAAGACTTGGCTCCAAATTTTAATTCTGTCATTTATTGTCTGTGTGACCTTGATCCTGTTCCTTTAACTGACTGGGTATGAGGAAAATAGAGTATAATATTAGTAAACTGAGTATACTAATGGCAGTCATGCAAGATTGTTATGGAGCATACAGTAGGTATTCAGTAAGTCCTGATAAACTGAACTACAGTGAACTTCACTTCCCTGTCTCTGTTCCTTTCTTCTGACCATCTCATCACAGTAAAGAACCCCATCATCAACTTAGGTGCTGTTTACACTAAAAGCCAGGCACAATGGGCTGAGCACCTCAGGAGATTTGATGAGGCATAAGCATCAAGAAGGCTTCTGAGATAAATTGTCCAAAGCTGAAAGTGTGGTACAGAACTTGATTCAAGGGTAGTTGGACTAGTGTAAGCAGTTGGCTAGATGATGAGCCCAGCAGTGTCTGCCACAGATATCATCTAGCCCAGGCCCCAAATTAACCTATGTCTGAACTTTACAATAGGGGATCTTTAATAAAAAGAACAAGTGAAAACAAAAAGAACTTGACTGTAATATGTCAGCAACTCAGTGCCAACAGCTTTGGCAGCACCCTGGGAGATCACACGTCTGGCTTCAGTAGCATTGGAAGACAGCACCTTCTTGCTGACCACTAATGGCCTGTGCACGAGTAATTCTGGCCCCTAGTCAGACCTTTGGCAGTATCGGTAGACATCATGCTTCTGATGGCCATTGACCATGGCAAGACCTGCACAAAAAGTAGAGGAATAGGAGACATGTGGTTGCCATGAGCCCCAGGTCCCAGAGAACTTGTAAGGTATCTTTTTGGTTTTCCAGGGTTTTTTTTTTTCCTCTTTGCAGCAGGGAGTAGGGGTGTGGCAGGGGAGAGAACATATAGGAATGTGTGGGTCTGAGGTGGGGAATGAGGGTCTTAGAAAGTGAATGAGAGTGAAGCCAGAAAAACAGACTTGTGATTCTTCCCTTTCACACAAAGCCAGTGTAATCATGGAAAGCCATGTACAATGCAGTAATATTTACTCTTCCTGAATATAATGAATTTCATAATCTTCTGACCTTTGGATGTGTTTTTTTTTCCTCCCAGTGGTACCTATTATTGTGTGGGTTTCCTCATCAAAGACTCCTTCTCATGTCTTTGGTTTACCCAAAAGTTCAGTTTTAGCCTAATTTTTTTCTAAGGTGTAATTTCCTGGACTCAGGCACAGGTATGCTATACTAGGGGAATCTTTCTCAAGCTTGCTCAGGTGTCAGAGTATTCTTGAGAGTAATGGTGCTCTTTGCAGGGCTTTAACAAATGATATTTTTATTTAATTCCATCAGTTAATAATGAGAAGAGTGAAATAATAGCAGTATCACAGCACCTGCCATTTGGAGCATACTTACTACAGCACCCTCCTAATACATGTACAGCATGACCTTATTCCCCTCTCACTATAATCCTATGCAATGTGTGCTATGTGAACATGGAGGCTCAGAGACTCTCAGAGACTTGCCCAATATCACACAACCAGAAAGTGACAGAAAACGGATTTGCACCCTGGACTTCACAGTTTATGATCTTAACTATTGTATCTACTGCCTTCCCTTATGAACAATTGTGCTAGTAGAGAACATGGCTATATAACAAGCAAGAAGTATTCAATACAACAATAAAATATGGATTTGAGCACGCACAAAATAACTTGATGAATACATATGTTTGGCTGAGTATTTCACTAACATTCCTTTGCACACCATAGTAACATAGTCATTTTTTCCCCTTGAACTTGTTAACAGTAATTGGCTGTATTTGCTTATTTCTCTGAGGTTCACTTAAAAACATCATTTGAGACAAAATAATGTATTGTTGGCTATTAGTGGCTAACATAAGAAAAGAAAAAAGTTCTTAAGGGTGATCTTTGACTGCTTCAAGAAACTTTTTGCATAGTAAATTTATTTTAATCCTTTTTTAAATTCCCTTCTCACTACTTGAGATCACAGTTTTGAAGAGCAGAGTTAGGAGATGCTCACTAGAAGAGTGAGACTTCTATTTTCATGCACTTTCTTTGTCCAAAAATGTCAGGACTATTCAAGTGACAGAATATTCCCCATTTTTTATCATTAGTTTTTCATCACTATTCCTCAGAAGGTAAAGGTCTTCTTCTTCTGGTCATCAATAACCCTTGTCAGAACTGACCTTTACACTGCACCATGAAGAATGCATGGACAGCAACACTGAAAAATCCCAGTTTCCATGCCCTGGCTGGTGTGGCTCAGTGGATTGAGCGCCAGCCTGTGAAACAAAGGATCACTAGTTCGATTTCCACTCTAGAGCACATACATAGGTTGTGGGCCAGATCCCCAGCAGGCAGCACATGAGAGGCACCCACACATTGATGTTTTTCTCCCCCTTTTTCTCCCATCTTTCCTCTCTGTTTAAAATAAATACGTAAAAAAACAAAAACAAAAAAAAAAAAAAAAAAAAACAGGTTCCAAACGTACCCAGGAAAATGATAGTTGCCTAGATAAGCCTGGAGCCAAGCCTAAGTTTGTCTTCTTAATTGCTTTTTTGTGTCTATATTATTTCAATTTTCTTTATGGCCAGGTCTCCTTTTTAAAAAAAATATTTTTGAATTACAGTTTACATTCAATATTATTTTGTATTAGTTTCAAGTATACAGCACAGTGAATAGATAATCATATACTTTACAAAGTGCTCTCCCCAATATTGCTGGTACTTACCTGGCATCATACATAATTCTTACAATATTGTTGACTATACTTCCCATGCTGTACTTTATTTTCCCATGATGGTTTTGAAACTACCAATTTGTACTTTTTCATCCCTTTTTCTTCTTCACCCCATCCACCATTCCCCCTCCCAGTAGCAACTACCAGTCTGTTCTTTGTATCTAGGAGTTTGTTTCTGTTTTGTTTGTTCTTTTATATTGTTCTTTAGATTCCATATCATATGATAAAATCAAATGGTAATTGTCCTTCTAAGACTGACTTATTCCAGACAGCATAATATCCTCTATGTCCATCCAAGTTGTTGCCAAAAGTAAGACTTCATTTTTTATGGCCAAGTAATAATCCAAATTTTGAAAAGATTTTATTTATTTTTAGAGAGAAGGAAAGGGGAGGAGAAAGAGAGGGAGACAAAGATCGATGTGGGGTTCTTTCTTCCATGTCCCCAACTGGGGACCTGGCCAACAACTCAGGCATGTGCCCTGACTGGGACTAGAACTGGTGATACTTTGGTTCACAGGATGGCACTCAATCTACTGAGCCACCCAAGCTAGGGTTCCAAGTACTTTCTAATGGTGAGTTTCAGCATAGAAATGCAAATTAAACCACAATTAGACAACAAGCCCAGGTCACCTTATAGGAAGAAATAGAGCTGATTTTAAGAGGTTTCCAGGCCATTCTGACCACAGGGACACTGTGAGGAATAAGAAAGGCAAAGCTGGATAGTCATAGAGCTACTGCCTTAATGGGAACAGATGTTTGCCTGCCTGATTTTTTAAAATTCTCACAGAAATGAGCAACCGGAGGTGGCTGAGTGACCGGAGGCGACCCTGTGACTGGAGGTGCCCCTGTGACCAGAGGAGGGGGCTATGTACAAGACCCAGAGCTCATACTCGTGATCCTAGGTGAGATAAAAATACCTGGAACTGAAAAAAATGGAGTTGGACCCAAAGAGGGGGCATCCAAACAGCTGAGAGAGTGGAAGCTGTGAGCACCAGGATACCCAAAGGAGACTGCACCACTGAATGTCACAGGTATTCTACCACAGAAGTTCACAACATAAACCCAGGCACCAGGACAGATCAATTTAAGAAGCTGAGGCTAACAAGAAGAGTCTCACAAACAATAAGAAGACAAAGAAATAATCCCTAAATGAAAGGAAAAGAGGAAGCCCCAGAAAGAATGATAAATGAAACAGAAGCAACTCAACAATCACATACTGAGTTCAAACCAATGGTTCTCAGGAAGTTCCATGAGCTCTCAATGAGCTACCAGAAACTACAGAGCATCTACAAAGAACTCACTGCAAACTATATCAACATGAAAAAGAAATAGAAACTATCAACAAGGGCCAAGAGGAAATGAACAATACGATTTCTGAACTGAAGAACACAATAGAAGGAATCAAAAGCAGGATCAATGAAGCACAAGATCGGATTAGCGAGTTGGAGGACAAAGTAGAAAAATATACCCAGAAAGGGCAAGAAAAGGAAAAGTGGCTGGGAAAGAATGAAGAGGGATTAAGAGAAATGCAAGACAATATGAAATGTACTAAGATCAGTATATTAGGGATTCCAGAAAGAGAAGAAGAAGAGACAGGGAAAGAAAACTTATTTGAAAAAGTAATGACGGGGTCGTTTATGATTCCATATAAATTTTTGAAGTGTTTGTTCTATGTCTGTGAAATATGCCATTGGAACTTTAATAGGTATTGCATTGAATCTGTAAATTGCTTTGGGTAATATGGACATTTTGATAATATTAATTCTTCCGATCCATGAACATGGTATATGCTTCCATTTGTTTGTGTCTTCCTTGATTTCTTTCTTCAGTGTTGTGTAGTTTTCTGCATACAGGTCTTTTACCTCCTTGGTTAGGTTTATTCCTAGGTATTTTATTTTTCTTTTTGCTATATCGAAAGGGATTTTTTTTCTTGATTTCTGCTTCTGCTGTTTCACTGTTGGTATACAAAAATGCCTTTGATTTTTGGATATTGACTTTGTATCCAGTATCATGCTAAGCGAAATAAGCCAGGCAGTGAAAGACAAATACCATATGATCTCACCTTTAACAGGAACCTAATCAACAAAACAAACAAACAAACAAGCATAATATAAACAAAGACACTGAATTTGAGAACAGTCTGACAGTGTCCAGAGTGGGAGGGGAGGGAATTTCAGGGGAAAAGGGGAACGGTTTAGAGCAACAAGTATAAAGGACTCATGGACAAAAACTATGGGGGGAGGAAATGGGAGGGAAGTGGGGAGGGCTGGGGTGGTGGGCTGGGGTGGGGTAAAAGACAGAAAACTGTACAATATCAAGAATTAAAAAATACTGATTAAAAAAATAAAATGAAAAATGGAAAAAAAAAAAGAAAAAGTAATGACGGAAAACTTCCCTAATATCATGAGAGAAAAAGTCACACAAATTCAGGAATACAGAGAGTCCCAATCAAGAGGATCCCAAAGAGGCCCACTTCAAGACACATCATAATTAAAATGGCAAAATTCCAAGACAAAGAGAGAATCTTAAAGGTAGAAAGGGAGAAACAGGAAGTAACATAAAGGGAGCCCTGATAACGTTAGCAGCTGACTTCTCAATAGAAACATTCCAATCCAGAACAGAATGGCAAGAACTATTGTTGCGGACCGTTCAGCCGTTCAGGAGTTGTAACACTCACCCCATTGTGGGTTGTGTAAGAGCCAAGGGACCCACTTCATCTGGGTCTGTTCTGTCACAAGGACATGACCCACTAAGGAGACAATGCTTATTTCCCTGGCAGGAGCACTGCTTCTGCTTCATTCATCTCTGGCCCCAATGCTTGGTTGGCAGTCAATGACCAGTAAGACTCCTCATGGGAGGGGCAACCTAAGCCATACTCGACCAGTTGGGAGGCCTCTTGGAAGGACTCGGGGGATTGCAGCAAAGAGGATGTGATGGACCCTCACCCTCCGGCTATCCTGATGTAGCCCGAGGCATCATTTCCATCTGGGAGATGTCTCCTGCTTCCTAATTGGCTGAAAGCCTGAAACTGTGGGGGTGAGTGGTGCAGTACTGTATGGGCCAGGATGGCTCCCTGGGTGATCGGGCATAAGAAAGAATTCCTAAAGTCCTGTGAAACCTGCTTTGCTAAGAGTGCTCTCCCTTAGGTGATAAGTGTCCGAGGAGGAAATGAGTATGTCTCCCAAAGTCTGGCAACCCCCTCTCCTGACAATCACTGGCTCAGATTAAGCCCTCAGATTTCTTTGACATGTTAAACCTGTATTCCGGTGTATTTGAGCCCAGTAAAAGCCTAGTGAGGATGGGGCTCTGGGTCATTCTCCTCTGAGAGTTTGACCCCTTTCCTCCCCAAGCAGTCATGTCTTGGTAGTTTTAATTTTCATCCGTGACGAAGGGATAGGGCTCTGTGGGCGGAGCCCCCCAACGTCTGGCGCCCAGGACAGGAGCCCCCCGCAATCTATTCCAAGTAATAAGAACCAAAGTACAGCAACAAATAATACATTATCCAGCAAGGCTTTCAATCAAAATAGAAGGCCAAACAAGGAGCTTCCCAGACAAAGAAGTTTAAAAGAATACACCTCTACCAAACCAGATCTGCAAGAGATGCGAAAGGAACTGCTTTAAAGAAAAAAAGGAAAAGAGAGCGAGGGTGAAAACAAGAGTGGGAGATAGATAGAGATAGAGATAGAGAGATAGAGATAGAGATAGAGATAGAGATAGAGATAGAGATAGAGATGAGATAGGGAGAGGGAGAGGGAGAGAAACACACGTAGGAAAATGGCAATGATAAGTATCTATCAATAATAATCTTAAATGTAAATGGATTAAATGCTCCAGTCAAAAGACATAGATTAGCTGAATGGATAAGAAAGCATGACCCACACATATGCTGCCTACAAGAGACCCACCTCAGGACAAAAGACCTACATAGACTCAAAGTGAAGGGCTGGAAACAAATTTTCCAAGTAAGTGGACAGGAAAAAAAAGCCAGGGTAGCAATACTTATATCAGACAAAATAGACTTCAAAAGAAGAGCCATAAAGAGGGACCCAGAAGGTCACTTCATAATACTCAAGGGAAGAATCCACCAAGGAGACATAAACATTGTAAATATATATGCACCCAACGTAGGAACATCTAAATACATCAAGAAAATCTTAGAGGACTTCAAGAAAGATATTGACAGCAACAAAATTATAGTAGGTGATTTTAACACCCCACTGTCAAAAATGGACACATCTTCCAAACAACATATCACCAAAGATATTCTGGCATTGAACAACACTCTAGAGGAAATGGAATTCACTGATATATATATAGAGAGAGAGCCCTTCATCCCAAAGAAACTAAATACACATTCTTTTCAAATGCACATGGAACATTTAGAAAGATAGATCACATGACAGGACACAAAACAAGCCTCAACAAATTCAAGGAAATTGAAATCATACTAAGCATTTTCTCTGACCACATGGGATTGAAACTAGAAACCAACCCCAAGAGGAAAAACCCCAAACTCTTAAAATCATGGAGATTGAACAGCATGATATTAAACAATGAATAGGTCAAGAATGAAATTAAGGGAGAAATCAAAAAGTTTCTAGAAACAAATGAAAATTAACTCAGAACAACCCAAAATTTATGGGACACAGGGAAGGCAGTCATGATAGGGACTCATGGACTGCCTCATAGTGATACAGGCCTACCTAGAAAAGATAGAAACATTTCAAACAAACAACCTAACCCTACGCCTACAAGAACTGTAGGAACAACAACAAAGATAGCCCAGAGAAAGTAGAAGGACGGAAATCACCAAGATCAAAGTAGAATTAAATGACATTAGAGACTAAAAGCACAATTCTAAGGATCAATGAATCCAGGAGCTGGTTCCTGGAAAAGATAAACAAAATCAACCAGCCTTTAAGGAAGCTCATCAAGAAAAAAAGTGAGAAAACCCAAAAATACAATCGGAAATGAAAGAGGAGAGATTACAACTGACACCACAGAAATACAAAGGATTGTAAGAAATTACTATGAAGAACTATATGCCACGAAATTTGAAAACCTAGGTTGAATGGACAAGTTTCTAGAAAAATATAATCTTCCAAAACTCAATGAAGAGGAAACAGAAAGCCTGAACAGACCAATAACAGCAGAAGAAATTGAAGCAGTAATCAAATATCTCCCAACACACAAAATCCCTGGACCAGATGGTTTCACAGGAGAATTCTACAAAGCATTTAAGGAAGAGCTAACCCCTATCCTTCACAGACTATTCCATAAAATCGAAATTGAAGGAAGACTCCCAAACTCTTTTTATGTAGTCAGCATCATCCTAATGGTAAAACCAGGTAAATACACAACAAAGAAAGAAAACTTCAGGGCAATATTACTGATGAACATAGATGCTAAAATCCTCAACAAAATATTGGCAAACTGCATCCAACAATACATTAAAAAGATCATACACCATTACAAAGTGGGAAACATCCCAGGGATGCAAGGATGGTTCAGCATTTCCAAATCAGTAAAAGTTATACATCACATAAACAAAAGCAAAGACAAAAATCACATGATCATATCAATGGATGCAAAAAAAGCTTTTGATAAGATACAACACCCATTTATGATAAAAACACTCAGCAAAGTGGGAATAAAGGGAGCATTCCTCAACATAATAAAGGCCATATATGTTAGAACTACAGCCAACAACATACTCAACGGACAAAAACTAAAATCTTTTCCACTAAGATCAGGAATAAGACAAGGTTGTCCACTTTCACCACTTCTATTCCACACAGTATTGGAAGTCATAGCCACAGTGATTAGACAAGAAAAAGCAATAAAAGGCATCCAAATCAGAAAGGAAGAAACAAAACTATCATTGTTTGCAGATGACATGATAGTGTACATGGAAAATCCTATAGACTTGGCCAAAAAGCTCGTTGACCTAATAAATGAATTTGGCCAAACAGGGGGATCCAAAGTCAATATTCAGAAATCAAAGTGCATTTTTGTATACCAACAATGAAATATCAGGAGCAGAAATCAAGAAAAAAAATCCTATTTGATGTAGCAAAAAGAAAAATAAAATACCTAGGAATAAACCTAACAAAGGAGGTAAAAGACCTGTATGCAGAAAACTACACTACATTTAAGAAAGAAATCAAGGAAGACACAAAGGTAAATATATACCGTGTTCAAAGATCAGAAGAATTAACATCATCAAAATGTCCATACCTACGAAAGCAATTTACAAATTCAATGCAATACCTATTAAAGTAACAATGGCATATTTCACAAACATAGAACAAACACTTCAAAAATTTATATGGAACCATAAATGACCCTGAATAGCTGCTGCAATTGTGAGAAAGAAGAGCAAAGTAGGAGGGATCTCAATACCTGATACCAATCTGTATTGCAAGGCCACTTCAATCAAAACAGCCTCGTACTGGCATAAAAACAGGCACATGGACAAGTGGAACAGAACAGAGAGCTCAGAAATAAACCTACGTCTCTACAGTCAATTAATATTCAACAAAGGGGGCAGCAATATAAAATGTAATAAAAATAGCTTCGACAAAAAGTGGTGTTGGTAGAACTGGATAGCTACATGTAAAAAAATGAAACTCGAGCACCAACTTACGCCATCAACAAAAGTAAATTTGAGGTGCATAAAAGATTTAAATATAAGCCGTGACACAATTAAAGTCCTAGAGGAGAACATAGGCAGGAAAATCTCAGATATTCCACGCAGCAACATTTTTACTGATATGACCCCTAAAGCAAAGGACATAAAGGAAAGTTTAGAAAAATAGGATCTCATGAAAATAAAAACTTCTGCATGACTAAAGAAAACAGTATTAAAATAAAAAGAGAACTAACTGTATGGGAAAACATATTTGCCAATGATACCTCAGACAAGGGCTTAATCTCCAAAATATACAAAGAACTTACACGACTCCACTCTAAGAAGAGAAGCAACCCAGTTAAAAAATGGGCAAAGGACTTGAACAGACACTTCTCTAAGGAAGACATACAGAGGATCCAGAGTCACATTAAAAGATGCTCAGTATTGCTAGCTATCAGAGAGATGCCAATTAAAACCACAATGAGATACCACTTGACACCTGTCAGAATGGCCATCATAAATAAAGCAACAAACAGCAAGTGCTGGAGAGGTTGTGGAGAAAAGGGCACACTAGTGCACTGCTGGTGGGAGTGCAGACTGGTACAACCACTATGGAAAACAGTTTGGAATTTTCTAAGAAAACTGAAAATGGATCTACTTTTTGACCCAGCAATTCCATTGCTAGGATTATATCATAAGAACCCTGAAACACCAATCCAAAAAACCTATGCACCCCAATGTTCATAGCAGCACAATTTACAATAGCCAAGTGTTGGAAGGAACCTAGGTGCCCATCAGTAAACGAATGGATCAAAAATCTGTGATACATTTACACAATGGTATTCTATGCAGTACAAAGAAAGAATGAGCTCCTACCCTTTGGGATAGCATGAATGGAAATGAAGAGCATCATGCTAAGCGAAATAAGCCAGGCCGTGAAAGACAAATACCATATGATCTCACCTTTAACAGGAACTTAATCAACAAAACGAACAAGCAAAATATAACCAAAGACACTGAAATTGAGAACAGGCTGTCAGTGACAAGAGGTGGGAGGGGAGGGAATTTTATGGGAACGGGGGAAGGAGTTAGAGCAACAAGTATAAAGGACACATGGACAAAAACTAGGGGTTGTGGAAATGGGAGGGAAGTGTGGAGGGCTGGGGCAGGGGGTGGGATGGGAGTAAAAGAGAGAAAACTGTACAAGAACAACAATAAAAATAAATTAAAAAAACTAAAAAAAAAGTACCTCACAATTAAACACACATTAAACAGGCCTGTCAGAATGGTTATCATCAATAAACAAACAAAAAAAAGTCCTGGCAAGTTGTGGAGAAAAGGGAACCCTAGTGCACTGTTGGTGGGAATGCAGACTGGTGTATCCACTGTGGAAAACAACATGGAATGTCCTATCAAAACTAAAAAAGGAAGTGCATTTTGATCCTGTGATTCCACTGCTGGGAGTATACTGGAAAATCCTGAAACACCAATTCGCAAGAATCTATGAACCCCAACATTCATAGCAGCAGAATTTACAGTAGCCAAGTGCTAGAAGCAACCTAAGTGCCTGTCAGTAAATGAATGGATCAAAAAACTATGGTACATTTACACAATGGAATACTATATAGCAGAAAGAAAGAAGGACCTCTTAAACTTGGCTACAGCATGGATGGAACGGGAGAGCATTATGTTAAGTGAAATAAGTCAGGTGGTGAGGGACAAATCCCATATCATCTCACCTTTAAGAGTTGTGTTGATTAGTGTTAACCTAATCAACAAAACAAGCAAGCAAGCCAAATATAACCCAAGACCTTGACATTAAGAACAAATGGACAGTAACCAGAGGAGACTGGGGAGGATATTAACTGGTAAAAGAAGAAGTATCAAATCAAGGGACATGTACAAAGGACGCATGGACAAAAACACCAGGGAGTAGGGAGGAGGATTGAATGTCGGAGGTGATGTGAGTAGGTCAGGGGAGAATAATGGGGGGAATGGAAACAGCAATTGAACAACAATTTTAAAACATCTGATTCTATGTAGCAGAAAGAAAGAAGGAGCTCCTACCCTTTTCTACAGCATGGTGGAATTGGAGAGCATCATGCTAAGTGAAATAAGCCAGGCAGTGAAAGACAAATACCATATGATCTCACCTTTAACAGGAACCTAATCAACAAAACAAACAAGCAAGCATAATATAAACAAAGACACTGAATTTGAGAATGGTCTGACAGTGACCAGAGGGGGAGGGTAGGGAATTTCAGGGGAGAGGGGGAACGGTTTGTTGCGATGGGTATAAGAGACAGATGGACAAAAACTATGGGGGGTGGAAATGGGAGGGAGGTGGGAAGGGCTGGGGTGGAGTGCTGGGGGCAGGGTAAAAGATAGAAAACTGTACAATACCAACAATTAAAAAATACTGATTAAAAATACTTAAATGAAAAGAAAATAAAACATTGCAACCCTTTTTCCTTGTCTTCAAAGAGCATCAGTGGTTACCTATTCCATTTTAGTCTTGTTCTGCCAACAGCTTGCTGAATTGTCTGTGTTTAGAATATTTTACAAACATTGTTAGCACCATCCATCTTGTGTCAGAGTGTGCAGGAGGAGGGATTGGTTACAAGTGAGGTGTTAAGAGAATGCTCTTTAAGGAACACCTGCAAGTGAATGAGAGGAATGGGACAGGGAGGGAAAAAAGAACCAGAAAAAGACGTTGCAGATAAAGTCTAGCCTTGGTCTAATCCACAAAGTTAGGGCTCTGGAGCAGAAACCACACTGCAGCGCTGTACCCATTTGCATCGTGAAGTCTGCCTTCTGTACCTCCAGTAGTGGTTCAAACTTTTGGGGCTTCCCCCAAACTGGGACACAACTGCCCAGGAAAGGCAGCTTTGACAGCTGAGGGCAATTCCCCAGAGAACAGGGGCCAACTGTGAGGCTGCAGCAGCCAACTTTGTAGGAGCTGCACCATGGGCGAACTGGCGAGACCCGGGCTGGACACTGGCAGTTCTGTGTGTGTCAGTCATTTCCAAAGGTCAGTATATGTGGTGGACTTGTTGAAACAGATTGCTTGGCCCCAAGTCCAGAGTTTCTGATTCATTCAGTTTGTCTGACGTGAACCTGAAAATTTGCATCCATAACAAGTTCCCTGGTAACACTGATGCTACCAGGCTCAGGACCACACTTTGAGAATGGCTTGTGATGGACAGTCAATGAACCTTGATGAATTTAAATGAGCCTTGCACAGAATTGCCAGATAAAATATAGGATGCCCGGTTACATTTGAATTTTACAAATGACCAGTCATTTTTAAGTGTAAATATAGTATAACTATTCTATATATAAATATGCATTTATATGCAATATAAATATAATATAAATACAAAGTACAACTGTGTCCCCAATATCACACAGGACATATACACATTTCTGTGAAATTCCCAGTTAAACTTAAACGTATTTGCTAAGTCTGGCAACTCTTTTTTTCTTAAAGATTTATTTATTTTTAGAGAGAGGGGAAGGGAAGGAGTAAGAGAGGGAGAGAAACAGCAATGTGTGGTTGCCTCTCATGCGCCCCCAATTGGGATCTGGCCTGCAACCCGGGGATGTGCCCTGACTGGGGATCAAACCAGTGAACCTTTGTTTCACAAAGCCGGCACTCAAGTCCACTGAGCCACACCAGCCTGGTCTATTTGCTAAATCTGGCAACTCTAATCCTATACCACCATTGAGTGCAAATGTACAGAAAGTGTTGCAAGTGTCATGAGATTGGTATATTCACAATGAAAATAAAAGTAGAGAATAAAAAAATAAAGGAAATTGGTGAGAAATGACCAGTATTTGATGGGATGCTTTTCTCCAATACAAACAATTGTGAATGATAAAGAGCAAATGATTTCAGATATAAAAAGCTTCATGCCTTTGCAATCTACAATAATCACAGAGAGGAGATGCAAATCATCTGAGGAAACAGAAAACCCCTGAATGTATAACTGAGAGTGCAGCCTCAGTGTCATGTGCTTATTTGGCGTAATATTAACTTAGGAAAGTCTAGTTATGGAAGTTTGCTAAAAACCCAAAAGCTAAGCCTGGCAAAATGGTTGTGAATGGAATGTTTTTCTCTTTTACTCTTTTGCATTAATTTAGTCCGATGACTGCATTTTAATACTGCAGCCCCTTGCTTCCACCTCCCAACCTTGGAGCTCCCCTGATAGAATCCAGGAGTGGGGAAAGATTCATGACAGCAAGGATCTTCATTTTGTTAACTGGTGTCTCTATCCTAAGAGCCCAGAACAGTATCTGACATACATTAAGTCCTCAATACATATCTTTGGATGAATAAATAGATGAATGATTGTTTCACAAGCAATAGCCTTTCCTTTATGCTCTAGGTTCCCTGAGTTCAAGGCCTTTTGAATGTACACATACATGAAAGTGGGATCAGGTGGTGGAGAGTTAACAATCACTACAGAGTTCTATTACTGTCTGAGAACATAGGGGCTGGCATTGGGAAGAAAAAATTGGCTGGTGTTGGGAGGAGAAATTTACTTCAACAGATTTCCAGTGTACTAAACCTGGTCTGTTTGGGGGGAAAGATGCCTGATAGAGCAGAACAAGGAGCAGATGCCTGTGCTTGGTTTCAGAGCTGGGAAGGACAGCCCCACGCTGACTTGATCTCTGGTGGAAGGTGCTTGAGCATAAACCATGCTGCAGCGTTGCTTCCTATTAAGGCGAAGGGCCAGCCTTCTGAAGCTCTTATCAGTCAATCTCTGGTCAGGGGTTGCTTCCAGACTAGGGTGTAACCTTCTTGGTGGGCAGCGCCTATCAGCCCAGGGCAATTCTCCAGAGAAGAGCGGCAACTGTGAGTCTTCAGCACATGACACTCATAGCAGCTGCTTGTATTAAAACCTCTCCCTTTTGTCTTCTGAACAAATCAATTTATAGCTCTTTTGAGTTTATCCTCTCCTTAATTGTGGGAGTATTTGTATTCAGGCAATGGGAGGTGAGAAGCCCTAATGGAAGTTTCAGTTAGTAGATGGGAGGCAGGGGTAACTAAAAGGGGACTGAACGGGAGTGAAGGTGCAAGTGGGGAAGAGGAGGTGCAAGGAAGAGACACTGGGAAAGTGACTGGGAAAGATGGCCCCATGTCTAGCCCGTGAAGAGTCCCTCTTCCTGGCTCGCAAAGGGAACACATTAGTGATGGCTCCAATTTGCTCCATCCTTGGCAACTCTAGGGAATAAGAACCTCTCTGCTGCAAGTGGGTTTAAATAGCTCCTACTTAATTCTCCACCTATGACAGTAGTTTTCAGACATTTTTACTTGCATAGCCTCTAAAACCACACACCTCGTAACATAGCTTAAAGGTGACACCTAACAACTTGTTATGGAACAATTTATGAAAGTTTACATATTGCAAATAATGCAACTTCTGGCATATTGCAAATGCTAATATTGAAAAATAAAATTGTTGTCTCCCTCTTTTAAATGTATTAAGTGGAACCAAATACCACAGCAATTTGACATCCAACATTATTCAGTTGAAAGATACATGAACAAACTCCTTTTGAATAGTTAGACATTTTATACTCAACTCTTGTTTTCATTCTAGCCACCCCACAGAATTGTGTCCTACTGTAATATGTTTTATGCTTGAAAGTCTTTCATCATGATATTCTAATCTCTGCCACAAAAACATGTATAAACTTACACTTTAAAACTGCTTATTTCCTGTGACTGCAAGACTCTGAGCCTTTGGGACTGTTTACATAAGTGGATGGGAATGAACAAAGTTTAGCTGAAACAGTATCATTCAATTAAGCACTTCCTGAATAGTATCTCAAGAAATCCTAATCCCAAAACCAGATAAAGACACAACAAAGAAGAACTTCAGGCCAATATCGCTGATGAACATAGATGCTAAAATCCTCAACAAAATATTGGCAAACCGCATCCAACAATATATTAAAAAGATCATACACCATGTCCAAGTGGGATTCATCCCAGGGATGCAAGGATGGTTCGACATTCACAAATCAGTAAATGTTATACATGACATAAACAAAAGCAAAGACAAAAATCACATGATCATATCAATAGATACGCAAAAATCATTTGATAATGTACAACACCCATTTATGATAAAAACACTCAGCAAAGTGGGAATAGAGGAAACATTCCTGAACATAATAAAGGCCATATATGAGAAACCTACATGCAACATCATACTCAACAAGAAAAAACTAAAATCTTTTCCACTGAAATCAGGAACAAGACAAGGTTGTCCAATTTCACCACTTCTATTCAACATAGTATTGGAAGTCTTAGCCACAGCGATTAGACAAGAAAAGGAAATAAAAGGCATCCAACTCAGAAAGGAGGAAACAAAACTATCATTGTTTGCAGATGACATGATAGTGCATGTAAAAAATCCTATAGAGTCAGCCAAAAGGCTGCTTAACCTAATAAATGAATTTTACCAAATGGCTGGGTACAATATCCAGAAATCAAAGGCATTTTTGTATACTGAAAATAAAACAGGTGAAGCAGAAATCAAGAAAAAATCCCATTCGATATAGCAAAAAGAAAAATAAAATGCCTAGGAATAAACCTAACCAAGGAGGTAAAAGACCTGTATGCAGAAAACTACACAACACTGAAGAAAGAAACCAAGGAAGACACAAGTGGAAACACATACCATGTTCATGGATTGGAAGAATTAACATCAACAAAATGTCCATACTTCCCAAAGCAATTTACAGATTCAATGCAATACTTGTTAAAGTACCAATGGCATATTTCAGAGACATAGAACAAACACTTCAAAAATTTATATGGAACCATAAATGACCTGGAATAGCTGCAGCAATCTTGATAAAGAAGAGCAAAGTACGAGGCATCATGATTTCTGATACCAAACTGTATTACAAAGCCACTGTAATCAAAACAGCCTGGTACTGACATAAAACAGGCACGTGGACCAGTGGAATAGAACAGAAAGTGCAGAAATAAACCCAAGTCTCTACAGTCAATTAATATTCGACAAAGGGGGCAGCAACATAAAATGTAGCCAAAATAGCCTCTTCAACAAGTGGTGTTGGGAGAACTGGACAGCTACGTGCAAGAAAATGAAACTTGAGCACCAACTTACACCATACACAAAAATAAAATCAAGGTGGATAAAAGATTTAAATATAAGCCATGACACCATTAACGTCCTAGAGGAGAACATAGGCAGGAAAATCTCAGATATTCCACGCAGCAACATTTTTACTGATATGTCCCCTAAAGCAAGGGACATAAAGGAAAGAATAAACAAATGGGAGCTCCTCAAAATAAAACGCTTCTGCATGGCTGGAGAAAACAGTATTAAAATAAAAAGAGAACTGACGGTGTCAGAAAACATATTTACCAATGATACCTCAGACAAGGGTTTAATCTCCAAAATATACAAAGAAATTACACGACTCCACTCTAAGAAGACAAGCAAATCAATTAAAAAATGTACATAGGACTTGGGCATACACTTCTCCAAGGAGGACATACAGAGGATCCAGAGACACATGAAAAGATGCTCAATATCGCTAGCTATCAGAGAGATGCAATTTAATACCACAATGAGATACCACTTCACACCAGTCAGAATGGCCATCATAAACAAAGCAACAAACAACAAGTGTTGGAGAGATTGTGGTGCAAAAGGGACCCTAGGGCACTGTTGGTGGGAGTGCAGACTGGTACAACCACTGTGGAAAGCAGTATGGAATTTTCTCAGAAAACTAAAAATGAATATACCTTTTGACCCAGCAATTCCACTGCTACGATTATATCCTAAGAACACTGAAACACCAATCCAAAAGATCCTGTGCACCCCAATGTTCATAGCAGCACAATTGACAATAGGCAAGTATTGGAAGCAACCTAGGTGCCCATCAGTAAACGAGTGGGTCCAAAACTATGGTACATTTACACAATGGAATTATATGCAGCAGAACGAAAGAAGGAGCTCCTACCCTTTACAACAGCATGGATGGAACTAGAGAGCATTATGCTAAGCAAAATAAGGCAGGCAATGAAAGACAAGTGCCATATGATCTCACCTTTAACAGGAACCTAATCAAGAAAACAAACTAACGAGCAGAATATAACCAAAGACATTGAAGTTGAGAACACGTTGACAGTCATCAGAGGGGAGAGGGGAGGGAATTTCAGGGGAAAAGGGGAAGGGATTAGAGCAACAATATAAAAGACACGTGGACAGAAACTGGGGGGGGGTGGAAAGGGGAGGGTGGTGGGGAGGGTTGGGGTGGTTGGCCGGGATAGGAGTAGAGGACAGAAAACTGTAAAAGAATAACAATTAAAATAAAGAAAGAAAGAAAAAAAAGAAATTACATAATGATCTGTCATCAAAATCATATGTAGTGATTGATCAAATGAGTACTTTGTAAGGCCCTGCTCTGATTTTGTTGAAAGCAGGCATTAAGAACTATTTCCCTTTACAAAAGAATTTGCTATCTCATTATTAAAGTACTACACTTTCTCATGGAAGTTTAACATCTAGAAGTTGGTTAAAAACAAACAGCCACACAAAGAAAACCTGCTGACATTTTTCTGTAGAGTCTTCATGTATTCTGGGAGTATCCAGTTTGAGTAACATTGATCCGTAGAACAGATTGTGAAAAGCAGGGCATTGAGTTGAGGAAGAAGGCATCATCTCTACTGAGCCCAGCCAAATGGTATAATCTTATTTTTAAAAAAGAGTCAGTGTTGAGTTATTGTGATTCGGGACCCCAAACCCATATACTGTACTCAATCCACCTATTCATTTACTTATGTTCAGACTGAAGTGTAGAAGACTGGTACAGAGATGGGGGGCGGGGTTGCAGAAATCCAATAGGCCTTTGGAGAAGGAAACTCAGTACTAAAAAGGAGGAAGAGAACCACAAATAGAGTTACTAAACACCAGTTATTCACCTGGTGTTTTAGATTCTCCTTAACTGTAGGAGTTAAGTCAACATCTGTGAAATTCTTTAGGAAGTATATGGCATTAAGCTTATTAGATTCAGGGAACAATGTACCCACCTATAAGAGTCAGCTTATGTAGGATTTTTTAATGACAGCAAGGTAGGTGGGAGCAGATCCCACTTCTCCCAGTGCACAGGTGGAACACCTAGCCAGTCTTCTGAGGAACAATGAACAGCCAATGGAATCCCAGCTTATATAAAGGTTGAAGGCCAAAACTGTAGAGGGCATTGAAAAACAGACAGTAAGGAGATTGCTTTGGGATGGTAAGGTCCCTGGGACTAGTGCTGGAATTAAGGTTGCTTCAGCCCCTGGCCTGGTGCCTGATGGTACCTGCCACAGGATCCTTGTATGAGAGCAAAATAAAAAGCTCCCTCCCCTGCCTAACAGGGAGTGCAGTGTGGCACCAGGATGGAACTGGATGCTTGAAGTTCCTACTGGGAATATAGATGGAGTGGGAGTCACATGGGTTGATGTTTACATGCTGGACCATGGAAGCCAGCTTGGTCATCACCAGAGAAATTGGGGAGGCAGGTGACACCTAGAGAAGGGAGAAGGGTTGGGCCATGATGGACCCTGACCCGGATAGTCTCTGGTCTAGTTTGAAAGTTGGGCTGAGTGACAGGCCAGGTGCTTGTTAAGAGCAGAAGGCTTGAACAGGAGGATTTACTCAGAAAAAAATCACATGGTCACTGTTTAGACAACTCTCCCAAAGCAGTGGTCCCTGCTGCCCCATCTGTGCCCCTCCAGTGGCTTCCAACACCACAAAAGGGGCTGAACCCCTTCCTCCACTGCCACAACTGAGGGTGTGCCTCCACCCCCACCTCAGCCATAGATTTGGCTGTACCACTGCCCCCACTGCCACAGCGAGGCAGAGCCCCTGCCCCTGCATGGCTGGCCTGGCTAGCTCAGAGGAAGTAGGAGGCACCTTGGGCAGAGGAGAGCAGCAGGGCTTAGGGACTTAGAAGTCCACGGAAATACTTAAGTCAGTGGGGGAGCTGAACTACCCTGGAGAGACTTTTAAAGTGACAAGCACCTAGGTCAGCAAAGAGTGAGAAGGTGATGTGTGTTTCCCCAAATTAGTGCACCTCAAGGATGGCACAACTGGTGGATTAAAGGTGCCAGTCTGGTGCAGACAGGCAGTATGGTCCCAGGAGTGAATGGAAGACATGGCTGGAGGCTGGGCAACTGCGATGATTTCAGCCCAGATGTGGAGCATATCCTCCAAAAACCATAGGAAGTTAGAAAAGCCAAGCCCGACCACTCTCAGCCTGCAGCATCCAGGAAGACCAGGAAAAGTCGCTTGGTGGGTTTAAAGTCAGCAGGAGGCTTTTTTTTCTTTTTTCTTTTTTTCCCTAAGTGAGACAGTAAGACATGGAGCTATGAAAGTTCCAGAGATAGACCTAAAGAGGGAACACAAGGCTAACCCCAACAACAGAGAAGCTAAAACAAATTTCAATTTGCTATTCCAGATAACTTGCACATTATCGTTCATTTGTATTATTATAATTTTTCATTATTTTTACTTCTTTTATTTTATTAGTATTTTTTAAATTTCTCTCCCTTCTGTGTAGTTTTCTTCATTTCATTCGTTTGTTTAATTGTATTGTTTGACTGGTTTTCCTTCTTCTCTCTTTCATTGTGTATTTTAATTTTCCCTCTTTTACTTCACTTGTGTTCCAATAGCACCCTACTCTAGATCATGCACTTCCTTTTCTTGTTATTTAGATCATACAGTTCTTGTCATTTGAGTGTTTTTCCAATATTAATGTAAATAACTGGTGTTTGATGTAATTGTAAATACTACACAGCACCTCTGCCAGATCTTAGCCAATTTCACTGTCTCTCTGAGCTTTATTACTGTTGTGGTTAACTCTTTTCTCTCACACACTATGCCTATTTTCTATCCTTTACTCTCATATCTCATAATGGGACCTCCTACAAGTGGGAGGATTTCTGGATTCAGCTGTGTTTTCTGTATTCAGCTCATAATCATCCCCCCCAACAGAATTCTTAACTCTTTTCCACACTTAACACTTATGCAAAGGATCTCCTATCCCTTTTCTACCTGTAGGTACCTTAAATCCCATAGAGAATACTCCCTCTGTCTGAATCAATTTTGCCTTCCCCCTACAACTGATCACATAAAAGTGTAGGTGGGAGGTGTGAACACCAATATACCTGCTGAAAGAGAACCCACCAACAAAGGAACCACCAACAGACAATAAAAGAAGATGGCAGAGCAGTGAGTGGAAGCCACACTAACCTCAACTCAGTAACAACCTGGAATTACAACTAAACAGTGGAGAAACTATCCAGAATAAACAACTGAACAATAGTGAGAGAAAAGCCTCATAACCACGGACAAGTAGAAGAATCAGATTCAACACAACCTGTCTGCACCTGCACAAAAGCATACAAGATGTGGTGGGTGGAGTCAACCAGCTGAAGGAAAGGACCCACCAAAGAAAGACCCAACAATAATCTAATCTAGGTGCCCATCAGTTAATGAATGGATCAAAAAACTGTGGTACATTTACACAATGGAATTCTATGCAGCGGAAAGAAAGAAGGAGCTCCTACCCTTTGCGACAGCATGGATGGAATTGGAGAGCATCATGCTAAGCGAAATAAGCCAGGCAGTGAAAGACAAATACCATATGATCTCACCTTTAACAGGAACCTAATCAACAAAACAAATAAACAAGCATAATATAAACAATTTCGCTGAATTTGAGAACAGTCTGACAGTGACCAGAGGGGGAGGGGAGGGAATTTCAGGGGAAAAGGGGAACGGTTTAGAGCAACAAGTATAAAGAACTCATGGACAAAAACTATGGGGGGGTGGAAATGGGAGGAAGGTGCGGAGGGCTGGGGTGGTGGGCTGCTGGCGGGGTAAAAGACAGAACACTGTACAATATCAACAATTAAAAATATTGATTAAAAAAACAGAAAAATTAAAAAACAAAAACAAATACATCCAGAGAGTGAACATAAATGACAGCCATAGAGCAGCAACTTCAGGAGATCAAGCAGACTGTACCACTGAATCTCACAGGTCTCCTACCATAGAAGTTCATACCACAAACCCAGGGAGTCAGAACAGATCAATTTAAGAATCAGAGGCTAATAAGGAGAGTCTCACAAACAATGAGAAGACAAAGAAACAAACCCCAGGTGAAAGGAAAGGAGGAAGCCTCAGAAAGAATGCTAAATGAAACAGAGGCAACACAACTATCAGATAGTGAGTTCAAAGCAATTGTTATAAGGAAGCTCAATGAGCTCACATAGAATTAACAAAAACTACAGGGAAACTACAATGAACTCACTGCAAACTACATCAACGTGAAAAAGAAAATAGAAACTATCACCAAGGGCCAAGAGGAAATGAAGAAAACAATTTCTGAACTGAAGAACACAGTATAAGGAATCAAAATCAATCTAGATGAAGCAGAGGATCGAATAAATGAACTGGAGGACAAGGTAGAAAAAACTCCTAGAAAGAGCAAGAAAAGGAAAAAAAAAACACTCAGAAAGAACAGCGATGTGTTAACAGAACTGCAGGACAAGATTAAATGTAATAATATCCATAAAATAGGAATTCCAGTAGGAAAAGAAGAGCAAGGGATACAAAACCTGTTTGAAAAAGTAATGATAGAAAATTTTCCTAATTGGATAAAAGTCACACAAATGCAGGAAACACAGAAAGTCTCAATCAAGAAGAACCCAAAGAGACCCACCTCAAGACACATCATAATTGAAATAGCAAAATTCCAAGACAAAGAGAGAATCTTAAGGGCAGCCAAGGAGAAACAGGAAATAACATACAAGGGAGCCCTGATAAGACTAGCAGCTGACTTCTCAATGGAAATACTCCAGGCCAGAAGCAATTAGCAGGACTTTTCCAAGTAATGAAAAGTAAAGGCCCGCAACCAAGACTACTCTATCTCCAAGGCTCTCAATTAAAATTTCAGGTGATTAGGTTCCTGTTAAAGGTGAGATCATATGGTATTTGTCTTTCACTGCCTGGCTTATTTCGCTTTGCATGATGCTCTCTAGTTCCATCCATGCTGTTGCAAAGGGTAGGAGCTCCTTCTTTCTTTCTGCTGCATAGAATTCCATTGTATAAATGTACCACAGTTTTTTGATCCATTGATTTACTGATGGGCACCTAGGTTGCTTCCAACTCTTGGCTATTGTCAATTGTGCTGCTATGAACATTGTGGGGCATAGGTTCTTTTGGATTGGTGTTTCAGGGTTATTAGGATATAATCCAAGGGTGGAATTGCTGGGTCAAAAGGTAGATCCATTTTTAGTTTTCTTAGAAAATTCCATACTGCTTTCCATAGTGGTTGTATCAGTCTGCAATCCCACTAACAGTGCACTAGGGTCCACTTTTCTCCACAACCTCTCCAACACTTGTTTGTTGCTTTGTTTAGGAAGGCCATTTTGACTGGTGTCAAGTTGTATCTCATTGTAGTGAACAAACAAGCATAATATAAGCAAACACACTGAAATTGAGAACAGGCTGACAGTCACCAGAGGGAAGAGGGGAGGGAATTTCAGGTGAAAAGGGGAAGGGTTTAGAGCAACAAGTATAAAGGACACATGGACAAAGACTATGGGGGGTGGAAATGGGAGAGAGGTGGGGAGGGCTGGGCTGGTGGGCTGGGGTGGGAGTAAAAGACAGAAAATTGTACAAGACCAACAATTAAGAAAATACTGATTTAAAATAATAAATATAAAATGAGATGAATAAGCCATTTCTGGAAAAAATAAAAAAATAAAATGTCAGGTGAAATAAAGAATTTCTCAGACAAAGGAAGCCTCGAAGAATACGCTTCCTCCAAACCATCACTGCAAGAGATGCTAAAGTGTATGTTTTAAGAACAGGAAGAAAAAGAGTGAGAGAGAGAGAGAGGAACACAGGTACAAAAATATGGCAATGAATAAGTACCCATCAAAATAACCTTAAACATTAATGGATTAAATGCTCCAATCAAAAGACATAGAATAGGAGGTTGAAAATGGTGGTGAGATAGCTGGGAGTGGAACTAAGTTCTTTCTGTGCTTAGTTGGAACACCTAGCCAATCTTCTGAAGAACAGAGTGAAGAACCAACAAAATGCCAGCTTATATGACATGTGTAGGCCAAAATTGTACAGGACATTGAAAAACAGATGGTGAGGAGATTGTGTTGGGATGGTAAGGTTCCTGGGATCTGCATAGGGACCTATGCTGCTGTGGCTCTCTGCCTGGTGCCTGCCACTGGATACTGGGAGGAGAGTGAGAGCACTAGCACCCTCCCCTACCAGAGCAGGGAGGGCAGCCTAGCACCAGGAAGAACCTGGATGCTTGAAGTCACTGAGGGGAATAGAAATGAAGTGTGAGGTGTACACCCGCTGGGACTGTGGTCGCCAGCTAGATCATTACTACAGAAATTGGTGAGCTAGGCTATACCTGGAGGAGGGAGAAGAGTTGGGCTGTGTCGGGTGCTGACACTAATAGTCTCCAGACATGTTAGAAAGTTAGGGTGTGTGAAAAGCTGTGTACTTGTTAAAAACAGTGGCACCTGCTTTGTAAGAACTCTTGCACAGTGGCTGCCTTGCCCTGATGGTTATTTGAGCTGTGCACTCATGCTTGGCTCAGGAAACTCTCCCCACAATGAATTCAAGCCACGTACCAACACTTGACTTGGGCAGCTTGCTGGGCAGCTGATTCATCACGCTGGCCCTGAGAATAATTAAAACTGCTTGCTTGCACTGGACTTGGGATGCTACCCTGGTGATTATGTCATGCCACTCACTCTGAGGCTGATTCTGGCTATTCCAGGCACCACTAACCTGAGGTGGCTCAAACTTGACTTGTGCTGCTCTTCCAGAGTCTGAGTGGCTGCTCTAAGCTGCTTACATATGCTTGACTTGTGCTTCTCATCCAGAGGCTGAGTGGTGCAGTGCACCTAGGGGCTGACTGGTGCTGCTTGCCCTGTGGTGGGCTCGGGCCATGTGGGCTTGCAAAAAGCAAGGAGGAGGAACACCTCATGGACCTCAGCACAACTGGTGAATTAAAGGCACAGGCTTGGCACAGATGGACAGAGGGGGCCTGGCACCTCAGGGAGGATCTGGGTGGGAGGTTGGACAATTATGAATATTGTGGCCTAGACCTATACCCATCCTTACAAAAACATAGGAAGGGAGAAAAACAAAGCCCACCACCCTCTTCCTACAGCATCCAGGAAGACCAGCAGAACTCTCTCAACAGGTTGAAAGTCAGTGGGAGGCTTACTATTTTTATTTCCCCTCTCTATTTTATTCCTTTTTTCTTGCCCCTAGGAGATAATGCGGCGTGGATTTATGAAAGGTCCAGAGACAGATCCAAAGGAGGAGCACAAGGCTAACCCTGAAAACTGAGGAACTGAGACAAATTTCACTTTTCTATCCCATAGAACTGACATTTTATTGTTTGTTTGTATTATTATTATTATTATTATTATTATTAATTCTTTTGTTTTATTAGTATTTTTTATTTATCTTCTTTCTGTTTAGTTTTCTTCATTTTATTTCTCTGTTTAATTGCATTGTTTGACTGATTTTCCTTATTTCTCTTTAATATTGTATTTTAATTTCCCTTCTTTCACTTCACTTTTGTTCCAATAACACACTACTTTTGCTTGTGTACTTTCTATTCTGGTTATCCAAATTGTATATTTCTTGTCATATTATTGTTGTTCCAGTACCGTTGTAAATAATTGTTGTTCCATATAATTGTAAATACTACACAGCAACCCTCTTTGATCTTAGCCCACTTCACTTTATTCCTAAGCTTTATTATTGTTGTGGTTAACTCTATTCTCTCTCACACTGCACCTACTTTCTATCCTTAACTCTCACTGTATCTCATCATCTAACCTTGCACAAGTGCTCTGTTTTCTGGATTCAGCTCACAATCCTCCTCCCTGCTAACACGAGTCTTATCTCTCTTTCACCTTTTATAAAAAGTGGCTAGTTGAGTGAAATAGCACAGTTAACACTATACTTATTGGAAAAATCTGCTATCTCTTCTATACTTACTGGTACTTTAGATCCCATAAAATAGTGTCCCACTGTCTTAATCCATTTTGCCTGGTCACTGCCGCTGATCACATACAAGATTAGGTGGGAGCTTTGAAAATCAGTATACCTGTTGGAGAGAAACCACCCACAAAGGAACCACCAAAAGGTAAAAACCCAAGTACAGTGAGACAGCCCACACAACTAGAAGAAAGGGCAAACCTAGAGCATCCAGACAAGGAGATCAAAGAGACCATACTACTCAACCCCATAGAATTCCTACCATAGAAGTTCACCCTACGAAGACAGCAGCTAGCAAAGCAAATCATCAAGAAGCACAGAAACAAACAAAAAGAGTCACCTAAAATGGGGAGACAAAAAAAGAATGTGCAATCAAAAGGAATGAAAGACTCCCCACTAAAAGAGCTAAGTGAAATTGAGGTAAACAAACTATCAGATATAGAATGCAAAATAATGGTTATAAGGATGCTCAAGGAACTCACGGACAACTACAAGGAACTGAGTGAAAACTACAACAGTATGAAAAGGAAATAGAAACCATAAACAAAAACCAGGAATATATATATATATATATACATATATACATATATACATACACACACACATATACATACACATACATATACACGCACATATACATACACACACATATACATACATATATATACATATACATACACACATATATACATATATACATACATACATATACATATACATATATATATATAAAACACACCAGAAGAAATTACAAGCAGGCTGGATGAAGGAGAGGATCGAATCAGAGAGCTGGAAGACAAGGTAGGAAAAAAATGCGCAGAAAGAGGAAGAAAAGTAAAAGGGACTCAGAAATAAAGAAGAGGTGTTAAGGGAACTGCAGGACAACATGAAATGTAATTATATCCTTATAATAGGGATACCAGAAAGAGATGAAAAAGAGAAAGGGATAAAAGCCTGTTTGAAAAATTCATGATGGAAAAGTTCCCTAATTTGATGAGAGAAAAAGTCACACAAATCCAGGAAACACAGAGAGTCCCAATCAAGAGGAACACAAACAGGTCCACTTCAAGACACATCATAATTAAAATGAAAAATTAAAGGCAAAACAAGGGAGAAACAGGAGAGACATACAAGGGAGTACCGATATGACTAGCAGCTGACTTTTCAATGTAAATGCTCCAAGCCAAAAGGCTATAGCAAGGAATATTCCAAATAATGATAAGCAAAGGCCTGCAACCAGGACTATTTTATCCACCATGGCTCTCAATTAAAATGGAAGGCCAAATAAGGAGCTACCCTGACAAAAGAAGCCTCAAAAATACACCTCATCCAAACCATCACTATAAGAGAAGCTAAAGGGTCTGCTTTAAGAAAAGGAAAAATATGACTGAGCAAGAGAGGAACACAGGTATGAAAAAATGGTAATGAATAACCTTAAATATAAATGGATTAAATGCTTTAGTCACAAGACATAGAATAGGTAAATGGATAAGAAATCATGACCCATACATATGCTGCCTGCAGGAGACCCACCTCACAACAAAAGACCTACACAAACTGAAAGTGAAGGTTGGAAACAAACATTCCAAGCAAATGGACAGAAAAAAAAAGCTTTGGTAGCAATACTCATACCAGAGAAAATAGACTTCAACAAAAGGGCCATTAAAGTGACCCAGAAGGTAACTTCTTGAATCCATCAAGAAGACATAAACATTTTACATATATATGCACCCAACAAAGCAGCAACCAAATATATAAGGAAAATCTTGGAGGAGTTCAAGAAAGATATTGACAGCAACACAATTATAGTAGGGGATTTTAACACCCTGCTGTCAGAAATGGACAGATCTTCCAAACAAAATATCAACAAAGATATTGTGGTATTGAACAATGTCCTAGATCAAATAGACTTAATTGATACATATAGATCCTTTCATCCCAAAGAAGCAAAATACACATTCATTTCAAATGCACATGGAACATTTTCAAAGGTAGACCACATGATAAATTAAAACACAAAGGAATCCTCAACAAATTCAAGAAAATAGAAATCATATCAAGCAGTTTCTCTGACCACAAGAGACTGAAACTAGAAGTCAACCCCAAGGGGGGAGGAACAAAAACAAACACTCAAACTCATGGAGACTGAATAGCATGCTATTAAATAATGAATGAGTCAAGAATGATATTAAAGAAAAAATCAAAAAGGTTTTGGAAAGAAATGAAAAAAGACTCAGAACAATCCAAAACTTATGGGACACAGCAAAGGCAGTCCTGAGAGAGAAGTTCATATCAATACAGGCCTACCTAAAAAAGACAGAAACATTTGAATTAAACAACCTAACCCCACACCTACAAGAACTGGAGTAACAACAACAAAGATAGCCCAGAGCAAGTAGAAGAATGGAAATAACCAAGATCTGAGCAGAACTAAACAACAGCATAGAGTCTAATAGAACAATTCTAAGAATCAATAAATCCAGGAGCTGGTTCTTTGAAAAGATCAACAAAATCAACAAGCCTTTAAGCATGCTCATTAAGAAAAAAAAAAGAGACTGGACCTGAATAAACACAATCAGAAATGAAAGATCAGGAATTACAACTGATCCCGCAGAAATACAAAGGATTGTAAAAAATTACTATGAACTACATGCCAAGAAATCTGAAAACCTAGGTGAAATGGACAATTTTCTAGAAAAAAAAATCTTCCAAAACTCAATGAACAAGAAGCAGAAATCTTGAACAGACCAATAACAACTGATGGAATTGAAGCAGTAATCAAAAAGCTTCCAACACACAAAAGCCCTGGATCACACGGTTTCACAGTAGAATTCTACAAAGCATGTAAGGAAGAGTTAACCCATATCCTTCAAAGACTATTCCAAACAATCCAAGAAGATGGAATAATCCCAAAATCTTTTTAAGAAGCCAGCATCATCCTGATCCCAAAATCAGATAAAGACACAACAAAGAAGGAAAACTTCAGGCCAATATAACTGATGAACGTAGACACTAAAATCCTCAATAACATACTTGCAAACTGCATCCAGCAATATATTAAATATATCATACACCATAATCAAGTGTGATTCATCCCAGGGATGCAAGGATGGTACAATATTCGCAAATCAATAAACATAATACATCACATAAACAAAAGCAAATACAAAAATCATATCAATAGATGCAGAAAAATTATTTGATAAGGTACGACATGCATTTAGGATAAAAACACTTAGCAGAGTGGGAATAGAGGAAGCATTGCTCAACAAAATGAAGGCCATATATGAGAGACCTACAGCCAACATCATACATAATGGGCAAAAGCTAAAAGCTTTCCCACTAAAATCAGGAACAGAACAAGTTTGTCCACTTTCACTACTTCTATGCAACATAGTATTAGAAGTTATAGCCACAGCAATCAGACAAGAAAAAGAAATAAAATGCATCCAAATTGCAAAAGAGGAAGTAAATCTGTCATTGTTTGTAAATGACATCATAGTGTAGACAGAAAATCCTATAAATTCCATCAAAACACTGCTTGACCTAATAAATAAAATTGGAAAAACAGTGGTATACAAAGTCAATATTCAGAAATCAAAGGCATTTTTGTATACCATCAATGAAATATCAGAAACAGATATCAGGGAAAAATTTCCATTTGATAATCCAACAAGGAAAATAATGTACAAAGTGTAATCTTAAGTAAGGAGTTAAAATATTTGTACTCATAAAACTACACAACACTGAAGAAAGACATTAAATAACACACAAAAAATTGAAGCATATACCCTATCCATGGATTGGAAGAATTAACATTGTCAAAATGTCCATATTGTCCAAAGAAATTTATAGATTCAACTAATGATATATTTCTGAAATATAGAAGAAACATTTTAAAAATGTATATGGAACCATAAATGAGCCCAAGCAGCCACAATAATTTTGAGAAAGCAGAACAAAGTAGGCGGAATCAAAATACCTTACATTAAGCTGTATTAAAAGGACAGTGCAATCAAAGAGCCTGTTACTGGCATAAGAACAGACACATAAACCAATGGAACAGAATAGACAGCCCAGAAATAAACCCAAGTCTCTATTGTCAATTAATATTTGACAAAGGGGGCAGCACATTAAATGGAGTAAAAATAGCCTCTTCAACAAATAAAGTTGGGAGATGTGGACAGCTATGTGTAAAAAAAAATGAAACTTGAGCACCAACTTACACCATACACAAAAATAAATTCAAGGTGGATAAAAGACTTAAATATAAGTCATGACACCATAAAAGTGCTTCAGGAGAACATAGGTAGGAAAATCTCAGATATTCCATGAAGCAATATTTTCACTGATGTGTACCCTAGAGCAAAGGACACAAAGGAAAAACTAAACAAATGGAATCTCATCAAAATAAAAAGCTTCTGCATGGCTGAAGAAAACAGCATTAAAATGAAAAGAGAATCAACTGTATGGGAAAACATATTTTCCAATGATATCTCAGACAAGGGTTTGGTCTCCAAAGTATATAAAGAACTCACACAACTCCACTCTAAGAAGACAAGCAACCCAATTAAAAAATGGGCAAAAGACCTGAACAGACACTTTTCCAAGGAGGACATACAGAGGTCCCAGAGACATATGAAAAAATGCTCAGCATGACTAGTCATCAGAGAGATTCAAATTAAAACCACAATGAGATACCACTTCATCCTAGTGAGAATGGCCACCATAAACAAATCAACAAACAAGTGTTGGAGTGGATGTGGAACAAAGGAACCCCTAGTGCACTGTTGGTAGGAATGCAGACTGGTGTAGCCACTGTGGGAAACAGTATGGAATTTCTTCAGAAAGCTAAAATGAAAGTGCCTTTTGGCCTGGCAATTCCACCACTGGGTGTATATCTTAGGAACCATGAAACACCAACCCAAGACAACCTATGCAACACAATATTCATAACAGCACAATTTACAATAGCCAAGTGCTAGAAGCAGCCTAAGTGCCCATCAATAAATGAATGGATAAAAAACATCTATGGTATATTTACACAATGGAATACTATGCAGCAGAAAGAACAAAGTACCTCCTACTATGTGTGAAAGTATGGATGGAACTGGAGAGCATTATGCTAAGTGAAATAAACCAGGTGGTGAAAGACAAATACCATATGATCTCACCTTTAACTGGATCCTAATAAACTAAACAAACAAATAAGTAAAATATAACCAGAGACATTGGAATTAAGAAGTAACTGATGGTAAACAGTGGGGAGGTGGGAGGTGATAATGGAAGGAAAAGGGGAAAGGGTTTTGAGGAACAAGTATGGGCCAAGATGGAGATGTAGGCAGACACACTGTGCCTCCTCTCACAACAAAAATTAAGGACAATGAATATTTGGAAACAATAAAACAACCAGAGCTAATAGAAAATTGAACTGTACGGAAGTCCAACAACCATTCATCCAGATCAGTAAGAGGGGTGCAGTCCTGGCAGGAAAAAGTGGACGTGCGGACCCAGGAATGCGAGCAGCAGCGGCTGGCAGTTCCCAGGTGCACAGGGGGCGGCTGGCGGTCCCTGGGCCCACTGGCGGCAGCTGGCAGACCCCGGCCACAGGGGGGCAACTGTGCACACCCAGTGAGACCGCATAAGGTGGCTAGCTGACCAGGTGGTCCCACATTTGCGAACACAGACAGTCCAGGCAAAGGGGAAGTGGTGGAAGGGACTGAATCCAGGAGAGAGTAGAGCAGGCGCCATTGTTCCCTCTCAGACCCCGCCCCGACAAACAGCATCACAACCCAGCGACTGGGCTGCCTCACACTGAGGAGAGCCTGAGGCTCCTATTCTCACTACTTAACAGCATGCTGGCACGCGAGCAAAGATAATCCAGGCGAAGGGGAAGCAGCGGAAGGGACCGGAGTCCAGGAGAGAGCAGAGCAGGCGCCATTCTTCCCTCTCAAACCCCGCCCCCAACTATAGCATCACAACCCAGCGACTGGGATGCCCTGCCCTGAGGAACACCTAAGGCTCCACCCCTCACTATGTAATAGCCTCGACCAGACTAAAACCAAACCAAACCAAAACAAACCAAACCAAACCACCAAAAATGGCTCAAACCGGAGACCAAATAAAAGCCCCAGAGCCAATTCCTCTAAGCCATGAAGAGATAGCCAACCTATCAGATGCTCAGTTCAAAGCACTGGTCATCAAGATGCTCACAGAATTGGTTGATTTTGCTCACAAATTAGATGAAAAAGTGCAGGCTACAATACGTGAAATGAAGGAAGACACATGGGGAACCAATAGAGATGGGAGGAAAACTGGGACTCAAATCAATGGAGTGGACCAGAAGGAAGAAACTAACAACCAAACAGAAAACGAGGAAGAAACAAGAATTCAAAAAAATGAGGAGAGGCTTAGGAACCTCCAGGACATCGTTAAACATCCCAATATCCAAATTATAGGGGTCCCAGAAGGGGAAGAAGAACAACAACAAGTGGAAAACTTACTTGAACAAATAATAAAGGAGAACTTCCCCAATCTGGCAAAGGAAATAGACTACCAGGAAGTTCAGAGAGTCCCAAAGAAGTTGGACCCAAGGAGGAACACACCAAGGCACATCAGAATTCCATTAGCCAACATTAAAATGAAGGAGAGAATTCTAGAAGCAGCAAGGCATAAGGGGACAGTCACCTACAAAGGAGTTCCCATCAGACTGTCAGCTGATTTCTCAAAAGAGCCCTTGCAGGCAAGAAGGGGCTGGAAAGAAATATTTGAAATCTTGAAAAGCAGGGACCTACATCCAAAATTGCTCTATCCAGCAAAGCTGTCATTTAGAATGGAAGAGCAGATAAAGTGCTTCTCAGATAAGGTCCAGTTCAAGGAGTTCATCATCACCAAGCCCTTATTATATGAAATGTTAAAGGGAATTATCTAAGAAAAAGATAAAAAATATCACAATGAAAAGACAGCAAACTCACCGCTTTTAAGAACGACACCTAAAACAAAAGCAAACTAAGCAAACATCTAGAACAGGAACAGAACCACAGAAATGGAGATCATAAGGAGAGTTAGCAACAGGGGCGTGGGAGGAGGAGAGGGGGGGAAGGTACAGAGAATAAGTATTATAGATGGTGGGTAGAAAATAGACAGAGGGAGGCAAGAATAGTGTGGGAAAGATAGAAGCTAAAGAACTTAAGACACATGGACATGAACTAAAGGGGGGAAATGTGGGTGGGAGGGGTTGTGCAGTGGGGAGGGGAATGATGGGGGAGAAATGGGACAACTATAATAGCATAATCAATAAAACATTAAAAAATTAAAAAAAGAATACATGGACAAAACAAACGGTGTGAGGTCAGGGGAGGAAGTTGGGGAAGACTGGGTTGGGGATTAGTGGTGGGGAGAAAATGCAGACAACAGTACTTGAACAACAATAAAAAACTTTTTTAAAAAAGTCAGTTTATGTAATTTCTCTTAAGTAGTGTAAAGATCCAATTATAGCCTAGCTCATTGATTTGTATTTCAGTAGGTGAAGTTCTACCCCAACAAGTTTTCAAATGGGCTCCACTGGGGACTCACAGGGCAGGGTACCCTACATATTTGCAAACAATGACACACTTTGCCAAAATATTTAAACTGCCCGAGGAATTGGTTCATCACTTCTGTTTTAAACATTAAGGTTTTGAGAGAAATGTAGTTTGAAAAAGTGTGCTGTTGCTAAACACAAACACACACACACACACACACACACACACTCACACTATTCAAGCCATTCACTGAACACACCATTATTTAAACTCATTTCTGCTCTTGCATGTGATACTTCTGCCTGGTTTAACCACAGCTCTTAGTAGATTGTCATCCACCGATTTCAGACAAAAAAATACTTTCTTCTCTAAATAGTGTTTTTGTATTTACCATTATTGTAAGGCTTCTTGTGTTATATCATAACTATATTATTACATGTACTGGCAATTCAACTTTTGAAATTTCACTTGAGTATGTATTCTTCATTCTCTCTACCAATACTTTAATTCAGTTTACCATGATCTCTCATCTGAATTATTGTGACTGAATCCCTTAGTGATCCTTTTCTATCTACTTTTCCATACCTCCACCAAGGTGACCCATCTAAGATGCTATTGCCCTAAGTTATAAAGCTTATGATTCTTAGTGTAGCTAACTTGTCCCTATTTTACTCTTCAGGCTTCTTGAACATGCCCCTCCATTGAGTCACAGACTTTTCTGAGAGCTTCTCAGGTATAATCCACAACCACGCCCCTTATCTCAGGGCAATGAGAAACTGAATTAAAAAGCAGATCACTCCAGATTGGTACATGGCAGGTTTAATAAGTAAGGGAACTTAGGAGGCTTGTCTTGGGCAGAAGCAAGATGAGCAGTTTTTTGTTTTTGTTTTTGTTTTTTTTTTTGTTTGTTTCATTCACTGGCCAAATTTCAGAAGTGTATATATTTGTATATTGGGTTGGTCAAAATTACACTTGCTTTTTTTCTGTATGATGGCTCTAGTAGTGCTTAGTTGTCTTTAGCTTCATTCAAAACAATTTTGCTAGATTGTATTGTGACAGCTGTCATATTAGCATGCATTAAAAAAACTTACCAAATTGGATTATGAATAAAACCTGAGAAGGAAGATGGCGGTGTGGTACGAGGGAACAGATTCCACTTCCCTCTACACACGGGAGGAAAAACCTGGCTGATCTATGGAAGAGCAGAGCAGACAAGGAACAGTAACACAGCATATTTGAGAATAGGAGATCGAAAATTGTAGTGGACATTGAAAAACCAGTTCGTAAGGAGAGTACATCAGAACAATAGGAGCCCAGGGATCAGCATGGAGACCAGGGTTGCTGAGGCCCTGGCATGGCACTTGCCAGGCCTGCTCCAGGGCTCTAGGGAAGGAGCTGGGTCAACCACTGAAAAAGGCTGAGCTATCCTGGTTGCCCCGCATGACTAGAGGTGACTGCACATGTGAACTGAGACAGCTGCATGAAAATAAACACCCATGCGTGACCCCAGATAATAGTGGGATCATAGGCATGAGCAAGATTATAGGCGCTTGTCACTGGAGTCAGCTATGGGACCATAGCCGCGTGCGTGCGAACGCAGACAGTTCAGGGTCATAGGCGCACAGGCGTGAGATGGCTGTGGGATCGTAGGCACCACAACACCACAGAAAGCTGCGCTAGGGACAGCAGAGATGGCTACCTGAGACTGGAGTCCCGAGCTCACACCCATAAACTCGGAAAAGTGTGCGCACTCCAGGAGGCTCAGAAAACACACCTGAAGCCCTGTGTGGAGAGGCACCACACTAACTCTGAGAACACTAGTAGCACAATGATGACTGAGTGCTGAACACAGAGAAAAGCAATATCGTCACCCCTCAGCCATTGCAGCCAGCAAGACCAGAAAAGCTGGCTCAGCAAGTTTGAAAACAACAAGAGTTTTTTGTTTGGTATTTTGTTTTTGTTTGTTTCTTTGTTTTTGTTTTTTTTTTTTACTTTGTTTCCTTCTTTTGTGTTTTTTTTTTTTTGTGTGTGTGTGTGTGTATCTGTCTGTTTATAGAATTGTTCTTAATTATTATTTATTTATTATTTTTATCTTCTTTTTTACTCCCCAACTCCTTTTGCCTTTTTTTACTTCTTCCTTGTTTTATTTCCTCTTCCTTTCTTTCCAATTTTATCTCTTCTACCTTCCTCTTTTTTTTCATTTTTCCCTCTTTTCTCCTTATAAATACCCATGAGTGAGACAAAAACAAACAAACAAACATGGAACTGTTAAAAAAACAAAACAGAGTCGGTCCCCCAAAAGAGGGTATCCCAGTAGCTGAGAGAGTGTAAGCTGTGAACAACAGGATATCTGAAGGAGACTCCACTACTGAATCTCACAGGTATTTTACCACAGAAGTTCACACCATAAACCCAGGGAGCCAGAACAGATCAATTTAAGAAGTAGAGGCTAACAAGAAGAGTCTTACAAACAACGGGAAGATAAAGAAACAATCCCGAAATGAAAGGAAATAAGGAAGCCCCAGAAAGAAAGCTCAATGAAACTGAGGCAACTCAACTATCAGATATCGAGTTCAAAGTAATGGTTGCCAGGAAGCTCCAGGAGCTCTCAGTGAGCTACCAGAAACTATGGGGAAGCTATGATGAACTCACTGCAAACTATATCAACATGAAAAAGGAAATAGAAGCTATCCACAAGGGCCAAGAGGAAGTGAAGAATACAATTTCTGAACTGAAGAACACAGTAGAAGGAATGAAAAAGCAGACTCCACAAGGCAGATCAGATCAGCCAGTTGGAGGACAAAATAGGAAAAAAAAAAAAAAAACACCCAGAAAGAGCAAGAAAAGGAAAAGAGGCTCAGAAAGAATGAAGAGGGATTAAGAGAAATGCAAGACCACATGGAACATAATAATATCCGTATAATAGGAATACCAGAAGGGGAAGAAGAAGAGCAAGGGATAGGAAACCCATTTGAAAAAGTAATGATGAAAAACTTCCCTATCAATGACAGAAAAAGTCATACAAATCAAAGAATCACAGAGAGTCCCAACCAAGAAGAACACAAACAGGCCCACTTCAAGACACATCATAATTAAAATGGCAAAATTCCAAGACAAAGAGAGAATCTTAAAGGCATCAAGGGAAAAAAGAAAGTAACATACAAGGGATCCCCAATAAGGTTAGCAGCTGACTTCTCAATGAAAACACTCTAAGCCAGAAGAGAATGTTAAGAAATATTCCAAGCAATAAGAAACAAAGGCCTGCAACCAAGACTACTTTATCCAGCAAGGCTTTCAATCAAGATAGAAGGACAAATAAGGAGCTTCCCAGACAAAAGAAGTCTAAAAGAATACACATTTACCAAACTAATTGCGCAAGAGATACTAAAGGAACTGCTTTAAAGAAAGGATGGAAGGAGGCGGGGGGGAGCGGAGGAAGGGGGGGAGAGGGAGATGGGGAGAGAGAGAGAAACACAGGTAAGAAAATGCCAATGAACAAATACCTATCAATGATAACCTTAAATGTAAATGGATTAAATGCCCCAGTCAAAAGACATAGAATAGCTGAATGGATAAGAAAGCATGACCCACACATATGCAGCCTACAAGGGACCCACCTCAGGACAGAAGACCTACACAGTCTCAAAGTGAAGGGCTGGAAACAAATTTTCGAAGCAAATGGACAGGGAAAAAAAGCCGGGGTAACAATACTCCTATCAGACAAAATAGACTTCAAAAGAAGAATCACAAAGAGACACCCAGAAGGTCACTTCCTAATACTGAAGGGAAAAATTCACCAAGAAGACATAAACATTGTAAATATATATGCACCTAATGTAGGAGCACTTAAATACATCAAGAAAATCTTGGAGGACTTCAAGAAATATATAGACAGCAACACAATTATAGCAGGTGTTTTTAACACCCCACTGTCAAAAATGGACAGATCGTCCAAACAAAATATCAGCAAAGTTATTGTGACATTGAACAACACTCTAGATGAAATGGACTTAACATATACATATATAGAGCTCTTCATCCCAAAGAAAATAAATACACATTCTTTTCAAATGCACATGGAACATTTTCAAAGACAGACCACATGATAGGACACAAAGCAAGCATCAACAAATTCCAAAAAATTGAAATCATACCAAGCATTTTCTCCTAACACAGGGGATAGTAACTAGAAACCCACAGCAAGGGGAAAAACCAAAAACCCTCAAAATCATGGAGATTGTATAGCATGCTATTAAATAATGCATGGCTCAGGAATGAAATTAGGGAGGAAATCAAAAAGTTTCCGGAAATGAAAGAAAATGAACTCATAACAACCCAAATTTATGGGACAAAGCAAAGGCAGTCCTCAGTGGGAAGTTCATAGTGATATGGGCCTACCTGAAAAACATAAAAACATTTCTAACTAACAACCTAACCCTATGCCTACAAGAACTCCAGGAACAACAAGAAAGACAGCCCAGAGCATGTAGAAGGAAGGAAATAACCATGATCAGAGCAGAGTTAAATGACATACAGACTAAAATCACAATTCTTTTTTTTAAAATATTTATTTATTTATCTTTAGAGGGGAAGGGTAGGAGAGAGGGAGAAGGAGAGAAATATCAATGTATGGTTGCCTCTTATGTGTCCCATGCTGGGAACTGGCCTGCAACCCAGGCATGTGCCCTGACTGGGAATCGAACCGCGATCCTTTGGTTCAGAGGCCCGCGCTCAAACCACTGAGCTGCACCAGCCAGGGCCTAAAATCACAATTCTAAGGATAAGTCCAGGAGCTGGTTCTCTGAAAAGATAAACAAAATTGACAAACCTTTAAGCAGGCTCATCAGGAAAAAAAGAGAGAGGACTCAAATAAACACAATCAGAAATGAAAGAGGAGAAATTATAACTGACACCACAGAAATACAGAGTATTGTAAAGTATTATTATGAAGAAAATTATGCCAAGAAATTTGAAAACCTAGGTGAAATGGACAAGTTTCTAGAAAAATATAATCTACAAAGAAGAAGCAGAAATCCTGGACAGACTAATAACAGCAGATGAAATTGAAGCAGTAATCAAAAACTGCTAGCACACAAAAGCCTGGACCTAATGTTTTCACAGGAGAATTCTACAAAACATTTAAGGAAGATCTAACCCCTATCCTTCACAGACTATTCAATAAAATCCAAAATGATGGAAGACTCCGAGACTCTTTTTATGAAGCCAGCATCATCCTAATCCCAAAACCAGATAAAGACACAACAAAGAAGGAGAACTTCAGGCCAATATTGCTGATAAAAATAGATGGTAAAATCCTCAACAAAATATTGGCAAACCGCATCCAACAATACATTAAAAAGATCATACTCCATGATCAAGTGGGATTCATCCCAGAGATGCAAGGATGGTTCAACATTCACAAATCAGTAAATGTAATTCATCACATAAACAAAAGCAAAGACAAAAGTCACATGATCATATCAATAGATGAAGAAAAAGCATTTGATAAGGTACAACACCCATTTATGATAAAAACACTCAGCAAAGTGGGAATAGAGGGAGCATTCCTCAACATAATAAAGGCCATATATGAGAGACCTACAGTGAACATCATACTCAACAGGCAAAAACTAAAATCTTTCCCACTAAGATCAGGAACAAGACAAGGTTGACCACTTTCACCACTTCTATTCAATATAGTATTGGAAGTCTTAGCCACAGCGATTAGACAAGAAAAGGAAATAAAAGGCATCCAACTCGAAAAGGAGGATCAAAACTATCATTGTTTGCATATGACATGATAGTGCATGTAGAAAATTCTATAGACTCGGCCAAAAAACTGCTCGACCTAATAAATGAATTAGGCCAAACAGCTGGATACAAAGCCAATATCCAGAAATCAAAGGCATTTTTGTATACCGAAAATGAAACAGCAGAAGCAGAAATCGAGAAAAAAAAACTCCCATTTGATATAGCAAAAAGAAAAATAAAATACCTAGGAATAAACCTAACCAAGGAAGTAAAGGACTTGTATACAGAAAACTATACAACACTGAAGAAAGAAATCAAGGAAGACACAAACAAATGGAAACACATACCGTGTTCATGGATCGGAAGAATTAACATCATCAAAATGTCCATACTTCCCAAAGCGATTTACAGATTCAATGCAACACCTATTAAAGTACCAATGGCATATTTCAGAGACATAGAACAAACACTTCAAAATTTATATGGAACCATAAATGACCTGGAATAGCTGCAGCAATCTTGATAAAGAAGGGCAAAGTAGGAGGGAATCACAATTCCTGATACCAAACTGTATTACAAAGCCACTGTAATCAAAACAGCCTGGTACTGGCATAAAAACAGGCACATGGACCAGTGGAATAGAACAGAGAGCTCAGAAATAAATTCAAATCTCTACAGTCAATTAATATTCGAGAAAGGGGGCAGCAACATAAAATGGAGCCAAAATAGCCTCTTCAACAAGTGGTGTTGGGAGAACTGGACAGCTACGTGCAAGAAAATGAAACTTGAGCACCAACTTACACCATACACAAAAATAAATTCAAGGTGGATAAAAGATTTAAATATAAACCATGACAACATTAAAGTCCTAGAAGAGAACATAGGCAGGAAAATCTCAGATATTCCATGCAGCAACATTTTTACAGATATGTTCCCTAAAGCAAGGGACATAAAGGAAAGAATAAACAAATTGGAGCTCCTCAAAATAAAAAGTTTCTTCACAGCCAAAGAAAACAACATTAAAATAAAAAGAGAAGCAACTGTATGGGAAAACATATTTACCAATGATATATCAGACCAGGGTTTAATCTCCAAAATATATAAAAAACTTACACGACTCCACTCTAAGAAGACAAGCAACCCAATTAAAAAATCGGCAAAGGACTTGAACAAACACTTCTCCAAGGAGGACATACAGAGGATCCAGAGACACGTGAAAAGATGCTCAGTATCGCTAGCTATCAGAGAGATGCAAATTAAAACCACAATGGGATACCACTTGACACCGGTCAGAATGGCCATCATAAACAAAGCAACAAACAGCAAATATTGGAGAGGTTGTGGAGAAAAAGGGACCCTAGGGCACTCTTGGTGGGATTGCAGACTGATACAACCACTGTGGAAAGTAGTATGGATTTTCTAAGAAAACTAAAAATGGATCTACCTTTTGACCCAGCAATTCCACTGCTAGGACTATATCCTAAGAACTCTGAAACACCAGTCCAAATGAACCTATGCACCCCAATGTTCATAGCAGCACAATTTACAATAGCCAAGTGTTGGAAGCAACCTCGGTGCTTATCAGTAAATGAATGGATCAAACAACTGTGGTAAATTTACACAATGGAATTCTATGCAGCAGAAAGAAAGACGGTGCTCCCACCCTTTGCAATGGCATGGATGGAACTGGAGAGCATCTTGCTAAGCGAAATAAGCCAGGCAATGAAAGACAAATACCATGTGATCTCACCTTTAACAGGAACCCAATAAACAAAACAAACAAACAAACAAGCATAATATAACCAAAGACACTGAAATTGAGAACAGGCTCACAGTCACCAGAGGGGAGAGGGGAGGGAATTTCCAGGGAAAAGGGGAGGAGTTTACAGGAACAAGTATAAAGGACACATGGATACAATCTATGGGGGGTGGAAATGGAGGGATATGGGGAGGGCTGGGGTGGTGGGCTGTGGTGGGAGTAAAAGACAGAAAACTGTACAAGATGAACAACTAATGTAAAAATTAAAAAAAAAAACTAGTTCTGACAAAGATAAAATAATAATAAAAATAAAAATCATCAAAAAATATCTCTTGAATGAATGAGGGATAAATATTTGGAATGAGGACATATGTCTGACATAGGGTATGTCCTTTACTCTGGGCTCTTAGGTCATTCCCAAATAACAGGCCATAGCACTTCAAAGCATGACATAGGGAACCATGGTGTTTCTAGACTATGCTCAGAGTTAGCTTGGTATAATCTACACAAACTTATAGTTACTTGTACTAAAACTATATTAAATAGAGCTTCAGAGTCTAATAGCTACTGCAATGTACACTGCAGCATAATCAGTAGCAGTAAAACAAAGACATTAGGAAAATGAGATTGATGAAGGGCTAAGGGAAAAGGAAATCTGGGAATTGTAGGGACTAAACAGTAGTCACAGCTGTTGACTCTGGGAGACAACAGAACAAGAAGAGGATAAAAAGAGTAATAAAAGGCCATTGAAAACACACCTGTTACTGTAGGAGACAGGCCTTGGCCCGTATCCAGTTACATGCCTAGGACAATTTGCTCTTCTGATTTTAAACTCTGAGCAATCAAGGGATAAAATTGGACTAAATTAGGTCATTATTCTAACATTTCCTATTGGCAATATTCTTTCTATATTACTGGGCAAAGAAATATACTTATAAATACATAAAATAAATTTTATAAATATATATTTATAAATATATATATTTATGAATGTGTATTTATAAATATATACTTAACTATATATAGTTAAAACTAAAGCAAAGACAATTATCTTTTAAATATATGTATAAAATATCAATAATACAAGAAAAAGAAAATTATCGAGCTACTAATCATTTAACTCAAATGTAATCTTACTGTTAACTTTTTCTAATATCCTCTCTTGCAGATAAGTATAATTTTGAGAAATCTTATCATCCATATGTTATTATTAAAATATTGTATTTTTAATTTCCCAGATGGCTTAGATTCATAGAAATCTAGTTTGATAACATAAGTACCATATTTTAAAGATCTATGAAAATATGTAGATAGCTTAATAAATCAGATAATGTGGACAGGCAGCCACAACTATTTAGATAAAAATGGAAACATTTAATAAAATATCGATTTATTTCTATATGACGACAGAATACAATTTCTATTTTGAATGTGAACTTTTCAATATAACCATGTGAACATTGCAAAAACAGTTTTTAGTTATTCATTTCTCTGTACAGATGAGATTGTTGCTGTATCAACAAGATTAACAAGCAAAATTTCATTTATATTAATTCATACTGAGGTAGGCAGGCTTGGCAGGAAGAAGTTTCTTCAAAATTTCTACATTTTGCTGTTTTGTGTATTTGCTATTAGGTAAGCCAAATAATTTTGTAACTACCACCATCCATAGTTTCCATAGTGTCAGTTCTAGTGGAATTCATTCCTTTATTCATTCATTTGAATCAGGAGTGGAGGGAAATGGTATTGAAGGATATTCCAAGTAGAACAGCATGTGCAGAGGATTTGAGATGGTAAGGAACTTTCATATTGGAAGATATAATAGAAGGTCAGAATAGTACAAGGACAGTGAGTAAGGATAAGCATTTGGGGTTTACCCTAAGAGCCACAGGAAATCACTGAAAAGTTTTCATGCTCAAGAGTGACACAATCTGATTTATGTGTTTAAAAGGTCACTAGGTGAACAGTGTGCAAAATGGGCTGAAGGGCAGGGAAAGGCTACACCTAGAGGCAGTGAAACCTGTTGGTTTGCCCTAGAGTTCTGGAAGTGGAGTTGCAGAAAAGTGGACAGATTTGAGGAAGATACCAGAAGTAGAATCAATAGGATTTAGTGATTAATTGATGACAGAAGAGATGGCAATTTTGAAGTTGACTCCCAGTTTTCCAACTTCAGTAATTGGGTGGATTGCGGTGTTCCTAACTGAAATGCAAAGCACTGAAGCACAACAGGAATTTGGGAAAGGTGATATAAATATTGGATATACTTTTGTATTATTGAATTTTTGGTGCCTATTAGATACTACTGTAGGCAGATTTTAAGTTCAGTATGAAAATCTAGAATGGTGTCAGTGGCATATAACTGAAACACTAGGAATGATTAAAGTCATCTGTTGTGGACCGTTCAGCCTGGTCTCAGGAGCTGTAACCCTCACCCCATGGTGAGCTATGTAAGAGCCTAGGGACCCATTCATCTGGGTCTGTCCTTTCAAGAGGACATGAGCTACTAAGAGGACAAAGCTTATCTCCCTGGCAGGAGCGCTGCTTCTGCCTCATCCATCTCTGGCCCCAATGCTTGGTTGGTAGTCAATGACAGGTAAGACTTCCCATGGGAGGGGCAACCTAAGCCAGACACGACCACATGGGAGGCCCTCATGGAAGGACTCGTGGGGTTGCAGCAAAGAGGATATGATGGACCCTCGCCCCCCAGCTATTCTGACATAGCCCGAGTCCTCATTTCCATCTGGGAGATGTCTTCTGCTTCCTAATCGGCTTAAAGCCTGAAACTATGAGGGCAAGCAGTGCAGCCCTGTGCTGGCCAGGACGGTTCCCTGGGTGATTGGGCATAAGAAAGAATTCCTAAAGTCCTGTGAAACCTGCTTTGCTAAGAGTGCTCTCATTTAAATGATAAGGGTCCGAGGAGGAAATGAGTATGTCTCCCAAAGTTTTGCAACCCCCTTTCCTGACAGACATTGACTCAGATTAAGCCCTCAGATTTCATTGACATGTTAAACCTGTATTCCTGTGTATTTGAACTCAATAAAAGCCTAGTGAGGAAGGGGCTCGAGGTCATTCTCCTCTGAGAGTTTGTCCACCTCTCCTCCCAAGCAGATCATGTCTTGGTAGTTTTATTTTCATCCGTGATGGAGGGATGGGGCTCTGTGGGCAGAGCCCCGCCCCACATCTGGCACCCAGGACAGGGGCCCCTGCAGTAATCCAAGATGAAAAGACCGTTCCCTGAAGTACTCCAACAAGTTTGGTTAAAAATGGAGGAACCAACAAAGATACCACAGGAGTGACCAGATTAAAAAAAGAGAGGTGGAAGAGAATGGTATCACAAAAACCAAGGGAACACTGGTTCAAGAAAAAGCGTGTGGCATTCTAAGATGAAGACTGAGAGAGTGACACATGGAAGAGTCTTTCTATTTGACGTCCCATCATGCCCTCACACTTCTAAATAAATTGTATATATGGTATAAATACACTGACAAGAAGGTTCCACTCAATCTACAGGGCTAGGGCATATGGCAACAAATTATTCTCCTCTTGAAACAAATATAGCTGATGGATAAATGCCCTCGATATTTTTCCATGGACATATGATAAACTGTCTTCCTTTCTTAGGAGAATTAGGCTTCCTATTTATGATTTATTAGCACACATATGTCCCAAACACATTTGAACTTAACAAAAAGCATTAGATTTTTTTTCTAAGGGAGAAAAAAAGTACAACTTCAGGGGGAAATGTCCATAGGGACACAGATAGTATGTCTGTTTGTCAAGTGGTCACAGAAGAAAGATGAAAGAGCAGAAAACACTGAAAAATGATTATGAGATAAAGCTTCCTAAACTTTGTGGATGTCTGGGACTATGAAGCCCTTTGAATGAAGAGTACAAGCTGTACACAAAATATGAGTTCAATTAGGATCAGATATCAAAGATGATCTTGGTTACTTCAAATGATTTTGAACTGGATATTGATCGAAACAGCTTAAACTAAAAAAGAACTAGAAATGTGACTAAGATTCTGACAGATGTGACTGACAGGAAGAACTATGTCATAATACAGAAGGAAAAAATTAAAAAGAGGGTGAACAGATACAAACTGATGATTACTTTGATTGAATTTCACCCCAATTATTAATTCAAATAGTAGAGGTATCATTTCAGGAAAACAAATCCCTTTTAATAAAGAAAAATTACACATTGTTTATTTTCTAAGCCTATGCTATTAATAAAAGGCTTTCAAGAGAGAAGGAGGGTGGGGAGGAAAGAAAGGAAAGAGAGAGAGAGATATTGATTCTGAGAGGTTGACTCTGTCTGTCTGATAGTCATTAGAAGAATCGTAAAGAAAACATTGGCAAGACATCAGGCCTCCTGGAATCCATTAAATACAAAGAAGGAGAAAAATATCTAAATGTTGCTTGCAGATCAGCATGCCATATCCAAAGATTTTAAAAGAACTGTTTAAGGGTGAGCAGATCCAGCAATAAAATTTCACAATCAGCACTCATAAAACTAACAAGAACAGAAGTTTGCTAGGTTAGAGAGCAACAGCTGTTACTACATATGTTGGATCCCATTCATTGGTCTTAATCAGAAACAAAGACCTTAGTGGGCCATTTATTCCTCATTTCCAATTTTGCCTCAGCATATACGTCGTTCTGCAATGCCTCTACTGGTCAGTCACTAGTCACAATTACACAGTTTTGGAAGATGTGCTCAAAATAAAGACTAATCTTCCAACCAACTTAACCGCAGACTTAGAATAGAAATAAGGGCTAATCTAGGCTGAAAGATGATCATACTGACAGTCATTTCTCACCCACACACCTCCTTTGATGGATAAATTCAATAGACAAGAGTTGTGTGTAGAATGATTTGACTTCACTGTGTAGCCTGCTTTAATGAGAAGTATCAGAGTGAAATTAGAGATCCGATAGGCAAGATGCCAAAAGCAATGAAGTCAGCTAACACAGGACAGAACAGGTTGATACAGGAGGCATAAACAGACAAAAACATTAACTTCTGACCTTTTAGAAAATGAAGACTAGTCATTATTAATAAGACAATAAGCTTTGAAAAAATAAAAAAAATAATTGTTTATTCTGTAAAAAATTACAAAATAATTATAAACAAAAAGAAGAAAAAAAAAACACACAATACTGCCACCAGCGATAGCCACAATTAGCCCCTTGGTGTGTATCTCATAAGATCCTGTTTTACGCACAAACAGTTAAATATAGATGCAGCTACTGCACTTTAATCAGTTTTTAATTTTCACATGATGATTTTTTATGAACAACTTTTCAGTACAATAAATATTTGCCCACAACACTATTTTAATATAACACTATATAATAACACATTATAAGGATGTATTACAATTTATTTTACTAATCTATTATTGAACATGTATACTGTTTCTAGTTTTTAGCTGCAGTAAAGAATATTACAGTGAATATCAGTGAACACATTATTTCTTTAAGAATACCTTTCTGAGACAAATACCATATGATCTCACCTATAAGTGGAACCTAAACAAAACAAAAAAGCAAGCAAAATATAACCAGAGACATTGAAATTAAGAACAAACAGTAACTATAGGGGTGGTGGGAGGGAATAATGGGGGAAAAGGAAGAAAAAGGGAAAGGGTTTTCAGGAACATGTATAAAGGACACATGGACAAAACCAAAGGGGTTAAGATCAAGGGTGGGGAGTGGGGATGGCTGGGATAGGGAGACATGGTTGGGGGAAAATGGAGACAACTGTACTTGAACAACAATAAAAAATGTGGAAAAAAGAATACCAAATATTTCTGTTGAATACCAAACTATAAAGCCAGAAACCTGAACTTTCCAATATATAGGCACTAGTCACATGTGACTTGCAATTGTGGCCAGTCCAAACTGAGATGTGATGTATGTATAAAATACATTGAATGAAAAAATATAATATAAAATATCTCATTAATAATCTTATATTGGATTTGACAAGATGGCGGCATGGTAGGAGGACGCAGATTGTCCTTCCTCTTGCACATGGGAGAAAAACCTAACTGATCTACAGAGGAACAGAGCAGATAGCCAACAATACCACAGTATATATGAAAATAGAAGATCAAAATCTGCAGCAGACATTGGAAAACTAGATGTGGCAGCCGAGCGACCAGAGGCGGTCCTGAGACTGGGACAGAGGCGACCCGGCGACCGCAAGGGGCTCTGCAACTGACCGGAGGCGGCCCCGCGACGTAAGGCGGCTCTGCGACCGGGTTGGAAGCGGCCCTGCAGCCAGAGGCGACCCTGCAACTACAGAAGGGGACTCTGTGGAAGACCGGAGCTCACATCTGTGATCCTGGGGTGAGTGCACGCAACTCGGGAAACTCGCGGAGCCCATGCCTGTAGTCTCGGGCAGGCGCTCACGCCCTGTAGGAGACCAGGAGCTCACAGCAATAGGCTCAGGGAGGGATGGATCTGTAAGAGATTCCAGCTGAAACCCATAAACTGGGAAAGCTCGCCCTCTGCAGGAGGCTCAGAAATCACACCCAAGGCCCTGCATGGAGAGTGTACCATTAGCCCTGGGGTCAGGGCTCGGCTGGCACTGAGGACAGTAACCCAAAGCTGAATGAGTGAGGAACGGGGAGAAAAGCGGTAGGAGTCGCCTCGCAGCCTGCTACAGCCAGCAATTCCAGAAAATCCAGTTTGGCCTGTGTGAAAATAGCAAGAGATTTTCTTCTTCTTCTTCTTTTTTTTTCTTTTTTTTTTTTTTTGGGGGGGTGTTTTGTTTCATTTTGTTTTGTGGTTTTTTTTTTTTTTTTTGATAGTTGTTTTTTGTCTGTTTAGTTGGGTTTTTTGCTTGTTTGTTTGTTTTGGTTTGTTTTTAGTTTTTGTTGGATTCTTTTGGTTTTGTTTTGATTATATATTTTTTATTTTTTTATTACTTCTACCTTTTTTATCCCTCAATTCCTTTTGCTTTTCTTTACTTCTTTCTGGCTTTATTCCTTCTTCCTTTCTTTCAAATTCTATCTCTCCTTCCTTCCTCTTTTTTTCTCTCTTCTTTTTTCACTTTATTCTTTTCTCTTTTTAAATACCGACGAGTGAGGCAAAAAAATTCTAGAACTATGAAAAAACCAGAGTTAGACCAAAAGAAGGGGTATTCCCACAGCTGAGACAGTGGAAGCTGTGAACACCAGGATACCTGAAGAAGACTATAACACTGAATCTCACAGGTATTCCACCACAGAAGTTCACAGCATAAACCCAGGTAGCCAGAACAGATCAACTTAAGAAGCTGAGGTTTACAAGAAGAGTCTCACCAACAATGACAAGACAAAAAAACAATCCCCAAATGAAAGAAAAGGTGGAAGCCCAAGAAAGGATGCTAAATGAAACAGAGGCAACTCAACTATCAGATAAGGAGTTCAAAGAAATGGTTGTCAGGAAGCTCCATGAGCTCTCAATGAGCTACCAGAAACTACAGGGAAGCTATGATAAACTCACTGCAAACTATATCAACATGAAAAAGGAAATAGAAACTATCAACAAGGGCCAAGAGGAAATGAAGAATACAATTTCTGAGCTGAAGAACACAGTAGAAGGAATGAAAAGCAGAATCGATGAAGCAGACGATCGGATCAGTGAGTTGGAGGACAAAGTAGAAAAAAGCAGCCAGATAGAGCAAGAAAAGGAAAAGAGGCTCAGAAAGAATGAAGAGGGGTTAAGAGAAATGCAAGACAACATGAAACGTAATAATATCCATATAATAGGAATACCAGAAGGAGAATAAGAAGAGCAAGGGACAGAAAACCTATTTGAAAAAGTAATGATGGAAAACTTCCATACTTTGATGAGAGAAAAAGTCACACAAATCCAGGAAACACAGAGATTCCCTATCAAGAGGAACCCAAACAGGCCCACTTCAAGACACATCATCATTAAAATAGCAAACTTCCAAGACAAAGAGAAAATCTTAAAGGCAGCAAGGGAGAAAAAGGAAGTAACATACAAGGGAGCCCCGATAAGGTTAACAACTGACTTCTCAATGGAAACACTCCAAGCCAGAAGACAATGGCAAGAAATATTCCAAGTAATGAGAACCAAAGGCCTACAACCAAGACTACTTTATCCAGCAAGGCTTTCAATCAAGATAGAAGGCCAAATAAGGAGCTTCCCAGACAAAAGAAGTCTAAAAGAATACACCTCTACCAAAGCAGTACTACAAGAGATACTAAAGGGACTGCTTTAAGGAAAGAAAGGAAAAGAGAGAGTGAGGAACACAGATACGAAAATGGCAATGAATCAGTACCTATCAATAGTAACCTTAAATGTAAATGGATTAAATGCTCCAATCAAAAGACATAGAGTAGCTGACTGGATAAGAAAGATGACCCACACATATGCTGCATACAAGAGACCCACCTCATGACAAAAGACCTACACAGACTCAAAGTGAAAGGCTGGAAACAAATTTTCCAAGCAAATGGACAGGAAAAAAAGGCCGGGGTAGCAATACTCATATCAGACAAAATAGACTTCAAAAGAAGAGCTATAAAGAGAGACCCAGAAGGTCGCTTCATAATACTCAAGGGAAGAATTCACCAAGAAGACATAAACATTGTAAATATATATGCACCCAACATAGGAGCACCTAAATACATCACGAAAATCTTAGAGGACTTCAAGAAAGATATTGACAGCAACACAATTATAGTAGGAGATTTTAACACCCCACTGTCAAAAATGGACAGATCTTCCAAACAAAATATCAACAAAGATATTGTGGCATTGAACAGTACTCTAGATGAATTGGACTTAGCTGATATATATAGAGCCCTTCATACCAAAGAAACTAAATACACATTTTTTTCAAAGGCACATGGAACATTTTCAAAGATAGACCACATGATAGGACACAAAACAAGCCACAACAAATTCAAGAAAATTGAAATCATACCAAGCATTTTCTCCGAACACAAGGGACTGAAACTAGAAATCGACTTGATGGGGAAAATCCCCAAATCATCAAAATCATGGAGATTGAATAGCATGCTATTAAACAATGAATGGGTAAAAAATGAAATTAAGGAGGAAATCAAAAAGTTTCTGGAAACAAATGAAAATGAACTCACAACAACCCAAAATTTATGGGACACAATGAAGGCAGTGCTCAGAGGGAAGTTCATAGAAATACAGGCCTACCTAAAGACCACAGAAACATTTCTAACAAACAACTTAACCCTACGCCTACAAGAACTCGAGGAACAACAACAAAGACAGCCCAGGGCAAGTAGAAGGAAGGAAATAACCAAGATCAGAGCAGAATTAAATGACATAGACACTAAAAGCACAATCCTAAGGATCAATGAATCCAGGAGCTGGTTTTTTGAAAAGATAAACAAAATGGACAAGTCTTTAAGCAGGCTCATCAAGAAAAAAAGAGAGAGGACTCCAATAAACACAATCAGAAATGAAAGAGGAGAGATTACGACTGACACCACAGAAATACAAAGGATTGTAAGAAATTACTACGAAGAACTGTATGCCAAGAAATTTGAAAACCTAGGTGAAATGGACAAGTTTCTAGAAAAATATAACCTTCCAAAACTCAATGAAAAAGAAACAGACAGCCTGAACAGACTAATAACAGCTGGTGAAATTGAAGCAGTAATCAAAACACTCCCGGCACACAAAAGCCCTGGACCAGATGGTTTCACAGGAGAATTCTACAAAACATTTAAGGAAGAGCTAACCCCTATCCTTCACAGACTATTCCAAAAAATCCAAAATGATGGAAGACTCCCAAACTCTTTTTATGAAGCCAGCATCATCCTAATCCCAAAACCAGGTAAAGGCATAACAAAGAAAGAAAACTTCAGGCCAATATCACTGATGAACATAGACGCTAAAATCCTCAACAAAATATTGGCAAACCGCATCCAACAATATATTAAAAAGATCATACACCATGACCAAGTGGGATTCATCCCAGGGATGCAAGGATGGTTCAACATTCGCAAATCAGTAAATGTAATACATCACATAAACAAAAGCAAAGACAAAAATCACATGATCGTATCAATAGATGCAGACAAAGCTTTTGATAAAGTACAACACCCATTTATGATAAAAACACTCAGCAAAGTGGTAATAGAGGGAGCATTCCTCAACATAATAAAGGCCATATATGAGAAACCTACAGTCAACATCATACTGAATGGGCAAAAACTAAAATCTTTCCCACTAAGATCAGGAACAAGACAAGGTTGTCCACTTTCACCACTTTTATTCAATATAGTATTGGAAGTCTTAGCCACAGCAATTAGACAAGAAAAGGAAATATAAGGCATCCAAATTGGAAAGGAGGAAACAAAACTATCATTGTTTGCAGATGACATGATAGTGTACATAGAAAATCCTATAGACTCGGCCAAAAAGCTGCTCGACTTAATAAATGAATGTGGCCAAACAGCCGGATGCAAAATCAATATCCAAAATCAAAGGCATTTTTGTATATTAACAGTGAAACAGCAGAAGCAGAAATCAAGAAAAAAATCCCATTCGATATAGCAAAAAGAAAAATAAAATACCTAGGAATAAACCTAACCAAGGAGGTAAAAGACCTGTATGCAGAAAACCATACAACACTAAAGAAAGAAATCAAGGAAGACACAAACAAATGGAAGCATATACCATGTTCATGGATCGGAAGAATTAATATCATCAAAATGTCCATATTACCCAAAGCAATTTACAGATTCAATGCAATACCTATTAAAGTTCCAATGGCATATTTCACAGACATAGAACAAACACTTCAAAAATTTATATGGAATCATAAATGACCCCGGATAGCGGCAGCAATTTTGAGAAAGAAGAGCAAAGTAGGAGGGATCACAATACCTGATACCAAACTGTATTACAAAGCCACTGTAATCAAAACAGCCTGGTACTGGCACAAGAAGAGACACATGGACCAGTGGAATAGAACACAGAGCCCAGAAATAAACCCAAGTCTCTACAGTCAATTAATATTCGACAGAGGGGGCAGCAACATAACATGGAGTAAAAATAGCCTCTTCAACAAGTGGTGCTGGGAGAACTGGACAGCTACAAGCAAAAAAAAATGAAACTCGAGCACCAACTTACACCATACACAAAAATAAATTCAAGGTGGATAAAAGATTTAAATATAAGCCATGACACCATTAAAATTCTAGAGGATAACATAGGCAGGAAAATCTCAGATATTTCACGCAGCAATATTTTCACTGATACGTCCCCTAGAGCAAGGGACATAAAGGAAAGAATAAACAAATGAGATCTCATCAAAATAAAAAGCTTCTGCAAAGCCATAGAAAACAGTATTAAAATAAAAAGGGAACCAACTGTATGGGAAAACATATTTGACAATGATACCTCAGACAAGGGATTAATCTCCAAAATATATAAAGAACTTACAAGACTCTACTCTAAGAAGACAAGCAACCCAATTAAAAAATGGGCAAAGTATTTGAACAGACACTTCTCCAAGGAGGACATACAGAGGATCCAGAGACACATGAAAAGACGCTCGATATTTCTAGCTATCAGAGAGATGCAAATTAAAACTACAATGAGATACCACTTGACACCAGTCAGAATGGCCTTCATAAACAAAGCAACAAATTGGAAGTGTTGGAGAGGTTGTGGAGAAAAGGGGACCCTATTCCACTGTTGGTGGGATTGCAGATTGGTACAACCACTATGGAAAACAGTATGGAATTTTCTAAGAAAACTATAAATGGATATACCTTTTGACCCAGCAATTGCACTGCTTGGATTATATCCTAAGAACCCTGAAACACCAATCCAAAAGAATCTATGCACCCCTATGTTCATAGCAGCACAATCTACAATAGCCAAGTGGTGGAAGCAACCTAGGTGCCCATCAGTTAATGAATGGATCAAAAAACTGTGGTACATTTACACAATGGAATTCTATGCAGCAGAAAGAATGAAGGAGCTCCTACCCTTTGCGACAGCATGGAAGGAATTGGAGAGTATCATGCTAAGCGAAATAAGCCAGGCAGTGAAAGACAAATACCATATGATCTCACCTTTAACAGGAAGCTAATCAACAAAACAAACAAACAAGCATAATATAAACAAAGACACTGAATTTGAGAACAGTCTGACAGTGTCCAGAGGGGGAGGGGAGGGAATTTCAGGGGAAAAGGGGAAGGGTTTAGAGCAACAAGTATAAAGGACTCATGGACAAAAACTATGAGGGGTGGAAATGGGAGGAAGGTGGGGAGGGCTGGGGTGATGGGCTGGGGCGGGGTAAAAGACAGAAAACTGTACAATATCAACAATTAAAAAGTACTGATTAAAAATAAAATAAAATAAACAATTAAAAAAAGAAAAGAAAAACTAGTTTAAGCCTAATGTTTGTACAGTGCTGCTATTAATTTACACAGTGGGTTATAGTTACAGTAAATTTAAATCTAAATCAAACGTGTCAAGTAAATAGAAGAGAATCTACCTCTCATCAGCTATGTGGCTCTTGGCTTTGTGTTTTGTTAAAATAAACACAGTTCGCATGTAAAAAAAAAAATAATAATCTTATATTGATTTTATGCTGAAATGATACTATTCTGGGTATACTGAGTTAAATAAAATGTATTATTAAAATAAAAAATCACTTTTTAATATCTCACATGTAAAATGAAACAGCTGCATATCCACATGCAGAAGACTGATGTAACCCTACTTCACACTAGATACAAAAATTAACTCTAAGTGGATCAAAGACCTGAATATAAGAGCTAGAACTATTAGAAGCATTTAGAAGAAAACATATGGATAAAACTTCATGATCTTGGATTTGGTAATGGTTTCTTAGGTATGACACCAGGAGATCAATAAAAAAATGAAAAGAAATAAAATGGACTTCATCAAAATTAAAAACTTTTCTGTATGAAAGAACAGTGTCAAAAGAGTGAAAGTGTAATCCACAGAGGGAAGAAAGTATTTGCAAATCACATATCTGATTAGAATCTAGTATTCTGAATATATAAAGACCCCCTATAATACAACAACAACAACAAAAAGAAAAACAACATGACTAAAATATTGGCATAGGACTTCAGCCATATGTCTAAAGAAGATATGTAGAAGTCCAATAGGCCATGAAAATATGTTCAACATCATTAACCTTTAGGGAAATGAAAATCAAAACACAATGATATACTACTTCACACCCATTAGGATGGCTACTATAAAACAAACAAACAAAAAAAAACAGAGAATATTAAGTGTTGGTGAGGATGTAGAAAAATTGGGACTGTGTTTCATTTTTGGTGGGAACATTAAATGGTGCAGCCACTAGGGCAAACAGTTTGGCAGTATCCCAATAAGTTAAACACAAAATTACCATATAACCGAGAAATCCTAGACCTAAACACCCAAAAGAACTGAGAGCGGATGTTCAAACAAAAACATGTACACCTATGTTCATAGAGGCCCTGTTCTCAAAAACCAAAATGTAGATGCAACCCAAACATCAGTGGATGAATGAGTAAACAAAGGTGGTATATCCATGCAATGGACTATCATTCAGCCATGAAAAGGAGTGAAGTGCTAATGCACACAGCAATATGTATGAACCTTGAAAATGTTATGCTAAGTGAAAGAAGCCGATCACACAAGAACATATATTATATAGTTCAATTTAAATAAAATATCAAGAGTAAGAAAATCCAGAGATAGAACACAGACTGGTGATGGCTAGTGGTTGAAGAAGAGTGACTGCTTAATGGGTAAGGTGATTCCTTTTTGGGTGATGAAAAATTTCTGAACCTAGATGGTGGTCATGGTTGCACTACTTTATGAATGTACTTAATGCCACTGAATTGTACATTTTAAAATGGTTTAAATAGTAAATTCTATGTTTTTTATCACAACAAAATTTTAAAAACATAATTGTAAACATACACAGCAGTGTTACTTTTAATATCTGTCATTTAAGACATTTTATCATAACAAAGCTACTATGACTTTAGTGATACTTTATAAGTTAACATCCTATTAAACACCTTATATAGATGTGTTTGAAAAAGTAATAAATGTATATGCAAGATAAAGGTATATGATATAACACCAGGCTTGTTTCATATAGGGATCTGAAGACTCCTTGTAACAATTTTGCTGGCTCCTGGAAATTTAAGTCCCACAGGTTATGACTTATTGAGCAAAGGAATGAGTTCACAGAACTTACAAAGGCAGTATATTAGTTTTTGTGGCAGTTGTAACAATTACCACAAATTGGATGCCTTCAAAGAACAGGAATGTATCACCTTACAGTTCTGGACAGCAGAAGTCCAAAATTAAGGTGTTAATAGGGTTGTTCTCTCTACAGGTTCTAAGGGAGGATTCATTTCTTGCCTCTTCTGGCTTGTGGTGACTCCAGAAGTCATGTGCTTTATGACCACTAATGTAGCTTCTGTCTCTATGGATTTACCTATTTTGGACATTTCATATAAATGCAGTCATACAATCTATGGTCTTTTAGTGGCTTCTTTTATTTAGCATATTTTCAAGGCCAGTCCATGTTACAGCATGTATTAGTAATTCATTTCTTTTCATGGCCAAATCTCTACTTCAGTGGTCACACTGCCTCTTCTTCTGTCTCAAAACTCCCTTGTCTTTATCTTATCAAGATAAGGGTGATTTATGGCCTTTAGGGCCCACCCAGCTAATCCAGGATACATTTCTCTCAAGATCCTTAACTTAATCATATCTTCTGCCATATAATATTAATATCCACTGGCCATATAAGGTAATATTTACAGGTTCTTGGGATTCGAATAAGGACATATCTTTTGGGGAGATATTATGGTTTTCCTTTTGGCCCTCCAAAATTTACATCCATCTCAGAGGTTAAGGACTGAACACTGGAGGAATATCTATAGTCAGGAGTGGAAAAGAAAGAAGAGCCACCAAACGGGAGAGGAGGAACAGTGGGAAAAGAAGGAGGTGTTTCAAGGCAGAATACTTCCATTTGACTGCCTGTCAAAAATGATCAGACTTTTGATGACATCTCACTGATGCTTTGTGTGAACACAGTTAACATTAGACACTCATGCTTTCAGTCAAATAGAATGCCATTTAGTAGACTGTTATTGTATCAATGATAATTCTCTGATCGCTTAAACTTGTTCACTACATTTAACAAATTTTCCAATTAATATCCACATTACCTCATAATTTACTGAAAATGCACACTGGTTATATATGTTTTTTTTACTTTCCATCAAAACATATATTGACTTGGGGTGGTGAGCACACAACACAATATACAGATGATGTATTATAGAATTGCACACATGAAAATTATATGTTTGTTAACCAATGTTAGCCCAGTAAATTTCATTTATTTATTCATTTGTTTGTTTATTTTATACACATGAGGTCTGTCTGGAAAAATTGAAGTCATTGTTAATATAACGAGAATGGTTTGCATGACATTGCTGTAACCTGGTAGCCAAGGAGAGTGGACTGGAATGTGCATGTGCAAACAATGATGACTTCACTCTACTAGTCAGTGGGGGTGGTAGATTCCATTGAGTGAGCATGTGTCTGTGTGGCTGTCACCTTCAGAATGACTGAGTGAATAGAGCAATGAATGTGCATCAAATTTTGCATTAAACTTGAACATTCTTCTGCAGAAACAGTTCTGATGATTCAGAAGGCTGCAGCTATGGGCACCTGGTGATTGGCAACTTTATCTGCTCACGAATCACATGTCATGCAGTTTTTTTGTGAAACATCAAATCACCCAGGAAACTCAGCCCCCCTATAGCCCAGATTTGGTGCCCTGTAACTTCTGGCTTTCCCAAAAATGAAAATCACTTTTGAAAGGGGAGAGATTTCAGACAGTTTATGAGATTCAGGAAAATACAATGGAGCTGCTGATGGCAATTGGGAGAACTGTGTGAGGTCCCAAGGTGTCTACTTTGAAGGGGACTGAGGCATCATTATGCTATGTACAAGGCTTCTTGTATCTTGTGTCTTCTTCAATAAATGTTTCTATTTTTCATATTACATGGCTTGATACCTTCTAGACAGACTATATATATACACACACATACACACACGAGTGAACTAAAGGGGAGAATTTATTTAAGGAAATGGAATAATCAAATTCCAGATATCAACAGGTCATTAAGCAATACAGACGTTTCATGTGGTTCCACTTTTAAAAAGTCAAAATGGATAACTACCAATGTGTTATCTAGATATTGCACAACAAAGTGCTGAGAAACAACTTGAATTTATGACACACTGCATTTTTGTTTTCTTTGATATATAACTTACATATGATAAATTTTACCCTTTAAATTATTTCAATGGTTTTTAGTATATTTGTGGAGTTGTAAAATCATTATCATTATCTAATGTTAGAACATTTTTAGCACCCAAAACAAATCATATTCTACTAGCAGTCACTTCATATTCTCCCTCTCCTGTCAGCCTCTTACAACTACTAAGGAACCTTCTGTCTCTATGAATTTACTGATCCTGGAAATTTCATATAAGTGGAATCATACAATCTGCAGTCTTTTGTGAACAGTTCCTTTCATTTAGCATATTTTCTAAGTCAATTTTTTAGTAACCCATTCCTATTCATGGCCAAATAATGTTATATTGCATGGATATACATTCATCAGTAGTTAATGAACATTTGGGTTGTTTTCACCATTGGCTATTATCAATAATGATGCTCTGAGTATTTGTGAACAAATTTTTTTAGTGTATGTATTTCCAGTTTTCTTGAATACATCATAGGAGTTGAATTGTTCGGTTATATTGTATCTATGTTTAATATTATGAGAAGTTGTCAAACTTTTCTAAAGCTGCTGCACCATCTTGCATTCCCACTATCAATATATGAGGGATCTGATTTTTCCACATCCTCACCAACATCTGTTATTATATCTTTTTAATTATAGGCATCCTGGTGGGTGTGAAACAGAAATATTGAGCAGATAGTACAGACAGTTCCTATACACCCCTCATGCAAATATATCACTATCTCTTTTATTAAAATCTTGCATCAGCCCTGACTTGTGTGGCTCAGTTGGCTGGGCATTCTCTTGCAAGGCAGAAGATTGCTTGTTCAATTCCTGGTCAAGGCACATGCGCGAGCTTCAGTTTCAATCCCTGGTCGGGGCATGTATGAGAGGCTACCTCAATTGATGTTTCTCTCCTCTTTCTCCCTCCCTTCCCCTCTCTCTAAAAATAAACAAATAAAATATTTTTTAAAATCTTGCATCAGTGTGGTACATATGTTACAATTAATTAGTCAATATTGAACATAATTATCAACTAAATTGCATAGTTTACGTGAAGATTCACTCTTTGCGTTGTACAATTCTATGTGTTTTGAGAAATGTATATCATGTACTCACAATTACAGCTAAACAGGATAGTTTCACTACCCTAAAACTCTCCTGAGCTTTTCCTATTTATTGAATTTTCCCCTTGAAAACCTGGAAACCACAAATCTTTTACCATCTCTATATTTTTTACTTTTCCATAATGCCATTTGAATTGGAAACATAGATACATAGTTTTTACAGACTGCTTTCTTTCCCTTAGTAATATGGATTTAAGTTTTCCGCATGTCTTTTCATGGTTTGATAGCTACTTTTTTCAGTGAATTCTTTTTTATATATTTTTCTTCAACTGATATTTACTGAGCTTCCATATTAGTGTTATTGTAGTTCTGATTTGAATTTACTTCCCTAATGACTAACAAATGTGGAGAACCTTACCACATACTTATTGTCCATTTACATATCTTCTTTGAAGAATTTTCTATTCATATCTCTTGTCCTTGTTAAAACTGGGTCATTTGCCTTTTTATCATTGAGTTGTAATAGTTCTTTATATAATCTAGATGCAATGTTCTTGTTGGATATATGGTGGAGTGTATTTGCATTTTCATGATGGTTTGAGAACTGCATTTTTGTGGTGCCTTTCCCCAGAGCACCGAGGTACTTTGCTATATGAGGTTCATGAGTAAGGTTGGGACTGCTCTTTTAAAACAAATATGCCAACATTTACATATTCAAAAATGGTGTTTCCCACACTCAATTTATTGTCTTGGTAGGATGAATTGCTCGATTCCAAATACAATACTATCATTGTCTACATGGTTTATTAGAAATACAAGAAATCACATTATTCTAACATAGTGTTTCTCAAACTCCCATGTGCTTCAGAGTCACATAGAGCACATTTATGTTTATTTCATTATTTTGTGATTTTTTTTTTTTAGAGAGAGAGAAGAAGAGAGAGAAGAAGGGAGAAAGAGAAACAGGTGGCCTCCTTTCAGTTATGGGAAAACGCTCCAAAAAACTGAGCCATATTGGCCAAGGCACATGGAGGACATTTTAAAATGTAGATTGGTGGGCTCCACCCTCAGAGGTTCTGCTTTAGTAGATCTGAAGTAGAGCAAGGTAATGTGAATTTCTAACAAGTCTTCAGGTGAGACTAATGCTGCTGGTGTGTGAGCTACACTTTGAGAACCGCTGTTACGGAGCAGCATTTCCCAAGTGTCTATAAGGATATTAATAGATGTTACATGGTGGAAAAAATTGATTTTATTGTCATATAATTGTGAAAAGTTAGGTTAAGCACATTTATTTACTGCAAGCCTTCTCTGAGGTTTTAATCTGTAAATGTGCATTTCTAGACTCCAAAGTTGGAAACATTGGCTATATTGTATGTTATTTTTAAACTTTTTGACCATGGATGCTTTTTCAAGACCACTTTGTTGGACATATTTATATATCTTGTATAACTGCACATGTTTAAAGTCTGTAATTAAATATGTTGTGATATATGTATACATCCATGAAACCATCTCCATCACCAAGGTAATTAACATATCCATCACTCCCCCAAATTTCCTCCTACCCCTTCTCAGTCTTACCCTCCTATTATCCCCATATCCTGCTTTCATTCCCAGGCAACCATTGATCTGACTTCTGTCATTAGTTTGCACTTTCTAGTATTTTACATGATTAGAATAATATAGTATGTTATCTTTTTTGAGATTTTTGAGATTTTTCTATGTCATCAGATGTATAAGTACATTCCTTTTTCACTTTGGTGTAATAGGTCACTTTTTGTATATACCATAGCATGTTTATCCACTCACTGGTTGATAGAACTTTGGGTTATTTCCAGGTTTGGACTATTAATAATAAAAGCTGCTATTAACATCAATGTGTAAGTCTTTGTAAAGACATAACCTTTCCTTTTTTGCGGGGGTGGGGACAGTAACTAGTAGTGGAAAAGCTCAATTGTATGGTTGGTATAACTAGCTTTTCAAGGCCTTTAACTTTTTAGGAAACTGACAAACTGGTATGTAAAGTGGTTATAGTACTTTGCTTTCTCACCAGCGGTTTATGAGAATTCTATTTGCTCCACATTCTCACTGATACTTGTCATGATCACATACTCTTTTTTTATTTTAGCTATTCTAATGGTATTGATATATTGTGCATTTCTCTGATGACTAATGATGTTTAGCATATTCACATGGGATTACTTGCCATCTGCATATTTTCTTTGGTGAAATACCTGTTCAAATCTCTTGCATATTTTTCATTGGCATTTTTTCAATTGTTGAATTTTGAGAGTTTTAAATACATGTGTGTAAAAGTCCTTTGTTAGACTTGTGACACTTTTTAAAAATAACATTTGATAGGACTAATATTGCTTGGAGCAAGTTTAAATGCATAATGCATCATTTTTCATCTGTATCACTTTAAAAAACCATATTCTAAATCAATGGGTCTTCAGTGGAGCCTGATATTCTTCAGTCCTAAAAAGCCCTCAGGTGATGCCAATTACACTGGTCCATGGACCACACTTGAAGTAGCAAGGCTTTAGCATGCACTTAAGAGATGCTGTTGTAGGAAGGTTTTGCCTAGTTTGGTCACCCATCTTCCTTATTCATGAGTGTTGGCTTTAGAATTACTTGTCCATTTTAAAAAAGGAAATCTGCTATCAAAGAACAAAGTTTTTTCACCATTGAGTATTATGGTGGACATTATTGGATACCTATTCAATACATACTGCCTCTCCTTCCTTGTTAACAGAAAACTGAGTTTGCTCCATCATCTGCACTTTAGTGAGTGACTATATCAGTTGCCAATGTAGTCAATCCTGATTATTCTAAACCAACTATAGTAATCTCTTTCCCTTGCCAGTGTTTAAAGTATGAACATGTAACTCAATTTTAATCAATGAGATGTTAGGGGATGTTTTGGTATATAGGCCTTCTGGAAATAGTATCCTTACTTTTTAAAATATATATACATAGGAAGATATGTTCTGTTCTTCCACTGGTCATGGTTATGTCTAGATGTTATGGCTGGAACTATGCAATCATCTTGGGATTGTGAGAAGAATAAGCTTGAAGACAAAATTGACGCTTCTGAGGATGGCAGAGCAGAAAGAAAGAATAAAGCTGTCCTAGGATTTTTCTTTGAGACATTGAACACAAAACAAAACCCTGGAGCCACCTGACCTTGGGACTTCTTTTTTTCATGTGAATTAAGGCATTATAATTTACACCATTTGAAGTAGGATTTTCTGTTTTGTACAGCTGAAAGCATACTTACAAAGAGATTTCGGGACACATATCAGTGAACATTCAGTTCCTGGTTATCTAAACCCATGGAGCTTAGCTTGGGGCGATGTGCATTGCATAGCATGATTTTATATACCTCTCTTCATTTATGTCATCGATGGGCCACATTTCTGGTCTCTGATTAATAGAACTGTACTTAATCTTTGAATACTGAATCTTTGCTCCTCTTTGCCTTTTGCATTTAGCTTCAACTTTGAGCTTCCACTGACCACCTGACTTCCTCTGCTCTCACAGTTTCTTAAGAAGCCCCACTCACACCCCCCAGCTAATCCCAGGCCAGTAATTCTCAGCACCTTATCTGATAACTGGCTTCTCTTTCTTAATTTCCTGTTTCAGGTCCTGATATCCCTTTTTATGCAGATGCCCAAGCTAAAAATTACCCTAGTTTATTCATTCGTCTCATCTTCACATCCAGTCAGTCATCAAATAACTACGGTACTTATTTTAATTCTCAAGTATTTCTTTAGTTCTCCTCTCCATCCTCACTGTTATCATCCTAGTTAAAATAACCATCATCTCTCCTGAGTTACATAAACTACTTCCCTGCTATCGCTCTTGTCCCCAGTCTTACCATTTCTAATGCAGCCCATATTTTGGAGTGAGAGGAAATTTTCTGAAATGCTGGCCATGTTGCTTCTGAGACAAGATAGTAAGAAGCTAGGAAAATTCCTTGGAAAGTGGAATAAGAAAACTGTGACAGATAGCTGAACACAATGGGCAAGCAATTTATAGCCAGGCGCAGATGGTCACCAGAGGGAAAAACTGGGAAAACAAAGACCTTGCCCTCAGGGTAACCTCTCCTCCCCTGGCCTTTCCTCCCTGGAGATAACATCTAGGCCTCAGTTATATTTCAGCTTCAGGCCCAGAAAAGCAGCAAGACCAGGTGGGGAAAGCCAGAACCCACTGCTATCATTAAAGAGCCCCTGCCTTCACTGACCAAATAGTGGAGACCATGACCCTGAAAGGGCACTGATGAATATTCTACTGAAATCCTTTCCTGAGACTTCCCCTAAGATTCTCGCCTGCAAGAGAGAGATAAAAGCCTCGAGACAAAGGCCCCAGCATGCATGTGCTCTCCCTTTGGAGAACAGCTGTTGCCATTCTCTTTCCCTTCTTTCCCCTGCTTCTTTTTTCACAGGCAAGTATCTCCTAAACTCAGGTGCACAGGTGGCAAACACAAGGCCTGCAGGCCGAATCCAGCCCTGCACCTTGTTTTATCAGGACCAACACCTTGTTTCTACCTGACAGCAGCGCCAAGCTCCTTGCCCCTAGTTAATGCAGTCCTAAAATTACATGCAGTCCTAAAATTACATCCGGCACTCTGAAGGCAACCATGAGACTGATGTGGCCTGTGGTGAAAATGAGTTTGACACCCCTGCTGTAAGGCAATGGGCAGCTGGCAGTTTATCCCAGGATAATTCCCTGAGCCTGTCACATGGCCCCCTTTTCTCTGACTTCCCAGTGAGCTAAGGCAGTCCAGCCTAGGCCCTCCTGTTGCTTCTTCTATGCTGAGCCCTTTCTTGTTTCACTGTCCCCAGCTTCAATAAACACATCCTCCTAGTCACCTGAACTTCTGTTGTGGAATCTTTCTTGCATGACGTCACAAATGCATACAGTACAGCTGGCCATAGGCAGACCCGCTCAGGGCCAGGCCCCTCTTCTGTAACATTTCTGTACTCAAAATTTTGTCCCACTCCCCCATTATCAAAAGGAAAAAGTTTTTAAGTTGGAGCACAGGGCCTCCATGATCTGGCTTCCTCTTACTTCTCCAGCCACATGCATCATCATTCCTGACTTAAATTTTATTATCCAGCTACCACCATGCTTTGTAGTTACTTGGGGCACACCATGCCATTATTCACTTCTATCCCTTTGCTCATAGTCTTCTCTGTCTAAAATGCCCCTTCTCTTTCTTTACTATTTTGGTACTTGTTCTTTGGGCCTCAGTTCAGGCATCATCTCCTGAAATGTTTATTCAACCCCATTCAACTAGGTTTCCCTCCCTGATGTTCTTTTGTAGCTTCCTGTATTTTGTCATTGCCCTTAACACATTACATTATAAATATGGTCTATTTATATGACCATATTTCCCCACCCCAATCCTCACTACAGTTTGGATTCTTTGAGTGCATGGGATTGTATTTGATTTATTGCTTCATTCACAGTACCTAGTTTGAATAAGTGTATTAGTCTCATCAGCTGGGAATAGGGCTTTTGGCCTCCTACCTCCCTAATCTCCACTGCAATTGTATTGGGCCTTTTGCTTGGAATCCAAAATTCTTGAGGATTTCTACTACTTACTCAGAAACAATAGATGAGGTGTTAAGCACATAAGGAATCTAGAAGTTTGGGGCCAAAACTGAGTCATACAGAACAAGCTGGCTGCTCTCACCAGTAGGATGGCAGAAGAGAGATTGCTGTTTAGGCTGTATATACCAGTCAAATAGCACTTCCTCTACCATTGAACCTTCACTTGGAAGTGTTCATATGATTTCCTTCCTAATTATCATTCTTCCTAAAAATGGGACTTTTAATGGACTTCCAAGGCTCTGAATCTAAAGAAAAATCTAAGGTAGTGTGATTTCTCTACTCACTGAACAATGGAATCATGAGACCCTCTTTATCCTCTGTAACTCTTTCAATAGCTCCACTATTTAAAAACTCACAATTACTAAGTTGCATGGTAGGAAAGTCCTCGTATATGCATCCCTATACAACTAAGAGTCGTAAATCCTCATATCCAAGTGGGTGCTGTGATATGTTCCTGAGCATCTTATAACTTAATCAGTACATTCCTTGTCCTACACAGCTGTTGAACAAAACCACACTCACTCCAGTGCAAATGAATATTAACAAAACACACCAGGACCTTAGGGATCTGACAGCTGATAACAGCCTTATCAAAGACCTCATGCCATTCACCTCTCACTGCTACTCTTTCCCTTTTCCCTCAACTTCTTGTCCTTGGGATCTCATTTTGTATTTCCTTTACCTTACTTCCAATTTTTTGTTTCCTGTTTTATTTATTTAACTTCATTTGAGGATATGTTTTTATTGATTTTAGAGAGGAAGAAGAAAGAGAGGGGGAGAGAGAGATTTATGAGAGAGAACATCGATTGATTGCCTCTTGTATGAGCCCTGACTGGGGATTGAACTCGCAACATTTTGGTGTATGGGACAATGCTCCAACCAACTGAGCAACCCTTCCAGAGCTGTTTGTTATTTTAAAATCAGCATTGCTGTTCCTAGAATCCTAGATAAGTATAGCACCTTTCAGGATGTGAGGAATTGTCTATTTAGGGTCTGTGAGGCAGAAATCATTTATCCACAAGATGTATTGAGCACCTACTATGTGCTGGACTCTGTTCCAGGTCCTGCAGATACAACAGTGATCAAATCAGGCAAAATTTCTGCCTCATGAATTTATATTATAGTTGGGGGGGGGGTGTTGATGCAGACTCTGACCAGCAGTGTCTGTGGCATTGTGGATGACACAAGACAAATTCACACAGACCACCAAAGTCCTGTGGAGAAGAAAGGATGGCACACCCACTCTCTCAAGGGGAGAGTGCCTCGACCCTTACCTTAACAGGCTTTTATTGGCTTTCTAATAGCATATGTCAAAGAAAGTTTTCATTCATTGTGCTTAGGTTTGCTTTAGGTATTTACTTTTTACAGATAACAAAGGAAGGGATGTTACTGATTACTTCCTACAGATTAACAAGGAAAAAATGGTGCAAATGCAAGGGAATGATAAGAGTAATTGGTCTGGCCACACTTCAATCCTTGGGAGAATTAGCACAGACTTCAGGAAGTTACTTTAAAGATATGCAGTAAGCATTTTCTGCTTCAACTCAGGGTGAGGGAGATTTAGCAAGAGCAAACCTCAAAGCAATCTAGGTATATTGCAGACCTGATTTCCCATGGGAAAGCTGATCCATGGGTTTGGCATCCTGCGTGCCAACACACACGTATCAGCTTTCCAATAGGGCTGGGCTACATTTGCCATTCCACGTGCATAGGTTCCCTATGGGGAAAGACATCAAACAACAAAAATCAGTGATATATATGTCAAATAGTGATAAGGAAAAGAATAATTCAGAAGAGTGTGACTGAAAGGGTGCTATCCTATTCAGGTAGGAGAGTCAAAAGAATTCATTGAAAGATTTGAAAGAAGCAAGGGAATGAGTCATATGGATGTCTGTGGGAAGAATATTACAACTAGAGAGAACAACTAATAGAGGCTCTGAGGTAGGAAAATGCCGAGAGTGTTTCAGAAATAAGGCTAGTATAGCTGACCTGAAGTGAGCAAGGGGGTTAGTGGTTGGGGATAAATTCAGAGAGTGTACAGAATTACATCTAGTAGGGTCTTATGGGTGGGTCATTGTAACAACTTCAGACTTTGAGAAATTTGTCTTTTGAGTAAACAAGCTATGGTATCTGACTTACATCTAACAGTATTGCTCTGGCTGTTGTGTTGAGAGTAGGCTTTGTGGGACGGTGAGCAAATGTGGAAGCAGAGAGACCAGTTAGAAGACTATTGTAGTAATCCAGACATAAAATCATAATGATTTGGACCAGAACAGTGGCAGTAGAGGTTGCGAGAAATGGTTGCATTCTAGATATGTTTTTATGGTATTTTTGACAGGACTTGTAGGTGAATAACATGTGAATAATGGGAAAAGAAAGGAATAAGAATGACAGATTTTTAGCTTGGGTAACTGGAAAGACAGAATTGCTTTTTACTAATGTAAGGAAAAAAATGTAGGAAGAACAGGTTTGAGGGCCGATATGAGGAATTGATTTCAGGTCTGTTAAGGGTGTGAAGATTGTTAGATATTAAAATAAAGATGGTGGGTAATCAGTTGGATATATGAGTCTGGAGTTGAGAGGAGTCTGATTATGTATATTCAGAAATATTCAGCATACAAATAATATTTAAAGAATGGATTTGGTTACCAAATACTGCCTCAGGGTTCAATAGATAAAGAGGAGACTAAAACCAAGGTCTAATCTGGAGGGTACTCTAGAAGTTGAGTCAATAAGAGGAATCAGCAAAGGAGATAACAAAAAAGTGAATGAAAAGGAATTGTGTGGGGTTCTGGAAGTGAAGCAGGAGGGAGTGATCAACTATAACAATTGCTACTAACAAGGCATATAAGGTTGAAACTGAACATTGGTTTTATCAATGGGGAGATCATTGATTATCTTGAAAAGAACAGTTTTTGTGAAACAGTGGTGGCAAAAACCTGACTGCAGTGGGCTCAACACAGTTGTGAGGATGGATGGTTTTTATCTTTGAGAATTTTTGCTATAAAATAGAGAAGAAAAGCAAGGACAGGAGTTGCTAGAGGGAGATGTGGAATAAAGATTTTTCAGATGGAAAAATAACAGAATTTTAGAAATTTTCATGGCAATGATTCAGTAGAAATTAGAAAATGGATGATGCAGGAGGGAGACTGATGAATTGCTGGGGTGATGTCCTGGAGTTTGTGAGTAGGCATGGAATCTAGTGGTAAAGTGGAAGTGTTGGCATTAGATAGGAACATGGGCAAACAGTCACAGTTCCACAGCATGTAGCTTGGGATTATGGGACTTGTTTTCTATTTTCCACTTTCTTTCAGATGAGAGTATGATGGGAGGAGGAAATGTTGAAAGTCTGAAGAGAGTACAAATGTGAAATAGTAATTTATGAGAGAAAAATGAATGGCCTAGGAAAACGTGCAATTCTTGAGCAGCATTAAGGATCTACTTAAAGTGGGTGTCTGTGTTTTTTCCTTCTCTGCATTCAGCTGTAGGGGTACAGGTGTGAAAATAGGTAGAAAGGTGTATTTAACTAGAGTTGGGGCTTTGCCAAATATATAAAATGAAGCAAGGAGTAAGCTAGTTGTGCTTCAATGTCCAGGGGCAAAAATTAATGACTGGCCTCTGTAATGGATAGTTCAGGTAGGGAGACCATGAAGGTTTTGATGGAGTGTGAAGGTTGAAAACTATCTCTGACTAGGGGTACACAACAAACTTGCTAGAACACAAAACACTTGTTACTTGAGACCCATGTTATTAACAAGTTATATTATTGCAGACCAATGGATCAAATCCCACAGTAACTGTTATAACTATAACAATGCTTATTTGAAAATATACTTTCTGGCATGTGCATTCAAAAAATCCAGTCACATCGGTAAAGCAATGTATTAGTTTCACCTCATTTATATATTACCCTTCCTCTGAAGGGCTTTAGCTACTGAACAAGAGTCTATCAAATAGTAAACATGCCTCAGAGGCTATAACTCCTAGAAAAATCAAGGTTTGAGTAAAAGCAGATGAAAGACTGGAGATAATAGGAGAATGGATGAAGAGAAAGGTGGAATAGAAAGGGATCAGTAGCCCTCAGGATAAAAATGCCATTGATAAATCAAACAAGTAAAGAAATAATACATTAAAAGAAACCAAGAGGATAAACAAGAATCATAAAGGGAGTGGTGCATAGAGAAACATAAAAGATGCTATAAATATACTATCTTGTGGTGGTCATTTTCAGAGCAACTAAAATGCAGCTTGTCCACCCCACACTGTCTCCTGTGAAAGCCTGAGCCAAATATGCAGCTATCTCCCGTTGTCTTATAACTATGTGCACCAATAAGAATGTTAATTCCCCAGCTGCCCACGTTAATAGAACCAAGAACAAGGGGAAAGAGTGCAGAAATGAAGTGTCACTAAACAGAAGTTAATGTGGAGCTGAGGAAATCTAGGAAGGATGACCAGATGCTGAAAAGGAGAAATGTCAGTTTGTTTCCTGATGATGCTACTTCTTCACTGCAGGGGTAGAGGAGAACCTGCAACACCGAGGGCTCTGTAAATTGGTCTGTTGAGGACACTGTCGAAGTCATAAATACCAACAATTTGGAAAGCCAGCTCCAAGCTATTCAGACCCCAAGGAAACTGCTATCTAGGGAAAAATGGCCACCCACAAACAACATAATCTGGGCTAGTTTGATTCCAAATTTTGTGTCCTTCTGGGGCAAAATTAATTGTAGTCCTGTCCAGTTTGAATCTGCCTGGACCCTCACTAACATTACTTCTGGGACATGAGAACAGACTAAGGCTGTACTAGATGTAGGTGCTATCCCAGAATTCATTTCTCTGTTAGCATCTCCCCATGTTCACATCAGTGAACAAGCCATACTGGCTCTAAGAAATATCACAGGTGATTGTCCAGTTTTCTGAGACTTGGTAATCAAGTATGGTGCAGTTGATCCACTGTTGGCTCTTCTTGCAGTTCCTGACAAGTCATCTTTAGCATGTGGTTACTTATATAATCCTACCTAGACACTTTCAAATCTTTGTCACAATACTGCACTTCCTCTGTTGAGGAGATTCTTCCTATTTTAGTTTGTATTCTGCATTATGATGATCTAGAAATATTAGCAGATAACTGCTGGGCCATTTTCTACTTTACTGAAGGTCCAAATGAATGAATTGAAATAGTTATGAAAACAGAAGTGGTGCCCTAATGTGCGAAGCTCCTAGGAGTTACTGAATTGCCAATTGTGGTTCTTGCACTAAGAACCATAGGAAAAATTGTCACTTGAACAGATAAACAGATTCAGGTTGCAATCAATGCAGGAGCACTTGCCACCTTTCCCAGACTACGAATGAACTCTAAAACTAATATCCAGAAGGAAGCTACATGGACAATGTCAAACATCACAAATTTTGCCAGAACCAGACACAGCAAGTAGTGAATCATGGATTAATCCCATTCCTCATTGTTGTTCTCTATAACACAAACTTTAAGACATAAAAGGAAGCTGTATGAGCTGTGACCAACTGTACAAGTGATGGAACAGATGAACAGATTGTTCACTTTGTTCATTGTGGCTAATAGAGCCATCGGTGATCCTGTTAACTGCAACAGATACCAAAATTATTCTGGTGATTCAGGGTGTCATTTCAAATATCTTTCAGGCTGCTGAGAAACTAGGTAAAACTGAGAAAGTTAGTACAATAATTGAAGAATGTGGAAGTTAGGACAAATTGAAGCTCTATGAAATCATAAAAATGATTATGTACCAAGCTTCATTAAACTTGATTGAGAAGTAGTTCTCTGTAGAGGAACAGGAAGATCAAAATATTGTGCCAGAAACTACCTCTGACAGCTATATCTTGCAAGTTCAGGATGGCACTCCTGGGACCTTTAACTTTTAGATTGTACAGCTGAGGCATGAAAAGCTGTTTTCTGTGTACTACGTTTGGTGTAAGTTTGTCTTACTGTTGTTTCTCTACTAAGCACTTTTAAAATTTTGTTATTTTAGCACTTTTAACAACAAAACTTTGCTTGAATAGTTCCAAACTATACACACTGTATAAAGCTTCTCCTCTCAGTGGGTTTCTTATTTCTATGTGGAATTTCATACCTTGCAGTGTCCTATAAATAAATATGAAATTCCACCATTTTTGTTACTTAAAGAAAGATATGGCAAGTATACTAAAAAGAATATACCAATATTACTGAAATTTCTCAGTGAAGCTTCTGATAAAACAAAGTTAAATTTACTTATAATTGAGGCACTTGAAAAATATTTATTCAGTGCTTAGTATGTGCTAAGCACTTTACATATATTCATTCATATTATACTCTTGAGATCTAAATGGTAGATACCATTATTATCTCCATTTTACAGATGAAGAAACAGAGGAATAGAAGTTAAATCACTTACCTGAGTCCCACAAATTGTTTCCCTGATTTCAAAGCCAATGCCCCTTCCATCTTATGAAACTATCTCCCACCTGATTGAGATACTTTATATAAAAGAATGCTTTTTAAAAGTTATTATTCAAATACATGTTTATTTTAATAATAGTTTATAACCACAGAATACAACAGTATATTTGCAATTGTGTCCATAAAGGAAGTGTTACAGAACAGACCCGGCGGGGAATGATATACTATTACTGAATGGACCCACCCTTGTGCTCCAGACATTCCCCCTCATACTAGATTCACCTTGCCCACCACCAGGGAAAGACATCTCTCAATGCCAGAGATTTGTGAAAAGGAAAGGGGTTATTTATTTTAAAAGTTATACAGATTTAGAGTAATGACTTACTGTCTTCATTAAAAATACTAAAGTCCTTTAGAATACCCACAAATGCACAGTCCTTCCTTCTCCCCTTTGCCCAGTCCAGGATACCATATCTCAGGAAAAGAAGTAGAAGTCCATGTTTGAGGCAGCCCCTTGGTTTCGGCATCATCAGCTGTGTTGCTGCCTTGATCTCCAGTTAATCCAAAACCATGTGGCACCTTATCATGGCCCACCAGCAAGAATCCTTTCACCCCTTTTCTTCTAGGCAAAGTTTCTCTTGCTTACTAAGCCACGTGGCAAAAAGGGAGCACCCTAAAGCTGCACGATCCCAACTTTCACCAAAGCCATGTGGTCTCAAAAAACCAGCAAGACTGCCTGGCTGGATTTAAATTCCAGTGCCAATCTTCCTCTGCAGCCCCATTTCCAACTCCTTCCACAATCAGCTACACCTGCCAGCATTCCCGTATTCCTCTAGCTTTACTGGGCTGCCATAGTAAGTTCAGGCAGGCATGGCCCCATGGCAGGGAACCAATCATCTGCCAGCTTTTACACAGGTGCTGTATCCAGAGGGAGTTGCCTTCCAGTTCCATCCTAGGTTGAAGTCACTCCCATTTCCCGGGCTGAAGACGTGGCCACAGCTATTTAACGTATCTATGAAACCAGTTAAAGGTTATAGATATGTTAAATGACCATTCTAGAGGTTATCTACAAAACTGTTCCTATTCAAAACAACTCTCAATGTCCCTGAAGCTAAGTTTGTGGGGGTGAGGACACCACGTGTGTGTGTGTGTGTGTGCGCGCGCGCGCGTGTGTGTGTGTGTGTGTACTATAATATTTGCTGGACACCCTGAGTTCTGGACCCCATTACAAATCTCCATTTGGGTCCTGCCTTGGCTGCACCCTGTTACAGAAGGATGCTTTCTGAAAGCCACACAACAGTTTAAAAGGTTGATGGGAAATCCAAATACAAGGAAAAATGTTCCTCTGAGTTCATGCATTTCATTGACCATCAAACCCAACAATGTTTTACTTCTATTTGTGTACATTATTCTTTACCACATTCATTTCATCTGGATGGAAACTTCGATTTAATTTAATTTAATTTTCTATGTGGCCTTTTCCACAAATAACACACTGTTGACTGCTGCACTGGGGTTGGGTAATCTACTACACAGCATGGAGAATCTCTCACTCTCCTCTCTCAAATCAACACACCACTCATTACCTCCAATTTGTTTTTCCCAATTGTAACAGTTTATTGAAATGGTAAAAAAGCCAGCCGCTTGATTATATTTGCCACTACATGATACCACATAAATAATATTTTAAAATAAAAATGAATGGTACATAGAGCATTATTAGAAAGGCAAATTGTTGATTTTTAAAGCACTTTAGATGAATGCTAATTTCAAAAATCTATACAAGAGTAACATTGTTTTAAATTCAGTAAGTCTACTTTCCACAGGTTTTGGCCAAACTGTTGCTCTTCTCTTTTCAAAAGGAGAATTGGGCCTTAAAGATATAGGAGATAAATCAAGTGTAAAGATTTTTATTTTTCTATCTTTTACCGAAAATTATTTAAAGCTTTACAGATTAAACAGAATTAGTATTTCCCTGGTCAGACTGCTACAAATTAGGTCATCTTGATACAAGTCATAACTATGAATCATAGCATAACTATATTTTGTCTGGAACAAGTACAAAAACTGAAGAAAATATAATAAAATGGCTTCCAGATCTATTACTTCAGCCCTCTGTAGTATATCTACATATCAATTTTAGACAAAGGTAGGTGGATGCCCTTCATTTGGATTTCTTGGCTGAATTTAACAAAAGAAAGTGGAGAATGACATACAGACTAATGGTTTTCCCTGTTACATACTGTGCAAGGGAAAGCACTAGGTTATTGAAGCATTTCAGCTAAGCAATAAACGATTTGCTAATAAATCAGAAAGGTCAAAACAAACTTCTTCAAAGCAATTTACTGGAAAGAACTTAATGTTCCTAACTTTAGGGATGAAAAAAATTAAACCTCTGTTATTTACAACTCACTAGTTCTGTAGGCTGTAAAGTTGAACAACAAGGTAAATTTTGTTCTTTGGCCTCTTCCCTGGGTCTGTAGGTGGTCACCATCTCAAATGTGTGCCCACATGACCTCTTCTTAGTGTTAAAGTGGGATGGGTAGGGGAGAGCAAGCTCTCTAGTGTCTCTACTTATCTAGGCACTAATCCCATTAGGCCAGGGCCCTCTCCCCATGACCTCATCTAAGTCTAATCACATCCCAAAGGCAATATCTACAAATACCATTATAGTATGGATTTAGGGGTTCAACGTAGAACTTTTGAGGAGACATAAACATTAAGTTCATAACACTTTACTAATATGTATGACCTGGCTTTCAATACTACTCCTGAACTCCTGAAGCTATTTTCTACTGAATATTAGGTATGTAAATCAAATGAATTTTCATAGGGGAGATGGTGGGGCCTTTGTTATAGCTTCATTGTTTGCTCAGTTAAGATTTCCATTTGGTGTGTTAGAATTCTCCAGATAAACAGAACCAATCATTCATATATATACATATGTTTTTTTTCTGTGGGGGCCCCTGTCCTGGGTGCCAGATGTGGGGGGGGCTCCGCCCACAGAGCCCCATCCCTCCATCACAGATGAAAATAAAACTACCAAAACATGATCTGCTTGGGGAGGAGAGGTGCACAAACTCTCAGAGGAGAATGACCCAGAGCCCCTTCCTCACTAGGCTTTTATTGAGTTCAAATACACAGGAATACAGGTTTAACATTTCAAAGAAATCTGAGGGCTTAATGAGTCAGTGTCTGTCAGGAAAGGTGGTTGCCAAACTTTGGGAGACATACCCATTTCCTCCTGGGACCCTCATCATTTAAATGAGAGCATGCTTAGCAAACAAAGCAGGTTTCACAGGACTTTAGGAATTCTTTCTTATGCCTGATCACTGGAGTAACCATTCTGGCCAGCACAGGGCTGCACCACTTGCCCTCATAGTTTCAGGCTTTAAGCCGATTAGGCCCAGGAAGCAGAAGGCATCTCCCAGACGGAAATGGGGACTCGGGCTATGTCAGAATAGCCAGGGGGTGAGGGTCCATCACATCCTCTTTGCTGCAGCCCCCAGAGTCCTTCCATGAGGGCCTCCCAAGTGGTCGTGTCTGGCTTAGGTTGCCCCTCCCATGAGGAGTCTTACCTGTCACTGACTACTGACCAAGCATTGGGGCCAGAGATGGATGAGGCAGAAGCAGCGCTCCTGCCAGGGAGATAAGCTTTGTATCTTTAGTAGGTCACGTCCCCTTGACAGAACAGACCCAGATGAAGTGGGTCCCTAGGCTCTTACACAGCCCACCATGGGGTGAGGGATACAACTCCTGAAATCAGGCTGAACGGTCCGCAACATTTTTCCACTGCTCAAAACAGTTTTTGAGCTTGTCGTTTTGATGTCTTTTAGTGCTTCTGCCATTTTTTATTTCACTTCTTCCAGATACAAAACATTTCCCTTTGAAGACTTTTTTCATCCAGGGAAACAAAACAAAAGTCTCTTGGTGGGGGGATTGGGTGAAAAGGGAGGGTGGGGCATAGAGGTCATACCATATTTTGTCAAAAACTGAATGCTCAGCACAGTGTGGGCAGGTGTGCTCATAAATCACCCATTATGAAATGGGCCAACATGCTGAGTCTTCAAAAAAGATTCACTGAAGCCAAATGCAGCCTCTCACAATGCCAGATGGTATGCTGATACAGATAGGTTCCTAGAACACTCACCTAGTGGGGGAAGCCTGTACTAAAGGGGGCCCACCTTCCAGAAGATAATTACAGGTTTTTGGGTTTTTTCCTTGTGTGTATGTGTGTAGATACGAAAATAAAGAGATTTACTATGAAGAATTGGCTCAAGTGGCATGGAAGCTGAAAAGTCCCACAATCTGCCATTTGCAAGTTGGAGAGTCAAGAAAGCCCGTGGAGTAAAGTATAGAGAATAAAGTTTTTATTCACTCTCCAATAAAGGAGAGGGGCATGGTGTAAAGACATATATCAGCATTGAGGGGTGGGGGCTTTGAGATTTTATTGGATTATAAATGGATTGAAAAAGGTGGGGAGTGCTGTGGTATGGCCCTTGGACAGTTGGGGCAGTGTAACACAAGGCTGTAGTTTGTTCCAATGTTATCTTCTTCATGTGGCTATAGAGAGTGGTTACTTCTGTCCTTGTTTTTCAGTAATTTGCAGTCCTGGGGGCAAGCTCAGAAGAGTAAAATGTCAGTCATGTTTAACAAGGTCACAGGCCTGCTCAGCAAATGGTGCCACAATAGCAAATGACTCTGGATTTATACCCTTTTAAGTCTGAAGGCCTGAGAACCAGGAGAGCCAATGGTATAATTCTTAACTCCAGTGCAGAAGACCCCTATCTCAGCTCTTATAGTCAGGGAAAGAAGGAGCAAATTCTCCTTTTCTTTGACTTTTGTTCTATTCAGACTTTCAACTAATAAGATCATGCCCACCCACATTGTGTAAGGCAGGCTGCTTTACTCAGTCTACCAATTCAAATGGTAATCTCATCAAAAAACATTCTCACTGACACACCTAGAAACAATGTTTAACCAAATATCTGGGCACTCTGTGACCCCCACTAAGTTGACACATAAAATTAATTATCATGTTTTGTTATTAGAGATAAACATTTGTCCACTGGTTATTGATAACTGGCACAGTATCAACAGCCATTGGTCAGTGTTGATGCTGTACAAGTTGTTAAATATTTTGACTACTACTACTACTTATCCTCTTTTTAAAGTTGTAGTTTTCCATTACAGTTTATATTCAATATTATTTTTTATTAGTTTCAGGTGTACAGTATAGTGGTTAGAAATCATGCACTTTACAATGTGTTCCCTGTGATATTTCAAGTACCCTCCTGACACTATACACAATCACTACAATATTATTGACTATATTCCCTATTCTGTACTTTACATCCCCATGACTATTTTGTACCTACCAATTTGTATTCTCAATCCCTTCATGTTTTTACTCAGTCCCCTCCCCCTCCAGCAACAGTCTACTCTCTATCTATGAGTCTGTTTCTATTTTGTTTGCTCATTTATCATATTCTTTATATTTCACCTATAAGTGAAATCATGTGGTATTTGTCTTTTTCTGGCTGACTTATTTCATTTAGCACAATACCCTCTAAATCAGTGATTTTTAACCCATGTGCCTTGACAAACATACTGGTATGCTTCGAGAATTTTTAAAACGTGTAACACCTGACTTTTTAGTCAGGAGCACTCTCCTCTTTTCCCTTAGATTGTCAAATAAAAAATGACAACAGCCAATACAACAGTAGCCATCCAGTGTGAATAAATCAAAATTATACCTATTTTTGTCAGGTCAGCAAAAAATATATATATTTTTGGTGTGCCACAGAATTTTAGTAATTAGTTTATGCATGCATGAAATGAGAAATGTTGAAAATCACTGTTCTATGTCCATCCATGCTGTAGCAAAAAGTAAAAACTTTAAAAAATAACCAAGTAATATTCTGTTGTAGATATGTACCACCACTTCTTTATTCACTCATCTATTGATGGGCACTTGGGTTGCTTCCAGATCTTGGCTATTATCAATAAAGCTATAATGAACCTAAGGGTGAATTAGTGTCTTGGATTTTTTCATATATATTCCAAGAAGTGAAATCTCTGGGTCATAAGGTAGTTCCATTTTTAGTTTTTGGAGACCCTTTCCAAACTGTTTTCCATAGTGGCTGCATCAATCTGCATTGCCACCAAACAGTGCATGAGAGTTTCCTTTTCTCCACATCCTTGCCAACTCTTTTTTGTTGTTGTTGTTGATTTATTGATGATAGCCATTCTGACAGGTGTGAGGTGATATCTCATTGTGATTTTAATTTAATTTCTCTGATGATTAGTGACATTCAACATTTTTTCTTATGTCTATTGGCCATTTGTATCTTCTCTTTGGAGAAGTGTCTATTCAGATCTTTTGCCCATTTTTAAATTGGATTGTTTGTATTCCTGATGTTAAGTTGTATGAGTTCTTTATAAATTTTTGATAGTAACCCCTTATCAGATGATGGTTGGAGAATATGTTTTCCCATTCAGCAGATTGTCTTTTCACTTTGTTGATGGTTTCTTTGGCTGCAAAAAAAATTGTTACTTTGATGTAGTTCCATTTGTTTATTCTTCTTTTGCTTCCCTTGCTTGAGGAGATACATCACAAGAAACATTATTAAGAGAGATGTCTGCAGTTTTACTGCCTATGTTTTCTTCTAGGATTTTTATGGTTTCAAGTCTTACATTTAAGTCTTTAATCCACTTTGAGTTCATTCTTGTGTGTGGTGTAAGCAGATGGCCTAGTTTTCTTTCTTTCTTTCTTTCTTTCTTTCTTTCTTTCTTTCTTTCTTTTTTTTTTTTTTGCATTTCAGGTTCTACATAGTCTTAATTAAATAAAATATATTCTTTATATTTAAGTATACAAGTACATCAAGGCATACAGAAAAACAAAGATTTAAAAATAATTACCTCCTTTTGTCATTCATCTTTAAGCATTATTATGTTCTGATTTTTAGGTAAATCAAACTTAGGAGGTGATGCAGACACCGGCTAGCAGTGTCCGTGTCATTATGGATGAAAAAACATTTACATGGACTACCAAGTCCCGTGGAGGAAAAAGGAACAGCATGGCTTTTCTCTCAAAGGGAGCAAAAGCCCGTGGCCTCTGCCATGACAGGCCTTTATTTTTTCTTCTGGTCACATTACATTATGGTCCTTATTTACTATGCACAGGTTCACTTTAGGGGGTTACCTTTTACAGACAACAAAGGAGATGGTGATGCTAATGACATCGCAGAAAGATATTTGCAAATGAAAATGGGAAAAGTGGTTGAGCTGGTTACACTCCATACTGGGGAGTTTTAGCATGGATTTTAGGAAGTTACAATAAGCACTTTCTATCTCAATTCAGGGTGAGGGAGTTTTAGCAAAAGCAAGACTCAAAGCGTATTAGGTATATTGCAAACCTGATTTCCCATGAGAGAACCTATCTGTGGGTGTGTGTTCTCTGCATCTCTAAGTGGGAGCTGGGCCCATGCCATGCAGAAGAGTTTCCCACAAGGAAGAATTAAGTGACCTTGAGTATTGAAAGTTAGAGTTAAAATCTCCTGTGATTTGAGTAAAACTTTAAAAAAATTATTGAGATGAAATCCACATGATATTAATCAGTTTAGCCCTGGCTGGGTGGCTGAATTGGCTGGAGTATTGTCCCATATGCCAAAAAGCTTCAAGTTCCATCCCCGGTCAGGGAGCCTGTGGGAGGCAACTGATTGATGTTTGTCTCTCCCATTGATGTTTCTCCTTTTCATTCTCCATCCCTTCCTCTCTCTGTAAAATCAATAAAACATATCCTCAGGTGAGGATTTTTCTAAAAAATATTAATGATTTTAAAGTTAACAATTCAGGAGTTCCAGCCAAGATAGAAGCATAGATAGAAACCCTTCACTTCCTCGCACAACCAAAAGGAGGATAACAACCAATCTGAAATCAATAAACAACCAGAAGTTCCAGAAAATCAAACTGCATGCAACTCCAATAACCAAGAAATTAAAGAAAAAGTCAACCAGAACAACCAGACCAGTAAGAACCCACAATGAGGTGGCAAACTGAGTGGGCAGGATGGGCTGAGAAAAATCTCGACTAGGCAGCAAACCGAGCGAGTGGGGCTGGTTCAATGGGAAACTGAGATTCAGAGTTGACTGTGGACTATGGTTGTTGCTACAGTGGGAGAAACTCCCAGTCTCACGTAAGAGTTTGTTGAAAAGTGGGCTAGAGATGAGCAGATGAGTTGCATTGTCCCTTCTCTTGCCCCTCCCCCACAGGCAGCACTGTAGTGCAGCAAAGAGGGTTGCCATGCCTGGGTGAATATCTAAGGCCATGCCTCCCTACAACTTATCAGCTGCACTGAGAAAAAGAAATATGGCCCAAATGAAAGAACAGAGAAAAACTTCAGAAAGAGAGCTAAGCGATGTGGAGTTAGCCAGTCTACCTGATGGAGAGTTTAAAGCCCTGGTAGTCAAAATGCTCACAGATCTGACTGAGATTGGTTGAAAAAATGAAAAAAAAAAAAAAGAAGGATACTCAAAATGAAATAAAGCAAAATATTCAGGGAACCAACAGTGACAGGAAGTAAACCAGGACTCAAAGCAATGATTTGGAACAAAAGGGGGGAAAAACATCCAACTGGAACAGAATGAAGAAAGAAGAATTCAAAAAAGTGTAGAGAGACTTGTGAACCTCTGGGACATAGTGAAACATCACAATATCTGAATTATAGGGGTGCCAGAGGGAGAAGAACAACAGCAATAAATTGAAAACGTATTTGAACAAATAATGAAAGAAAACTTTCCCAATCTGGTGAAGGAAATAGACTTCCAGGAATTACAGGAAGCCCTGAGAGTCCCAAAGAAGTTGGACTCAAGGAGGAACACAGCAGGGCACATCACCATTGAGTTACCCAAGATTAAAGACAGAGAGAATTCTAAAAGCAGAAAGATAAAAGGAGACAGTTACATACAAAGTAGTTTCCATTAGACTACTAGCTGAATTCTCAAAAGAAAACTCGCAAGCAAGAAGGGGCTGGAAAGAAATATTCCAAGTCATGAAAGGCAAAGACCTACATCCAAGATTGCTCTATCCAGCAAAGCTTTCATTTAGAATGGCAGGGCAGATTAAGTATTTCTCAGATAAGGTCAAGTTCAAGGAGTTCAGCATCACCAAGCCCTTATTATATGAAATGTTAAAGGAACTTATCTAAGAAAAAGAAGATAAAAAATATGGACAGTAAAATGACAACAAACTCACATCTACCAACAAATGAACTGAAAAGAAAAGAAAAACAATGAAAACAAAAACTAAGCAAACAACTAGAATGAGAACAGAATCAGAGAAATGGACATCACATAGAGAGATTTCAGTGGGGAGGGGGAGGGGAGGAATGAGGGGAAAGGGATAGGGAAGAAGAAGCATAATTAGTAGGCATAAAATAGATGGGGAGAGGTTAAGAATGGTATAGGAAACATAGAACTCAAAGAACTTATATGTATAATCCATGGACATGAACTAATAGGAGGGAAAGCTGGAGGGTTGGGGGTGCATGGTGGAGGGGGTATAAAGGAGGAAAATTGGGAAAACTGTAATAGCATAATCAATAAAAATACTTCAAAAATTAAAGTAAGCAATTCAGTGTATCATAATATTGTAAATCTACTGTAATTATCTAGTTCCAAAAATTTTTCATCATCCTAAAAGGAAACCCCATATCCCTAAAGCAATTGTTCCTAAATTCCCCTCCTCCAGCCCCTGGCAACCACTACTGTAGTTTCTGCCTCTTTGGAGTTACCTATTCTAGACAGTTCATATAAATTGAATCATACAATACCTAACCTTTTTTATTGTTGTTCAAGTACAGTTGTATCTATTTTCATCCCACCTTGGCCCCTCGCCCCACCCATCCCTACCACTACCCTTGAACCTACCCCCTTTGGCTTTGTCCATGTGTCCTTTATACATGTTCCTTGATAGACCTACACTTATTTTCACCCCTCCTCTCTGGTTACTGTCAGTTTGTTCTTAATTTCAGTGTCTCTGGTTATACTTTGCTTGCTTGTTTGTTTTGTTGATTAGGTTCCACTTATAGGTGATATCATATGGTATTTGTCCCTCACTGTCTGGCTTACTTCAGTTAGCATAATGCTCTCCAGTTTCATCCATGCTGTCATGAAGGGAGGGAGCTCCTTTTTTCTTTCTGCTGCATAGTATTCCATTGTATAAATGTTCCATAGATTTTTTTTTAATCCATACATTTACTGATGGGCACTTTGGTTGTTTCTAGGGCTTAACTATTGTAAACCGTGCTGCTATGAACATTGGGATTCATAGGTAATTTTGAATTGTTGTTTCAGGATTCTTATGGTATAATCCCAGCAGTGATATCACTGGGTCAAAAGTCAGTTCCATTTTTAGTTTTCTGAGGAAATTCCATACTGTTTTCCACAGTGGTTATACCAGTATGCATCCTACCAACAGTGCACTAGGGTTCCTTTCTTCCACATGCTCTCTAACACTTGTTGTTTGTTGATTTGTTTATGGTGGCCATTCTCATTGGTGTGAAGTGGTATCTCATTGTGGTTTCAATTTGTATCTCTCTGATGGCTAGTGATGCTGAGCACCCTTTCATATCTCTGGGCCCTCTGTATAGCTTCCTTGGAGGAGTGTCTGTTCAAGTCCTTTACCCATTTTGTAATTGGGTTGTTTGTCTTCCTTGAGTAGAGTTCTGTGAGTTCTTTATAGATTTTGCAGATTAAAAAAACACCTCAAAAATTTATATGGAACAACAAATGACCCCAAATAGCTGCAGCAATTTTGAGAAAGAAGAACAAAGTGTGAGGGATCACACTACCTAACATAAAACTGTATATACAAGGCCACTGTAATCAAAACAGTCTGGTACTGGAATAAAAACAGACATAAAGACCAATGGAACAGAACAGAGAGCCCATAAATAAACCCAAGCTTCTATGGTCAATTAATATTCAACAAAGTGGGCAGCAGCAGCATAAAACAGAGTAAAAATAGCCTCTTCAGCAAGTGGTGTTGGGAGAGCTGGACAGCTACATGCAAAGAAAGAAAGAAAGAAAGAAAGAAAGAAAGAAAGAAAGAAAGAAAGAAAGAAAGAAACTTTATCACCAACTTACACCATGCACAAAAATAAATTGAAGGTGCATAAAAGACTTAAATATAAGTCATGACACCATAAAAGTCATAGAGTAGAACACAGGCAGGAAAATCTCAGATATTCCACACAGCAATATTTTCACTGATATGTCCCCTAGAGTAAGGAATGTAAAGGAAAAATTAAACAAATGGAACCTCATAAAAAATACCTAATCCTTTTTATCTTTCTTCTTTCACTGAATATTTTCAAGGTTCATCCATGTCGTGGCATGTATCAGTATTTCATTTCATTTTTATGACTGAATCATATTCCATTGCATGTATTTGTTTAATTTATCTGTAAATAAATATTTGGGCTGTTTCCACCTTTTGGCTTCTAACAGTTCAATCAAGAGTCAAACTCCTGTATATTTATTTCATCACTTCCACGTTGTAAGCATAACTGCCCTAATAAAAGGATTTTATTCACTTCATATATCTTGTGGCACTTGGTTCTTCTTTTTGAATTGTGCAGTCTTTCCCTGTTTGAAAGCTCAAAGGATAATCTCTCATTTACTCACCTCTGCAACAGAAAAATGAATCATTTCCCACAGAATAACTGCTCCTTCACTTTTTCTGCCTCCATGCTGACCAGTTCTTGTCTAAATAGTGTGCCTTTCAATCTGTGCTTTTGCTTTCTTTTTGCTTTTTGCTATTTTCTGTCTATAATTTGCCACCCATGAACTAAGTCCTCTGTGAGAGACCTGACACATCTCCTAAAATAGTTTGATATTATAAAGTTCAGCTACACCTAAGCATAACTTAAAAAAAAAACACACACAGTTAAGCAGAATTGAATATGAACCACGTTCCAGCTTTCCTCTCCTCTCATCCCCATCTCTGCTCCATCAGAGTTGACCAGTCTTATGTTCAGCTTTCCGCTTGGTGATGAGAGTACAGTTTATTTATATAAACCAATTACTATACATGTTATTTTTCTGACATAACAGACTATCTCAATCCAAGTAAGCTGTTCATTTTTCCTTAAGAAGAGCAAGCAGGATTGAGTTATCTTGAGCAACTCAAGTTTGTAGGATCTGATTTTCCCAAAGTGCCCCTCTAATGACACTACATATGTCAGCAGCTGGCTACTCTGGATCTGAGAAGGCCTATACTGGTATCCAGTATAAGAGCTACATCCTTCACATTTCTACTAAAGGTAAATTTATTTTTGGATGTGCCTCAGACATGGATTAAATTAAAGAAATATTGTTGTTAGAGTTCTAAAATTAGAGGAGGTAATGTCAATTATCTCCTTTCACAGTGCTATTTTACCTTGAGCTCATGTATGCAAACCTAGGTGCAAACTTTTTTGGGGGTGGAAGAACTTGGTCTTTATTATTTTATACAAAACATCAAGATGAATCATTATGGTAAAAATAGACTGTCTTAGACTGTTGTATACTTAGTTGATATTACATCATCATTTTACTTTTAGTTACCATACAATAAAATTGACTTTTTTTGTGTAAAGTTCTATAAATTATAGTATATCTTTTAAGTTATAAATTATATACAAAGTGGGGTCACTGAATCTTTTTAGGACTTAGTGTCTCTAAAGGGCTTCTTTCAGCCCTGTACACCAGAGATTTAGAGGTTAAAAATAAATATGGAAGGTAGAGAAAACTCAAGATATATCTCTACCATTCTTAATAGTACTTTTTAAAAATTTGCAAATCAAGTATTTAACTGCGAGATTCTTTTTTATTCCTTCTTGTGTTGCGCAGTAACTTATGGTTATAAGCTCATTAAATGATCAACCAAAAAAGAGATAACTCTTACAATTTTCAAGAACTGACTCTGAAATATGTAAGATTTCTTATTTGTCTTTAATCTGAGAAAACTTTATAAATGTTTTTGAAAGCACTGGAGGTGAAAAAACAGTTTTGGTGATATGATAATATCTTTTTAATTTATTTTTAAATACATTTTATTGATTATGCTATTACAATTGTCCCATTTCTCCCCTATCATTCCCCTCCACCCTGAAGACCCCCTCCCACCCACATTCCCTGCTTTAGTTCATGTGCATGTGTCATAAGTTCTTTAGCTTCTACATTTTCCACACTATTCTTCCACTGTCTATTTTCTACCCACCATCTATGCTACTTATTCTCTATACCTTCCCCCCTCTCCTCCTCCCACTCCCCTGTTGCTAACCTTCCATGTAGTCTCCATTTCTGTGGTTCTGTTCCTGTTCTAGTTGTTTGCTTAGTTTGCCTTAGTCTTAGGTGTGGTTGTTAATATCTGTAAGTTTGCTGTCTTTTTACTGTCATAGTTTTTATCTCCTTTTTCTTAGATAAGTCCCTTTAACATTTCCTATAATAAGGGCTTGGTGATGATGAACTCCTTTAATTTGACCTTATCTGAGAAGCACTTCATCTTCCCTTCCATTCTAAATGAAAGCTTTGAAGGATAGAACAATCTTGGATGTAGGTCCTTGCCTTTCATGATGTGAAATACTTCTTTCCAGCCCCTTCTTGCCTGTAAGGTTTCTTTTGAGAAATCAGCTGACAGTCTTATGGGAACTCCCTTGTAGGTAACTGTCCCCTTATCCCTTGCTGCTTCTAGTATTCTCTCCTTCAGTTGAATCTTGGCTAATGTAATTATGATGTGCTTTAGTGTGTTCCTCCTTGATTCCAACTTTTTTGGGACTCTCTGAGCTTCTTGGACTTCCTGGTAGTCTATTTCCTTTGCCAGATTGGGGAAGTTCTCCTTTATTATTTGTTTAAATAAATTTTCCACTTGTTGCTCTTCTTCTTCCCCTTCTGGTACCCCTATAATTCAGATGTTGGGATGTTTAAAGATGTCCTGGAGGTTCCTAAACCTCTCCTCATTTTTTTGAATTCTTGTTTCTTCATTGTTTTCTGTTTGGTTGTTTGTTTCTTCCTTCTGGTCCATTCCATTGATTTGAATCCCAGTTTTCCTCCCACCTCTATTGGTTCCCTGTGTGTTTTCCTTCATTTCAAGTATTGTAGCCTTCATTTGTTCATCTAATTTGAAAGCAATATCAACCAATTCTGTGAGCATCCTGATCACCAGGGCTTTGAACTGTGCATCTGATAGGTTGGCTATCTCTTGGTCTCTTAGATGAATTGGCTCTGCGGCTTTGATTTGTTCTCCAGTTTGAGCCATTTTTGTTTTGTGGTTTTTTTTTGTTTTTTTTTTTTGTTTTTTGGTCTGGTCATGGCTGTTATGTAGTGAGGGGCAGAGCCTTAGGTGTTCTCCAGGGCAGGGCAGCCCAGTTGCTGGGTCATCACACTGTATGTGGGGGCGGGGTCTGAGAGGGAACAATGGCACTTGCTCTGCTTGCTGTCAGATTCCAGTCCCTTCCACCGCTTCCCCTTCACCTGGATTATCTGCGCGTGAATGTGGGACCACCTGGTCAGCCAGCCGCCTTTGCCTCACATAGTGTGCACCATTGCCACCCCGTTCCCAGGGTCCACTAGCCACAACTGCCTGCGCGCCTGGGTCTACTTTTTCCTGCCGCGACTCTGCCTCTCTTACTGGTCTGGACGAATGGTTGTTGGACTTCCGTACAATTCAGTTTTCTATCAGTTCGGTTTATTTTCTGGTTTCTAAATCATTGTTGTCCTTAATTTTGGTTGTGTGAGGAGGCATAGTGTGTCCACCTATGCCTCCATCTTGGCCGGAAGTCAGCAATGTGATAATATCTCAACATAGGGTGTACCTTATTTGACACTTTGTATCTTAAGCGCGTATCACCTTATTTTTCAATTTCTGTTTTAATGTAGGGGTTTGCACAAAGGGCTATATTAATTGATCCTATTTTTCAATGTCATTTTAATGTAGCACTTGAAATTAATGTTTACCAACTTCCTATGTTTCATGTACCCTATAGCAAGTCTGTATTGAAAAAAGAATATTTATTCCAAGGTAAAATCTGAATCTGTGCCTTCTACTTTCAAAAACTGAACTCCATTCACTTTTATAAATATTTATTAAGTATCTCATACACAAGACATTGTTATGCACTGCGGTGGAGGTAAAAGAGTAACAAGTTGATGTGTTTGTAAACATAAGCATATTCTATATCTTGTATCCCATTTATCACATTTGTTGGTTCGTGTGGGTTTTTTACACCCCTCGTAGCAGGAATTGTGCCTGAAAAGACCTAAGGGTTTTTTGTTTTTTTTTTAAGTTGTGCAAAACTGCGGTGGCCTCTGTCCTGGGCACCAGATGTGGGGGGGCTCCGCCTGCAGAGCCCCATCCCTCTGTCACAGATGAAAATAAAACTACCAAGACATGATCCGCTTGGGAAGGAAAGGTGGTCAAACTCTCAGAGGAGGATAACCCAGAGCCCCTTCCTCACTAGGCTTTTATTGGGTTCAAATACACCGGAATACAGGTTTAACATTTCAAAGAAATCTGAGGGCTTAATGTGTCAGGAAAGGTGGTTGCCAAACTTTGGGAGACATACTCATTTCCTCCTCGGACCCTTATCATTTAAATGAGTGCACTCTTAGCAAAGCAGTTTTCACAGGACTTTACGAATTCTTTCTTATGCCCAGATCACCTGGGGAACCGTTCTGGCCGGCACAGGGCTGCACCGCTCGCTGTCATAGTTTCAGGCTTTAAGCCGATTAGGCTCAGGAAGCAGAAGATATCTCCCAGATGGAAATGCGGATTTGGGCTATGTTAGAATAGCCGGGGAGTGAGTGTCCATCACCCCCTCTTTGCTGCAGCCCCCCGAGTCCTTCCATGAGGGCCTCCCAAGTGGTCATGTCTGGCTTAGGTTGCCCCTTCCATGAGGAGTCTTACCTGTCACTGACTACCAACCAAGCATTGGGGCCAGAGATGGATGAGGCAGAAGCAGTGCTTCTGCCAGGGAGATAAGCTTTGTCTTCTTAGTAGGTCACGTCCTCTTGACAGAACAGACCCAGATGAAGTGGGTCCCTTGGCTCTTGCACAGCCCACCATGGGGTGAGGGTTACAACTCCTGAAACCAGGCCGAACGGTCTGCAACACTAACCAAAATTTTCCTTAAGTGCAGAGTCCAGAAGAACTCAATAGTGTTCCATTTTCTGTCTTTAGTGTTCGGTTGTCCTGCCTTCCTTTCTCTGAACATGGCCCAAAGCCCCTCACCAGTGGCTGGTGGAAAGCACTCAGTTTTACGTGCACCTGCCCATTCTGCATCTCTAGTTCTCCTGGTCCCTAAGCCTGTGGGTAGTATAGATGTGTCACTACATCACTCTTAATCTGGTGGCATTTTATTTCTTGGGTTCTCCAAAATAATGACTGACACAGTAATGGGGCTTCTGGTACCCTGAGACTTTTTCTATTGTCTTGCTCTGACACTTCCTCTGACACCGTGGCCTTGCTCTGTGTCAAAGCATATTTGTAAGCAACCTCCCAGGGACTGTGGTAAAAGCCTCCTTTTCTTTTCCTCTAAAAAGGTTAGCATATATTTAAATATACTTATAACACAATTTAAACTTAGAGGTCTCAAATCACCACATTATTCTAGGAATAGATTTCATTTTGTTTTTTCCTCTCAGAGAAAAACTGAAGTGAAATGCATGAAGCTATGTCATTGTATGTTGCTTTGTTGTAAAAGATATACTTACTTGCCATTTAAAAAATTTCCCTTGCTTAGTGCCCAGACTATAAACTTTGCTAGTGTTTATTTGGATTCCATTGTTAAAAAGAAGCTTCTCCCTACCACTTTTATTTGAAAAAATATATAAAACTTGTAATTTATTATGAAAAATATGGAGACTACTTTATTTTTGTTGTAGACATAATAAAACTAAATAACCAAGAGTAACATTAGTTGGAACTTTACTTTAGAATATGTCCATGAAGAAAAAAGAAAGCCAGACTAATCTTTCTGACTTTCTCTCCTCCAGCTTTTTATATCAAAGACTCTTTGACACAAGTTAAGTTATAGCTTTTGAATTACTTATTATAGTCAAAGCTCCATCTGGAAGCTTTGTATACTAAGAATAGAGATTTTGCCCCAATTCCTTTCTTCTTTCTGTTTTCCAGTTATTTCAGCCAGTATTTACATCATTTGGATTCCTTATCTTTCAAACCACATTATTTAGGAGGATGAGCTATGAGCTGAATCAAACTGATTGTCAATTCTGATTTGGGGAGAATGTTTATGAAACTCAACAGTGCCACAGTGCACTGCTCAGTATTTTAAGAAATACCATTGCTATGATTCTCAAAAGTTTTCAAAACCTTAACAAAGAATGTTGAACTGCTAATGTGTTTCAGCCATATTATTTTCACAGCAAATCTCCTAAGAGATTACTAGACTCCACAAAGCTGACTTTGGCTATACCAAGATTTGTTTAAGTAAAATAATAGTATAAAGGCAACCAAGTGTAGATTAGGCTCTATATCCCTTTGTTATAATGCAAAGTCTACATTCACCCCAAATTAAAAATTTGGTCAAGCCCTGGCTGGTGTAGCTCAGTGGATTGAGTGTGGGCCTGCGAACCGAAGGATCGCGGTTCGATTCCCAGTCAGGGCACATGCCTGGGTTGCCAGGCCAGTTCCCGGCAGGGGACATACAAGAGGCAACCGCACATTGATGTTTCTCTCCCTCTCTCCTTCCCTTCCTATCTAAAGATAAATAAATAAAATCTAAAAGAAAAAAAGTACTTAAAAAAATCTTTAAAAAAATAAAAATAAATAAAATTTGGTCAAGTTTACAATGTCTCAATGATGACTTCCATTATTTTGAAAAAGGAATAAGCATGGGCAAGGTACATAAAGAGGACTCTCTCTGCTCAAAAAATTTCTCACAGACAATCCACAGATGGAGTAAATATGACCATCGTTTAAAATAAAGTAGCCCATGAATAGGTTAAATGCAGTGTCTTTGATTTTAGTCAGAAATAGGTTGCAGGTGTTGGCACACTTTTCCTATAAAGATGTAGATAGTAAATATTTTAGTTTTTGTGGGCCATACAGCCTCTATCACAACTATTCGACTCTCCTTTTTGAAGCAGCCATAACAATGCATAGCTGAATGAGCATGGCTTTGTTGCAATAAACCTTTATTTATAAAAACACAGCAGCCTGAATTGGGCCCATGTGCTGTAGATTGCTGACCCTTAGATCATAACACTTAATTAGAGTAGAGCATTGATTTCTTTTTCTTTTTTTCATCGAATGAATGAAGAATCATTTATTACACTGGCAGCAGTGAGAACCTGAAATTTGGAAACTGGAAGCAATCTTTACTGTAGAACATAGGTTTCCTAGCAAAATTATTTCAACATAGTCAAAGGACATCATTAAATTATTGGACAACTGAGAGAATACTTTGAGGTAGGGTGACTACTTTATAATTTTGTTTTCATTACAGTAAAAGTCACCTCATTTGTAGCTTTTGGGCTTGAGCTATTGTATTTTGGCTGAAAGGGTAGAAGCTGCTGATGTTTAGTTTTCATTGACCTCATTATCAAAATTCCCTCTGAAATAGCAAGACTTAGCACTTTATACAACATTAGAATTTTTAGATATCTTATTTATAGCAAATTTTATAAAACAACTTTTTATTGATCATAAAAAGAATTTCTATAGGAGCAATTTATTTATATTTATTTTTTATTTTATTTGCAATTACAGTTGACATTCCATGTTATTTTATTCTAGTTTCAGGTGTACAGCATAGTGGTTAGATAATCATATACTTTACAGAGTGATTACGCCTGATAATTCTAGTACCCACCTGGCACTATTCACTACACAGTTATTACAATATTGTTGACTGTATTCCCTATGCTGTACTTTACATCCCCATGACTATTTTGTGACTACCAATTTGTACTTCTCTTTTGATTAGGAAACGTTTATTATTTTAATATTAAGTATTTGAAAGATAGCAAAAAATTAAAAGTAAAAATAAATGAATTTATAACAAAGTTCATTTTATACTTATTACAGATAAAAAGAAACCTATATTGATAGTGCTAAACTATCCCTGTCTTCATAAATAGTTTAAGAATTGGAAATAATCCTGCTAATTATTCTCATTATAAAGCTTTAGTATTTGTTCACATTTGTGTGTGTATGTACGTATGTATGTATACTATGTGTGCGTGTGTGTGTGTGTGTGTGTGTGTGTGTGGTTTTATTTATTTATTTTTAGAGAGAGGAAAAGAGAGGGAGAAAGAGAGGAAGAGAAACTGTGTGAGAGATACATTGATTGGTTGCCTCTCTTACATCCCCAGCTGGGGACCTGGCCCACAACCTAGTCATGTGCCCTAACAGGGAATCGAATCAGCAACCTTTTGGTTCACAGGCTGGCACTCAATCCACTGAGCCACACCTACCAGGGCATATTTATATGTATTTTTGAAGTTTTATTTTTTATTTTCATTTTTCAATTACAATTGACTTTCAATATTATTTTGCATTAGTTTCAGGTGTACAGCATAGTAGTTAGACAATAGTATATTTTACAAAGTGTTTCCCCTGATATTTAAAATACCTACCTGGCACCATACATAGTTATTATAGTATTATTGACTATATCCCCTATGCTGTACTTTACATCCCCATGACTATTTTGTAACCACAAATCTGTACTTCTCAATCCCTTAACATTTTTTACCCTGCCCCCAACCTCCCCTCCCATTGGACAGCCCTCAGTTTGTTCTCTGTATCAATGAGACTGTTTCTGTTTTGTTTGTTCACTTATTGTGTTCTTTATTTCCTCAATTTCATTTTGTTTTTTGTTCTTATTCTATTACAATTGTCTCATTTTTTCCCCCTTAGTCCTCCTCCATCCAGCCCACCTGCCATTCCCACAGTCAATCCCCACACCGTTGTCCAAGTCCATGGTTCATTCATACATTCATACACTTCTTTGTGTGGTCCCATATAAATTTTGGGTTATTTGTTCCAGTTTTGTGAAATACTGGTATCTTGAAAGGAATTCTGTTGAACTTATAAATTTGAGTAGTGTGGACATTTTAATGATGTTAATTCTTCCTATCCATTAACACAGTATGTGCTTTATTTCTATCTTCTTCAATTTATTTCTTCAGTGTTTCCTAATTTTCCAAGTACAAGTTTTTTATATCCTTGGTTAAATTTATTCCCAATTATTTTAATTTTCATGATGCAATTGTAAACTGGACTATTTTCTTAGTTTCCCTTTTGTATAGTTCATTATTGGTATATATAAAAATGCTATTGATTTCTGGATACTTATTTTGTATCCTGCCACTTTACTGAGTTTATCAGTTCTAGTAGGTTTTTTGGTAGTATCTTTAGGGCCCTCGATATAAAATATCATGTCATCTGGAAGTAATGACACTTTTAATTCTTCCTTTCCAATTTGGATGCCTTTTATTCCTTCTTCTTTTCTGATTTCTGTTGCTAAGAATTGCAATACTATTTTAAATTAAATTCGTTAAAGTGGACAAAACATTCTTGTTCCTGATCTAAAAGACAATGCTTTTAGTTTTTCCCCATTGAGTATGATGTTAGTTCTGGGTTTGTAGGATCTGTTCTTTATTATGTTGAGGTACATTCCTTCATTTCCCACTTTGCTGATAATTTTTATCATAAGTAGATGCTGGTTTTTCTCAAATGTATTTTATGCATCTTTTTTTAGTCAGTATTTTTTAATTGTTGATCTTGTACAGTTTTCTTTTACTCCCCCACATCTTTTATATAATTGTATGATTATTGTCCTTCACTTGGCTTATATGATGAATCATGTTAATTGATTTCCTAATATTGAACCATCTTGAAATGCTGGAAGAAATTTCACTTGTTCATGGCATATGATAGTTTTAATGTATTGCTAAATTTGGTTTGCTAATTTTTGTGAGGATTTTTGCATCTATGTTCATCAGGGATATTTCCCTATAATTTTTGTAGTGTCCTTATTTGGCTTTGAAATAAGGGTAATTCTGCCTTTGTAACTGAGCTTGGGAGTTTAACCTCCTCTTGAATTTTTTGGAAGAGTTTGGGAAGGATAGGTGTTAACTCCCTTTTTAATTTATTTTTAAAATATTCTATTCATTTGTTTTTAGAGAGATGGGAAGGGACAGAGAAAGAGAGGGAGAGAGACATCAATGTGTGAGAGATACATTAACTGATTGACTCTCACACTCCCCTACCTGGAGATCTAGCCCACAACCTAGGCATGTGCCCTGACTGGGAATTGAACTGGTGACCCTTCGGTTCACATGCTGGCACTCAATCCACTGAGTCACACCAGCCAGGGCATAATTCCCTTTTTTAAATAATATATTTTCTGTAATTTTTCTATTACATCTATCCCACTTATACCCCTTCCCCCCCACAATCACCACACTGTTGTCCATGCCCATGAGTCTTTTTTCCTTTTTGCTGAATCCCTCCACCACCTAACCTCTCCCCCTCTTAGCTGCCATCCTGCTCTCTATCCACAAGTATGTATATTTTGAATGTTAGTTCAGTTTGTTCATTAGATTCTACATATGAATGAAATCATATTGTGGGGGCCCCTGTCCTGGGCACCAGATGTGGGGGGGGCTCCGCCCGCAGAGCCCCATCCCTCCGTCACAGATGAAAATAAAACTACCAAGATATGATCTGCGTGGGGAGGAGAGGTGGACAAACTCTCAGAGGATAATGACCCCGAGCCCCTTCCTCACTAGGCTTTTATTGGGTTCAAATACACAGGAATACAGGTTAAACATTTCAAAGAAATCTGAGGGCTTAATCTCTGAGTCAGTGTCTGTCAGGAAAGGGGGTTGCCAAACTTTGGGAGACATACTCATTTCCTCCTCGGACCCTTATTTAAATGAGTGCACTCTTATCAAAGCAGGTTTCACAGGACTTTAGGAATACTTTCTTATGCCCGATAACCCAGGGAACCATCCTGGCCAGTGCAGGGCTGCACTGCTTGCCCTCATAGTTTCAGGCTTTTAGCCAATTAGGAAGCAGAAGACATCTCCCAGATGGAAATGATGACTCGGGCTATGTCAGAACAGCCAGGGGGCGAGGGTTCATCACATCCTCTTTGCTGCAGCCCCCCAAGTTCTTCCATGAGGGTCTCCCAAGTGGTTGTGTCTGGCTTAGGTTGACCCTCCCATGAGGAGTCTTACCGGTCATTGAGTAACCAACCAAGTATTGGGGCCAGAGATGGATGAGGCAGAAGCGGTGCTCCTGCCAGGGAGATAAGCTTTGTCTCCTTAGTAGCTCACGTCCTCTTGACAGAACAGACCCACATGAAGTGGTTCCCTAGGCTCTTGCACAGCCCACCACGGGGTGAGGGTTACAACTCCTGAGACCAGGCTGAATGGTCCGCAACACCTCCCCCATTTTTAGATTTTTTAAATCAATTGTAATTTTTAGGCCTGTGAAACTTACTATCTGCTATCTTCTAATGCAATCAAAAGAAAACCATTTCCACATACATCATAAAGCACGAATAAGGATTAAAACAAGGAGGTACCCAAGGGCTGCCATAACCCAAACTTGTAAATTCAGTCCAATGAAAAATGTTGCAAATACAAGGGAACAGTAAGAGTAACAGGGTTTGGTCACACTTCAGTTCTTGGGAGAATTAGCACAGACTTCAGGAAGTTACTTTAAAGATACCCAGCAAGAGCAAATCAGAAAGCATTATTAGAATCAGTAAACAACCAGTGGTATTCAAAGTCCCGCAGCTGTTGATGTAATTAGCTGCAATTTATCAATTTGTCCCTTTAAGAAAAAGTCCCTCTTAGGTGATATTGAATATCGCTCCAGGAACGCTGGCTGGAATTCCACTGGAGTGTGATGACACATAGCTTGGAGAAGTCTGGATCAGGAGGGTCTAATGGTTGGAGGTGGGTTGAGGCCAGGGAAGCCTTTTCTGTGATATGGCTTCACCTTCTTCACCTGCAGTTCCAGAGATCTTTCTGCAGAGTAAATACAGACATACCCTCTTCTCTTCCCCAGATTAATAGTAGTTCAACTGGGCCTTTCCATTTTCCTTCCCCTAAAGGGTCTTTATATAAGATCCAAAGGGTGTGGGAAGGCAGGCCTGTATTGCAGAAGGTGCTTGCTATGGGTGACTTCAGATTATCATTAAAATTCAAAAAAAATTTGTGTATATAATGTTAGCATGTTTAAATTCTTGGGGGGTGTTTCCTGACTCCACCCTTTTTAATAATGTTTTAAAGGTCTGGTGAGCTCTTTCAACAATGGCTTGGCCCTCAGAGTTATAAGGGATACCTGTTTTATGTCAAATTCCCCATTTTTCTAAGAAAACCTGAGTAGCTTGGGCAATATATCCTGGGCTGTTAGTTTTAATTTGCTTAGGCCATCCTAAATGATTAAAGGCCTCAAGTCAATGATCTCTAGTATTCTTCGCTGACTCCCAGAGAGGGGAGTGGAATGTAGAGCACCTGAGTAAGTGCCTGCTTGGAAAGACAGGCCTCCTGCTGTTCCTGCAAGCTGCAATGAGTTAATTATTCTGGGCCTAGAATTTGGAGTGTTTCAAAGACTTAGATGCTTATTATTCTTTTTATTTCCTTTCCACTTATATTTCCTCTCTTCAACTATTCACTTTAATGTACTTTCTTTCCAAACCACACATGAATGTGCTATCTATCTTTTTCCTTTATTCCTTCTTACTTTTCTCCTATTCAATCCTATACTTTTCTTTCCTTCACTTTCTTAATTCCTTCCTTATTGACCATCTACGGCTTACTTGAACTTTCTGCAAGATATATAATCCATGTAACATAAGCATAACAAGCCCTATTATATTGTCAAATGTTTCACTCAAGGAGTATATTATCAAATGAAGAGGTAGATAGTGAGTAACACCTGTTTATCAAATTATTTGAAGTGGCAACCCTCTAGGGTTAATCCCAAGAGTAGAAGGTGCCTTTGAAAGTGCTTGACAATCTGGACATTCTCTGATAATTTGCTTTGCTTGGGCCCTAGGAATATTAAATTCTTTACGTAAGGCCTGACTATTTTGGTGAAAAAACTGGATTCGTCCAACTATTCCATTTGGATCAAAACATTTAAAAGTCCACACACTTTTGTGGGGCTGAGAAATGCCCCCTATCCCAGGTATAGAAATGCAAACAAAAATAAAAAATCTCCTGTTTGAAATTAAGCATGCTGGCAGTCTCTCAAAAACACGAAGCTGCTGTTCCTTATCTCAGAGATGACCTGGCTGGAAATCCCTTTTGAGACTGCCGTCTGCCAGTTCTAAGGCTGCTAGGTGCTGGCAAGGCATTACGCCATGGAACTGCGGCCCCTGGGAGGGACCCCGCGGTCCGGAACTGTGCCCAGGGGGCCCCAGCTGCTAGCTACACCCGATGCTGGGGCATGCGCACTGGGGAGCTGGAGGCAGGAAAAACCAATCTCCCCTCCGCGTGCACTACTGTTCAGCCTGGCAAAGAGATCCACTTGGTGGTGGACACTGCGGCCAACCCCAAGAGAAGGGCCTAGCTAATGTGCATTGTTCCCTTCCTTTCTGTACCTCCGAAATGTAAAGATCCCTTATGTGGGAGACAGCAGCCCTGTTATTGCTGAACCTAAAACATTGCTCTTGGTCTAAAAAGAGCTCATTCCTTAATGAACAAAAGAATTTTTTCTAAAATTCCTCCCGCTGCGATGCAGCACTTACAAAACAAGTTTCAGTGCCCCTCCCCAAGCCCGCCACTGGGGCTCTCCCGGCCTGCTGGCGCTAGGGAGGGGGATGGAGCAATGAGTGCGGTGGAGCCTGCTTCGAGCCCAAACAAAAGACTATTTTCTAATCTTCCTTAGTGCAGGGGAGAGAAATGAGAAGAAAACCACTCAAGAGGTGGCAACAGAACCTTTCCTCTTATCTGTAACACGCCTGGGAGACTTACCGAAAGATGACCTGGTCCCTATGGGGATGAAGTGCTGATTTCCATACCACCTAGATGCGCTGTCCCGTGACAATGGCTCGTAGCCTCTGGTCAGGCAGGTTTCAGGTCCCTGTTCGGTCGGCAGATGTCAGGGGCCTCCGCCCGCAGAGCCCCATCCCTCCGTCACAGATGAAAATAAAGCTACCAAGACATGATCTGCTCAGGGAGGAGAGGTGGACTAACTCTCAGAGAAGAATGACCTCGAGCCCCTTCCTCACTGGGCTTTTATTGGGTTCGAATACACAGGAATACAGGTTTAACATTTCAAAGAAATCTGAGGTCTTAATCTCTGAGTCAGTGTCTCTCAGGAAAGGCGGTTGCAAAACTTTGGCAGACATACCCATTTCCTCCTGGGACCCTTATCATTTAAATGAGTGCACTCTTATCAAAGCAGGTTTCACAGGACTTTAGGAATAAGAAAGATCTTATGCCGGATCACCCAGGGAACCATCCTGGCCAGCACAGGGCTGCACTGCTTGCCCTCATAGTTTCAGGCTTTAAGCCAATTAGGAAGCAGAAGACATCTCCCAGACGGAAATGATGACTCAGGCTATGTCAGAATAGCCAGGGGGCGAGGGTCCATCAAATCCTTTTTGCTGCAACCCCCCAAGTCCTTCCACGAGGGCCTCCCAAATGGTTGTGTCTGGCTTAGGTTGACCCTCCCATGAGGAGTCTTACCCATCATTGAGTAACCAACCAAGTATTGGGGCCAGAGATTGATGAGGCAGAAGCGGTGCTCCTGCCAGGGAGATAAGCTTTGTCTCCTTAGTAGCTCATGTCCTCTTGACAGAACAGACCCAGATGAAATGGGTCCTTTGGCTCTTACACAGCCCACCATGGGGTGAGGGTTACAACTCCTGAAACCAGGCTGAACGGTCCGCAACACCATATGGAATTTGTCTTTCTCTGACTGGTTTATTTCACTTAGCATAATGTTCTCAAGTTCCATCCATGTTATTGCAAAGGATAAAATTTTCATCTTTGTTACAGTGTTGAGCAGTATTCCATTCTGTAAATTTCCCATAGATGTTTTATTCACTCATCTACTGATGGACCCTAGGGCTGCTTTCATATCTTGGTGAATATGAATAACACTGCAATGAAAACAGGGGTGTTTATGTTCTCTTGAATTAGTGTTTCAGGTTTGTTTGGATAAATTCCCAGAAGTGGAATCACTGGGCCGTAAGGCAGCTCTATTTTTAATTTTTGAGCTAACTCCATGCTGCTTTTCACAGTGGCTGCACCAATTTGCATTCCCACCAACAGTGCAAAATGGTTCCCTTTTCTCCATATCCTCATTAGCACTTGTTTGTTGATAGCCATTCTGACCTGTATGAGGTGATATCTCATTGTGGTTTTAACTTGCATTTCTCTGATGATTAGTGAAGTTGAACATCTTTTCATGTGTTTATTGGCCATCTTTATGTCCTCGTTGGGGAAGTGTCTATTCAGATTCTTTGCCCATTTTTTTACTATAATGCTTGTTTTCTTAGTGTTGAGTTTTGTAAGTTCTTTACAAATTTTGAATATGAACCCCTTATTAAATGTATCGGCAAATATGTTCTCCCATTCTGTGAGTGGTGTTTTTGTTGTTGTTGTTCATGAATTCCTTTGCTTCGCAAAAACTTTTTAGCTTGATGTCTCATTTGTTTATTTTTTCTTTTGCTTCCCTTGCCTGAAGAGATATATCAGATAAATATTGCTATGAGCAATGTCCAAGATTTTACTGTTTATATTTTCTTCAAAACTCTTTATGGTTTGGGGTCTAACATTTAAGTCTTTAATTCATTTTGAATTTATTCTTGTGCTGGATTTTATCAAATGCATTTTCTGCATCTATTGATATGGCCACTGGGTTTTATTCTTCATTTTGTTTACATTGTGTATCACATTTTTGATATGCAAATGTTGTACCAACCTTGCATTCCTGGAATAAATCCTACTTGATCATGATGTATGATCTATTTGATGTATTGCTATAATTGGTTTACTAATATTTTGTTTGGAATTTTAGTGTCTATGTTCTTCAGGGATATTGGCCTACAATTCTTGTTTTGTTTTGTTTTTTTTCTTTGTAGTGCCTTTATGTGGCTTTGGAATTAGGATTATGCTGGCCTCATAAAATGAGCTTGGGAGCCTTCCTTCCTCTTGATATTTTTTAAACAGTTTGAGAAGGAGAGATGTTAATTCTTTTCTGAATGTTTAGTAAAATTCACCTGTGAAGTTGTCTGGTCCAGGGCTTTTGTTTGTTGGGATTTTTTTTTTTATTACTGTTTCAATTTCCCTAGGTGTGATCTGTCTATTCAGATTGTCTGGTTCTTCCTGATTTAGTTTTGGAAGGTTGTGTATTTCTAAGAATTTACCCATTTCTTCTAGGTTGTCCAGATTTCTTGGCATATAGTTCATACTTTCTTACAATCTTTTATGTTTCTCTGGTGACATCTGTTATTTCTCCTCTTTCATCTCTGATTTTATTTATTTGGGTCCTCCCTCATTTTTTCCACACAAGTCTGGTTAAAAATTGTCAATCTTGTTTATCTTTTCAAAGAACCAGCTCTTTGATCTATTAACCATTTTTTAGACTGTATTTTGTTTTTCCACTCTGATCTTTATTATTTCCTTCTTTTTTTTTACTTGTTTTGGGTTTTGTTTGTTGTTATTTTTCAAGTATCTGTAAGTTTGAAGTTATATGGTTTATCTGAACTTTACCTTGTTTTCTGAGACAGGCCTGTAATGCCATGAATTTCCCTCTCAGGACTGTTTTCCCTGTGTCCCACAAATTTTGGATTGTTTTGTCCTCATTTTCATTTGTTTCCAGGTATATTTTGATTTCTTCCTTTTTCTAAGTTTTGACCCAATCATTAATAACCTGTTATTTAGTTTTAGTTTCCATGTCTTTATGCAATTTTCAGTTTTCTTCTTGTGATTGATTTCTATTTTCATAACGTGATTAGAGAAGATGCTTGATATGATTTCAGTCTTCTTAAAGTTACTGAGACTTGTTTTGTGACCTAACATGTGGTCTCTCCTAGAAAATGTTCCATGTGCACTTGAAAAGTGTGTGTATTCTGTTGCTTTGGGATGAAATGCTCTGAAGATATCAATTAAGTCCATTTGATCTAGTGTGTAGTTTAAAGGTGCTGTCTCTGTTGATTTTCTGTCTGGAAGATCTATCCATCAAAATCAATGGGGTGTTAATATCCCATACTATGACTGTATTTCTGTCAATATGTCCCTTTATGTCAATAAAGATTTGCTTTACATATTTAGGTGCTCGTATGTTGGATGTGTAAATGTTTACTAGAGTTATATCCTCTGTTTGGATTATTCCTTTTATCATTATGTAGATGTATCATTATGTATCATTATCTTCTTTGTCTCTTACTATAGCCTTTAGTTTAAAGTCTATTTTGTCAGATGTAAGTATTGCTACCTTGGGTTTTTTTTTTCTCTCCATTTGCATGAAATATCTTTTCCCACCTGTTTACTTTTAGTCTGTGTGTATGTTTCAATCTGAGGTGGGTCTCTTGGGGGCAGCATATATATGGTTCTTGATTTCTTCTCCATTCAGCTACTCTCTGTCTTTTGATTGTAGCATTTAAGCCATTTATATTTAAGGTGATTATTGATAGGTACATATTTATTGTCATTTTAATTTTTAACCATTTTCCTCTTGCTTTTTCTTTCTTTTTTTCTCTTCTTAAAGTGAGCTCTTTAACATTTGTTGAAGTACTGGTTTGGTGTTAGCTGTTTTTTATGAAAGCTCCTTATTTCTCCACTGATTTTAAATGATAGCTTTGTTTGGTGAAGTAACCTTGGTTGTAGGTCATTGCTTCTCATCACCTTGAATATTTCATGCCAATCCCTCCTGGCCTAAAATGTATTGTTGAGAATTCAGGTGACAGTCTAATGGGAGCTCCCTTGTAGGTAACTAACTGCATTTTTCTTTCAGCTTTTACAATTCCCTCCTTGTCTTTTAAACTTTGCCACTGTAATTATTATGTGTTCTTGTGTAGGCTTCTTTGGGTTCATCTTGCCTGGGACTCTCTGCATTCCTGGACTTATGTCTTTTTCTTTGCCATATTAAGGGAGTTTTTGGTCATCATTTCTTCAAATATGTTCTCAATCCCTTGTTCACTCTCTTCTTGTTCTGGTATTCCCATGAGGTGGATGTTGCTGTACTTCATGTTGTTCCAAAAGTTTCTTAAGCTCTCCTTATTTTTTTTTAAATTCTTTTTTCTTTAAGGGTTTTTTTTCCTACCTTTTTTTGCAAATCACTGAGTCAATCCTCTGTTTCATCTAACCAACTCTTTTTTTTTCCCTTCCAGTGCATTATTTATTTCAGATGTTGCATTCTTTATTTCTGACTCATTCTTTTTATGGTTACTATATCTTTTTTTTTATTCTGTAAAGCATTGATATAATCATTGCTCTAAAATCTATATCTGATAAATTGCTTGCCTCCATTTCATGTAGTTCTTTATCTGGAGAATTCTCTTGCTCTTTCATTTGGGGGCTGTTTCTTTGTCTTCTTATTTTGGCTGCCTCTTTGTATTTGTTTCTGTATATCCAGTAGATCTGCAAAGACTTGTGCTAGTGTAGGTCGGATGCTGCCTGTGACTTGCCTGGGCAACCTGTTTGGAACTATCAGAGATCCACATTTTGTGGCTCCCTCTGCCGGGCCTGGGTGTATGTAGAAAGAACCAGGTTGCACACCAAAGCTGGCTTTTACCAGCAACAGACCCAAAGGAGGGCCAGCTAAAGTCTTAGAGCTCCCAGACATCAACCTTTGCTGTAAGGTTTAATCCCCAATAGAGCCTCCAGCTGTACTTAGCTGCCTGAGTTAAGCTCCAGAGGGTAGGGTGAGAGAGGTTCCTGTAGGTTAGAGCTATTGCTTCCCCTCAGGCAGATGCTGCTTGGAGGGGATTGTTGTCTTTTGCAGTATGGGTAATGACTCAGCACAGGAATCCTTTCTGATGACCCTTCAGCTCTCTCCCCAGAGCCACCAACCCTTGAGTCTCCTCAAGCATTTCTATTACACTCTTCCCTCCCTCTGATGGAGCCCAGGGTAAGTGGATACGAACAAAATATAGTGTGTTGACCCTTTAAGGAGCTCTCTGTATCTCTAGGCATCTCTCCTTGGTGAACAGAAAACCTGGTGCTTTTCACAGCCGGTTGTTATTTGGGTTCCATTCCCAGTTCTTGTGCTCTATTCTGGGGATCCAAGCTTGGGGTTTATACCCTACACTTCCCAGGAGGAACCTCCTCGGCTGCTGAAATATCCCTATGGAACTTCAACTGCCACCTGTGGGAGCCCAGCCAGAACCTCTTGCTCCTCTGCACTTCCTACCAATGTTGATGTGCTGATGTAGTTTCTTCTGTAAGTCCTTGGTTATAAGGTTCTTTCCAGCTAGTCTTTAGTTGGTTATTCAGGATAATTTTTTAAATCTTTTTTTAATTTTTTTAATCAGTTTTTTTTTAATTGTTGATATTGTACAGTTTTCTGTCTTTTACTCCCCCCCAGCCCACTGCCCCAGCCCTCCCCACCCCCTCCCATTTCCACCCCCCATAGCTTTTGTCCATGTGTCCTTTATACTTGTTGCTCTAAACCATTCCCCCTTTCCCCTGAAATTCCCTCCCCTCTCCCCTCTGGTCACTGTCAGACTGTTCTCAAATTCAGTGTCTTTGTTTATATTATGCTTGTTTGTTTGTTTTGTTGATTAGCTTCCTGTTAAAGGTGAGATCATATGGTATTTGTCTTTCACTGCCTGGCTTATTTCGCTTATCATGATACTCTCCAGTTCCATCCATGCTGTTGCAAAGGGTAGGAGCTCGTTCTTTCTTTCTGCTGCATATAATTCCATTGTGTAAATGTACCACAGGTTTTTGATCCATTCATTTACTGATGGGCATCTAGGTTGCTTCCAACAAAACAAACAAACAAGCATAATATAACCAAAGACACTGAAATTGAGAACAGGCTGACAGTCACCAGAGGGGAGAGGGGAGGGAATTTCAGGGGAAAAGGGGAAGGATTTAGAGCAACAAGTATAAAGGACACGTGGACAAAACTATGGGGGGTGGAAATGGGAGGGAGGTGGGGAGGGCTGGAGTGGTGGGCTGGGGTGGGAGTAAAAGACAGAAAACTACAAGATCAACAATTAAAATAAAAATTAAAAAAAGATTATCTTTTTGTCTTTAAGCTTTGCTATTCTAATTATGATGTGTCTTTGGGCTTCTTTGAGTTCATCTTGTTTGCCAATGTCTGTGCTTCTTGGAATTGAGTGTCTTTTTCCTTTACAACATTAAGGAAGTTTTCAGTCATTATTTCTTCAAATAGGTTTTTAATCCCCTATTCTCCCTTCCTCTCCTGGTATGCCTATGATGCAAATGTTGTTATGCTTCATGTTGTCCCGAAGGTCCCTTAAACTGTTCTTGTATTTTAAAATTCTTTTTTTTTTTTTTCTTCTCTGATTGGGTATTTTCTGCTACGTTGTCTTCCAAATTACCTATTCAAACCTCTGTTTCATCTAACCTACTCTTGATTCTATCCAGTGTATTTTTAAAGATTTTATTGATTTTACTTTTAGACAGAGGGGAAGGAAGGGAGAAAAGAGAGGGAAAGAAACATCAATATGTGGTTACCATTTGCATGCCCCCTACTGGGGACCTGGCCTGCAACCTAGGCATGTGCCCTGACTGGGAATCAAACCAGTGATCCTTTGGTTCAAAGGCCGGTACTCAATCCACTGAGCCACTCCAGCCAAGGGTCCAGTGTACTTTTTATATAAGATGTTATACTCTTCATTTCAGACTGGTTCTTTTTAATGACTTCTATTTCTATGTCCTCTTTTATACTTATGATCTCTTCATTGAATTTCTCACTGAGTTTACTCATTTTTCCCCTAAATTCATTGAATATCTTTTCTAAGATTTAATTAATTAATTAATTAATTAATTTACTTTTAATCTTTTATTTTTTAATCAATATTTTTTAAATTGTTGATCTTGTACAGCTTTCTGTCTTTTTCTCGCACCCCAGCCCACCGCCCCAGCCCTCCCCACCTCCCTCCCATTTCCACCCTCCCATAGTTTTCATCCATGTGTCCTTTATACTTGTTGCTCTAAACCCTTCCCCTTTTCCCCTGAAATTCCCTCCCCTCTCCCCTCTGGTGACTATCAGACTGTTCTCAATTTCAGTGTCGTTGGTTATATTATGCTTGTTTGTTTGTTCTGTTGATTAGGTTCCTGTTAAAGGTGAGATCATATGGTATTTGTCTTTCACTGCCTGGCTTATTTCATTTAGCATGATGCTCTCCAGTTCCATCCATGCTGTCGCAAAAGGTAGGATCTCCTTCTTTCTTTCTGCTGTGTAGAATTCCATTGTGTAAATGTACCACAGTTTTTTGATCAGTGTTGGAGAGGTTGTGGAGAAAAGGGGACCCTAGTGCACTGTTGGTGGGACCGCAGACTGGTCCAACCACTATGGAAAACAGTATGGAATTTTCTCAGAAAACTAAAAATGGACCTTTTTGATCCAGCAATTCCACTGCTTGCATTATATCCTAAGAACCCTGAAACACCAATCCAAAAGAACCTATGAACCCCTATGTTCATAGCAGCACAATTTACAATAGCCAAGTGTTGGGAGCAACTTAGGTGCCCATCAGATTTTATTTATTTTTAAAGAGAGGGGAGGGGAGGGAGCTAGAGAGGGAGAGAAACATCAATATGTGGTTGCCTCTTGCACACCCCCTACTGGGGACCTGGCCTGCAACCCAGGCATGTACCTTGACTGGGAATTAAACCTGTGATTCTTTGGTTCATAGGCTGGTACTGAATCTACTGAACCATACCAGCCAGGTTCATTGAATATCTTTATAACTATTATTTTGAACTTTGTTGCTAGTAGATGCTTACATCCATTTCATTTAGGTTTTTTTCTTGATATTTCTTGTGTTCTTTCATTTAGGGTATGTTTCTTTGTCTGCCCATTTTGCCTGCCCTCTGTGTTTGTTTCTATGTAATAGTTAGATTTGCTATGTCTCTAGTCTTGATACCTATGTGTCTGGCACCCACCAAGCTTGACAGAATTCCTAACGAGTTTTTCAAGAAAGACTTCAAATTGGGCGTAGGGTGGTTGCTGCTGAAAGAACCTTGGGCTGGCTGCCCACGAGTTGGGTATTATAGTCTCAGGGAGTCATTACAGTGGAGCTAGTGGAGTTTACCAGGCTCGTGCAGAATTATGTTTGGCTGTGTAGGGGGAGTACTCAGCATAGGAAAGTTGTCACTTGTTGGCTAGATGGGAGGAGAACTCAACACAGTGACAATAGTGGATGTCCTTCCAGGCCTCTCTACCCGAAGTCACACAACTCAAGTTTTTCCATGTATGTCTCTGGCATACCCTGAGCTTGGCTGGAATTCCTTGAGATTAAAAAAAAAAATTAAATATATTTTTCAATTATGGTTTACAGATGACTATCCTGGAGAGTTTGTAAATAAAAACTGCAAGTCAGGCCTAAGCTGGTTGGTGCTGAAAGAGTCTTGGACCATGTGAAAGCTGGGTAAGGCAGGGTCTCAGAGAGTCATCATGGTGGAGCTACTGGAATTCGCCAGGCTAATGAAGAACCAGATTTGGCCCTGCTAGAGGACAACTCAACCAAAGGACAATGACAGATAGGAGTAAAATAGAATGAGTAGAACTAATTTCAATGCATATCATTCCAGTTCACAATTTTGCACTTGGACACACAATATTTTACATTGTTTTCCTCTTTTCAAAGCCCTCTATAATTCATCTAAATAGCTTTTTGCACATATTAAGACCTGTATTTATTTATTACTTTATATCATAAAAATCACATACAACTATTCTGCTTTTCCATTGAGACCCGAGGGGGGATATTCTACAATGAGTACTTTCACATATGTTTTCCTATTTTATATAATTTAATTATTTTTACAGATGAATCATGGAGAAGATAAAGTTACTTGCTCAAGATAACCCAACTAGTTTAAAGTGTAGCCAAGCTTCAAAAACAGGTCTGTGAAACTCCGGAGGCTATACTTCTTTTCCATTACCTCACAATGCCTACAGGAAGCTACTTGTAGTTCTTGGCAGGCTTTGTCTTTTTTTTTTTTAAACCCAGACTGTTTCCAAGTAAATCATAGAAGAGTTGAGTGACATAGTATTCAATTTTTTCTATATATTTTGGAAGTACAACTTTTCAAAAGGAGTTATGATGGGTGCTTTTGTTTAAAAAAAAAAACCATGGTTCTATGATGAGAGTATTTCCAAATAAGGGTGCCTTCCAAAAATTATTTGCTTTCTCAGCAGTCTCCATAAATTCTTTGTGAATGCAGCTACATTTCCCATCTTCCTTGTTTAGCAAAGAATCACATGTTAGTAACATTTTTTGAAAGGTGTGGCTTAGTGACTTTTTTTTTCAGATTTCAAATAACTAGATTTCTTGGCATCATAATGTCAAATCATGGTGAAGTCAGGTGATAATAAGTTGAAAATTTTGAAATTGACTTTTATTTGGGTATAGCTTATATAGCCTTGAATGTGGATATGAGTTAAACATAAAAGTTAATGCCTAAATTTTAAGAAACAGATATTTAAGCCTTTTCATAAGTATGAGACAAATTTCTTTCTGTCAGAGTGTGTTTTATTCCTTGACCAGAACAGAGAACATCATAGTAAATCATTACACGATAAAAAAGTAGAGTTAGGAGAGTTGACTCTTTAAATTGTTTTTACTGAATCTATTGAGATGATATTGGTTAATAAAACTACAAAATTATTTACATTTCAGGTGTACAGTTCTATAACATTATTTGTGTATTGTATTGTGGGTTTACCACCCCAAGTACGGTCTCCTTCCCTCACCATTTATCTCCCCTACTTCCCTTCCCACTGGCAAGGTGAAGGGATTAAGGGACCCTTAAAATTTTTATAGCATTTATAACTCTCAGACCTCAAGCACTGTTGTTCAAAAATATAACTATTTTTTGTAACATCTATATTTCAGACTTTGAGTTCGAAGAGTTCATCGATGGGAGACTGGTGGGAAAAAGGTAAATTCAGTCCTTTGTTGGGAACCACCCTGCCTGGTTTCAAAAGCGATAACCTTCCCATGGATAAGGCTGAGAAAGAGAGCTTGGGACCATAAACGACTGAAGAGACAAAGCTTATCTTCCTGGCAGGAGCTCCACGTCTGCTCCTTTTTACTTCACCCTGCTTGGCCCTGGGTGGATAACTGGTTAGCCAATGATGGGTAAGATTCCTCAATGGAGGGATGACCTAAGGCAGGCAGGGTTGTGAAGGGGCCCTCAGGGAAAGACTTCGGTGTCTATACAAAAAGGGGTGATAGACCCTCATCCCTCAGCTTTGATGTAGCCCAAGACATCATTTTGTCTATGAGAAGTCTAATCTCTTGGCTGCCTTACTTTCCCTGCCTGACTTAAGCCTGAAACAATGCTGTAGGGCAGTGCAGCCCTGGACAGGAACAGGTGGTTCCCTGGGGCTGTCAGGCCTAAAAAAGAATGCATAAAATCCTGTGAAACCTGCTTTGCTAAGAATGCCTCGATTTTCTGATAAGGGTCCAAGCATGAAATGAGTTTGTTTCCCAAAATTTTATGTCCCTTTAGCTAACTGACCCTGACTCAGAATAAGCCCTCATAGTTCTTTGAATGTTGTCTATTGTTTGATCCTTATTTCCTGACAATGATTGATGAGTTTTACCTGTATTCCCATGCAAATTAAACCCAATAAAAGCCCATTGAGGAACAGGTTCCTGGACCTTCTCCTTTGAGAGACTGGCCACCTATCCTCCCCAAATAGATCATATCTTGGTAGACTTATTCCCATCTGTGGTGGCCAGGGGTCTTTGTGGGTAGAGTCCCTCCACAGTTCTTCTTAGGGTCTTCACCTCAAGGTGGTCAACAATATTCTGATATCTTATGTGGTGCCAAGGTATTGGGTGGTACTGGAGTATGTAGCAGTGATAAAATGACAGGCATATAATTATTAATTGGAGGTCTATATAGATGACTGTTGAGAGGTCCACTCTCCTGGCTGACTTGATCCCTTCAAATCAGAGCTCCCGGGTTGCTTTTCCACTGCTACTGGGGCTCAAGAATCTTCCCCAGAATCTGCATACAGATCTCCCTGCCAAGGAGCACCTCACAACTATTGCTTTCTAGGGTCTTGATGTCTCCCTGCTAGTACTGCTGTGAAATGAAGTAAAACATCCCTGGTGCTCTTCAGGAGTCTCATGTTTTGGCTCCACCCCTCTCCCTCAGTTTGGAAGAATCCATTTCTAGTGTGAGGAAAAGTCTTCTCTCTTTCTGTATTTTAAAAGTCCTCTATCCCTGTGGAATTTCTTCTTCTATGAGCTTAGGCTTTTTGAATCACTGAATTTGCAAGCTATTTCTGTGTTTTGCTGATGGAGTCTACCTTTCCCCACAACCAAGGCAATGAGAATAGAGTCAGCTACCCACTTGAATGGAGGTAAGTGGAAGGGAGAAATATACTAAGAAAGAATTCATTAAAACCTCAAATTATTATCCAGTCATCTTATTCATTAGAACCTCTAAACTGCTTTTCTGTAAACTTTTCTCATGAGTTAATGAATTTTGATTTAAGCAAGGGTGTCCAAACTTTTGGTGTCTCTGGACCACGCTGGAAGAAGAAGAGTTGTTTTTGGCCACATGTCAGATACATTGCAACATGTAATCACAAAAAAATCTCATAATGTTTTATGTAAATTTATGATTTTGTGTTGGGCTATATTCACAGCCATTGTAGGTTGCATGTGGCCCACAGGCCACAGGTAGGACACCCCTGATTTAGAGCATGGAAAGAACTGATATAGTGACTTTTATAAAAATCAAGTTAACCCTATGAAAACTAAGTCATGATGCTGAATAAAAGGATTCTCTTGTGAGAGTTTCACTTTTTCTCATTGTAAAACAACTTCTTGGAAGCTGCTTCTGCTCATCAACATCAGCAACTGGGCTGTCCTCTCACTTGACTCTCCTCTAGCTCCCCCTTCCTATTACTCCCACCTGACAGTTCTGTGGCTCTAGGCCTCCTGAGCAACCAGGCCTCCTGAGCTAGCTGTTTGTTTGAAGTCTACAGTGAGACTAAGGGCCATGTCTACAGGGAGCTACAGAATTAACCATTTTATGATGGACTTGGGGTATTCTAATTATGATCAATACTGACTACAGAGCATTTAATTGGACCACAAGATAATAAATAATTTTCAGACACAAAATCAGTGCAATGGCCAAACATGTATTGGATAGAATGTGGCTCAGAAGCAGACTCAGGGAGGTTAAAGGGCTTGTCTCAGTTTATACAATAAGTCAGTGTATTAAAGAATGTGATTGAAAGCCAACTCTGTGGGCTATTTTAAGTGCAGAGTTGTGATGATATTCAAATACATTGCAAAAGACTCATTATCTGGTTGGTAACGCTAATAAAAACAGTAGCACTGATTGATAAGACAAGTATCATAATTGTCAACATGGGCTGTAAAGACAGACTGCCTGAATTCCTAAGCTAGTTCCAGTTCCATCACTTATAAATTGTGAACCTTGGGCCTTGTTACTTTTCTTCTCTGTGTCTCAGTTTTCTCTTCTGTAAGGTGGAATAATAATAACATCTACCTCATGGGGTTGTTATGAAGCTTGAATGAACTAATAATATATGTAAAGCACTTAGGATAGTGCTTGGATCCTAGTATATGTGATATGTTAATTGTTATTATGAAATTATCATTACTTTGGGGAAATACATCTGTGACATATTTAGAGAGGATAAATGCATATGTAAAGATTAATAAACATCAAAACAAAGTCTGTATTACCTAGGAGCTGAAGCAATGACTTATTCACTTGCTAAAAATCCAGGGAAACCATGGATTCATTAGACACTGTAACTTATTTTAATAGTAGTGTGTTTGAAAGATGTAATGTGGTTCAAAAACTTCATTTTTAACAATATGTTATTATAATGTTTGGGATTATCATTTTATAATGTGATAAGAAGAGATTAAAATGAGGGAGACATAAAATACTCAATATAACTAGCAATTGAAAAATAAAAATTAAGTCAACAATAAAATACCATTATTTCTCTATTGTCAATGACTAAAAAAATCTACTGGTTCATGAATGTGTTTTGAAATGTTATTCTAATACATTGCTGCTGTTTGGAGAGTTAACATTAAAACATAGCTCAGAAAAAAATTATTAAAATGTTGAAAACTTGTTTTCCTCTTTGACATCATAATCCCAGATTTAGTATGATATCTTAATAAAACAAAGATATAATAACAATTAATAAGGGTTCATATAGATTATATTATATATTTAAATTAAAAATTGGAAGTAACTTAAAATTTCAACAATTGAATGGTGAAATAATCACATTCCTATACAAAGACATATTATGCAATAATTAAAAGTCATGCTGTCACATGAAAAATACCCTGATCCAATTAAAAAATTGTCAGAGGACCTGAATAGATACTTTTTCAAAGAGGACATAAAGAAGGCCAACAGACCTATAAAACCATACATAATATCACTAAGAATCACACAAATACAAATTAAAGCTACAATGAACTATCACCTCACACCTGTCAGAATGGCTATCATCAGTACATTCACAAACAAGTGTAGATGAGGATGTGGAGAAAACAGAACTCTTGTGCACTATTGGTGGAATTGTAAATTGGTGCAGCCACTATGGACAACAGGATGGAGATACCTAAAAAAATTAAAAATAGAACTACTATATGACCCTGAAATCATACTTTTGGGTATTTATCTAAAGAAATCCAAACACTAATTTGAAAAGATATATGTACCCTTATGTTAATTGTAGCATTTTTTACAATAGTCAAGATCTGGAGTTTTTGAAGGAAGATGGTGGCCTGGTAGGAAGAGGCAGATTCCACTTCTTCCTACACATGGGAGAAAAACCTAGCTGATCTACAGAAGAACAGAGCAGACAGCCAACAGTACCACAGCATATATGAAAACAGATCAAAATCTGTACTGGACATTGAACAACCAGACAGTATGGAGAGTTCTTCAGGACAATAAGAGCCCAGGGATCAGTGCGGAAACAAGGGCGGCTGAAGCCCCAGGCCGGTGCTTGCCAGGTCTGCCACAGGGCTCTAGGGAGGGAGCCAGGTCAACTGCTCACTCCCCAGCCAAACAAGTGTTGAGCAGCAATGGGAGAGACCTGGTAGTTTGAAGTTTCAGAGAGAGAAGTTAAGGTCTCAGTGGCAAACACTCTGGGGCTGAGATCACCCACACATAGCCCTGGATGGAACGCACACATGTGTCAATGCAACCAGAGGTGCCCACAACCATAGAAAGGGGCTTTGTGGAAGCCCACACCAGGAACCCAGGGAGTGCGAGTGATCCGTGGGAGAACCAGAGCCCACACATGTGAACCCAGGGAGTGTACACAATCCATTGGAAACCCAGAGCTCATGCCCGTAAACTTAGGGTGAGCACACACACCACAGAAAACTAGAACCCACACTCCTAAACTCCGGCACCGCGGGCACAACATAGGAGAACCAGAACTCACACCCGTAAACCCGGGGAGTGTGCACAATCCATGGGAAACCTGGAGCTCACCCCTGTGTACCCAGGGTGAGCATGCAAAACGCGAGGACCCTGCGGAGCCCACAGTCGTAAGTTCTGACAGTGTGCATGCTCCATAGAAAACTCAGAACCCGCACATGTAAACCAAGGACGGTACACACACGTCATAGGAGACCCAGAGCTCACACCCATAAACCGCAGGGAGCGCTAGAAAACCCGGGGAGTGCTTGATCTGTTGGAGATCCAAGCTCACATCCATAAACTCGGGGAAAGCCGGCACTCGGCAGCAGGCTCAGAGCCCACACCCCAAGGTCCTGCACAGAGAGGTGCCAGGCTAGCCCTGGGGAGAGTAGCCCTAAGCTGACTGAGTGCTGAACAGGGAGAAAGTCAATACCATCACCCTGCAGCCATTGTAGCCAGGAAGACCAGAAAATCCTGCTTCGCAACTTTGAAAATAATAAGAGTTTTTGTTTTGTTTTGTTTTTAACAATTTTTAATTCTTCTAAATTATTTTTTATCTTTTTTTTTACCCCTCAACTCCTTTTGCTTTTCTTTACTACTTTCTTGTTTTATTCCTTCTTCCTTTTTTTCACTTTTATCTCTTCTTCCTTCCTCTTTTTTTTCTTTTTTCATTTTTTCCCTCTTTTCACTTTATAAATACATATGAGTGAGATTAAAAAAATCCTGGAATTTGAAAAAACCAGAGTTGCTCTCAAAGAAGGAGCATCCCAACATTTGAGACGGTGGAAGCTATGAACACCAGTATACCCAGATGAGAATGCACCACTGAATCTCACAGGTATTCCATCACAGAAATTCACACCATAAACCCAGGGAGCCAGAACAGATCAATTTAAGAACCTGAGGGTAATAAGAGTCTCACAAAAAATAGGAAGACAAAGACACAATCCCCAAATGAAAGCAAAGAAACAATCCCCAGAAAGAATGCTAAATGAAATGGATGCAACTCAACTATCAGATATTGAGTTCAAAGCAATGGTTGTCAGGAAGCTCCATGAGCTCTCCATGAGGTACCAGAAACTACTTGGAAGCTATGATGAACTCACTGCAAACTATATCAAAATGAAAAAGGAAATAGGAACTATTAACAAGGGCCAAGAGGAAATGAAGAATACAATTTCTGAACTGAAGAACACAGTAGAAGGAATGAAAAGCAGATTCGATGAAGCAGAGGATCGTATCAGTGAATTGGAGGACAAAATAGAGAAAACAGCCAGAAAGTGCAAGAAAAGGAAAAGAGGTTCAGGAAGAATGAAGAGGGAATAAGAGAAATACAAGACAATATGAAACGTAATTATATCCGTATAATAGAGATACCAGAAGGAGAAGAAGAGGAAGGGATAGAAAACCTATTTGAAAAGGTAATGATGGAAAACTTCCTTAATTTGATGAGAGAAAAAGTCACACAAATCCAGGAAACACAGAGAGTTCCAAACAAGAGGAACCCAAAGAGGCCCACTTAAAGACACATCATAATTAAAATGGCAAAATTCCAAGACAAAAAGAAAATCATGAAAGCAGCAAGGGAGGAAAAAGGAAGTAACATACAAGGGAACCATGATACGGTTAGCAGGTAACTTCTCAATGGAAATGCTCTAAGCCAGAAGACAATGGCAAGAAATATTCAAAGTAATGAGAACCAGAGGCCTGAAACCAAGACTACTTTACCCAGCAAGGCTTTCAATCAAGATAGAAGGCCGGATAACGAGCTTCCCAGACAAAAGAAGTCTAAAAGAATACACCTTCACCAAACCAGCTTGGCAAAGGATGCTTAAGGGACTTATTTAAGGAAAGGAGGGGGGAGAGAGAGAGAGAGAGAGAAACACAGGTAGGAAAATGGCAATGAATAAGTACCTATCAATAATAACCTTAAAAGTAAATGTATTAAATGCTCCAATCAAAAGACATAAAATAGCTGAATGGATAAGAAAGCATGACATATATGCTGCCTACAAGAGACCCACCTCAGCACAGCTCAAAAGACCTACAAAGACTCAAAGTAAAGGGCTGGAAACAAATTTTCGAAGCAAACGGACAGGACATAAAGCTAGGGTAGCGATACTCATCAGACAAAATAGACTTCAAATGAAGGACCATAAAGAGAGAATCAGAAGGTCACTTCATAATACTGAAGGGAAGAATCCACCAAGACGACAAAAACATTGTAAATATATATGCACCCAACATAGGAGCACCTAAAGACATCAAGAAAATCTTAGAGGACTTCAACAAAGATATTGATAGCAACACAATTATAGTAGGCGATTTTAAGAGCCTACTATCAAAAATGGACAGATTTTCCAAACAAAATATCAACAAAGATATGGTGGCGTTGAACAATACTCTAGATGAAATAGACTTAACTGATATATATAGACACCTTCATTCCAAAGAAACTAAATACACATTTTTTTTTCACATGCACATGGAACATTTTCAAAGATAGACCACATGATGGGACACAAAAGAAGGCTAAACAAATTCAAGAAAAGTAAAATCACACCAAGCATTTTCTCAGACCACAAGGGACTGAAACTAGAAACCAACCCAAAGGGGAAAAACCCAAAACCCTAAAAATTATGGAGATAGAATAGCATACTATTAAACAATGAATGAGTCAAGAATAAAATTAGGGAGGAAATCAAAAGGTTTCTGGAAACAAATGAAAATGAACTCACAACAACCCAAAACTTATGGGACACTGTGAAGGCAGTGCTGAGAGGGAAGTTCATAGTGATACAGGGCTTCCTAAAGAAGATAGAAACATTTCAAAGAAACAACTTAACCCTACGCCTACAAGAACTCAAGGAACAACAACAAAGACAGCCCAGAGCAAGTAGAAGGAAGGAAATAACCAAGATCAGAGAAGAATTAAATGACATAGAGACTAAAAACACAATTTTAAGGATCAATGAATCCAGGAGCTGGTTCTTTGAAAAGATAAACAAAACTGACAAGCCTTTAAGCAGGCTCATCAAGAAAAAAAGAGAGGTGACTGACATAAACACAATCAGAAATGAAAGAAGATAAATTACAACTGACACCACAGAAATACAAAGGATTGTAAGAAATTACTATGAAGAACTGTATGCCAAGAAATTTGAAAACCTAGGTGAAATGGACAGGTTTCTAGAAAAGTATAATCTTCCTAAACTCAATGAAGAAGAAGCAGAAAGCCTGAACAGACCAATAACAGCAGATGAAATTGAAGCAGTAATCAGAAAACTCCCGACACACAAAAGCCCTGGGCAAGATGGTTTCACAGAATTCTACACAGCATTTAAGGAAAAGCTAACCCCTATCCTTCACAGACTATTTGAAAAAATCCAAAATGCTGGAAGACTCCCAAACTCTTTTTATGAAGCCAGCATCATCCTAATCCCAAAACCAGATAAAGACAAAACAAAGGAAGAAAACATCAGGCCAATATCACTGATGAACATACACGCTAAAATCCACCACAAACTATTAGCAAACCGCATTCAAAAATACATTAAAAAGATCATACACCATGACCAAGTGGGATTCATCCCGGGGATGCAAGGAAGATTCAATATTCTCTAATCAGTAAATGTAATACATCACATAAACAGAAGCAAAGACAAAAAATACATGATCATATAAATAGATTCTGAAGAAAGCATTTGATAAGGTACAACACCCATTTATGATAAAAACACTCAGCAAAGTGGGAATAGAGGGAACATTCCTCAAGATAATTAAGGCCATATATGAGAGACCTACAGCCAACATCATACTCAATGGGCATAAACTAAAATCTTTTCCACGAAGACCAGGAACAAGACAAGGTTGTCCACTTTCACCACTTCTATTCAATATAGTATTGGAAGTCTTAGCCACAGTGATTAGACAAGGGAATAAAAGGCATCCAACTCAGAAAAGAGGAAACAAAGCTATCATTGTTTGCAAATGACATGATAGTGTACATAGAACATCCTATAGAGTCAGCCAAAAAGCTGCTTGACCTAATAAATGAATTTGGCCAAAAAGTGGAATACAAAGTCAATATCCAGAAGTCAAAGGCACTTTTGTATACCAACAATGAAACAGCAGAAGCAGAAATCAAGAAAAAAAAATCCCATTCGATATAGCAAAAAGAAAAATAAAATACCTAGTAGTAAACCTAACCAAGGAGCTAAAAGACCTCTATGCAGAAAACTGCACAATGCTGAAGAAAGAAATCAAGGAAGACACAAACAAATGGAAGCATATACCATGTTCATGGATTGGAAGAATTAATATCTTCAAAATGTACATATTGCCCATAGTGAATTGCAAATTCAATGCAATACCTATTAAAGTACAAATGGCATATTTCAGAGACATAGGACAAACACTTCAGAAATTTATATGGAACCATAAACGACCTCAAATAGCTGCAGTGATCTTGAGAAAGAAGAGCAAATTAGGAGGGATCACAATTCCTGATATCAAACTGTATTACAAGGCCACTGTAATCAAAACAGCCTGGTACTTGCATAAAAACAGGTCCATGGACCAGTGGAATAGAACAGAGAACCCAGAAATAAACCCAAGTCTGTACGGTGAATTAATATTAAAAAAAAGCTGGGGCAGCAGCATAAAATGGAGTAAAAATAGCCTCTTCAACAAGTGGTGTTGGGAGAACTGGACAGCTATGTGCAAGAAAATGAAACTTGAGCGCCAACTTACACCATACACAAAAGTAAATTCAAGGTGGATAAAAGATTTAAATATAAGCCGTGACACCATTAAAGTCCTAGAGGAGAACATAGACAGGAAAATCTCAGATATTTCACGCAGCAACATTTTTACTGATATGTCCCCTAATACAAGCGATATAAGGGAAATAATAAACAAATGGGATCTAATCAAAATAAAAAGCTTCTGCACAGCTAAAGAAAACAGTATTAAAATAAAAAGAGAACCAACTGTATGGGAAAACATATTTGCCAGTGATACCTCAGAAAAGGGCTTAAGCTCCAAAATATACCAAGAACTTACACGACTCCACTCTAAGAAGAGAAGCAACCCAATTAAAAAAATGGGCAAAGGACTTGAACAGATACTTCTTCAAGGAGAACATAAAGAGGATCCAGAGATACATGAAAAGATATTCAGTATCCCTAGGTATCAGAGAGATGCAAATTAAAATTACAATGAGGTACCACTTCACACCGGTCAGAATGGCCATCATAAACAAAGCAACAAACAACAAGTGTTGGAGAGTTTGTGGAGAAAAGTGGATCCTAGTGCAATGTTGGTAACATTTCAGACTGGTACAACCACTATGGAAAGCAGTATGGAATTTTCCAAGAAAACTAAAAATGGATCTACCTTTTGATCCAGCAATTGCACTGCTTGGATTATATCCTAAGCACCCTGAAACACCAATCCAAAAGAACCTATGCACCCCAATGTTCATAGCAGCCCAAATTACAATAGCCTAGTGTTGGAGGCAACCTAGGTGCCCATCAGTAAATGAATGGATCAAAAAACTCCTGGCTGGCGTAGCTCAGTGGATTGAGCTCGGGCTGTGAATCAAAGGGTCGCGGTTCGATTCCCAGTCAGGGCACATGCCTGGGTTGCAGGCCAGGTCCCCAGGGGGGCCATGTGAGAGGCAACCACACATTGATGTTTCTCTCCCTCTCTTTCTCTCTCCCTTCCCCTCTCTCTAAAAATAAAGAAATGAAATATTAAAAAAAAAAACTGTGGTACATTTACACAATGGAATTCTATGCAGCAGAAAGAAAGAGCGAGCTTGTACCCTTTCCAACAGCATGGATGGAACTGGAGAGCATTATACTAAGTGAAACAAGTGAGGCAGTGAAAGACAAATACTATGTGATCTCACCTTTAACAGGAACCTAGTCAACAAAACAAACAAAAAAGCATAATATAACCAAAGACACTGAAATTGAGAACAGCCTGACAGTGACCAGAGTGGAGACAGGTGGGAATTTCAGGGGAAAAGGGAAAGTGATTAGAGCAACAAGTATAAAGGACACATAGTCAATAACTGGGGGGGTGGAAATGGGAGGGAGATGGGGTGCTGGGGCAGCGTGCTGGGATGGGAGTAAAAGACAGAAAACTGTACTAGAACAACAATTAAAAGGAAAATTTAAGCTGGAAAAATAATAAATCTATTCTATGTAATAAAAAAATATATGTATGAGGAGAGACTTAGGAATCTTCTTGGACAACTTTAAACATTGCAACATCTAAATCATAGGGGTGCCAGAAAGAGAAGAGAAATACCAAGAAATCAAAAATTTATTTGAAAATATAATGAAGGAAAACTTCCCCATTCTGATAAAGGAAGTGGATATGCAAGTCTAGAAAGTTCAGATGGTCCCAAATCAATTGGACCCATTTGGTCCTCCAACAGAAGCCTCCCCAGGAGAAAGGCTGAAAATCTCAGTTCTGTGTGGCACCTGCCCTACTGCCAAACCAAGCAGGACAGGCTCAAATTTTTAGCCTTGTGCTGCACTACTACCTCTCCACATGGCTGGTATCAGCAGGGCAGGACTAAAAGTCCCAGCTTGGTGCAGCACAAAACCAAATAGTGTAGGACAGGCCAAAATTCTCATCCCTGCATAAGGTCCTCTGTGCCTGCAAATTCAGCAGCAGGAGTGATTCAACAGTTGGAAGGTGGGCCACTGACTATGTGCTTGAGATGGGGGATACTGGTCCTCTTTCCCAAGCCACTCAGTTAAGTCGCTGTCTGAGTCTCTGCTTTAATACTCCCCAGAAAATAGAAGGCCCCTTAGCGTCACTGCTGAGTTTAGCCAGTAGACCCCTCTGAAGGACCCAAGTGTGGCATCATGGCCTTTTCAGCAGTTGAAGCCTGTATTGTGAACTCTCTAGGCTGGTACTGTAACAATAGGAGTTCTCTACACTGGGAAGGTAAGCTCTGAGTCTCTCAGGTGCAATGAATCCTCACTATACCCATTTCCAGACACTACACAGACTCCTCTTCCCACTTTTGTTGCTGTGGTTTGGGGATGCCTGTGTGAGGTTAAGACCCCTCACTCCTAGGTGGAGGGAGTTTCACAGCCATGTATCTATTTGGTTTCTCAGCTGCTGTCACGCCTGCATGTGGAGCTTTCCCACTTTGTGTCTCAACCCCTTTTACCAGTCTCTATGTGGCATCTTCTGTATGCCTTGGTTATAATATTTCATATCATCTAGGTTTGAGTTGATTGTTCAAGTTGATTGCTTGTCAATTCAGCTATAAATCTATTTTGGGTGTAGGAACATATGGATGCAGCTTCCATCTACTTTGCAGCCATCTTGGAATCTATTTTTTTATTAAATTTATTGGGGTGTCATTAATAGGATCATGTAAATGTACTCTTGAAACCTATATAATTGACTTTAAAAATTATATATCTTAAAGTTATTTTCGATTGATTGCTCTTAGGCAGTCATTACAATATCTATCTTATTAGAATCTACTTCAGATGTGTACTAATGTAATTCCAGATTTGGGGAGAGTCTTTAATTTGCTTACATGTTTGAAAGATACCTCTGCTGAATACAAAATATCTTGTTTGTTTGCTTGCTTTCAGCACTTTAAATATATTGTCACACTGCCTTATAGCCTTTACTATTCCTGCTGACAAGTCAGTTGTTAATCTTTTTGTGGTTCTGTTGCATGTGATAAATCAGTTTCCATTGCTTTTTTAAAGATTTTTAAAAATTTTTTGGTTCTCTATATTGTAACTATGTTGTCTCCAGGTGTAAATTTCTGCATTTATCCTGCTTAGAGTTCATTAAACATATTGGATGGCTAGATTAGTGGTTTTCTTCAGATTTGAAACTTTTTCAGCTATTATTCTTTTGAGTAATTTTTCATTCAAGTATAAAACCTATCCTTGCTACCTCATAACCTGGTCTTAATATTGATTGTTTTTTTTTTTTTTTCTGACAAACAAAATAGAAACAGAGTCATGGATACATGGAACAGACTGACAGCTGTCAGTGGGAAGTGGGATAAGGACTAATTGAAAAAAGGTAAAGGGATTCACCAAAGAACGTATGATTCCTGTGTATGACACACAGACCCAGAGAACAGTGGTGGTGGCCAGAGGGAAGTGGGTATGGGGGCTAGATGGAGGTGAGAAATGTGCTAGGGAGAGTGATGGGCACATCTGTAATAGTGTCAACAATAACAATAAAGCTAAAAAACACATCAAAAAAATTAGACCCAAGAGGAGCACACCAAAACAACTCATAATTAAGTTATCCAAGATTAAAGATAAGGAGAAGATCTTAAAAGCAGCAATAGAAAAGGAGACAGTTCCTTCAAAGGAGTTCCTATAAGACTATCAGCTCAAAAGAAATCTTTCCGGCAAGAAGGGGCTGAAAAGAGGTATTCAAAGTTATGAAAAGCCAGGACCTACATCTAAGACTACTCTATCCAGCAAAGTTATCATTTAGATGGAAGGTCAGATAAACTGTTTCCCACCTAAGGTCAAGTTGAAGGAGTTCATCATCACCAAGTATTTATATGAAATGTTAAAGGGACCTATCTAAGAAAAAGATAAAAAATATGAACAGTAAAATGATAACAAACTCACAACTATCAAAAACTGAACCTCAAAAAAAAAAAAAAACTAAGCAAACCACTAGAACAGGAACAGAACCACAGAAATGGAGATCATATGGAGGGTTGTGAGTGGGGAGGAGGTGGGGAGAGAAAGGGGGAAAGATACAGGGAATTAGAAGTATAAATGGTCGGCACCAAATAGACAGGGAGAGGTTAAGAATAGTATGGGAAGTGGAGAAACCAAAGAACTTAAATGTATGACCCATGGACATGAACTAAGTTGGGGGGGGGGATGCTGAACGGTACAGGGCAGAGGGGGGGAAAGGGGAGACAAAAATGAAACAACTATAATAGTATAGTCAATATAATATACTTAAAGATAAGGAAAAGAAGTGGTACCTATATACAATGGAATATTAGTCATAAAAATGAATGAAATCTTGCCATTTGTGAAAACATGGATGGACCTCAAAGGTATTATGCTAAGTAAAGTAAGTCAGACAGAGAAAGACAAATACCATATGAAGAAACAAAACAATCAAACTCATAGAAGCAGAGAATATATTGATGGTTGCCAAATGGGAGGGGATTAGGGAGTGTTTGGAAAAAGGGAACAGATTAAGATATATAAATTGTCAGTTATAAAAACAGCCACAGAGATGTAAAGTACAGCAGAAGAAATATGGTGAAATATTGTAATAACTACAATGTCCTATATTCAGTCTCAGATGCATTCTTCAGGCCAGAGAAAGGTAAAGGAAATAGCAAGAGGAACCTGGAGTTGTGTATAGTAAGAAAGCAAATATTTCCTGAAACCTTTCAAAAACTTTCTTTTACATCTCATTCATCATGAACTACATCACACAGTTATCCCTAACTTCAAGGAACATTGGAAAACATTGGTATTTATCTTAGAATATTGTTATGTGGACAGAACTGAATTTCTTTAGTAAAGAAGATGGGAAGAATATATATTACACTAACAGAACTTGTTACATTAGATGCTATATTGATATAGTTTAAAAAAGTATAAAACCAAGCAGTCACTCACTCATTACCTTTCTCAGACAAAAGACTAAAGCACTATATACCAAAATGTCAGTAATGTTTACATTTTAAGGGTAGGATTCAGGTGTCTTAATCTTATTTATAATATTCTGTATTCTCCAAGTTCTTTTTACAGTGAAAATATACTACTCTCATAATTAGATAAGTAGCATTTTTTAAACAAAAGTGTACAGATATTTCATTTCTGCTGTAGTTATAACGAAAAGCATTGGAAAACAACCTATATCTTCATCAATAGAGAACTGATTAAATGAGTTATGGTATAATCATACAATGTGATATTATAAATGCTCTTAAAATGAAATACATCTAAATGTACTGTCATAGGTAATGTTTAAGTTATATAAAGTGAAAAAAGTTTCAGAATAGTATGATCCCATTTATTGTTTTAAAATATAGACGATTTTGAACATATATATCCTTACGTGCATTGAAGGTGATAGGCAAGATTATTCCCTAAATGTTAACAGTTTTCTTGGGGGAGCAGTATTGAAGGAGGGAGAATGTATTCTTTATTTTTTTAATGAATACAGTTGGTATTATTTGAACTGTTTTTGCAACAAGTATACAATGTTTATCATTCAATCTAAAGATATTGAAAATAAACAGAGGATTCAAAATGGCAGCATGGTAAGAGGAGGCAGATTCCACTTCCCTCTGCACATGGGAGAAAAAACTAGCCGATCTACAGAGGAACAGAGCAGACAGCCAACAGTACCACAGCATATATGAAAATAAGAGATCCGAATCTGTAGTGGACATTAGAAAATCGGACGTGGTGGCCCAGCAACTGGAGGTGGCCCTGTGACCAGAGGTGGCTCTGCGACCCATCAGAGGCAGCCCTTGGACCTAAGGCGGCTCTGCGACCAACCGGAGGTGGCTGAGCTCCTAGAGGTTGCCCTGGGACCAGAGGAGGAGGATTTGTGGAAGACCCAGAGCTCACACCCGTGATCCTAGGGTGAGTGCATGTAACTTGGGAAACTCACTGAGTCCACACCCATAGACTCCAGTAGGCACATGTGCCCTGTAGAATACCCAGAGCTCACAGGAATAAACGCGGGGAGAGCTCGTCTTAAGAGATCCCAGCTCAAACCCATAAACTTGGAAAGCGTGCCATTTGCAGGAGGCTCAGAAATCACACCGAAGGCCTTGTATGGAGAGTGCACCTCTAGCCCTGGGGAGAGTGCTCAGTTGGCACTGAGAAGAGTTGCCCAAAGATGACTGAGTGCGGAACAGGGAGAAAAGCGGTACCAGTCGCCCCTCTGCCTGTTGCAGGGAGCAAGACCAAAAAAACAAGTTTAGCCAGTTTGAAAACAGCAAGAGGTATTTTTTCTTTTACTTTTTTTTTGGTGGGTATTTTTGTTTTATTTTGTTTTCCTTTAATTATATATATTTTATTTTTTATTATTTTTATCTTTTTGATCCCTCAATTCCTTTTGCTTCTCTTTATTTCTTTTTTGACTTAATTCCTTCTTTCTTTCTTTCCTTCTTACCAATTTTATCTCTTCTTCCTTCCTCTTTTTTTCTCTTTTCTTCATTTTTCTCTTTTCTCCTTTTAAATACTCATGAGGAAAAAAAAAAAAAACCCAAAAACATCAAACTGTGAAAAAAACAGAGTTGGATCCAAACACGGGGTATACCAACAGCTGAGAAAGTGGAAGCTGTGAACACCAGGATACCCGAAGCAGACTGCACCACTGAATCTCACAGATATTCTACCACAGAGGTTCACACCATAAACCCAGGGAGCTGGAACACATCAATTTAAGAAGCTGAGGCTTACAAGAGGAATCTCAGGAAAAATGGGAAGACAAAGAAATAATCCCCAAATGAAAGGAAAGAAGGAAGCCCCAGAAAGAATGCTAAATGAAATGGAGGCAACTCAACTATCAGATACTGAGTTCAAAGCAATGGTTGTGAGGAAGCTCCATGGCTCTCAATGAGCTACCATAAACTACAGGGAAGCTATGATGAACTCACTGCAAACTATACAAACATGAAAAGGAAATACAAACTATCAACAAGGGCCAAGAGGAAATGAAGAATGCAATTTCTGAAGTGAAGAACACAGTAGAAGGAATCAAAAGCAGAATCGATGAAGTAGATGGTTGTATCAGCGAATTGGAGGACAAAGTAGAAAAAAGTAGCCAGAAAGAGCAAGAAAAGGAAAACAGGTTCAGAAAGAATGAAGAGGAATTAAGAGAAATGCAAGACAATATGAAACATAATAATATCCATAGAATAGGGATACCAGAAGGAGAAGAAGAGCAAGGGATAGAAAAGCTATTTGAAAAGGAATAATGGATAACTTCCTTAATTTGATAATAGAAAAAGTCACACAAATATAGGAGACATAGAGAGTCCCTATCAAGAGGAACCCAAAGAGGCCCACTTAAAGACACATCATCATTAAAATGGCAAAATTCAAAGACAAAGTTAGAATCTTAAAGGCAGCAAGGGAGAAAAAGGAAGTAACACACAAGGGAACCCCGATAAGGTTAGCAGCTGTATTCTCAATGGAAACACTCCCAGCAAGAAGAGAATGGCAAGAAATATTCCAAGTAATGAGAACCAAAGGCCTGCAACCAAGACTACTTTATTCAGCAAGACTTTCAATCAAGATAGAAGGCCAAATAAGGAGCTTCCCAGACAAAAGAAGTCTAAAAGAATACACCTCTATCAAACCAGTTCTGCAAAAGATACTAAAGAAACTGCTTTAAGGAAAGGAAGGAAAAGAGAGAGAGAGGAACATAAGTACGAAAATGGCAATGAATCATTACATATCAATAATAACCTTAAATGTAAATGTATTAAATGCTCCAATCAAAAGACATAGAATAGCTGAATGAATAAGAAAGCATTATCCACATATATGCTGCCTACAAGAGACCCACATCAGAACAAAGGACCTACACAGAATGAAAGTGAAGGGCTGGAAACAGATTTTCCAAGCAAAAGGACAGGAAAAAAAAAGCCAGGGTAGCAATACTCATATCAGACAAAATAGACTTCAAAAGAAGAGCCATAAACAGAGAACCAGAAGGTCACTTCATAATACTCAAGGGAAGAATCCAGCAAGAAGAAATCAACTATATATATATATATATATATATTATATATATATATATATATAATATATATATATATATATATATAATATATATTATATATATATTATATATATATATAAAATCAACATAGGAGCACCTAAATACATAAAGAAAATCTTAGAGGACTTCAACAAAGATATTGACAGCAACACAAATATAGTAGGGGATTTTAACACCCCATTGTCAAAAATGAACAGATCTTCCAAACAAAATATCAACAAAGATACGGTGGCATTGAACAACACTCTAGATGATTTGGACTTACCTGACATATATAGAGCCCTTCATCCCAAAGAAACTAAATACACATTTTTTTTTTCAGATGCACATGGAACACTGTCAAAGATAGACCACATGATAGGACACAAAAGAAGCCTAAACAAATTCAAGAAAATTGAAATCAAACCAAGCATTTTCTCTGAACACAAGGAACTGAAACTAGAAACCGACTTCATGGGGAAAATCCCAAAACCCTCAAAATCATGGAGATGGAATAGCATGCTATTAAACAATGAATGGGTCAAGAATGAAATTAGGGAGAAAATAAAAAGTTTCTGGAAACAAGCTAAAATGAAGTCACATCGACCCAAAACTTATGAGACACAGTGAAAGCAGTCCTCAGAGGGAAGTTCATAGCAATACGTGCCCACCTAAAGAAGATAGAAACATTCAAAGAATAACTTAACCCTACACTTGCAAGAACTCGAGGAACATAAATAAAGAGAGCCCAGAGCAAGTAGAAGGAAGGAAATAACCAAGATCAGAGCAGAATTAAATGACATAGAGACTAAAAGCACAATTCTAAGGATCAATGACTCCAGGAGCTGGTTCTTTGGAAAGATCAACAAAATTCACAAGCCTTTAAGCAGGCTCATCAGGAAAAAAAGAGAGAGGACTCAAATAAACACAGTCGGAAATGAAAGAGGAGAAATTATAACTGACACCACAGAAATACAAAGTATTGTAAAGAATTATTATGAAGAACAGTATGCCAAGAAATTTGAAAACCTAGGTGAAATGGACAAGTTTCTACAATATAATCTCCCAAAACTCAATGAAGAAGAAGCATAAAGCCTGAACAGACCAATAACAGCAGATGAAATTGAAGCAGTAATAAAAAAACTTCCAACACAGAAAAACACTGGACAAGATGATTTCACAGTAGAATTCTACAAAGCATTTAAGGAAGAGCTAACCCCTATTCTTCACAGACTATCTGAAAAAATCCGAAATGCTGGAAGACTCCCAAACTCTTTTTATGAAGCCAGCATCATCCTAATCTCAAAACCAGATAATGACGCAACAAAGAAAGAAAACTTTAGGCCAATATCACTGATGAACGTAGATGCTAAAATCCCCAACAAAATATTGGCAAACCGCATCCAACAATACATTGAAAGGATCACACTCCATGACTAAGTGGGATTCATCCCGGGGATGCAAGGATGCTTCAACATTCACAAATCAGTAATTGTTATACATGACATAAACAAAAGCAAAGAGAAAAATCACATGATCATATCAATAGATGCGGAAAAAGCATTTGATAAGGTACAACACCCATTTATGATAAAAACACTCAGCAAAGTGGGAATAGAGGGAGCATTCCTTAACATAATAAAGGCCATATATGAGAAACCTACAGCCAACATCATACTCAACAGGCAAAAACTAAAATCTTTTCCACGAAGACCAGGAACAAGACAAGATTGTCCACTTTCACCACTTCTATTCAATATAGTACTGGAAGTCTTAGATACAGTGATTAGACAAGAGAAGGATATAAAAGGCATCCAACTCGGAAAGGAGGAAACAAAACTATCATTGTTTGCAGATGACATGATAGTGTGCATAGAAAATCCTATAGACTCAGCCAAAAAGGTGCTCAATCTAATAAATGAATTAGGCCAAACAGCCGGATACAAAGTCAATATCCAGAAGTCAAAGGCACTTTTGTACACCAACAATGAAAGAGCAGAAGCAGAAATCAAGAAAAATAACCCATTCGATATAGCAAAAAGAAAAATAAAATACCTAGGAGTAAACCTATCCAAGGGAGTAAAAGATCTGTATGCAGAAAACTTCACAACATTGAAGAAAGAAATCAAGGAAGACACAAACAAATGGAAACACATACCGTGTTCTTGGATCAGAAGAATTAACATCATCAAAATGTCCATACTTCCCAAAGCAATTTACAAATTCAATGCAATAACTATTAAAGTACCAGTAGCATATTTCACAAACATAGAACAAAGACTTCAAAAATTTATATGGAACCATAAACAACCCCGAATATCTGCAGCTATTTTGAGAAAGAAGAGGAAAGTAGGAGGGATCACAATACCTGCCACCAAACTGTATTACAAGGCCACTGTAATCAAAACAGCCTGGTACTGGCATAAAAACAGGCACATGGACCAGTGGAATAGAACAGAGAGCCCAGAAATGAACCCAAGTCTCTACTGTCAATTAATATTCTACAAAGGGTGCAACAACAACAAAAAAAAAATGGAGTAAAAATAGCCTCTTGAACAAGTGCTATTGGGAGAACTGGAAATTTACATGCAAAAAAAAATAAAACTTGAGCACCAACTTACACCATACTCAAAAATAAATTCAAGGTGGATAAAAGATTTAAATATAAGCCGTGATACCATTAAAGTCCTAGAGGAGAACATAGGCAGGAATATCTCAGATATTTCACGCAGCAACATTTTTACTGACATGTCTCCTAAAGGAAGGGACATAAAGGAAAGAATAAAGAAATGGGATCTCATCAAAATAAAAAGCTTCTGCACCGCCAAAGAAAACAGTATTACAATAAAAAGAGAACCAACTTTATGTGAAAACATATTTGCCAATGATACATCAGACAATGGTTTAATCTTCAAAATATATAAAGAACCTGCACGACTCCAGTCTAAGAAGAGAAGCAACCCAATTAAAAATGAGCAAAGGACTTGAACAAACACTTCTCCAAGGGGGACATACAGAGGATCCAGAGGAAAATGAAAAGATGCTCGGTATCAGTAGCTATCAGAGAGATGCAAATTAAAACCACAATGAGATACCACTTCACACCAGTCGGAGTGGCCCTCATAAACAAAGCAGCAAACAGCAAGTGTTGGAGAGATTGTGGAAAAAAGTGGATCCTCGTGCACTGTTGGTGGGAGTGCAGACTGGTACAACCACTATGGAAAACAGTGTGGAATTTTCTAAAAAATAAACAAAAATGGATCTACCTTTTGACCCAGCAATTCCACTGCTGGGATTACATCCTAAGAACCCTGAAACACCAATCCAAAAGAACCTATGCACCCCTATGTTCATAGCAGCACAATTTACAATAGCCAAGTGTTGGAAGCAACCTAGGTGCCCATCAGTAAATGAACGGATCAGAGAAACTATGGCACATTTACACAGTGGAATTCTATGCAGCATAAAGAAAGAAGGAGCTCCTACCTTTTGGGACAGCATGGATTGAACTGGAGAGCATCATGCTAAGCGAAGTAAGCCAGGCAGTGAAAGACAAACACCATATGATCTCACCTTTAACAGGAACCTAATCAACAAAACAAACAAACAAGCATAATATAACCAAAGACACTTAAATTGAGAACAGTCTGATAGTCACCGGAGGGGAGAGGAGAGGGAATTTCAGTGGAACAGGGGAAGGGTTTATGGAACAAATATAAAGGACACATGGACAGAAACTATGGGTGTTGGAAATGGAAGGGAGGTGGGGAGGGCTGGGGTGGTGTCCTGGAGTGTGAATAAAAGACATAAAACTGTACAGGAACAACAATTAAAATAAAAATTAAAAAAGATTAAAAATAAACAAAAATTCAAATTAGTTCAATACAGGGTTTTGGACTTTAAATCTTTAAAGTTTTGATTTGAAGACAGTAACTTTTGTTCCTTTTGCATACAGTGGAGCATTTACAAGTTATGGTGAAGTATGGGGTCTTGTGCTCCACAACTTCAGAAATGTGCTGTTAAATAAATGAACTGACATAGCACATTGATATCACTGAGGAAGGGACCAGAGACTAACAAGGGTGGTTGCGGACCAAAAGGTGGATTGCATTCAAAAAGGCAATTCCAAGCTTTAAACACCATAAAGACTACACTTCAGGAGTTAGCAGTCAAATCCTTTTCCTTGCTGGTCTTGGTGGATATCACCTGAATATTTGCTTTAACTCTTGAAAGCCAAAAACGCTCCTATTGTGTTTCTGCAAGCTATTTGCAACCTTTCACAGGCTCTTTCTTTCCTGAGAGACAGAGACAGATGACATGATGGAGGTAAATGCATATGGTCCCTATTCTCTTTCTGCAATCAGAAGGGCCAAGACTAGCCCTCCGAAACAACTGCAGTGTTAACATACATGGTGTGGGAAAAAGGCTCCTGACAAGGGGAAATTGGATCATGATTTCAAAATGATTTTCCTCATTTCCCTGTTTGAAATATGCCTAAGATGCTGAAGAGTCTTAGACAACACTTTATGCATAAAACCTACTGTTGGGGTGGTCCTGGAAAAATATTTCAATTAAAAACAGTGAACTTTTAGCATTTCTGCCTAAGTAGCCTTATTGTGTGTGTGTGTGTGTGTGTGCATGCGCGAGCGTGCTTTTGCCTTTTGCCTTTTGTAAGGCAACAAAACAAAACAAGCAGCTTCTACCCCCAAGACTGCACGTTCTTTTTTTTTTTTTTTTTTTTTTTGGCAACTCTATTTACACATCTGATTTATATAGTTTGTTTAGTTGAAAGTATGAAGAACTTTCCTTTTCAAATTCTTTCCCACATTCTGATTCCTGATATCCAGGCCTCAAGGATTTTTTCATCTGCTTCTTTTAATCTCCCAGAGAAATCTGGAAGAGGCTCCCTTAACTTCTTTCCTTCTAGTGTTAGCCCACAATGGGAGTGACAAGTCTATTATTTCAGTTTTTGTTTTCTTCCCTAACCACTTCAGAATTAGATATGAAAATTAATGAATATGTGTGCAAAGTGCTTGGTAAGTCATTAAAGATATGGGAAATGAAGTGTAAATTCTTATTTTATTATATCTGTATATATTCTTTTGGAATCATCTTAGGGATTATGGGGTTCTAGTTAATATTGAGTGAAATGACTTCCCTCTAGATTCACTAGTAGGACCAAAAAAATTGACAACATGACATGGAAATGCCAGCAACAGTTGATGCTTCTCTTTCCCTTTTGTAGGGTGTGCGATAGGACCCACTGTTTTTATATCCCTACCTCAGAAAGGTCAGTGGGGTCCTCTGAGTGGAGCTTCTCTAGTACCACTATTAGCACACAGCCACAAATTCTGTTCCCCAGGCCATCATCTAGACTTGGCATGCCCACCTTCTGGAAGAAAAGGCCCTACCACCCTTTCTTCTTGGGCAACCTTCACCACCTGCAACTTGGCCAAGGCTGTGTGGCTGCTGGCCTTGAAACCACCACTAGGGCAAGGTTGTTGCATTTTGGAACTTTGATGAGAACAATATTTAGAATGTAATCTACTGCTATGGGACTCTTAGAAAAGGCCCATGCCTGGGGTTCCGACCCTGAACTTCTGAGCCATCTGTCTTCACGAAGCTGGATCTTTGGGGGTTAGGGGGTAGCCATCAAAGGGAAGCTGAGGCTCCTGCATCTACAAGAGGGTGAAGACTTCATTCACTGCCTCTAGGAGAGGCTCACAGCAGTTTCTTCCAGGCAAGGATTTAGACACTGCTCTGTGGTGTGACCACTTCACCTCCTTGCTGTCTCAACAGGAACTTCTTTGAATTCCCCTTGTGATGTGTCCTTCCACAACATGCACCTTTTGAAGAAAGTACTCCCTGGACCTGGCAGATAAGACAGTGTAATTCTTGCACAGACAGCCCCTCAGGAGAGGAGCCTTTCTCACCAGGGTGGCTGTGGAGGTTAGAGATGTCACTGTAGGCCCAGGCCTGGTTCTCTTGGACCCCAGACCTTGGCTGCATGACTGGCTAGTCAAGGGGACTCTGTGCCAGTCTTTTTCACCTAAAATTGGAAACTGCTCATTTATGTCAGGAGGGAAGAAGTTTCAAGGCTTGAATAAAATAAAAGTTAATCTACAAAGTTTTTAAGAACTAAAAAATACTAATGTATTTAGTAAAACTTGCTTCTCAACATTTTTTTTAATTAAATATATTTTGTGCAACTTTTCCTTCCTTGAAAGTCAGCAATCTCCTTTTACATTTCCTGAAAGAACAGCTCTATGAATGTTTTCATGGGTTGTCAAACAAATACAATGAGATCAGTCTATGACATAATTCAGGAAACAGGGCAGCCAAGCCATGAAATTGTATCCTGTGACATTTGTTGGTGTGCCTTACTTGCTGAACCAAGCTGCACAAATGTTTTGGTAAGCTCTCTACCGTATTGGTTTTCGCATAAACCAATTTCTATGTTGATTTCTGATGTCTTTAAACAATGATCATTTTCAGAGTTTTGGACAAAGGGGAATAATGCTTTGGTTCCAATATCAGTTCTCTTTATAGCACTAAACATGTAACCACAACTAAAATCTTGGTTTTTCTTTTCTTCCTGAGGATATAGGTGTTGAAAAGAGCATTGGTTCAATCTCATTGGTCTTATCCATCTGATATATGGTTGCTAAAATGATATAATTAATAAGACAGCTTGGCTATGATGTCGTGGCAGTGTGGCCACAGAATATTGATTTAATACACAGGCCCTTTTCCTGTTCTATTACTTTCCCCACTCTGACCAATTTTTCTTTTCTTTATCATCATATGGCACCACCACATTAACAACTTTGGTTCAATTTTAATTTTTGACTGTCATAAAGTCCAAGCTTAAATGCACTGATATGAATAATTTCAAGTTGCTTTCCTCCCTACAACAACATAACAGCCAGATCTACAAGCTCCCAGTCTGGTTATTAATGTAATTCAACCAGCCAGGCAGAGATCCAGTGCATTGCTCGGCCATAAATTGCAACAAAAAGCTAATTTGGTCAGTTATAGCAATTTTGTCTAAAGGTTTATAATTTGAGTAATGCTATTTTAACAGACTAGTTTTTCCAGTGTGCATTTGGAAAGTGTGTCTGGAAAATAGGGATACTATGGAAAGTAGAGAAATAAAAGTAGAGAAAAGGGATATCATCTTTAGATGCATTCACCATGTTTGCCTCCAGTTCTGTTCTTAGCATTTGACTGCACACTCTGTTGAAACTCAGATAAATTATCGCTTCCCACAGGTCATCGTCATTCTTTCCACTCATCTAAAAGCCATTTATAATCATCTCCAAAGTGTGTTTTAACTTATGCTAATGTTTGAAGAGATACATCCAAAGTTGGAGTTGAAATATTATGAGAGACTAGAAACAAAAATTAAATGTTTGCCTTTGTTCATGGATGCTCCCCAAATTCAGTTATGTACATTGATGCTTCTGCCACATGCCATTCTGTTCCCTTTGTATGAAACACACCTTGATTTCCTTGAACTGGTTAATTCTTCAAAGTCCTTTGAGATTCAAATTGTCACTGTTTCTAAAATGTCTTCCTTCACTTCTTCCCATAGGTAATAAATAATTCAACAGTAGCTTTCCATTAGACAGACAATGTACTTTGTTAAAGTCATTATTTCTGATGGCTATCCCTAAATCATTATTTAATCTTCACAACTACATTATGAGGTAGATAATAATCCAATCAACCACAGAAGAAGCTGCTCCTTAAAGAGATTAAGTAACCTTCTTAAGGCTACATAGCTAGTACATGGCAGCAGCAAGATTTGAACTCAAGTTCCATGGTCTATTTACTAGGGTTCTATAGCATTGTTTCCCAAAAAGTGGCACATAAACCACTGCTGCAATGAGAGATGAATTCACACAATGCAGTAACATCTTTACATGAATTATTTTCTATCTATTCATTTCTGTGAAATATGCAGAGAATAAGATAACAAATCATTATGAGCATTTTGCCAAATTTGCTTCATGTATTTTTTAATTTAATACATTTTATTGATTATGCTATTACAGTTGTCCTATTTCTCCCCCATCATTCCCCTCCACCCTGCACACCCTGTCCCACCCACATTTTGCCCCTTTAGTTCATGTCCATGTGTCTTAAGTTCTTTAGCTTCCACATTTCCCACACTATTCTTGCCCTCCTCCTGTCCATTTTCTACCCACTGTCTATGTTACTTTTTCTCTGTACCTTTTACCCTCTCTCCTCCTCCCATGCCCCTGTTGCTAACCCTCCACATGATCTCCATTTCTGTGGTTCTGTTCCTGTTCCAGTTGTTTGCTTAGTTTGCCTTTGTTTTAGGTGTGGTTGTTAATAGTTGTGAGTTTGCTGTCTTTTCACTGTGATATTTTTGATTTTCTTTTTCTTAGATAAGTCCCTTTAACATTTCGTATAATAAGGGCTTGGTGATGATGAACTCCTTGAACTTGACCTTATCTGAGAAGCACTTTATCTGCCCTTCCATTCTAAATGACAGCTTTGCTGGGTAGAGCAATTTTGGATGTAGGTCCCTGCCTTCAAGACTTCAAATACTTCTTTCCAGCCCCTTCTGGCCTGTAAGGTCTCTTTTGAGAAATCAGCTGACAGTCTGATGGGAACTCCTTTGTAGGTGACTGTCCCCTTATCCCTTGCTGCTTCTAGAACTCTCTCCTTCATTTGAATCTTGGCTAATGTAATTATGATGTGCCTTGGCGTGTTCCTCCTTGGGTCCAACTTCTTTGGGACTCTCTGAGCTTCCTGGACTTCCTGATAATCCATTTCCTTTGCCAGATTGGGGAAGTTCTCCTTTATTATTTGTTCAAATAAGTTTTCCACTTGTTGCTCTTCTTCTTCCCCTTCTGGGACCCCTACACGGATGTTGGTATGTTAAAGATGTCCTGGAGGTTCCTAAGCCTCTCCTCATTTTACTGAATTCTTGTTTCTTCCTTGTTTTCTGTTTGGTTGTTAGTTTCTTCCTTCTGGTCCACTCCATTGATTTGAGTCCCAGTTTTCCTCCCATCTCTCTTGGTTCCTCATGCGTCTTCCTTCATTTCACATATTGCAGCCTGCATTTTTTTCATCTAATTTGTGAGCAAAATCAACCAATTCTGTGAGCATTCTGATCACCAGGGCTTTGAACTGTACATCTGATAGATTGGGTATCTCTTCACAGCTTAGAGGAATTGGCTCTGGAGCTTTGATTGGTTCTCTGGTTTGAGCCATTTCTGGTGGTTTTTTGTTGTTGTTGTTGTTGTTGTTGTTGTTGCTGTTTTTGGTCTGGTTGCGGCTGTTAGGTAGTGATGGGTGGAGCTTTAGGCGTTCCCCAGTCGGGGGCAGCCCAGTCGCTGGGTTGTGACACTGTATGTGGGGGCATGGTCCGAGAGGGAACAATGGCACCTGCTCTGCTCTCTCCTGCTCTCTCCTGGATCCCAGTCCCTTCCACTGCTTCCCCTTCACCTGGATTATCTGAGCACATGAATGTGGGACCACCTGGTCAGCCAGCCGCCTTGCGCAGCCTCACTGGGTCTGCACAGTTGCTACCCAGTGCCCAGGGTCCGCCAGCCGCCTGTGGGCCTGCCAGCCACCTGCACATTTGGGAACTGCCAGCCACTGCTGCCTGTGTTCCCGGTCCGCACCTTCACTTTTTCCTGCCGCGACTCCGCCCCTCTTACCGGTCTGGATGAATGGTTGTTGGACTTCCGTACAGTTCAATTTTCTCTTAGCTCTGGATGTTTTCTTGTTTCTAAATATTTGTTGGCCTTTTTTTCTGAGTATTTTACTTTTTATTTTTTTCATCAATCAAATTTTAATTTTTTATTTTATTTTATTTTATTTTTTAATCAGTATTTTTTAATTGTTGATATTGTACAGTTTTCTGTCTTTTACCCCGCCACCAGCCCACTGTCCCAGCCCTCCCCAACTTCCTCCCATTTCCACCCCCCATAGTTTTTGTCCATGTGTCCTTTATACTTGTTGCTCTAAACCGTTCCCCTTTTCCCTTGAAATTCCCTCCCCTCCCCCTCTGGTCACTGTCAGACTGTTCTCAAATTCAGTGTCTTTGTTTATATTATGCTTGTTTGTTTGTTTTGTTGATTAGGTTCCTGTTAAAGGTGAGATCATGTTGTCCTTAATTTTGGTTGTGAGAGGAGGCACAGTGTGTCCACCAAAGCCTCCATCTTGGCCAGAAGTCCCATATTTTTATTTTGAAGGAATAAAACATTATACATAGTTGCAGAACTCTTTGCTGCCCTCCCAGATCTCATTCCTCTCCAATCCTCCTCAGAAGTAACCACAACCCTAAATTTAGCAATTATCATTTCTTATAAGCATTTAAACTGCTGCTATATATGTATTTATCAATATACAAACATTGTTTTGCTTCTCTTCAAACTTTTCATAAATAGGACACTGTATATGTTATTTTGTAGCTTGTTTTTATGCTTTATTTTATTATCAATACTTATTTACTTGATACACATGTCTTTGTTCCAGCATTTCAGGTGCTGTAAATCATACAACTGCATCCATAAATCAGATTTATTTACACACTCTCCTCTTTACAGACATATAAATTACTTCCAATATTTGATATTACAAATAATGCTGTACTTAGCATTCCTGTGCATGTCTCCTTGTGTACATGTGTTATATTTTTCTCTAGGATACAAAACCACAAGGCAGAATGACTAGGATATATATTATACAAGGTCTGTCTGGAAAGTATCTAGATATACACTATGAAAAATAGAGACATTTATTGAAGAAGATACAAAATACAAGAAACATTCATAGGAAGATGGCGGTGTGGTAGGAGGGAGTGGATTCCACTTCCCCCCTACACATGGGAGAAAAACCTAGCCAACAGTACCCCAGCATATATGAAAATAAGAGACAAAAAATTGTAGCAGACACTGAAAAACCAGATGGGAAGGAGAGCACTTCAGGACAATAAGGTCCCAGGGACAAGAGCAGGGACCAGGGTGGCTTAAGCCCCAGTCCTGGCCCCCACCGGGTCTGCCACAGGGTCCTTGGGAGAGAGCCGGGTCAACTGCTCCCTCTCCAGCCAAACAAGGTTTGAGCAGCACCAGGAGAGACCTGGTTGCTTGAAGTCACAGAGGGGGGAATAAGGACTAAGTGGCAGACACACAGGGGCTGTGAGCACCCACAGAGTCTGTGGATGCTGGTTGGAGAGAGTTGAAAGTCTCTCAGTGATGGGCCGTGACCCTGATAGTCACTGGTATGGCTGGAGAATTGGGCTGTGGAAGAGGCAGGCCACTGTACAAAGCAGCAGCCTTGAGTAGGAGGAATTTCTCAAAAAGAAAAAGTGAAAACAGAGATACTGTTTGGGGAATTCTCTTGCAGCAGCCACTCCTGATAGCTCCCCACCCAGCCAGGCACCAATCCTGAGGTTGAGCAGAAGGCCCTGCACACCCCATACCACTGGGAAGGAAGGGTGCACTCCCAAATCCTTGGGACCCAGGCAGCCTGGCCAAGCGTGCTACTGAGTGCGTGCCCACAACCCAGCCCACATTAGTAACCGTGTCCCACACCCAAGGTGCTGGGGGGAGATGCCAGGCTGCACTTCTCAGGAAGGGAAGAAACACCATACCAATCCCCCATCAGCCTGCTGCAGCCAGAAGAAAAACAGAAAAACTGGTTTGGCCAGCTTGAAACCAACAAGAGATTTGGGTTGCTTTTGTTGTTGTTGCTGCTGTTTTTAAGTAATTTTTTATTTTTAAATTTTTATTATTGTTTTATCTTTGAATTCAATTTTCTTCTCTTTCCTTCTTTCTTGTTTTATTCCTTCTTCCATTCTTTCTAATTTCATCTCATCTTCCTAATCTTCTGATTTTTTTAAATACCCACAAGTAGGACAAAAAACCTGGAACTGTGAAAAGACCAGAGTTGGACCCAAAGAGGGGGTATCCAAACAGCTGTGACAGTGACAAATTTCATTTTGCTATTACAGAGAACCTGCAAGTTATTGCATATTTTTTCATTATTCTTACATCTTTTATTTTAATAGTATTTTTGTATTCCTCTTCTTTCTGTTTAGTCTTCTTGGCTTGGCTGGTTATATTATATCATTTGACAGGTTCCCCTGTTCTCTCTTTCATAGTGGATTGCTAATTTACTGTCCCTCACATCATTAGTGTTCCATTAGCACACTACTCAAGGTGCTATACTCCCTATTCTTGTTATCCAGATCACATAGATTCTGTCATATGATTGTGGCTCTAATATTATTGTAAATGATAGCTGTTTACAACTGTAAATAGCTGTTCACAATTGTAAATATTTCACACCACTCCCAGATCTTCGCCCACTTCACGGTTTCCTGAACTCTTCTACTGCAGTGGTTAACTCTATTCTCTCACACGCTACACGTATTAACTATCCTTTACTCTCACCTTACCTCATAATCTGACCTCCCACAACCTCACTGCTTTCTACATCCAACTCAAAATCCTTCCATACCCAACAAGAGTCTTATCTTCTTTCTATCCTTTCTAAAAAGTGGCTATTTGGGTGGAAGATCATGGTTAACACTATACATAGCCAAAGGATCTCCTATCTTTTCTCCACTGGCTGCAACTGTAAATGTCATAGAATACTCTCTTGCTGTCTTAAACCATTTTTCCTTCCCTCTCCAAGTGATCACAAGAAAGAATAGGTGGAAGTGGTGAACACCAAGATACACACTGAAAGAGGAAACCCACAACAATGGAATCAACAACAGATAACAAGAGAAGAAGTTGAAGGAGAGAGAGGAAACCACACAAACCTCAATCCAGGACCGATCTGGAAATACAACTAAATAGTGCAGAAACTACCCAGTACAAACAACTGAACAAGAGCAAAACAGAATACTCAAAACCTTGTACACATGGAAGAACCAGCTTCGACACAACCTACCCTCACCACCAGAACAAAAATACAAGAGGTGATGGACACAGTGACCCTCAGTTAAGCAGCTGGCGGGAAGGACCCACAAAAGAAAGACCCAACAACAATCAAAACCCAAAGACAAACACAGAGCCGACTTAAATGACAGCCCAAGTCCAGTGAGCTCAGGGAATCAAGGAGACTGCACCACAGAATCTTACAGGTATTCTACCACAGAAGTTCACACCATAAACCCAGGGAGCCAGAACACATAAATTTAAGAACGTGAGGCTTACAAGAAGAGTCTCAAAACAATGAGAAAACAAAGAAACAATCCCCAAATGAAAGGAAGGGAGGAATCCTCAGAATGAATGCTAAATGAAATAGTGGAAACTCAACTATCAGATGTAGAGTTCAAAGGAATAGTTATCAGGAAGATCCATGAGCTCACAATGAGCTACCAGAAAATACAGGGAAACTACAATGAACTCACTGCAAACTATATCAACATGAAAAAGAAAATAGGAACTATCAACAAGGGCGAAGAGGTAATGAAGAATACAATTTCTGAACTGAAGAACACAGTAGAAGGAATGAAAAACAGAATCGATGAAGCAGAAAGTTAGATCAGTGAGCTGGAGGACAAACTAGTAAAAAACACTCGAAAAGAGCAAGAAAAGGAAAAGAGATTCAGAAAGAATGAAGAGGGGTTAAGAGAAATGCAAGACAACATGAAACGTAATAATATCCATATGATAGGGATACCAGAAGGAGAAGAAGAAGAGCAAAGGAGAGAAACTTTATTTGAAAAACTAATGATGGAAAACTTCCCTAATCTGATGAGAGAAAAAGTCACACAAATCCAAGAAACACAGAGAGTCTCAATCAAGAAGACCCCAAAGAGGCCCACTTCAAGACACATCATAATTAAAATGGCAAAATTCCAAGATAAAGAGAGACTCTTAAAGGCAACAAAGGAGAAACAGAAAGTAACATACGGGGGAGCCCCAATAAAGTTAGCACTTGACTTCTCAATGGAAAGGATCCAAGCCAGAAAAGAATGGCAAGAAATAGTCCAGTAATGATAACCAGAGGCCTGAAACCAAGACTATTTAACCAGCAAAGCTTTCAATCAAGATAGAAGGCCAAATAAGGACCTTCCCAGACAAAAGAAGTCTACAAGAATACACCTCCCACAAACCAGCTCTGCAAGGGATGCTTAAGGGACTGCTTTAAGCAAAGGAAGGAGAGAGAGATAGAGAGTTAGAGAGATAGAGATAGAGAGAGCGAGAGAGAGAGCGAGAGAGAGAGCGAGAGAGAGAGAGAGAGAGAGAGACAGGTAGGAAAAACAACAATGAATAAGTACCTATCAACAATAACCTTAAACATAAGTGGATTAATGCTACAATCAAAAGACATAGAATAGGTAAATGGATAAGGAAGCATGCCCCCCACATATGCTGCCTACAAGAGACACACCTCAGGACAAAGGACCTAAACAGACTCAAAGTGAAGGGCTGGAAACAAATTTTCAAAGCAAATGGACAGGAAAAAAAAAAGCTGGAGTAACAACACTTATATCAGACAAAATAAACTTCAAAGAAAGGGCCATAAAGAGAGACCCAGAGGGTCACTTCATAATACTCAAGGGAAGAATCCACCAAGAAGACATAAGAACTGTAAATAGATATGCACCATACACACACACACACACACACACACACACACACACACACACACACATAAAGCACCTGAATACATAAACAAAATCTTGGAGGACCTCAGGAAAGATATTGAGAGCATCACAATTACAGTAGGAGATTTTAACACCCCATGTCAAAAATGGAGAGATCTTCCAAACAAAATATCAGCAAAGATATTGTGGCACTGTGTTGCGGACCGTTCAGCCTGCTTTCAGGAGTTGTAACCCTCACCCCATGGTGGGCTGTGTAAGAGCCCAAGGGACCCACTACATCTGGGTCTGTTCTGTCACAAGGATGTGACCTATTAAGGAGACAAAGCTTATCTCCCTGGCAGGAGCACTGCTTCTGCCTTACCCATCTCTGGCCCCATAGCTTGGTTGGCAGTCAATGACGGGTAAGACTCCTCATGGGAGGGGCAACCTAAGCCAGACGCGACCACTTGGGAGGCCTCATGGAAGGACTCGGGGGGTTGCAGCAAAGAGGATGTGATGGACCCTCGCCCCCCGGCTATTCTGACATAGCCCGAGTCCTCATTTCCATCTGGGAGATGTCTCCTGCTTCCTAATTGCCTTAAAGCCTGAAACTGTGGGGGTGAGCGGTGCAGCCCTGTCCTGGCCAGGACAGTTCCTTGGGTGATTGGCATAAGAAAGAATTCTTGAAGTCCTGTGAAACCTGCTTTGCTAAGAGTGCTCTTCCTGAGGTGACAAGTGTCCCAGGAGGAAATGAGCATGTCTCCCAAAGTCTGGCAACCCCCCTTCCTGACAAACACTGGCTCAAATTAAGCCCTCAGATTTCTTTGACATGTTAAACTTGTATTCCGGTGTATTGGAGCCCAATAAAATCCTAGTGAGGAAGGGGCTCTGGGTCATTCTCCTCTGAGAGTTTGACCCCTTTCCTCCCCAAGCACAAGATGTCTTGGTAGTTTTTACTTTCATCCATGACGGAGGGATGGGGCTCTGCGGGCGGAGCCCCCCCACATCTGGCACCCAGGCCAGGGTCCCCAGCAGCACTGAACAATGGCATGGATGAAATGGACTTAACTGATACATGTAGAGCCCTTCATCCCAAAGAAGCTAAACGCACATTCTATTCAAATGCACACAGAACATTTTCAAAAAGAGACCACATGGTAGGACACCAAACAAGCCTCAGGAAATTCAAGAAAATTGAAAGCATACCAAGCATTTTCTCTGACCACACGGGATAGAAACGAGAAACTAACCCCAAGGGGAAAAACCAAAAACAGTCAAAATCATGGAGATCGAATAGCGTGCTATTAAACAATGAATCGGTCGAGAATGAAATTAGGGAATAAATCAAAAAGTTTCTAGAAACAAATGAAAATGAACTCACAACAAACCGATACTTATGGGACACAGGGAAGGCAGTCCTGATAGGGAAGTTCATACTGATACAGGCCTACCTAAAAAAGATAGAAACATTTCAAACAAACAACCTAACCCTATGCCTACAAGAACTCGATGAACAACAACAAGGATAGCACGGAGCAAGTAAAGGAAGGAAATAACCAGGATCAGAGCAGAATTAAATGACATAGAGACTGAAAGCAGAATTCTAAGGATCAAGGAATCCAGAAGTTGGTTCTTTGAAAAGATAAGCAAAATTGACAAGCCTTTAGGTAGGTTCATCAAGAAAAAAAGAGAGAGGACCCAAATAAACACAATCAGAAATGAAAGAGGAGAGATTACATCTTTTACCACATAAATATGAAAGATTGTAAGAAATTATTATGAAGAACTATATGCCAAGATATTTGAAAACCTAGGTGAAATGGACAAATTTCTAGAAAAATATAATCTTCCAAAACGCAATGAAGAAGCAGAAAGTCAGAACAGACCAATAACAGCAGGTGAAATTGAAGCAGTAATCAAAAAACTCATGATGCACAAAAGTATTAAACTGGACAGTTTCACGGGAGAATACTACAGTGTTTAGAGAAGAGCTAACTCTTAACCTTCACAGACTATTCAAAAAAATCCAAAATGCTGGAAGACTCCAAAACTCTTTTTATGAAGCCAGCATCATCCTAAACCAAAACCAGATAAAGACACAACAAAGAAAGAAAGCTGAAGGCTGATTCGCTGATAAACATAGACTCTAAAATCCTCAGGAAAATATTGACAAACTGCATCCAACAATATATTAAAAAGATCATACACCATGACCAAGTGGGATTCATCCCAGGGATGCAAGGATGGTTCAACATTCGCAAATCAGTAAATGTAATACATCATATAAACAAAAACAAAGACAAAAATCACATGATCATATCAGTAGATGGGGAAAAAGCATTTGATAAAGGCCATATATGAGAGACAAGAGCCAACATCATATTGAGTGGACGAAAACTAAAATCTTTTCCACTAAGATCAGGAATAAGACAAGGCTTTCCACTTTCACCACTTCTATTCAATATGGTATTAGAAGTTTAAGCCACAGCAATTAGAAAAGAAAAGGAAATAAAAGGCATCCAACTTGGAAAGGAGGAAACACAACTATCATTGTTTGCAGATGACATGATTGTGTATGTAGAAATTCCTATGCAAATGGCCAAAAAACTGCTTGACCTAATAAATGAATTTGACCAAACAGTGGAATACAAAGTCAATATCCAGAAATCAAAGGCACTTTTTATAACAACATTGAAGAAACAGAAATCAATAAAACAGAAAGAGAAATCAATAAAACAGCAGAAATAGAAATCAATAAAAATATCCCATTAGATATAGCAGAAAGAAAAATAAAATATCTAGAAATAAACCTAACAAGGAGGTAAAAGACATGAATTCAGAAGACTGTGCAACACTGAAGAAAGAAATCAAGGAAGACAATAACAAATGGAAGCCTATACTGTGTTCATGGATCAGAAGAACTAACATCATCAAAATTTCCATATTACCCAAAGCAATTTACAGATTCAATGTAACACCTATTAAAGTACCAATGGCATATTTCACAGACATAGAACATACACTTCAAAAATTTATATGGAACTATATATGACCCCAAATAGCTGCTGCAATTTTGATAAAGAAGAGCAAAGTAGGAGGGATCACAATACCTGAAACCAAACTGTATTACAAGGCTACTATACTCAAAACAGCCTGGTACTGGCACAAGAACAGACACATGGACCAGTGGAACAGAACAGAGAGCCCAGAAATAAACCCAAGTCTCTACAGTCAATTAATATTCAACAAAGGGGGCAGCAATTTAAAATGGAGTAAACATAGCCTGTTCAACATGTGGTGTTGAGAGAACTGGACAGCTACGTGCAAAAAAAAAAAAAAAAAAAAAAAAGAAACTCGAGCACCAAATTACACCATACAGAAAAATAAATTCAAGGTGGATAAAAGATTTAAATATAAGCCATGACATCATTAAAGTCCTAGAGGAGAACATAGGCAGAAAAATCTCAGATATTTCATGCAGCAGCATTTTTACTGATATATCCCCTAAAGCAAGGGACATAATGGAAAGAATACACAACTGGGGTCTCATCAAAATAAAAAGCTTCTGCACGGCCAAGGAAAACAGTATTAAAATAAAAAGAGGACCAACTGTATGGGAAAACAGATTTGCACGTACCTCAGACAAGGGTTTAATCTCCAAAATATATAAAGAACATACTCGACTCCACTCTAAGAAGACAAACAACCCAATTAAAAAATGGGCAAAGGAGTTGAACACTTCTCCAAGGGGGACATACAGAGGATGTAGAGACACATGAAATATGCTCAGTATTGGTAGCTATCAGAGAGATGCAAATTAAAACTACAATGAGATACCACTTGACACGAGTCAGAATAGCCATCATAAACAAAGCAACAAACAACAAGTGTTGGAGACTTGTGGAGAAAAGGGGACCCTAGTGCACTGTTGGTGGGATTGCAGACTGGTACAACCACTATGGAAAGCAGTATAGAATTTTCTAAGAAAACTAAAAATGGATCTTCCTTTTGACCCAGCAATTCCACTGCTTGGATTATATCCTAAGAACCCTGAAACACCAATCCAAAAGAACCTATGCACCCCAATGTTCATAGCAGCCCAAATTACAATAGCCTAGTGTTGGAGGCAACCTAGGTGCCCATCAGTTAATGAATGGATCAATAAACTGTGGTACCTTTACACAATGGAAGTCTATGCAGCAGAAAGAAAGAAGGATCTCCTACCATTTGCAACATGAAGGATGGAACTGGAAAGCATTATGCTAATCGAAATAAGCCAGGTGGTGACAGACAAATACCATATGATCTCACTATTAATAGGAACTTAATCAACAAAACAAACAAGCATAATATAACCAAAGACACTGAAATAGAGAACAGGCTGACAGTGACGAGGGGAGACAGGGGAGAGAATTTCAGGAGAAAAGGGGAAGGGTTCATGGAACAAATATAAAGGACACATGGACAAAAACTAGAGGGGTGGAAATGGGAGGGGGTGGGGAGGGCTAGAGTGGTGGGCTGGGTTCAGAGTAAAAGGCAGAAATCTGTACACATACAACAATTAAAATAAATTTAAAAAAATTAAAAAAAAGAAACAGTGTACCTAGGACAATGACACCTCTTCAAAGTAGGCATGTTGAGATCTCATGCAGTTCTCCCAATTTCCATCAGCTGTCCCATCATATTTTCCTAAATTTTGATGACAGTCCAAAATCTCTGCCCTTTCAAAGGTTATATTACTTTAGGGAAAACCAGAAGTCACAGAGTGCCAAATCTGGGATTTGGAGATGCTGAGTCCCCTGGGTGATTTGATGTTTCACAAAAAACCTCTGTGCAAAACATGATGTGTGAGTGGGAACATTGTTGTTAGAAAGCTCCTAATCAGCAGTTGCCCATAGGTGTCACCTTCTTAACCATCTGAATAGTTTTCATGGAGGAATGTTCAATTTTAAGGCAAAAACATTTTCTGTATCTTTAAATTACTTTATTGTTGTTCAATTACAGTTGTCTGCATTTTTCCCCACCACTCCCCTCGACCACAGCCAAACCCACTTCCCTGCCTTGCTTCCACCCTCCCCCTTGGTTTAGTCCATGTGTCCATTATGGCAGTTCCTGAAAACCCTTCTCTCCACGGTCCCCTCCCCTCTCTCTCCCTTCTGGCTATTGTTATACTCTTCTTAATTTCAATGTCTTGTTTACATTATATTTGCTTATTTCTTTTGTTGATTAGGTTCCAGTTAAAGGTGAAATCATATGGTATTTGTCCCTTGCCGCCTGGTGTATTTCACTTAGCATAATGCTCTCCAGTTCCATCCATGTTGTTGCAAAATGTATGAGGTCCTTTTTCTCTGCTGCTTGGAATACGATTCTTTAAATGCACCATAGTTTCTTTGATCCACTCATTTACTGACGGGCAGTTAGGTTGCTTCCAGGACTTCGCTATTGTAAATTGTGCTGCTATGAACATTGTGGTGCATAGGTTGTTTTGGATTGGTGTTTCAGGGCACTTAGGTTATAATCCCAGCAGTGGAACATCTGGGTCAAAAGGAAGTTTTATTTTTAGTTTTCTGAGGAAATTCCATACTGTTTTCCACAGTGGCTGAACCAGTCTGCATTCCCACCAACAGTGTGCTAGGGGTTCCTTTTCTCTGTGTCCTCTCCAACACTTGTTTGTTGATTTGTTTATGATGGCCATTCTGACCTGTGCGAGGTGGTATCTCATTGTGGTTTTAATTTGCACCTGTCTGATGGCTAATCATGCTGAGCATCTTTGCATATGTCTCTCTGGGCCCTCTGTATGTTCTCCTTGGAGAAGTGTCTGTTCAAGTCTTTTACCCATTTTTAATTGAGTTGTTTGTCTTCTTAGAGTGGATTTGTGTGGGTTCTTCATCTACTTTAGAGATCAAACACTTGTCTGAGGTATCACTTGCAAACCTGTTTTCTCATACAGTTAGTTGCCTTTTAATTTTAATGCTGTTTTCCTTATTTTATTTTTTATTTTAATTGTTCTTGTACACTTTTCTGTCTTTTACTCCCATACCAGCCAACCACCTGAGCCCTCCCCACTTCCCTTCCATTTCCACCCCCCACAGTTTTTGTCCACATGTCTTTTATACTTGTTTCTCTAAACCCTTCCCCTTTCCCCCTGAAATTCCTTCCCCTCTCCCCTCTGATGACTGTCAGCCTGTTCTCAATTTCAATGTCTTTGGTTATATTTTGCTTGTTTGTTTGTTTTCTTGATTAGGTTTCTCTTAAAGGTGAGATCATATGGTATTTGTCTTTCATTGCCTGGCTTATTTCACTTAGCACAATTCTCTCCAGTACTGTCCATGCTGTTGCGAAGGATAGGAGCTCCTTCTTTCTTTCTGCTGCATAAAATTCCATTGTATAAATATACCATAATTTTTTGATCCATTAGTTTACTGGTGGGCACCTAGGTTGCTTCCAACACTTGGCTATTGTAAATTGTGCTGCAATGAACATTGGGATGCATAGGTTCTTTTGGATTGCTGTTTCAGGGTTCCTAGGATATAGACCTAGTAGTGTAATTGCTGGGTCAAAAGGAAGATCCATTTTGTTTTCTTAAAAATTCCATACTGCTTTCCATAGTGGTTGTACCAGTCTGCAATCCCTCCAACAGTGCACTAGGGTCCCCTTATCTCCACAACCTCTCCAACACTTGCACTTTGTTGCTTTGTTTATGATGGCCATTCTGACTAGTGTGAAGTGGTATCTCATTGTGGTTTTAATTTGCATGTCTCTGATAGCTAGCAATATGGACCATCTTTTCATGTGTCTCTGGATCCTCGGTATGTCCCCCTTGGAGAAGTGTCTGTTCAAGTCTTTGCCCATTTTTTTTGAGGGGGTTGCTTGTCTTCTTAGAGTGGAGTCATGTAAGTTATTTTTATCTTTTGGATATTAAACCCTTGTCTGATGTATCATTGACAAATATGTTTTCCCATACAGTCAGTTCTCTTTTTATTTTAATGCTGTTTTCCTTGGCCGTGCAGAAGCTTTTTATTTTTATTTATTTATTTTTTTATTATTAATATTATTGTTGTTAGTGTTGTAATAGCAAAACATGCTGGATCCATAAGGCTCCTGTGACTGGCAATAAAGCCACACACACATTTTAAACAGTGCCTCTTTGTTTCCTGGTCCACAAGTTGCACCTTGCTCCTACGGTTGCTGGGATGGTTCCATTATAGCTCTTCACCTGGTAGTTGTTCTTTGTTCTTCACTTAAAAACAAAAGGCACCAGAATGTCCCCTCCCTCACCCCTAGTTCACAACGTTAGATTTCACAACTTTTTGCTTAAAGGGTGCTTGGGCAAGGATACTTATAAATGGGCAACAATATTTGTATAGTCCTTTACAGTTATATGAGCTGCTTCCTACTATCCTTTGAGTTACTCTTTTTTTTTCCAATTTTTTATTTTATTTTTAATCAGTATTTTTTAATTGTTGGTATTGTACAGTTTTCTGTCTTTTACCCCGCCCCCAGCCCACCACCCCAGCCCACCACCCCAGCCCTCCCCACCTTCCTCCCATTTCCAGCCCCCCATAGTTTTTGCCCATGAGTCTTTTTTTTTCCCTGCCTCGTTCTCCTCTGTGCTGCTTTTTTGAATTGGTTTGAATCCTTTCCCAGAAAGTGCTTGTAATCTAAAAATTGTCTAAATCTCTTTGGTCCAAATTTTCCTGCTCTTTATTTTCCCATGAGACCCAAGTGGATTTCCAAACTTTTCCACACATCACATGGAACACTATTTAAGTATAATTTCGTTTTTGTGCTTTGCCCATGAGGACTGGAACTCTAAAAACAGCAGTCATCAGCCAAACCACGCGAAAGAACTCCTCTTCCTCCTATTCTCATGGGGTTTCTAGATGTTCTTTTTGGTAGGATCCATGGGGAAAGAAGAGGAAAAAATGTGTCCTAACTGCCGAGATGATGCACTCTCTGCAGGTTAGTCATTGAAAAATATAAATTAGTTGAGAGCCATGAAGTCAACTGTGCCCTTGGAATGACAAATTGCATGTGTACATGGGCCCAGATTTATATAAATAAATGAAGCTTAGATAAATCTCCAATTCAACTCAAATAGAAAATTAATTATTAACCTCGTATCACCTAGCATCATAAAAGCAAGATATTGTCATTAGAGGGAATGCGCATGTGCTCCAAGCTTTCATTTAAAATTCAGTACTCTTTTAGGTAATCCCCTTTAGATCTTCTGTGATTGACCTTGAAATGACAATATGGGTTTATAGGCTTAATTGGCTTACTTAGATGCATAAATGCAATGATTTTCTTCAAAAAACATTGACAAACATTCATGTCACTCTGCACGTGTTCACATTTTGTTTCACATTTCTCTAGGTGTAAATTTTTTTTATTTTTATTTTAACTGTTGATCTTGTACACTTTTCTGACTTTTATTCTCACCCGAACTCACCACCCCAGCCCTCCCCTCCTCCCTCCCATTTCTGCCCCCCCCATAGTTTTTGTCCATGTGTCCTTTATACTTGTTCCTGTAAATCCTTCCCCTTTACCCCTGAAATTACCTCCCCTCTCCCCTCTGGTGACTTTCAGCCTATTCTCAATTTCCGTGTCTTTGGTTATATTATGCTTGTTTGTTTGTTTTCTTGATTAGCTTCCTGTTAAAGGTGAGATCATATGGTATTTGTCTTTCACTGCCTGGCTTATTTCGCTTAGCATGATACTCTCCAATTCCTTCCATGCTGTCACAAAGGGTAGGAGCTCCTTCTTTCTTTCTGCTGCATAGAATTCCATTGTGCAAATGTACCACAGTTTTTTGATCCATTCATTAACTGATGGGCACCTAGGTTGCTTCCAGCACTTGACTATTGTAAATTGTGCTCCTATGAACATAGGGGTGTATAGGTTCTTTTGGATTGGTGTTTCAGGGTTCTTAGGATATAATCCAAGCAGTGGAATTGCTGGGTCAAAAGGAAGATCCATTTTTAGTTTTCTTAGAAAATTCCATACTGTTTTCCATAGTGGTTGTACCAATCTGCAATCCGACCAACGGTGCACTAGGGTCCCCTTATCTCCACAACCTCTCCAACACTTGCTGTTTGTTGCTTTGTTTATGAAGGCCATTCTGACTGGTATCAAGTGGTATCTCATTGTAGTTTTAATTTGCATCTCTCTGATAGCTAGCGATATCGAGCATCTTTTCATGTGTCTCTGGATCCTCTGTATGTCCTCCTTGGAGAAGCGTCTGTTCAAATCCTTTGCCCACTTTTTAATTGGGTTGCTTGTCTTCTTTGAGTAGAGTCATGTAAGTTCTTTATATATTTTGGAGATTAATTCCTTGTCTGAGGTATCATTGTCAAATATGTTTTCCCATACAGTTGGTTCCCTTTTTATTTTAATACTGTTTTCTTTGGCTGTGCAGAAGCTTTTTATTTTGATGAGATCCCATTTGTTTATTCTTTGCTTTATGTCCCTTGCTCTACGGGACATATCAGTAAAAATATTGCTGCATGAAATATCTGAGATTTTCCTGCCTATGTTATCCTCTATAATTTTAATGCTGTCATGGCTTATATTTAAATCTTTTATCCACCTTGAATTTATTTTTGTGTATGGTGTAAGTTGGTGCTCGAGTTTCATTTTTTTGCATGTAGCTGTCCAGTTCTCCCAGCACCACTTATTGAAGAGGCTATTTTTACTCCATTTTATGTTGCTGCCCCCTCTGTCGAATATTAATTGACTGTAGAGACTTGGGTTTATTTCTGGGCTCTCTGTTCTATTCCACTGGTCCATGTGTCTGTTCTTGTGCCAGTACCAGGCTGTTTTGATGACAGTGGCTTTGTAATACAGTTTGGTATCAGGTATTGTAATCCCTCCTACTTTGCTCTTCTTTCTCAAAATTGCTGCCGCTATCCGGGGTCGTTTATGATTCCATGTAAATTTTTGAAGTGTATGTTCTATGTCTGTGAAATATGCCATTGGTACTTTAATAGGTGTTACATTGAATCTGTAAATTGCTTTGGGTAGTATGGAAATTTTGATGATATTAATTCTTCCGATCCTTGAATACAGTATATGCTTCCATTTGTTTGTGTCTTCCTTGATTTCTTTCTTCAGTGTTGTGTAGTTTTCTTCATACAGGTCTTTTACCTCCTTGGTTAGGTTTATTCCTAGGTATTTTATTTTTCTTTTAGCTATAACTAATGGGATTTTTCTCTTGATTTCTGCTTCTGCTGTTTCACTGTTAATATACAAAAATGCCCTTGATTTTGGATATTGATTTTGTATCCGGCTGTTTGGCCAAATTCATTTATTATGTCAAGCAGCTTTTTGGCCGAGTCTATAGGATTTTCTAGGTACACTATCATGTCATCTGCAAACAATGATAGTTTTGTTTCCTCCTTTCCAATTTGGATGCCTTATATTTCCTTTTCTTGTCTAATTGCTGTGGCTAAGACTTCCAATACTATATTGAATAGAAGTGGTGAAAGTGGACAGCCTTGTCTTGTTCCTGATGTTAGTGGGAAAGATTTAAGTTTTTGCCCATTGAGTATGATGTTGGCTGTAGGTTTCTCATATATGGCCTTTATTATGTTGAGGAATGCTCCCTGTATTCCAACTTTGCTGAGTGTTTTTATCATAAATGGGCATTGTACTTTATCAAAAGCTTTTTCCGCATCTATTGATATGATCATGTGATTTTTGTCTTTGTTTTTGTTTATGTGATGTATTACATTTACTGATTTGCGAATGTTGAACCATCCTTGCATCCCTGGGATGAATCCCACTTGGTCATGGTGTATGATCTTTTTAATGTATTGTTGGATGCGGTTTGCCAATATTTTGTTGAGGATTTTAGCGTCTATGTTCATCAGTTATATTGGCCTGAAGTTTTCTTTCTTTGTTATGTCTTTATCTGGTTTTGGGATTAGGATGATGCTGGCTTCATAAAAAGAGTTTGGGAGTCTTCCATCATTTTGGATTTTTGGAATAGTCTGTGAAGGATAGGGGTTAGCTCTTCCTTAAATGTTTTGTAGATTTCTCCTGTGAAGCCAACTGGTCCAGGACTTTTGTGTGTTGGGAGTTTTTGATTACTGCTTCAATTTCATTAGCTGTTATTGATCTGTTGAGGCTTTCTGTTTCTTTTTCTTTGAGTTTTGGGAGATTATATTTTTCTAGAAACTTGTCCATTTCACCTAGGTTTCCAAATTTCTTGGCATACAGTTCCTCGTAGTAATTTCTTACAATCCTTTGTATTTCTGCGGTGTCGGTTGTAATATCTCCTCTTTCATTTCTGATTGTGTTTATTTGAGTCCTCTCTCTTTTTTTCTTGATGAGCCTGCTTAAAGGCTTGTCGATTTTGTTGATCTTTTTAAAGAACCAGCTCCTGGATTCATTGATCCTTAGGATTGTGCTTTTAGTCTCTATGTCATTTAATTCTGTTCTGATCTTGGTTATTTCCTTCCTTCTTCTTTCCCTGGGCTGTCTTTGTTGTTGTTCCTCGAGTTCTTGTAGGTGTAGGGTTAAGTCATTTGTTAGAAATGTTTCTGTCTTTTTTAGGTAGGCCTGTATTGCTATGAACTTCCCTCTGAGCACTGCCTTAATTGTGTCCCATAAATTTTGGGTTGTTGTGAGTTCATTTTCATTTGTTTCCAGAAACTTTTTGATTTCCTCCCTAATTTCTTTCTTCACCCATTCATTATTTAATAGCATGCTATTCATCTCCATGATTTTGATGATTTGGGGATTTTCCCCATCAAGTCGGTTTCTAGTTTTAGTCCCTTGTGGTCAGAGAAAATGCTTGGTATGATTTCAATTTTCTTGCATTTGTTGAGGCTTGTTTTGTTCCAACCATTTGGTCTATCTTTGAAAATGTTCCATGTGATTTTGAAAAAAAATGTGTATTTAGTTTCTTTGGGATGAAGGGCTCTATATATATCAGCTAAGTCCAATTCGTCTAGAGTACTGTTCAATGCCGCAATATCTTTGTTGATATTTTGTTTGGAAGATCTGTCCATTTTTGACAGTGGGGTGTTAAAATCTCCTACTATAATTGGGTTGCTGTCAATATCTTTCTTGAAGTCCTCTAAGATTTTCGTGATGTATTTAGCTGCTCCTATGTTGGGTGCATATATATTTACAATGTTTATGTCTTCTTGGTGGATTCTTCCCTTGAGTATTATGAAGTGACCTTCTGGGTCTCTCTTTATAGCTCTTCTTTGAAGTCTATTTTGTCTGATATGAGTATTGCAACCCCGGCCTTTTTTTCCTGTCCATTTGCTTGGAAAATTTGTTTCAAGCCTTTCACTTTGAGTCTGTGTAGGTCTTTTGTCCTGAGGTGGGTCTCTTGTAGGCAGCATATGTGTGGGTCATGCTTTCTTATTCATTCAGCTATTCTATGTCTTTTGATTGGAGCGTTTAATCCATTTACATTTAAGGTTACTATTGATAGGTACTTATTCATTGCCATTTTTGTACCTGTGTTCCTCTCTCTCTCTTTTCCTTTCTTTCCTTAAAGCAGTCCCTTTAGTATCTCTTGCAGTACTGCTTTGGTAGAGGTGTATTCTTTTAGACTTCTTTTGTCTGGGAAGCTCCTTATTTGTCCTTCTATCTTGATTGAAAGCCTTGCTGGATAAAGTAGTCTTGGTTGTAGGCCTTTGGTTCTCATTACTTGGAATATTTCTTGCCATTGTCTTCTGGCTTGGAGCATTTCCATTGAGAAGTCAGCTGCTAACCTTATCGGGGCTCCCTTGTATGTTACTTCCTTTTTCTCTCTTGCTGCCTTTAATATTCTCTCTTTGTCTTGGAAGTTTGCCATTTTAATGATGATGTGTCTTGAAGTGGGCCTGTTTGGGTTCCTTTTGATTGGGACTCTCTGTGTTTCCTGGATTTGTGTGACTTTTTCTCTCATCAAATTAGGGAAGTGTTCCATCATCACTTTTTCAAATAGGTTTTCTATCCCTTGCTCTTCTTCTTCTCCTTCTGGTATTTTTATTATACGGATATTATTACGATTCATGTTGTCTTGCATTTCTCTTAACCCCTCTTCATTCTTTCTGAGCCTCTTTTCCTTTTCTTTCTCTATCTGGCTGCTTTTTTCTACTTTGTCCTGCAACTCACTGATTCAATCCTCTGCTTCATCGATTCTGCTTTTCATTCCTTCTACTGTGTTCTTCAGCTCGGAAATTGTATTCTTGATTTCCTCTTGGCCCTTGTTGATAGTTTCTATTTTCTTTTTCATGTTGATATAGTTTGCAGTGAGTTCATCGTAGCTTCCCTGTGTTTTCTGGTAGCTCATTGACAGCTCATGGAGCTTCCTGACAATCATTTCTTTGAACTCCTTATCTGATAGTTGAGTTATCTCTGTTTCATTTAGGCTTCTTTCTGGGGCTTCCACCTTTTCTTTCATTTGGGGATTGTTTCTTTGTCTTCTCATTGTTTGTGAGATTCTTCTTGTAAACCTCAGCTTCTTAAATTGATCTCTTCTGGCTACCTGGCTTAATGCTGTGAACTTCTGTGGTGGAATACCTGTGAGATTCAGTGGTGTAGTCTCCTTCAGGTATCCTGGTGTTCACAGCTTCCACTGTCTCAGCTGTTGGAATACCCCCTCTTTTGGTCCAGCTCTGGTTTTTTCACAGTTCTAGGATTTTTTTGCCTCACTCGTGGGTATTTAAAAAGAGAAAAGAATAAAGTGAAAAAAGAAGAGAAAAAAAAGAGGAAGGAAGGAGAGATAGAATTGGAAAGAAAGGAAGAAGGAATAAAGCCAGAAAGAAGTAAAGAGAAGCAAAAGGAATTGAGGGATAAAAAAGGTAGAAGTAATAAAAAATAAAAAATATATCATCGAAACAAAACAAAAAGAACCCCACAAAAACGAAAAACACACCAAAACAAACAAGCAAAAAACCCAACTAAACAGACAAAAAACAACTATCAAAAAAACCACAAAACAAAACGAAACAAAACACCCAAAAACAAACAAACAAACAAAAAAAATCTCTTGCTATTTTCAAACAGGCCAAACTGGATTTTCTGGATTTGCTGGCTGTAGCAGGCTGCGAGGCGACTCGTACCGCTTTTCTCCCTGTTCCTCACTCAGTCAGCTTTTGGCTACTGTCCTCAGTGCCAGCCCAGCCCTGACCCCAGGGCTAATGGCGCACTCTCCATGCAGGGCCTTGGGTGTGATTTCTGAGCCCCCTGCAGAGGGCGCACTTTCCCGAGTTTATGGGTTTCAGCTGGGATCTCTTACAGATCCATCCCTCCCTGAGCCTATTCCTGTGAGCTCCGGGTCTCCTACAGGGCGCGAGCACCCACCCAAGACTACGGGCGTGGGCTGCGCGAGTTTGCCGAGTTGCTGGCACTCACCCCAAGATCACAGATGTGAGCTCTGGGTCATCCACAGCGTCCCCTGCTCTAGTTGCAGGGTCACCGCTTCCAACCCGGTTGCAGAGCCCTCTCAGGACCCAGGGCCACCTGCAGTGGGTCGCAGAGCCAGCTCCGGTCACAGAGCTGCTTCCGTCCCGTTTGTAGAGCCGCCTCAGGTCGCAGGGCCGCCTCCGGTTGCTGGGCTACCACGTCTAGTTTTCCAATGTCTGCTACAGATTTTGATCTCCTATTTTCATATATACTGTGGTATTGTTGGCTGTCTACTCTGTTCCTCTGTAGATCAGTTAGATTTTTCTCCCATGTGCAGGAGGGAGGGCAATCTGCGTCCTCCTACCATGCCGCCATCTTGAACCCCCCTGGAAGCTTTTTATTTTGATGAGATCCCATTTATTTATTCTTTCCTTTATGTCCCTTGCTTCAGGGGACATATCAGTAAAAATGTTGCTGTGTGAAATATCTGAGATTTTCCTGCCTATGCTCGCCTCTAAAATTTTAATGGTGTCAAGGTTTATATTTAAATCTTTTATCCACCATGAATTTATTTTTGTGTATGGTGTAAGTTGGTGCTCAAGTTTCATTTTTTTGCATGTAGTTTTCCAGTTCTCCCAGTACTACTTGTTGAAGAGGCTACTTTTACTGCATTTTGTGTTGTTGCCCCTTTTGTATAGTATTAATTGACAGTAGATACTTGGGATTATTTCTGGGCTCTCTGTTCAATTCCACTGGTCCATGTGCCTGATTTTATGCCAGTAGCAGGGTGTTTTGATTACAGTGGCCTTGTAATACAGTTTGGTATCAGGTATTTTGATCACTCCTACTTTACTCTTCTTTCTCAAGATTACTGCAGCTATTCGAGGTCGTTTATGGTTCCATATAAATTTCTGAAATGTTTGTTCTATGTCTGTGAAATATGCCATTGGTACTTTAACAGGTGTTGTATTGAATCTGTAAATTGCTTTGGGAAGTATGGATATTTTGATGATGTTAATTCTTCCCATTCATGAACACAGTATGCGTTTCCATTTGTTTGTGTCTTCCTTGATTTCTTTCTTCAATTTTGTGTAGTTTTCTGCATACAGTTCTTTTACCTCCTTGGTTAGGTTTATTCCTAGGCATTTTATTTTTCTTTTTGCTATATCGAATGGGATTTTTTTCTTGATTTCTGCTTCTGCTCTTTCATTGTCGGTATACAAAAATGCACTTTGATTTCTGGATATTGACTTTGTATCCAGCTGTTTGGCCAAATTCATTTACTAGGTTGAGCAGCTTTTTGGCCGAGTCTATAGGATTTTCTATGCACACTATCATGTCATCTGCAAACAATGATAGTTTTGTTTCCTCCTTTTCGAGTTCGATGCCTTTTATTTCCTTTGCTTGTCAAATAGCTGTAGCTAAGACCTTCAATACTATATTGAATAGAAGTGGTGAAAGTGGACAACCTTGTCTTGTTCCTGATATTAGTGGAAAAGATTTTAGTTTTTGCCTGTTGAGTATGATGTTGGTTTGTAGGTCTCTCATATATGGCCTTTATTATGTTGAGGAATGCTCCCTCTGTTCTTACTTTGCTGTGTGTTTTGATCATATATGGGTGTAGTATATTATCAAAAGCTTTTTCCGCATCTCCTGATATGATCATGTGATTTTGTCTTTGCTTTTGTTTATGTGATGAATTACATTTACTGATTTGTGAATGTTGAACCATCCTTGTATCCCTGGAATGAATCCCCCTTGCTCATGGTGTATGATCTTTTTAATGTATTGTTGGATGCAGTTTGCCAATATTTTGTTGAGGATGTTAGCATCTATGTTCATCAGTGATATTGGCCTGAAGTTCTCCTTCTTTGTTGTGTCTTTATCTGGTTTTGGGATTAAGCTGATGCTGGCTTCATAAAAAGAGTTTGGGAGTTTTCCATCATTTTGGATTTTTTGGAATAGTCTGTGATGGATAGGAGATAGCTCTTCCTTAAATGCTTTGTAGAATTTTCTTGTGATTCCATCTGGTTCAGGATTTTTGTGTGTTGTGAGTTTTTTGATTACTGCTTCAATTTCATCAGCTGTTATTGGTCTATTCAGGCTTTCTGCATTTTCTTCATTGAGTTTTGGAAAATTATACTTTTCTAGAAACTTGTCCATTTCACCTAGGTTTTCAAATTTCTTGGCATACAGTTCTTCATAGTAATTTCTTACAATCTTTTGTATTTCTGTGGCGTCAGTTGTAATCTCTCCTCTTTCATTTCTGATTGTGTTTATTTGGGTCCTCTCTTTTTTTTTCTTGATGTACCTTATAAAGGCTTTTCAATTTTGTTTATCTTTTCAAAGAACCATCCTGTAGAAACATTGATTCTTAGAATTATGCTTTTAGTTTCTATGTCATTTAATTTGCTGTGATCTTGGTTATTTCCTTTCTCCTACTTGCTATGGGCTGTTTTTGTTGTTCCTTAAGCTCTTGTAGGCTTAGGATTAAGTTGTTTCTTTGAAATGTTTCTTTCTTTTTTAGGTAGGTCTGTATCACTATGAACTTCCCTCTGAAGACTGCCTTTGTTGTGTCCCATACATTTTGTGTTGTTGTGAATGTGTTGTCTTTTGTTTCCAGTAACTTTTTGATTTCCTCCCTAATTTCATTCTTGACCCATTCATTGTTTCATAGCACGCCATTCAATCTCCATGATTTTGATGGTTTTGGGATTTTCCCTGTGGAGTCGGTTTCTAGTTTCAGGTCTTTGTGGTCAGAGAAAATGCTCAGTATGATTTCACTTTTCTTGAATTTGTTGAGGCTTGTTTTGTGTCCTGTCATGTAGTCTATCTTTGGGAATGTTCCATGTGCATTTGAGAAAAATGTGTATTTAGTTTCTTTGGGATGAAGGGTTCTATATATGACAAGTAAGTCCATTCCATCTATAGTTTTGGTCAATGCCACAATATCTTTGTTGATATTTTGTTTGGAAGATCTGTCCATTTTTGACACTGGGGTGTTAAAATCCCCTACTATAATTGTGTTGCTGTCAATATCTTTCTTGAAGTCCTCTAAGATTTTCTTCATGTATTTAGGTGCTCCTATGTTGGGTGCATATATATTTACAATATTTATGTCTTCTTGGTGGATTCTTCCTTTGAGTATTATGAAGAGACCTTCAGGGTCTCTGTTTATGGTTCTTCTTTTGAAGTCGATTTTGTCTGATATGAGTATTGCTACCCTGGCTTTTTTTTCCCGTCCCTTTGCTTGGAAAATGTGTTTCCAGCACTTCACTTTGAGACTGTTTACATCTGTTTTCCTGAGGTGGGTCTCATGTAGGCAACATATATGTGGGTCATGCTTTCTTATCCATTCAGGTATTTGTCTTTTGATTGGAGCATTTAATCCATTTGCATTTAAGGTTATTATTGACAAGTACTTAGTCAATGCCATTTGCATACCTGTGGCTCCTCTCTCTCTCCCTCTCTCTCTCTCTCTCTCTCCCCCTCCCCCTCCCCCGCTCTCCCTCCCTCCCTCTCTCTCTGTCTCTCCGTCTCTCCCCCCATCTTTTTCTTCTGTTCCTTAAAGCAGTCCCTTTAGTATCTCTTGCAGAATTGGTTTGGTACAGGTGTGTTCTTTTAGACTTCTTTTGTCTGGGAAGCTCATTATTTGGCCTTCTATCTTGATTGAAAGCCTTGCTGAATAAAATAGACTTTGTTGAAGGCCTTTGGTTCTCATTGCTTGGAATATTTCTTGCCATTCTCTTCTAGCTTGGAGTGTTTCCATTGAGAAGACACCTGCTGACCTTATCAGGGCTCCCATGTATTTTATTCCTTTTTCTCCCTTGCTGCCTTTAAGCTTCTTTCTTTGTCTTGGAATTTTGCCATTTTAACTATGATGTGTCTTGAAGTGGGCCTCTTTGTGTTACTCTTGATTTGGACTCTGTGTTTCCTGGATTTGTATGACTTTTTCTCTCATCAAATTAGGGAAGTTTTCCATCATTACTTTTTCAAATAGGTTTTCTATCCCTTGCTGTTCTTCTTCTCCGTCAGGTATCCCTATCAAACAGATATTATTATGTTTCATATTGTCCTGCATTTCTCTTAATCCCTTTTCATTCTTTCTGAGCCTCTCTTCCTTTTTTTGCTCTTTCTGGCTGTTTTTTTCTACTTTGTCCTCCAACTCACTGATCCCATTGTCTGCTTCATCGATTCTGCTTTTGATTCCTTCTACTTTATTCTTCAGTTCAGAAATTGTATTCTTCATTGCCTCTTGGCCCTTGTTGATAGTTTCTCTTTCCTTTTTTATGTTGCTATAGTTTGCAGTGAGTTCATTGTAGCTTTCCTGTAGTTTCTGGTAGCTAGTTGAGAGCTCATGGACCTTCCTGACAACCATTGCTTTGAACTGTATATCTGATAGTTGATTTGCCTTTGTTTCATTTAGCATTCTTTCTGTGGTTTCTTCCTTTCCTTTCATTTGGGGATTGTTTGTTTGTCTTCCCATTGTTTGTGAGACTCTTCTTGTTAGCCTCAGCTACTTAAATTGATCCGTTCTGGCTCACTCAATTTATGGTGTGAACTTCTGTGGTAGAATACCTGTGAGATTCAGTGTTGCAGTCTCCTTCGGGTATCCTGTTGACAACTTCCACTGTCTCAGCTGCTGGGATTCCCTCTATTTGGCACCAACTCTGGTTCTTTTCACAGTTGCAAGTTTGTTTGTTTGTCTCACTCGTGGGTATTTTAAAAGGGAAAAGAGGAACAAATGAAAAAAGAAGGAAAAAAGAGGAAGGAATCACACATAAAATTGGAAAGAAATGAAGAGGGAATAAAACAAGAAAGAAGTAAAGAGAGGCAAAATTAGTTGAGGGATAAAAAAGAAGATAAAAATGATAAAGAAATAATAATTAAAACAATTTTATAAACAGACAAACACGCAAACAAAAAGCAAAAACTAAACAATGAAACAAAATAAAAAAGCAAACAACAACAACAATCCCCCCAAAAAACAAACAAACAAACAAAAAACCCAAACACCAAACAAAAACTCTTGCTGTTTTCAAACTTGCCGAGAGGGTTTTTGTGGTCTTGCTGGCTGCAATGGCCAAGGGGTGATGGTATCACTTTTCTCTATGTTCATCACTCAGTCATCTTTGGGATACGGTCCCCAGAGATAGCCCAGCGCCTCTTTGCACAGGGCCTCAGGTGTGCGTTCTGAGTCTCCTGGAGTGCGAGTACTTTCCCGAGTTTATGGGTGTAAGCTCCGGTCTCTGTTCATGCGTAGCTTTCTACAGTGGCACTTGCGCTGAAGCCTATGTTCCTGAGGCCATCTGACATCACACACAGGCGACTATGGACCCCCAGCTGTCTCATGTGGCATGGGTCCTATGATCCCACAGCCATCTCCCACGTACACCTATGGTCCTGCAGCCATCTGCGGTGGTGCTCAGGTGACTACAGTCCCACAGCTGTCTCCAGTGGCGGTGTGCCTATGATCCCACATGCGCCTACGATCCTGGGTCCGTCTGGGGTCACACACGGGCGCCAATTGTCATGTAGCTGTCTCCATTCTTGCGTACAGCCGTCTGCAGTTGTGCGGTGACCATGATCGCTCAGCCCATTTCAGTGGTTGACCCAGCTCCCTCCCAAGAGCCTTGTGGCAGGCCTGGCAAGCGCCAGGCTGTGGCCTCAGCTGCCCTACTCTCTGCCCTAATCCCTGGGCTAGTATTGTTCTGAAGTACTCTCCTTACCGACTCGTTCTTCAATGTCTGCTACAATTTTTGATCTCCTATTCTCAAATATGCTGTGTTACTGTCCCTTGTCTGCTCTGTTCTTCTGTAATTCGGCCAGGTTTTTCTCCTGTGTGTAGAGGGAAGTGGAATCTGCTCCCTCCTACTGCGCTGCCATCTTCCTTCTCTCTTAATACTGTTTTCTATAGCTGTGCAGAAGCTTTTTATTTTGATGAAATCACAATTTTTTATTCTTTCCTTTATGTCCCTTGCTTTAGAGGACATATCAGTGAAGTTATTGCTGCGTGGAAAGTCTGAGATATTCCTTCTGATGTTTTCCTCTAGGACTTTTATGGTATAGTAATTTATATTTATCTCTTTTATTCAACTTACATTTATTTTTGTGTATGGTTTAAGTTGGTGATCAAGTTTAATTTTTTTGCATGTAGCTGTGCAGATCTCCCAAAACCATTTGTTGAAGAGGATATTTTTATTCCATTTTATGCTTCTTCCCTCTTTGTCAAATATTAATTGAGCATAGAGACTTGGGTTTATTACTGGGCTGTCTGTTCTGTTCCATTGGTCTATGTGTCTGTTCTTATACCAGTACCAGTCTATTATGATTACAGTGGCCTTGTAATACAGTTTGGTATTGGGTATTGCGATCCCTCTTGCTTTGTTCTTCTTTCTCAGATTGTTGCAGCTTTGGGGGTTGTTTATGGTTCCATATACATTTTTGAAGTCTTTGTTCTATGTCTGTGAAATATGCCATTCTTACTTTAATAGGATTGCATTGAATCTATAAATTGCTTTGGGTTGTATGGCCATTTTGAAAATGTTAGTTCTTACAACACATAAGCATGGTCTATCCTTTCATTTGTTTGTGTCTTCCTTAATTACTTTCTTCACTGTTGTGTACTTTTCTGAGTACCGGTCTTTTACTTCCTTTGGTAGCTTTATTCTGAGGTACTTTATTTTTCTTGTTGCTATATCAAATGGTATCTTTTTCCTGATTTCTGTTTCTGATATTTCCTTGTTGGTGTACAAAAATGCCTTTTATTTCTGAGTATTAACTTTGTATCTGGCTGTTTTGCCAAATTCATTATTAGATGGAATATTTTTTCAGAGGAGTCTATAGGATTTTCTATGTATACTATCATGTCATCTGCAAACAATGACAGTTTTACTTCCCTTTTTCCAATTTGGATGCTTTTTATTTCTTTTTCTTATCTGATGGCTGTGGCTAGGACTTCCAGTACTATATTGAATAGGAATGGTGAAAGTGGGCATCCTTGTCTTGTTCCTGACCTCAGTGGGAAATCTCCTCGATTTTGCCCATTGAGTATGATGTTGGCTATTGGTCTCTCATACATGGCCTTTCTTATGTTCAGGAATGTTCCTTCTATTCCCACTTTACAAAGTGTTTTTATCATAAATGGGTGCTGTACCTTATCAAATGTTTTTTCCACATCTATTGATATGATCATATGATTTTTCTTTGCTTTTGTTTATATAGTGTATTATGTTTATTGATTTGCAAATATTGTACCATCCTTGCATGCCTGAGATGAACCCACTTGATAATGGTGTATGATTTAACGTATTGCTGGATACAGTTTGCCAATATATTGTTGAGTATTTTAGCATCTATGTTCATCAGCAATACTGGCCTGAAGTTTTCTGTTTGTTGTGTCTTTATCTGGTTTTGGGATTAGGATGATGCTGGCTTCATAAAAAGAGTTTGGGAGTCTTCCATCATTTTGGATTTTTTGGAATACTCTGTGAAGGATAGGGTTAGCTCTTCCTTAAATGCTTTGTAAAATTCTCCTGTGAAACCATCTGGACCAGGGCTTTTGTGTGTTGGAAACTGTTTCAATTTCATTAGCTGTTTTTGGCCTGTTCAGGCTTTCTCCTTCTTCTTCACTGAGTTTTGAAATACTATATTTCTTTCTAGAAATTTCTCCATTTCACCTAGGTTTTTTTTTAATTTATTTTATTGATTATGTTAGTACTGTTTACCCATTTCCCCCCTTCACTCCCCTCCACCCTACCCTCTTCCCACCCACATTGCCCCCTTTAATTCATGTCCATGTGTCATACTTATAAGTTCTTTAGCTTCTACATTTCCCATGCTATTCTAACCCTCCCCCTGTCTATTTCCTACCTACCATCTATGCTACTTATTCTCTGTACCTTTTCCTCCTCTCTCCTACTCCCACTCCCCTGTTGCTAACCCTCCATATGACCTCCATTTCTGTGGTTTTGTTCCTGTTTTGGTTGTATGCTTAGTTTGATTTTTGTTTTAGCTGTGGTTGTTAATAATTATCAGTTTGTTGTCATTTCCCTGTACATGTTTTTTATCTTCTTTTTCATAGTTAAGTCCCTTTCACATTTCATATAATAAAGGCTTGGTGATGATGAACTCCTTTAACTTGACCTTATCTGAGAAGCACTTTCTCTGCCCTTCCATTCTAGAAGAAAGATTTGCTGGATAGAGCAATCTTGGATGTAGGTCCTTGCCTTTCATGACTTTGAATACTTCTTTCCAGCCCCTTCTTGCCTGGAAGGCCTCTTTGAAGAAATCAGCTGACAGTCTTGTGAGAACTCCTTTGTAGGAAACTATCTCCTTTTCTCTTACTGCTTTTAAGATTCTGTCCTTATCTTTCATCTTGGGTAATGTAATTATGATGTGCCTTGTTGTGTTCCTACTTGGGTCCAACTTCTTTGGGACTCTCTGAGCTTCCTGGACTTCCTGGAAGTCTAGTTCTTTTGCCAGAATGGGGAAGTTCTCCTTTATTATTTGTTCAAATAAGTTTTCCACTTGTTCTTCCTCTTCTCCTTCTGTTATCCCTATAATTTGGATGTTCGAACCTTTAAAGATATCCTGGAGGTTCCTAAGCCTCTCCTCATTTTTTTTTTTTTTGAATTATTGTTTCTTCCTTCTTTTCTGGTTGGATGTTTCTTTCTTCCTTCTGGTCCACACCGTTGATTTGAGTCCCACTTTCCTTCCCATCACTATTGATTCCCTGTACATGTTCCTTTATTTCACTTAGCATAGCCTTCATTTTTCCATCTAATTTGTGACCAAATTCAACCAATTCTGTCAGCATCCTGATCACCAGTGTTTTGAACTGTACATCTGATAGGTTGGCTATCTCTTCATTGCTTAGCTGTATTTTTTCTGGAGCTTTGATCTGTTCTTTCATTTGGGCCATTGTTTTAGTGTTGACACACCTGTTATATAGTGAGAGGCGGAGCTTTAGTTGTTCACTAGGGTGGGGCAATTCAGGTTGCTGCGTTGTGATGGTGTTTGTGGGGGAGGGTTCTGAGAGGGAAAAATGGCACTTGCTCCACTCTCTGCCAGATTTCAGTCACTTCCCCCACTTCCCCAAGCAAACTGGGCCCTCTGGTGCTGATCCCCTGTGGGTGGGTTTGTGTACATTCTAGGACCATGTAGGTCTCTCCAATGAACTCTCTTGTGAGGCTGGGAGTTTCTTCCGGAACCTCAACCCCCACAGGTGTTTTCAATTGGTGTTTCAAGGCTTTATTTCCCCATGCTGGGACCCTGGGTTGTGTGGTTTGTCTGGCTCCCCCATTTCACCTGGTTTATCTGTGTGAAAATATGGGATCGCCCAGTCTTCCAGCCACCTTGTGTGCTGCACTGTGTTCCACAATCCACCACCTCGCTGGGTCCACCAGCTTTTGCCCTGTGAGCCCAGGGTCCACCAGCCACTGCTTTGCTGTGATCCCTCTCCACCCGACTGCCTGACTCTGCCCCTCCTATCAGTCTGGATGAATGTTTCCTCTTTAAGTGCTTGGCTGTTGGACTTCCATACAGTTCAGTTTTCTATCGGTACTGGTTGTGTTTGTTTCTAAATTGTTGTTGTCCTTTTGTCCTGTTGTGTGTCTACCTACGCCTCCATCTTGGCCATAAGTCTCACCTAGGTTTTCAAATTTCTTGGTGTATAGTTCTTCATAGTACCATATTCTTTGGACCATAAGAAGCACCTAGGTTTCAGAGAAGGAAAATAGGAAAAAATTTGAAGCAAAAAATGTGGTAAAATATTTAATAACATAAATAACATAGTATTTCACCAATGTAAATGTAAACAGAACTCAACAGCAGCATTAGCAAGCATTATTCCTCCAAAATTTGGGGGCAGAAGTGCACCTTAGTAGCTCAGTGGATTGAGCGCGGGCCTGCGAACCTAAGGATCGTGGTTCGATTCCCAGTCAGGGCACATGCCTGGGTTGCCAGGCCAGTTCCCGGCAGGGGACATACAAGAGGCAACCACACATTGATGTTTCTCTCCCTCTCTCCTTCCCTTCCCCTCTAAAGATAAATAAATAAATAAATAATAAAAATAAATAAATAAAATATTTTTTAAAAAAAAGAAGTGCACCTTATACTCTGAAAAATACAGTAATTTCTTACAATCCTTTGTATTTCTGTGGTGTCAGTTGTAATCTCTCTGCTTTCATTTCTGATTGTGTTTATTTGGGTCCTCTCTCTTTTTTTTCTTGATGAACATGATTAAAGGCTTGTCAATTTTCTTTATCTTTTCAAAGAACCAGCTCCTGGATTTATTGATCCTTAGAATTGTGCTTTCAGTCTCCATGACATTTAATTGTGATGTTGGTTATTTCCTTCCTTCTACTTGCTCTGGGCTGTCTTTGTTGTTGTTTCTTGAGTTCTTGTAGGCATATGGTTAGGTTGTTTATTTGAAATGTTTCTATCTTTTTTAGGTAAACCCATATGGCTATGAACTTCCCTGTCAAGATTGCCATTGTTGTGTCCCATGAGTTTTGGATTATTGTGAGTTTACTTTCATTTGTTTCCAGAAGCTTTTTGATTTCTTCTCTAATGTCATTCTTGACCCATTCATTTTTTAATAGCATGTTATTTTACCTCCATGATTTTGAGTGGTTTGAGGTTTTTTTCCTTGAGGTTGGCTTCTAGTTTTTGTCCCTTGTGGTCAGAGAAAATGCTTGATATGATTTTAATTTTCTTGAATTTGTTGAGGCTTGTTCTGTGTCCTATCATGTGGTCTGTCTTTGAAAATCTTCCATGTTCATTTGAAAATAATGTGTATTTTGCTTCTTTGGGATGAGAGGCTCTATATGTATCAGTTAAGTCCATTTCATCTATGACATTGTTCAGTGCCACAATATCTTTGTTGATGTTTTGTTTTGATGATCTATCCATTTTTGACAGTGAGGTTTTGAAAACCCCTACTGTAATAATGTTGTTGTCTATATCTTTCTTTAAGTCCTCCAAAATTTTCCTTATGTATTTGGGTGCTCCTATGTTGAGTGCATGTATATTTACAATCTTTATGTCTTCTTGGTTGATTCTTCCCTTGAGTAATATGAAGTGACCTTCTGGGTCTCTTTTTGTGGCCCATTGTTTTGAAGTATTTTGTCTGATATGAGTATTGGTACCCCAGCTTTTTATTCCCCTGTCCCTTTTCTTGGAAAATGTGTTTTCAGCCCTTCACTTTGAGTCTGTTTACAGCTTTTGTCCTGAAGTTGGTCTCTTGTAGGCAACATATGTGTGGGTCATGCTTTCTTATCCGTTCAGGTATTTGTCTTTTGATTGGAGCATTTAATCCATTTACATTTAAGGTTATTATTGATAGGTACATTCATTGCCATTTTTTCGTACCTGTGTTCATCTCTTTTTTACTGTTTTTCTTCCTGTTCTCAAAGCAGACCCTTTAGCATCTCTTGCAGAGCTGGATTGAAGGAGGCATATTCTTTGAGGCTTTCTTTTGTCTGGCAAGCTCCTTATTTTGCCTTTTCAATTGAAAACCTTGCTGGATAGAGTAGTCTTCCTTGCAGGCCTCTGATTCCCATTACTTACAATATTTCTTGCCATTCTCTTCTGGCTTGGAGCATTTCCATTGAGAAATCAGCTGCTTGTCTTATTGCAGCTCCCATGTGTGTTACTTCCTGTTTTTCCCTTGCTGCCTTTAAGATTCTCTCTTTGTCTTGGAATTTTGCCATTTTAATTATGATGTGTCTTGAAGTGGGCCTGTTTAGGTTCCTCTTGATTGGGACTCTCTGTTTCCTGGATTTGTGTGACTTTTTCTCTCATCCATTTAGGAATGTTTTCCATTATTACTGTTTCAAACAGGTTTTGTATCCTGTGCTCTTCCTCTTCTCCTACTGGTATCCCTATTATATGAATATTATTACATTTCATTTTGTTCTGCATTTCCCTTGACCTCTCTTCCTTCTTTCTAAGCTTCTTTTCCTTTTCTTGCTCATTCCAGGTGTTGTTTTCTTCCTTGTCCTCCACAAGCTTAAGACAAAATTTGACACAGATTAATTGCTCTATTAATTTTGAAGGCAGCGGCCACACGGTACACATGCTCATTCAATGGTGTCTACTGCCCCCACTGACTAATACCTTGAAGTCATCCTTGTTCACACATGTGCATTCCAGTCCAACTTTCCTTGGCTGACAGGTTACATCCATGTCATGCAAACCATTCTTGTTATATTAAGAATGGCTGGACATTTTCTGGACAGACCTGGTGTGTATCTTCAACTTTACAAAATACTGTGAAGTTGCTCTCCAATTTACATACTCATCATCAATTTATAAAAATTCTCTTTTCTCAAAATCCTCAACAAACTTAGTTTTTGCTAACCTTGTGAGTGGAAAATGTTATTTCATAGGATATTTTTTAATTTAAATTTTCTGATATTAGTAAAGTTGAAGATATTTTCATAGGTGTGTTAACCATTGGATGTCTTCTTTCCTGAATTGCTCATTTTGTCTTTTATAAATTATTTATTTTTAAAACTTGCATCCAACAAAATTCAATTTTTGATTATAATTTTTTGAGTTTTGACAAATGCATAGAGTTGCATAATCACCACCACAAAATGATATAGGACTGATGATCCCATGTAGTCAACCCGTCTCCATATTTATGATCCCTGGAAACAAATTTATTTTCCATGCCAGTAGTGTCTTAACCTAAATGTCATATAAATGGAACTATATGGGATGTAGGTTTTTGATGTCTGGCTTCTTTCATTTAGTATGTTTTTAATATTCAACCATGTTATATTTTTCAATAGTTTTTTTTTTCTTTTTTGTTGCCAAATAGCATCCCATTGTATGAATGTGCTACAGTGTGTTTATCCACTTACCAGTTGAAGCTTTGCTTTCTAAATGTTGGCAAGTATAAATAAAGCTGCAAAAAAACTAACATACAGGTTTTTGTGAGGTTTATGTTTTGTTTCTCATGGTTAAGTACATAGGAGTGGTCATTTGATTGGTATATATTTGACTTTATAGGAAATTGCCAAACAATTTTCCAAAGTGGCTGTTCCATTTTGCATTCCTACCAGCAATGTATATGAGTTGAAATTGTTCAACATCCTCACCGGTATTATCATGAATTTCATACTATTGAGTATTCCAATCCATGAACACGAAACATCTCTCCATTTGTTAAGAAATTTTTTGATTTCTGTAACCACTGTTTTGTAGATATCAGTATATAGATTCTGCACATATTTTGTTAGGTTTATATCTCATCATTTAATGTTCTTGGTGTTATATAAATGATACTATTTTTTTAAAAAAAATTGAACCCAATTATTCATTGCTGGTATATAGAAAAAATTTTGTATATTGACCTTATATACTGCAAGTATACTAAATTTCCTTCTTAGTTGTAGGAACTTTTTGTAGATCCCTTGGAATTTTCTATGTAAGACAATCATGTTTTCTGTGAATTGAGATCATTTTAGTTATTTCTTTCTAATCTATGTGCTTTTTCTTACCTCACTGCACTGGCTAGGACTATCAGTTTGATGTTAAATCAAATTGGTAAAAGCAGATTCCAATCAGTTTTTCCCCAATGTTAGGAGGAAAGTATTCCATTTTTCACCATTAAGTGTCATGAAAGCTATAGGTTTCATAAAAAAAAATTCATTTATCAGATTAATGAAATTCACCTTGAGGTTCGCTATTGTTTTTTTTGTTTGTTTGTTTGTTTGTTTGTTTGTTTGTTTACTATAAATGCTAATTGCTAATTGGGGTTTTTCAAGTGGATTTTCTTCATCTGTTGAGATGATCACATGATTTTTATTCTATACTTTGTTGATCTGATAAATTACATTAATTTTTTTTCCAGATGTTGATCCAGACTTTCATCCCTGAGGTAAATCCCCTTGATCGTAATGTGCTATTCATTTGATATGTGGCTGGATTAGATTTGATAATATTTTGTTGAGGATTTAAGTGTCTATGTTTATCAAGGATTTTGGTCTGCAATTTTTTTCTTGTAATGTGTTTGGTTTTGGTACTAGGGAAATGCTGGTCTCATAAAATTAGTTAGAAAGTGCTCCTTTCAATTCTATTTTTATAAGAGATTTTACAAAATTGGCATTATTTTTCATTAAACCTTTGTTAGAATTGATCATTGACACCATCTAGGCCTGGAGTTTTCATGTCATAGTCTTGCTACCTTTCTGAGTTTATTTCATGAATGCCTGTTCTTATTATGTATCCATTTTCCTTTTAAGTTCACTGTCTTTATCTTTTGACTTTCAGATGCTCTTATGTATTATGTATATTAATTTCTTGTTTGTCAGTGTGGTGATGACCAGAGGGAAATGAAAGTGGAGGTCGGTGAAGGTGAGCAAAAGGAGGGGAATGGGGATGGAAACAGACTTTGCTTGGGGTGATGGGCACATGACTATGTGCAGATGATATTTTGTTGAGTTGTACACTTGAATCCTGTATGATTTTGTGGACCAGTGTCACCCCCAATAAACTCAATAAAAAAGAATCATAATTGTTTTCTGAGAATAGCATATATTAGCAGATGTTACTGCAACAAGTATTTTTACTGATGTGAACAGATTTAATGTATGATTTAGTGTTTGTCAAATTAAAATAAAATGATTAAATTTTATTTATTTTTTAATTTTTATTTTAATTGTTGATCTTGTACAGTTTTCTATTTTTTAAAGCTCTTGTTTGTTATTGAGATTTTAAAAATATTTTCATCTTTCCTAATTCCATTATTTTGAATTAATCATTTTTCCAGTGATGTCCCTAATTGAACATCACTTATTAGTTTTGATATTATCAAATTAATCAATGTTTTTTCTTTATCATTTGTGCTTTTCAAGTTTTTTTGAGAATTGCTTCCCTATCGTGAAGTCACAACAATATTCTTGTGTATTTTTTATTAATATTGTTGTTTTACTGTTCATGTTTAGTTCTTAAATCCACCTAGTACGTCTTCGTGTGTGCAATTAGATAGTATCCCATTCATATTTTTCTTTACATAGTGAGATGATTTCCCCAACACCAGGTATTAAATAATTTATTTTTTCCTCCATTGATCTATTTTGTTGTTCTCTATCCCTCTATTATTATTGAGACAACCATTGTCATTTCTTTTATAAAGTTGACTTAGCTATTCACAGGCATTTATTTGTCATGAATTTTAGACCAAATTTATTATTTCTCAAATAATTCAATGGAAATTTTGATTGGTATTGCAGAGACTGGAACTTTCATCATAAGTTGTCCCATCCAAAAGCATGGTCTATTTCTTCATTATTTAAATACTGTTATATTCTTCTTTGTCTTTTATTAGAGATTTTCTTCATAAAGGTTTTAGTAACCTTTATCTTTAAATTGCTTGTAATTTTTGCTATTGTGGCTAGTCTTACATTTCATTATCTTTTCTAGTTGGTTATTTCTGATGTAAAAAATAGAAATAATTTTTGTAGGTTGATATTTTTATTTGGCAGCCTTGCTGAATTCTCTTATTCTAATACTTCAGTTTGTCTATCGAATCTGTTACTTTTTAAAGGTAGATTATCATAATCTCTGCAAATAATGACAATTCAAGCTTTTTTTCTATCTAAGTCTTACATTTTAAATTAATGTTTAAACCATTGATCAGTGCTAACAATAATATGTTAATAATAGCAGTGATAGACGGGAATTATGATTTTTCTTATCTTAATAAATCTAAAATTCCTTTATTAGTTATAATATTTGGGTACAGGTTTTAGAATATATATAACCTTTAATGTGTTAAGAGATTTTCCTTCTATTTTTAGTTTGCTAAAGAGTTTCCTTTTTTCTTTCCTTCTTTCTTTCTTTCCTTCCTCACTTTCTTTTATGAAAGACAGAAAGTTTAATAATATCTACTTTTTATTGTGCACTTCTGCTGAAGGAGCTATGCTATGCATTTACATGCATTGTTCCTTTTTATTCTCACATCCACCCCTAAAAAATAAATACTATGGTTAATGTTCATTTTGTCTATGAGGAGAGAGAGCCTTGGTGAAGTTAAATTGTAATACATTATCCAAAGAATGATGTAAGGAGTATATTCAAACCTGGGTCAGGTTGACTTCAAAAGCAGAATTTTAATGAAATGCCAACACAAGGCATTATTAAGTACCTTTTTAATTAAGCTTTAATTATTTGCAGTTACCTCCTCAGGTTTTTATTTGCTTCTTTTTATTAACATTGTGTATCTTCAAACTTGAGTATCCTCTCAGAGATGACCATGACTTCTGGTTTATTTAATCAGCTTTATTTCTACTGTCCACTGACCTCTCTTTTCACTCTTCAAATTTCCCATCATTAAGTAAGTTCTAACTACCCACACATTAATTGGCAAGACAACATAAAATCACCTTCTGAGGAGTAGTTGAGATTTGCTGTTAGGCATTGATGTCAGTTTGGTTCAGATAAACTCAGAAATATCCTCAAAAAAAGAAAAAAGAAAAAAAATCACCTTATGAGTTATACTTTCCTCACACTGGGCAGGATCCAACTTTTGGGGATTAAAACTAAAGGATGTCCACAAGTCAGAATATTTTTTGCTTAAAAATCTCTTTATTTTAATATTTTTAAGCTTTTTTATTTTGGAATAATGATACTTTGTGGCAGAAAGTTGTAAAAAGAAGGGTCGCGGTTCGATTCCCAGTCAGGGCACATGCCTGGGTTGCAGGCCAGGTCCCCACGGGGGGCCATGTGAGAAGGCAACCACACATTGATGTTTCTCTCCTTCTCTTTCTCTCTCCCTTCCCCTCTCTCTAAAAATAAAGAAATAAAAAATATTTAAAAAAAAAAAAAAAAGAAAGTTGTAAAAAGATATATAGGAAGGTCCTATGTACTTTTCCCCAGTTGCTCCCAGAGGTATCATCCTCTGTAACCATAATATAATATCAAACCAAGAAACTCATCATGATACAATCCATAGTGATTATTGATTTCACCTGTTTTTCATGCACTCTTTGGTGTATGCATGTGCATGTATACATGTGTGTAGTCCTATGTAGCTTTATCACATATGTACATTTGCATGAGCACCACCACAGTTAAGATACAGAATTTTTGCCAGAGCCCCTTCATGATACCACTTTATAGCCACATCCATCCTCCTTCACTCCTACTCTTACCCCTAGCAATCACTAATTTAGTCTCCATTTTTAATTCTGTTAACTAAATAATATTATTTAAATAAAATAATACCATGTGTCACTTTTGGGACTGACTTTTTCATTCAACATAATTCCCTGGAGATTCATCCAGTTTGTTGTATGTATTAATATTCATTACTTTTTATTGCTGAGTGTCATCTCATTGTATAGACATACAGCACTCACCTGCTGAAGGACACCTTGGATTGTTTCATTTTTAACAATTATGAAGAATATCTCTGTAAATATTAGTGCACAGGTTTTGTGTGAACATAAGTTTTTATTTCTCTTGAAAAAATTATGAGTTCAATTAAGTATCTTTTTATACATAAATATTGAAATTCAGAAAATATTTTTCTGAAATGCTTCAAACACAATTTTTCTCCTTTATTCTATTAATATAGAGAAATACATTGATATATTTTCTGTTTTCAAATTATACCAGAAAGATATATTGCATTCATAGTGTGTCATTCAGTAATGAATTTGTGCTTACTTTACAAAACAAGGTGGGGCAATAAAAGATTTATGAAAAAAGTAATATTTTATATAAATTAATCTGGCCAAAGTGTGTAGGATGGATTGAAGTGGGGAAGGCCAGAAGATAGATGATGGAGCCAGGTGAAAAAAGGGATAATCATTTTATAGTGAAAATATTGGATGCATGAGAATAAGGAAACTCCTATTCTAATACTATATTCATCACTAACCTAGTTGCAGATCAACATTCAGTAAGTCATTTAAGTTTTCTAGACTTCAGTTACCTCATCCGGACAATGAATTGTTTGGTCTGGACCTATACAACCATTATTGCTTTCATATGTGCAATTCTATAATTCTAAACAATGAAAGAATGGTTAAGTTTTTTCCAGTGGGAAGAAGAAATAGAAAATGGATCTGATAAGCACCTTGAAGGCATGAATCTATTTGGCTAAGCCATTGAACATAAAGCACAAGAGGAATTACCAAAAAGACTTACAAACTTCAAAGCTGAACTCATCAGGATAAGCTCATTTTGATGGAGGGACTTGGTAAGTTTAATTTTGGCTGTTTTATTTGTGGACAAAGTAGTTATATTGTATAACTCCAAGAGGCAATATTTACATGGTACCCTATATCAATGGCCCCCTCATTTCTGGAGTTGTACAGTCTTAATAAGCATATATAAAAGTCTCGATTCTGGACATCCAGATAGAAATGTCCAAAAGACAAGGTGATATGAGTCTGGTATTTGGGAAGGGGGATATTTTGGAAATGTTAGCTTAGAGTTACAGTGGTTAGAGGTGGATAATACACAGAACTATACATTGAGAAAAAAAATGTATGGTGTGAATAAAACCAAACACTCAGCTGTAATCAAATTGTGATTTAGTTGGATTTTCAATATACCTATATTCAAATATTAAAAATGTTTGTTTTGTAGTAGTTAGGCTATCTGCTATCTCATTATATGCATAACGTTGCATAAAAATCATTGGTATTGAATCTTTTATAGTTTAATTACAGATTCCTTGCTTCTCTAAAATTCAAAAGATTCTCAAATTAACAAGAAGTAGTGTCTACAGATCAAGTATTTGGTTAAAAGTGAAAAAAAAAGTTTATTGCTCAATAAATCCTTCCAAAAGTTTTACCCTTAAAAAAAGAAATTCGGTTATAAAAATGGGCAAAGATTCACAAGTTCTTATCTTCTTCAGATAAAATGAGGAACTCCTCCTAAATTGTATTTATTATGTAGCCACTCTGCACATTGGGCTCTTAAATTATTCTGGTTGATGGTTAGCCTGATTTTTAAAAGTTTTATCTCTAGGGAGAATGACAGACTGAGATTGAATTATGAGATTGAAATTAACATAAAATTGAAATTTACTATTGAGAGGGCCACCTGTGTTTCTTTAGAGTTAATACAGTAGATCTTTGTGAACTTTTGTTAGCAGATATATGGTGTGAATGAGTAACTCAACAATATGAACAAAACATATTTCTCAATCTATAATCTCTAGTTAGTATTGACTTTCAAAGTCAAGGTGTGATTCTCTTGAAAGATTTGTTTACCTATCTACTCATTAATTCATGAAATATTTAGGTATTGATCTAGTGTATGAACCCGGTGGGGAAATAAATTTGTTACATTATAAACACAATTTATTTATGCTCAAATTATATTACCTAGCTTAACCACATTTAAAACCATAAAATTACTTTCCCTAATTTCCAAAAATTAATCCATCCTCAAAGAAGTAAAATTTACTACCACTGAGAAGAATCAAAACAATGATCCACAGGCTGTGAAGACATTCTTGAAGTAAAGGCCCATAAAATTTTGTAACAATAAGAATACACGGTTGACCAAGATGTATCTATTGGAGAATTGTTAGTTTCATAAATAAAGTCACATTATTTGATTACGATAGTTTCATGATTTTGTGGAAAGAACATAAAGTTTGTATCAGACAGACCTGATTCCAATGATTGATTTTACCTCATAAACAGATGTATGACCATGGACCACTTGTTTTCTTTTTTCCCCAATTTTTTAATGTGATAAAATACACATAACATAAAATTTACTAGCTTAATCATAAAAATAGTATTGGGTATTCTTATTGTTATGTAACCATCACCACTATCCATCCCCAGAGCTCTGTTAATCTTGCAAAATTGAAACTCTGTACCCATTAAAACAATAACTCCTCATGACTCCCTCCCCTCAACTTCTGAACCTCTGGCAACCACTATTTTACATTATTTTTTTCTGTGTACTGTTTTTATTATTTGCAGCAGAATGCCCAACATAGAACATATTCACAATATTCGGCTATACCAAAGAGGATAGTTCTTAGTACAAATAGGAGACATGATTTCCTACAAACAAATACACACAGGCTGGTCCTACAAGCACCCAGGCTTCAGGTCTGCATAGGGGAGCTGCTCACCCATGGAACTATGACGATATCAAAATTCCCCCTCTCCACCACAATGGATGCATGGAATCAGGGAGCCAGTGGTTGTGATCACAACTAACTCTGCTACGGAGCCCTCCCCACCCCTTCACACATAATCTGGCTGGACAAGGACATTGGAATTTCTGGAAGATCAATGGTCCATAACAGTGAAGAATTCTATGTGATTCTTCTGGTCCCTGTGCCTATGTGAGGTGATGAGCCTAGATGACTTTTTCTTCAGCTCATCATGCAGAACTGGCATGAAAGCACCACCCAACCCCTGAGGACACTAGACCTTGAAGAAGGCCTTTCCCCCCTCATCCCTGAAGATCTTCTGCCAGCAGTCAATGTTCCTCCTGTACATGCTTAGGCTCCTTTGCATCCTGACTGCATCATCATTTTATGTCTTGTGGAGTCAAAGGGGTAGGAGATCATGCTGGCCACAGCTGTCACCATCTGGACAATCATCCAGCTCGCCATATGTGGACATTCTTTAGGACAGGGAGCATGCCTTTGGCCTGTGATGCACACATTGAAACAGGGGTTCTAGTAGAGGATGGTGCCTTGCACTAAAAGACTGGTACAGGCCTCAGATGTTATCAGACTTGGTGATCTTCATCAGATAGTCTCCCAGGCTTTTGAACTTCTGCTCAGTACCCATTTTCCCCACGTTAGGGGCCAGATGAGTTCTAGCAAAATCCATGGGGTAGACAAAGCAAAGGGAAGGAGGAGGATGGTTCAGCTGTACCGCCAGAGGCCAGGTTGCTGACAAAATACCTCCAGAACTGCGTGTGCTTGTCCATGCCCTACAGGAACACCTGCTTGTACTTATCGTTGATGGAGAACTTGAAGGCCTGTGTGGGGAAGTAGCAGATGACACTGACCGGGCTGCTTCTCCAGAAGGACATCATGCCCTGTTCCTTGGGGATACCTATGATGCAACCCACATAACTTTGTACTGCTTGTCAGCGACAATTCGCTTGCTGGTGTGTTGTACCCGCAGCAGCTGCTTGACCTGTGGGATAGAGGCCACAGCTGTCTTAGAGATGGGAGCAGCAATGCTTCTGGCCAGGAAGTTCTTGGTGAAGGAGATGACCTGTTGCCACGTTAGTGCAGCCTGAGCAGAACAGAGTATATAAGCAGAGAACTGGAGCTGGGTGCAGCTGGCTAAGCACCACTGCGGGACCAAAAGGTCATTTTACTTTCTTTCTAGTTCCATATCAATATGGCCAGAGAAGATGCTTGTTATGATTTCAATCCTCTTAAGTTTATCCAGATTTGTTTTGTGTCCTTACATGAGGTCTAGTCTATAAAATCTTCCATATACACTTGAAAAGAGTGTATATTCTGCTTTGGGGTGAAATGCCCTGAAAATATCAATTAAATACATCCGATTTAGTGTCTCATATAGGACTACAATTTTCTTGCATATTTTCTGTCTGAAAGATCTATCCATTGATGTCAATGGGGTGTTAAAATCCCTGACTATAACTGTATTTCTGTCAGTCTCTCCTTTTGCATACATCAAGATTTCCTTTACATATTTAGTTGCTCCTATGTTGGGTGCATAAATGTTTAAAAAGGTTACATCCTCTTGTTTCCCTTAATAATTACGTAGTGTCCTTCTTTGTCTCTTACTATAGCCTTGGTTTTAAAGTCTATTTTGTCTGATATAAGCATTGCTACCCATTTTTTCCCTTTTTATTTGCATGAAATATCTTTCTCATCCATTTAGTCTGTGTTTGTCTCTTTTTCTGAAGTGGGTCTTTTCTAGACAACATACATATGGGTCCTGTTTTCTTTTTAAAAATATATTTTATTGATTATGCTATTACAGTTGTCCCATTTCTCCCCTATCATTCCCCTCCACCCTGCACACCATCTCCCACCCACATTCCCCCCTTTAGTTCATGTCCATGTGTCATAAGTTCTTCAGCTTCTACATTTCCCATACTATTCTTGCCCTCCCCCTATATTCTACCCACCGTCTATGCTACTTATTCTCTGTACCTTTTCCCCCTCTCTCTTCCTCCCACTACCCTGCTGCTAAACCTCCACGTGGTCTCCATCTCTGTGGTTCTGTTCCTGTTCTAGCTGTTTGCTTAGTTTGCTTTTGTTTTAGGTGTGGTTGTTAATAGCTGTGAGTTTGCTGTCTTTTCACTGTCATATTTTTATCTTCTTTTTCTTAGATAAGTCCCTTTAACATTTCCTATAATAAGGGCTTGGTGATGATGAACTCCTTGAACTTGACCTTATCTTAGAAGCACTTTATCTTCCCTTCCATTCTAAATGACAGCTTTGCTGCATAGAGCAATCTTGGATGGAGCATTCCTTGCCTTTCATGACTTGGAATACTTCTTTCCAGCCCCTTCTTGCCTGGAAGGTCTCTTTTGAGAAATCAGCTGACAGTCTGATGGGAACTCCTTTGTAGGTGACTGTCCCCTTATCCCTTGCTGCTTCTAGAACTCTCTCCTTCATTTGAATCTTGGCTAATGTAATTATGATGTGCCTTGGCGTGTTCCTCCTTGGGTCCAACTTCTTTGGGACTCTCTGAGCTTCCTGGACTTCCTGATAATCCATTTCCTTTGCCAGATTGGGGAAGTTCTCCTTTATTATTTGTTCAAATAAGTTTTCCACTTGTTGCTCTTCTTCTTCCCCTTCTGGGACCCCTACACGGATGTTGGGATGTTTAAAGATATCCTGGAGGTTCCTAAGCCTCTCCTCATTTTACTGAATTCTTGTTTCTTCCTTGTTTTCTGTTTGGTTGTTAGTTTCTTCCTTCTGGTCCACTCCATTGATTTGAGTCCCAGTTTTCCTCCCATCTCTATTGGTTCCTCATGCATCTTCCTTCATTTCACATATTGTAGCCTGCATTTTTTCATCTAATTTGTGAGCAAAATCAACCAATTCTGTGAGCATTCTGATCATCAGGGCTTTGAACTGTACATCTGATAGATTGGGTATCTCTTCCTTGCTTAGAGGAATTGGCTCTGGGGTTTCATTTGTTCTCCGGTTTGAGCCATTTCTGGTGGTCTTTTGTTTACTTAGCATATTGTTTTGGAGGTTCACCCACACTGTATGATGAATCAGTACTTCATTCCTGTTTAAGCCTTTTTGTACGAATATGCCACATTTTGTTTGTCCATTCATCTGTTGATGGAAATTTAGATCATTTCTAGGCCTGATCCCACATGAGGGAGTGTTCACCTGTTGTTCTCTCCACCTGAAGATATCTTCCCTGGGGTAGTATGTGACTTATGCCCTCACTTGCTTCATTCTTTCTTTAAATGTCACCTTTTTATTGTTTCCTTAATCACCTTATTTAAAGAAGTCTCAAATATTCCCTATTCTGCTTTCTTTCTGGTGTTATTTTTATTTTTATTATAATTGTTGAACTTGTACAGTTTTCTGTCTTTTACTCCCACCACAGCCCACCACCCCAGCCCTCCCCACCTCCCTCCCATTTCCACCCCCCATAGTTTCTGTCCATGTGCTCTTTATACTTATTCCTATAAACCCTTCCCCTTTTCCCCTAAAATTCCCTCCTTTCTCACCATTGGTGACTGTCAGCCTGTTCTCAGTTTCAGGTTATTTGGTTACATTATGCTTGTTTGTTTGTTTGTTTTGTTAATTAGGTTCCTATTAAAGGTGAGATCATATGGTATTTGTCTTTCACTGCCTGGCTTATTTCGCTTATCATGATGCTCTCCAGTTCCATCCATGCTGTTGCAAAGGGCAGGAGCTCCTTCTTTCTTTCTGCTGCATAGAATTCCATTGTGTAAATGTACTATAGTTTTTTGATCCATTCATTTACTGATGGGTACCTAGGTTGCTTCCAACACTTGGCTATTGTGAATTATGCTGCTATAAACGTAGGGGTGCATAGGTTCTTTTGGATTGGTGCTTCATGGTTCTTAGGATATAGGCCAAGCACTGGAATTACTGGGTCAAAACATAGATCCATTTTTAGTTTTCTTAGAAAATTCCCTACTGTTTTCCACAGTGATTGTACCAGTCTGCACTCTCAGTAACAGTGCACTAGGATCTCATTTCCTCCACAACCTCTCCAACACTTGCTGTCTGTTGCTTTGTTTATGAGGGCCATTCTGACTGGTGTCAAGTGGTATCTCATTGTGGTTTTAATTTGCATCTCTCTGATACCTAGCGATATAGAGCATCTTTTCATGTGTCTCTGGATCCTCTGTATGTCCTCCTTGGAGAAGTGTCTCCTCAAGTCCTTTGCCCATTTTTTCATTGTGTTGCTTGTCTTCTTAGAGTGGAGATGTGTAAGTTCTTTATATATTTTTGAGATTAAACCCTTGTCTGAGGTATCATTGGCAAATATGTTTTCCCATACAGTTGGTTCTCTTTTTATTGTAATACTGTTTTCTTTAGCTGTGCAGAAGTTTTTTATTTTGATGAGATCCCATTTGTTTATTCTTTCCTTTATGTCCCTTGCTTTAGGGGACATATCAGTAAAAATGTTGCTGTTTGAAATATCTGAGGTTTTCCTGCCTATGTTCTCCTCTAGGACTTTAATGGTGTCACAGCTTATATTTAAGTCTTTTATCCACCTCGAATTTATTTTTGTGTATGGTGTAACTTGGTGCTCGAGTATCATTTTTTTTGCATGTAGGAGTCCAGTTCTTCCAACACCACTTGTTGAAGAGTCTATTTTTATTCCATTTTATGTTGGTGCCCCCTTTCTTGAATATTAATTGACCATAGAGACTTGGGTTATTTCTGGGCTCTCTGTTCTGTTCCACTGGTCCATGTGCCTATTTTTATGCCAATACCAGGCTTTTTTGATTACAGTGGCCTTGTAATACAGTTTGGTATCACGTATTGTGATCCCTCCTATTTTGCTCTTCTTTCTCAAAATTGCTGCAGCTATTCTGCGTTGATTATGGTTCCATGTAAATTTTTGAAGTGTTTGTTCTACGTCTGTGAAATATGCCATTGGTATTTTAATACGTATTGCATTGAATTTGTAAATTGCTTTGGGTAGTATGGACATTTTGAGGATATTAATTCTTCCAATCCATGAACACAGTATATGCTTACATTTGTTTGTGTCTTCCTTGATTTCTTTCTTCAGTGTTGTGTAGTTTTCTGCATACAGGTCTTTTACCACCTTGGTTAGGTTTGTTCCTAGGTATTTTATTTTTCTTTTCGCTATATCAAATGGGAGTTTTTTTCTCAATTTCTGCTTCTGCTGTTTCATTTTCGGTATACAAAAATGCCTTTGATTTCTGGATATTGACTTTGTATCCGGCTGTTTGGCCAAATTCAGTTATTGGGTCGAGCAGCTTTTTGGCCGAGTCTATAGGATTTTCTGTGTACACTATCATGTCATCTGCAAACAATTATAGTTTGGTTTCGTCTTTTCCAATTTGGATTCCTTTTATTTCCTTTTCTTTTCTAATCGCTGTGGCTAAGACTTCCATTAGTATGTTGAATAGAAGTGGTGAAAATGGACAACCTTCTCTTGTTCCTGATCTTAGTGGGAAAGATTTTAGTTTTTGCCTGTTGAGTATGATGATGGCTGTAGGTCTCTCATATATAGCCTTTATTGCGGGGGGCCCCTGTCCTGGGCACCAGATGTGGGGGGGTTCCGCATGTAGAGCCCCATCCTTCAGTCACAGATGAAAATAAAAACTACCAAGTCATGACCGCTTGGGGAGGAAAGGTGGTCAAACTCTAAGAGGAGGATGACTCAGAGCCCCATCCTCACTAGGCTTTTATTGGGCTCAAATACATGGGAATACAGGTATGTCAGGTGACAAGGATAAAACAATACTTAACATTTCAAAGAAATCTGAGGGCTTAATCTGAGTCAGTGTTTTTCAGGAAAGGGGGTTGCCAAACATTGGGAGACATACTCATTTCCTCCTCGGACCCTTATCACTTAAGTGAGAGCACTCTAAGCAAAGCAGGTTTCACAGATATTTAGGAATTATTTCTTATGCCCAATCACCCAGGGAGCTGTCCTGGCCGGTACAGGGATGCACCACTCGCCCCCACAGTTTCAGGCTTTCAGCCAGTTAGGAAGCAGGAGACATCTCCCAGATGGAAATGAGGACTCGGGCTATGTCAGAATAGCCGGGGGGGGGGGGGTGAGGGTCCATCACATCTTCTTTGCTGCAGCCCCCGAGTCCTTCCATGAGGCCTCCCAAGTGGTTGTGTCTGTCTTAGGTTGTCCCTCCCATGAGGAGTCTTACCCGTCATCAACTGCCAAGCAAGCACTGGGGCCAGAGATGGATGAGGCAGGAGCAGCACTCCTGCCAGGGAGATAAGCTTTGTCTCCTTAGTAGCTCACGTTCTTGTGACAGAACAGACCCAGATGAAATGGGTCCCTTGGGCTCTTACACAGCCCACCATGGGGTGAGGGTTACAACTCCTGGAACCAGGCTGAACGGTCCGCAACACCTCCCCCATTTTTAGATTTTTTAAATCAATTGTAATTGTTAGGCCTGTGAAACTTACTATCTGCTATTTTTGAATGCAATCACAAGAAAACAAATTCCACATACATCATAAGGCACGAACAAGGATTTAAACAAGGAAGCACCCAAGGGCTACCATAACCAAAACTTGTAAATTCAGTCCAATGAAAAATGTTGCAAATGCAAGGGAACAATAATAGTACCAGGTCTGGTTACACTTCAGTTCTTGGGAGAATTATCACAGACTTCAGGAAGTTACATTAAAGATATGCAGCGAGGGCAAGTCAGAAAACATTATTAAAATCAGTAAACAACCAGTGGTATTCAAAGTCTGGCAGCTGTTGATGTAATTAGCTACAATTTATCAACTTGTCCCTTTAAGAAAAAGTCCCTCTTAGGTGATGTTGAATGTTGCTCCAGGAATGCTGGCTGGAATTCCACTGGAGTGTGATGACACATAGCTTGGAGAAGTCTGGATCAGGAGGGTCCAGTGGGTGAAGGTGGTTTTTGGTCAGGGAAGCCTTTTCTGTGATATGGATTCATCTTCTTCACCTGCAGTTCCAGAGATCTTTCTGCAGAGTAAATACAGATATACCCTCTTCCCCGAATTAAGAGTTTAAGTGGGCGTTTCTATTTTACTACCCCTAAAGGGTCTTTATATAAGACCCAAATAGTGTGGGAAGGCAGGCCTGTAATGCACAAGGTGCTTGCTACGGGTGACTACAGATTATCATTAAAATTCAAAAATTCTCCCTGGCTGGTGGAGCTCAGTGGATTGAGCTCGGGCCTGCGAACTAAAGGATCCAGGTTCGATTCCCAGCCAGGGCACATGCCTGGGTTGCAGGCCAGTTCCTAGCAGGGGACACACCAGAGGCAACCATACATTGATATTTCTCTCTTTCTCTCTCTTTCCTACCCTTCTCCTCTAAAGATAAATAAATAAAAATAAATAAAATAAAATATTTAAAAAAAAATTCAAAAATTCTTATGTATATATTGCCAGCATGTTTACATTTTTGGAGGGTCTTTCCTGACCCCACCCTTTTTAATAATGTTTTAAAGGTCTGGTGAGCTCTTTCAACAATGGCTTGGCCCTTAGAGTTTTAAGGGATACCTGTTTTATGTTGAATTCCCCATTTTTATAAGAAAACCTGAGTAGCTTGCACAATATATCCTGGGCCGTTATCAGTTTTACTTTGCTGAGGCCATCCTGAATGATTAAAGGCCTCAAGTCAATGAGCTCTAATATTCTTCCACTGACTCCCCAGAGAGTGGGGGTCACATATATAACACCTGAGTAAGTGTCTGCTTGGAAAAACAGGCCTTCTGCTGTTCCTGCAAGCTGCAATGAGTTAATTATCCTAGGTCTAGAATTTGGAGTGTTTCAAAGACTTAGATGCTTATTATTCCTTTTATTTCCTTTCCACTTACATTTCCTCTTCAACTATTCACTTTAATGTACCTTCTTTCCAAACTACACATAAATGTCCTATCTATCTTTTTCCTTTATTCCTTCTTACTTTTCTACACAATCCTATACTTTCCTTTCCTTCACTTTCTTAATTCCTTCTTACTTTTCTTTTGTTTGAAATTAAGCATGCTGGCAGCTTCTTACAAACACGGAAGCTGCTGTTTCTTATCTCAGAGATGACCTGGCTGGAAATCCTTTTCCAGACTGCTGTGTGCGAGTTCTAAGGCTGCTATGTCGCTGGCAAGGCAAAACTCGGAAAAACGGAGGCCGGCCCCAGGGCGGGACCCCATGGCGGAACCGTGGGTAGCACCCAGCTGCCCCAAAACGTGGAAAAGTTGCTCCTGCAAGTGCACAGGGAGAGAGATAGAAGCTTGGGAAGGGAAATGGACTCCAACCCCGCGGGCCGCGCGGCTCCCAGGCTTGTGCATGACCACTGGTGCCCTCGCTGCTCTCCTAGTGCCCTGGCGCCCAGCTGCCACGCGCCTGGGCTTCCCAGGTGCCATGGGTGCCCGCCCTAGGTGGGCAATTCACGGAAAGCTGCGGCCCATGTCACGAGTCCAAGGCCCCGTGCTACTGGAGACACGACTGGGCTTGTGCTGCGCGTGCCTGTGGCCCAAACTGCTACATACAGCCGATGTTGGGGAAGGGCCTAGCTAGCATTGTTCCCCCAAAATGCAAAGATCCCTTATGTGGGAGACAGCAGCCCTGCAACTGCTGAACCTAAAACATTGCTCTCAGTCTAAAAAGAGCTCGTTTCTTAATGAACGAAAGAATTTTTTCTAAAATTCCTCCTGCCGCAATGCGGCGCTTACAAAACCAGTTTCAATGCCCCTGCCCCCCAGCCCGCCACTGGGGCTCTCTTGGCCTGCCGGCGCCGGGGAGGGGGATGGAGCTATGAGTGCAGCGCAGCCCTGCTTCACGCCCAAACAGAAGAATTTTTTCCTTAACTTCCTTAGTGCAGGGGAGAGAAATGAGAAGAAAACCACTCAAGAGGTGGCAACAGAACCTTTCCTCTGATCCGTAACACACCTGGGAGACTTACCAAAAGGTGCTTCTGGATCCCTATGGGAATGGAGCGATGATTTCCGTACCACTTAGACATGCTGTCCGATGACAATGGCTCGTAGCTTCTGGTCAGGCAGGTTTGAGGTCCCTGTCCCGGGCGCCAGATGTGGGGGGGTTCCTCCCGCAGAGCCCCATCCCTCCGTCACAGATGAAAATAAAAACTACCAAAACATGACTGCTTGGGGAGGAAAGGTAGTCAAACTCTCAGAGGAGAATGACCCAGAGCCCCTTCCTCACTAGGCTTTTATTGGGTTTCAATACACAGGAATACAGGTTTAACATTTTAAAGAAATCTGAGGGCTTAATCTGAGTCAGTGATTGTCAGGAAAGGGGGTTGCCAAACTTTGGGAGACATACTCATTTCCTCCTCGGACCCTTATCATTTAAATGAGAGCACTCTTAGCAAAGCAGGTTTCACAGGACTTTAGGAATTCTTTCTTATGCCCAATCACCCAGGGAGCCATCCTGGCCAATACAGGGCTGCACCACTCGCCCCCACAGTTTCAGGCTTTCAGCCAATTAGGAAGCAGGAGACATCTCCCAGATGGAAATGAGGACTTGGGCTATGTCTAAATAGCCGGGGGCCGAGGGGCCATTACATCCTCTTTGCTGCAGCCCCCCAAGTCCTTCCACGAGGCCTCCCAAGTGGTTGTGTCTGGCTTAGGTTGCCCCTCCCATGAGGAGTCTTACCCGTCATTGACTACCAACCAAGCTCTGGGGCCAGAGATGGATGAGGCAGAAGCAGCACTCCTGCCAGGGAGATAAGCTTTGTCTCCTTAGTAGGTCATGTCCTTGTGACAGAACAGACCCAGATGAAGTGGGTCCCTTGGCTCTTACACAGCCCACCATGGGGCGAGGGTTACAACTCCTGAAACTAGGCTGAATGGTCCAGAACACTTTATTCTGTTGAGAAGTGCTCCTTGTATTCTGAATTTGCTGAGTGTTTTGTGATAAATGAGTGTTGTACCTTATCAAAAGCTTTTTCTGCATCTATTGACATGATCATGTGATTTTTGTCTTTGCTTTTGTATGTAATGTATAGCATTTACTGATTTGGGAATGGTGAATCATCCTTGCATCCTTGGGATGAATCCCACTTGGTCATGGTGTATAATCTTTTTGATGTATTGTTGGATGTGGTTTGCCAATATTTTGTTGAGGATTTTAGTGTCTATGTTCATCAGTGATATTGGCCTGAGATTTTCTTTCTTTGTTGTGTCTTTATCTGGTTTTCGGATTAGGATGATGCTGGATTCATAAAAAGGGTTTGGGAGTCTTCCAGCATCTTGGATTTTTTCAAAGAGTCTGTGAAGGATAGGGGTTAGCTCTTCCTTAAATGCTTTGTAGAATCTCCTGTGAAACCATCTAGTCCAGGACTTTTGTGTCCCAGGAGTTTTTTGATTACTGCTTCAATTTCATCTGCTGTTATTGGTCTGTTCAGGCTTTCTGTTTCCTCTTCATTGAGTTTTGGAGGATTATATTTTTCTAGAAATTTGTCGATTTCCCCTAGGTTTTCAAATTTCTTGGCATATAGTTCTTCATAGTAATTTCTTACAATCCTTTGTTTTTCTGTGGTGTCAATTGTAATCTCTCCTCTTTCATTTCTGATTGTGTTTATTTGAGTCCTCTCTTTTTTTTCTTGATGAGCCTGCATAAAGGTTTGTCAATTTTGTTTATCTTTTCAAAGAACCAGCTCCTGGATTCATTGATCCTTAGGATTGTGCTTTTAGTCTCTATGTCATTTAATTCTCCTCTGATCTTGATTATTTCCTGCCTTCTACTTGCTCTGGGCTGTCTTTGTTGTTGTTCCTCGAGATCTTGTAGGTGTAGTGTTAAGTCGTTTGTTTTAAATGTTTCCATCTTCTTTATGTAGGCCTGTATTGCTATGAACTTCCCTCTGTGGACTGCCTTTGCTGTGTCTCATAAGTTTTTGGGTCATTGTGAGTTCCTTTTCATTTGTTTCCAGAAACTTTTTGATTTCCCTCCTAATTGCATTCTTGACCCAATCATTGTCTAATAGCATGGTATTCCATCTCCATGATTTTGATGGTTTTGGGATTTTCCCCATGGACTCAGTTTCTAGTTTCAGTCACTTGTGGTTGGAGAAAATTCTTGGTATGATTTCAATTTTCTTGAATTTGTTGAGGCTTGTTTTGTGTCCTATCATGTAGTCTATCTTTGGGAATATTCCATGTGCATTTGAACAGACAGTGTTTTAGTTTCTTTGGGATGAAGGGCTCTATATATATCTGTTAAGTCCATTTCATCTAGCATGCTGTTCAGTGCCACAGTATCTTTGTTGATACTTTGTTTGGAAGATCTGTCCATTTTTGACAGTGGCGTGATAAAATCCCCTACTATAATTGTGTTGCTGTCAATACCTTTCTTGAAGTCCTCTAAGATTTTCTTGATGTATTTAGGTGCTCCTACGTTGGGTGCAAATATATTTACAATGTTTATGTCTTCTTGGTGTTTTCTTCCCATGAGTATTATGCAGTCACCTTCTGGGTCTCTCTTTGTGACTCTTCTTTTGAAGTCTATTTTGTCTATTATAAGTATTGCTACCCAAGGTTTTTTTTCCTGTCCATTTGCTTGGAAAATTTGTTTCCCGCCCTTCACTTTGTGTCGGTGTAGGTCATTTGTCCTGAGGTGAGTCTCCTGTAGGCAGCATATATGTGGGTCATGCTTTCTTATCCATTCAGCTATTCTATGTCTTTTGATTGGAGCATTTAGTCCATTTACATTGAAGGTTATTATTGATAGGTATTTATTCATTGCCATTTTCTTAAATGTGTTCGTCCCTCCCTCCCTCTCTCCCTCTCCCTCTCCCTCTCTCTCTCTCTCCCCCCCCCCTCCTTCCCTGTCTTTTCCTTCCTTTCCTTAAAGCAGTCCCTTTAGTATCTCTTGCAGAACTGATTTGGTAGAGGTGTATTCTTTTAGACTTCTTTTGTCTGGGAAGCTCCTTATTTGGCCTTCTATCTTGATTGACAGCTTTGCAGGATAGAGTAATCTTGGTTACAGGCCTTTGATTCTCATTACTTGGAATATTTCTTGCCATTCTCTTCTGGCTTGGAGCGTTTCCAGTGAGAAGTCAGCTGCAAACCTTATTGGGGTTCCCTTGTATGTTACTTATTTTTTCTCCCTTGCTGCCTTTAAGATTGTCTCTTTGTCTTGGAATTTTGCCATTTTAATGATGATGTGTCTTGAAGTAGGCCTGTTTGGGTACCTCTTGATTGGGCTCTCTGTATTTTCTGTTTTGTGTCACTTTTTCTGTCATCAAATTAGGGAAGTTTTCCATCATTACTTTCTCAAATAGGTTTTCTATCCCTTGCTCTTCTTCTTCTCCTTCTGGTATTCCTATTATATGAATATTATTACATTTAATGTTATCTTGCATTTCTCTTAATCTCTCTTCATTCTTTCTGAGCCTCTTTTCGTTTTGTTGCTCTTTCTGGGTGGTTTTTACTATTTTATCCTCCAACTCTCTGATCCAATCTTCTGCTTCATCGATTCTGCTTTTTGTTCCTTCTACTGTGTTCTTCAGTTCAGAAATTGTATTCTTCATTTCTTCTTGGCCCTTGTTGATAGTTTCTATTTCTTTTTTCATGTTGATATAGTTTGCAGTGAGTTCATCATAGCTTCCCTGTAGTTTCTGGTAGCTCATGGAGAGATCATGGAGCTTCCTGACAACCATTGCTTTGAACTCAATATCTGATAGTTGAGTTGCTTCTGTTTCATTTAGCATTCTTTCTGGGGCTTTCTCCTTTTCTTTCATTTGGGGATTGTTTCTTTGTCTTCCCAGTGTTTGTGAGACTCTTCTTGTTAGCCTCAACTTCTTAAATTGATCTGTTCTGGCTCCCTGGGTTTATGGTGTGACCTTCTGTGGTAGAATACCTGTGAGATTCAGTGGTTGAGTCTCCTTCAGATATCCTGTGTTCACAGCTTCCACTGTCTCAGCTACTGGGATACCCTCTTTTTGGGACCAACTCTGTTTTGTTTTGTTTTGTTTTTTCACAGTTCCAGGTTTGTTTGTTTGTTTTTATCTCACTTGTAGATTTTTAAAAAGAGAAAAGAGGGATAAAAATTCAAAAAGAAGAAGGAAAAAATTGGAAAGTAGAAGAGATAAAATTGGAAAGAAAGGAAGAGGGAATAAAACAAGAAAGAGTTAAAGAGAGGCAACAGGAATTGAGTAAAAAAGAAGATAAAAATAATAAAGAAATAATAATTAAGAACAATTATATAAACAGATAGACACTCAAACAAAAATCAAAACAAGTAAAGAAACAAAAAACAGACAATAAAAACAAACAACAACAACAACAACAAAACCCAAAATACAAAACAAAAACCTGTTGTTGTTTTCAAACTTGCCAAGCCAGTTTTTCTGGTCTTGCTGGGTGCAATGGCTGAGTGGTGATGGTATTGCTTTTCTCTGTGTTCAGCACTCAGTCATCATTGTGCTAGTGTCATCCAGTGCCTCTCAGCACAGTGCTTCAGGCGTGTTTTCTGAGTCTCCTGGAGTGTGTGCACTTTCCAGAGTTTATGGGTGTGAGCTCGGGTCTCTGGTTGCAGGTAGCTGTCTCCCTTTGCCCGGCGAAGCTTTCTGTGGTGTCCTGGGACCTACGATCCCATAGCCATCTCGTGCCTGTGCTCCTGTGGCTCCGAGCTGTCTGTAGTTCTCGCGCATAACTACGGTCCCACAGCTGTCTTCAGTGACAAGTGCCTATGATCTCGCTCATGCCTATGATCTTGCAACTGTCTGCGGTCACATGTGGGTGCCTATTTTAATGCAGCCATCTCAGTTCACACGCACAGCTGTCTGCAGTTGTGTGCGCGACCAGGATCGCTCAGCCTATTTCTGTGGTTGACCCAGCTCCCTCCCTAGAGCCCTGGGGCAGGCCTTGCCATCCCCAGGCCAGGGGCCTCAGCAACCCTGGTCTCCGCGCTGATCCCTGGGCTCCTATTGTTCTGAAGTGCTCTCCTTACCGACTGGTTTTTCAATGTCTGCTACAATTTTTGATCTCCTATTCTCAAATATGCTGTGTTACTGTTCCTTGTCTTCTCTGTTCTTCCATAGATAGGCCAGGGTTTTCTCCTGTGTGTAAGGGGAAGTGGAATCTGCTCCCTCCTACCACGCCACCATCTTCCTTCTCCCTGGTGTTATTTTCTCCATATCACTTTTTACAATCTAACATACTGTCAAATGTCAGGCCCATGAGAGCAGAGTTTTTACCTTCATTGTTCAGTTCTATATCCTCAATGTTCAAAATAGTACCTGGCATATTGTAGGTGCCCAAAAATATTTCTTAAAAGAATAACTAATTTTATTCAATTTCAGTGAAGTTGAATACCTAGGATCAATGGTAGGAAGAGAAATGAATATGAAGGGAGAAATGAGGCAAAGCCTCCCACAGAGCACCTTCCTCTATGTGTTATCCTGAAGACCGGCTGATAAGGTCCATAGATCAGTGAAAATATGAAAAGAAAAATTGATTTCCATTTACATGAGGCAAAATCATGGAATCTGGTTCACATTAAAGTTCACTTCTACTTGGCCTTACTCTCAAAGTAAATCAGCATACCAAAGGATACAAATGAGATAGACACCAGAGTTAACTTGGCTGTCCATGGTCTCCCGTGGATCTCTAAGAAGCATGACCAAATTGTGTAAACTAGGCATGCCACATGGAGAAAAATACCCACCCAGGTTTGGGGAGGTGTGAACTTGAGCTTGTTATATTTCACACTTTTCCCACCTTCACATTTGGCACCTAGAGACATCTTATACTGCTATAGCAGACAAAAAGTCCCCTATTTGGGAAACCATATAACCCAGTCCCGATTTATGTGCTATGGCCTTAAAGTTCTTGCTGTGCCAGAACTGGGGCAACATTTGTTTTTTTTTTTTTTTTTCCTGCCCATTATTACATGATCTATGAGTTTTCCATTTTGGTCCACCCTGAGGCCTCCTTTGGTCATGTCCAGCATGGCCAGTAACAGCAGTCACATCTGATGTGTGATATCATATTGACAAGAGCAACAGAAGAAAGGCAGTATGAACTCAAAGTATATAACGAGTAGGCTTAAGAAGCAGCAGCCAGCATTGTTGAAATGAAGCATAAATCTATAACCATGGTTGTTCAAGTGAGAGTGTCCTTGTGTGAGATGGGAAGGTAGAAGAAGAGCCAATCAGAGTTCTTGACTGTTTTTTGTGGTGGGGGAGATGATGCTAAAAGACTTTGGTTCATGGGAATAAAAACATCAGAAAATGAAAGGACCTTCTGGAGTTTGGGGATTTGTTCACCAAGAAATTATAGGACTGATCAAGAACATTGTGGTGCCAGTTCCCTCTTCAATGCATGTTTCCCTTCACAGAGTTAGGCTTGCCAGTAGGGACCCTGGGCATGACCCTCAAGAATTACAGTCAGAAGACAGGTTGCCAGCAGAGAAAGTAAGATCAGACATGATCAGTACCGAATTACTTGACACTTTTGAGTTTTAGTGTTTCAAGTTTAAGAAAGTAGAAGACAGTCTACGTAGCAACACATGCTCAGAAAATGCTACTTAAGAACCTTTAAGTCAGTGTTATGAGAGAAAATAATAAAGAGCAAGTTAATGGCCACAAGTAGTTTATGGGGTTCTATTACAATGGAATGAAGTTATCAGAGTCAAGAACAATAAAAAAACAATTTGAGGGATGAAAAGAGATTAGTACATGAGTAGGCAACTCGCATCTTAGAAAACTGATAGATGAAGCAGTCAAATGATAACAATGAGGTCTGCAGGATGATGACTTAATAAATAATTTATAAATACTCCCTATGAGCTTATTGTTGGATTTTCTCATGGGAAATTTATAAATATGAATGTATATAGTGAAGAAAAAGACTGTGTGTTTTTTAGTCATAGTTCCAAACAGTGAATAGGAACCAGAGAAATGATTTTAAGCCCCTGTTCCAATGAAAGCAATATCAAAATTGGGATGCGAAGCTGGTTAAATTAACATTATCCTTTGTTTCCTCCATATTTACTTATGAGTTACTGGTGCCAAAAGGGATATAAGGGGGCAGTGGGTGCAGCAGAGCTCCTCCAGATACTTGAACAAGGAATATCTTGTACCTTAGATTAATTTCATATGCAGAACCATTTCTAAATCAAACAGTTAGAATGTATTGAAGTGCAGAGAAAATTCTTAATCAAGAATCAAAAAATAATCAGAGTATTTTTTAAAACACACTGTTCTTAATAACAACAATATGGTGTGTAGAAATATTGGCCTAGGAATCCAAGCCAGTTCTATTCCTAAGTCTGTCACTACCATGTATAGCAGATAACCAACATATGATGCTCCTCCCTGAGCCTATGTGGTGATGACAAAATCAAATTAAGGGAAAACATACAATCTTACAGAATCCAGGGAAGGGACCGATGCAAACAATAAAGACTGTGTATGACTCTTGCACCCCCATCCTACTTGTTGCTTAGTGATATTATGGATGAAATGTCCCTATTCCCACTTTATAAGGAATCTTACACCATTATTTCTTTTTCTCTTTTATCTTTAATTTCCTGTGATCTTCTGGATCATTCCCATCATCATTTAAATAGACTCCAGTTTCTCCCATCTTAATAAACACTGCTGGGGCACTATGTGTCTCTTTCATATCACTGGAAAGTTTATTATGGGAGAAAGAAGGTACAGATGTAAGATACATCTAAGACAAATGAGATTAAGGAAAAATCTCATAGCTCTAAGTCTGAATGTTAGAAGAAAAAGTTCTCATTATACAAAGTGAAAAACTGAAAAAAAGAAAGACTTTTTATTTCTCCCTGGCTTGTGTGGCCCAGCTGGTTGGGCATAGCCCTGCAGAGTGAAAGGTTACCTGTTCAATTTCTGATCAGGGCACATGCCTAGTTTGTGGTTTCAGTCCCCAGTCCCTTTCACATTGATGTCTCTCTCACTCCCTTTCATCCTCTCTTCCCCTTTCTCTAAAAACTTTTTAAAAAGACTTTTTATCTTCTTCTTCTTCTTCTTCTTCTTCTTCTTCTTCTTCTTCTTCTTCTTCTTCTGAGGTGGAATGGACTCTTGTTAATTAGCAGATGTCTTCACCCACGAGGTTATTTCTGGAACATTTTCCAGCTCCTGCTAGTCTTTATGGTGCATTTCTTTGGAAAAAAAATCACCAAAATTCTATAAAATTCTTTTACAATTCTAAATTTTGTCCCAGTATTTCCTTGATACCTCCCTCCTTATTTTTCAGGTATGTGGAATCTTTTTAGGCCATTTTCTGTTCTAAAAGGATTTTTCTTTGAAATAATTTTTGGTTGAAGCTGGGTTTTTTTTTTTGTATATTTGTTTTTTTTTTTTTCTCTTTGGTTCAGTTTTCTGTTCCTTCCACTTTTCTATATTTTGCCCACCAAGGTGGCAGATACCTGGTTTTATTTATTTATTTTTAAAAGTTTGTCCTTTGGGGCAATGGATACCTGATGGGTACCCTTTTCCTCCAAACCTCTGGCCCATCAGGGCAATGGATACCTGGTATTTTTTTAAAAAAGTTTTTGGCTCATTGGGACCTTGGATATCTGCTTTAATTTTTTCCTTGCCCATTGGGGCCATGGATACCTGCTTAGATTTTTCAATCCCTCAAAATTGGTTGTTTTCTGTGATTTTTTAATACGATCTGGAATGTCTAGAGGTTTTTGCTGCTAATTGTTTGGTGGTGTGTGAGTGGACCTACGGCTTTGGCTGGGAGATGATTGTGCAGTTAGGCTAAGGGGCTAGTTAGACTGGGATTGCTTTAGGATTTCTGTGTGGCTTAGCTCATGATTTGTTGGTTGTGCTTAGTATAAACTAGGGAGGCAATATGGAGACTGGGACAGACAGAGGCAATTATATGTATTGCATGAGCTAAATAGTTTGAATGAACTGATTTGGAGCTTTTTTGGATCTTATCGTGAATTGTCTTATGTTGAGAAAGAATAGGGTTGACCCTTGTCACATTACAAGGGGGTAGTTAAAAATGAGAGGAAGAAGACTTAAGGGCAAAATTTAAAATGGCGACTTGACTTTGCAGTATTGCTCAGCATGGCTGCCTGTTTTATTAGCATCTAAAATGGCATGTGCAATTTTGCCACAGTGTTCAACTGGTGGGAAGTCCATATCATGGTAATGTCTTTGTTCTAGTGCGCAGCATGGCATTGGAAATGCTGTGTTACCTGTTGCAAAATGGTGGCACAAATGCTTGCTGCAGTGTAAAACATGGCAGGACTTGGGTGTTACTGTATGTATCTCTTGACAGGTTTTGTCGCAGGGACAATATAGCAGATCTTGTTGTGCAGATATAATAGCAGTTTGTCACATGGACATCCTGGTGTGTGTGTGTGTGTGTGTGTGTGTGTGTGTGTGTGTTACATTCTTATTCTTGTTGGGCTTTGCTCCAGGTGGGCCTGCAGCATTGTTAAAGATGTTAAAGAAAAGATGGAACATTTCTGCGTTTGCTGCAAAAAGTTAAAGTGGGATGGTCAGTGTTGTATTGTCACATGACCCACCCAATCAGATAGGGTGGTACAATTGGGTACAGCTAATGAATGGAAGATGGGATTAGACCAATTTAGCATGTCTCCTCGAGGGCTGTCTTTATTCAGCCAGTCAGGAGGTAGAAGCAGAGATGCTACTTTCTTAAGTCTGCTCCAATTAGGTGGTGCCCCAGATTCTTCCAAGGATACTTGGCCTTCCAGCTGCCCCGTTTCTTACCAGCTCCCTCCCCTCCAGCACTGCTACTTGTCATGCTGGATAAATACTTGTAATGGCTGAACCTCACCCCATTTCTCTGCATTGGTACTATGGCCTAAGGCTAGTCTACTTCCCCCTGGCCTCTGCTTTTTACACTGTGGCCAGGGGCAGCACTCCATGCCTGCCACATTTGAACTTGGTGATGAGTCATGGCAAGAACCAAAATAGATCTCAGATGATCGTTGGCCAACAGGTAGCAGAAAAGGAATCCCTGCTTTCTTCAAGAGGAACACTTACCCCTTGGCTAATGCTAGGGTTGGGCTTTAATTTCTACTCATTTTTTGGATGTCAGTCATAAATAGTTTTATTATGTGGTTTGCTGGGGTTAGATCTACAAATAAAGAAAGCCGTAATAGTTACAGTGATCAAACCACTTTTGCATACTGCAGGGGATGCAGAAAATCCAAGTCTTTTGTTCAACAGTTAATGTGCTCAGTCCCAATTGCTATAGCCTTGTCCAAAGTCACCCTACCTACTATCTTTACTCTGCTTCTGGGGAGTCCTACTGTTCTGAGACAATTAAAGAACCAAACTGCAATTCTACATTGTCTCACCTATAATCAATGATCCTCCATATCTTTTGCATTGCTACTGAGCAATACTATCTGAGATCATATTCCATGAATAAGTAATGAGTAGAATTCCAATTGACCATGTCCCTGTTCATTACACATATCCTTTGCAACTTTGGACTATTGCAGAGATGTTAATGCTCAAAGCCCTTTACTTTGGAATATTAATGGACACAATTGTTTATGGCCCTGCCAAACAGGTAAGACCCACTCATACTCTTTTCATCACTTACAGGCTTTGAGAATATGGAAAATCCTCATTGCTCATAGTCTCTCCCACCCCTTAGTCTAGAATATCCCTTGTCTCTGTAGCATTGTACCTTCTCTTAAAGAGTTCATATGCCTAATTGCATATGTTCATACTCCTGTGCAATTAAAAAAATGGAATACTACCCCATAATACCATTTAAGATATTGCTAAGGAGGAATTTCTTCAAGAAATTAGCTCTTGGACAATAAATTTGTACATTCATAGTTGTCCAGAGTACTCTTCATTTGAAAGGCCCACTGTATCCCATTTGGTAGCTATAATGTGGGCCCAACACTCAAGGATCTTTCTCTTAAATTAATAATATTCATCATTGCTTTTGTCCATGTCCATGAACTAGCCACAGCCGCTCCTTTAAAATTCCAGCAGGGGACCTTTAGTACTCAAGAAAAGTGCACTAGGACAGTTTACATACACAATTCTAATTGATTATTAGTGATGATTGTATCAAGAATGAAGCACCAACTTTACATTTGAAAAGTGATAATTACTTAAGGTACTTATCACAAATCGATTATGTGCAAAATTTCAGTCCCCACTTTCTCCTGTTAACTTGAATCCTCTGCATACCTAACTCTCTTACATTACCACAGAGGGTACTTGGGACTGTTAATGTGCTGAAAGGAGCTACTGTCCCTTTGTTAGTCTGGGACCACATCCCCTCCTAACTTTGCTTTAAAACAGAGTGTCTTTGGGACAGTTAATGTGCTCAAATGCCACTACTATACTTAATGTTACTAAAGAAGCCACCCATGATGACTTTGTATTAAAACAGAGGGTCTTTGGGGCAGTTAATGTGTATAAATGCAACTGCTGTTGTTTTGTTACTTAGAACTCTAATCCTCATTTTTCATTAAAACCAGGTCCTTGGAACAATAAATGTGCTTAGATGCAAAAAAAAAAAAAAAAAAAAAAAAAAAAAAAAAAAAAAAAAAGGCTTATTTCCTTGTAAGAGTTCCAAGATTGAGTAGTGAACATAGGAGCATGGATATGGTTTGAAACCAGTGAAAGTATATCAAAACGAGAAGGTAAAGCCAGTTAGATTAGCTATACTCTTGGGTCCTCTGTATTTTACCATGTTTCTTTTGTGGCTGAAGGTTTCCTTTTTTTGGCTCTGCGATTGAGGATTGTGTGGTTCACAGGAACATAAAATTATGAGACTCATTTTCTCAATTTGTAAGTATAGTCACTAAGGCATTTACACATTGAGCTTTGAAGTAATATTTGTACTGCAACAACATCAAGAAGAAAAAAACTGGGGTAGTTCCCAAAGAAGCAATCTGTCAGTCTGTGCCAAATAAGATATGTCAATAAACATAACCAAAGTAATCAAGAAAAGGCAATTTGGAAACCTAAAGTTCCCATACCTAAACTAATAGAATTAATAAATAATAGTAAAGTAGCAGGGTGCAAAATTAATATTCAGGAATCAGTTGCATTTTTATACACCAATGATGAACTATCATAAAAGGAAACTAAGAAAACAATCCTATTTACAATTGCATCAAAAATAATAAAATACATAGGAATAGATTTAACCAAGTAGGTAAAAGACCTATACTTAGAAAACTCTAAGTGAAATAAGCCAGTCACAGAAAGACAAATACCATTTTATTTCACTCATTTATGGAATCTAATGAACAAACTGAACTAACAAGCAAAACAGAGATAGACTCATACATGGACAGCAGATGATAGGTAGTGGTGGGGAGCAGGTTGTGGGGGGTGGGATTGAGCAAAAAGTAACAATGACTCATGGACACCGACAATAGTGTGGTGATTGTTGGAAGGATGAGAGTATAAGGGGAATAAATGGTAATGGAAAAAATACAGCAAAGATTAAATTAAAAAAGAAAAAGTCTTAAGAAGGAAAACAAACAAAAAAGAAATCTCTAAGATACTGAAGAAAGAAATTGAAAAAGGTACAAATAAATGGAAACACATATCATGTTCATGGATAGGAAGAACTGACATCATTAAAATGTCTACACTAACTGAAGCAATCTGTGGGGAGCCCCTGTTCTGGGCACCAGTTGTTGGGGGGGGTCTGCCTGCAGAGCCCCATCCCTCCATCATGAATGAAAGTAAAACTACCAAGACATGATCTGCTTGGGGAAGAAAGATGGTCAAACTCTCAAAGAAAAATGACGCAGAGCCCCTTCCTTACTGGGCTTTTATTGGGTTCAAATACACAGGGATACAGGTTTAACATTTCAAAGAAATCTGAGGGCTTAATGAGTCAGTGTCTGTCAGGAAAGGTGGTTGCCAAACTTTGGGAGACATACCCATTCCTCCTCGGACCCTTATCATTTAAACGAGAGCACGCTTAGCAAACAAAGCAGGTTTCACAGGACTTTAGGAATTCTTTCTTATGCCTGATCACCTGAAGTAACCATTCTGGCCAGCACAGGGCTGCACCACTCACTTGTCCTCATAGTTTCAGGCTTTAAGCGGATTAGGCTCAGGAAGCAGAAGACATCTCCCAGATGGAAATGAGGACTCAGGCTATGTCAGAATAGTGGGGGGGCGAGGGTCCATCACCCCCTCTTTGCTGCAGCACCCCCCCTGAGTCCTTCCATGAGGACCTCCCAAGTGGTCGTGTCTGGCTTAGGTTGCCCCTCCCATGAGGAGTCTTACCCGTCATTGACTACCAGCCAAGCGTTGGGGCCAGAGATGGATGAGGCAGAAACAGCACTCCTGCCAGGGAGATAAGCTTTGTCTCCTTAGTAGCTCACATCCTCTGGACAGAACAGACCCAGATGAAGCGGGTCCCTAGGCTCTTACACAGCCCACCATGGGGTGAGGGTTACAACTCCTGAGACCAGGCTGAATGGTCCGCAACAGCAATATATAGATTCAACTATCAAATTACTATCAAAATACAAATAGGATATTTCACAGAACTAGCACAAATAATCCTAAAATTTATATGGAACCACAGAAAACCCTGAATAGACACAACATTCTTGAGAATGAAGAAGAAAGTTGAAAGGACCATGCTATCTGATATCAAACTATAGTACAAGACCACAGTAATCAAAATAGCATGGTATTGGCATAAAAACAGACATATAGAGCAATGGAACAGAATAGAGAGCCTACAAATAAACTCATGCCTATATGGTCAATTAATATTTGACAAAGGAAACAAAAACATACATTGAGGTAAAAAGAGTTTATTCAATAAATGGTTCTGGGAAAACGAAACAGATACATGCAAAAAACTCGAAACTAGACCACCTTCCTATACCGTATACAAGAATAAACTCAAAATGGGTTAAAGACTTAAATGTAAGACTCAAAACTATCAAATGCCTAGAAGCAAACATAGGCAGTAAACTCTCTGGCATTTCTCTTAGCAATGTCTTTTTTTTCCTAATATTTCCCCCTCAGGTGGGAGAAACAAAAGAAAAAATAAACAAATGGGGCTACAACAAAGGAAAGGAAACCATGAACAATTTTTTCTTTTAGTGTTGAGCAGCAATTATGGCCCAAAGAAACTCAATTCTCAACACTTGTACTTCCTAAAGGATAGAACAAGACAAGGAGATTGCACCATCTTAATTTTGAGTTAAAATGAAAGCTATTTGAAGAAAGCACAGCAAAGGAAACCATCAACAAAATGAAAAAAACAACCTACTGAATTTAACAAGATATTCCCCAATGGTACATCTAATAAGGGCTTAATATCTAAAATGTATAAAGAACTCAGACAATTCAACACCAAAAAGCATGCAATCCAATTAAGAAATGAGCAGAAGATCTGAATAAACACTTCTCCAAAGAGGACATACAGATGGCCAATAGATATATGAAAAGATGGTCAATGTCACTAATGATCAGAGAAATAGAAATTAAAACCACAATGAGAAATCACCTCATACCTGTCAGAATGGCTGTATCATCAATAAATCAAGAAACAAGTGTTGGCAAGGATGTGGAGAAAAGGGAACACTTGTGCACTGTTGGTGGGAATGCAGATTGTTGCAGAAATATGGAGTTACCTAAAAAAATTAAAGATGAAACTGCCTTATGTATTAGTGATTCTACTTCTTGGAATATATCTGAAGAAACCCAGAACAGTAATTCAAAAGGATATGTACACCCCTATGTTCTTTGCAGCATTATTTACAATAGCCAAGATATGGAAGCAAAGTGTCCATGAATAAATGAGTGGATAAAAGAAGCTGTGGTACGTATATACAATGGATTATTACTCAACCGTAAAAATAATGAAATCTGACCATTTGCAACAATATACATGGATCTGGAAGGTATTATGCAACATGAAAAATCAGAAAAAGACAAATACCATGTGATTTCACTTATATGTGAAATCTAAAGAACAAAATAAATGAATAAACAAAGCTGAAACACATTCATAGATACAGAGAACAGACTGATGGTTGCCAGAAGGGAGGGAGGTTGAGGGACTGAGTGAAAAAGGTGCAGGGATGAAGAAGCACAAATTGGTAGTTACAAAAGATTCACAGGAATATAAAGTGCAGCATAGGGAATATACTCAATAATACTGTAATAACTGTGTGGTGTTGGGTGAATATTTGAAATATTCTGGGGATCACCTTGAAAGTATATGATTGTCCAACTATTCTGCTGTACACCTGAAAATAAAACAATATGGAATGTAAACTATAATTTAAAAATAAAATAAAATAAAAAACAGAGTCAGTTTCATGGCAGCATATAGGCATTTCCTGTTTTTTGAGAAAGCAAGTGACTGTAAATCCATACTTGGAACCCTGAACAGTGTGGCTCAGTTGGTTGGACATCATACCACAATGCCAAAGGTGTATGGTTTGATCCTGGTCAGGGTGCATTCCTGGGTTGTAGTTTTTGTCCCTGGTTGGGGCATGTGTAAAAGACAACCAATTGATGTTTCTCACTTCAATGTTGCTCTCCCTCTCTTGCTCGCTCCCTTCCACTCTCTCTAAAAATAAATTAATAAGTAAAATATTTTTTTAAAACTCCTTACTTGGAAATCAAAAGTATGGGCTATGTCTAGATATTTATTTTATTATATCCAAGTTAGTTCTTTAATTTATCAGTGAACACTCTAAATCCCTATGGCATGTCCTCTCCACTCTCCACTCATGTTCATGGTAACTGAATTGCACTGACATAAGTGCAATGCACATTTTTCCTAATCAACCACATTTTAAAATCTTGGTACAGCTCTGGCTGGTGTGCTTCAATGCATTAAGTGCTGACCTGCAAACCAAAGGGTCACCAGGTTGATTCCCAGTCAGGACACATGCCTGGGTTATGGATCAGGTCCCAAAAATAAATAAATATAAATATATATTTATATATTTCTAATATAAATATATATATATATTTATATTTAAATCTTGGTACAAAGCAGATGAGCTATTTTCTTCTTGATGAAAGATCAACTTAGGTCATAAATACACATTCCCAGATTTCATCCCAGAAAATACATTAACTCAAAATGGGGAGACATCAATATTTTTTTCCAATTGCCTTTGTAAAGGATGTGTAATTTTTGATGAAATGTTGAAATGTAGCATCATCTACATTATAATATATAGTTTCATCTTGAAGAAGTAGTTCATACATTCTCAAATAAGGATAGCTACCTATCATAGTATAGAATTCAGTATATGTGAATGAGAATTATTAAAAATACTAAAGCTATGTGACTGAATCACTTTGCATACTTCATAAAATTCTGGAACAGTTTTGATTAATCAAAAATGAGACAAAACCATAAAAAAAGAACTCAGAGACTTGAAATTTAGAATTGTAAAGACCAAAACGAAATAAGTTCTTTTGTGCCTTGATGCAGTTGCAAAGAATTTTACCTGTACGTATTTTTTCCTTTAGTGTTGAGCAGCAATTGTGGCAGAAAGAAACTCAGTTCTTAACATTTGTGCCTCCTAAAGGATAGAATAACACACAGAGATTGCACCATCTTGGTTTTGAGCTACCATGAAAGCTGTTTAAAGACAGTCTTTGGTTGTTTATTTTTTTTCTATATTCTTTGCTTTCATGCCTCTCTTTTCATATACTAATTCAGTCAGGCTTGGTGAGATTGGCCAAATTAGCAAGGCCTAAGACTAAATCAACCTCAGGAGGATGATTCAGGCAGATAGAGGCTCAAAATCAGAAAGATTACAGGAATAATCTTCAGCCATGGTCACTAAGGTTAATTAATATGCAACACTCCCCTCCCCAGGAGCACTTTAAGTCATGGTAAGACTCCAGTTCTGGAGGAACTGGGTGCTAATCAGAAATTCAGACATAGAAGAAAGTATGTTTGTAGGAATGGTAATGCAACTCAAGCAGCTTTATCAATAACAACTACATGAGAGTTTCATCACCAGAACAAAATGTAAAACTACAGCAGGACCATCAAACAGATTGATTGAGTGGATGATAGATAGAGTTTCTTATATTATCCCTTGTCTGTGGCCTGAGTTTCACCAGACCTTGGAACGATGTTAATTGTATAAACAGGATACTGTGGCCTGGACTCTGGTGTTGGAGTACTGTTAGGCAAAATTAGGTATATTGTTGCTCACTAAATAAGTCATCTCTTTTAATCCAAGAGTTATAAACTATGGCCTACTGCCTATTTTTTTGTATGGTCCACAAGCTGAGAATGATTTGTACATTTTTAAATTGAAAAAAAATCAAAAGAAGAATAATATTTTAATGATGCATAAATTCAAATTCCAAGGTTCATAAATAAAGATTTATTGGAGCAAAGCCACACATATTTGTTTACGTATTATTTATGACTGCTTTCATGACTGCTACAATGACAAAGTTGAGTACTCATGACAGATAATCTATAGTCTGCAAAGCCTCAAATATTTACTATCTGGACTTTTACAAAAAGTTTGCAATAGTTAGTGTATAAACCCCACTGATATACAGAAATCTCTAGCCCAATTATTAGTGCCTGATCATGTTTAATTCCTTAAGAAGCTGCACTCAGATCTGGTAGAAGTGATGGAATAGAGAATTTAGCAGTCAAGAAGTATGATATTTTTTGTGACTATTTAAGCATTGGCAAAAATTGGAGTTGAATGAAACAAAGTACATGAGGTGGATGGACTCTGTAATCCCTGCCTTTCTTTAACCTGCTCTGACAGAAGCTCTTACATCTAATGAGCCAAATCCTGCCTAAGAAAGCAGGTTATTAGGCATTCCATCCTGTTGTAGTGTTGCAGACCGTTCAGCCTGGTCTCAGGAGTTGTAACCCTCACCCCATGGTGGGCTGTGTAAGAGCCAAGGGACCCACTTCATCTGGGTCTGTTCTGTCACAAGGACGTGACCTACTAAGGAGACAAAGCTTATCTCCCTGGCAGGAGCACTGCTTCTGCCTCATCCATCTCTGGCCCTAATGCTTGGTTGGTAGTCAATGATGAGTAAGACTCCTCATGGGAGGGGCAACCTAAGCCAGACACGACCACTTGGGAGGCCCTCGTGGAAGGACTTGGGGGGCTGCAGCAAAGAGGGGGTGATGGACCCTCGCCCCCCGGCTATTCTGACATAGCCCGAGTCCCCATTTCTGTCTGGGAGATGTCTTCTGCTTCCTGAGCCTAATCGGCTTAAAGCCTGAAACTATGATGGTGAGTGGTGGAGCCCTGTGCTGGCCAGAACAGTTCCCCAGGTGATTGGGCATAAGAAAGAATTCCTAAAGTCCTGTGAAACCTGCTTTGCTAAGAGTGCACTCATTTAAATGATAAGGGTCTGAGGAGGAAATGGGTATGTCTCCCAAAGTTTTGCAACCCCCTTTCCTGACAGACACTGACTCAGATTAAGCCCTCAGATTTCTTTGAAATGTTAAACCTGTATCCCTGTGTATTTGAACCCAACAAAAGCCTAGTGAGGAAGGGGCTCTGGGTCATTCTCCTTTGAGAGTTTGACCATCTTTCCTCCCCAAGCAGATCATGTCTTGGTAGTTTTACTTTCATCCATCACAGAGGGATGGGGCTCTGCAGGTGTAGCCCTCCCACATCTGGCACCCAGGACAAGGGCCCCTCACATGTAGGAGTAATATAATAGATATCATCAGCCGGGGCCCTCTATGTCAAATGTGTGCTTGTAAGTGAGCAAAGCAGGGCCAATGCACATGCTGCCTTGATGAATGATGCAACAATTTGTGTTAGAGGAAACAGGTTTTTATTTACAGGGGTGAGATCTCAGGGGGACTGGGAGCACTATTGCTCAGAACCCTGTTCTCCCATGAGACCCAGCACTTCCTTTGCTCCCCACCAGGCTATAGGCCAAAACCAAGTCAAATACTTCCCTATATCCTTATCTGTTCTTAATGTGGCTGCACAAACAGTTCTCCATCCTCTCTGGAAAGTACACTGGTGGGTTTCAAAGTCACCATCCTCTCGCAGCAACACTTTCCTTTAGGATTTGGGTACATTGTCCTCAGCCTCCACATAGTAGGCCAGGAGAGCATGTGCTTTGTTGCACAGAATCATGATGAAGTCCAGGAAGACACAAGTCCCAAGAGAGTGGTCTCTTTGTATGTCCTTCAGAGAAGCAAAAGTCTATAGTCTCAGCATTCTCGGCCATAGTTTAGCATTCCAGTCATCTCCTACTGATCCATGCTTGGTTCATCAGGTTACTACAATTCCTAGCTCTATAAGCTTTGCTGGCATCTTCGTCAAGCAGGCTTACCAGTGGGTCTCCTCTTTCCTACTCCAGCTCCTATTCACTACAGACTGGCATGCCTGCTTCCTACAGTACAGCCCACATGGCTGCATCTCTTCATAGCTGCCTCTCCCTTACTATACTAGGCCACATGGAAGAAATCTGACTACAAACTGCATAGCTGCTTGATGCTTTCTCTCTCCAACCTCATGACCAAATCCTTCATGGCTCCTGCCTCATGGCTGCCCATTCAGAGGAGCAGATGTAGCTACTCCCTCACTATAGGCAGCATGGCTGAAACTCTCTGAAATGGCTTCCCTCTTCACTGCAGACCAACACTGCTGCTACCTACTCTGTCAGCCCTCTTTGCAGACTAGTTTCTCTCTCTCTCTCCCCCCCATCTCTCTGCCTACCCTTAATTTTAATTCTGACACCGAGCTTCCGATGTGACCTCATCCCTGGCCCCTCCTACAATGAGCTACATTTACCAGTTTCCCACATCATTTACATTCTCTTGGCTGCAGTATTTAGTCAGGGCAAGAGTCCCCATGACACAGGCACTTCTTGGGAGGGAATTAATCTCCCCTGGCTATGTCAAGAGCCCCTGAATGCTCTCAGAGTCACATAGACACCTTTTGCTCCGGGTGGTAGTACATCTATTAGCTTGCCATTTGTTACGCAAAGTATCTTAAGCTGTACCGTTCATTTCCCCAATGTCCCAACCCCAAGCATGGGTTGTGGGGAACTTTAGTGGGGACCCTTATTCTGCACCCCACTTCATGCTCACTGAAATGTTTCCTCTTCCCTGAGGCAAAAGTTTTGGACTAATGTCAGGAGCATGTGTTCATGATATAGTCTTTCCTGTAAGTTGTGAGGAACCACCCTGCCTGGTTTCAGGAGCTGTAATCACCCCTCCACCCCCGCCAACATGGCTATGCCACTAAGGAGACAAGGCTTATCTCCCTGGCAGGAGCATCATTTATGCTCCTTTTACTTCATCCATAACTGGCCCCCGATGCTTGATCGGTTAGCCAATGACAGGTAAGATTCCCCAAGGAGGGAACAACCTAAGACAGGCATGACCATGTGGAGGCCCCAAGGAAGGACTTGGGGGGCTAGAGCAAAAGGGGGTGATGGACCCTGGCCCCTCAGCTATCTTGACATAGCCTGAGTCCTCATTCTGTCTGCGAGAAGTCTCATAATCTCTTGGCTGCCTTGCTTACCCTGCCTGACTTAAGCCTGAGACAATGCCTTAAGCCTGAAACAATACTGGTGGTGGGTACTGCCCTGTGCTGGAAAGGGTGGGTTCCCTAGGGGATCAGGCCTAAGAAAGAATATGTAAAATTCTGTGAAATCTGCTTTGTTTAGAATGCTCTCAATTAAATAAGGGTCCAAGCAAGAACTGAGTTTGTTCCTCAAAGTTTTATTGCTCTTTATCTATCTGACCCTGACTCAAAATAGGCCCTCAGAGTTCTTTGTACATTATCTATTGTTTGATCCTTACTGCCTGATAATGATTAATGAGCCTGTATTCCTATGCAAAACAATGCAATAAAAGCCCATTGAGGAAAAGGCTCTTGGCCCTTCTCCTTTGAGAGATTGGCCACCTTTCCTCTCCAAGCAGATCATGTCTTGGTAGACATATTCTCATTCATGGCAGCTGGGATGGGGGGGCCCTGTGGGCAGAGCACTCCCCCACAGTAGGTCATCTGGGCAACTGCTCCACTAGCTGCCTGTTGATGAACACCAAGGACTAGATAAGAGTCACATATATTCATTCAACTTTTATTGAATGCAGGTTCACTCGAAGTAGAACATCAACATACATTAATATCCTACTCACACTCTAACAATCTAGGAGAAATATAACATACACACAGAAAAATTGATGGGGAATAATGAACATGAGTCTATGAGTTTCAGTCTGCAGGTCCAGGAGAGAGCACTGTGGACAAGGGAGATATCATCATCTTGCAAGGAAGGATCTCCAGAGCCAGGAGGGCAGCAGGGCAGACAAAGTCCTCAGTCCAATAGGACAGAGCCCCCAGTAGCTAATGCCAAAGGAGGTCAGCATGGCATGGAGCAGTGCTCTGGTGTGTGGAGCTCAACTGTCTCAGCAGTTGTCTGAGCAGCCTGCCTCAGTCATACCTTGAAAGTGGTGTACTCTACCCTTCTCGGTCTTTTTGATAAATGTCTTGGCACCCCTGATTACAAATGAGGAATTTTCCCAGGAGCCTATGGGTGGTACATAGTTGTTTTTGCTTGGCACCCATGATGGCAAGTGTAGAATTTTCCCAGGAGCCTATCTATGGATGGTCCTGCTCTGCAGACAGGGCAATTCTGATCACATGTACACATACCTTAGGTGTGTCTCCTTGACAAATGTATCTGCTCTGACTTAGTAGCTTCCCTCTTGAACGAAAGTGTCATGGCTGACTGACAGCCATCTTGGTTTACATGAGTGACTCCACTTAGTTTTATATACTTTATGCTATCTTGATCAGACCAAAGCAATTTTATCGGTCCTGCTCTCCACAGCTAAATTCTGTGATTGGCTTTTTGTGTTGGTTTTCTGACTGGGGCTATAATTCTCACCTTGATACTAGACCATCCTCAGAGTTCCAAACTGATTAGCTAGAGCCCTGATTCTCTAAAAAATCTTTTCTCCTGTCCTTGTCCCTTGGAGTTGGATCTTGCTCTGTATGGCTTCTTCTTTTTGTTGGCACCCTGCTCTAATTCTAATCGACTGTACTGCACCAGATCTTACTATCAAATATTTAGTTTGTGGCTTTCCTCTATCCCAGTTTAAAGACCAGATAAGGACTTGGATAAAGCCCAAGTTTACCTCCTTTGAATTCTGATTTGATGTGCTGACCACAACCTTGAAAGGATAGTCCTACAACTGAATTAATCCATAAAATTTCAGTCAGGGCCTTTCCAAGATTCTTTCCTACCTTTTTCATCTTCAGTCTACTGAGGTCCCAACATGCATCATAGTACAGTCTATATTAATTATAATAGCCAATATATCATAGTCAATTGGAGCTAAAAGGAATCTTACAAGTTATTTACATATGAGAAGACTGGGTGGCCCACAAAAAGGACTATACATATCAATGAAGTCTAAAAACTAAGCAATAACTAGCCACATATTCTTCAAGAGTGCCTTGGAAATAAAAACTGAAATGTAATAAACTGTTTTTAATGAGCCAATTCTGAATTCATATTTTTGTTCATCATAAAAAAGCCAAATGAATAAAGTTGAGGAAAAATGACTGTAATAGGACTGTCCAAAAAAAGGAGAAAGAGGAGGAATAATTTGAGGTCATGTGGATATAGAATTAATTTTGCTATGATGTCCCATGCCCTACAACCTCAATTCCGTTTTTCATTGTCTCATACACTAAATGACTGCCCTCATCCCTAAATCTTTCCAAGGAAAGTCTCCAAATAAAATCTCAAATTGTACTTGCTTAGTTACATTCCAATTCAATGACCAAAACAGCAAGGTACTGACCAAATCACAAAGGATTCCTGATTGTTATCAGTCCTGCCTTTATGCACAGAGGCTAACTGAAAGGAGAACTGAGGCACTTACGACAATTGCCCATGGAAAGAAAGGCCAAAACTTCCTATTATCATAGGCAAGTGGTGGTGGAGATCAAGTGGCAGTGGATATTTGTATAGAATTGACCTCGTCTGGCTAATCAGAACTATTTCCCTGTAGGAGTACAGTCCATATCTTGTGTGTGACTCCTGAACCAGACCATAACACAGCCAATCCAATCAGTTAAGGAATCTTAAGGAGCAACCAACGAATGCATTTTCTAAGTTTATGTGGCTACGAATTGTCATAAGACCATGAAAAAAATGGCTAAATCGATTTGATTAATCACAACTCAAGGTTCAGTGTAGCTACCACACATTGATATATATGAGGTCTGTCCAGATGGTATCCAGCCATGTAACATTAAAAAATAAAGACATTTATTGAAGTCGATACAAGATATAAGAAACATTCATTGTACAAAGGACAATGACACCTCAGTCCTCTTCAAAGTAGGCACATTGGGACCTCACACAGTTCTTCCAATCACCATCAGCTCCCTGTTGTATTTTCCTAAATCTCATACAGTCTGAAATCTCTTCCCTTTCAAAGGTGATTTTAGTTTTGGGAAAAGCCAGAAGTCTCACAGCACCAAATCTGGGCTGTGGGGGGTTGAGTTACCTGGGTGATTTGATGTTTTGCAAAACAAAACAAAACAAAACAACTCTACACCAAACGTGATGCACAAGCAGGCACATTGTTGTGATGAAGCCACCAATTGGCAGTTGCCTATAGCTACAGCCTTCTGAATCATGGAATAGTTTCTGTGGAGGAATGTTCAAGCTTAATGCAAAATTCAATGCAGATTCCTTACTTTAAAGAAGAATCTAAAACACCAGGTGAATGAGTAACTCTATTTGTGGTTCTCTTCCTCCTTTTTAGTACTGAGTTTCCTTGTCCAAAGGCCTATTGGATTTCTGCAACCCCACCCCCCATCTCTGTACCAGTCTTCTACACTTCAGTCTGAACATAAATAAATGAATAGGTGGATTGAGTACAGTATATGGGTTTGGGGTCCCGTATCACAATAACTCAACACTGACTCTTTTAAAAATTAGATTATACCATCTGGCTGGGCTCAGTAGAGATGATGCCTTCTTCCTCAACTCAATCCCCTGCTTTTCACAATCTGTTCTATTGATCAATGTTGCTCAAACTGGATACTCCCAGGATACATGAAGACTTTACAAAAATATGTCGGCAGGTTTTCTTTGTGTGGCTGTTTGTTTTTAACCAACTTCTAGATGTTTAACTTCCATGAGAAAGTGTATTACATTAATCATGAGATAGCAAATTCTTTTGTAAAGGGAAGTAGTTCTTAATGCCTGCTTTCAACAAAATCAGAGCAGGGCCTTACAAAGTGGTCATTTGCTCAATCACTACATATGATTTTGATGAAAGATCATTATGTAATTTCTTGAGATACTATTCAGGAAGTGCTTAATTGAATGATACTGTTTCAGCTAAACTTTGTTCATTCCCATCCACTTATGTAAACAGTCCCAAAGGCTCAGAGTCTTGCAGTCACAGGAAATAAGCAGTTTTAAAGTGTAAGTTTATACATGTTTTTGTGGCAGAGATTAGAATATCATGATGAAAGACTTTCAAGCATAAAACATATTACAGTAGGACACAATTCTGTGGGGTGGCTAGAATGAAAACAAGAGTTGAGTATAAAATGTCTAACTATTCAAAAGGAGTTTGTTCATGTATCTTTCAACTGAATAATGTTGGATGTCAAATTGCTGTGGTATTTGGTTCCACTTAATACATTTAAAAGAGGGAGACAACAATTTTATTTTTCAATATTAGCATTTGCAATATGCCAGAAGTTGCATTATTTGCAATATGTAAACTTTCATAAATTGTTCCATAACAAGTTGTTAGGTGTCACCTTTAAGCTATGTTACGAGGTGTGTGGTTTTAGAGGCTATGCAAGTAAAAATGTCTGAAAACTACTGTCATAGGTGGAGAATTAAGTAGGAGCTATTTAAACCCACTTGCAGCAGAGAGGTTCTTATTCCCTAGAGTTGCCAAGGATGGAGCAAATTGGAGCCATCACTAATGTGTTCCCTTTGCGAGCCAGGAAGAGGGACTCTTCACGGGCTAGACATGGGGCCATCTTTCCCAGTCACTTTCCCAGTGTCTCTTCCTTGCACCTCCTCTTCCCCACTTGCACCTTCACTCCCGTTCAGTCCCCTTTTAGTTACCCCTGCCTCCCATCTACTAACTGAAACTTCCATTAGGGCTTCTCACCTCCCATTGCCTGAATACAAATACTCCCACAATTAAGGAGAGGATAAACTCAAAAGAGCTATAAATTGATTTGTTCAGAAGACAAAAGGGAGAGGTTTTAATACAAGCAGCTGCTATGAGTGTCATGTGCTGAAGACTCACAGTTGCCGCTCTTCTCTGGAGAATTGCCCTGGGCTGATAGGCGCTGCCCACCAAGAAGGTTACACCCTAGTCTGGAAGCAACCCCTGACCAGAGATTGACTGATAAGAGCTTCAGAAGGCTGGCCCTTCGCCTTAATAGGAAGCAACGCTGCAGCATGGTTTATGCTCAAGCACCTTCCACCAGAGATCAAGTCAGCGTGGGGCTGTCCTTCCCAGCTCTGAAACCAAGCACAGGCATCTGCTCCTTGTTCTGCTCTATCAGGCATCTTTCCCCCCAAACAGACCAGGTTTAGTACACTGGAAATCTGTTGAAGTAAATTTCTCCTCCCAACACCAGCCAATTTTTTCTTCCCAATGCCAGCCCCTATGTTCTCAGACAGTAATAGAACTCTGTAGTGATTGTTAACTCTCCACCACCTGATCCCACTTTCATGTATGTGTACATTCAAAAGGCCTTGAACTCAGGGAACCTAGAGCATAAAGGAAAGGCTATTGCTTGTGAAACAATCATTCATCTATTTATTCATCCAAAGATATGTATTGAGGACTTAATGTATGTCAGATACTGTTCTGGGCTCTTAGGATAGAGACACCAGTTAACAAAATGAAGATCCTTGCTGTCATGAATCTTTCCCCACTCCTGGATTCTATCAGGGGAGCTCCAAGGTTGGGAGGTGGAAGCAAGGGGCTGCAGTATTAAAATGCAGTCATCGGACTAAATTAATGCAAAAGAGTAAAAGAGAAAAACATTCCATTCACAACCATTTTGCCAGGCTTAGCTTTGGGTTTTTAGCAAACTTCCATAACTAGACTTTCCTAAGTTAATATTACGCCAAATAAGCACATGACACTGAGGCTGCACTCTCAGTTATACATTCAGGGGTTTTCTGTTTCCTCAGATGATTTGCATCTCCTCTCTGTGATTATTGTAGATTGCAAAGGCATGAAGCTTTTTATATCTGAAATCATTTGCTCTTTATCATTCACAATTGTTTGTATTGGAGAAAAGCATCCCATCAAATACTGGTCATTTCTCACCAATTTCCTTTATTTTTTATTCTCTACTTTTATTTTCATTGTGAATATACCAATCTCATGACACTTGCAACACTTTCTGTACATTTGCACTCAATGGTGGTATAGGATTAGAGTTGCCAGATTTAGCAAATAGACCAGGCTGGTGTGGCTCAGTGGACTTGAGTGCCGGCTTTGTGAAACAAAGGTTCACTGGTTTGATCCCCAGTCAGGGCACATCCCCGGGTTGCAGGCCAGATCCCAATTGGGGGCGCATGAGAGGCAACCACACATTGCTGTTTCTCTCCCTCTCTTACTCCTTCCCTTCCCCTCTCTCTAAAAATAAATAAATCTTTAAGAAAAAAAGAGTTGCCAGACTTAGCAAATACGTTTAAGTTTAACTGGGAATTTCACAGAAATGTGTATATGTCCTGTGTGATATTGGGGACACAGTTGTACTTTGTATTTATATTATATTTATATTGCATATAAATGCATATTTATATATAGAATAGTTATACTATATTTACACTTAAAAATGACTGGTCATTTGTAAAATTCAAATGTAACCGGGCATCCTATATTTTATCTGGCAATTCTGTGCAAGGCTCATTTAAATTCATCAAGGTTCATTGACTGTCCATCACAAGCCATTCTCAAAGTGTGGTCCTGAGCCTGGTAGCATCAGTGTTACCAGGGAACTTGTTATGGATGCAAATTTTCAGGTTCACGTCAGACAAACTGAATGAATCAGAAACTCTGGACTTGGGGCCAAGCAATCTGTTTCAACAAGTCCACCACATATACTGACCTTTGGAAATGACTGACACACACAGAACTGCCAGTGTCCAGCCCGGGTCTCGCCAGTTCGCCCATGGTGCAGCTCCTACAAAGTTGGCTGCTGCAGCCTCACAGTTGGCCCCTGTTCTCTGGGGAATTGCCCTCAGCTGTCAAAGCTGCCTTTCCTGGGCAGTTGTGTCCCAGTTTGGGGGAAGCCCCAAAAGTTTGAACCACTACTGGAGGTACAGAAGGCAGACTTCACGATGCAAATGGGTACAGCGCTGCAGTGTGGTTTCTGCTCCAGAGCCCTAACTTTGTGGATTAGACCAAGGCTAGACTTTATCTGCAACGTCTTTTCCTGGTTCTTTTCTCCCTCCCTGTCCCATTCCTCTCATTCACTTGCAGGTGTTCCTTAAAGAGCATTCTCTTAACACCTCACTTGTAACCAATCCCTCCTCCTGCACACTCTGACACAAGATGGATGGTGCTAACAATGTTTGTAAAATATTCTAAACACAGACAATTCAGCAAGCTGTTGGCAGAACAAGACTAAAATGGAACAGGTAACCACTGATGCTCTTTGAAGATAAGGAAAAAGGGTTGCAATGTTTTAAATATCAGATGTTTGAAAACTGTCGTTCAATTGCTGTCTCCATTCCCCTCATTATTCTTCCCTGACCTACCCACACCACCTCCAACATTCAATCCTCCTCCCTACTCCCTGTTGTTTTTGTCCATGGGTCCTTTGTACATGTCCCTTGATTTGACACTTCTTCTTTCACCAGTTAATATCCTCCCCAGTCTCCTCTGGTTACTGTCCATTTGTTCTTAATTTCAAGGTCTTGGGTTATATTTGGCTTGCTTGCTTGTTTTGTTGATTAGGTTAACACTAATCAACACAACTCTTAAAGGTGAGATGATATGGGATTTGTCCCTCACCACCTGACTTATTTCACTTAGCATAATGCTCTCCAGTTCCATCCATGCTGTTGTAAAGAATAGGAGCTCCTTCTTTCTGCTGCATAGTATTCCATTGTGTAAATGTACCATAGCTTTTTGAATACCTGGAACCATGTTCTATTATCACAGATACAGTTTATGAATCAGTAAAGGTGCCTACTTCCTTCACTGAACTCAAGATCCAGAACCCTGTCTTCTTTATCTAATAGCATAATGCTTACCTAGCATACTTCCTGGCATCACCAAAGGTGATCAATGAATGTTTATTGAATTTTATTGATTATATAAACATTAACTGTTTGTAGTTATTTACATGTGGAAATAAAATTTCAGTAATTATGCTTTATTAAACCTTATCTTTTGTTCATTTAAATTTCATATATTTAGCTAACATTTTTTAGATTTTATTTCTTTATATTTGAGAGTGGAAAGGAGGGATAATTAGAGGGAGAGAATCATTGATCAGTTGCCTCACATATGTGCCCTAACTGGGGACTGAACCTGCAACTCAAGCATGTGCCCTGATCAGCAATTGAACTGGTCACCCTTTGCTTTGCAGGACAATACCCAAACAACTGAGTCACACCAGTTAGTGCTATTTAGTTTGCATTTTAAGGAAAAAAGAAAATACATGGTTTTCTCATGTATGCGTAAATCTTCTTAAACTATGCTGCAGATATTTTTTATTTGAAAAACAGTAATAATAATGAAATGACCTAAAATTTTTACCACATGGATTATTAGATAGCTATCAGCACAGTAACTCCATCAATGTGAAACATATTCAAGATTTATAAATTTATGCTCTGTTTAGCCAGTAATTTTCTAAATTGGTTCTACATGATTATTAAAATTAGCCCATTGTCATTTGCCCATTAAATGTCAATTCACGTTGATCATTTTTTTTCTGATAAAGTTACCAAGATCAGCAGGAATTGCTGACTAGAAAAGGATTTTCCATAATGATATTCAAGGATTCATTCAGCCCCCAAATCTGAATGATCCACTGCTTTGAATGTTATAAAGAATTTGTTTTTGTTTCTCTTCCTTTGGGGTAGGCATAATATAAAGGAGAACTTTCATTTCTAAAATGGCATATGTAGAAGAGATTTTTTTTCTTTATAGAGCAAGTGTGTGGTACATGGTTATTATTCATGTCTTTTAGGAAATCAGTACCACAAATGAGAGTACAATGACAGCTGAACATAAGCCTTTCAAGACTGAGAATTGTAAGTTCTAACTTCACTCAGTTCTAACTTGCTTTATGATGCTGAGTCTTGTTTTTCTCCCCTTAACTGTTAAAGGAAGAAAAACTTGAAGTATTTTTCTACTAATGTCTTCAGAATTGAAGGTAATAACAACTCTCTGGCATCAATTAGTAGGGAACAACATATTAGTGATTCTTGTGTTTTCACCATTTCTCTCAAAGGAATAAGAGAAGCTTGATCTGAAAATTGAAAATAGACACATGAAGAAAGATGCACTAAAACTTCAATACCCAAACTACAGCAACAACAATAGAAAAACAAAGAGGTTGAATATTACTCACTTGAGAGTAGTTACAACCATTCCTTCAGTGGAGAAATTTGCAGTTATAGTTCATGAAAAAATTGCAAGATGTGTATCTTTTAATTCAATGATCCTTAGGCTTTAGTTGTGTATAATAACTGCTCAGGAACTTGTCATAATTCATATTTCAGGTCCCTACCTGTGAAGATTCCGATGCAAAACCAATACAGATGGTCCCCAACTTATAATGATCCTGCTTATGATTTTTCAACTTTACAGTGGTATGAAAGCAATATGTATTCAGTAGAAACCATATTTTGAATTTTGAATTTTGATGTCTTTCTGGGAGAGCGATATGAGGTATGATACTCTCTTGTGATGTTGGGCAGTGTCAACAAGATAATTTTGGTGAACTGTAGGTTAATGTAAGTGTTTGAGCATGTTTAAGGTAGGATAGGCCTTATGCTGTTCAGCTAATTAGGTATATTAAATGCATTTTTGATTTACCATATTTTAAACTTACTATGGGGTTATGTCCCGACAGACTCATAATAAGTGGAGGAGCACCTGTATTTGAAATTGGGATCTAGCTCTGTTCTCAATAGGGGGTTTCTCTTTTTTTTAATATTAAGATACAATTCCCATACCATACAAATTCATCCATGCAAAATGTACAGTCTAAGCTTACAACTTCACCCATGTAAAATGTACAGTTTAAGGCTTTTTTTTGTATATTCACAAAGTTGTTTAACCATCATCACATTCTTATTTGAATATTTTGATCACCTTAAAAGTATACCTATTAGTAATCACTCTTATTCATCTTTTCCACTAGGCCCTGACCACTGCTAATTTACTTGCTGTCTCTATAGATTTGCTTATTCTGGACATTTCATTTAAATGGAGTCAAGTGTCCTTTGTGTCTGGTTTCTTTCTCTTAGTATAGTGTTTTGAAATTTCATCTATGTACTTCATTCTTTTTAGTGCCAAATAATATTTTATTTTGTTTATGCATTCATCAGTCAATGGACATTTAGACTGTTTTCATTTCTTGATTATTATGAATAATGTTTATATGAACATTCATGTTAAAGTTTCTGTATGGCCATCATTTATAAGCATTTTATTTTTTAAACTAGAAAGCTTTATTAAATTGAGTGAATATTTCTATTCAAATACTCTTGTAACTAGCTGCTGATGCGCTATAAAAAACCATAATTGGAGTGACCCATTAAAACATTGGCTGGTGACTGGTGAGGGTTAAAGTCTTTCAGAGGATCTTGGATGACAAAATAGTTCACATTCTGTGGCCATAGGAAAAGACAAAACAAAGACCAAAGAAAGAATGCAACTCTTTACCTCATTAAATATAAAATATATAGAAATAAGTAACTGTAAGAAACAAACCAGACCACCATAAAGCATCTGATCTCATCTATCTTCTGACATGGCCAAAACATAGTTAATTACAGTGGTTTGGAAACAATAGTAGGAAAATTCAACTGAAGTTAACTTGACCAGTTCATTGTGTGAGAAAAATATCAAAATGCTTAAGAAGAAGTGGATTCTTGAGACTAAGAAATAAACCTAAAAATAAATTAGAGAAGAGGAGAAATGCAATTTTCTCCCTGTACATCCTGCAAGTACAGTGTGAAATTCACACAAAGCCTTAGCTACACTATGATGTTGCTTAACTATGCCTTCCAGCTTTTCCTTGTGTCATATGTGGAGCTTATGCACAACTCTCTGGGTTAAACCAAGCCTAGTTATTCGACCTTTCAAACACTCCCTTAAATGCATGAAAGAACAAAATTTATAAGAGTCCAAATATCATCCACATAGCTCTTAGTCCTAGAATGTTTAATCACTAGGAACTTAGGCTTTATTATTTCTCTTATAATTAAAAAAATAATCCTTCAAATTTACTGGCCCCTTGTTTAGCCATGTTTCATAAGTAACCCCAAAAATCAATCATGTTTTAATATTATATTACTAGCATGTGTACACCCCAGTGATTATATATTTTATAACTTACTATGTCATCACCCCAATAAATCATTTACCCATCTGATACCATGTATAGTTATTAGAATATTATTGACTATATTCCCTATGCTGTATTTTACATCTCAGTGACTATTCTGTAACTACCAGTTTGTACTTCTTAATCCCATCACCTTTTTCTCTCATCCCCACCTCAATTCCCCTCCCATCTGGCAACTGTCAGAATATTCTCTGTATCCATGAGTCTTGTTTTTTTCTTGGATGATATTGTCATTTTATTCTTTATATCTTTGATCTTTTCCCCCTTTTCTTAAAAAAGACCTTTAACATTTCATATAATACTGGTTTGGTTTGTCTGGGAAGCTTTTTATATGTCCTTTGATTTTAAATGATAGCTTTTGCCACTCCATCATTTGAATATTGTATTGTTGAACACAAAATACAATATATAGATAATGTATTATAGAAGTGCATACTTGAAACCTATATAATTTCATTAACCAATGTTACCCAATAAATTAAATAAAAATAAAATAAAAACAAAAACTTTACAGACACAGAGGGGAAATGGATGGCAAGAGCAGACACTAAAGCAGGGGTGTCAAACTCATTTTCACTGGGGGCCACATCAGCCTCCCAGTTGCCTTCAAAGGGCTGAATATAATTTTAGGACTATATGAATGTAACTACTCCTTAACAGTTAAGAGAGAGCTTGGCACTGCCACTGGGTAGAAACAATGTGCCAGCTGGATAAACAAGGTAAAGGGCAGGATTCGGCCTGTGGGCCTTGTGTTTGCCACCTGTGCACTAAAGGGTAAAGGGAACCAAATTTATGGTGACAGAAGATGATCTGAAATTGGGCAATGGGCACACAATGCAATATACAGATCATGTAACATAGAAATGTACGCTTGAAACCTATATAATCTTAATAACCAATGTCACCTGAATACATTTAATAAAAAATAAAAATAAAAGAAATGATAGCTTTGTTGGGTAGAGTAATCTTTTTTTGGTGCCAATTTAAATAGTTTATTTAAGACATCACATTTTCCACTTTACAATACAGTGCTTATAAAGTGCATTATTTCCCTGTGCACATAGTCCATGTTCAAGTATCAAGAACGCTGTTTTATTATACAGCAGCTCAACTTTTAAAACTTCCATGGAATTTGCTACAAATTTGGGTCCTTCAATATTTTGTGTGGAACAATGCTAAATCTATGCAAGAGATTGGCTTAATCAACCTCTTCAATGGTGGGCCCAGAGGAGGCACCCCCAGATGGAGGGGCTCCACCCCCAGGGAAGCCCCCAGGCATTCCTCCTGGCATGCCGCCTGCACTCTGGTACAGCTTAGTGATGATTGGGTTGCAGACCTTTTCCAGCTTTTTCTGCTGATTTTCAAATTCTTCCTTATCTGCAGTCCGATTCTTATCAAGCCAGTTAATGATTTTGTTGCACTTGTCAAGGATCTTCTGTTTGTCCTCATCATTGATCTTGCCTTGAAGCTTTTCATCTTCAACAGTTGCTTTCATGTTGAATGCATAGGATTCAAGGGAGTTCTTGGAAGACATCTTGTCCCGCTGTTTCTCGTCTTCAGCTTTGTACTTCTCAGCTTCCTGGACCATGAGCTCAATGTCTACCTTGCTCACATGACCTTTGTCATTAGTGATGGTGATCTTGTTCTCTTTTCCTGTACTCTTATCCACAGCAGAGACATTAAGGATGCCATTGGCATCAATGTCAAAAGTGACTTCAATCTGAGGAACACCACGAGGTGCAGGAGGTATGCCTGTGAGTTCAAATTTGCCAAGCAGATTGTTATCCTTGGTCATGGCATGCTCACCTTCATAAACCTGGATGAGCACCCCGGGCTGGTTGTCCGAGTAGGTGGTGAAGGTCTGCATCTGCTTGGTGGGAATGGTGGTGTTGCATTTTATAAGGACAGTCATGACCCTGCCTGCAGTCTCAGTGCTCAGGGAAAGAGGAATGATGTCCAGCAGCAGCAAATCTTGAACATTTTCAGATTTGTCTCCAGAGAGGATGGCTGCCTGGACAGCTGCACCATAAGCAACAGCCTCATCGGGGTTGATGCTTTTATTCTGCTCCTTTCCATTGAAGAAATCCTGCAGGAGTTTCTGAATCTTGGGGATATGGGTAGAACCCCCTACCAGGACAATATCATGGATCTGGGACTTGTCAAGCTTGGCATCCCGAAGAGCTTTCTCTACTGGGTCCAGGGTGCCATGGAAAATGTCAGCATTCAATTCTTCAAACCGGGCACGGGTGATTGAGTTATAGAAGTCTATTCCTTCATAGAGTGAATCAATCTCAATACTGGCCTGGGTGCTGGAATAGAGAGTGTGCTTAGCTCATTCACAAGCAGTACAAAGACGATGAACAGCTCTCTTATTCTCACTGATGTCATTCTTATGCTTGCGCTTGAACTCTGCAATGAAATGGTTGACCATTCAGTTGTCAAAGTCTTCTCCACCTGAGTGAGTGTCACCAGCTGTAGATTTGACCTCAAAGATTCCATCTTTAATTGTGAGAATCGACACATTGAAAGTGCCACATCCCAAGTCAAAGATCAGCACATTTCTTTCAGCTCCAACCTTCTTGTCTAAGCCGTAAGCAATAGTGGCAGCAGTTGGCTCATTGATGATTCTAAGTACATTGAGACCAGCAATAGTCCCAACATCTTTGGTAGCCTGACACTGAGAGTCATCGAAATAAGTAGGTACTGTGACGACAGCATTGGTAACAGTCTTTCCAAGGTAGGCTTCTGCAATTTCCTTCATCTTTGTCAAAACCATAGATGAAACCTCTTCTGGATAGAAGCTTTTTGTCTCTCCCTTGTATTCTACTTGCACCTTGGGCCTGCCAGCATCATTCATGACCATGAAAGGCCAGTGCTTCATATCAAATTGGACAACAGCATCATCAAATCTATGTCCAATCAAGCATTTGGCATCAAACACCATGTTGGTGGGGTTCATTGTGACCTGATTCTTTGCAGCATCAGCGATAAATTGTTCGGTATTGGTAAAGGTGACATAACTTGGGGTGGTTTGGTTTCCCTGATCATTGGCAATTATTTCCACTTTTCTGTGCTGGAAGACACCCACACAAGAGTAGGTGGTGTCAAGATCAATGCCAACTGCAGATCCCTTAGACATGGTTGCTTAGTATGCGCACGGCCTGAAAACACCCACACCTGGACAGCTCCCCCATGTTCAATTGGGTAGAGTAATCTTGGTTGTAGGACTAGCTTTTCATTGCTTTGAATATTTCTTACCAATCCCTTCTGGACTGCAACATTTCTGTTCAGAAATCAGCTGACAGTTTTATGGGAGCTGCCTTGTAAATAACTAATTGCTTTTCTCTTGCTACTTTTAAGATTCTGTCTTTGTCTTTAACCTTTGGCATTTAATTATGATGTGTCTCAGTGTAGGCCTTTTGGGGTTCATCTTGTTTGGGATTCTCTGCTCTTCCTGGACTCATATGTCTTTCACCAGGCTAGGGAAGTATTCAGTCATTATTTTTTTCAATTTCTTGCCCTCTCTCCTTCTGGCAGCCCCATGATGCAAATATTGGTATGCTTGAAGTTGTCCTAGAGGCTCTTTATACTATCCTCATTTTGGGGGGTATTATTTTTTTCTATTGAGTGTTTTTTTTTTTTTTTTGCTTCCTAATATTCCAAATCATTGATTTAATTCTCAGCTTCATCTTCTCTGCTGTTGAATCCTTGTAAATTACTCATTTCAGTTAGTGTATCCTTCATTTCTGACTGGTTTTTAAATGGTTTCATGTCCTTTTTTTATGCTGTTCAAGTTCTCACTAAGTTCATCTACCATTCCTCTAGTTCATTGAGCATCTTTATAACCAGTGTTTTGAACTCTGCATCTAGTAGATTGCTTATCTCCATCTTGTTTACTTGTTTTCTGGAGTTTTCTTCTGTTTTTTTTTTTTTTTCCCATTTGGGACATGTTTCTTTGTCTCCTAATTTTTGCAGCCTCCTTGTGTTTGTTTCTATATATTAGGTAAATCTGTTAAGTCTCATGGGCTTGGTAGAGTTGTCTAATGTAGTAGATGTCCTTTGGGTCCAGTGGCACAGCCTCCCTGTTCACCTAAGCTGAGCAATCTAGGTGAATATCTCCATGTAGACTGTGTACACCTTCCTGTTGTAGTTGAGCTTTGATTGTTTTGTGCACACCAACGGGAGAGATTTACCCCCAGGCTGATTGGCTGCAAAGTATGGCCACAACCACTGTGGACAATCAATTGTGCAGGGGCCCATCCCATGTAGCAGGACTTACTTCAGTGCATCTCTGGTGCTCACTGAGTCTGCCTGACCTTTTAGAAAGTCACTTGTGGAGGTGGTTGAGTAATGCTTCAACATAGTCTGAAGCTGTGCACTAGGTACACTGGCTCTGAAGCCTCCTGGGAGGTGTGGCTCAAGGTCAGCCACCACATGTGTTCTGCCCTGGGTTTCCCAACTTGAGCTAAAGGTGATCTGTACATGGCTGCTACTTGTGCTAGGCTTGGAGGTGCCTGGGAGAAACAAAGCTACAAAACAAGGCCAGTCACCACTAGTGCTGGGCCTGGTACCACTAGGCTAAAGGTTTCCGACATGCCCAGGCCAGTTGCTACTTGTTTGAGAGATTTTAGGAAAGTCTGAAACATGAACCAAGATAGGCCATTCATATGTGAAAGCCACTGGAAAGAGCTTGCATGGGCCTGAAATTTGAGTGGGTTGTGGTGTCAGAGAATCACCAGGGCCTGGAAAAAGTTCAAAGTTAAGGGACAGAAAAGGGGTCAGCAAACAAGAGCTAGCAATTTTCAAAAATGTAGAAAGATAATTTATGCAAAACACTCTCTGAAAAAATATATATATAAGGAGATAGGGAAGGATCAAATAATTTGAGTATTCAGAAAAGATTAAAAATGAGAATAAAAGCCATACATGTGGTGAGAACCCTTGGTGACATTTAATTCAAGTCACAAATATTTCTTGCATATCTATGTACTTAAGGGACTTCTGGCCAAGATGGAGGCATAGGTGGACACACTGTGTCTCCTCGCAAAACCAAAATTAAGGACAACAAGGATTTAGAAACAAGAAAACAATCAGAACTGAGAGAAAAAATTGAGCTGTACAGAGGTCAGACAACCATTCATCCATTCATCCAGACCAGTAAGGGGGGCGAGTGGCAGCAAGAGGTTGGCAGACCAGGTATGCAGGCAGCTGCTGGCAGACTCAGGCCTGCAGGTGGTGGCTGGAAGGCCCCAGGCACACAGAAGGTGCCTGGAGGACCCCAGGCGCAAGGCAGCTGGATGACCAGGCAGTCCCACATTTGCAGACAGATAATCCAGGCGAAAATGGGGAATAAGACAGAACTCGAAACCCAGGGCCCCATCGCAGGGAAGTAAAATCTGAAAACACCGAGATCCCACCCCCACATACAGTGCCACAACCCAGTAACTGAGCTGCCCCACCCGGGGGAACACCTAAAGCTCCGCCCCTCTCTACACAACAGCCGAGACAGGACCAAATAAAAAAATAATAATAATAACCAAAAATGGCTCAAATGGGAAAACACATCAGAGCCTCAGAGCCAATTCATCTAAGTGACCAAGAGATAGCCAACCTAACAGAGGCACAATTCAAAGCACTGGTGATCAGGATGCTCACAGAATTGCTTGATTTAGGTTGCAAATTAGATGAACAAATGAAAGCTACAATAAGTGAAATGAAGGAAAACACACAGGGAACCAATAGTGATGGGAGGAAAAATGCGATTCAAATCAACGGAGTGGGCCAGAAGGAAGAAACAACAACCAAACAGAAAACAAGGAAGAAACAAGAATTCAAAAAAATGAGGAGAGGCTTAGGAACATCCAGGACATCTTTAAATGTCCCAACATCCAAATTATAGGGGTACCAGAAGGGGAAGAGGAAGAGCAACAAGAGGAAAACTTGTTTGAACAAATAATAAAGGAGAACTTCCCCAATCTGGCAAAGGAAATTGACTTCCAGGAAGTTCAGGAGCAACAGAGTCCCAAAGAAGTTGGACCCAAGGAGGAACACACCAAGGCACATCATAATTAAATTGCCTGAGATTAAAATGAAGGAGAGAATTCTAGAAGCAGCAAGGGATAAGGGTATAGTCACCTACAAAGGAGTCCCCATCAGACTGTCAGCTGATTTCTCAAAAGAGACCTTCCAGGCAAGAAGGGGCTGGAAAGAAGTATTCCAAGTCATGAAAGTCAAGGACCTACATACAACACTGCTCTACCCAGCAAAGCTGTCATTTAGAATGGAAGGGCAGGTAAAGTGCTTCTCAGATAAGGTCAAGTTCAAGGAATTCATCATCACCAAGCCCTTATTATATGAAATGTTAAAGGTACTTCTCTAAGAAAAAGAATTTAAAAAATATGACAGTAAAAAGGCAGCAAACTCACAGATATTAACAACCACACCTAAAACAAAAGCAAACTAAGGAAAGAACTAGAATAGGAACAGAAACACAGAAATGGAGATCATATGGAGTGTTAGCAACAGGGGAGTGGGAGGAGGAGAGGGGGGGAAAGGTACAGAGAATAAGTAGCATAGATGGTGGGTAGAAAATAGACAGGGGAGGGCAAGAATAGTGTGGAAAACGTAGAAGCTAAAGAACTTATGACACATGGACATAAACTAAAGGGGGGATGTGGGTGGGAGGGGGTCTGCAGGGTGGGGAGGAATGATAGGGGAGAAATGGGACAATTGTAATAGCATAATCCATAAAATATAATTTAAAAAATTTCTATGTACTTAGCATCAGAGACTGGGAAACAACTTAATGGAGATTGTAGTCTAAAAGAAGAAAGACAAGTAAACTTAATTACAAGACAATCTGTTAAATTTACCGTAGAGAATAACTAGGGTACTAATGTAGCACATAAGAAGGTCCACCAATCCCATGTATGAGGATTCTGGAAGGTTTTTTAGAGGAATTGAAGTTTAAACCAGGACCTACAAGATGAGTTGGGATAAGATAAGTGAGCAGCAAGGGGTGATCCAAGCAGGAAAAACCTGATGTGGTGGTATGGAGAGAAAAGAAATTATGACCACTCAGGTAACTGAAAGAGGTTGTGGTCTGAGTGAGTGATTTTTGTACAGATAGAGTTGAAGAAGTTAGTAGGGGCTGGATAATTAAGAACATTACAGAGCCATGTCAAAAATTTGACTTTAATTCAAATTGTTGCTGGGAAGCTGCTGAAGGGTTTAAGCAGGAGAATGACATAATTCAGTATGTTTTAAAATATCCCTCTGATTGTATGTGCACAGAGGCAAGATGAAGGTCAAGTTGACCAATTAGGAAGCCATAATAGCAGTTTCAGAGAGAGGTGATGGCATCACTAGAAATAGAGAGGAGTGTGTGGAGTCAATAAATATGCAGGAGTTAGAATGAATAGTTTTTGGTAGTTGGTAGTGGGAGATTTGGAGAGAGAAGAGCCAAGAATAAAACCAAGATTGTTGGCTTGTACAACTGCATGGACGTTGATACAGGAAACACTGGTTAAGAAGTAGTGTTTTTTTTTTTTTTCATTTTTAAAAATTTTATTGTTGTTCAGTATAGTTGTCTACCTTTTCCCCCTACTTCTCCCCCCACCACAGCTATCCCCATCTCCCTCCCCTGATTCCACTCCCACGTGGTTTTGTCCATGTGTCCTTCACACTTCCTCCTGAAAATCCTTCACACTTTTACCCCCACCATCCCCACCCACCTCCACTCTGGTTAGTGTTCCATGGTTCTTAATTTCAATGTCTCTGGTTATATTTTGCTTGCTTGTTTGTTTTGTTGATTAGGTTCCATTTAAAGGAGAGATAATATGGTATTTGTCTTTCAATGCCTGGCTTATTTCACTTAGCACAATGCTCTCCAGTTCTATATGTGCTGTCGTGAAAGGTAGGAGGTCCTTCTTTCTTTCTCCTGCATAGACCTCCATTGTGTAAATGTAGCATAGCTTTTATCCATTCATTTACTGATGGGCATTTAGACTGTTTCCAAAACTTGAATACTGTAAATTGTGCTACTGTGAACATTGGGGTGTATAGATTTTTTTTGGATTGGTGTTTCAGGGTTCTTAGGATATAATCCCAGCAAGGGAATTGCCAGGTCAAAAGGCAGATTTATTTTCAGTTTTCTGAGGAAATTCCATACTGTCTTCCACAGTGGCTATGCCAGTCTGCATTCCCACCAACAGTGCAATAGGATTCCCTGTACTCCACAACCTCTCCAACACTTGTTGCTTGTTGCTTTATTTATGATGGCCATTCTGACCAGTATGAAGTGGTAGCTCGTTGTGGTTTTAATTTGCATCTCTCTGATAGCTAGCAATATTGAGCAACTTTTCATGTATCTCTGGATGCTCTCTATGTCATCCTTGGAGAAGTGTCTGTTTAAGTCCTTTGCCCAGTTTTTTTCTTTATTTTAATTGTTATTCTTTTGCAGTTTTCTCTCTTTTACTCCCATCTCAGCCCACTGCCCCAGCCCTCCCCACCTTCTTCCCATTTCCACCCTCCCTAGTTTTTGTCCATGTGTCTTTTATACTTGTAGCTCTAAACCCTTCCCCTTTCCCCCTGAAATTCCCTCCCCTCTCCCCTCTGGTGTCTGTCAGCCTATTCTCAATTTCAAAGTATTTGGTCATATTTTGCTTGTTTGTTTGTTTTGTTCATTAGGTTCCTGTTAAAGATGAGATCATATGCTATTTATCCTTAATTGCAAGGCTTATTTCCCTTAGCATAATGCTCTCCAGCTCCATCCATGCTGTTGCGAAGGGTAGGAGCTCCTTCTTTTTTTCTGCTGCATAAAATTCCATTGTGTAAATGTACCATAGTTTTTGGATCCATTCGTTTACTGATGGCCATGTAGGTTGCTTCCAACACTTGGTTATTGTAAATTGTGCTACTATAAACATTGGGGTGCATAGGTTCTTTTGGATTGGTGTTTCAGCGTTCTTAGGATATAGTCATGGCAGTAGAATTGCTGGGACAAAATCCATTTTTAGATTTCTTATAAAATTCCATACTGCTTTCCATAGTGGTTGTACCAGTCTGCAAACCCACCAAGAGTGCACTAGGGTCCCCTTTTCTCCACAACCTCTCCAACAGTTGCTGTTTGTTGCTTTGTTTATGATGGCCATTCTCACTGGTGTCAAGTGGTATCTCATTGTAGTTTTAATTTGCATCTCTCCGATAGCTAGCGATATCGAGTATCTTTTCATGTGTCTCTGGATCCTCTGTATGTCCTCCTTGGAGAAGTGTCTGTTCAAGTCCTTTGCCCAGTTTTTAATTGAGTTGCTTGTCTTCTTAGAATGGAGTTGCTTAAATTATTTGTATATTTTGGAGATTAAACCCTTGTCTGAGGTATCATTGGCAAATATGTTGTCCCATACAGTCGGTTCTTTTTATTTTAATACTGTTTTCTTTGTGCAGAAGCTTTTTATTTTGATGAGCTCCCATTTGTTTATTCTTTCCTTTATGTGCCTTGCTTTAGGGGACATATCAGTAAAAATGTTGCTACATGGAGTATCTGAGATTTTCCTGCCTATGTTCTCCTCTAGGACTTTAATGGTGTCATGGCTTATATTTAAATCTTTTATTGACCTTGATTTTATTTTTGTGTATGGTGTAAGGTGGTGCTCAAGTTTCATTTTCTTGCACGTAGCTGTCCAGTTCTCCCCACACCACTTATTGAAGAGGCTATTTTTACTCCATTTTATGCTGCTGCCCCCTTTGTCAAATATTAATTGACAGTAGAGTCTTGGGTTTATATCTGGGCTCTCTGTTCTATTCCACTGGTCCACGTGCCTGTTTTTATGCCAGTACCAGGCTGTTTTGATTACAGTGGCCTTATAATACAGTTTGGTATCAGGTATTGTGATCCCTCCTACTTTGCTCTTCTTTCTCAAGATTGCTGCAGGTATTCTAGGTGATTTATTGTTCCATATAAATTTCTGAAGTGTTTGTTCTATGTCTGTGAAATATGATATTGCTACATTAATAGGTATTGCACTGAATTTGTAAATTTCTTTGGGAAGTATGGACATTTGATGATGTTAATTCTTCTGATCCATGAACACAGTATGTGTTTCCATTTGTTTGTGTCTACCTTGATTTCTTTCTTCAGTGTTGTGTAGTTTTCTGCATACAGGACTTTTACCTCCTTGGTTAGGTTTATTCCTTGGTATTTTATTTTTTTTTTTTTTGCTATATCGAAGGGGATTTTTTTCCTGATTTCTGCTTCTGCTGTTTCATCCAGTATACAAAAATGCCTTTGATTTCTGGATATTGACTTTGTATCCGACTGTTTGGCCTAATTCATTTATTAGGTCGAGCAGTTTCTGGGCCGAGTCTACAGGATTTTCTATGTACACTATCATGTCATATGTAAACAATGATAGTTTTGTTTCTTCCTTTCTGAGTTGGATGCCTTTTCTTTCCTTTTCTTGTCTAATCACTGTGGCTAAGACTTCCAATACTATATTGACTAGAAGTGGTGAAAGTGGATAACCTTGTCTTGTTCCTGGTCTTTGTGGAGAAGATTTTAGTTTTTGCCTGTTGAGTACAATATTGGCTGTAGGTTTCTAATATATTCCCGTTATTATGTTGAGGAATGCTCCATCAATTCCGACTTTGCTGAGTGTTTTTATCATAAATTGGTGTTGTACCTTATCAAATGATTTTTCCGTATCTATTGAGATGATCATGTGATTTTTGTCTTTGCTTTTGTTTATGTCATGTATTACACTTACTGATTTGCGAATGTTGAACCATCCTTGCATCCCTGGAATGAATCCCACTTGTCCATGGTGTATGATCTTTTTACTATATTGTTGGATGCTGTTTGCCAATATTTTGGTGAGGATTTTAGCATCTATGTTCATCAGCGATATTGGCCTGAAGTTTTCCTTCTTTGTTGTGTCTGTATCTGGTTTTTGGATTAGAATGATGCTGGCTTCATAAAAAGAATCTGGGAGGCTTCCATCATTTTGGATTTTTTTGAATAGTCTGTGAAGGATAGGGGTTAGCTCTTCCTTAAATGCTTTGTGGAATTCTCCTGTGAAACCATCTGGTTCAGGGCTTTTGTGTGTCGGGAGTTTTTTGATTACTGCTTCAATTTCATCAACTGTTATTGGTCTGTTCAGGCTTTTTGTTTCTTCTTCATTGAGTTCTGGAAGATTATATTTTTCTAGAAACTTGTCCATTTCACCTAGGTTTTCAAATTTCTTGGCATATAGTTCTTCATAGTAATTCCTTACAATCCTTTGTATTTCTGCGGTGTCAGTTGTAATCTCTTCTTTCATTTCTGATTGTGTTTATTTGAGTCCTCTATCTTTTTTTCTTGATGATCCTCCTTAAAGGCTTGTCGATTTGGTTGATCTTTTCAAAGAACCACCTCCTGGATTCATTGATTTTTTTAAATTTTGCTTTTAGTCTCTATGTCATTTAGTTCTGCTCTCATTTTGGTTATTTCCTTCCTTCTACTTGCTCTGGGCTGTCTTTGTTGTTGATCCTTGAATTCTTGTAGGCATAGGGTTCGGTTGTTTGTTTGAGATGTTTCTATCTTTTTTAGTTAGGCCTGTATCGCTATAAACTTCCCTTTGAGGACTGCCTTCACTGTGTCCCATAGGTTTTGGATTGTTCTGAGTCTGTTTTCATTTCTTTCCAGAAACTTTTTGATTTCTTCCCTAATTTCATTCTTAACCAATTCATTGTTTAATAGCATGCTATTCAATCTCCATGTTTTTGAGGGTTTTGGGTTTTTCCCCTTGTGGTTGATTTCTAGTTTCAGTCCCTTGTGGTCAGAGAAAATGCTTGGTATGATTTCAATTTTATTGAATTTGTTGAGACTTGATTTGTGTCCTATCATGTGGTCTATCTTTGAAAATGTTCCATGTACATTTGAAAAGAAAGTGTATTTCGTTTCTTTGCGATGAAGGGCTCTCTATATATGAGTTAAGTCCATTTCCTCTAGAGTGTTGTTCAATGCCACAATATCTTTGTTGATATTTTGTTTAGGAATATCTGTCCTTTTTTGAGAGTGGGGTGTTAAAATCTCCTAGTATAATTGTGTTGCTGTCAATATCTTTTATGAAGTCCTCTAAGATTTTCTTGATGTATTTAGGTGCTCCTCCATTAGGTGCATATATATATTTACAATGTTTATGTTTTCTTGGTGGATTCTACCCTTCAGTATTACGAAGTGACCTTCTGGTCACCATAAAGAAGAACCTTTATGGTTCTTCTTTTGAAATCTATTTTGTCTCATATGAGTACTGCTACCCTGGTTTTTCTTTTTTCCTGTCCATTGCTTGGAAAATTTGTTTCCAGCCCTTCACTTTCAGTCTGTGTAGGTCCTTTGTTCTGAGGTGGGTCTCTTGTAGGTAGCATATGTGTGGGTCATGCTTTCTTATCCATTCAGCTATTCTATGTCTTTTTATTGGAACATTTAATCCATTTAGATTTAATGTTATTATTGATAGGTACTGATTCATTGCCATTTTCGTACCTGTGTTCCTCTCCCTCCCCCCTCCATCTCTCTCTCTCTCTCTCTCTCTCTCTCTCTCTCTCTCTCTCTCTCTCTCTCTCTCTCTCTCTCTCTCCCCCCCCCCTTCCTTTCCTTAAAGCAGTCCCTTTAGTATCTCTTGCAGAATTGGTTTGGTATAGTTGTATACTGTTAGACTTTTTTGTCTGGAAAATTCCTTATTTGGCCTTCTATCTTGATTGAAAGCCTTGCTGGATAAAGTAGTCTTGGTTGCAGGCCTTTGGTTCTCATTGCTTGGAATATTTCTTTCCATTCTCTTCTGGCTTGGAGCGTTTCCATTGAGTAGTCAGCTGCTAACCTTATTGGGGCTCCCTTGTATGTTTCTTCTTTTTCTCCCTTGCTGCCTTTAAGATTCTCTCTTTGTCTTGGAAGTTTGCCATTTTAATGATGATGTGTCTTGAAGTGGGCCTGTTTGGGTTCCTCTTGATTGGGACCCTCTGGGTTTCCTGGATTTGTGTGACTTTTTCTCTTATCAAATTAGGGAAGTTCTCTGTCATTAATTTTCAAATAGATTTTCTATCCCTTGGTTTTCTTCTTCTCCTTCTCGTATACCTATCATACAGATATTATTATGTTTCATATTGTCCTGCATTTCTCTTAATCCCTCTTCATTCTTTCCGAGCACCTTTTCCTTTTATTGCTTTTTCTGGCTGCTTTTCTCTACTTTGTCCTCCAACTCGCTGATCTAATTTTCTGTTTCATCAATTCTGCGTTTCATTACTTTTACCGTGTACTTCAGTTCAGAAATTGTATTCTTTTTTTAAATATATTTTATTTATTATGCTATTACAGTTGTCCCATTTCTCCCCCATCATTCCCCCCACACTGCACACCCTCTCCCACCCACATTCCCCCTTTTAGTTCATGTCCTTGTGTCATAAGTTCTTTAGCTTCTACATTTCACATACTATTCTTGCCCTCCACCTGTCTATTGTCTACCAACTATCTATGCTACTCATTCTCTGTACCTTTTCCCCTCTCTCCTCCCCCCACGCCCCTGTTGCTAACCCTCCATATGATCTCCATTTCTGTGGTTCTGTTCCTGTTCTAGCTATTTGCTTAGTTTGCTTTTGTTTTAGGTGTGGTTCTTAATAGCTGTGAGTTTGCTGTCTTTTCACTGTCCTATTTTTGATCTTCGTTTTCTTAGATAAGTCCCTTTAACGTTTCATATAATAAGGGCTTGGTGATGATGAACTCCTTGAACTTGACCTTATCTGAGAAGCACTTTATCTGTCCTTCCATTCTAAATGACAACTTTGCTGGATAGAGCAATTTTGCAAGTATTTCCCTGCTTTTCATGATTTGGAATATTTCTTTCCAGGCCCTTCTTGCCTGGAAGGTCTCGTTTGAGAAATCAGCTGACAGTCTGATGGGAACTACTTTGTAGGTGACTGTCCCCTTATCCCTTGCTGCTTCTAGAATTCTCTGCTTCATTTTAATCTTGGCTAATGGAATTATGATGTGCCTTGGTGAGTTCCTCCTTGGGTGCAACTTCTTTGGGACTCTCTGAGCTTCCTGGACTTCCTGGTAGTCTATTTCCTTTGCCAGATTGGGGAAGTTCTCCTTTATTATTTGTTCAAATAAGTTTTCCACTTGTTGCTCTTCTTCCCCTTCTGTGACCCCTATAATTCGGATGTTGGGATGTTTAAAGATGTCCCAGAGATTCCTAAGCCTCTCCTCATTTTTTTGAATTCTTGTTTCTTCCTTGTTTTCTGTTTGGTTGTTTGTTTCTTCCTTCTGGTCCACTCCATTGATCTGAGTCCCAGTTTTCCTTCCATCTCTATTGGTTCCCCATGTGTCTTCCTTCATTTCACGTATTGTAGCCTGCATTTTTTCATCTAATTTGTGAGCAAAATCAACCAATTCTGTGAGCATCCTGATCACCAGTGCTTTGAACTATGCATCTGATAGGTTGGCTATCTCTTCATGGCTTAGAGGAATTGATTCTGGGGTTTTAATTTTTTCTCTGGTTTGAGCCAATTTTGGTGGTTTTTTGTTTTTGTTTTGTTTTGGTTTGGTTTGGTTTTAGTCTGGTCGCGGGTATTATGTAGTGAGGGGTGGAGCCTTAGGTGTTCCTCAGGGCAGGGCAGCCTAGTCACTGGTTTGTGATGCTATAGGTGGGAGTGGGGTCTGAGGGGGAAGAATGGCACCTGTTCCGCTCTCTCCTGGACGGCGGTCCCTTCTGCTGCTTCCCCTTCACCTGGATTATCTGTGCACGCGCTCGTGCTATTACCTAGTGTAGAGTGGAGCCTCAGGCCCTCCCCAGTGTGGGGCAGCCCAGTCGCTGGGTTGTGACACTGTATGTGGGGGCTGGGTCTGAGAGTGAACAATGGCGCCTGCTCTGCTCTCTCCTGGATTCAGTCTTTTCCGCCACTCTCCCTCTGCCTGGACCATCTGTGTGCGCGAATGTGGGACCACCTGGGCAGCCAACCGCCTTGTGTGGCCTCACTGGGTCTTCACAGTTGCCCCCTGTGCCCAGGTTCTGCCAGCTGCCACCTGTGGGCCCTAGGACCGCCAGCCACCACCTGTGCACCTGGGAACTGCCAGCCACTGCTGCTTGCGTTCCTGGGTCCGCACCTCCACTTTTTCCTGCCACGACTCTGCCCCCTTACCAGTCTACATGAATGGTTGTTGGACTTCCGTACAGTTCAATTTTCTATAAGTTCTGGTTGTTTTCTTGTTTCTAAATATTTGTTTTTCTTAATTTTGGTTGTGAGAGGAGGCCTACGCTTCCATCTTGGACAGAGTCCCAGAAATTGTATTCATTTCCTCTTGGCCCTTGTTCATAGTTTCTATTTCCTTTTTCATGTTGATATAGTTTGCAGTGAGTTCATTGTAACTTCCCTGTAGTTTCTGGTAGCTCATTGAGAGCTCATGTAGCTTCCTGAAAATGATTGCTGTGAACTCAGTACCTGATAGTTGAGTTGCCTCTGTTTCATTTAGCATTCTTTCTGGGGCTTCCTCCTTTCCTTTCATTTGGGGATTGTTTCTTTGTCTTCTCATTGTTTGTAAAACCATTCTTGTTAGCCTCAACTTCTTAAATTGATCTGTTCTGGCTCCCTGGGTTTATGGTGTGAGCTTCTGTGGAAGCATACCTGTGAGATTCAGTAGTGCAGTCTTCTTCAGATATCCTGTTGTTCACAGCCGCCACTGTCTCAGCTGCTGGTAAACCATCTTTTTAGGACCAACTCTGTTTTTGTTTTTGTTTTGTTTTGTTTTACATTTCCAGGTTTTTTTTTTTTTTTTTTTTTTGGTCTCACTCATGGGTATTTAAAAAGAGGAAAGATTGAAAAAAATGAAAAAAGGAAGAAAAAAAGATGACGGTAGAAGAGATAAAATTGGAAAGAAAGGAAAATGGGATAAAACAAGAAAGAAATAAAGAGAGGCAAAAGGAGTTGGGGAGTAAAAACGAAGATAAAAACAATAAAGAAATAATAATTAAAAACAATTATATAAACAGACAGAAACACAAACAAAAAACAAGGAAACAAACAAAAAACAAACAACAACAACAAAAAACAAAGCACTAAACAAAAACTCTTGCTGTTTTCAAGCTTACGGAGCCGGCTTTTCTGGTCTTGCTGGCTGCAATGGTTGAGGGGTGACGATATTGCTTTTCTCTGTGTTCAGCACTCAGTCATCTTTGGGCTACTGTCCCCAGAGTTAGCCCGGCACCTCTCTGCTCAGGGCTTCCTGCATGTGTTCTGAGCCTCCTGATGTGCGCACACTTTCCAGAGTTTATGTGTGTGAGCTTGGGTCTCCAGTGGCGCGCAGCCGTTGGCCCTGGCTCAGCTTTCTATGGTGGCTCAGGGCCTGCGATCCCGCAGCCATCTCGTGCCTGCGCATCTCTGGCCCCGAGCTGTTTATGTTCTCGCACGCGACTATGGTCCCACAGCTGTCTCCAGTGACAAGCGCCTATGATCTCGCTTGTGCCTATGATCCCTGGACCGTCTGCAGTCACATGTGGGTGCCTATTCTCATACAGAAGTCTCAGTTCACACGCGCAGCTGTCTGTAGTTGCACGGGGACCACAGTCACTCAGCCTGTTTCAGAGGTTGAACCAGCTCCCTCCCTAGAGCCCTGGGGAAGGCCTGGCAAACACCGAGCTGGGGCCTCAGCCACCCTGGTTTCCGCGCTGATTCCTGGGCTCCTATTGTCCTGAAGTACTCTCCTTACGAACTGGTTTTTCAATGTCCACTACAATTTTCGATCTCCTATTCTCAAATATGCTGTGTTACTGTTCCTTGTCTGTTCTGTTCTTCCATAGATCAACCAGGTTTTTCTCCCATGTGTAGAAGGAAGTGGAATCTGCTCCCTCCTACCATGCCGCCATCTTCCTTCCCCTCCTTTGCCCATTTTTTAATCGTTTTTTGTTTTTTTTGTTTTTTTGTCTTCTTGGAGTGGAGTCCTGTGACTTCTTTATATATTTTGGAGATCAAACCTTTGTCTTTAGTATAATTGGCAAATATATTTTCCCATATAGTTGGTTATCTTTTCATTTTAATGCCATTTTCTTTAGCTTTGCAGCAGCATTTTAATTTGATGAGGTCCCACTAATTTATTCTGTCCATGTTCCTTGCTCTAGGGGACTCATCAGTGAAAGTATTGCTGTGTGGAAATATATGATATTTTTCTGCGTATATTCTTCTCTAGGACTTTTATGGTATAATGATTTATATTTAACTCTTTTATCTACCTTGAATTTATTTGTGTGTGTGTTGTAAGTTGGTGATTGAGTTTCTATTTTTTGCATCCAGATCTCCCAACGCCATTTGTTAAAGAGGCTATTTTTACTCCATTTTATGCTTCTTCCCCTTTTGTCAAATATTAATTGACCATAGAGACTTGGGTTTATTCCTGGGCTCTCTATTCTGTTCCATTGGTCTATGTGTCTGTTCTTATGCCACAACCAGGCTGTTTTGATTACAGTGGCCTTATAATGCAGTTTGACATTAGGTATTGTGATCCCTCCTGCTTTGTTCTTCTTTCTCTTAATTGCTGCAGATATTTGGGTTTATTTATGGTTCCATATATATTTTTGAAGTGTTTTTTTCTATATCTGTGAAATATGCCATTGGTCCTTTAATAGGTATTGCATTGAATCTATAAAGTGTTTTAGGTAATATGGATACTTTGACGATGTTAATTCTTCTGAATCATGAATGCACTGTATCCTTCCACTTATTTGTGTCTTCCTTAATTTCTTTCTTCAGTGTTGGGTAGTTTTCTGAGTACAGGCCTTTTACCTCCTTGGTTAGGTTTATTCCTAGGTATTTTATTTTTCTTATTTCTATATCAAATGGGACTTTTTCTCCTGATATCTGTTTCTGATATTTCATTGTTGGTATACAAAAATGCCTTTGATTACTGAATATTGATTTTGTATTCCACTGTTTTGCCAAATTCATTTATGAGGTCAAGCAGTTTTTTTTGTTGGAGTCTATAGGATTTTCTATGTACATTATGATATATGCAAACAGCGACAGTATTATTTCTTCCTTTCCAATTTGGATGCCTTTTATTGCTTTTTCCTGTTTGATTGTTGTGCCTCTGACTTCCAATACCATGTTGCATAGAAGTGGTAAAAGAGAACAAACTTGTCTTGTCCCTGATCTTAGTGGGAAAGCTTTTAACTTTTGCCCATTGAGTATGATGTTGGTTGTAGGTCCCTTGTGTATGGCTTTTATTATGTTGAGGAATGTTCCCTCTATTCCCACTTTGCGGAGTGTTTTTATTATAATGGGTAGTGTACCTTATCAAATGCTTTTTTCACATCTATTGATATGATCATGTGATTATTGTCTTTTTTTTGTTTATGTGATGTATTACATTTATTGATTTGTGACTATTGTGCCATCCTTGCATCCCTGGGATGGATCCCAATTAATCATGGTGTATGATCTTGTTAATGTATTTCTGGATGCAGTATGCCAATATTTTGTTGATGATGTTAGCATCTATGTTCATCAGTAATATTGGCTTGAAGCTTTCCTTCTTTGTTATATCTTTATCTGGTTTTGGGATTAGGATGTTGCTGGCTTCATAAAGATAGCTTGGGAGTCATCCATCTTCCTGGATTTTTTTGAAAATCTGTGAAGGAAAGGGGTTTGCTCTTCCTTAAATGTTTTATAAAATTCTCCTGTGTCCATCTGGTCCAGGGCTTTTGTGTGTTGGGAGTTTTTTGACTGTTGCTTCAATTTTGTAAGCTATTATAAGTCTGTTCAGGCTGTCTGCTTCTTTATTCAGTCTTGGAACACTATATTTTTCTAGAAATTTCTCCATTTCACCTAGGTTTTCAAATTTCTTGGCATATAATTCTTCACACTAATTTCTTAGAATTCTTTGTATTTCTGTGGTATCAGTTGTAATCTCTCCTCTTTCATTTCTGATTGTGTTTATTTGGGTCCTCTCTCTTTTTTCTTGATGAACCTGATTAAAAGCTTGTAGATTTTGTTTATCTATTCAAAGAATCAGCTTCTGTGTTTATTGATCCTTAGAATTGTGCTTTTAGTCCCTATGTCATTTAATTCTGCTCTGATCTTGGTTATGTCCTTCCTTCTACTTCCTCTAGGCTGTCTTGGTTGTTGTTCCTCAAGTTCTTGTAGGTGTAGGGTTAGGTTGATTATTTGAAATGTTTCTATGTTTTTTAGGTAGGCCTGTATGGCTATGAACTTCCCTCTGAGGACTGCCTTCACCGTGTCCCATAAGTTTTGGATTGTCCTGAGTTCATTTTCATTTTTTTTCTGGAAACTGTTTTATTTCTCCCTCAATCTCATTCTTGAGCCATTCATTGTTTAATAGCATGCTTTTCAATCACCATGAGTTTTAGCATTTTTAAGTTTTTTTCCTTGATGTTGGTTTCTAGTTTCAGTCCCTTGTGGTCAGAGAAAATGCTTGATATGATTTCAATTTTCTTGAATTTGTTGAGGTTTGTTTTGTGTCCTATCACATGATCTATCTTTGAAAATGTTCCATGTGCCTTTGAAAAGAATGTGTATTTAGCTTCTTTGGGATGAAGGACACACTCTCTCTCTCTCTCTCACTATATATAAATATATAAATATTTATAAATATATAAAATCAGTAAAGTCCATTTCATCTAAGATATTTTACAATGCTGCAATATCCATATTGATTTTTTGGAAGATCTGTCTAGTTTTGACAGTGGGGTATTGAAATACCCAACTACAATAGTGTTGCTGTCTATATATTTCTTCAAGTCCTCCACAATTTTTCTTATGTATTTTGGTGCTTCTATGTTGGGTTCATACATGTTTATAATGTCTATATCATCTTGGTGGATTCTTCCCTTGATTATTGTGAAGTGACTTTCTGGGTCTCTCTTTATGGCCCCTCTTTTGAAGTGTATTTTGTCTGATATGAGTATTTCTACCCCAGGTTTTCTTTCCTGTCCATTTTCTTGGAATATTTGTTTCTAGCCCTTCACTTTCAGTCTGTGTAGGTCTTTTATTCTGAGGTTAGTCTCTTATAGGCAGTATATGTGTGGGTCATGTTTTCTTATCCATTCAGCTACTCTATATCTTTTTATTGGAGCATTTAATCCATTTACATTTTAGGTTATTATTGATAGGTATTTGTTCATTTTCCCCTTTGTACCTGCATTTCTCTCTCTTTCACTGTTTTCCATTCTCTTCTTATAATCCCTTTAGTAAATCTGTAGGGCTGGTTTGGTGGAGATATATTCTTTCAGCCTTCTTTTGTCTGGGAAAATCCTTATTTCATTTTCCAGTTTAATTGAGAGCCTCACTGGGTAGAATAAGCTTGGTTGCAGGCCTTTCTATTTCATTACCTGTTATATCTCTTGCCATCCTTTCCAGTGTTTCTGTTAAGAAATCAGCTGCTAGCCTTATTAGAACCCCTTCATATGTTACTTATTGTTTTTCCCTTTCTGCTTTTAAGATTCTCTCTTTGTCTTTAATTCTTGGCATTGTAATTATGATGTCTTTAAGTTTGCTTCTTTGGGTTCATGTTTATTGGGACTCTCTGTGCTTTCCTGAATATGCATGTTTTTCCCCCCACTCTAGGTTTAGAAAGTTTTCTGTCATTATTTTTTCAAACAGAGTTTCTATCCCTTGTTGTGTTTCTTCTCCTTCTGGTATTCCTAGGATTCAAATGTCATGCATTCCATGTTGTCTTGGAGTTCCCTTAAGCTATATTCATATTTTTGAATCTTTTTTTGTGCAGCTTTCTACCTGGGTGTTTCTTTCCACCTTGTCTTCCAGCTAACTAATGCAGTCCTCTGCTTCATCCAGCCTGCTTGTAATTCCTTCTACTGTGTTTTTTTTTTTGTTTGTTTGTTTGTTTCAGAAATTGTAGTCTTCATTTCTTCCTGGTTTTTGTTTATAGTTTCTATTTCTTTTTTCACACTGTTGTAGTTCTCACTCAGTTCCTTGTAGTTGTCTGTGAGTTCCTTGAGCATCTTTATAACAATTATTTTGAATTATATATCTGATAGTTTGCTTACCTCCATTTCATTTAGCTCTTTTAGTGGGGAGTCTTCCATTCTTTTTTATTGCAGGTTCTTTTTTGTCTCCCCACTTTAGACGACACTTTTTGTTTGTTTCTGTTTATCCTTATGTTTTGCTTTGCTAGCTGTTTTTGTAGGGTGAATGTCTATGGTAGGCATTCTGTGGAGTTCAGTGGTGTGGTCTCTTTGATCTAGATGCTCTAGGTTTGCCTTTTCTTCTGTTCGTGTGTGTTGTCTCCTTGTACTTGGGTTTTTACCTTTTGATGGTTCCTTTGTTGGTGGTTTCTCTCCTGTAGCAGGTATACTGATGGTCATAGCTCCCATATATTCTTGTATGTGATCAGTGGCAGGGAGCAGACAAAATAGATTAAGACAGAGGGACACTATTTTATGGGATTTAAAGTACCAGCAAGTAGAGAAGAGATAGGAGACTCATTGGATAAGTATAGTGTTAACTGTGATATTTCACCCAACTAGCCACTTTTTATAAAAGGTGAAAGAGAAATAAGACTCTTGTTAGAGGGGAGGAAAATTGTGAGCTGAATCCAGAAAACAGAGCACTTATACAAGTTAGATGATAAGATATAGTGAGAGTGAAGGATAAAAAATAGGTGCAGTGTGAGAGAGAATAGAATTAACCACAACAATAATAATGCTCAGGATTAAAGTGAAGTGGGCTAAGATCAGGGAGGGGTGCTGTGTAGTATTTAAAATTGTATGGAACAACAATTATTTACAATAGTACTGAAACAACAATAATATGACAAGAAATATATGATTTGGATAAGCAAAATAGAAAGTACATGATGAAAAGTAGTGTGTTATTGGAACACAAGTAAAGTAAAAGAAGGAAAATTAAAATACAATTGAGATAAAGAAAACCAGTCTAACAATGCAATTAAACAGAAATAAAATGAGGAAAAGTAAACATATGGAAGAGAAATAAAAAATACTAATGAAATAAAAGTGGTAAAAATAATGAAAAAATAATAATAATACACATAAACAATAAAATGCCAGCTCTATGTGATAGCAAAGTGACATTTGTCTCAGTTTCTCATTTTTGGGGTTAGCCTTGTGCTCCCCATTTGGATCTGTCTCCTGATCCTTCATAACTCCATGTCTATTGTCTCACTTGAGGGAAAAAAAAAGGAAAAAAAGAGACAGGAAAGAAAACGATAATCCTCCTGCTGACTTGAAACCTGTTCAATGAGTTCTGCTGGTCCACCTGGATGCCACAGAAAGAACGGGGGCTGGGCTTTGATTTTCTACCTTCCTATGGTTTTGCAAGGATGGGAACCAGGGCTAGGCCACAATATTCACAGGTGTCCAGCCTCCAGCCCAAGTTCTCCAGGAGCTGCCAGGCCCCACTGTCCATCTGTGCCAGGTCTGCACCTTTAATCCACCAGTTGCACCGAGGTTGGTGGTGCAGTTTGCCTCCTCCTTGCTTTTTGGTAGCCCACCATGGCCAGAGCCCACCACCAGACAAGCAGCACCAGTTAACTGAGCCCAACACCAGACAAGCAGCACCAGTTAGCTGCAGGGTGAGCAGCCCGAGTTAAGTGGGGGCTCAAATCAGCCTCGGGGCTAGAGGTGCCACCAGCCAGAATCAGCTGCAGGGCTAGCTGCACCAGTCAAGCCTCTGGGGAGCAGCATGACTCAGCTGCTGGGTTTTACTTCAGGCGTGGACAAACTGCTCGAAATAGCCTAAAGGGGAGCAGTGGCAATCAGGTGCCTGGCAGGCTGCCCGAGGCAAGCTCTAGGGATTGGCTTGTATTGGCTTGTATCTGAGCTAGCAGTATGAGTCAGCAGGCCACTGGGTGAGAGTTCCTTACAAAGAGGCTGTGAGCCTTTTCTTCCATTTTCTTTCTTTTTTTTCTTTTTTTTTGGGGGGGAGGGGGTAAAAGCCTCTTGTTTAAGCTTGCCATTCTTAACAAGCGCCAGGCTTTTCACACAGCCCAACTTTTCAACCAGACCAGAGACTATCTGGGTCAGGGTTGACCGCCCAACTCTTCTCCCTTCTCCATTTGTTGCCTGGTTCCCCAGTTTTTCTGGTTATGACCTAGCCAGCGTCCACAATCTCAGAGGGTATACAACACCTCTGTGTATCCCCCACTTCATCTCTATTCCCCCCAGCAACTTCAAGCATCCAGGTCCCTTCTGGTGCTTGGCTGCCATCCCTGCTCTGGTAGGGGTGGGAGCTGGTGATCTAACTCTCCTCCAAGTAAGTATCCTGTGGCAGGCTCTGGGTTGGAGGCCACAGGGGTGCAGATCCCAGGGACCTTACCATCTCAGTGCAATCTCCTCACTGTCTATTTTTCAATGTCCTCTATGATTTGTGGCCTCCAAACTTCATATAAGCTGGGATTCCTCAAAAGGCTGTTCACTCTGTTCCTCACAAGATTCACTAGGTGTTCCAGCTGGTCACAGGTGTTGACTGGAGAGACCTGGTTCTTCTTGTCGAAGCATGTAAAAAATTACAGATCAGCAATATATTAGTGTGTAATCAGTTTATTGGTGACCTGTTCCTGTAGAAAAGAACAGGAATGGGTAGAGTGGGGGTGAAAGGGAAAGTTTCAGGGAAAGCAGGCAAAGTAAGAGTGGCTGAAGACCAGGGTGGCAAGCCCCCAGGCAGCCTGAGGCGTAGTGGCCAGAGGCCCAGACAGAGGACCACTGTCTGAGAGCCAGGAGTGTCAAAAGTGTCCCAAGACCCAGAGAGAGAGAGAGAGAGAGAGAGAGAGAGAGAGAGAGAGAGAGAGAGAGACCTTTGTTCTGAGGACTTATATAGTTGGTAGGATAGGAAGAAAAAAAGTTATAATTGATTGACAGGTAAATGTGGTGCCCGCTTTCCTAGAGGAATGTGACTACCCAAACTTAGGTATGTGAGGTGGTCTGTTAGCCTGAAACCTTATCTTGTGCCAGACCCCATTTGTTCATCTTGTTGTAAAACAAATACACAACAGGATGCAGTTAATTAAAATTGGGGCACTTTCCAAAGTTACTTATGGGCTCTTTCTGTAAGTATCAGGGACTCCCTCATAAAACAGATAGTGACCAGAAGTAGGCAATTAACCAAAGTCGTTTTATGGGCTTCTTCTTTGGGCACCGTGGACTCTGTCCCACATTCCAGGCCTTGGAATGAAAGCACAGTTCCAAGGCTTTCTTTTCCAGATAGTGGAAATGCTACATAGAATTTCAAAGATTTCCCTTCTTTCTTGCTAACATAGTGTTTCTTGTGATATTGGAACACCTGGCAATATTATCAGACCAGGATAAGGACTACTGAGTTAACATGTGAGACTTGTCTCCTTCCTCCTCCCTGCTACCCTCAGTTTACTAGTTAATTTACCTAATTGGTAAAAGGTGTTTCCTGGCAACCAGGATTCTAGACACTTGCCAATAACAGTATTGAAGTCTCAGAGTTCTTCCTATGCTGTCTCCTGCCTCACAGGGAGAAATGGGGTCCACTCCCACCTACCTCGCTGTCATCTTCTCTGCCAGAGAAGTAGTTTTGAGAATAGAATATGATGAGTTTAGTTTTGTACATGTTGATAGACATCCTAGTGGAGGTACATAGTAGGCAGTCGACTAAATGTATCTCAAGTTCAGGATAGAAAGTTAATTCAGAGATAGAGATTTGGGGGACAACAACAAGTAGTTAGTAGTTGAATCCATGAGAGAAATGAGATTTCCTTGTGTGAGGCTAGGGCAGGTTGGTGTTGAGTGAGAAGAGAAGTTATCTGAGAACAGAACAACAAACAGCACAAATGTTCAAGGGCTGGGTAGATGAAGAGAATCTGACAAAAGGAACAGAGAAGGAAGGTGGGATGGGGGCCCAGCAAGGAAATGACTGCAATTTCCTAAGTCAGTAGCAAGAGGCTTTTCTAATGGAGGAAACCTATCTTGCTTGATGATGAAGGGGAAAGGAGCTGATAGAGATGAATAATGTGAAGATATAGCTAAAGAATGGGTAAATGCTGAAACATGGTATTTCCAGAAACAGGGTAGAAGATGAATGAAGACTCATGGACCAGAGACTCTTCTTCTTTTAATGAGAACAAGAATGATACGAGGAAGAGAGTTGAGAAAGGAGATGAGCTATTGGTAGTAGAGGAAGCTTGTACTGGATTGTCATGATTTAGCTATGAAGTGGTTTTTTGCAAAGCATGCATATCAGAAGAGATGAAATAAATTAGATGGAAGAAAAGATTGTGACTTAAATGCCTTAAACTTCCAATTTATACCATTCCTCACAAATGGTATAAGTTATATTCACTTATAACTTAGCTATTTTATGTAGTTTGTGGATGTTTAAATGGGTGAGTAACACATTGATAAATCTAAAAGATCTGAGATTTGCAGGACTAGTGGGTACAGAAGTCTGAAAAGTGATATTTTCTGACATTTCTCTTAGAAAATAAGAATGGTTTATGTAGTCTAAATAATAGGTTTGAGACTTCTGGCCAAGATGGAGGCATAGGCAGACACACTGTGCCTCCTCTCACAACCAAAATTAAGGACAACAAATATTTAGAAACAAGAAAACAACCAGAACTTATAGGAAATTGAACTGTACGGAAGTCCAACAACCATTCATCCAGACCGGTAAGAGGGGTGGAGTCGTGGCAGGAAAAAGTGAAGGTGCGGACCCAGAACGCAAGTGGCAGTGGCTGGCGGTTCCCAGGTGCATGGGCAGCGGCCGGCTGACACAGGGGGCACAGGGGGGCAACTGTGCAGACCCAGTGAGGCCACACGGGGCGGCTGGCTGACCGGGTGGTCCCACATTCGAGCGCACATACAGTCCAGGCAAAGGGGAAGTGGCGAAGGGGACTGAATCCAGGAGAAAGCAGAGCAGGTGCCATTGTTCCCTCTCAGACCCCGCCCCCACATACAGCGTCACAACCCAGAGACTGGGCTGCCCCACACTGGGGAGCGCCTGAGGCTCCACCCCTCACTACGTAATAGCCGCGACCAGACTAAAACCAAAACAAAACAAACCAAAAAAAAAAAAAAAAAAGAAGAAGAAAAAAAGAAAAAAACACCAAAAATGGCTCAAACTGGAGAACAAATGAAAGCCCCAGAGCTAATTCTTCTAAGCAATGAAGAGATAGCCAACTTATCAGATGCACAATTCAAAGCCCTGGTGATCAGGATGCTCACAGAATTGGTTGATTTTGCTCACAAATTACATGGAAAAATGCAGGCTACAATATTTGAAATGAAGGAAGACGCGTGGGGAACCAATAGAGATGGGAGGAAAACTGAGACTCACATCAATGGAGTGGACCAGAAGGAAGAAACAAACAACCAAACAGAAAACAAGGAAGAAACAAGAATTCAAAAAAATGAGGAGAGGCTTAGGAACCTCCGGGACATCTTTAAACTTCCCAACATCCGAATTATAGGGGTACCGGAAGGGGAAGAAGAAGAGCAACAAGTGGAAAACTTATTTGAACAAATAATAAAGGAGAACTTCCCCAATCTGGCAAAGGAAATAGACTTCCAGGACGTCCAGGAAGCTCAGAGAGTTCCAAAGAAGTTGGACCCAAGGAGGAACACACCAATGCACATTGTAATTACATTAGCCAAGATTAAAATGAAGCAGAGAATTCTAGAAGCAGCAAGGGATAAGGGGACAGTCACCTACAAAGTAGTTCCCATCAGACTGTCAGCTGATTTCTCAAAAGAAACCTTACAGACAAGAAGGGGCTGGAAAGAAATATTCCAAATCATAAAAAGCAGGGACCTACATCCAAAATTGCTCTTTCCAGCAAAGCTGTCATTTAGAAGGGATGGACAGATAAAGTGCTTCTCAGATAAGGTCAAGTTCAAGGAGTTCATCATCACCAAGCCCTTATTATATGAAATGTTAAAGGGACTTATCTAAGAAAAAGAGGATCAAAAATAGGGCAGTGAAAAGACAGCAAACTCACAGCTATTAAGAACTACACCGAAAACAAAAGCAAACTAAGCAAACAGCTAGAACAGGAACAGAACCACAGAAATGGAGATCATATGGAGGGTTAGCAACAGGGGCGTGGGGGGAGGAGAAGAGGGGGGAAGGTATGGAGAATGAGTAGCATAGATAGTGGGTAGAAAATAGACAGGGGGAGGGCAAGAATAGTGTGGGAAATGTAGAAGCTAAAGAACTTATGACACATGGACATAAACTAAAGGGGGGAATGTGGGTTGGAGAGGGTGTGCAGGGTGGAGGGGAATGATGGGGGAGAAATGGGACAACTGTAATAGCATAATCAATAAAATATATTTTAAAAAATAAATAAATAATAGGTTTGAGAGGCTGTTTTTAGGATTAAACCCACTGACACAGCTTTAAGGTTCAGCATCAGTCATAAAATTTCTGACTTTGATATAGTAATAGTTACTATATTGAAGTTAAAACAATTGTAATAGTTACCGCTTAATGCATGCCTATCATATTCCAGGTCTGACACTTGTCACTTTATATCCAGTGATTCTCAATTAAGAGCATGTATTGTTCCTATGCTCATGTAGATTTTTGGCAATGTCTAGAGACATTTTTGCTTGTCACCACTTAGTGGGGTAGCTGTAGACAGAGGGCAGTGAGGCTGCTACATATCCTGTAATGCACAAGACAGGACCCCACAACAAACCATTTTATTGCCCAAAAGTCAGTAGTGCCAATGTTGAGAAGCACTGCTTTATATCTATTATTTCATGTATTTTTGACAACAATTCAACAAGGAATGTATAATTCTCTCTAATATATATGAAGTCAATATATTAATATATAATGCACAATATGTATTTATATAATATATTAATATAGAATTATATACACGAGATTAAGTAACTTTCCCAAGGCCACAATACCAGGTCTTAAGAAGTAAAATCAGATTTGAACTCATCTGCCTGATTCCAAAGTCAATTTTTAACTATTTACATACATTGCCATGTTTTTTATTTGAGATGCACAGGCTACCCCTAGGCCCTTATATTTCTTACAAGTAATTTTTTTCTAAAAATACATTTGTTAATACACTAAAATCTGTGTTCCTTCTAAGTTTACAAGGGCCCATCCTTTAACTTTAACCTTTTCTACCTGAGAATAACAGAATAGCGTTGTCCTATAGAAAACAAACTTGAGTCATGCACGTCAGTTGTGTACATACCAAAATCACGTTTTGCCACTTGTCAGTATCTTCTAATAGAAAAGAATTTTCACAATATAGTCATTTTTAGATCTATCTTCAAATTCTATCCAACACTAACATGATAATGTTAAGTGTTTTGTTAAGATGGATGCTTTATGGGCTTTGGATTACAATTGGACTTCTGTGCTGATCCTATCCATCATGTAAACTACCCAAATGCCTCTCGATCATGAGTAGGCAGAAGCCAAACTCCAACCAAGGTACTTACACAAATCCAGGTGAAGAAGTTCTCAGAGACTGGGGAGCTTTAGTGGTTCTTTTTGATTTGTTGTTTTGTTAGAAGGAAAAAAAAAAAAAGCTTAACCTCTATGTTGAACATTCTCCCAATTTGTTTTTCTCTGAATGTGAGTGTGTAAATAATTGCATGATTCACATCCTCTTTTCAATGTATGTAAGGTGACACCCTCAGCCTTGTTTTCCCAGTACTGTCTGGTTTTAAAGCCAAATCCCAGAACCTGGGAATCCCTTCAGTCCCAAGCAAAAGCAATGTTGGTCACCCTAGATATACCTGAAGCTTAGTAACTAAAGCTAGAGAATAAAAGCTAATATTACTAATACTATTAGTTGAGGTTCAATCAGAAGAAAGTTTGGTATAAGTATTGAGCTTGGCAAATATTGAAAATCATGTTTAGCCCTCACCTGTTGCTTCAAAGATGATTTTTTAAAGAGGAAAATTAAATCAAATCCTGATATTACATCAATAGATTGCTCATGAGATACTATATAGGATGGTATTTGTCAGCAAGCAGAGAACTTCATACTGTAACACAGTGGTTATTTATTTTGGATTAATGTTAATTTGGGGGCCACATTAAAATCACTAGGTGGGGATTGGGGTGCTTAAAAATCTGTCTTCTCATGCTGCACAAAAGACCAATTAAATCAGAATCTCTTGGGGTGAGACCCAGGCAACAGTGTTTTTAAAAGTACCTCTAATGATTACAATACATCAAGGGTGAGAACTATTATTGTAGTTGATATGTCCCTTTTCTTCATGGTCAATGTGGCTGGATTTATGAGGAGATGAAGCTATTAGCTGCCTATAATGTATGATTAAATTATCTTAAGAAGGTCTCTGCTGCCCTCCCTCCCATTACATGTTACATCATCCAAAATCCCACCATTGAAGATCAACAGTATTCCTCTGGAGATATAATAGAAAAAGTAGGCAGGAGTAGAAACAGTAACTATTATGTCTCTAAAGGCTTTTCTGTGTTTAAGAGGCTCTGATTCAACTGTTTGAGAAAGACTCACTTACCTCTCTATTGTGTCTGTCTTGTAAGATGAAAGACTACATGAGGAAGAGCATTGTAAATTACAAAAATTTTTCATGAGCAGGCCCAGTTCATAAAGGTACTTTTATAATGGGTAGGGTCAGACTAAAGGCCCAAGAGAGTTAGGCACTTGGGGTGAGAGAGCCAAGAGGAAGAGGAAGAAGATTGGTACTGCATGAGAAAACAAGAGGGAAGCAATCAAAAGCCTCATCTATGTCACAAGGGTGATTAAAAGGTGAGACTGGGAAATGAGGTCAGGGCCCAAACACAATCTAAAGGATCCAGCTTCTTTCCCAGAGAAGTTTGTATGGCCAATTATTCCTAGATGTCCAATTTGAGACTACAAAACGAGGTTGGCACCTCACATTCTCTCTCTTCAATAACATTAGAAGGGGGATATCAAACTCATTTTCACTGGGGGCCACATTAGCTCCACAGTTGCCTTCAAAGGACTGAATGTAATTTCAACTTCTTAACAGTTAAGGAGTAGTTACATTTATACAGTCCTAAAATTATTTTGGCTCTTTGAAGGCAACTGTGATGTAGCCCCCGGTGAAAATGAATTTGACACCTCTACAGAGAGTAGAGTGAGTGGAACTGGAACACAAACAAGGAGGGCTCCTAAAATTCATTTCTTGAAGCACACTGAGCTCACAGTAACTTATCTGGATCATAAGATATGGAAAGAAACAGTTTCCCACTCTTTGTCTTTCAGATTCAATAAGGTATGAGTAGTGATTGGAGCTAGAGCAGGGATTCTGCTTAGCACCTTAGAGATTATTGACGTGGACATCGGCCCTCAGTGTCCATGGCATTATGGATGAGATAAGATAAATTCACAGGGACTACCAAGTCCTATGGACTAAAAGGGATGGCACGGTTACTCTCTCAAGGGGAGAAGATCCAGACTCTTCCCTTGACAGGCTTTTATTGGCTTTCTAACAGCATACATAAAAGGAGGTTTTCATTCATTATACTTAGGTTTGCTTTAGGTAATTACATTTTAAAGATAGCAATGGGACTTCCAGCCAAGATGGAGGTGTAGGTGGACACACTGTGCCTCCTCTCACAACCAAAATTAAGGACAACAAATATTTAGAAACAAGAAAACAACCAGAACTTATAGGAAATTGAACTGTACACAAGTCCAACAACCATTCATCCAGACCAGTAAGAGGGGCGGAGTTGCAGCAGAAAAAAGTGGAGGTGCGCACCCGAGAATGCAGACAACAGTGACCAGCAGTTCCCAAGTGCGCAAGCGGCTGGCAGGCCCCAGGCCCACAGGTGGTGGCTGGTGGACCCCAGGCACAGGGTGGCATCTCTGCAGATCCAGTGAGGCCACTCAAGGTGGCTGGCTGACCAGGCGGTCCCACATTCGCACACACAAACAATGCAGGCGAAGGGGAAGCAGTGAAGGGGACTGGAATCCAGGAGAGAGCAGAGCAAGTGCCATTGTTCCCTCTCAGACCCCACCCCCATATACAGCATCACAACTCAGTGACTGGGATGCCCTGCACTGGGGAACACCTAAGGCCCCACCCCTCACTACGTAACAGCTGCGACCAGACCAAAAACAAAACCAAAAAAAAAAAAAAAAAAAAACACACAAAAAATGGCTCAAACCAGAGAACAAATGAAAGCTCCAGAGCTAATTCTTCTAAGCAATGAAGAGATAGCCAACTTATCAGATGCACAATTCAAAGCCCTGGTGATCAGGATGCTCACAGAATTGGTTGATTTTGCTCACAAATTACATGGAAAAATACAGGCTACAATACTTGAAATGAAGGAAGACGCGTGGGGAACCAATAGAGATGGGAGGAAAACTGAGACTCACATCAATGGAGTGGACCAGAAGGAAGAAACAAACAACCAAACAGAAAACAAGGAAGAAACAAGAATTCAAAAAAATGAGGAGAGGCTTAGGAACCTCTGGGACATCTTTAAACTTCCCAACATCCGAATTATAGGGGTACCGGAAGGGGAAGAAGAAGAGCAACAAGTGGAAATTTTATTTGAACAAATAATAAAGGAGAACTTCCCCAATCTGGCAAAGGAAATAGACTACCAGGAAGTCCAGGAAGCTCAGAGAGTCCCAAAGAAGTTGAACCCAAGGAAGAACATGCCAAGGCACATCGTAATTCCATTAGTCAAGATTCAAATGAAGGAGAGAATTCTAGAAGCAGCAAGGGATAAGGGGACAGTCACCTAAAAAGGAGTTCCCATCAGACTGTCAGCTGATTTCTCAAAGGAGACCTTCCAGGCAAGAAGGGGCTGGAAAGAAGTTCTTGAAGTTTTGAAAGGCAGGGACCTACATCCAAAATTGCTCTATCCAGCAAAGCTGTCATTTAGAATGGAAGAGAATATAAAGTGCTTCTGAGATAAGGTCAAGTTGAAGGAGTTCATCATCACCAAGCCCTTATTATATGAAATGTTAAAGGGACTTATCTAAGAAAAAGAAGATAAAAAATAGGGCAGTGAAAAGACAGCAAACTCACCGCTTTTAAGAACCACACCTAAAACAAAAGCAAACTAAGCAAACAGCTAGAACAGGAACAGAACCACAGAAATGGAGATCATAAGGAGAGTTAGCAACAGGGGCGTGGGAGGAGGAGAGGGGGGGAAGGTACAGAGAATAAGTAGTATAGATGGTGGGTAGAAAATAGACAGAGGGAGGCAAGAATAGTGTGGGAAAGGTAGAAGCTAAAGAACTTAAGACACATGGACATGAACTAAAGGGGGAGAATGTGGGTGGGGGGTGTGCAGGGTGGAGGGGAATGATCGGGGAGAAATGGGACAACTGTAATAGCATAGTCAATAAAATATATTTAATAAATAATAAATATAGCAATGGAAGGGATGTTACTGATTACTTCTTACATATTAACAAGGAAAAATATTACGAATGCAAGGGAATGATAACAGTAACAGGTCTGGTTACACTTCAGTCCTTGGGAGAATTAGCACAGACTTCAGGATGTTACTTTAAGGATATGCAGCCAGCGCTTGTTGCATGAACTCGGAGTGAGAGAGTTTTAGCAAGAGCAAGTCACAAAGCAGCCTAGGAATGGTGCAGGCCTGATTTCCCACGGGAAAACTTCTTCATGGGCATGATCCTGCATACTGACTCACCCCCCCACTGGTTTTCCACGTGGGTGCTGAGCTACATTTCCATATCTCACAAAGCAGTTCCTTACAGATTATATCGCTGAGATGGTCACTCTACCTTATAAAGCCATCCCCAAACTATTTTCCTCAACAATTGTCAAGTTGTCTGAAATCCTGTCATGGGAAAAACATTTCTTCAAGTATTGAAAACTAGCTGGCATTAAAGAAGTTTTTTTCTGAGGTAGGTAACTGACACAGGCTAGGAATTCCTAGCCAGAAAACAATGTCCTGGCTTCATTTTGTAGCTCTCCAAGATAATTGCCTCAACCATACCCCAATATTTTCTACTTTCTGGGTTATCACTTTTCTTCCTGTATTTCTCCTTCCCTTTCTCTCCCTCTGTCTCTGTCTGTCTCTGTCTCTTTTTCTCTCTCTTACACACACACACACACACACACACACACACACACACACACACCTTGGAATCTCCTGGTTTAAGCCTTATCAGGCAAGACTTAGTCAGTGATTACTTGACAGCTAGCTGAGAGCAAGGTAGGTTTTAGGGAGGAGGGGCCAGATACTATGTAAAAAAAACTATTTAGGAGATGGAACTGAATAACATTGACAGTATCCTGGTCCAATGGTTTTTCCAATGGAAGAGACAGCAATCAAAGAATCAAGGGTTACATACATAAATAAAGATCAGTCAGGTAGCCATGTATAAACTTTGGTTTCATGAACAAAGTCTTTTAATTGAATTATTTGTGTGTGTGTAGTATTGGGTAGTGGGGTCAGGGGACAGGCATTCACATGAAGTATATCACGTAATTGAGCTGTTCCATATCTCTTTACCCAATAGGCAATAATCAGAAATCAAGAATACCAGGGAGTTGTCTGCACCATTAGACTAAAGAAAAATTCCACTTTTATCATCTTTGAATGATAAAGCTCAACATTCCTAAAATAGTTAGCTTAAAGCAGCAAAAATGTAAATCATTTGCAAATTCATAAAACATACAATTGGAAATACATATAACGTGATTTGAGAATTTTGATAAATTTTTCAGTTATATAAGATATAATTCAGGAAGAATTAAAAAACAAAAGTTGGAATGCACAAACATTTCACCTTAATGGAAATCTTACTAATAATATTAGAACGGGTATGACATAAAATATGGTGTGTTTTTAAAAAAAAAAGAAAAAATACAAAATCCAAGTAAACAGTGATAATTTTGGAATATTGGTGGCATTAAGAAAAGTAGGTTACTCATAAATATTTTTGGTGCTGAAACAAGAAGTAGGGGAGAGGTGAACTTCATATCTAGCCTCAAGTAATTCATTTGATTTCACTGGTTTTATCAGGAATGTTGGTTAGTAAGTGTGCTGAGGATGAAGATTTAGAAGAAAAATATGCTGTGACTATAGAAAGTAAAATGATAAGTGAGAATGATTCAAAATTCACCACTGGCCAAGAAAAAGATTTTTCAAAACTCCGGCCCCTGTTGCTCACACATAGCCTAGGCTGTGAGTAAGCCTTATATTCAGTGGCTGCATTTGGTTTTCAAAGAACAGGGTCATTTTTTCAGCCTATACTTCTCAATAAGTTCCAAATAGATCCCTAGGATGTGAAACCTCCCCTTTCTCTTTCACTACTCCTGGTAAAGCCAACTTATTCTTACAATACTGAAAGGGGTTGCTTTTTGGTGCTTACACAAGATGCTCCATTGATATGTCTTGCAGGAACAGCCCATAAGTAGTTGTCTGTTAGTGTCTCATACAAATGTCAACCGTTTCTAGCCAGAATGAATTAAATGCTTCACACAAAAACTGTGTGATATTTTCAGCATTCAGTCAAGAAGAATTTATTGAATATTTAGTCTGTGTTAGGTACTGGGCTAAGCCCTGGAACAGGAAGTGGGGAGGAGGGAAGAGGAAAGGCTAGAGGAAGTGTTAGATAAAAAAAGATGAACAGGCAGTAGCCTCTGCCTTGAGTTAATAATTGCTAATATTTATTGTATAGTTACTCTATGCCAGGCACTTTGCTAATGGCTTTACATGAGTTAGTAACTTAAACTTTACAACACAGATGTATAACCCCTTTTACAGATGAGGAAACTGAGATTCAAGAGAGTTAAGCCCGAAGACACACAGCTAGTGATGGGATCAATGTTTGAGCCTCATTTATTTGACTCCAAAGCCAGAATGTGTAACCACTCTGCTCTAATTCCTTCCATCTGATAAGGGGAAGAAATATACATAATAACCACTAATAAAAGGCACAGTATGGTAGGTGCCTGAAAAAGCAAACTACTTTGGGAGTACATATTCAGGAGCAATTAATTTCTGGGGGAAATTCATGGAGGGAATAAAAATTGAACTGGGACTTAAATGAAAAGTAGGATTTTGGAAGGTGGAGGTAAAGGAAAGGGTATTTCAGGTAGAGGAGTTAAATCACAGAATGCCAAGAATAGTGTAACTAGAGCATTACATGCATCATAGAATAAGCATCACAATTAAAAGACTGTAAAGTTTGGCACCCCATTGTCATGTACCTTGAACACCAAGTCAAGAAGTCAGGATTTCATTCTTTCCATAATAAGCAATGCAAATTCAATAGTGATTTTGGGGCAGGCAAGTGATATGATCAGTCTTGTGATTTGGAAACAGAGTTATGATGGCATCTTTAATAATGGAATAGGAACCAAATAGATTAGAAGCTAAAGACCACAGATACTAAGTGAGGGTAAGAGCTAGTGTTTTCATAGCGAATTGGGTAGAAGCAGCTAGTTTGAAGTGCAGCTAGAAATCACCGGAGTTGGCAGTTGAGTGAGTATGTGGGAGAGATGATTTAAAAAGGATACCAACATTTCTAGCCTGATTAATTAAGTAGTTTATTGTGCCCCTGACTAAAATGGAGGATACAGGAGAAAGAATAAAATGGGGGAGGGGGCATGAATTAGCTGATTCATATGGGGATATACAGCATTTCTGAGCCATATCTAAATCCCAAGGAAAATGTGTGATAGTTACCTTTTATAGTTATAGTCTTAGTTAACTATAGATTTGATAGTTACCCAGGGAGAAAATATACTCTAAAAAGAGGATGAGATATTCAAGATGGTGGCATGGTAGGAGGAGGCAGATTCCACATCTCCCTACACACAGGAGAAAAACCTAGCTGATTTACAGAGAAATAGAGCAGACAGCCAACCGTACGACAGCATATATGAAAATCAAAATCTGTAGCAGACATTGGAAAAGCAGATGTGGCAGCCGAGCACCCAGAGGTGGCCCTGGGGCTGGGACAGAGGTAGCCCTGTGACCAGAGGAGGGGGATTTCTGGAAGACCCAGAGCTGACACCCGTGATTCAAGGGTGAGTGCACGCAACTCGGGAAACTCGCAGAGACTACACTCATAAACTCAGGTAGGTGTGTGTGCCCTGTAGGAGACCCAGAGTTCACAACAATAAATGCCGGGAGTGCTTAATACATAAGAGATCCCAGTTCAAACGCACAAACTGGGGAAAGCACGTGCTCTGCAGGAGGCTCAAAAATCACACCCAAGGCCCTGCAAGGAGACTGCACCATTAGCCCTGGGGAGAGTGCATGGCTAGCCCTGGGGAGAGTATGCACCTGGCACTGAGAAGAGTAGCTCAAAGTTGACTGAGAGGAGAACAGCCGCCCCTCAGCCTGTTATAGCCAGCAAGACCAGAAAAACCAGTTTGGACGGTTTCAAAGCAGCAAAAGATTTTGTTGTTGTTGTTGTTTGTTTTGTTTTGGTTTAGTTTGGTTTGGTTTGTTGGTTTTTTTTTGTTGTTGTTGTTCACTCATTTTTGTGGGGGATTTTGTTTTAATTATATATTTTTTATTTTTTTATTATTTTTACATTTTTATCCCTCAATTCCTTTTACTTCTCTTTATTTCTTTCTTGTTTTATTCCTTCTTCCTTTCTTTCCAATTTTATCTCTTCTACCTTCCTCTTTTTTCTCTACTTTTCTCATTTTTTTCCTTTTCTCTTTTTAAATACCCACGAGTGAGACAAAAAAAAAAACAAAACAAAACAAAAAACCTTGGACCGTGAAAAAAACAGAGTTGGACAAAAAAAGGGGGCATCCCAAGAGCTGAGACAGTGGAAGCTGTGAACACCAGGAAACCCGAAGGAGAATGCACCACTGAATCTCACAGGTATTCTACCACAGAAGGTCACACCATTAACCCAGGAAATCAGAACAGATTAATTTAAAAGCTGAGGCTAACAAGAAGAGTCTCACAAACAATGGGAAGAAAAAGAAACAATACCCAAATAAAAGGAAAGGAGGAACTCCCAGAAAGAATGCTAAATGAGACAGAGGCAACTCAACTATCAGATATTGAGTTCAAAGCAATGGTTGTCTGGAAGCACCATGACCTCTCAATGAGCTACCAGAAACTACAGGAAAGCTACAATGAACTCACTGAAAACTATATCAACATCAAAAAGGAAACAGAAACTATCAACAAGGGCCAAGAGGAAATGAAGAATATAATTTCTGAACTGAAGAACACAGTAGAAGGACTGAAAAGCAGAATCAATGAAGCAGAAGATCGGGTCAGCCAGTTGGAGGACAAGTTGAAGCAAGTTGAAGAAAACAGAAAGAGCAAGAAAAGGAAAAGAGAATCAGAAAGAATAAAGAGGAATTAAGAGGAATGCAAGACAATATGAAATACAAAAATATCCATAAAATAGGAATACCAGAAGGAGAAGAACAATGGATACAAAACTTATTTGAAAAAGTAATGATGGAAAACTTCCCTAATTGGATGAGAGAAAAAGTCACACAAATCCAGGAAACACAGAGTCCCAATCAAGACGAATCCAAAGAGGCCCACTTCAAGACACATCAAAATGAAAATGGCAAAATTCCAAGACAAAGAGAATCTTAAAATCAGCAAAGGAGAAAAAGAAAGTAACATACAAGGGAGCCCTGATAAGGTTAGCAGCTGACTTCTCAATGGAAACACTCAAATCCAGAAGAGAATGGCGAGAAATATTCCAAGCAATGAGAACCAAAGGCCTGCAACCAGGACCACTTTAAGCAGCAAGGCTTTCAATCAAGATAGAAGGCCAAATAAGGAATTTTCCAGACAAAAGAACTCTAAAAGAATACACCTCTACCAAACCAGTTCTGCAAGTAATACTAAAGGTACTGCTTTAAGGAAGGAAGGAAAAGATAGACAGAGCGGGGAGGAAACACAGGTACGAAAAGGGCAATAAATCAATACCTACCAATAATAACCTTACATGTAAATGAATTCAAAAGACATAGAATATCTGAATGCTGAAGAAATCATGACCCACACATATGCTGCCTACAAGAGACCCACCTCAGGACAAAAGACCTACAAAGACTCAAAGTGAAGGGGTAGAAACAAATTTTCCAAGCAAAAGGACAGGGGAAAAAAGCAAGGGGTAGCAATACTCGTATCAGACAAAATCGACTTTAAAAAAAAGAGCCATAGAGAGAGACCCAGAGGGTCACTTCATAATACTCAAGGATAGAATCCACCAAGAAGACATAAACATTGTAAATATATATGCACAAAACATAGGAGCACCTAAATACATAAAGGAAATCTTAGAGGACTTCATAAAAGATATTGACAGCAACACAATTATAGTAGGGGATTTTAACACCCCACTGTCAAAAATGGATAGATCTTCCAAACAAACTATCAACAAAGATATTGTGGCATTGAACAACACTCTAGAGGAAATGGCCTTAACTCATATATATATAGAGCCCTTCATCCCAAAAAAACCAAATACACATTCTTCTCAAATGCACATGGAACATTTTCAAAGATAGACCACATGATAGGACAGAAAACAAGCCTCAACAAATTCAAAAAAATGGAATTCATACCAAACATTTTCTCCAACCACAAGGGACTGAAACTACAAACAACCCCAAGGGAAAAAACCCAAAACCCTCAAAATCATGGAGACTAAATAGCATGCTATTAAAGAATGAATGTGTCAGGAATGAAATTAGGGAGGAAATAAAAAAGTTTCTGGAAACAAATGAAAATGAACTCACAATGACCCAAAACTTATGGGACACAGTGAAGGCAATCCCCAGAGGAAAGTTCATAGTGATAAAGGCCTATCTAAAGAAGATGAAAACATTTCAAGCAAACAACTTAACCCTACACCTACAAGAACTTGAGGAACAACAACAAAGACAGCCCAGAGAAAGTATAATTAAGGAAATATCCAATATCAGAGCAGAATAAAATGACATAGAAACTAAAAGCACAATTTTAAGCATCAAGGAATCCAGGAGCTGGTTCTTTGAAAAGATAAACAAACTAGAAAAGCCTTTAAGCAGGCTCATTAAGAAAAAAAAAGAGAGGACTCAAAAATAAACATAGTCACAAATGAAAGAGGAGAGACTACAACTGACCCTACAGAAATACAAAAGATTGTAAGAAATTACTATGAAGAACTTTATGAGAAGAAACTTGAAAACCTAGGTAAAATGGACAAGTTTCTAGAAAAATGTAATCTCCCAAACTCAATGAAGAAGAAGCAGAAAGCCTGAGTAGACCAATAACAGCAGATAAAACTGAATCAGTAATCAAAAAACCCTCAACACACAAAGCCTTGGACCAGATGGTTTCACAGGAGAATTTTACAAAACATTTAAGGAAGAGCTAACCCCTATCCTTCACAGACTATTTGAAAAAATCTAAAATGATGGAAGAATCCCAAACTCTTTTTATGAAGCCAGCATCATCCTAATCCCAAGACAAGATAAAGGCATAACAACTTCCGGCCAAGATGGAGGCGTAGGCGGACACACTGTGCCTCCTCTCACAACCAAAATTAAGGACAACAAATATTTAGAAACAAGAAAACAACCAGAAATTAAAGAAAATTGAACTGTACGGAAGTCCAACAACCATTCATCCAGACCGGTAAGAGGGGCGGAGTCGCGGCAGGAAAAAGTGGAGGTGCGGACCCGGGAACAGGAACGCAAGCAGCAGCGGCTGGCAGTTCCCAGGTGCACAGGCGGCGGCTGGCGGTCCCCGGGCACAGGGGGGCAACTGTGCAGACCCAGTGAGGCCACACAAGGCAGCTGGCTGACCAGGTGGTCCCACATTTGCACGTGCAGACGGTCCAGGCAAAGGGGAAGTGGAGGAAGGGACTGAATCCAGGAGAGAGCGGAGCAGGCGCCATTGTTCCCTCTCAGACCCCACCCCCACATACAGCGTCACAACCCAGCGACTGGGCTGCCCCGCCCTGAGGAACACCTAAGGCTCCACCCCCTCACTACATAATAGCTGCGACCAGACTAAAACCAAAACAAAACAAAACAAAACAAAAAAAAAAAAACACCAAAAATGGCTCAAACCAGAGAACAAATAAAAGCCCCAGAGCCAATTCTTCTAAGCAACCAAGAAATAGCCAACCTATCAGATGCACAGTTCAAAGCACTGGTCATCAAAATGCTCACAGAATTGGTTGATTTTGCTCACAAATTAGATGAAAAAATGCAGGCTACAATACGTGAAATGAAGGAAGATGCATGGGGAACTGATAGAGATGCAAGGAAAACTGGGACTCAAATCGATGGAGTGGACCAGAAGGAAGAAACTAACAACCAAACAGAAAATGAGGAAGAAACAAGAATTCAAAAAAATGAGGAGAGGCTTAGGAACCTCCAGGACATGGTTAAACGTCCCAACATCCAAATTATAGGGGTCCCAGAAGGGGAAGAAGCAGAGCAACAAGTGGAAAACTTATTTGAACAAATAATAAAGGAGAACTTCCCCAATCCGGCAAAGGAAATAGACTACCAGGAAGTCCAGGAAGCTCAGAGAGTCCCAAAGAAGTTGGGCCCAAGGAGGAACACATCGAAGCACATTGTAATTACATTAGCCAAGATGAAAATGAAGCAGAGAATTCTAGAAGCAGCAAGGGATAAGGGGACTCTCACCTACAAAGGAGTTCCCATCAGACTGTCAGCTGATTTCTCAAAAGAAACCTTCCAGGCAAGAAGGGGCTGGAAAGAAATATTCCAAGTCATGAAAGTCAAGGGCCTACATCCAAGATTGCTCTATCCAGCAAAGCTGTCATTTAGAATGGAAGGACAGATAAAGCGCTTCTCAGATAAGGTCAAGTTCAAGGAGTTCATCATCACCAAGCCTTTATTATATGAAATGTTGAAGGGACTTATCTAAGAAAAAGAAGATCAAAAATAGGACAGTGAAAAGACATCAAACTCACAGCTATTAAGAACTGCACCTAAAATAAAAGCAAACTAAGCAAACAGGAACAGAACCACAGAAATGGAGATCATATGGAGGGTTAGCAATAGGGGTGTGGGAGGAGGAGAGAGGGGGAAAAGGTACAGAGAATGAGTAGCATAGATAGTGGGTAGAAAATAGACAGGGAGAGGGCAAGAATAGTATGGGAAATGTAGAAGCTAAAGAACTTATGACACATGGACATGAACTAAAGGGGGGAATGTGGGTGGGAGGGGCTGTTCAAGGTGGAGGGGAATGATGGGTGAAAAATGGGACAACTGTAATAGCATAATCAATAAAATAAATTAAAAAAAAAAGATAAAGGCATAACAAAGAAACACAACTTCAGGCCAATATCACTGATGAATATAGACACTGAAATCCTCAGAAAAATATTGGAAAACCACATACAACAAGAAATTAAAAAGTTCATACACCATGAACAAGTGGGATTCATCCCAGGGTTGCAAGGATAGTTCAACATTCGCAAATCAGTCAATTTAATTCATCACATAAACAAAAGCAAAGACAAAAATCACGTGATCATATCAGTAGATGCGGAAAAAGCTTTTGATAAGGTACAAGACCCATTTATGATAAAAACACTCAGCAAAGTGAGAATAGAGGGAGCGTTCATTGACATAATAAAGGCCATATATGAGAGACCTACAGCCAACATCATACTCAACAGGCAAAAACTAAAATCTTTTCCACTAAGACCAGAAACAAGACAAGTTGTCCACTTTCACCACTTCTGTTCAATATAGTACTGAAAGTCTTAGTCACAGTGAATAGACAAGAAGAGGAAATAAAAGGCATCCAACTCTGAAAGGAGAAAACAAAACTATCATTGTTTGAATATGACATGAGAGTGTTTGTAGAAAATTCTATAGACTTGGCCCAAAAACTGATCAACCTAATGAATGAATTTGGCCAAACATTGGGATACAAAGTCAATATCCAGAAATCAAAGGCATTTTTGTATACCAATAATGAAACAGCAGAAGCAGAAAACAATAAAAAAAATCCCATTCAATATAGCAAAAAGAAAAATAAAATACCTAGGAGGAAACCTAACCAAGGAGTTAAAATACCTCTATGCACAAAACTACACAACATTGAAGAAAGAAATCAAGGTAGACACAAACAAATGGAGACACATACCGTGTTCATGGACAGGAAGAATTAACATCATCAAAATGTCCATACTCCCCAAAGAAATTTACAAATTCAATGCAATACCTATTAAAGTACCAGTGGCATATTTCAGAGACATAGAACAAACAGTTCAGATATTTATATGGAACCATAAATGACCCCAAATAGCTGTTGCAATTTTGAGAAAGGAGAGCAACGTAGGAGGGATCAAAATACCAGATACCAAACTGTATTACAAAGCCATTGTAATCAAAACAGCCTGGTACTGGCATAAAAACAGGCACGTGGACCTGTGGAATAGAACAGAGAGCCCAGAAATAAACCCAAGTCTCTACAGTCAACTTATATTCAAAAAAGGGAGCAGCAACATAAAGTGGAGCAAAAATAGCCTCTTTAACAAGTGGTGTTGGGAGAACTGGAGAGCTGTGTTAAAAAAATGAAACTTCAGCACCAACTTACACCATATACAAAAATAAATTCAAGGTGGGTAAAAGATTTAAATATAAGCTATGACACCATTAAAGTCCTAGAGGAGAACATAGGCAGGAAAATCTCAGATATTTCACGCAGCAACATTTTTACCGATATGTGCCCTAAAGCAATGGACATGAAGAAAAGAATAAACAATGGTATCTCATCAAAATAAAAGGATTCAGCACAGCCAAATAAAACAATAGTTAAATGAAAAGAGAAAAAGAGAACCGACTGTGTGGGAAAACATATTTGGCAATGATACCTCAGACAAGGGTTTAATCTCCAAAATATACAAAGAACTTACACGACTCCACTCTAAGAAGACAAGCAACCCAATTAAAAAATGGGCAAAGGACTTGGACAGACACTTTTCCAAGGAGGATATACAGAGGATCCAGGGACATATGAAAAGATGCTCAATATCGCGAGCTATTGGAGAGATGCAAATTAAAACCACAATGAGATACCACTTGACACCAGTCAGAATGGACCTCATAAACAAAGCAACAAACAGCAAGTGTTGGAGAGGTTGTGAAGAAAAGGGGACCCTTGTGCACTGTTGGTGGGAGAGCAGACTGGTACACCCACTATGGAAAGCAGTATGGAATTTTCTAAGAAATCTAAAAATGGATCTATCTTTGGACCCAGCAATTCCACTGCTTGGATTATATCCTAAGAACCCTGAAACACCAATAGAAAAGAACCTATGCACCCCTTTGTTCATAGCAGAACAATTTACAATAGCCAAGTGTTGGAAGCAACCTGGGTGCCCATCAGTAAAAGAATGGATCAAAAATCTATGGAACATTTACTCAATGGAATTCTATGCAGCAGAAAGAAAGAAGGAGCTCCTACCCTTCACAACAGCATGGATGGAACTGGAGAGCATCATGCTATGCAAAATAAGCCAGGCAGTGAAAGACAAATACCATATGATTTCACCTTTAACAGGAACCTAATCAACAGAACAAACAAACAAGCATAATATAACCAAAGACACTGAAATTGAGAAAAGGCTGACAGTGACCAGAGGGGAGAGGGGAGGGAATTTCAGGGGAAAATGGGAAGGGTTTAGAGCAACAAGTATAAAGGACACATGGACAAAAATTATGGGGGTGGAAATGGGAGGACGATGGGGATGGCTAGGGTGGAGGGCTGGGATGGGAGTAAAAGACAGAAACCTGTACAAGAACAACAATTAAAATTAAAATAAAAAAAAAAACAAATAAAAAAGGGTGAGACTACACAGGGAGAACATTAACTAAGAGAACAGTTTCTGTTTCTGGCAATAGGGTAAGTGTGTGGAGAAGTCCCCCCTAATAAAGCATACCTAAAAAGGTTGATAAAATAGTGTAAATGCTGTTTTTATTTTTTAATTTTTTTAAATTTGTATTTTAATTGTTGATCTTGTACAGTTTTCTGTCTTTTATTCCCACCACAGACCACCACCCCAGCCCACCCCACCTCCCTCCCATTTCCACCCCCCATAGTTTTTGTACATGTGTCCTTTATACTTGTTCTTGTAAACCCTTCCCCTTTTCCCCTGTAATTCTCTCCCCTCTCCCTTCTGGTGACTTTCAGCCTGTTCTCAATTTCAATGTCTTTGGTTACATTATGCTTGTTTGTTTGTTTTGTTGATTAGGTTCCTGTTAAAGGTGAGATCATGTGTTGTTTCTCTTTCACTGCCTGGTTTATTTCACTGAGCATGATGCTCTCCAGTTCCATCCATGCTGTTGCAAAGGGTAGGAGCTCCTTCTTTCTTTCTGCTGCATACACTTCCATTGTGTAAATGTACCACAGTTTTTTGATCCATTCATTTACTGATGGGTACCTAGGTTGCTTCCAACACTTGGCTATTGTAAATTGTGCTGCTATAAACATTGGGGTGCATAGATTCTTTTGGATTGGTGTTTCAGAGTTCTTAGGATATAGTCCTAGCAGTGGAATTGCTGGGTCAAAAGGTATATCCATTTTTAGTTTTTTTTTAGAAAATTCCATACTGTTTTTCATAGTGATTGTACCAGTCTGGACTCCCACCAGCAGTGCACTATGGTCCCCTTTTCTCCACAACCTCTCCAACACTTGTTGTTTGTTGCTTTGTTTATGAGGGCCATTCTGACTGGTGTCAAGTGGTATCTCACTGTGGTTTTAATTTGCATCTCTCTGATAGCTAGCGATATCGAGCATCTTTTCATGTGTCTCTGGATCCTCTGTATGTCTTCCTTGGAGAAGTGTCTGTCCAGTCCTTTGCCCATTTTTTAATTGGGTTGCTTGTCTTCTTAGAGTGGAGTCATGTAAGTTCTTCATATATTTTTGAGATTAAACCGTTGTCTGAGGTATCATTGATAAATATGTTTTCCCACACAGTCAGTTCTCTTTTTATTTTAATGCAGCAATCTTGAGAAAGAAGAGCAAGGTAGGAGGGATCACAATACCTGATACCAAAATGTATTACAAGGCCTCTGTAATCAAAACAGCCTGATACTGGCATAAAGGCAGCCATGTGGACCAGTGGAATAGAACAGAGAGCCCAGAAATAAACCCAAGTCTCTACAGTCAATTAATATTCAACAAAGGGAGCAGCAACATAAAATGGAGCCAAAATAGCCTCTTCAACAAGTGGTGTTGGGAGAACTGGACAGCTACATGCAAGAAAATGAAACTTGAGCACCAACTTACACCGTACACAAAAATAAATTCAAGGTGGATAAAAGATTTAAATATAAGCCGTGACACCATTAAAGTCCTAGAGGAGAACGTAGGCAGGAAAATCTCAGCTCTTCCATGCAGCAACATTTTTACTGATATGTCTCCTGAAGCAAGGGACATAAAAGAAAGAATAAGCAAATAGGATCTCATCAAAATAAAAAGCTTCTGCATGGCCAAATGCTGTTTTTAAAGTGAAGCAGAGCTGATGTAATGGGAACAGCTGGAGGAGACAACGAAACCTGATTTTATTTACAGCTACTAAAGACGGTTTGTCTCGTTAGTATCTGCTTGTCCCTGGTGGCCTAGAGTCAGTATTCAAGGACTGTGTGGTAGGACCAGAGACAGGAAATGAAGCCTGAAACCCAAGCAAGGTATTTGGGTTGACTGGGGACCCTGTCATAAAGCTAAAATTCTCTATGTGTAACTACCTCCCTGAGTGGCCCAGAAAATACTGCCTCTCTATTAGGCAAGAGAGTTTGGAGAAAAGTTATTGCTGCTAAGAATTCCTAAACACACACCCACATTCAAGCATTTCAGGGAGCAGAATACTATGTCCATGTCTTCAAAACCACCAGACGAAAACATTTCTTTATAGTGGTCCTTGGTTGATAGTGTTCACAGCAACACTGCAGCAGTAAATGAAAGAATTTTAAAGTGGTCTCAAAGAATCCACAGAGATAAAATTCTAAAGAGCATGAGTTCACAGTGAAAAATAAAATTACTAAATTTACAAAGAATCATCCATTTTAGTGGGAGTCTGCAGAAACAGATTCATAAAGACTGAAAGTATAAAAATGATCAGATATTAAATATAAAATATGTTTGATATGCTAAATGAAATAAAAGAGAATTTAATGATGGTTTAGAAAAATTATGGAAGCTAAATGGTAAGTTTGAGAAAAAGAACCAAATGGGACTCTGAAAAATGAAAAATATTTAAGTACAAAATAAAACCTCCTTTAATACATTAAACAGAGAGACAAGGAGAATTTGTGAACTGGAAAACAAGTCAGATGAAATTACACAGTCAGAAACACAAAGAGACAAAGATATAGAAAAATATCTGAAAGGTTGAGAGGAGACATTGAAGGTGGCATTAACAAAGTTTGAGAAGAGAAGAGTATAAAGATGATAAAGAAACGATATATTCAAAGAGAAAAGGTGCTAATGATTTTTTGAGATAAAAGAATGAAAGAGGAAAAAAGAACAGTACCTGGAAGAACTGAAAGGACAGTTGGAGGGAAGAAGAATCATCAAAGAAAACTGAAAATGACTTAACACTGGGGAGACTGAAGCATGAAGATAATCAAGTATCAAGAAAGCAAAGGGCCTTGGCTGGTCTGGCCCAGTTGGTTGGAGCATCATCCCACAAAATGAAAGGCCTCGTGTTCAATTCTCTGTCAGGGCATACACCCAGGTTGCAGGTTCAATTCCCCCATCAAGGTGCATACAAGAAGGCAGCCAATGTTTCTCTCTGTCTCTTTCTCTCTCCCCTCCTTCCTCCCTCCCTTCATTCCTCTTTCATTAAATTAATGAAAAAAAAATGTCCTCAGGTAAGGATTAAAAAAAAGAAAACAAAGAGAGTGCATTTCAAAAAGGCCATGGTTAATAATTCTAAATGTTGTAAACAAGTAAGGTTTCTATCGGAAATCATTTACCGAGTGTCTACTATATGTTAGGCATAATGACTGGACACAAAGATGAATAATATGTGATTCTTACACTTAAAATTAGGAGGGAAATGTAAATAAGTGATTACAATCCAATGTGACTAAGGCTGTGGTAGACAACAACAAATTGCTCAGTGAGCAGAAGGAAGGAAGTTTCTTCTGGTGTGATGATGTGTCTTTCTAATGAGCTCTCCTCAGCTGTTTATGTCATGGTAATTGTTTATATATATATATATATATATATCATTTTGAGGCTTGTAATATTCAATAAAATTCCAATATCTTGTATGAGCACGAATAACATACCTTTGATAGCATTTACTTGCCTGTTCTCAGAGTCTGGGCCAATAGTATAGGTTTGTTTCTCCTTTCTATTTTCTCTGCTCTCAACTTACTTCAGAATCTTATCACATTCACCTGGTCTTTTCAGTCTCTGTTTCAAGTCTGGTCATGATATTCCCAGTTCAAACCCTCATTTATCTTAATTCAGCCCTGTTCATGGCACTATGACTTTGTTGTGGAGACATTCAATAAATAACAGTTGCAATGAAAGAATGTTCAATATAAAATTAAACAGAAGTCAATCCTCCATTGTCATGTGAGTAATTTTGTTTTCCAAATTAATTAAATAGCATATCATTTTATTTATTTCGTTGCTTGCATTCTACCCAAGTTCATTCCAAAAAAATACTGTAGTGAATGGTTAAATGTGTGTCTGTGTGTGTGCAGGGGTTATGTTTTTATTGAATATTTATATTTAATTCAACAAGTATTTATTGAATATTTTCTATAGGTAAGTGTCTCTTCTATTCATTGCAAAAAAATGCAAAGAAATATACAACACCATTAAGAGCATTAATACCTACCACTTGATATACATATGTGTGTGTGTGTGTGTGTGTGTGTGTTCACAAAAGAGATCCAGATAAAGTGCAATAGGGATGAGTCAAAAGAGGGAAATAGCAAGTCTTGAATAAGATGAGATAAACTCTTGCATTGTTCAAACTAGGTCTTCAATGAAGGATAAGGTTTTGGTAGGCAGAGATTTAGGTGAAAGGCTGGTGGGGAGGAAAAACAACATTCTAGGCATGAATACTGCTGAAGAGAAGGAAAGAGAACTTGTTGAGATGAATCAGTTCAGATATGCATTAATTTGTAAGTACAAAAAATATCACAGTGGGTGCAACACGAGGGCTTATTTGTCTCATGTAATGAGAAGTCCAAAAGCAGGTGGCTGCTAGTGTTGGTTTAGCAGCTCAAGAATGTCAGAGCTGTTTATAATTTTCTTGACCTTTTCCCCTCACGGTTCCAAGATGTCTTCTGGAACTTTAAGCAACACATTCAAATGTCAGATAGTTGGTAGAAGGGAGGGTCAAAAGCAAAAAAGCCTTCCCAGAAGCTCTACCCTATGACTTCTGCTTGTATCTTATTGCTCATCTCTATTTGCAAGAGACTAAGAAGCATAGATATTTTTAGCTGAGTATATTATTACAGTGAAGAGGCAGAGGAGAAGAGATATTGGGTAGGCAATTAGCTTTCCCTGCAACAAAATGTAGGACAAGTTTGGCTTGAACATAGAGAGTTAAGATTCCACTTTTTATTTTCATTTTTTAAAGATTTTATTTACTTATTTTTAGAGAGAGGGGAAGAGAGGGAGAGAAACATCAATGTGACAGAGAAACATCAATCAGTTGCCTCTTGTACATGCCCAAACCAGGGAACGAACCCACAACCCAGACATGTGCCCTGACCAGGAATCAAACTGGCAACCTTTAGCTTTGTATTACTGTGCCTAACCAACTGAGCCACACGGGTCAGGGCAAGATACCACTTTTTAAATATGAGCCAACTGATTTGGAAAGAGAATATGTATTTCTTGTGCCTGGCATCATTTTTGCTTTTCTGTATGTAGGTTTTCACTTACTTTCCCATAGTGAAACCAATAATAAGGGTTGAAGGTGCAATGCAAGCCCAGAAGAGGGACACCTTTGGTTGCTCAGGGATGACTTTGGTTCCCAGAATGAGTATGCCTGAACTAAGCCTGGTGGATGGATATAGCCTAAGTCTAGTGGGTGAAGAGTAGCTTGGGCAAAAGTCCAAAGGTGAGAAGGAAATGGAGAGTTCTGGGAATTGTAGGCATTTCATGCTAGGTGGCGCAGACTGCAATATAGTTATGATGAGAAAAGAGGCTGGAGGAGTAAGTAGGAGCCAGATCACAAAAACTTCTTAGTGTGGTAAGGGTTTTGGACTTATATCACTAGTTTAAAAAAATAAGAACAAACGTATTTTCTCCATTACTTGCTTAATGTCTGTTGTCTTTTCTGACAAATTTCATGAGGGAATCTTGTTCATCTTGTTCAATTACTGTATTCCTGGAGCCTATCACTGTGGCTGGCTCCTGAGGTCAACCCAACGAATCTGTGTTCTTCATGGAATGAAATGTGAAAACCTTTGGGCTAAATGTCCAATGAAATCTTTGTCATTGCAACTGTCTATTTTTTAAATTGAGGTCCCACACGTGTCCAGGTCTTTCAAGAAGCAGGCAAAAATACAGGATTAAAAGCACAAGAAATTTATTAGGGGCAACCCTGGTAATAGAAAATGAGGAGGGAGCCAGGAGAGCCTGGGAGAGCCACGGTATACAGTGCAATGCAACATAAGTCTGTCCCTGAGTAAAGGAGAGAAGAAAAGAAGGAAGGGAAGGAGGGACGGAGAGAAAGTGGGAGGGCAGGAGAGAGAGAGGAAGAAGGAAAAGTGAAGTAGGTAGGTCAAAGGGAAGTGTCTTAGTACATGCAGTTCTAAAGAAAGTTTTGGCTATCAGGGAGTCCTCAAGACAATGTCACCAGTCAAAGGAGTTCAGTGTCTTGAGGACTGAATCCTGTCTAGTACCCCTGCTGTGCTCATTTACTGACCAGGAGCAGCCCATAGAATTTATGGCCTAGATGCGAATACCGTGATAATTTCAGAGCATAGCAGCAATTGGTCACTCTTGTAGTGGTCAGAGATCAGAGGTAACTCTTAAGACTGCCATGCCTGCCAACCAAAGCACTGTTAGCCAGGTGCCTGTCCTGCTTCATGTCTTCTCCATATTCTAGTTACTACCTAGAATATAGGTGATTTATCTATGTATTGTTTTTGCCTCCATCCCTGTCTGTAAGTTCTATTTTATACCCTTCTTCTGTAAACTCAGCCATATATTTCCCTTGAGACTGAGGTCTGATTTCCTTCCCAAGTCCTTCTATGGATTAGGATTCTGATCCTAAATCACAGCCCTCATTGATAACTCCTCAATCTCAATGGACAAATGTCCCTTTTCCAGTAATCCACGTCCCTGTTGCCTGACCTCACCAAAGGATACTTTTTAAGTATGAAATTATACCTTGCTAGCTTATCACAACCTCCTGGCTTTCTGAAACCCCAATAGTCAGACATAGAGGTTCTGCTAGCTATCTGTGCTACTCTACTGCCATGTACCTACATACACCCATTATCCCTGTGCTCTAGAATTAACTCAGGAGGTTTCATAACTTACCCAAAGTCACACAAGAAATTAATTGTAAGGCTGGGGTTTAAACCAGGACTGTTTGATTTTAAAATGTACTTTCTAAACCACTATTTCACACTGGCTCTTTTTCACAGAACTGGCTGCACTATACTATGATTATTTACATTTCCATCTACTCCCTCTCTTAGGATCAGAGCTTCCTGAGTGTGGAGCCAAGGTATTGGCATCTAGTAAACATTTAAGAGGTGTTTCTGGAATAAAATAATAAAGGGAGGAATGAACAAATGAACCTTTAACAATCAAGTTGTGAAATTCCAGTTTGGCCCCCAGTTCTTCAGTTTCTGAGGCCTCTGCAGCTCTGAGTTTCTGATCCTGGGCATCCATATGTCTCCCAGTACAACCACTTAATGATATCAGAGCTGCCAGGATAGCACTTTTCATTTACCCCAAACCCCAAGCTGCTTGTGGATCCAATAAAGAATTTGAATAGTTGAAACTGTAGAAATGTGAGAAAGATGGTGCTTTCTGTCCAATAGGAAGAAAAATCCAAACCATGAGAATTCTAAGATAGGTTTCATCCCGGTGAGTTGGGGGTTGCACAAAGCACCAGTGTGGTCATACGGCCTGGATGCAGTTCCAGTGTCTATAGACAGAAAAGGAAATGACAACAGCTTTTGATGACAATAGAAGAACAAATAAAGATCTTTTGTGAAGCAGGTAAATTGGCTGGGCTCAGCAAGCCTGTAATGAGTCAGAGGTGGCAAGGGTCCTTTTTGTTTATCTGCCAACCTCTTCCTCACCATCAGCTCAATGGAGCCCACGTTGCTGCCACACAACCTAGGCCTTCATGTACAGCATGAGCATGGTGTAAAACAAACACGAAGGGCTTCTTTTTTCTGAAACTTTCTCCTCTACACAGGCCACAAGGCCTTAGGAAGTACTGATGATCTGACAGCAAAACAAGGATTGGGTCTTGTGTATCTTTAAATTTCATGAAAACAATATGGAAACCAATGTAACACCCTGCATAACTAAAGCAGCTTTTCTGTTTGCACATAAAAAAAAAAAACTATCAATAAACAGCTTTAGCACCATAAATAAACCATACTGGGAAGAAATCTTTGAGATATTCATGAATCTCAGAGAGAGAAAAGTATTATCTGGAACACCCTCGTTCTTACCCCCCACCATTCTGATAATGGGTATGAAGTTACAGTAAAGACTTAGAAGTAAATAACATGGTTTCTTTATAATTATTATTTTTATTTTTAAAATAAAAGTTGCATATATATGGTATGCAACATGATGTTTTGGTATACATAGTGCAATTGTTACCACTGTCAAGCTAATTAAGGGAACATGGTTGCTGAGTCTGATAACTGTGCATTCAGAATAAATAACAACTTTGCTACTGTAATAGCTGTACAACCCTGGTCAAACCCTTTAATCTCTCCTAACCTCGGTCTATCTAAAATGGAGTTGGGGGCAGAAATTGAGATAATGTATTGCCGCAGTCCAGCTGCAGCAGGATCCAGGGGGTCCCAAAGGTGGGTAAGGCGTCGGCGATGGGAGACAGACAACTACACAACTCGATGGCTGTGCAAAGCTGTTCCACTTTATTATCACTTTAACATTGCTTATATACAGATTTTTTGGCAAGCGTTAACTTTTTGTGGTTACAGATTTATGGTTAGGCTAAACAGAAAATCATAGTTTAACATACAATGACTTTATAAATTGAAAATAAGTATTTGACCTGCCAAACAGAGTCTCAGTGAATTCTTTTGCCTGTGGTTAATGATTGATCCGTGATCTATGTCTATATCCTGATTCTATTCTACTAAAATGTTATGAAAGACTAAGTGCGCTTTCTATTATTATGTGTTCCTGTAAGATTATTTTGTTCTACTTACTTACAATGGGTGAACTGATTTAAGTCTTTCTGATTAATTTTCTTCAGCCAACCATCCTTCATTGCCTTTAAACAAATACGGACAGTCACCAAGGGGGACTTTGGCATGTTAGTCATTTCATAAAAGGTAGACTTTGCCAAGGAACATGTTTTCTATCCTTATTGACTATTCTTATGCCCTCAAAATAGGCTCCTGTAAAGGACAATGGGTGAAACAGTTTTTCTTTATTTTCCTTAATGACCAAGCGACTATGGGAGGGGGAATTCTTTGCTAACTTAACTAGTAAATTGTTAGTACAATCTGGACACGCAGTTACAGATGATTCAGGAGTGGCGGTGACTGTGTCTAGTTCTGTGGAAGCTGGAATCACATCTGAGGCTTGCCTATCGGTTTCATTCTCATGTGTCTTATTCATCTTTCCCAGGTTAATCATATATACAATGAAAATTATGACTCCTAGAAATATAATTCCCATACTACCAATTATCCCTATGCCGCGTCCTCTTCCCGGAGGACACCTTCCTTGAAGCTTCTCTCCCCATATCCGGACCTTGTCAGACAATATGGCTGGAAGAGGATGCGGCAATGTATGTTAAGTGCCTAAGAGAGAACTGTACATAGTAACTATTTGGTAAATATTTGTTTAAAAAAATTAAAGAATTGCACTGACATGTGTAGCTCAGTTAGTTTAGTGTCATCCCACAAAGGAAAAGGTTGCTGGTTCAATTCCCAGTAAGGCATGTGCCTGGGTTGTGGGTTTGGTCCCTGATTGGGTCATGTATGTGAGGCAACAGATCGATGTTTCTTTCTCATGTTGGTGTTCTCTCCACCTCTTTCTCTCTCTCTTCCCCTCTCTCTAAAAGTAAATAAATAAAATCTTTTTTTTAAGAAGAAGAATTAAAGTACTATTGCTGAGTTTTGTAGTCTTATGTGACACATAAGGACCATATCAAGAATGGACCCTTATTCTTGCTTCAGGGGCAACCAGGCTGTCTCACCTCTGTATTCTGAGGAACTATGAGAAGAATTTATTGATTAGTCAGTCAACATTTACTATGGGGTGGTCAGTATGTGAGGGAAGGCAAGGAGGATGCAGATACAAAAGAAATATCAGATGCCATGTATTCTCAAGGATGCTTTTAAAGACTCAGAGCTTCAAAGCAAGAGTTTCTTATTTCTTGGGCCCAAATGTCTGATTCTTTGCTATTATTTCCACTTTTGCTGCTACCATAACCTCTCTTTCCCAGATAAGCTTCCATTTGGAAAAGAGCAGTAGACACATTGTGTATTGTAAAACTAGTCTGTTTCAGTGGTTAAGAACTTCTTAGGGCATAAACTCTCTTAGTATCCGCAATTATAGGTTTATAAAACTGGGTGAAATAATTGGATTATAATAAGATCTACTGTTTGTTGACTGTTTACTACGTGCCAGGCTCTGTGCTAACTTCTTCACATATATTATTTCATTCATCTTCACATGAACACCACTTTAAAGATAAGGACATTTAGGGTCAGAAAGGTGACCTCTCTAAAGACATTCCATGGCTAGGAAGTGGAGCCAAGACTCACATTCATGAAGATTTATCTTCAACTTTGTGCTCTATTTTTTTAGCCTTTGTTATTACTAAAAAATGTTAAGACATAACAAAAGTAAATAAGATAGTATAATGAATCCCCATGGGTCCATCACCCAGTCTAAACAATTATCAAAATCATGGCCAATCTTGTTTCATCCATACCTGGCCCAGTCTCATCCAACACACACACACACACACACACACACACACACACACACACACGTGTGTACGCACAGGGGATGCCATATTTTTAGTTGGAAATATTTTAGTATACAAGTATATCTTCAAAAGAACAGACTTTTAAAAAACATAACATAATAACACCAAGTATAATAATCAATCATTTCTTAGTGTCATCAAATGTTTAGTACTTGTTAGGGTGGTCAGTGGTGTGGGTTGTGAAAGAATTCACAAAGAGAAAAAAGTGCAAAGAGTAGTTTTATTTTACTTTCCCAAGAGAGTGAAATGGCTAGATGCAGAGACCTGCACCAGCACCAGCCCTGAGAGGTTGTAGTGCAGGATATTTCTGTTGGTCTTGTATGGGTGTATAGGTTGCAACTTGCTTCAATATTATTTTTGAGTGCAGAGTCTTGTCTGATCGTTGTGGTCTGGTATGTCCTGTTCTTTAAGTTCCTGGAGCTCCACACCTTGAGGGCACTTCCAGCAATTTTCTAATCCTGAAGATAAAGGCTCATAAAACAATTAGGGTCATTTATGCTTGATGGGCTCCAGCCAGCTCTGGGAAAGAGGGCCTGAGAAAGTGGATTTTGTCCTATTATTTCCTATTCTGGCTTTTGAAATTAATTTATTCTTAATGACATGGACCTGTTCTAGTTATGAGGAGTAGGAATGAAGGTCTCTTCTTCTGGGACTACTTCCTGAGGATTATGGACATAGAGTTGTCTGTGCCTGTGGATCTGGGTATGGGTCATTAAGAGGGAGAGGATGAAACTGGAGCCCAAGAAGTGAGACCTGTGGATGGAAGCCATTTGCAAAAGGAGTCTCCTAGAACTTGGATGCTGTGTTGGATGAAAGACATAAGATATCTTAGGAGATATGGCCTGAAAATGACAATAAAGAGAAGAGCTGCAATAGGACTTAGGAAAGGAGTCAGCCAGGAAAAACCAAGACTAGATATTGGTCTTGAAATCTCTAGAAGGGAAAGGTGGGGCAGTAGGTGAATTCTGTATAACTGAGACTGCATCAATAGCTCTCAATAATTCCAAGTCAAGGGATGAAAGAAAAATGAAACATTAGCTTGGAAGAAAACTAGAAAATTAGATTTAATTCAGCTGTGTAACAATTAGACATTATGATTTCCATTAAAACACAATCTCTGTCCCTAAAATCACCCTCATTTTATCAAAGAGCCTGCATTAAGTCCAGTTTCAATTTGGCCTGATTATTTGCATGAACACAAGAATTGTAATTGATCATATAAGCTCCTCCAAATCTGCTTTGCTGAAATTTTAGAAGGAACCTTCAGATTCAGCTTTAGTCAGCCTCTCAGGGCAAGGAAGCCAAACCATGCAGTTGCCATCTGGCTTTGCCTGAAATACTATTAGTTTGGATGGATCCCTTAAGTTCTTGAGGTCCCTAAAATGCCTTGAGGTTATTTTCTTGCCATTTTTCAGGAAAGCAACCCGCATTCCTTATCTGGAAAGACTGTCATGAACCACGTGACCAAGCAAGGTACCAGGCCATTTCTCCAGGGGGCTCATTGTCTTCAAAAGTCAACCTTGGGAATGGTATTGGTGGAGGAGGGCAAAGGGGGACAAATTGGGACAACTGTAATAGAATAATAATAAAAATGATTTTAAAAAGTCAATCTTAATTCCTTAAGGATTTTTGGTGACATCCAGAGCCAGATGTTTCAGTTGGGATGCATCTTGTTTTGATGTTATGATGTTATCTTGTCTGGTCGTTATTGTCTGGTATGTCTTGTTTTGCAAGTTCCTGGAGCCTCTGTGCTTTCAGGGCACTACCAGTAATTTTATAGTCCTGAGAATAAAGGCTCAAAGAAAAATTAGGGTCAGTCATGCTTTATAGGGTCCAGTGTCCTGAGAAAGTGGCTTTTGTCCTATTACTTGTCACATTTCCTCAATTGTTTCATTATTTTTCTACAGCAGGTTATTTGAATCATAATCCAAACAAAGTCTGTATCATATAATGGCATTTGGTTAATATGTCTCTTAAGCCCCTTTTAATCTATAGGTTTCTCCTCTCTTTATTTCCTTGTCATTTGTAAAAAGAAATTAAAAGCCTGCGCTCCTAACCACAAAATATGGCAATCTTATGTCCATTTTAAGAGTTTTCCCTCTGGGAAGAAGTGCCCTCCTCCCAAACACATTTCTTCTATTTAAATATATCGCTCTATTTTCTTTTAGAATAGAAGGTATTCAAACACCAAAAATGGATCTTAGAAATGTTTCAATATTCATTGTAAACACTGAACAATCACCTTGTTTTGTAGGTGTTTATTACATGATATACCTCCAGGGCAGAAAAACTAGTTCTCAAAAAATAACTCCCGTCTCACTTTTCACTGGGTCTGAAATACCATCAGTGAAGATGTTCCTATTGTCTTTAAGCATAATAAGTAAGCCTTACCAGTCACTAACACTTTCAAAAGTCAGACTCTTACAGCTTATCCAGGTGGATATGGTACAAGGAAGGGAGGAAAAGCCTGAGGAGATCCAGCCCAGATAGCACCATGAAGTGAAGTGAAATGAAGTAAAATGAAGCAGACTGTGGGGGAGGGGAGGGGAATTCTGAGGATCCATAAACTTATTTGGTGAGTGGAGCACCCATTGTGGGGAAAAAAACAAATGATAGGGATCTACTTCACAGTTTTGCTGTTGGCTTGCCTTGATTATAAGTCTGGATGATATTAAAACAATTTAAGAAGTGGTATGACATATTGGCAAGGCTGACATACTCATGGTGCTGACCAGCAGTGGTCAACAGCACTAGCAAGGACGGCTCAGCTGAGAACCACATATTTGCACTCTAAGGTGCCATTCCTGCTGCTAGAGCTGCCATTTCCCCTCTAGCTGGTGCCATCTCAGCCCTTGTCATCTAGATGCATACAGATGGGAGCCTGCATAAGGGAGTTAGCAGGCACCGGGGCAGCTGCACCCCAGAGGGACTCCTCCATGCTGGTGCAGCCTGGTCATCCAACCACTGAAAGGGCTCAAGGCAGTAGTTCTTTACCAACCAGTGAGTATTTTTTACTTTTAATAACCCCTCTTACCTACAGGCTGAATTTGAGCTCTGTCAGAAGTAATATCTCAGCTTCCTGAAAAAAAGGTAGGCAGTGTTATGTTCTATAAGAAGCGATTCAGTGTTGGCTTAACCACTAACTTGGTCTAGTCACTTAACCTCATTGAACCTCAGTTTCATCAATGGTAAAATGGGGAGAAAACTCTCCCTCTGTCTACCTCACAGGGCTTCTTGTGTTAAACAGGAACATGTATGTGGAAGTGCGTAACCAATCACATCTTATACATGCATTACTTATTAGTATATCATTATTAATAATTATAATCATCATAATTATTATTTAAGTCCTAGTTGTAACATGGCAATAAATGCACAGAGGGATGCAGTGGGTTTTTAATTTCCTTTTTCTTGGACAAAATGTCATGATAATTAAATTAGCTCAGGAAAATTTCTAAGCAACTGTGAGGTTAACACGACCACCAGCCACAGAAGTAAACAAAAGCACAACACAGAAAAAGACATTTACTTTGAAAAATCTAACCTGGTCCCAAAGTCCTGAATGTTTTCCCACTGCAATGTATTTAATGTGAACAGTGTGGCTGAACTTTTCCATTCTGACTAGGGCTTCCTTGGGCCAGAAATAGAGGCAAGTCAGTTCTGAGGCTGAGATTCAAATAAACATATCACAGGACAGCTGCAAACTGGAAAGCAAAGGTGACAGCTACTGCAGTAACCCAACGGTTAAAGGCCCTCCCCTCAAACACCCCAGAGGCCAAGATCCTCATCCTTTTTAGAGAACAGTGCCCAGTGAACAGCTGGAAGGAGGAAGCTCTGTTTATGACTCCCTTTGAACTCTTGCTTTTCCTTTAGCAGATACTGATTAAGAAGGAGGGGATTTTTTTAAATATATTTTATTGATTATGCTATTACAGTTGTCCCATTTCTCCCCCATCATTCCCCTCCACCCCACACACCCCCTTCCACCCACATTCCCTCCTTTAGTTCATGTCCATGTGTCATAAGTTCTTTAGCTTCTACATTTCCCACACTATTATTGCCCTCCCCGTGTCTATTTTCTACCCACCGTCTATGCTACTTATTCTCTGTACCTTTTTTCCCTCTCTCCTCCTCCCACTACCCTGTTGCTCACCCTCTGTATGATCTCCATTTATGTGGTTCTGTTCCTGTTCTAGGAGGGGATTTTTTTTTAAGCTCAAAGAATGTTGCTGTTGATGTTTTTGACAAGGCTATTACACATAATGATGATTTTCAAAATGAACACTGAGATTTGCATTCTTTTCACAAACAAGACCCATTCCCCACACATTCTTGTTAAAGAACTGAAAGAGACTTCAGAGATTTTTTTAACAGGAGGAGATAGCTACTATGGGACTAAGAGACTGGAGTTAATGACAGCTCCCAATTCCCTTCCCTTCTACACTATGTTTTCAGGTTCCCAGGAGGAGGAGAATGCCAGGTGTCAAGAGAAAGCCCAGCTGTGCAAATGAAGTTAGTAGGGACTGCATAGATTGCAATTAATTTTTTACTGCTACTTACTAGAATAAACAAATATCTATCTATTAAAAAAGAAGACACAGAAAGTCTTTAAAACTTCAAATGAAGGGATAGTCGTTGGTACTTTATCAGTTTCATGCTATAGAGTTTCATGGTTTTCAGAGCTGGGAGGGGCACTAGGAATCCTGTCCAACCCTAATCTTTTTACAGATATGGCAAGGGGGGAATTTACTTGCTCAAGTTTACACAGTGAATGAATGAATAACTGTTGCTTACCTAAACTATGCCATAATGGGTGTAAAGTGATCAACAAATTGTCCATGTCCACACTCCCTCTTCTTCCTCAAGCAGGCTATCAAATTCTTCACTAATTACACATTCTCTCCTGCTATGGCTACCCACACCACTCTCCCATCTACTATCCAATCTTAATATTTCTTATTCCAACTCTGTTAGCTTCTTAATCACTGTACTCACTGTCAATTTTCCCAAGAGGAAAGAGTCTTTTGCCCACTGGTGTTGCAGGTGATTTATTAGGCTCCTGAACCTTATAGTTTGGAGTTTTGTCAGTCATGGAACCTGGAAGAACTTTCCTGAGGCTGGGCCAAAAAAAATTGTCAGCAAACTATAACTTGCAGGCCAAGTCTTGCCTGCTATCTATTTTTGTATGGCACATAATCTAAAATATTTTTTTAGTTTTCAATTGTGTTAAAAATACATGACAAAATTTACCATCTTAATCATTTTTAAATGTACAGTAGTGTTAAGTATATTCTCAAAAAACTGAATACTTTACTCATGAAACAACAACTCTTCATTTTCTAGCCTCTGATAACTACCATTCTACTTCTGTTTCTATGAATTTGACTATTTTACATTCTTCACATAAATGGGATCATACACTACTCCTCTCTTTCTGACTGGCTTATTTCACTTAGAATACTGTCCTCAAGATTTACCCATGTTGTAACTAACATGTGACAGGATTTCCTTCCTTTTTAAGGCTGCATAACATTTCATTGTAGGGTATATATCCAATTTTATTTGCCCATTCATTCATTCATCCATGGATATTTGGGTTGCTTCCACCACTCAGCTATTGTGAATAATGCTGCTGTACACATGGGTACACAACTATCTTTCTGAGAGTCTTCTGCCATTCTTTTGGGAATATACCCAGAAGTGGAATTGCTAGACCATAAGGTAGGTCTACTTTTAACCTTTTGAGGAACCACCATACTGTTTTCCATATACAGCACCGTTTTACAATCTCACTAACTGCACAAGGGTTCCAATTTCTCCACATCCTCATCAACTTTTGTTATTTGTTTTTTTTTTTAAACAATAGCCATCCTAAATGGTTTGAGGTGATATTTCATTGTGGTTTTGATTTGCATTTATCTAATGGTTAGTGATTTGCATCTTTTCATATGCTTGCTGGCCATTTGTATATCATCTTCAGAGAAATGCCTGCTGAAACTTTGGCCCATTTTTCAATTGGGTTGTTTTTATTTCTTAAGTTCTTTGAGTTATTTACATATTAACTCCTTATCAGATGATTTGCAAATATTTTCTCCCATTCCATATGCTTCCTTTTTAATGTTGATTATATCCTTTGATACACAGAATGTTTTTAGTTTGACATAGTTTCATTTGTCTATTTTTTTCTTTTGTTCCTTCTGCTTTTGGTGTTATATCCAACGAAATCATTGTCAACTACAATATCATGAAGTTTTCCCCCATGTTTTTTTTCTAGTAAGGTTTTTAATATTTTTAAATGGTGAGGGAAAAATCAAAAGATGAAAATACTGTATTTCCTGCCATGTGAAAATTATACAAAATTCCAACTTCAATGCCCATAAATAAAAGTTTTATTAGAACATAATCACACTCATTCATTTATGCATCATCTCTGGTTGCTTTTGAGCTGTAACAGCAGAATAGTTGCAACAGAGACAATGTGGTTCTCTCTTCTTCGCATAGCTGATTAGTGCACTATAAAAACAGTGATGCATTTATAACACTACAACATTTAAAGTGTCATGCATATTTCCATACCACAACCTTTTAAAAAATTACCACTGCTTATGCATAATGTCAAAACAAGAAAAGGAAAGTGCACTTTGTTGTGCTGTTTAGTCACATTAGGGTGTGGATTATTTGGTTAGCTGATCATTGGGTTGGCCTAAAAGTTCATTTATTTTGTTTCCATACAATGGTTATAGTAGTGCTTAGTTGTCTTTAACTTCATTAGAAACAATTTTGTTAGATGCTATTGTGACAGCTGAAATATCAACATGCATTTAAAAATATCAAAATTGCTGAATTTTTGTGCAGCCATTTTGAAATTGAAGTTGGAAGAAAACAAGTAACATTCTTGGTGAATTATGCTTTATTATTTCAAGAAAGGTAAAAACAAAACTGAAATGCAAAAAAAAAAAAATATTCAGTGTCTGGAGGAGGTGCTGTGACTGATCAAATGTGTCAAAAGTGGTTTGCGAAGTTCCTTGGTACTATTGATATCTTGGCCAAATAATTTTTTGCTGTGGGGCTGTCTTATGCATTGGAAGATGTTTAGCAGCACCCTAAGCCTCTGCCCACTGGAAGCTAATAATAGGAGATAGCTGACATACTCAAAATATCTAAATCAATAAAGTTATTGATGACAATGAAAAATGTGTCTTTTATTTTACACAAAAAATACTAAATGGACTTTTTTTAAATTTTATTTTAATTGTTGATCTTGCACACTTTTCTGTCTTTTACACCCACCCCAGCCCAGCACCTCAGCTCTCCCCACCTCCCTCCTTTTTCCACCCCCCATAGTTTTTGTCCATGTGACCTTTGTACTTCTTCCTGTGAACCCTTCCCCTTTCCCCCTGAAATTACCTCCCATCTCCCCTCTGGTGACTGTCAGCCTGTTCTCAGTTTCAATGTCTTTGGTTATATTATGCTTGTTTGTTTGTTTTCTTGATTAGGTTCCTGTTAAAGGTGAGATCATATAGTATTTGTCCTTCACTGCCTGGTTTATTTCACTGAGCATGATGCTCTCCAGTTCCATCCATGCTGTTGCAAAGGGTAGGAGCTCCTTCTTTCTTTTTGCTGCATACACTTCCATTGTGTAAATGTACCACAGTTTTTTGATCCATTCATTTACTGATGGGCACTCAGGTTGCTTCCAACACTTGGCTATTGTAAATTGTGCTGCTATAAACATTGGGGTGCATAGGTTCTTTGGGATTGGTGTTTCAGGGTTCTTAGGATATAGTCTTAGCAGTGGAATTGCTGGGTCAAAAGGTATATCCATTTTTAGTTTTATTTAGAAATTCCATACTGTTTTCCATAGTGGTTGTACCAGTCTGCACTCCCACCAACAGTGCACTAGGGTCCCCTTTTCTCCGCAACCTCTCCAACACTTGCAGTTTGTTGCTTTGTTTATGAGGGCCATTCTGACATGTATGAAGTGGTATCTTATTGTGGTTTTAATTTGCATCTCTCTGTTAGTTAGCGATATCGAGCATCTTTTCATGTGTCTCTGGATGCTCTCTATGTCATCCTTGGAAAAGTGTCTGCCCAAGTCCTTTGCCAATTTTTTAATTGGGTTGCTTGTCTTCTTAGAGAGGAGTCGTGTAAGTTCGTTGTATATTTTGAAGATTAAACCCTTGTCTTAGGTGTCATTGGTAAATACGTTTTCCCACATGATCGGTTTTCTTTTTATTTTAATATTGTTTTCTTTGGCCGTGCAGAAGCTTTTTATTGTGATGAGATCTCATTTGTTTATTCTTTCCTTTATGTCCCTTGCTTTAGGGGACTTATCAGTAAAAATGTTGCTGCGTGGAATATCTGAGATTTTCCTGCCTATGTTCTCCCCTAGGACTTTAATGGTGTCACAGCTTATATTTAAATATTTTATCCACCTTGAATTTATTTTTGTGTATATTGTGTAAGTTGGTGCTCAAGTTTCATTTTCTTGCAAGAAGCTGTCCAGTTCTCCCAACACCACTTGTTGAAGAGGCTATTTTTACTCCATTTTATGTTGCTGCCCCCTTTGTCTAATATTAATTGACTGTAGAGGCTTGGGTTTATTTCTGGGCTTCCAGTTCTATTCCACTGGTCCACATGCCTATTTTTATGCCAGTATCAGGATGTTTTGATTACAGTGGCCTTGTAGTACAGTTTGGTATCAGGTAATGTGATCCCTCCTACTTTGCTCTTCTTTCTCAGGATTGCTGCAGCTATTCTAGGTCATTTATTGTTCCATATAAATTTTTGAAATGTTTGTTCTATGTCTGTGAAATATGTCATTGGTACTTTAATAAGTATTGCAATGAATCTGTAAATTACTTTGGGAAGTATGGACATTTTGATGATGCTAATTCTTCCCATCCATGAACATGTATGTGTTTCCATTTGTTTGTGTCTTCCTTGATTTCTTTCTTCAGTGTTGCATAGTTTTCTGCATACAGGTCTTTTACCTCCTTGGTTAGGTTTATTCCTAGGTATTTTATATTTGTTTTTGCTATATCGAATGGGATTATTTTCTTGATTTCTGCTTCTGCTGTTTCATTGTTGCTATACAAAAATGCCTTTGATTTCTGGATATTGACTTTGTATCCGGCTGTTTGGCCAAATTCATTTATTAGGTTGAGCAGTTTTGGGGCTCAGTCTATAGGATTTTCTATGTATACTATCATGTCATCTGCAAGCAATGATTGTTTTGTTTCCTCCTTTCCGAGTTGGATGCCTTTTTTTTTCCTTTTCTTGTCTTATCCCTGTGGCTAAGACTTGCAATACTATATTGAATAGAAGTGGTGAAAGTGGACAACCTTGTCTTGTTCCTGATTTTAGTGAAAAAGATTTTAGTTTTTGCCCATTGAGTATGATGTTGGCTGTAGGTTTCTCATAAATGACCTTTATTATGTTGAGGAATGCTCCCTCTATTCCCACTTTGCTGAGTGTTTTTATCATAAATGGGCGTTGTACCTTATTAAATGCTTTTTCTGCATCTATTGATATGATGATGTGATTTTTGTCTTTGCTTTTGTTTATGTTATGAACTACGTTTACTGATTTGGGAATGTTGAACCATCCTTGCATCCCTGGGATGAATCCCACTGGGTCATGGTGTATGATCTTTTTAATATATTGTTGGATGCGGTATGCCAATATTTTGTTGAGGATTTTAGGATCTATGTTCATCAGCGATATTGGCCTGAAGTTTCCTTTCTTTGTTGTGTCTTTATCTGGTTTTGGTATTAGGATGATGCTGGCTTCATAAAAAGTGTTTGGAAGTCTTCCATCATTTTGGAATTTTTTGAATAGTCTGTGAATTATAGGGGTTAGCTCTTCCTTAAATGTTTTGTAGAATTCTCCTGTAAAACCATCTGGTCCAGGGCTTTTGTGTGTCGGGAGTTTTTTGATTACTGTTTCAATTTCATCAGCTGTTATCAGTCTGTTCAGGCTTTTTGTTTCTGCTCCCTTGAGTTTTGGAAGACTATATTTTTGTAGAAACTTGTCCATTTCACCTAGGTTTTCAAATTTTCTTGGCATATAGTTCTTCATAGTAATTCCTTACAATCCTTTGTATTTCTGCGGAGTCAGTTGTAATATCTCCTCTTTCATTTCTGATTGTGTTTATTTGAGTCCTCTCTATTTTTTTTCTTGATTATCCTGCTTAAAGGCTTGTCGATTTTGTTTATCTTTTCAAAGAACCAGCTCCTGGATTCATTGATCTTTAGAATTGTGCTTTTAGTCTCTATGTCATTTAATTCTGCTCTGATCTTGGTTATTTCCTTCCTTCTACTTGCTCTGGGCTGTCTTTGTTGTTGATCCTTGAGTTCTTGTAGGTGTAAGGTTAGGGTGTTTGTTTGAGATGTTTCTATCTTTTTTAGTTAGGCCTGTCTGAGGACTGCTTTTGCTGTGTCCCATAAATTTTGGGTCGATGTGAGCTCATTATCATTTGTTTTCAGAAACCTTTTGATTTACACCCGAATTTCATTCTTGACCCATTCATTGTTTAATACAATGCTTTTCAATCTCCATGATTTTGAGGGTTTTGGGTTTTTCCCCTTGGGGTTGGTTTCTGGTTTCAGTCCCTTGTGGTCAGAGAAAATGCTTGGTATGATTTTCAATTTTCTTGAGTTTGTTGAGGCTTGTTTTGTGTCCTATCATATGGTCTACGTTTGAAAATGTTCCATGTTCATTTGAAAAGAAAATGCATTTAGTTTCTTTCGGATGAAGGGTTCTATTATATCAGTTAAGTCCAATTCATCTAGTGTGTTGTTCAATGCAGCAATATCTTTGTTGATATGTTGTTTGGAGGAAGTGTCCCTTTTTGGCAGTGGGGTGTTAAAATCGCCTACTATAATTGTGTTGCTGTCAGTATCTTTCTTGAAGTCCTCTAAGATTTTCTTGATGTATTTAGGTGCACCTCCATTGGGTGCATATATACTTACAATGTTTATGTCTTCTTGGTGGATTCTTCCCTTTAGCATTATGACGTGACCTTCTGGGTCTCTCTTCATGGCTCTTCTTTTGAAGTTTATTTTGTCGGATATGAGTATTGCTACCCCAGCTTTTTTTTTTTTTTTCTGTCCCTTTGCTTGGAAAATTTGTTTCCAGCTCTTCACTTTGAGTCTGTATAGGGCTTTTGTCCTGAGGTGGGTCTCTTTTAGGCTGAATATGTGTGGGTCATGCTTTCTTATCCATTCAGCTATTCTATGTCTTTTGATTGGAGCTTTTCATCCATTTACATTTAAGATTATTTTTGATAGGTATTTATTTAATGCCATTTTCGTATTCATGCTCCTCTCTCTCTGTCTTTTCCTTTCTTCTCTTAAAGCAGTTCCTTTAGTATGTCTTGCAGAATTGGTCTGGTAGAGGTGTATTCTTTTAGATTTCTTTGTCTGGAAAATTCCTTATTTGGCCTTCTATCTTGATTGAAAGCCTTGCTGGACAAAGTAGTCTTGGTTGCAGGCCTTTGGTTCTCATTGCTTGGAATATGTCTTCTTATTCTCTTCTGGATTGGAGCGTTTCCACTGAGTAGTCAGCTGCTAACCTTACTGGGGCGCCCATATATTTTACTTCTTTTTTTCCCTTGCTGCCTTTCAGATTCTCTCTTTGTCTTGGAATTTTGTCATTTTAATTATGATGTGTCTTGAAGTGGGCCTCTTTGGGTTCCTCTTGATTGGGACTCTCTGTGTTTCCTGAATTTGTGTGGCTTTTTCTCTCATCAAGTTAGGGAAATTTTCCATCATTACTTTTTCTAACAGGTTTTCTATCCCTTGTTCTTCTTCTCCTTCTGGTATCCCTATTATACAGATATTATTCCATTTCATGTTGTCTTGCATTTCTCTTAAACCCTCTTCATTCTTTCTGAGCCTATTTTCCTTATCTTGCTCATTCTGAGTGCTTTTTCTATTTTCCCCTCCAACTCACTGTCCCAATCTTCTGCTTCATCGATTCTGCTTTTCATTCCTTCTACCGTGTTCTTCAGTTCAGAAATTGTATTCTTCATTTCCTCTTGGCCCTTGTTGATAGTTTTTATTTCTTTTTTCATGTTGATATAGTTTTCAGTGAGTTCATCATACCTTCCCTGTAGTTTATGGTAGCTCATTGAGAGCTCATGGAGCTTCCTGACAACCATTGCTTTGAACTCAATATCTGATAGTTGAGTTGCCTCAGTTTCACTTCCAGAGTGCCTCAGTATTCTTTCCAGAGCTTCCTCCTTTCCTTTCATTTGGGGATTGTTTCTTTGTCTTCTCATTGTTTGTAAGACTCTTGTTAGCCTCAACTTCTTAAATTGATCTGTTCTGGCTCCCTGGGTTTGTTGTGTGACCTTCTGTGGTAGAATACCTGTGAGATTCAGTGGTGGATTCTCCTTCAGATATCCTGTTGTTCACAGCTTCCACTGTCTCATCAGCTGGGATACCTTCTTTTTGGGACCAACTCTGGTTTTTTTCACAGTTCCAGGTTTGTTTGTGTTTTTTTGTCTCACTCGTGGGTACTTAAGAAGAGAAGAGAGTGGAAAAAATGAAAGAAGAAAAAAAGAGGAAGGTAGAAGAGATAAAATTGGAAAGATAGGAAGAGGAAATAAAAGAAGAAAGAAGTAGAGAGAGGCAAAAGGAATTGGGGAGTAAGAAAGAAGATAAAAATAATAAATAAATAGTAATTAAAAACAATTATATAAATAGAGAGGCACACAACCCCCCCCAAAAAAACAAAAACAAATAAGCAAAACAAGAATCAAACAAAAAAAAACCCAAACAACCAAAAAAAGGTAAAGACAAAAACTGAAAAGAAAAAACAAAAAAGGAAACAAAAACAAAATAAAAAAGCAAAAACAAAAGCAAACAAAAAACAAACAAACAAAAACTTGTTGTTTTCAAACTTGCCAAGCCAGTTTTTCTGGTCTTGCTTGCTGCAATGGCCGAGGGTTGACCGTACTGGTTTTCTCTGTGTTCAGCACTGAGTCATCATTGTGCTTGGGTCCCCAGAATTAATATGGTCGCCAAAATTAGAATGGCACCTCTCCCCCCAGGGCTTCCAGTGTGTGTTCTGAGCCTCCTGGGGTGCGCGCACTTCCCAGAGTTTATGGGTGTGAGCTCAGTTCTCCGGTCTCAGGCAGCTGCCTGAGTTGGCGCCTGTGCAGCTTTCTGTGGTGTGCCGGGGCCTATGCTCCCGCAGCCATCTCTCACTGGCGCCTATGGCCCTAAGCTGTCTGCGTTCATGCGCCTGCCTGTGCACTGGTGACTATGATGCCACAGCTGTCTCCCATAGCCAGCAGCTATGCTTTTGCGTGTGCCTATGATCCCACGGCCATGTGCATTCCCGTGTGGGTGTCTACTTTTCTGCAGCCATCTCACTTAGCACATGCCTCCGTCTGCAGATGGGGCGATTATGATCGCTGAGCTCACAGTCGCCACGAAAACTCAGTTCAAAGTCGCGCAGTTACCTGGCACAGGGCACCCACTTTCACTCAGCCACAGTCTCTCTGTGGCCCCTGAGATCTTCCCAGCCGATTTCAGCGGCTGACCCAGCTCCTTTCCTAGAGCCCTGGGGCAGGCTTGGCAGAGCGCTGGGCTGGAACCTCAACCACCCTGCTCTCTGTGCTGATCCCTGGGCTCCTATTGTTCTGAAGTACTCTCCTTACCAACTGGTTTTTCAATGTCCGCTACAATTTTTGATCTCTTATTCTCAAATATGCTGTGTTATTGTTCCTTGTCTGCTCTGTTCTTCAGTAGATTGGCCAGGTTTTTCTCCCGTGTGTAGGAAGAAATGGAATCTGCTCCCTCCTACTACGCCGCCATCTTCTCTCCATAAATGGACTTTTTGGCCAACCCAATAGGTAATGCATTAGTTAGTTTGAGCTGCCATAACAAAACGCCATAGACTGTGTGGTTTGAACAACAGAAATTAATGTATCATTAAGTTCTGGAGTCTGAAAAGTCCAAAATCAAGGTGCCAGCATGGTTGGTGTGTGGTATGAGCTGTCTCCTTGGGTTACAGACAGCTGCCTTCTTGCTATGTCCCCATATGATCTTTTATGTATACATGCATGTGCAGAGAGATCTTGCTCTCTCTCTTCTTATAAGGCCACCAATCCTGTATAATTAGGGCCTCACCTTTATGATCTTTTTTTTTTTTTAACTTTAATTGCCTCCTGAAAGCCCTATCTCCAAATACAATAATGTTAGGGGTTATGACTTTCAATATATGAATTCTGGATCAATATAATACAGTCCATAACATGTAGCAAAACATTGTTATTGTGTATTGACACCGTAGCTGTGCTAAAAAGAGTACAATGCACATCAACATTACCAGACTAAGCACTCATCACAATATTCCCAACTCACAGGAAAGCAATGGTCAGAAAAAATGGAACATTTAAAATTAAATATCTCACTGCAGCAGATTTTCTTCACAAAAATTAAAAATAAAACTGAGGCTGTCACCAAATTAAGTCTCCAAGTGGTTAATTTCTTAGCCAAGCAAAGAAAGTCATTTACTGATGGTGGGTTAATTAAACCATGTTTTTTTTTTAATATATTTTATTGATTATGCTATTACAGTTGTCCCATTTCTCCCCCATCATTCCCCTCCACCCTACACACCCTCTCCCACCCACATTCCCCCCTTTAGTTCATGTCCATGTGTCATAAGTTTTTTAGCTTCTACATTTCTCACACTATTCTTGCCCTCCCCCTTTCTATTTTCTATCCACCGTCTATGCTACTTATTCTCTGTACCTTTCCCCCTCTCTCCTCCTCCCACGCCCCTGTTGCTAACCCTCCATATGATCTCCATTTCTGTGGTTCTGTTCCTGTTCTAGCTGTTTGCTTAGTTTGCTTTTGTTTTAGGTGTGGTGGTTAATAGCTGTGAGTTTGCTGTCTTTTCACTGTCCTATTTTTGATCTTCTTTTTCTTAGATAAGTCTCTTTAACATTTCATATAATAAAGGCTTGGTGATGATGATCTCCTTCAACTTGACCTTATCTGAGAAGCACTTTATCTTCCCTTCCATTCTAAATGACAGCTTTGCTGGATAGAGCAATTTTTGATGTAAGTCCCTGCTTTTCAAGATTTCAAATATTTCTTTCCAGCCCCTTCTTGCCTGTAAGGTCTCTTTTGAGAAATCAGCTGACAGTCTGATGGGAACTCCCTTGTAGGTGACTGTCCCCTTATCCCTTGCATGTGTTTAGAGAAAATACACCTGTTTAAAACTATTAGCCTTTTGGTGAGAACAGTTGATCAAAGAATTAAAGACAATGGTAACAACATTAATAGTCAATTAAAAAATAAGTAGATGGTTTTTAGTGGTTTTTCTTGGGTCTCAGTAAGTTGACATATGTTATCAATACTGTTTGTTCACTTGAGGAGGCAATGCTAAGTTTGATGTGATTAAAGAATTAATTTCTATGAATAGCCTGTGTGGAATAGCTACAGGAGAGTTATTGTCAATGAAGTTGAAAAAACACTAAGTATAATTTGAAGTAACATATGCTAAGATGTGTTACAACTGATGGTGAAAATATGTGTAGAACATAAAAAGGCTTAAATAAATTTACAAAACTTTTAAAACGTAAGTGTTTTTTTTTGCCTGTTATTATTCATCAGCAGATATTTTGTAGAAAATATTTGTCTATCATATGGTATCGAATGAATGGTATCAATAGTGAATTTCATATACTCTCCTGGACTTAATTAGTGACAGATCTGTGACTTTTTTTTTCAAAAATAGAAACTGAATATCTTGACTTGTCCTATGCCACTAAAATTTGATTGCTTAGATGTGGTACTGTTTTACTGAGCTATTTTGAGCTTAAGGTCAATATTGGAATTTTTCCGAATGAGAAAAATCCATCCTCAATCACTATTATTAAACACTGTACATGTGAAAATTTTTTCTCACTCTTATTATCTAGACATGTGAATAGTATCTTCAATTTTACATCTTGTTGCACAAAGCCTAAATATTTACTATCTGTCCATTTATAGAAAAAGCTTCTGAACCCTACCATAGGCATTGGATGACAGCCAGCTGGATTTTATTGGAAAACATTTACCCTGAAAGCAAAACCCAATGTCTGTGGCAAGGTTTCCCAACCATATTCTACTATGGGGCTCCCTGGTCATTCCCAGCACTACTCTGCATGTTCTCTTAGGTGGCATCAACTATTGTCCCATTCCTTCATCTAAGGGTCTTAATCTCTATGTCACAGGAACCTGCTGTCAGTCAGAAAGTTATTTTTTGTTTTATTCCCAAGAGGCCTGATAGGTACTAATTTAAACAAGCAAGAGACCTTGCTACTTCTACTGTCCCTTTTTTATTCCTATATCAAGTTATGCAATAGAAAAAATATCCATAAAGATCACCCAGTGATGAACTGGAATAAATAACTGTCTAGAAAGCTATTAGATTGTAGCCTCCAGTTATCTCTGTTTTTGCTTATAAGAGAAGGAATTTAGAAGTTGCAGATATACTGAGTTACTAAATACTTTTGGGGGGAGTATAAACTTACTAATTCAGCAGTATATATTTCAGTAACTATACTACTCTAAGACCACTTTGGTGAAAGTGGTTTTTAGTGGAACTAGAAAGAGCAAATAATTTGCTTTTATAAGCTTTAGTGGCTTGAAATGCTTTAAACATTGGCTGCATGTGTAGCAAATTGCTTTACATCCTTACTGCTAATATAATGCTTATAAATCCTTACTCTAATATTTGTATTCATGGATAAAATAAATAAGTGTTACAAAATTGAGATTAGGACAAAGATGAAGCTTAAAAATAATTTGTGACCAGGAAATAAAAAGTAAATAATTGGTGTCCAGAGTACATATTACTGTTGTTCAAAAAACAAAAAGCAAAAATCTTCCCAAACAAAAATTCACAGATTTTTTTTTTCTCCTTTTGCAGAAGTTGCAAATCACTGAGAGAGAATTTTGGTTTGGTACTTTCAGGGATACTTATTTTTATTAACCTTCTGTACTGGCCATTAAACTGACCCTTAATGGGGTCAGTCATTTTTGAATTACCCAAGGCTTTGAAAAATAATGTTTCACTCCCCAGCCCAACCCCCACAACCCTACCCAAGGGAACACCTATTTCATTAAAAGATGTTTTATTTTTGTATCCTTAATTTGGACTCTCTCTTTTTTAAAATTAAAAATCACCCATCAACATCCATGTTGACTTCTTGATAAACTGAGTTTATCTTCCAGAAAATTTAAGTAAAGTTGAATACGTGATCAATATGTCATTCTGTCATTGCCAGGATGTGAGTACACTCTTAGCTGTCAATATAGTATCTTTAGAAGGAAAACCCCCAAATTCTTAATGGAATGGTTAATCTGATGATATTCTGAGTCAATGAAGTGTTGACAACCTACCTGATGCATAAACGTATTTATAAGCACAGAACTGTTAAAAGATAAAGTGAGGCATGTTAAAAATTTTAGGAGTTTATTTGAGCAAAAATTGATTTGAGCTGGTCAGTGCCAACCTGGAAGTGGGTAGGAGCACTCCACAGACAGGAGCCAGAGGAAAGACTTCTATAGGGCAAAGGCAGAAACAAAGCAAGGAAATTACTTGATTGGCTATAGCTCAAGAGTTTGTCTTATTTGGAAGAGCCTAGGTGGCTGTTAGTTGTCCTTAAGTTTTGATTTTTTACCCTTGACACAGTTACAGATGTAGGTTTTGGTTTCTTACATTGACTGCTAAGGTATTAGAAGTATCTCAGTCAAATGGACTCCTTGGATAATTCACACAACTGATAATCCATATATCATTTATTCCTTTTTAATTTTTTATAAAAAGTTTCAGGTCAAAATTTAGCTAGCATGTAAGTATGTGAGTCATCTTTTTCCAAAACATCCTTTAGAAAAAGTATACTTCCTGATGTAACCCACACAGATGGGATTGCTTTGGCACATCTCAGGCTGAGTGAACACTATCCAAAAATAGAGCCAAATTTCTTCAAAGACTATTCAGTCAAAGTGGATTTGTACATTAGCAATAAGCTCAGGTTTTCATTGCATACCACACCAATTTAAAAACAAAGCAGTAGATTCAGTCAATATTACCTTGGTTTTGAAGTGCTCATCTGTTTTTTAACTGTAATAATGGCCTATACCTAAAATTATGACCTTTGTTTTTGTTGATAATATTGATCAAAGTATTAATTTCCTTTTGGCAGTTGTAACACATTATCAAAAACTTGATGGCTTAAAACAATGCACATTTATTCTCTTACAGTTTTAGAGGCTGCAAGTCCAAAATCAGTTTCACTGGACTGAAACCAAATCATCAGCAGGGCTGTGCTTCCTGGAAGCACTAGGGAGAAAAGCAATTTTTTTTTAACTTTGCAGTTTCTAGAGCAGCATTCCTTGGCTCGTGTCCCCTTCCCCTATCTACAATGACTGTAGCATGACATCCTCATCTCTCTCTCTCTCTCTCTCTCTCTCTCTCTCTCTCTCTCTCTCAATCTCAATCTCAATCTCTCTCTCTCTCCTCCTCCTTCCCTCCCCCCTCTCCTCACACCGCCTAAGGTTGTCACATTGCCTTTTTTTCTGTGTCAAATCTTCTTTTGCCTCCTTTTTATGAAGATACATGTGATTGTATCTAGGACACACCTGCATAATCCAGGCTAATCCCGTCATCTCAAAATCCCTAATTTAATCACATTTGTAGTGTCTTGTAGGTAACATTCACAGGTTACAGAGATTAGGACCTGAATATTTTACAGGCCATTATTCAGCCTATAACAGACTCCAAATTTACAGTTTAATATTTATCTTATAACCTGTAGGCCTAGATTACTAAACAACTGTATTGCTATTTCTAGAGCTCCACAAATTTTATTTAAATATTAACTTACATGTATAACTACTACCATTTACAAATTCATATGCATTCCATTATTATTAATAAAATATACATTCATAAAGAGATCTAAGGGGTCTACTTCAGACAAGTTGTTTCGAAATTAAACACTTTTAGTATAGAATGCATTACTTTCCAACAAAAACTGTCCTTATGAAATGATAATTTATAAAGATATAAAGTATATATTATGAATAATGTGTATAAAGCAAAGAATCTGCTATATAATAAGAGTTTAATAAATGTCAGTAATTATTATTGTGTTGGGTGTTCTGCAAACTGAATGGAAGTACCCCAATACTGAAAATCTAGTAGCAGTACCCTTTTCTCACTTTGCAAGAAAAAGAAAGCAAAAGGGTGACATTCACTCACTTTTTTTGGCTCATAATTTTAGTTTAAAACTTTGATACCTGTTTCTACTGGACTGTTGTTAGTGAATATAACAGGTGGCAGAATAAGAAGCAAAAAAATATTAGGGGGAAATTGGGAATCAATCAATCATGTTTAGTTCAAAAGTGTGTTTTGGTTTCTTGTGCTCAGAGCTGATTTTATGTTATACTCAAGTCACAGTAGTTTCTTTGGCACTAAAATTGTTCTTCATATGAATCAATCCAGTACATCAATATTTTATAGTGTTATTAAAAGAGAACAATACTTTCAGGTATACTAGCATCTTAACAAGTTTGAGGGCTGCTAATGAAAAACATTCTCTATTTTCAAGGAGCTTACCCTTCATGATGGGCTGAAATTCTGGTTCTCAACCTTGGATGCTCATTAAGTTTTTCTGGGGAACATTAAAAAGTCCTCACCTCCAGTCTGCAGCAAAGACCAACTAAATAAGAATTTGTGGTGTGAGGCCAGGGCATCAGAATTTTGAAAGCTCCTCTGGTATAATATAGGGAATATTGTTAATAATAATATTATTATATTAAATAATTAAATAATATTATAATAATTATGCATGGTGTCAGATGGATACCAGACTTATTGGGGTGATCACTTTGTAAGTTGCATAAACATCTAATCACTATGTTATACATCTGAAACTAATATAATATTGTATGTCAGCTGTAATTGAAAAATAAAAAATTGTACAAACAACTCAAAACATCCATGCAGCACAATAAAGTGAAGTGCAATAAAAAAAAAAAAAAGTTGCCTAGGCTGGTGTGGCTCAGTGGATTGAATGCCAGCCTGTAAACCAAAGGACACCAGTTCCATTCCCAGATGGGGCACATGCCTGGGTTGCAGGCCAGGTCCCCAGTAGGGGGCATGTGAGAGGCAACCTCACATTGATGTTTCCTCCCCATCTCTCTTTCTCTCCCTACCCCTCTCTAAAAATATATATATAAATAAAAGAACTTTAAAAAATAAATAAGGTTTCTCAGTTCCAATGGGCAGCCAAGATTGAGAACACTAGACTAAAGGAACATGTGACACAGAGACCAATAATGAGGTCAGAAGTTCCATGGTAATGATCAGAATGCAGTGCAAATTTAGAGAAAAGAGGGTTTTGATTAGTAAAGAAGGGAAGGGATGGAAAAAAGAACTGAGCCTCCAAACTGGGCAGGAAAGAGGAAAAGACTGAAAGAGAGGATGGCAGGCATATAAAGGTTAAAAAAGCTCTTAGGGGAAAATGGAAAAAAATCTGAAAATTTTTATTATGGGATTATAAAATGGTGGTGAAGGGAAGATATTCTCCAGTTAATTTGTTTTATATTTCCTCCCTCCCACCACAACCAGGCCTTAACATATTTATGTAATTAGTGTTAAACACCAAAATGGATTACTGAGAAAGACACACACTTTATATCAAGAAACAAAGGGATCAGCATGAGCAGAAGACAGAAATGCCTGCTAGAAATCTGTCCAAGCTCAGCATCTTTGAAGCAAAAGGCAAATTTATAGCCTGAACCTGTATGTATCTAAATTAGATATTTAAAAACATTTTTCCAATTAAAGTTTACATTCAATATTATTTTGTATTAGTTTCAGGTGTACGGCATAGTAGTTAAACAATCATATACTGTACAAAGGGTTCCACATGATATTTCCAGTACCCACCTGGCACCGTACGCAGTTATTACAACATTATTGACTATATTTCCTATGCTGTACTTTACATCCCCATGACCATTTTGTAACTAACACTCTGTACTTCTTTTTTCCCCTTTTTATTGAATTTATTGAGGTGACACTGGTTAACAAAATTATACATGTTCCAGGTGCACAGTTCTACAACACAATCCTGTACACTGCATTGTGTGTTCACCACTCCAAATCAAGTCTCCACCTATCAGCCCTTATTCCCCTTATACACTTCTCTACCACCCAGCACCTCTCCTCCCCTGGCAATCATTACATTGTTGTCCTTGCCCATGAGTTTTTCCTCTCTTTTTTTTTGTTCAATCCTTGCACCCTCCACACTTAGCCACACCCTCAACCAGTAGGTGTAAGCCTGCTTTCTGTCTATGAGTCTGTCACTAGTTTGCTTGTTAGTTTATTTTGTTCATTACATTGCATATATGAGTGAGACCATATGGTACTTGTCTTTCTCTGACTGGCTTATTTCACTTAGCCTAATGCTCCAAGGTCCATCCATGCTGTTGCAAAGGGTAAGATTTCATTTTTATGGCTGCATAGTATTCCACTGTGTACATGTCCCACATATTTTTATACACTAATCTACAGATGGACACTTGGCCTGCTTCCAAGTCTTTGCTATTGTAAATAACACTGCAATGAACATAAGGGTGGATATATCCTTTTGAATTAGTGTTTTGGGTTTCTTCAGATGTATTCCCAGAAGTGGAATCACTGATTAGTAAAGCAGTTTCATTTTCAATTTTTTGAGGAAATTCCACACTGTTTTTCACAGTGGCTGTACTAATCTGCATTGCCACCAACAGTATACAAGGGTTTCCTATTTTCCACATCCTCACCAACACTTGTTTGTTAATTTATTGATGATAGCTATTCTGACAGGTGTGAGGTGATATTTCATTGTAGTTTTAATTTGCATTTCTCTGATGATTAATGATATTGAGCATCTTTTCGTATGTCTATTAGCCATCTGTATGTCCTCTTTGAAGTAGTGTCTATTTAGGTCCTTTGGCCATTTTTAAATTGTATTGTTTATTTTGGTGTTGAGTTGATTGTGTTGTTTATAAATTTTGAATGTTAACCCCTTATCAGATGCATCATTGGTGAATATATTCTCCCATTTAGTAGGTTGTCTTTTCATTTTGTTGATGATTTCCTTTGTTATGCAAAAACTGTTTATTTGGATGTAGTCTCATTTTTTTGGTTGTCTGTTTCCCTTGCCTGAGGGATAAGAAGTCTGTCCAGAAGGCATACAGCCATGTAATATGAAAAATAGAGACTTTTATTGAAGAAGATACAACAAACATTGTACAAAGGACAATGACACCTCAGTCCCCTTAAAGGAGGCACCTTGGGATCTCACATAGTTCTCCCAATTACCATCAGCTGCTCCTTTCTATTTTCCTGAATCTCATTGATGGTATGAAATCTCTTTTCTTTCAAAGGTGATTTTAGTTTTGGGAAAAGCCAGAAGTCACAGTGTGCCGAATCTGGACTGTAAGGGTCTGCAACACATGGGTGATTTGATATTCTGACAAAATCTCTGCACAAGATGTAATGCATGAGTGGTTGTGTTGTCATGCTGAAGCTGTCAATCACCAGTTGCCCATAGCTGCAAACTTCTGAATCATCTGAATAGTTTTCAAGGAGGAATGTTCAAGCTTAATGCAAAATTTGAGGAAGATTCATTGTTCTACTTGCTCAGACATTTTGAATGCAACAGCCAAACAGTACACACCCCCACTGACTAGTACATTTTTAAATTAGATTGTTTGTTTTTTTGGTGTTGAGTTATACACTCAAACTAATACACTGTTCACTAGTACAGTGGAGTTGCTCATGCATGCACATTACAGTCCACCCTCCTTGGCTGCCAGGTTACATCAGTGTCACACAAACCATTCTCATTATATTAACAATGGCTGTACTTATTTCAGACAGAACTCATATATCAGAAAAAATATCACTATTATAAATGTCTGATATTTTAGTGCCTATGTTGTCTTTTAGTGTTTTTATGATTTTGAGACTTATATTTAAATAAATAATCCATTTTGGGTTTATCCTTGTATATGATGTAAGAAGGTAGTCTAGTTTCATTTTTTCCATGTATTTGTCCAATTTTCCTGACACCATTTATTGAATAGATTATCTTTACCTCACTACATGCTCTTGCCCCTTTTGACAAATATTCACTAAACATATAGGTGTGGGTTTATTTCTGTGCTCTTTATTCTGTTCCATTAATCTGTATGCATGTTTTTATGTCAGTATCATGCTATTTTTGATTACTATAGCTTTGTAGTATAGTTTGATATCAGGTAGTATGATACTTCTGATTTTGTTCTTTTTTTTCTCAAGATTGCTCTGGCTACTCAGCGTCTTTTAGAATACACATAAATTCTAAGATGATTTGTTTTAGTTCTGTAAAAAAATGCCTTTGATGTTTTCTAAAAGGTGAAAGATTTCTGTGTTCTGAAGAGAAACCAGAGTACTGCCTTTGGTATTTTGATAGGAATGCAGTGACTCTATAGATTGCTTTGGGTGGTATGTGTGGCAGATCCTTCTGCATGGCATGGGCCCAGCTCCCACTTGGAGATGCACAGGACCCACACCCACAGATAGGTTCCCTCGTGGGTGATCAGATTTGCAATATACCTAGGCTGCTCTGAGTCTTGCTTTTGCTGAAAACTCCCTCACCCTGCAAGTGCTAAACCTTGCAGGGACCAGAGTAACCAGCTCAATCACTTTTGCCTTTTCATCTGCTAATATCCTTCTTCTGTGATATGATTAGGGGTGTTGGCTCCTTTTGTTGTAACTGGGGACAGTGAGTGAGGTCCATCTTGTAATGTGAGGAGATATAGGATAAAGGCCTATCATGGCAGAGGCCATGGCTTTTGCTCCCCTTGAGAGAAAAGTCATGCTATTGTCCTTTTTCCTCCAGCAGACTTGGTAGTCCGTTTGTATGTTTTGATTTCATCTATAATGACGTGGACACTGCTAGCCGGTGTCTGCATCAGGTATGGACAGTTAAACAATGTTAATTCTTCCTATCAATGAACATGGTATATATTTTCATTTATTTATATCTTCTTCAATTTTGTCTTCAATGTCTTCTTAAATTTTCTGAGTACAGGTCTTTACTTCCATAGTTAAATTTATTTTTAAATGTTTATTTTGACTCATTGTATATGCATTTTTTTTTTAATTTTCTTTTTCATAGTTCAGTATTGGTGTTTAAAAATGCAACTTATGAGTCCCACCACACTGCTGGAGTAGGTAGATCTTCAGCGGGTGGTTGGATTCACCCCTTGTTCTTCAGTGGCATTGATGAGTCAGGCTCCCATGGCACCTTTACCTCAGCCATGCCCCTGCTCAGCAAGTTCCTGCCTGCCTAAAGAGGATTGTCTCATGGGCAAAGGGAGAACTCCTGAGCTCCTGAAAGCTCAGCTTCAGAGTAGGTGGAATGTGTGAACACCAGGATACCTGCTGGAAGAGGAAATCCACCAACAAGGAACCACCAACAGATAACAACAGAAGAAGGACAAAGAGGGAGTGGAGGCCACACTAACTCAACCCAGGAACTATCTGGATATACAACTAAATGGTGGACAAATTACTCAGAACAAACAACTGAACAAGAGCAAGAGAGAACACTCAAAACCTTGTACACATGGAAGAATCAGCATCAGCAAAACCTGCACATACCCGCAAAACACAATACAAGATTTGGGGGACAGAGTGACCCTCAGTTAACCAGCTGGAGGGAAGGACCCACCAAAGAAAGACCCAACAACAATCAAAACCCAAATCAAATACAGAGCCAACTTAAATGACAGCACAAGACCAGTGAGCTCGGGAGATCAAGGAGACTACACCACTGAATCTCACAGGTATTCTACCACAGAAGTTCACACCATAAATCCAGGGATCCAGAGAAGATCAATTTAAGAAGCTGAAGCTAACAAGAAGAATCTCACAAACAATGGCAAGACAAAGAAACAATCCCCAAATGAAAGGAAAGGAAGAAGCCTCCAAAAGAATGCTAGATGAAACAGAGACACCTCAACTATCAGATATTGAGTTCAAAGAAATGGATGTCAGGAAGCTCCATGAGCTCACAGAGAATCATCAAAAACTACAGGGAAACTACAATGAATTCACTGCAAACTATATCAACATGAAAGAGGAAATAGAATTGATCAAAAAAATGGATGTCAGGAAGCTCCATGAGCCCACAGAGAATCATCGAAAACTACAGGGAAACTACAATGAACTCACTGCAAACTATATTAACATGAAAGAGGAAATAGAATTGATCAACAACAGCCAGGAGGAAATGAAGAATACAATTTCTAAACTAGAGAACACACTAGAAGGAATCAAAAGAAGAATCGATGAAGCAGAAGATTGGATTAGTGAGCTGGAGGACAAAGTAGGAAAAAAAAAAAACATCCAGAATAAGCAAGAGAAGGAAAAGAGGCTCAGAAAGAATGAAGAGGGGTTACGGGAAATGCAGGACAATATGAAACATACTAATATCTGTATAACAGGGACACCAGAAGGAGAAGAAGAGGAAGAGATAGAAAACCTGTTTGAGAAAGTAATAATGGAAAACTTCTCTAATTGGATGAGAAAAAAAGTCACACAAATCAAGGAAACACAGAGAGTCCCAATCAAAAGGGACCCAAACAGGCCCACTTTAAGACACATCATAATTAAAATGGCAAAATTCGAAGATAAAGAGAGATTCTTAAAGGTGGCAAGGGAAAAACAGGAAGCAACATACAAGGGAGCCCTGATAAGACTAGAAGCGGACTTCTCAGGGAAAATGCTCCAAGCCAGAGGGACTGGCAAGAAATTTTCCAAGTAATGAAAAGCAGAGGCCAGCAACCAAGACTATTTCATCCAGCAAGTTTCTTAATTAAAATGGAAGGCCAAATAAGGAGCTTCCCAGACAAAAGAAGCCTCAAAGAATACACCTCCTCCAATGCAGCTCTGCAAGAGATGCTAAAGGGTTTGCTTTGAGAATAGGAAGAAAAACAGTGAAAGAGAAAGGAACACAGGTATGAAAAATATCAATGAATAAGTACCTATCAATAATAACCTTAAAGATAAATAGATTAAATACCCCATCAAAAGACACAGAATAGCTGAATGGATAAGAAATCATGACCCACATATATGCTGCCTACAAGAGACCCATATCAGAAAAAAAGACCTGCACAGACTGAAAGTGAAGGGCTAGAAACAAATATTCCAAGGAAATGGACAAGAGATAAAAGCCATGGTAGCAATATTCATATTGGACAAATTAGACTACAAAAAAAAAAAAAGAGCCATAAAAAGAGACCCAGAAGGCCAAATCATAATATTCAAGGGAAAAATTCATCAAGAAGACATAAAAATTGTAAATATATATACACCAAACGTAGGAGCACCCAAATATATAAAGAAAATCTTGGAGGACTTCAAAAAAGATATTGACAGCAACACTATTATAATAAGGGATTTTAACACCCCACTGTGAAAAATGGACAGATCTTCCAAACAAAATATCAACAAAGATATTCTGGCATTGAATGATGCCCTGGATGGAATGGACTGATATACATAGAGCCTTTCATCCCAAAGAAGCAAAATACACATTTTTTTCAAATACACATGGAACATTTTCAAAGATAGATCACACGATAGGACACAAAACAACCCTCAACAAATTCAAGAAAATTGAAATCTTACCAAGCATTTTTTTCTGACCACAAGGGGCTGAAACTAGAAACCAACCTCAAGGAAAAAACTCAAAAACACTCAAACGCATGGTGATTGAATATCATGCTATTAAACAATGAATGGGTCAAGAATGAGATTAGGCAACAGAGCTGTTACAAAAGAGCCCAATACCAATGGATTTATTTCTTTTGTGGATTCTTGAAAAACACTGTATCACAAGTACTCTGATGACATGTGGAAATAGAACGAATCCAAAATGATTAAGAAGAATTAAAGTTTGAGAAAAAGTAAAAAAAAAAAAAAAAAGAATGAGATCAGGGAAGAAATCAAATAGTTTTTGGAAACACATGAAAATGAACTCACAACAATCTAAAACTTATGTGACGCAGTAAAGGCAGTCTTGAGAGGGAAGTTCACAGTGATAAAGGCCTACCTAAAAAAAACAGAAACATTTCAAATAAATGATATAACCCCATGCCTACAAGAACTCAAGGAACAAAAACAAAGACAGCACAGAGCAAGTAGATGAAAGAAAATAACCAAGATCACAGCAGAATTAAATGACATAGACACTAAAAGCAAAATTTTAAGGATCAATAAATCCAGGAGCTGGTTTTTTTTTTTTTTTTTTTCCTTTTTTGACCAGTGTCCTGCTGCTTGAGGATGGAAACAGTGGACTGGACACCATTGGCACTGAAGACATGATACGAAGGGGGCCAGAGGCCTTACCCTCTGCCTTCATACATTACAGGGACTGGGACTGCAAGCTTGACCCCTGTCAAGAAAATGAGGGTCAGTAGCTGGTTCTTTGAAAAGACAAACAAAATCAACAAGACTTCAATCAGGCTCATCAAGAAAAAAAGAGAGAGGATCCAAATAAACACAAGAAAATGAAAGAGGAGAGATTACAACCGATACCACAGAAATACCAAGGATTGTAAGAAATTACTACAAAGAACTATATGCCAAGAAATTGGAAAACCTAGGTGAAATGCACAAATTTCTAGAAAAATATAATTTTCCAAAACTGAATGAAGAAGAATCAGATAGCCTAAACAGATCAATAACAGCTGATGAAATTGAAACAGTAATCAAAAAGCTTCCATCATACAAAATCCCTGGACCTGATGGTTTCACAGGAGAATTTTACAAAGCATTTTAGAACTAGCCCCGATCCTTCACACATTATTCCAAAAAATCCAAGAAGAAAGAAGACTCCCAAACTCTTTTTATGAAGCCAGCATCATCCTAATCCCCAAACCAGATAAAGACATAACAAAGAAAAAACTTCAGGCAATATATCTGAATGAACATTGACACTAAAATCCTCAATAATTGTTGGCACATCATATCCAGCAATATATTAAAAAGATCATACACATTGTTTAAGTGAGATTCATCCCAGGGATGCAAGGATGATACAATATTTGCAAATCAATAAATGTAATACATCACATAAACAAAAGCAAAGACAATAATCACATGATCATATCAATAGATGCAGGGTGAAAAGCATTTGAAAAGGTACAGCACACATTTATGATAAAAACATTCAGCAAAGTGGGAATAGAGGGAGCATTCCTCAAACTAATAAAGGCTATATATGAGAGACCTACAGCCAATATCATACTCAATGGATAAAAACTTAGAGCTTTTCACTAAGATCAGAAACAAGACAAGTCTGATATCAGGTATTGTGATCCCTCCACTTTTGTTCTTCTTTTTAAAATTTGCTGCAGCTATTTGGGGTCGTTTATGGTTCCATATAAATTTCTGAAATGTTTGTTCTATATCTGTGAAACATGTGAGTTTCACCACTCCTAATCAACATAGTACTGGAAGTCCTAGCCACAGCAATCAGACAAGAAAAAGAAATAAAAGGCATAAAGTCCTGGCTGGCGTAGCTCAGTGGATTAAGTGCAGGCTGCGAACCAAAGGGTTGCAGGTTCGATTCCCAGTCAGGGCACATGCCTGGGTTGCAGGCCAGGTCCCTAGTTGGGGCCACGTGAGAGGCAACCACGCATTGATGTTTCTTACCCTCTCTTTCTCCCTCCTTTCCCCTCTCTAAAAATGAATAAATAAAATCTTTAAAAAAAGGAAATAAAAGGCGTACAAATAGGGAAGGAAGAAGTAAAACTGTCATTGTTTGCAGATGACATGATAGTGTACATAGAAAATCCTATAGACTCCACAAAAAAAAAAAAAAAAAAACTACTCAACGTAATAAATAAATTTGGCAAAACAGTGGAATGCAAAATCAAAATCAGAAATCAAAGGCATTTTTGTACGCCAACAATAAAATATCAGAAAGAGAAATCAGGAAAAAAACAATGATTTGCTATAGCACCAAGAAAAATAAAATACCTAGGAATAAACCTAACCAAGGAAGTAAAAGACCTGTATGCAGAAAACTACAGAACACTGAAGAAAGAAATCAAGGAAGACACAAACGATGGAAATGTATACCATGTTCATGGATTTGAAAAATTAATGTAATCAAAATGTCCATAAGTCCCAAAGAAATTTACAGATTCAATGCAATACCTATTAAAGTACCAATGGCATATTTCACAGATATAGAACAAACATTTCAGAAATTTATAGGGAACCATAAATGACCCCAAATACCTGCAGCAAATTTGAGAAAGAAGAACAAAGCAGGAGGGATCAAAATACCTGATATCAAACTGTATTACAAGGCCACTGCAATCAAAATATCCTTTTACTGGCATAAAAACAGACACATAAACTGTTTTACAAACTGTATTACAAGGACACTGTTCCAAAGGAACAGAATGGAGAGCCCAGAAATAAATCCAAGTCTCTATGGTCAATTAATTTCTGGGATCCCTGCCCTGGGCACCAGATGTGGGTGGGCTCCACCCGCAGAGCCCGATCCCTCCATCACGGATGAAAATAAAACTACCAAGACATGATCTGCTTGGGGAGGAAAGATGATCAAACTCTCAGAGGAGAATTACCCAGCGTCCCTTCCTCACTAGGCTTTTATTGAGTTCAAATACAGAGGAATACAGGTTTAATATGTCAAAGAAATCTGAGGGCTTAATCTGAGTCAGTGTCTGTCAGGAAAGGGGGTTGCAAAACTTTGGGAGACATACTCATTTCCTACTAGGACCCTTATCATTTAAATGAGTGCACTCTTAGCAAAGCAGTTTTCACAGGACTTTAGGAATTCTTTCTTATGCCAAATCACCCAGGGAACCATCCTAGCTGTCACAGGGCTGTACCACTCGCTCTCATAGTTTCAGGCCTTAAGCCGATTAAGAAGCAGGAGACATCTCCCAGATAGAAATGAGGACTTGGGCTATGTCAGAATAGCCAGGGGGCGAGGGTCCATCACATCCTCTTTGCTGCAGCCCCCCAAGTCCTTCCATGAGGGTCTCCCAAGTGATTGTGTCTTTCTTAGGTTGCCCCTCCCATGAGGAGTCTTACCCATCATTGACTAACTGACCAAGCATTGGGGCCAGAGATGGATGAGGCAGAAGCGGCGCTCTTGCCAGGGAGATAAGGTTTGTCTCCTTAGTGGCTCAGGTCCTCTTGACAGAACATACCCAGATGAGTGGGTCCCTAGGGTCTTACACAGCCCACCATGGGGTGAGGGTTACAACTCCTGAGACCAGGCTGAATGGTCCACAGCAAATTAATATTTGACAAAGGGGAAAGAAGCATAAAATGGAGTAAAAATAACCTCTTTAACCAATGGTGTTGGGAGAGCTGGACAGCTCCATTGAAAAAAATGAAAGTCAACCACCAACTTAGACCATACACAAAAATAAATTCAAGGTGGATAAAAGACTTAAATATAAGTTGTGACACCATAAAAGTCCTAGAGGAAACATTGGCAGAAAAATCTCAGACATTCCACACAGTAACATCTTCACTGATATGTTCCCTAAAGTAAGGGACATAAAGGAAAGGTTAAACAAATGGGATCTCATCAAATTGAAAAGTTCCTGCATAGCTAAAGAAAACAGCATTGAAATGAAAAGAGAACAAACTGTATGGGAAAATATATTTTCCAATGACACCTCGGATAAGGGTTTGATCTCCCAAATGTATAATGAACTCACATGCCTCCACTCCAGGAAGACAAAAATCCCAATTAAAAAATGGGCAAAAGTCTTGAACAGACACTTCTCCAAGAAGGACATACAGAGGGCCCAGAAGCATATGAAAAGATGCTCAACAACACTAGGCATGAGAGAGATGCAAATCAAAACCACAATGAAATACCACTTCACATGGATCAGAATGGCCATCATAAACAAATGAACAAACAACAAGTGCTGGAGAGGATTTGGAGAAAAGGTAACCCTAGTGCACTATTAGTGGATATGCAGACTAGTGCAGCCACTGTGGAAAACACTATGGAATTTCCTCAGAAAACTAAAAACGGAACTGCCTTTTGACCCAGCAATTCCACTGCTGTGATTATAACCTAAGAGCCCTGAAACACCAATCCAAAAGAACCTATGCACCCCAATGTTCATAGAAGCATAATTTACAATAGCCAAGTGTTGGAAGCAACCTACGTGCCCATCAGTAAATAAATGTATCAAAAAACCATGGTACACTTACATAATGGAATTCTATGCAGCGGAGAAAAAGACGGAGCTCCTACCCTTTGCGACGGTATAGATGGAACTGGAGAGCATTACACTAAGTGAAATAAGCCAGGCAGTGAGGGACAAATACCATATGATCTCACCTTTAACTGGAACCTAATCAATAAAAGAAAAAAAGCAAACAAAATGTAAGCAGAGACATTGAAATTAAGAACAATCTAACAATAGCCATACGGGAGGGGGGAGGGGACGGTGGGGAGAAGGGTTTTCAGAAACTACTGTAAAGGACACATGAACAACACCAATGGGGAGGGTGGAAACAAGGGAAGGAGGTGGGTTGGCTGGGGTTGGGGGTTGAGGGGAAAATGCAGACAACTGTAACTGAACAAAAATAAAGTAATTAAAAATTATGCATTGGCATTTTAAATGGCTCTTTGAGTCTCCAGCCATCCAACCATAGTTATTTAATTTGTATTTCTCATATAATAGTCTTTTTTGTTTTTTTCTGAAGTTGTCAACTTATTTTGTTTCTTCACTTTTTGTTGATTTCTGTTCTTAGCTTTTGAGTTTTATTTTGTTATATCAAGATGTAACTGACATAGGACATTGTATTAAAGGTGTGCAACATAAAAATTAAATAAAAATAAAAATGCAAGTTATTTCTGATATTTATTTTGTATGCAGCTACATTACTAAGTTCATTAATCATTTCTAGCAGTTTTTTGGTGGAATCTTTATGGGTCTCCATATATGGTGTCATGTCATCTGCACATAATGATAATTTTACTTCTTTCTTTGCAGTTTGGATGCATTTTACGTCTTCTTTTCTGATTGCTGTGGCTAGGCTTTCTAGTACTGTTTTGAATAAAAGTGGTGAAAGTGGATGACCCTGTTTTGTTCCTAATCTTAAGCAATATTCTTTTAGCTTTTCCCTGTTGAGTATGATGTTAGCTGTGTGTTTTTCATTTACAGCCTTTATTATGTTGTGGTATGTTCCTTTTCTTCACACATTGGTAAGAGTTTTTTTTTATCATAAATAGATGTTGAATTTTGACAAATTACATCTATTTATATAATTATATGATTTTTATCCTTCATTTTGTTTATGTGGTGTATCACGTTAATTGATTTGCAAGTATTGTAGCAACTTTGCATCCCAGAAGTGTATTTTTTATCATATTGTATAATCTATTTAATGTATTGATGAATTCAGTTTGATAATATTTTGTTGAGGATTTTTGCATCTATGTCCTCAGGGATATTGGTGTATAATTATTTTTCATTGTAGTGTGTTCATCTGGTATTGAAATTAAGATAATACTGTCCTCATAAAATGAGCTTGGGGGTGTTCCTTCCTCTTGAATTTTTTGGAATAGTTCAAGGAGAGCTGTTATTTTTCTTTGTATGTTTGGTGAAATTTACCTGTGAAGCCATTTGTTCCATAATTTTTGGTTCTTAGAAGTGTCTTGATTTATCTAAGAAAAAGAAGATAAAAAATATGACAGTGAAAAGTCAGCAAATTCACAGATAGTAACAACCACACCTAATACAAAAGCAAACAACTAGAACAGGAACAGAGCCACAGAAATGGAGATCATATGGAGGGTTAGCCACAGGGGAGTGGGAGGAGGAGAGAGGGGAAAAGGTACAGAGAATACGTAGCATAGACGGTAGGTAGAAAATAGACAGGGGGAGGGCAAGAATAGTGTGGGTAATGTAGAAGCTAAAGAACTTATGACCCATGGACATGAACTAAAGGGGGGGAATGTGGGTGGGAGGGGGTGTGCAGGGTGGAGGGGAATGATGGAGGAGAAATGGGACAACTGTAATAGCATAATCAATAAAATATATTTTAAAATTTTCATTAATTGTAATCTGTTCTGATTTTCTATTTGTTTTTTTATAAAGTTTTGGGAGATTGTAAATTTCTAGGAATTTATCTATTTTGTCCAGATTGTCCAATTAGTTGGTGTTCATAGAGTTTTCTTACAATCCTTTGTATTTCTGTATTTGTCAATTGTTACTTTTCTACTTTCATTTCTAATGTATTTATTTAGATCTTCTTCTTTTTCTTTTTTTCTCTCTCTCTCTCTTTTTTAATCAGTATTTTTTAATTGTTGATATTGTACAGTTTTCTGTCTTTTACCCCGCCCCAGCCCACCACCCCAGCCCTCCCCACCTTCCTCCCATTTCCACCCCCCATAGTTTTTGTCCATGAGTCCTTTATACTTGTTGCTCTAAACCGTTCCCCTTTTCCCCCGAAATTCCCTCCCCTCTCACTTTGGACACTGTCAGACTGTTCTCAAATTCAGTGTCTTTGTTTATATTATGCTTGTTTGTTTGTTTTGTTGATTAGCTTCCTGTTAAAGGTGAGATCATATGGTATTTGTCTTTCACTGCCTGGCTTATTTCACTTAGCATGATACTCTCCAATTCCTTCCATGCTGTCGCAAAGGGTAGGAGCTCCTTCTTTCTTTCTGCTGTATAGAATTCCATTGTGTAAATGTACCACAGTTTTTTTGTAGATCTTCTTCTTTTTCTTGAGAGTCCATTTAAAGGTTTATCATTCTTGTTTATCTTTTTAAAGAACTAACTCTTGGATTCATTGATCTTTTGTGTTTTTTTTTTAAACCGTATTTTTTTCCCTGCTCTGATCTTTGCTGTTTCCTTCCTTCTACTCACTTTGAGCTTTGTTCGTTGTTCTTTTTCTACTTCCTTCAGGTGTAAAATTAGATTGTCTATTTGAGATTTTATTCTTCATTGAGTTAGGCTTGTATTGCTATAAATTTCCCTCTTAAGACTGCATTTGGTGTGCCCCATAGATTTGGGGTCATTTTGTTTTCATTTTTATTTGTCTCAAGGTATGTTTTGATTTCTATGGAATTTATTGTTAACTCATTCATTGTTTGGTAACATGTTATTTAACCTGCATCTGTTTGTGTGCTATTTAGTTTTTCTCTTGAAATTAATTTCTGATTTCATACCATTAGGATCAGAGAAAGTGCTTGATATGATTTCAGTCTTCTTAAATTTATTGAGACATGCTTTGTGAACTAATATGTGCTCTTTCCTGGAAAATGTTCCATGTGCATTTGAAAAGAATGTATTCTGATGTTTTGTGTTGAAATATTCTATAAGTATCAGTTAAATCTATCTGATCTAGTGTGTCATTTAAAAGCATTGTTTTCTTGTTGATTTTCTGTCTGGAAATGTATCCATTGATGTCAATAGGTTGTTAATGTCCTCTACAATGACTGTATTTGTTGAACCTCTCCCTTCATGTCCAGCATAATTTGCTTTATATAGTTAGGTGCTTCTATGTTGGGTGCATAAATGTTTATAAGAATTGTATCCTCTTGTTGGATTGATCTTTTTATAATTATGTGATGCACTTCCTTGTCTCTTATTATAGCCTTTGTTTTAAAGTCTGTTTTGCCTGATGTAAGTATTTCTACCCTAGCTTTTTTCATTTGCATTTTCATGAAATATCTTTTCTATCCCTTTACTTTTAGACTTTCAATCAGAAACAGGTCTCTGGATATATAGATAGATAGATAGATAGATAGATAGATAGATAGATAGATAGATATAGTCCCTTACATGTGGAGTGATTATTTATAGGTACATAGTTATTGCCATTTTATTATTCATATTTCTGTTTCTTTTTTCTTTTGTTTCTTCTTGAAGAAGTCCTTTTAACATTTCTTGTAATATTGATTTAGTGCTGATAAACTCTTTTTGCTTTCTTGTCTGAGAAGTTCTTTATGTCTCCTTCAATTTTAAATTATAGTCATGCTGGGTACAGTAGTCTTGGTTGCAGTTTCTTGCTTTTCATCCCTTTGAAAATTTTGTGCCAATTTCTTATGGCCTGAAAGGTTTCTGTTGAGAAATCAGCTGACAGTTTTATGGGAGCTCCCTTGTAGGTAACTAATGGTCTTTCTCTAGTGGCTTTAAGATTCTCTCTTCTTCTTTAACCTTTATTATTTTAATTATCATTTGTCTTGATGTGGACCTCTTTTAGTTATCTTGTTTGGGACCCTGCACTTCCTGGTATAGTGTATCTTTTTTTTTTTTTTTTTTGCCAAGTTAGGGAAGTTTTCAGTCATTATTTTTAAAAATAAGTTCTCAATTCCTTGCTCTATCTTCTTCTTCTCCTGTTATACATGATGCAAATGTTGTTTTGCTTGATGTTTTCCCAGAGGTTCCTTAAATTATTCTTATTTTTTTTAATTCTATTTTCTTTTTGCTGTTCTGGTTGGGTGTTTTCTGCTACCTTGTTTTTCAAATTTCTGATTTGATTCCCTGCTTCATCTAGTTTGCTATTGATTTTTTCTAGTATATACTTTATTTTAGTTATTGTATTTTATTCTCCACTGGTTCCTTTTTATGGTTTGTATGTCCTTTTTATAGTTACTATCTCTTTGTTGAACTTTTTACTAAGTTCAATCATTCTTTTCCTAAGTTCCTTGAGCATCCTTATAATCTGTTTTTGAACTGTGTATCTGTTAGATTGATTGCCTTCATTTCATTTAGCTCTTTTTCTGGACATTTCTCCTATCTTTCATTTGGGACACGTTTCTTTCTCTCCTCATTTTGCTATTTCTCTGTGTTTGTTTCTATGTATTAGGTTGATCCACTACATATCTCAGTCTTGGTAGGAGGGTCTTATATAGTAGGTGTCTTTTGGGGCCCAATGGTGCAGTCAACCTGTGGCCCTGACCTGAGTTCTCCAAGTGTGTCACTTGTGTGTATTATGTGTGCCCTCCTGTTGTAACTGAGCCTTGATTGATGTTGGTACATCAGTGGATGGGCTTGAGAGCTGGTTGGCTGAGAATTTGTCATGACTACAGTGCATGATCTACTGTGCAGAAGCTTATCCCTTGGTGCAGGATTTGCTCCAGTGGGGTCTGGTGCATGCTAAGACTTCCCTTTGGGTGTGCCACTTGTGGAATTAATTGAGTGGTTCTCTGTTGTGATCTGAATGTGACCACCAGGTTTGTTGTTTCTGTGGAATCTTGGGAGGAACTCTGGTGCAGGTCAAAGTCATACACTGCCTCTGACCAGCACAGGCCTTTCTGTTATGTGCTGCAAAGTGATTTGTGCTTAGTAGTTGCCTCTGCTGTTCCTGGATGCACTTGGAAGGGGTGCTTTACTATCCAAGGCTAGCTGCCACCAGTACCAAGGCTAGAGGTAGTCATCAAAAGCCCTAAGGCACCCAGATATCTGCCACCACTGTCCAACTGCCCTTAAGTTTCAGCCCTTACAAGCTCATTGAGCAACACTGCACGGCATCAGGGAGTCACCAGGTTCAGGCTGGTGGTGTTCACTAGGTTAATATAGATTCAGAGGTGTTACTGGTGGTGGGCCTAAGACCACTCAGCAAAAGTTTCAGTGTATACCTATGGCAGCCACCACCCACCTGAGGGCTGTGGAGCTTTGTGGTGGGGTGGGTTCTCAGGGAGTTGTTAGGGTGAAGGTTTTTGCAGATTCAGATTTGGTCTTGTAAGAGGAGGGTCCAACACAGGGTCAATGGTGGCTGTCCCTTCAGTCATTACCTGGAAGCCACACAACTCAGTTTATCCCCATATGTCTCTGGTACCCCTTAAAATTGACCAGAATTCCTCAAGAGTTTTTGAAGAAAGATTGCAATGCAGTCACTGGCTGGTTGCTGCCAACAGAGCCTCAGGTTATGCACAAGTTGGGTAGAGAGGGGTCTTAAGGAGTCATCAGAGTGGAGCTAGTGGACTTCACCAAGCTAATGTAGATTCAGATTTGGCTGCATGAGTGGACGGCTCAACCAGGAAAGATGATGCCAGTCAGCAGTGAGGGAGGAGGGCTCAACACAGGGACAATGGTGGCTGTCCCTTTGGAAATTGCCCTAAAGCCATACAACTCAGTTTCTTCCTTTATATCTCTGGCATCCCTGAGGTTGAGTGAAATTCCTCAAGAGATTTTTAAAGAAAGACTGCAATGTGGTTCCAGGCTGGTTGCACCTCAAAGACCTCAGCAATATGTGAGTTGGGTAGAGTAGTATGTCAGGGAGTCATTAGTGTAGAGCTAGTGGAACTCATCAGGCTAATGTAGATGCACATTTGGACATGTTGTAGGAGGCCTACACCCAGGAAAAAATGGCTGTCTGATGCACAGGAGGACAGCTCAATACAGGGACAATGGCAGCCAGTCCTCTCACCCTTGCCTTAAAACAAAACAACTCAATTTCTCCCTGAACGTCTCTGGCAACCCTAAGCCACTGACCCTCCACCAGACCTCAAGGTGAGAGTTTGTGCACTGGCCCTTTAAGAGAATGATTGGGTTTCCAGCAGCCTTATGTCTCACCTGGAAAGATAGAATCCATGCTGATTTTCACAGCCAAATGTTATGTGGGTTCCTCTTCCTCTCTGGGCTGAGGATCTCAGCATGGGTCTGAGACCCCTTGCTCTTTGGGGAGGATCTCTGTAGCTGAGATATTCCTCTGGATTCTCAACTTCCACACGTGGATGTGGGACCAGTCTATTTTGCATCTCCACCCTTCCTACCAGTCTCAATGTGGCTTCTTCTTTATATCTTTAGTTATAGAACTTTTGTTTGGCTAGTCGTCAGATGAATATACAGATTGATTGTTTTATAATTTAGTTGTAATTTTCCTGTGTTCATGGGAGGAAGTGAGCACAGTGTCCACATACTCCACCATTTTGGCCAACCAGAAACCGCCTTTATTTAGAACTTCAGCATTCTCAGGGTCAAAACAATGAATTCACAATTTTGGGGTTTAGTGAGAGTGGAAATTGTTTCCCAGTTTTTCAGATATACCTTAAAATCATAAAATAGCTTTCCTGAGATAGGTGTTAGGGCTAATACTAGAGGTACTGGGGTTGCAGTAGAATCTTTTTTGGAATCACCAACTTAAAGTGAATCCATATTCAGCCATTTATAGCTGTGTGACCTTGGGCAAGTGCCTTAAGTTTCAGGTCCCAATGCCTCCATCTGTAAAAAAAGGGATAATACTAGTACCTAATTCATAAGGTTATTAACATAATTGAATGAGATAAAGCATGTAAAAGCACATTAGTATATTGCCTGGTGCGTGGTAACAAAAGAATGAGTTAGTAGTTCAGCATCATCATCCATAGCCTTTGTCCTTCTATTACCCCTTACTACACTAGGCAGTGAGGGAAACACGAAGTCTTCCAAGAACTTAGATTATTCTTGGCGACATAGAACAAATGATGTGAAAATAGTTACAAAAATAGTTCTGTTAACCCAGTTCCTGGTACAAAGTAAATGCTGAATACATGTTACCTACTATTATTTGTATTGCTTCTCCATAAGCTTTCCCTGATGAATGTGGATGGTATCTTGTGACAATTTGTTGGGAGTATCATATTTCTACTAACTACCCATTTACACAAAACTTATACCAGCAGCAGCTCCCTAATTACTTTATCCTCCCTAAGTATATTCATGGGACAACTAGAAGACGTAGTTTTGGGAATCAACGCAGTGTGATTTCCAAAGATCTTAATGGGGCCTAGGTCTCCCAAATTCTTTTGTCAATTTGCTCCCTAGTTGGGGTCTCCTCACAACATTTATGCCTTTTGAGTAAGTCAAAGGTATGTTTAAAATGTAAATTAAGCTTGGGATGGCAGTGACACAACTTATTGAACAGCCTGCATTTGCCCCATACTTTTTATATATAATCCCATTTAATCTTCCAGAAGTAGGGATTATTAATTCCATTTTCAAATGAGAAACTGCAGAGTAAGAACTTGGGTATTTTCTCTAAATTTAGTTTTTTTTTTAAATGAGATTTTATTTACTTATTTTTAGAGAGAGGGGAAGAGAAGAGAAAGAGAGGGAGAGAAACATCAATATGTGGTTGCTTCTCATGGGCCCCCTACTGGGGAACATGGCCAGGCATGTGCCCTGACTGGGAATTGAACCAAGAACCCTGTGGCTCCCAGGCTGATGCTCAATCCACTGAGCCACATGAGCCAGGGCTAAATTTAGGTCTTATGATATTAAAACCTTACCTCTTTCTGCTATATGTTTTCCTTCAACTTTCTTGGGGGGGGGTGCATATTTACTTCTAATGGGAATAAATCGGACCTGTAAGCCATGTGAGAGTTATAGAATAACAAGAAGAATATTTAATATGTCAAAGTAATCAAAGTTCAATAAGCAGGCTGATTGCAAGTTCCTCATGGTTCAGGGTAAAATCCTTAGCTTTGCAGATCCAAAAATTCAGTTTACATTAGTGCACACAAAGTAGTAGTCAAGTCCTGGGGAACTGCTTTGCACTTGCAAAAGACCAACATACAAACCAAGGAGTCACTTATTAATTTACATCTGGATCTAGTATAATAATGCACATTTGTCATTTGCTCAGGGAATTTCCTCTGGATGGACAAGTCATTTAGAGAACCAAATTACATGTGGAAAGATTGCTTGGTGAGCAGAGTTTGAACAAAGGAAGGGGATATTCTTAAATTCTATAGTTTTATCTTTATCAAATAAACATAGCTAGATGAATATCCTTCTCTACTGTGGGGCTATTTTTACTCAATGACTCACTCTTAGAATGGGCAAAGGCCCACTTTTATCCAAAAACTAGAAATTATTCCCATATTTTTATTCCCACTCCCCCTTCTTTCATTCCCAGTTTTTACATTACCATTCCCCCCTCATATTTTTCACTGCAACTTCATGTCATGCCAGGGAAATTCCAACACAGTTGAATAGATTATAATTTTTCTACAGTTGTCACATTTCAGTCACTCTGCTTCCTTGATGGACCTTGAGGAAGACTCAAGTCTTTCTGATAAGACTCCAGGGACACTTATCTATGACACATTTGCAGACTTTATCCCAAAGAAAACCCTTTCTTCCAAGGAGGCCAGGGTCACCTATTATGAATCAATTTTCTGAGCTCTAGTTTTCATGGCTTATCTTTTTACTCTTGCCTCACCCATCCAACTTCACAGAAAAAAAGAGTGTGTTGATGTTGTTCTTCATGCACTAAATGGAGGGGGGGAGAAATTTAAAACTAATACTAGATAATCAAGGGAAGTAAAGCAAGCTTCACCTATTTTTTCCATTTTTTATTTTTTGACAGATCCTGCCAAATCTGTCAAAAAATAAATAAAATACAATGGAGAACACCAGCTCCATGCAGATAGCAGCTCAGGGGTCACATCCTCATCAGCAGACAGAGGCCTCTACTATGGAGACTTCATGGGGCCTTCATACCTTTGGGAGCCTGAGCTGCATCTGCGGCCTGGGGCTTGGTTTGAACCTTGGCTGTAGACTTTGGCTGGCAGAGCTGGAAACCCTTGGCAATGCAGCACAAGCATGTTTCCCAAGCTTGGGGTGAGCAGCATAAGCAATTCAACTGAACTTATAGCTGCCACCCTTTGGGATCTTGGGCTTGACCTCCTTGGGCTATATGAGGTCCTTAATAGCCTCCACACATGCACTCATGGTCTTGGCATTGTTGGCCTGCATATTCTTCAGGCTCTTCTTGTTGTGCTTCTTGGCAAAGTGCATGTTCCTCAGGAACTTGGGCTATACCCCCTTGAGAGATTTGTGTCTTCATGACTGAGGTTTCTTCATGCTGTGTCTGTGCCATTTTGGAGACTGGTTGTGTGTGGTGCAGTTGTTGGACTTGGCCGTATCTGCATCCTAGCCTGTGGCTCCCAAAGTGCCCAGGACTTGAAGAGAAACAATGCCTCACCAGTTTCTTAATTTTCCCTGAGCTCTAACTGTTTTTTCATTCCATAACCCTGATTTGCAGATATATTTATTTCTAAGGATGAATCCTGACTCTTTATTCTTGAGATAACTTTTTTAAAAAGATTTTATTTAGTTTATTTTTAGACAGAGGGGAAGCAAGGGAGAGAGGGAGAGAAATATCAATGTGTGGTTGCTTCTTGTATGTCCCCTACTGGGGACCTGACCTGCAACCCAGGCATGTGCCCTGACTGGGAATTGAACCAGAGACCCATTGGTTCACGGGCCAGTGCTCAATCCACTGAGCCACCCCAGCCAGGGCTGAATCCTGAGTCTTTCCAAACCCCTCAGATGCAAGCCAGGTAAATAAAGACATTTTTAAATCATCTGTCTCTTTGACTGATAAAATTAACTAATAATATATTGAATCAAACAATTCAACACTTACTTTTGAGACATTGTGATAGACAAGAGGGCACTGTGCAAGTCACCCAATAAACACTTGTTGAATTATACTGTACTTTAAGTTACCTAGCAATGAGAAAGGGAATGATAATTCTGATTCATTTCCCCTAGACAATCAATAGCTTTAAAAAATTGTGCTATGAGGTTATCCCCATAGACATTATAAACAGAGACAGAATGTAAATAAACTGTTTCCTGTATTTGTATATCTTTTATTTCTATTTGAAGTCAGACCAAGTCTTAGCAAATTAAGCCCAAAAGTGCATACAGGTCCCTAAAAATATAGATGGAGGTCTGGATCTAATAAGGGCCAAACATTTGGCTTTTTAACTGATGGAATTTCTTAGGGAAATAAAGCATTTGTAAGTCTGAGAAAATGGCTATATTGAAGTCAGCAGGGTTATAGGCATGCACAGACTATGACCTCAAAACTGAAAACCTGTGGCACTCAGTCATTTCTCTTGGCTGAGATAGACTGGACTGGGTTCCATTGCCTACTGGGTTGCTTTTAGGGCTTGTCTTAGGGTTCCCCAAAAGGTCCTTTTAGTTTGGAATTCCTCCATTTTCTTACTGTCAATGAGTTTAGCCCTGCATTCCTGTGTGAACACATCTGTATCTGAGTGTATGTTTATGAGTACACATGAATGTATTGTGAAAGGAGAGCTGGTGGTAGTAGAGGAAGCAAAGGAAGACACTGAATTTAATGAGGCATTTTAATAGTTTTTCATTTCAAAACAAGAGAAAAATTCTCCAATTTCTCTAAGCCTGTCCACATTTCCCACCTCCACTGCTTGACTATTTTCCTGTGGTATCTGTTTGCCTCTACTTGCCCTTTGTTCACCATCTACTGGCTTGAATCAGATTCCAATATATCCCAAAGTAGAGACCAAAGGCTAACCCAAGGCATACCCCACAAATATTGAAGCACTTGAGGAAATATTAATATGATAAAAGGTGGCAAGTTTTTTCGAAAAGCCAGATGGAAGCAGGGAGGGCTCTTCACCACCATAAATAGCTCCTGCAGTCCAAGAGCAAATGGAAATGCAACAGGGACACCATGCTTGTCCCAGGTGCTGACATAATCATTTGCTGTTGCGTGGGAGACTGCAAGGACAGGAAGATGACCGACTAAAGCCATACACATGTATAGATAAATAAGTTAGAATGATTTTATTTTTTAAAGCTTTTATGCTGGTGATTTGTAGAGTATCATGATTATCTTATTTTTTAATTAAAAATTGGCAAATTGACTCTAAATTCTCTTCAGAAGTATAAATAGCCAAGAATGTTCAGCATATTTTCTCTCGCCCACACCAGGTTCATTGTGATATAATTGAAATATAACATTGTGTAAGTTTAGGGTGTACACATGTTGATTTGATATACTTCTTTGTTGCAAAATGGTATTACCATAGCATTAGCTAACACATCTATTACATCACATAATTACCATCTCTTTTTTTGTGGTGAGAATATTTAAGCTCTATTCTTTTAGCAATTCTCAAGTATATAATACAGTACAGTATTGTTAATTATAATCACCATGCTATATATTAGATACCCAGAACTTATTCATTTTATAACAAGAAGTTTGTATCCTTTGGTATATCCACATCTCCGCATTTCTCCCAACACTCATGCTTGGTGATCTACTCTCTGGTAATTCTACTCTCTCCTATGAGTTTGGCTTTTTTTAATTCTAAAATTGTGTTGCTTTTAACAAAACACTTAGGGGTGATGCTCCAGTATGTGATATATAGCTGAGTAAAATAACAAGTATTTATTGAACTTATTTTCTTCAGAAGCTTCTTCTGCAAGGTGTTCTCAACATTTTTGGTGCTGTCCCTCTGCTCTTTCCCCATATACAAGGTACGGCAAAAGTAGGAAAATGTGGAAATAATACAATAATTAATAGGTGGAGAGAAGATGGCGGCGTAGTAGGAGGGAGCAGATTCCATTTCTTCCTATACAGAGGAGAAAAACCTGCCCAATCTATGGAAGAACAGAGCAGACAAGGAACAATAACACAGTATATTTGAGAATAAGACATCAAAAATTGTAGCGGACATTGAAAAACCAGTCGGTAAGGAGAGTACTTCAGAACAACAGGAGGCCAGGGATCAGCACGGAGAGCAGGGTGGCTGAGGTTCCAGCCCAGCGCTCTGCCAAGCCTGCCCCGGGGCTCTAGGGAGGGAGCTGGGTCAGCCACTGAAATCTGCTGGGAAGATCTCAGGGGCCACAGAGAGACTGCGGCCCAGTGAAAGTGGGTGCCCCGAGCCAGGTCACTGCACCACTTTGAACTGAGTTTTCATGCTGACTGTGAGCTCAGCGATCATAATTGCCCCATCTGCAGACGGAGGCGCCTGTGAAGTGAGATGACTGTAGGAAAATAGACACCCACACGGGAACGCACATGGTCGTGGGATCAGAGGCACACTCAAAAGCATAGCCGCTGGCCACAGGAGACAGCTGTAGGGTCATAGTCGCAAGTGCACAGGCGGGCTCGCAAACTCAGACAGCTTAGGGCCGTAGGTGCCAGCACGAGATGGGTGCAGGACCATAGGCCCCGACCCACCACAGAAAGCTGCACAAGCACCAACGCAGGCAGCTGTGTGAGACCGGAGAACTGAGCTCACACCCATAAACTCTGGGAAGTGCGAACACCCCAGGAGGCTCAGAACACACACTGGAAGCCCTGGGGGGAGAGGCGCCATTCTAACTTTGGCCACCGTATTAACTCTGGGGACCAAAGCACAATAATGACTCAGTGCTGAACACAGAGAAAACAAATATGATTAACTCTCGGACATTGCAGCCAGCAAGACCAGAAAAACCAGCTCGGCAAGTTTGAAAACAACAAGAGTTGTTTTTTGTTTTGTTTGGTTTGGTTTGGTTTGGTTTTCAATTTTTTTCTTTTCTTTTCCTTTTTAAAGTTGTTTCTTTTTCTTTGTTTGATTTTTGTTTTGCTTGTTTGTTTTTGTTTTTTTTGTTTGTGTGCCTATTTATATAATTGTTTTTAATTATTACTTCTTTATTATTTTTATCTTCTTTTTTACTCCCCAATTCCTTTTGCCTCTCTTTACTTCTTTCTTGTTTTATTCCCTCTTCCTTTCTTTCCAATTTTATCTCTTCTACCTTCCACCTTTTTCTTCTTCCTTCTTCTTTCATTTCCCCCCCTCTCTTCTCTTCTTAAATACCCACGAGTAAGACAAACAAACAAACAATCCTGGAACTGTGAAAAAAAAACAGAGTTGGTCCCAAAAAGAGGGAATCCCAGCTGATGAGACAGTGGAAGCTGTGAACAACAGGATATCCGAAGGAGAATCCACCACTGAATCTCACAGGTATCCTGCCACAGAAGGTCACACCACAATGCCAGGGAGCCAGAACAGATCAATTTAAGAAGTTGAGGCTAACAAGAGTCTTACAAACAATGAGAAGACAAAGAAACGATCCCCAAATGAAAGGAAAGGTGGAAGCTCCAAAAAAAATACTAAATGAAACTGAGGCAACTCAACTATCAGATACTGAGTTCAAAGCAATGGTTGTCAGGAAGCTCCATGAGCTCTCAGTGAGCTACCAGAAACTACAGGGAAGTTATGATGAACTCACTGCAAACTATATCAACATGAAAAAGGAAATAGAAACTATCAACAAGGGCCAAGAGGAAATGAAGAATACAATTTCTGAACTGAAGAACACAGTAGAAGGAATGAAAAGCAGAATCGATGAAGCAGAAGATTGGATCAGTGAGTTGGAGAACAAAATAGGAAAAAAAAAAAAAAAACACCCAGAATGAGCAAGATAAGAAAAAGAAGCTCAGAAACAATGAAGAGGGTTTAAGAGAAATGCAAGACAACATGAAACGGAATAATATCCGTATAATAGGGATACCAGAAGGAGAAGAAGAACAAGGGATAGAAAACCTATTTGAAAAAGTAATGATGGAAAACTTCCCTAACTTGGTGAGAGAAAAAGCCACACAAATTCAGGAAACACAGAAAGTCCCAATCAAGAGGAACCCAAAGAGGCCCACTTCAAGACACATCATCATTAAAATGGCAAAATTCCAAGACAGAGAGAGAATCTTAAAGGCAGCAAGGGAAAAAAAAGGAAGTAACATACAAGGGAGCCCTGATAAAGTTAGCAGCTGACTTCTCAATGGAAACACTCCAATCCAGAAGAGAATGGGAAGAAATATTTCAAGCAATGAGAAGCAAAGGCCTGCAACCAAGACTACTTTATCCAGCAAGGCTTTCAATCAAGATAGAAGGCCAAATAAGGAATTTTACAGACAAAAGAAATCTAAAAGAATACACCTCTACCAAACCGATTCTGCAAGAGATACTAAAGGGACTGCTTTAAGGGAAGAAAGGAAAAGACAGAGAGAGAAAGAGAAAGAGGAACACAGGTACAAAAATGGCAATCAATAAATATCTATCTATAATAACCTTAAATGTAAATGGACTAAATGCCCCAATCAAAAGACATAGAATAGCTGAATGGATAAGAAAGCATGACCCACACATATGCTGCCTACAAGAGACCCACCTCAAGACAAAAGCCCTACACAGACTCAGAGTGAAGAGCTGGAAACAAATTTTCCAAGCAAATGGACAGGAAAAAAAAGCTGGGGTAGCAATACTCATATCAGACAAAATAGACTTCAAAGGAAGAGCCATAAAGAGAGACCTAGAAGGTCACTTCATAATGCTGAAGGAAGAATCCACCAAGAAGACATAAACATTGTAAATATATATGCACCCAACAAAGGATCACCTAAATACATCAAGAAAATCTTAGAGGACTTCAAGAAAGATATTGACAGCAACACAATTATAGTAGGTGATTTTAACACCCCACAATCAAAAATGGACAGATCTTCCAAACAAAATATCAACAAAGAGACTGTGGCACTGAACAACACTCTAGAGGAAATGGACTTAACTGATATATATATATATAGACAGAGCCCTTCATCCCAAAGAAACTAAATACACTTTCTTCTCAAATGCACGTGGAACATTTTCAAAGATAGACCACATGATAGGACACAAAACAAGCCTCAACAAATTCAAGAAAATTGAAATCATACAAAGCATTTTATCTGACCACAAGGGACTGAAACTAGAAACCAACCCCAAGGGGAAAAAACCCAAAACCCTCAAAGTCATGGAGATTGAATAGCATGCTATTAAACAATAAATGGGTAAAGAATGAAATTAGGGTGTAAATCAAAAAGTTTCTGGAAACAAATGATAATGTGGTCACATTGACCCAAAATTTATGGGACACAGCAAAGGGAGTCCGCAGAGGGAAGTTTACAGTGATACAGGCCTACCTAAAAAAGATAGAAACATCTCAAACAAACAACCTAACCCTACACCTACAAGAACTCAAGGATCAACAACAAAGACAGCCCAGAGCAAGTAGAAGGAAGGAAATAACCAAGATCAGAGCAGAATTAAATGACATAGAGACTAAAAGCACAATTCTAAAGATCAATGAATCCAGGAGCTGGTTCTTTGAAAAGATAAACAAAATCGACAAGCCTTTAAGCAGGCTCATCAAGAAAAAAAGAGAGAGGACTCAAATAAACACAATCAGATATGAAAGCGGAGAGATTACAACTGACTCCGCAGAAATACAAAGGATTGTAAGGAATAACTATGAAGAACTATATGCCAAAAAATTTGAAAACCTGGGTGAAATGGACAAGTTTCTAGAAAAATATAATCTTCCAAAACTCAATGAAGAAGAAACAGAAAGCCTGAACAGACCAATAGCAGCTGATGAAATTTAAACAGTAATCAAAAAACTCCTCACACAAAAGCCCTGGACCAGGTGGTTTCACAGGAGAATTCTACAAAACATTTAAGGAAGAGATAGCCCCTATTCTTCACAGACTATTCGAAAAATTCCAAAATGATGGAAGACTCTCAAACTCTTTTTATGAAGCCTGCATCATCCTAATCCCAAGACCAGATAAAGACATAACAAAGAAGGAGAACTTCAGGCCAATATCGCTGATGAACATAGATCCTAAAATCCTCAACAAAGTATTGGCAAAGCACATCCACCAATACATTCAAGAGATCATACACCATGAACAAGTGGGATTCATCCCAGGGATGCAAGGATGGTTCAACATTGGCAAATCAGTAAATGTAATTCATCACATAAACAAAAGCAAAGACAAAAATCACATGATCATATCAATAGATGCAGAAAAAGCATTTGATAAGGTACAGCACCCATTTATGAAAAAGATACTCAGCAAAGTGGGAATAGAGGGAGCATTCCTCAACATAATAAAGGTCATTTATGAGAAACATACAGCCGGCATCATACTGAACGTGCAAAAACTAAAATCTTTTTCACTAAAATCAGGAACAAGACAAGGTTGTCCACTTTCACCACTTCTATTCAATATAGTATTGGAAGTCTTAGACACAGGGATAAGACAAGAAAAGGAAAGAAAAGGCATCCAACTTGGAAAGGAGGAAACAAAACTATCATTGTTTGCAGATGACATGATAGTATACATAGAAAATCCTATAGACTGAGCCCCGAAACTGCTCAACCTAATAAATGAATTTGGCCAAACAGCCGGATACAGAGTCAATATCCAGAAATCAAAGGCATTTTTGTATACCAACAATGAAACAGCAGAAGCAGAAATCAAGAAAATAACCCCATTCGATATAGCAAAAACAAATATAAAATACCTAGGAATAAACCTAACCAAGGAGGTAAAAGACCTGTATGCAGAAAACTATACAACACTGAAGAAAAAAATCAAGGAAGACACAAATAAATGGAAACACATACCGTGTTCATGGATCAGAAGAATTAACATCATCAAAATGTCCATACTTCCCAAAGAAATTTACAGATTCAATGCAATACCTATTAAAGTACCAATGGCATATTTCACAGACATAGAACAAACATTTCAAAAATTTATATGGAACAATAAACGACCTAGAATAGCTGCAGCAATCCTGAGAAAGAAGAGCAAAGAAGGAGGGATTACAATACCGGATACCAAACTCTATTACAAGGCCACTGTAATCAAAACAGCCTGGTACTGGCATAGAAACAGGCACATGGACCAGTGGAATAGAACAGAATGCCCAGAAATAAACCCAAGTCTCTACAGTCAATTAATATTCGACAAAGGGGGCAGCAACATAAAATGGATCAAAAACAGCCTCTTCACCAAGTGGTGTTGGGAGAACTGGACAGCTACGTGCAAGAAAATGAAACTTGAGCACCAACTTACACAATATACACAAAAATAAATTCAAGGTGGATAAAAGATTTAAATATAAGCCATGACATCATTAAAGTCCTAGAGGAGAACATAGGCAGGAAAATCTCAGATATTTCATGCAGCAACATTTTTACTGATATGTCCCCTAAAGCAAAGGACAGAAAGGAAAGGATAAACAAATGGGATCTCATCAAAATAAAAAGCTTCTGCACAGCCAAAGAAAACAGTATTAAAATAAAAAGAGAACTGACAGTGTCGGAAAACATATTTACCAATGATACCTCAGACAAGGGTTTAATCTCCAAAATATACAAAGAACTTACACGACTCCACTCTAAGAAGACAAGCAAATCAATTAAAAAATGTACATAGGACTTGGGCATACTTCTCCAAGGAGGACATACAGAGGATCCAGAGACACATGAAAAGATGCTTGATATCGCTAGCTATCAGAGAGATGCAAATTAAAACCACAATAAGATACCACTTCACACCAGTCAGAATGGCCATCATAAACAAAGCAACAAACATCAAGTGTTGGAGAGGTTGTGGAGCAAAGGGGAGCCTAGTGCACTGTTGGTGGGAGTGCAGAGTGGTACAACCACTATGGAAAACAGTATGGAATTTTCTAAAGAAAAAACTAAAAATGGATATACCTTTGGACCCAGCAATTCCACTGCTAGGACTATACCCTAAGAACCCTGAAACACTAATCCAAAAGAACCTATGCCCCCCTATGTTTATAGGAGCATAGTTTACAATAGCCAAGTGTTGGAAGCAACCTGAGTGCCCATCAGTAAATGAATGGATCAAAAAACTGTGGTACATTTACACAACGGAATTCTATGCAGCAGAAAGAATGAAGGAGCTCCTACCCTTTGCAACAGCATGGATGGAACTGGAGAGCATCGTGCTAAGTGAAATAAGCCAGGCAGTGAAAGACAAATATCATATGATCTCACCTTTAACAGGAACCTAATCAAGAAAACAAACAAGCATAATATAACCAAAGACATTGAAACTGAAAACAGGCTGACCGTCACCAGAGGGGAGAGGGAAGGGAATTTCAGGGGAAAAGGGGAAGGGTTTACAGGAACAAGTACAAAGGACACGTGGACAAAAACTATGGAGGGTGGAAATGGGAGGGAGTTGGGTAGAGCTGGGGTGGTGGGCTGTGATGGTAGTAAAAGATAGAAAACTTTACAAGATCAACAATTAAAATAAAATTAAAAATAATTAATAAATAATAATACAAGAATAAACTCTATGTTTCATATACTCAAAACTGAAAACTCACTTTTGTCCTGCCTATATCCATTCTTGAAATGTCATCCACCTTTTTAAAAAACTTTATCCCTACAGAGAAGGGGAAGGAGGGAGAAAAACACTGATGTAGAGAAACATCAGTTAGTTGCCTCTGGTATGTACCCTGATCAGGGACCGGACTCAAAACCCAGTCATGTGCCCTGACCGGGAATTGAACCAGGGACCTTTCACTTTGTGGGCTCACACCCAACCAACTGAGCCACACTGGTCAGGGCCAGATTTTTGAAAATTAATAACTAAAAAAAGAAAAGAATTAGGAGTTACATATAAACTCTTTTGGATCCAGAAAACTTGCATTCTAATCCCAGGTCCACCACTTTATCACTTGTTTAACCCTGGGAACGATCACCTATGGCAGACAAAATTTTAAAGATGTTTCCCCAAGATTCCCATCCCCTGGTCAACCAAACACTTCAGCTGTGTAAGGACTTCGCAGGTGTAACTAAGTTGCTAATCAGCTGACCTTAAAATAGGTAGATCTGGAGGAAGCTTTAGGAGGTGATTGATATACCTATGGCTATACCTATGGCTTTGATGGGTTCACAAATATATACTTATCCCCAAACTCATTGAATTGTATACATTAAATATATATCATTTGTAGCTCAGCAAAGTGATTTAAAACAAGAGGAAGGCAGAGGAGAAGTCAGAGAGATTGAAGTATGAGAATGACTGCAACCATCATTGCTGCCTTTAAATATGGAGAAAGGGCAGTCTCTGAGAACAACCCTTAGCTGACAACCAGCAGTGAAAAGAGGACCTCATTCCTACAACCAGAAGGAGTGGATTTCTGCCAATATCTTGAATGAGTTTATAGGCATATTCACCCCCATAGCCTCCAGAAACAAATACAGCCCAGCTGACACCTTGATTTCAGCCTTGTAGGCTCTTTTGCAGAAACCTAGGTAAGCCAACTATCCCTGGACTTCTGACCCACAGAACTGTGAGCTAATAAATTCATGATGTTTTAAGCAACAACATTTTTGCTAATATTATATGGCAGCATTAGAAAACTAATACATCACGTATTTTTTTTCTGAATTTGTTTCCTCATTCATAAAATGGAAATAACATAGATTCAAAAGATTTTTGTGAGGATTATAGAGATTGTACGTGATGTTACTTTAGCACACCACCTGACAGATAGTAAGCTGTGAATAAATGGTAAATAGTACTGCTTCCCACTGCTTCTGCTACCACCTTGGTTGATGACTACCTAATTGATATCTCCAGCCCAGCTCTTTCATTTGAAGCCTGTATGTCAGGGTGCCAAAGGGATGTTGAGTTAGGAAGACTATAGATAAGAGTGCTGGTATGAGAAAAGTTACTTGGACCTTGGGTTTGGCAGTGTACTGACCCTGCTGTGCTATGCAATATAGCCACAGGAGAAGTGTCTGGAATCATATATACAAAGATGTAATAGTGGTTATCTCTGGGAGGTATGACTTTTGCTTTCACTCTCATTTTTAAAATATTTCACTGATTTTCTATAGGAAAATATATTGTTTTATATTAATAATAAAAATAAACTTCTTAAATAAAAAAAAATATCATATATAGCCTCAGAACTAACCCTTTCCAGGATATAAACAGATAGATCATGTCTCTGGAGCTTCCCATTGCATTCTGGGGCAGCTAGTAATATTCTTGTTACAAATGTGCACTTTGCTGCATTTGAAACCAGAAAAAATTTTTAGATCAGCAATGGTGATGGTAAGAATTTTACTAAATCATTGAAGGGTGATGCCATGCAGTTAACTATTCCCCACTTGACCTACTGCTAGATTATGAATTATGCCAAAAGAAGAACGCCACTCCTGGTGAACCTCGGAACCCAAGCCTCAACATGCTATGGGACTTATCCAAATTTTCTTTTCTTTTCTTGGGATCCCACACTCATTCTCTCTGAACTCTTTACCTGTAGCTGTTGAGGCTGTTCTCTTTCTGTCCTGAGGCCCTGAAATACTGAAAAACTACTACTGTTTCATCCTCTGGACCCCAGAGTCAGTCCTGAGAATTTACAAGTGCAACAAAGTCAGGGTTCAGTAAATTCCAGATTCCATACATGGTGTCCCTTGTCAGTACCCTCACTGACTGATCTAGCTTACTGACTGAACCTCTAGAACTTGGGAAGCCAACTTCCCTTGGCTGTAGCAGGGGGAGTAGTCTGATGTGTTGCCTTGTGAAAACTTACAGAACAGCTTCATTGCCTACCTCAGAACCCCAAGAAATGCTTTGAATTGAAGCAAAAGCTTTCTTCACTGGTTCCTACTGAGAACCCTCCAAGATTGAGCAAGATAAAAGTTTCTGTGTCATTATGTTTATAGTCTCACAAAAGAGGTTGTCTTGAAATAATTATGCCTAAGTAATAAATTGTGCAATCAGTTGCCTTCTCTTCTGATGCTTCAAGAGAACAGGGCCCATGTCTGTTGAGTTCACTCTCATACACTACTACCCCAGCACAGTGCATACTCAGAGTAGATGATCAATAAATATGCATCAGCTAAATAAATGTATGGGTTAATAAAATAATTGCACAAATACCTATTTAATTACAATTTTGATGGGTACTTAGAATGGAAATTTAGAATACAATGAGAACATGTAAGAGGAGCCCTAACCCATTTTTGAGTGGCAAGTTAGTCATGGAAAATTGCTTTAAAGGAGAAGGGAGGGAATCTCAGGGGAAAAGTGGAAAGGTTTGCAGGAACAAGTATAAAGGACACATGGACAAAAACAAGGGGTGGGGTGGAAATGGGAGGGAGGTAGGGAAGGCTGGGGGGTGGGCTGGGATGGGAGTAAAAGGCAGAAAACTGTACTTGAACAATTAAAATTAAAAAATCATTTAAAAAAGTTGCTAAATTACAAAAAAAAAAAAAAAAAAACTGCCTTAAAGTGAACATTGGCGTCAGTAAAGGGAAGATATTTCAGTTTATATTCTCTGAAACTTGTAGCTCATTGAGGGGAGAGCTCACAACAGTAGGATGCTACTGGCCAAGTAGTATCATACATGGGGGTAGGGGCAGAAGCAGCATTCTAAATGTAATTATCACACTGTATATTATTGGGGGATGCCCTGGGGCTGTTGAAGACTAACCAACTATTGTTCTTTCCCATAGTTAACCACAGTTTGCTGAGCTTGGAGCCTGAATATTTGCACATTTTCCTCTTCCACCATCATCATTCATTTTTATGCCTGGATGTATCCTTTGTAAACTGCTTTTTTTACTTTTCACATAATCAACTAGCCATGAGGGGTTAAGGTGACATACTTTTTACTACCAGGTGAAATTTTAGGCCTTTCTGTATATAGCTGAATGCTAGATGATTGGATAAGTGGACCACTACTGTATTTTGTTTCACCTTAAATTGTGTTAATGTGTTTTTCCACTCTTTCATTCCTGGAAACAGCCTGAACTCTGAGTATTTATGGTTTCTGTTTGAGTCAATCCCAGTTCTCACTCTTAATTTGAGTGAATTCAGATACTAAAAAGATCAACATCAAAGGAAATATATTGTAACTAAAGCACAGCTAGACATCTTTAATGTGTAAGACATTTCAATCTTTAGGTGATTGTGAAGAGGTAGAGACAGAAACATAAACATTGTTTATCCACTTTCAAGTATGCAACACCCATTCTCTGTTTTGTGTGCTAACAAAGAATATTTCAAAGGCATCTCAACTGCTTTCACTCTCATTCTTTCTGGGGAACTTTTAGTCACCACCTTCAGCCTCTCTTAACATCTTTTTCTGATTTTTCTCTATTTCTTTCCCATGTATATGTGTTTGGGAGATAGAGAGGATCATAAGAAATAGAGGAGGAACAAATTAATAAATAAGTACTTTCAATTCACCCATAAATGCCTATAAGGATTTAGAATGATATATTTTCATTAGTGATCAATAAATTGAATCGGTTAGATTATAGCTAAAGCTCAATCCAACTGTATAGAATCCAACCTAACTTACATAATAGATTTTTTTTCTGAAAAGAAAAAGGAAATATAATTTTCTAATCAAGCTATTTTAATTGTGTTAATGTTGCCTATCATTTAAATGATGATACTTTGAGGGTCTGGGGGCCTAAATGGTACAGGCAAATAGCTGACTGGCTGCACTAATTTATATATAACTTCCAGCTCAAACACTCTTTGATTTTAATCTAGAATATTAAATATCAGCTTGACCAGGATAAACCTGAAATGCCTAAGAGTGTCAAACAAGGACCTATGAAAGGAAGATGGTGTGTGGTCCCTTAAGTTTGGAGAAAAAAGGTACAGGCAAGGAGAGAGAGTGGGCATGCTGCCTCTATGTGTGTTTATGTACTTTCCACATTGGGAATTGTTCATATTTCCCAGAAACAAACAGGCCTCTATTGGCCAGGCTCCCACTAGAATCCAAAGTAAGTACATCTTCTTTCTTCAGTATAGAGAGATATTTTCCCTCTGAGAACAAAGTGTGCACACAGCCTCATGATAGGAGAGAAAGCTTATACCCACTTTGTTGTCTGAACAATTACTAAGCACCATCTCCACTCAAATAGTTCTAACCAACCAAAATCATTCCAAACTAGCCTTCTTTTCTCTAAATCCAATGCCCAGTGATTTTGTATTCATTTAATCTGCATTTGATGAACAAAACATGAAAGGTCAGGATTAGTAGAACTTTGGAGTAAAGGGCAATTACATGAAAAGATTTTCATTTTCCCTTCATATAAGGCTGCCATGTTCACCTAGGAAAAGGCTTTTGTATTGTTTTTTATTTGTGTGTTGCTTTCTGAATTTGTACATTTTTTTTTTTATTGTTAAAGCCAATCCAAGTTGAAATAGGAGTCTCTCAGGGTTCTTTGTTTGACTTCATAAAATTCTAATTCCAGACTAAAAGGCATTCATCTATAAAATGCAAGTTAAAATTTTTTCCTGTATACCAATTTTAATGAACTTTTCTTCACTTTCTCTGATTTTAAGTAATTTTCCTCCTCCCCTGCTTTTTCTTGCTTAGTTTTACTGATGATTATACCTTTGTGCAGCTTATTTCTTTATTGGATTTTTGGCCCTGTATGTGCCCCCCACCATCTCTGTTTTCCCTCCTTTTAGCCCCAAACAGCAACCTGGCTCAGAAATTGAGTTCCAAGATGAAAGGTAGCAATGAATGGAAATGAACTGCTGAACCTTTGCTTCGTTCACTCTTGATTTATGTTTCCAAAAAAAATCTTTGAATTTTCAAAAAAAAATCAAATCTGGAAATGCTGTTGAGCATAGCCTCTGGCACCAGCACACTCTTAGGCAGCATTTGTGATGACTTCACCCCTTTAAAATGTGGCTTTTATGATAGCACTCACACATGCCTTACTTAGGTCACTTGCAGGAAACATCCTCTGATTTTCAATAAATAATACAAGCTTTCTCCATCCTCCCATCTCCAGATGCTTTCTGGTCAAAACAGTATTTATAAAAATGGGCTTCAAGAAGAAGGGCTGAGTAGCTGGACTGTTGGAAGGAAAAAGACAATTAGTATGTGTATGGGTTTTTTTTTTTCAATTTTCATTTTAGGAACATGTATTAGCAAACTGAACAGCTTCATGAAAGCACATAGAGTTGCTTCTTTAACTCTGCAGTGTTATCAGAGTGTGTGAAGGTTAATTGGCCAGTTGTAAAGTCGCCAAGCAATTCTGGATGTTTATTTGGATAACTTACTTATTTTCCCATGTATTTCTACTTTTCTAAGTGTCATTTAGCAATTCTGCCAAGTAGTATGAAAGGAAAACAAAAGAGTAAACAAATTAAAATGCAGTAACAATTTTTTCCTTTTTAATTTTTTAATTTTAGTTTTTCAATTACAGTTGGCATTCAATACAAGTGGGGCAAAAGCATGCAGTAACGATTTTGTCCAAATCTTACTAAGTCAGACACAAAGTAATCCATTTTGTATGACTCAATTTCTGCATATGTTATTATGAAGCACAGGATCTGGGATAGCCACAACTGCCTAACAAAGTAGAAATGGTAAGATAATATAAAACTATTACTAATAATCAATACATGTAAAATTTATATTTCTCAAATCTTAAAAAATCCTTGCTGTTGAAAATGAATATATTTTATTTTCAATTACAGTTTACATTCAATATTATTTTGTATGAGTTTCAGGCATACAGAATAGTGGTTTGACAACCATACATTTACATGTGTTCCCTGCTATTTCCAGTACACACCTGGCACCATACATAGTTATTATAATATTATTGGCTATATTTTCTATGCTTTACTTTACATCCTTGGGACTATTTTGTGACTACCAATTTGTACTTCTTTTTTTTAAGATTTTATTTATTCATTTTTAGAGAGAGGGGAAGAGAAAGAGAAACAAAGGGAGTGAAATATCAGTGTGAAGTTGTCTTTCCTGTGCCCTGAACTGGGGACCTGGCCTGCAACCCAGGCATGTGCCCTGGCTGGGAATTGAACTGACAACTATTTGGTTCACAGGCCAGCACTCAGTTCTTAATTATCTCTTCACAAAGGGCTTCTTAGCATATCAGAAATGCTCTGTTCCCTTCTCCACCATAACTGGTCAGTAAACTTAAGAACAAAAGAGTAATGTTGCTCATAGTTTTTTGATATGTGATTTTGTGCACATACACGCCAACTCCAATTATTGTTGCAAAGTGGTTCTTTACTCCTTTTTCACACTCATAGGCTGTGTTATCTAAATGGCACAGAAAAAATGAGAGATGTATAAGAATTATTCTGGTCCAGCTCTGGCTGGTGTGGCTCAGTGGATTGAGCACTGGCTTGCAAACAAAAGGGTCACTGGTTTGTTTCCCAGTCAGGGTACATGCCTAAGTAGCAGATCAGGTCCCCAGTGGGCAACCACACAGTGGTTTCTCTCCTTCTCTTTCTCTCTCACTTTCCCTCTTTCTAAAAGTAAGTAAATAAAAATCTTTAAAAATTATTCTGGTTCCTTCCCTTATTAGCTGTGTGAATTAAATTATTATTATTTTTTAATATATTTTATTGGTTGTTATTACAGTTGTCCCGTTTCTCCCCCATCATTCCCCCCACCCTGCACACCCTCTCCCACCCACATTCCCCCTTTTAGTTCATGTCCTTGTGTCATAAGTTCTTTAGCTTCTACATTTCCCATACTATTCTTACCCTGCCCCTGTCTATTTTCTACCCACTATCTATGCTACTCATTCTCTGTACCTTCCCCCGCTCTCCTCCTCCCATGCCCCTGTTGCTAACCCTCCATATGATCTCCATTTCTGTGGTTCTGTTCCTGTTCTAGTTGTTTGCTTAGTTTGCTTTTGTTTTAGGTGTGGTTCTTAATAGCTGTGAGTTTGCTGTCTTTTCATTGTCATATTTTTTATCTTCTTTTTCTTAGATAAGTCCCTTTAACATTTCATATAATAAGAGCTTGGTGATGATGAACTCCTTGAACTTGACCTTATCTGAGAAGCGCTTTATCTGTCCTTCCATTCTAAATGACAGCTTTGCTGGAAAGAGCAATTTTGGATGTAGGTCCCTGCTTTTCAAGATTTCAAATATTTCTTTCCAGCCCCTTCTTGCCTGGAAGGTCTCTTTTGAGAAATCAGCTGACAGTCTGATGGGAACTCCTTTGTAGGTGACTGTCCCCTTATCCCTTGCTGCTTCTAGAATTCTCTCCTTCATTTTAATCTTGGCTAATGTAATTACAATGTGCTTTGATGTGTTCCTCCTTGGGCCCAAATTCTTTGGGACTCTCTGAGCTTCCTGGACGTCCTGGTAGTCTATTTCCTTTGCCATATTGGGGAAGTTCTCCTTTATTATTTGTTCAAATAAGTTTTCTACTTGTTGCTCTTCTTCCCCTTCTGGGACCCCTATAATTCGGATGTTGGGACGTTTAACGATGTCCCTGAGGTTCCTAAGCCTCTCCTCATTTTTTTGAATTCTTGTTTCTTCCTCGTTTTCTGTTTGGTTGTTAGTTTCTTCCTTCTGGTCCACTCCATTGGTTTGAGTCCCAGTTTTCCTTCCATCTGTATCGGTTCCCCATGCGTCTTCCTTCATTTCACGTATTGTAGCCTGCATTTTCTCATCTAATTTATGAGCAAAATCAACCAATTCTGTGAGCATTTTGATGACCAGTGCTTTGAACTGTGCATCTGATAGGTTGGCTATCTCTTCACTGCTTAGAGGAATTGACTCTGGGGTTTTCATTTTTTCTCCGGTTTGAGCCATTTTTGGTGGATTTTTTTGTTTTGTTTTGGTTTTAGTCTGGTCACAGCTATTACGTAGAGGGGCGGAGCCTTAGGTTTTCCTCAGGGCAGGGCAGCCCAGTCGCTGGGTTGTGACGCTATAGGTGGGGGCGGGGTCCAAGAGGGAAGAATGGCGCCTGTTCCACTCTTTTTCTGGACTCCGGTCCCTTCTGCTGCTTCCCCTTCGCCTGGATTATCTGCGCACGTGCGCGTGCTGTTACGTAGTGAGGGGTGGAGCCTCAGGCGCTCCCCAGTATGGGGCAGCCCAGTCGCTGGGTTGTGACGCTGTATGTGGGGGCGGGGTCTGAGAGGGAACAATGGTGCCTGCTCCGCTGCTCTCTCCTGAATTCAGTCCCTTCCGCCACTTCCCCTCTGCCTGGACCATCTGCGTGCGCGAATGCGGGATCCCCTGGACAGCCAGCCGCCCTGTGCGTCCTCACTGGGTCTGCACAATTTCCCCCCCTGTGCCCGGGGTCCGCCAGCTGCCGCCTGGGCGCCCGAGGACTGCCAGCCACCGCCCGTGCACCTGGGAACTGCGAGCCACTGCTGCTTGCGTTCCTGGGTCCGCACCTCCACTTTTTCCCACCGCGACTCCACCCCTCTTACCGGTCTGGATGAATGGTTGTTGGACTTCCGTACAGTTCAATTTTCTATAAGTTCTGGTTGTTTTCTTGTTTCTAAATTTTTGTTGTCCTTAATTTTGGTTGTGAGAGGAGGCACAGTGTGTCCGCCTACGCCTCCATCTTGGCCGGAAGTCTGAATTAAATTATTTAACACCACTAGTCTCAGTTTTTTTATTTTTAAAATGGAGATAATATCAGTACCTACTTCATACGTTTTAACAATTAATGCGATAAAGAAGGGAAAGTCATTAGCACAGTGGCTGGTAGATAGCAAACATTCAAAATGAGCTATTACTATTTTTTTTAGTTTTGACTACTAGAAAGCAATGTGCACATTTGTTAAAAACCTGGACTTTGGAGTAAGACTATAGCAGTTTGAGTCATAGATTCATCATTTGATATCTGTGGGACCTTGTTGATGTTTTTTTAACATCTCTAAGATCAATTTCTTAAATATAAAGTAGAACAGTTTGATATTTTCCTTTTTTGGTATTGAGAGCATTAAATGAGATATGCACATAAAGCATGTAGTCAATATTCAACTAGTGTTATTTCCTCCCTTCTTTCAAAATGTATATCCATCATATTTACAAAATCATTAAAGATTATTGCTAGGCTAATATTTAGTAAAGACAATGACAATATGTTGAATTTTCAAAAATTAGATTGGGGAAATTCTAGCAGAGATATAATATAGTAATGTTTTGACATATGCTAATTTCCCATGAAGATCAAAGAAAAAGGACATTGTTAACATCAAGGTCTTTAAAGCCAATGAAGGATAATAAAATTGTTAGAGATATTTCATAATGACTTAATATTGTCAGCATAATAACCATTAGCATAGAACTATTCAACGTCCATAGAACAAGATAAAAAGATTCCTAGGTCCTAGTCCTGTCTTTTTCACCATTTCACCATATACATTGGAGTGATCCTCTTTAACTCTGAGTTTTCTTTCTCACCAAATTAGGAAAATATAAACATGTTGCTTATTTCACAGAGTTATTGTTACAATTGATTAAAATAAAGTATGAGAAGCCTGACCAGTGTGGCTCAGTTTGTTGGGTGTTTTCCCATGAAGCTAAAAGTCGTCAGTTCATTTCTGGTCAGGGCACATGCCTGGGTTGTGGGCTCGGTCCCTGTATCTGAGGCAACCGATCAATGTTTCTCTCTCACATCAATGTTTTGCTCCCTCTCCTTCTACTTCCCTTCCTCTCTCTCTAAAAATAAATAAAATCTTTAAAGAAATAAAATATGAGCAAGTACTTGGTAAAGTATGAATGTGAGACAGAAGCATGATGCTTTGTTACACATCTTAATGGTTACTTATTTCTGTGCCATTCTTACCCGCTTTTTCTGTTTATTCACAGCACAGCAACCCAGCTTTTTACAGGGCAGTATTGAAAAGAGGACACACTTAATAGGAAAACTTATCCTTGAGACATTTTAACCAACTTTATTTGATGGATTTGTGGATTTTGTCTAGCTAGGCAAAAGAGTTTGTATGAAAGATCCTTATTCTTTGGATCAGAGTAGGCTTTTAATTCCTGTCAAACCAGCTGTCCAGGACTATAGGCTATTAGTTTCTCTTTGAACATATCACCTGCTCCAAATGCCCTAGTAGGATAACTAAAGCTCAGGGAAGCATTTCTCTTCTCTTGGTTGAAACAAAAACATCCTTTGTGTGAAGAAACAGAAGCAAGAAATATTTCTCCTTTGGTTCAAATGTGGGTTTATAAACTAAGAAGGATCTCAGGGGGTTTAGGGAAAAGATTATGAGACATATCCCTTCACTAGCCAGACAGCTGGGGACATATTTGGGAGATAATTATTTTCTGTAGTAACTGTCCTCTAATGAAAATAATAGGGTAGCATGGCCTGGGAAAGATTTATTTCTGGGTTCAAGTTTTAGTTTTGTCACTTGATAGGTATATGACCTTGGGTAAACTATTGCAATTTTTCTAAAGCCCCAGTTTCCTCATCTGTAAAATAAAGGATGATATCAGACCCATAGGAGTGATTCCATCATATAATTCACATAAATAACTTAGCTTCATGCTAGACACATAGCAATGTTTCAGAAAAATCTTAACTGATTTTAATTGCTCTTAATTATCATCATTACCATCATCATTATTAGCACTGTTATTATATAATTGATAGGTTCTCAGTTTAAAGTTTGGTTTTGTACCTGATTAATTCTTGGAGAAACAAAGATATTATTAAACATGCCTTTGTCCACATCATACCTTTTAGAGTCCTTTCTGAAGTGTTCCTCTTTGACCCTCACAAATCACCCTTTTTATTTCACTAAATATTACTTATTTGAGGCATGAAGTAATTCCCATGCCTAGGCACTGCCTGGAGTCAACTAGAAAGGGGTTGGATTAGATGACCTCTTGGCTTCCTTCCATCTCTGAGAATCTGTGATTCTGTGAGTCAGTGTTCAGGAGAAAAATAAAGGGCTGTTTAGGGATGAGTGACAGTTCTGTCCTAAAAGAACAAAGAACTTACTCACTATGCCAGAAGCCTTGTTGAAGATCACAGGATCATGGATTATAACTGTACTACCCTCTGGCAAGACAGGAAAGAAATCTCATAGACAAATTGCACTGGGAGAGATTATGGATTAAAGGCTCCAATATTCATGACTTCCAAGCAGCTAGTACACAAGACCATAACAAGTGCCAAAGGCAACCCCTGTACATTTGAAAAAATAATAAAAATATTCCCAAAGAGAAGCAGAATGGGATTCTGGCCAAAACAGTGTTTCTGAATCTCTCTCCTTTTCTGGCTACAGCTATGATAAAGAACTCAAGAGACAACAGAAGCTATCATCTGTAAACTTGTGGATTTTAAGAAAAAAAAAACATAATGATGGAATTTAAATGCTACCCTGTCTTATTCCATTTACCATCAACTGAAGGTTGCCCATCAGAAGAAATAAGATCATTTCCCTCTCAGTGGCTAGCTGAGCTTGCCCACATTCATTCTTCTTCTCACATTGTTTTAGCAGGCATTAACATGACAGCAGCTTCTGAAATGTACCAGATCTGGGGAAGCAGGGCATCATCACTATTGCACTAAAGAACTCCCCCCATCTGGAGTGGACTCACACCAGTCACCTTTCCTCCTGTATGCTTGTCAGATGGTGGGAGGATGTTAAAGGGGCCTCTCTGGTATACTGGATCACACACTGCTTGGCTCAACTTTGGGAACTGGAGCCCACCAGCCACATTCCTGAGGCCATTTGAGCCACTTAATTTCTTCTTTGCATTCCTTTAAAATACCCTTTATCTTGGTTCTGTTTCTCGGTGGCTCTGAGCGTAGAGAGGCTGGTGATCTTGGGACAAGAAAGGAGGATTGTGTCCACCATTCAAAAAATGTAAGCACCCTTAGATGAAGTCTTTTATCATTGTGATACCAGAAGTACTACTCCAAACATTTTAGCTTCTCAGATGGAATAAGCAGTTGTCTTTTATCAAAAATGGAAAGCATTTTTATTGTCTTGTATGTTACACAAATAATGCGGGAACACATTCTCCTTGTAAAAATTCATACCCTGAACTATCTAGAGTACAAGGTACATCTCCTTTCACTCTCACCCCTTCATTCTGATCTTATTCCCCTCCTGAGAGGGAACTGCTATTAACTATTTCATATATAACCCTCCAGACATTTTATACTTATCTACATATTTGCACATAAACTATATGCAACAAACAGATAACTCTAGGTTTTCCCTATGAGAAGTCTATTGAATACAATTGCTCTCTTTCCCCACTGTATCTTACCCAGTTCCAGCAGTGAACCATCCAGTTGCATTCAGGAGAGAGTAAATGAGTGGTTGTACTGGTAGGTATGTGTTTGGATATCTATATCAGACTCTATTCCAAGACCACAGAGTATTGTTTCTGGATTATTTATTGAACATTTTATCAATTCCTTTCTTTCCAGCAGGATACATGAAGCTGTGTTGTCTGTCTTTTGCACTGTAAAGTAAATGGAGAACCTGGTAATGAATTCACAGTGCTGCACCAATGAACTGGGGAAGTTTTCAACACAGACTTGTTGGACACACACTGATTTTTGAGTTGTAGAGCCCCAAGGGATTCAGAAGGAGGAGCGAAAGAGTTGAGATGAGAATCCAGTTTCTTGACCCCTAGTTCATGTCCTTGCCATATGATCACCTTGACTCACTAAAATTAGTTTTGCCTTCATCACAATATTAATAGGAGAGCAAGTGAAGGAAGATAAGGGTGGTAGAAATTTAAGTGTTAGGAAAGCAGGCACCACCAAAAGGGAAAAAGGGACAGCTGATGGTAAAAGCGAGGCCAGAGAGTCATAATCCCAGGTCCTTCAGAGTTACACACAGGGCCAACCCCAGCTATGGGACCACATTCAGATTCTCACCTTACCATTTGAAGCCCTGAATCAACAGTTTGTTTAACCCATTCAACTCCTCTGGCTGATAACTTTAAAATTAATATCTCACCCAGATATCTCTTGCCAGTCACCTACTTCTATGTAATGGATATTTTTTTGGGGGTGGGGGATTATTTGATTGTCTGCCTAAAGCCAAACTCATCATCTTCCCACCCTCTAAATGCATTCCATCCCCAAACAAGCAAACAAGACCGAAAGACTTGGCTCCTCCCAACAGCTGGGTTTGTAAACTTAAGGTAATCATTGGGATTTCTTTTACTTATCCCCGCTTCCATACTGGGCCAGTCCCTAAATCCTGTGAAATTTACATGAAAGGTTTCCATTGTTTGCTGTTTCTCCATCATTGCTGCCAGGTCCTATACTGACCTGGATCACTGATGCCCTGTCTCCATTTTCACTGCTCTCCAAATACAGCTGTACTTGTTCTCATTAGACACATCTTCCTTAGGCTCACTTTTCCTTGTGCTGTTCTCCAGCATAAAAAATCATTAATGATTCTCTATTCTCTAAAACATCACTAATGAAATTCTCCTCTTTTTTGTGGTATTTAATCTGTCATGTCAAGTGGAAAAGGATGTCAGCTTATTCTGCATTATTATCAATGGCAGAAGCAGGGCTAGTGGGCAAAAGTTATAGGAAGGTTTATTTAAGGTGATAAAAGGACATCCCTCTAAACAAGAGCTGTCATACAATGAAACAGCCTGGTCAAGTATTGAGCTTCCTGCCTCTGGGGAGATGTATAATCAGGAGCTGGGAACTACCTGTCAAGAATGTTTTAAAAATGATTTATGCATTAAGATAAAGGAAAACACTGGTGACATTGAAAATGAAGACAGCTGACCATTTTTGAACATTAGCTCCATGCTAGACACTCTCCTTGTTGTTTTTATATGTTAACTCATTTATTCTCCTAATAACTCTGTGGATGACACCATTTTATGCCCATTTTACAGTTGGCTCTACTTTAGTGATTTCATGTATAGGCTCCAGAATGAGACCACAGTTCATATTGTGGCTCTGTCACTTACTGGATGAATGATTTTTCACAAGATGCAGAACCTCTTTTGACTTCAGTCTCCTCATCTGTACAATAGAGGGAATAATAGTACCCACTTTATTGTGATGTTGTGAAGATTATGTTTTAAGTTAACATATGTAAAACACTATTTGACACAAAATTTTTGATGTTCCGTATTAATCTTGTTTCCATTAGATGATATATTGGAAGTAGCTGGTCATGATGGAATGGTGTCAATATCAGCCTGCTGGGGGTTTTTGTTGTTGTTGTTGTTGTTGTTGTTATTGTTAAACTTTAAGGCACAGAGGTGCTTGTGCTTTCTTTCTCTAATCCCAATTACTAATAAAAACATTTTCATTGGCAACCTCAAATTGTGAACCAGACTTCCATTATACAGATATCCTGCCACACTGCATGTCTTTCCTTTCCATACAGAATATCATACATTCTGGTCACAGCTTACAGATCTCAGAGCAGTTTCTTAGCTCACTGTTTTCTTTGTTTGAGGAAGTTGCATGAAATAACCTAGCAAAGAAATAATCATTTATCGGGTGACATTTTAAAAATCCTTTTATATCATTATCATTTTGGTTTATGAACTTCACATAAAAGGGTTAGGAATGGAAAGGCTCCTCTTCAGCAAGAATAAATTGGTAGCTGTCTTAGATAGCATGCTTCTGAAGCCAGGTGCCACCACTTAGCTTAATGTTTCATGATGTGTCACCCAGCAAATTATGAGTTGTTTGACTTTCTCCAAATAGCTCAGCTACAGCTTTTGTTCTATTGATGTTTGTCTCAATTCATGAATGTGTGCTGCTTCCAGACAGAAAAAAAATTGCATGTCTTATAAAGAAATGTCATTAACTCACAGAACTTTGTCTATAATTAGAAGGTTTGCGATTGTCCCTTTTTTCATCCACTGGAGCTACTCTTAATCGTTTAAATTCTTTTGCCAGTTCTTAACTTTTTTGACTTCCCTTGGACGTAATATGCCATAACATTATCCTCATATCTGGAAAATCATGTTATATTGAGTTTCAAAATAAGTATTTATTTTTACATTTAAACATATACATATCGACTGAGCACTAATTATGTGTCTCAGTCAAGCCCTTTAGGAAATAGAAGCAGCATAGATATTGGCCTGGCTTTCAGTGAGTTTCTAATTTTTCTGAGGATAAAAATAAATATTTATAAAATGATCAGAGACCACGGTAGGTTTTAATATATGTGTCACATTGAATATAATCAAATGTCCTCCCTCACCCAAAGAATATTGGCTTCTACTATCTGCTCACTCTTCTAGTGAATAGAGTAATAAAGTGAAGTGGGCTCTTTCTTCTTTTAATTTGATTTATTCGTATTTAGAGAGAGAGAGAGAGAGAGAGAGAGAGAGAGAGAGAGAGATGGCTTTGTTGTTCCACTTATTGATGCATTAATTGCACTCATTGGTTGATTCTTATATATGACCCAACTGGAGATCAAACCCAAAACCTTGGCATATTGGGAAGACACTCTAACCAACTAAGCTACCCAGCCAGAGCGGAGTTATTTCTATTCCATAAGAGCATAGTAGCTGCTCTGAGCAAGCTGGGCCATCTGCCTTTCTTACAGTGGTCCCTTCATTTGTACATGGCTCGATAAGAGGAACCACATGACATTCTCATCTAGGAATTGTATACCTTGCCCTGAAGCAGCTTCTGCAGGAATGCAGTTGTCATCTCCTTGCAACCTGGTGATTTAAGCATTATTGGATCCTCTCATCAAATGCTATTTAATGCCATATTAATCAATGCCATGTTGTCAACAGATAATGAGTCATAGTGGATATAAGGAAGAAATATCAGTAAGGATTGGAATAAGTCAGCAAGGACTGCTTGGAAGAGAAGATGAGGCCTTAAAACATTAGTAAGATTTGGCTAGAGAGAAGAGGTGGGAAGGGCAGTGTACAAATGTGCCAGAATGAGTCCATGTGTTTGGTAACATAAAAGTCAATGCTTACTGCTAGGATATTGCAGAGACTTGGGGCTAAGTCTTTGTTTATATTAATGTTGAGCCACAGAAACTCAAGACTGTGTTTTCCACAGATGAATTTCAACATATTACTAAAGAAAAAGATGTAGATAGTCGTCACAGTGTTTGGAATAAAGAGAATAATGCCCAGGGTTTCTGCTTAAAGTTGTGCAGATTGTATCCAGCACAAAAGGTGTTGGGTGGATGGGCAGGAGATGAGGAAATCCTTCTAGCACAGGTACTTCTGGAAGCTATGTTGTGTTGTAATTGACTCTCTAAAAGGAAACTCTTTTTTTCTCTCAATTTGTCTGCCTACAGGAAGTATCATTTTGTAATTTGTCAGAAACAGTGTGTGTGCCAGGAGTGGCCCTGGCAATGCTATAGACTTGTAGAAGATTGCTTTAGCAAAGATTAATCTTGCCTGCTATTTTTAGGCAGGAAAATAAACCATCAGTAATTTTCTTCTCAATTAAAACTTTTTTGTAGAAGATTCTGTGGCTTTTTTGGGAAACAGATTTAAACCTCAATATTTTTCTCCTCCTTTCATTCTTTTTCATCTAGCAATAACAATCAATGATTGATTAATTATGTCATACTGGTAGAAAATTAAAACTAATATGAAAGCTGAGGATCATCCAATTGAAGCCAATTATGGTCTCAATAACTGGGTTTCTGTTTAGTAATTGGACCTGTTCTGTATAAAAGGAAAATTCAAATGGTAGTAATTCTAGGAACTTGTCAGGTCATACAATGTCAAATCTAAGCAATGGAATATTTGCAGCTGTAATGAGATTCAGAAGATTGGTTTCTACTCTCAGTATTTACTAAGTGTTAATCTTGGGCCACTCTTTTTTTCTATACCTTGGTTTACATGACTATAAAATGACTGGGTTGTTTCTAACACTCCTTCCAGCTCCAGAATTCTCTGATTCTATTTTATTATACTTAGTTCTCTTAATGCCATAAAGTAGAACAGAAATAATAGTCACCTGATCTAACTATACTTCAATATATAAAATAAATATACCTCTGGACTTTTTTCTGGTGTAGGGGATAGGTAGAGCAACCTCAGACAAAAAAGGAACCGTATTTCATTACTATCTTACATCATAGAGCTGAAGATGTATTCCTGGGACATGACTTTTTAAAGTCATATTTCCAGATCTAGGCAAAAACTAGTCCCAGAAGAATGGCTTGTTTCATAACCTAATTGCTTAAAAATCCCAGATATTCTGGCAGTCATACTGGTTTCCCCTTCTGAAATTTTTACTGCATTACCAGGGGTACAGATGATGGACAAGCCCCCTTCTCCTCACCCATGAAAGCCTCAATTATTGTTCCCTTGCCTTGTTTAGGTAAAAGAACTTTCCTCTGGTCAACAGTATCATCATTGTGATGTCCCCAATATAAGTAACATTCAGCAATTCCCATTCCTCTTCCAATAAAATCCAGAAAGAAAAAAAGGAGTAGGAGGGAGAATATGTGCAAACAGTTGTCCTGAGTTTCTCCTTTTTCCCCATTACTTCCCCCTCAGATGTTACCTGAGGACATATGTGCCACATATTTCATTGGTATTCTGGAGTTTGTTTTTACCTATACTTTTGATAGTACCATTAGGCATTGGGGCTTTGAAGTATTTTGAATGAGCAATTCTTCAATTTATGCATTTTACATTTATTCTCTACTTTATAAATTATGGTGTGGAGAAAGTGGTATTGGAGTTTTCTTACAATGAGGCCTAATAGCACCATCTGTGGTAGAGTGATAGTAAATGACTTGCTCAATGTCAAGAATGGTATGATTTATCCAAAGAGAAGATGGAAATAGAGCTAAGGTCTGCTGACTTTCAGTTTAGCTTAGTATCCAACAAACCACATTTTCTTTCCTCTACACATTTATCTTCAGTGTTTTGCCATGGGCACAAATATTATACAGCCTATAAACCCAAACAGCCACAGAATCATCACAGGTAGTAAAATAGGCTCCATGGAGAACAAAAAGTATGTCTCATTATCAGTAACAGAATATAACTTTCAAGTTTACAAAGCAGTAGAGGCAGTCTACTTTTACCCTTCCTTGGATGTCTTTTCTAACAGAGAGCATGATATTTTGTTTGTCAAAAACATTTTGAATGAAAAAAGTCATATTGCATTTATATTTGTGCCTGCAATTGAGGTAATAAAATATGAAGCTCATTTGTGAATGTTTTGAATGGCAATCGTCTCCTTGAAATTATTTTTGCTGGAAACTCAAATGAAATTCTTTCAAAATAGTCACATTGTTGTAATTGGCAAGCCTCTTAGATGGTGTCTTGGAAGGGAAACAACATGCAGTTGGAAAGGAATATAAAATTTATAGACTTGCAGCATGAATTATCCATTTCATCTACTGTATTTCCATGTTAAAACCATCTCCAGATGGAAAGATAAGATCTTAAAAGCTTTAATTGTACAAAATGTATATTAAAGTTAGATACTGGGAGGATATTATAATTTTATTACTTCTTTTGTGTGTCTTTATCTTATTACTGTTTATTCAAAATACATCTCATGTTTTCTTTTTTCTAAGTTATATTTTATTGTTTATGCTATTACAGTTGTCCCATTTTTTCTTCCTTTGCCTCCTCCCACCTAGCCCTCCGTACTCCCAGGAAATCACCACACCATTTTTCATGTCCATGGGTCATGTGTATATGATCTTTGGCTACTCTATCCCCTATACTTTACATCCCCATGACTATCCTGTAACTACCAAATTGTACTTCTTAATCCCTTCACCTATACTTTCCAACTCCCAAGCAACCCCCCCCAAATCTGGCAACCATCGAAATGTTCTTTGTATCTATAATTCTGTTTCTGTTCTGCTTGTTTATTTTTATTTTAAGATTCAATTGTCGATAAATATATATTTATTGCCATTTTATTGATCATAGTTTTGATCTTTTTCTTCTTAAAGAAGACCCTTTAACATTTTGTATAATACTGGTTTGGTGATGACTAACTCCTTTAGCTTTTTCTGTCTGGGAAGCTTTTTATTTTTTTAAGTATATTTTATTGATTGCGCTATTATAGCTGGCCAATTTCTTTTCTCCCATTTATGCCCCTCTGCCCTGCGCCCCCACTCCCACCAGCATTCCCCGCTCCTTAGTTCACGTCCATGGGTCGTATATATAAGTTCCTTGGGTTCTCCGTGTCCTATACTAATCTTAACCTATCCCTGTTTATTTTGTACCTACCAATTATACTTCTTATTCCCTGTACCTTTTCCCTATTTCCCCCCCTCCTCCTTCCCACTGATAACCCTCCATGTGATCTCCATTTCTCTGATTCTCTTCCTGTTCTAGGTGTTTGCTTAGTTTGTTTATTTTTTTAAGTTCAGTTATTTTTTAAATATATTTTATTGATTATACTATTACAGTTGTCCCATTTCTCCCCCATCATTCCCCTCCACCCTGCACACCCCCTCCCACCCACATCCCCCACTTCAGTTCATGTACATGTGTCTTAAGCTCTTCTACATTTCCCACACTCTTCTTGCCCTCCCCCTATTTTCTACCTACCATCTATGCTACTTATTCTCTGCACCTTTTCCCCCTCTCTCCTCCTCCCACTCCTCTGTTGCTAACCCTCCATATGATCTCCATTTCTGTGGTTCTATTTCTGTTCTAGTGGTTTGCTTTTGTTTTAGGTGTGGTTGTTAATATCTGTGAGTTTCCTGTCTTTTCACTGTCATTTTTTCTTAGATAAGTCCCTTTAACATTTCATATAACAAGGGCTTGGTGATGATGAACTCCTTGAACTTGACCTTATCTGAGAAGCACTTTATCTTCCCTTGCATTCTAAATGACAGCTTTGCTGGATAGAGAAATTTGGGATGTAGGCCCCTGCTTTTCAAGACTTCAAAAACTTCTTTCCAGCCCCTTCTTGCCTGCAAGGCCTCTTTGGAGAAATCAGCTGACAGTCTGATGGGAACTCCTTTGTAGGTGACTGTCCCCTTATCCCTTGCTGCTTCTAGAATTCTCTCCTTCATTTTAATCTTGGCTAATGTAATTACAATGTGCCTTCACATGTTCCTCTTTGGGTCCAACTTCTTTGGGATTCTCTGAGCTTCCTGGACTTCCTGATAGTCTATTTCCTTTGCCAGATTGGGGAAGTTCTTCTTTATTATTTGTTCAGATAAGTTTTCCACTTGTTGCTCTTCTTCTTCCCCTTCTGGTACCCCTATAATTTGGATATTGGGACGTTTAAAGATGTCCCGGAGGTTCATAAGACTCTCCTTATTTTTTTGAATTCTTGTTTCTTCCTCGTTTTCTGTTTGGTTGTGTCATCCTTCCTTCTGGTCCACTCCATTGATTTGAGTCCCAGTTTTCCTCCCATCTTTATTGGTTCCCCATGAGTCTTCCTTCATTTCACATATTGTAGCCTGCATTTTTTATCTAATTTGTGAGCAAAATCAACCAATTCTGTTAGCATCCTGATCACCAGGGCTTTGAACTGTGCATCTGATAGGTTGGCTATCTCTTCATCGCTGAGAGAAATTGGCTTTGGGACTTTCATTTGTTCTACAGTTTGAGCCACTTTTGGTGTTTTTGTTTGTTTTCGGTCTGGTCAGGGCTGTTACGTAGTGAGGGGTGGAGTTTTAGGTGTTCACCAGGGTGAGGCAGTCCAGTTACTTGTGTCACCGTATGTGGGAACGGCGTCTGAGAGGGCACAATGGCGCCTGCTCCGCTCTCTCCTGGATTCCAGTCCCTTCTGCCACTTCCCCTTCACCTGGATTATCTGCGCACCTGAATGTGGGACCACCTAGTCAGCCAGCCGCCTTGCGCTCGGCCTCACTGGGTCTGTACAATTGCCACCCAATGCCCGGGGTCCGCCAGCCACCGCCTGTGAGCCTGGGGTCTGCCAACCACCTGCACGCTTGGGAACTGCCAGCCGCTGCTGCCTGCATTCCCGGATCCACACCTCCACTTTTTCCTGCTGTGACTCCGCCCCTCTTACCGGTCTAGATGAATGGTTGTTGGACTTCCGTACAGTTCAATTTTCTATCAGTTCTGGTTGTTTTCTTGTTTCTAAATATTTGTTGTCCTTGATTTTGGTTGTGAGAGGAGGCACAGTGTATCCACCTATACCTCCATCTTGGCTGGAAGTCCAACTTCAGTTGTTGATAGTTGTTAGTTTGTTGTCATTTTACTGTTCATATTTTTGATCTTCTTATTTTTCTTAGATAAGTCCTTTACAATTTCATATAATAAGGGCTTGGTGATGATGAACTCCTTTAACTTGACTTTATCTGGGAGGCACTTTATCTGCCCTTCCATTCTAAATGATAGTTTTGCTGGATAAAGTAATCTTGGATGTAGGTCCTTGCCTTTCATGACTTCAAATACTTCTTTCTGGCCCCTTCTTGTCTGCAAGGTTTCTTTTGAGAAATGAGCTGATAGTGTCATGGGAACTCCTTTGCAAGTAACTCTTCTCTTGCTGCTTCTAAAATTCCCTCCTCATCTTTGATCTTGGGTAAGTTAATTATGATGCGTCTTGATGTGTTCTTTTTTGGGTCCAACTTGTCTGGGACTCTCCAGGCTTTCTGAACTTCTTAGAAGTCTATTTCTTTTGCCAGATTGGGGAAGTTTTCCTTCATTACTATTTTTTTAATATGGTCCCAGTTTCTTGCTCTTCCTCTTCTCCTTCTGGCACACTTATGATTCGGATGTTGGAGAGCTTAAATTGTCCCAGAAGTTCCTCAGCCTCTCTTCATTTTTTTGAATTCTTGTTTCTTCATTCTGTTCTACTTGAATGTTTATTTGTTCCTTCTGTTCCAAATCTTTGATTTGAGTCCCTATTTCCTTCCCTTCACTGTTGGTCCCCTGTGTCTTTTTCTTTATTTCACTTTGTATAGCCTTCACGTCTTCCTTTATTTCGCATCCATATGCAATCATTTCTGTGAGCATACTGATTGCCAGTGTTTTGAACTCTGCATCTGGTAGGTTGGCTATCTCCTTGTAACTTACTCCCTTTTCTGGAGTTTTGGTCTGTTCTTTCATTTGGATCATATTTCTTTGTCTTGATGCACCTGTTGCATTGTAAGTGGTGGAACCTTAGATGTTCACCAGGGTGGATCAATCCACTTCACTGCATTGTGGTGCTGTATGTGGGGGAGAGGTCCAAGAGGGAATAATGCCACTTGCTTGGCTCTTGCCCCACTTTCACTCACTCCCCCTCCTACCCACAAGCAAATTGGGCCCTTCTAGTGTGATTCCTATTTGGGTGGGTTTGTGTATGTTCTAAGACCCCATGGGTCCCTCCAATTTAACTGGGAGTTTCTCCTGCCACTGTCAACTCCACCAGTTTTTACAGCCAGATGTTTTGAGACTTTATTTCCCTGTGCCGAACCCCTGGGTTGTGGGGTCCAGCATAGGTCTGTCTTGCTCCTCAGTTGTTCTCCCCAGTTTATCTGCACACAAATATGGGACCATGTGGTCTGCCAGCTATGCCTTGCCCAGCTGGTCCACCAGCTATTGTCTTGCCACACATTCTCTCAGGCCCAGCTGCCTGTCTCCACCCTTCCTACCAGTCTAGATGAATGTTTCTTCTTTAATGCCTTCATTGTTGGAATTCCATACAGTACTATTTTCTGAAAGTTCTGGTTGTTTTTGTTTATAAATGTGTTGTTCTCCTTTTTTTGGTTGCATGAGGAAGCAAAACAGATCTACCTACCCCTCCATCTTAGCCAGAAGTCCTGGAAAGCTGTTTATCTGGCCTTCGATTCTAAATGATGGTTTTGCTGACTAGAGTAGTCTTGGTTGTAGATCCTTCCTTTTCATCACTTTGAACATTTCATCACATAAACAAAAGCAAAGAAAAATCACATGCTCATATCAATAGATGCAGAAAAAGCATTTGATAAGGTACAGCACCCATTTATGATAAAAACACTCAGCAAAATGGGAATAGAGGGAGCATTCCTCAACATAACAACGGCTATATATGAGAAACCTACAGCCGGCATCATACTCAATGGGCAAAAACTAAAGTCTTTTCCACTAAAATCAGGAACAAGACAAGGCTGTCCACTTTCACCACTTCTATTCAATATAGTATTGGAAGTATTAGCCACAGCGATTAGACAAGAAAAGGAAATAAAAGTCATCCAACTTGGAAAGGAGGAAACAAAACTATCATTGTTTGCAGATGACATGATAGTATACATAGAAAATCCTATAGTCTCAGCCAAAAAACTGCTCGACATAATAAATGAATTTGGCCAAACAGCCGGATACAAAGTCAATATCCAGAAATCAAAGGCATTTTTGTATACCAACAATGAAACAACAGAAGCAGAAATCAAGAAAAAAATCCCATTCGATATAGCAAAAAGAAAAATAAAGTATCTTGTCAGTCCCTTCTTGCCTACAAAGTTTCTTTTGAGAAATCAGCTGATAGTCTTATGGAAACTCTCTTATGGAAACTGCTTATCTCTTGCTGCTTTTAAGATTCTCTCTTTGTATTTTACCTTTGGCATTTTAATTGTGATGTGTCTAGGTGTGAACCTATTTGGGCTCATCTTTTTTGGGACTCTATGCTTCTTGGATTTGTATGTCTACTTTCTTCACCAAGTTAGGGATGTTTTCTGTCATTAGTTTTTCAAATAAATTTTCAATTTCTTGCTCTCTCTCTCCTCACCTTCCAGTACCCCCATGATGCAAATGTCAGTATGCTTAAAGTTGTCCCAGAGGCTTCTTACATTATCATCATTTTAGGGGGTTCTTTTTTCTTCTTGGTCCGCTGATTCATTGCTTTTTACTTCCTTATATTCCAAAACACTGATATGATTCTTAGTTTCATCCACTCTACTGTTGATTCTCTGTAAATTGTTCTTTATTTCAATTAGTGTATCCTTTATTTCTAACTGTATATTTTTTATGCTGTTGAGGTCCTCACTAAGTTCACTGATCATCTTTATAACCAGTGTTTTGAACTCTGCACGTAGTAGATTGCTTGTCTCCATTTTGTTTAGTTCTTTTCCTCAAGTTTTGTCCTGTTCTTTCATTTGGGCCATATTTCTTTAGCTCCTCATTTTGGCAGCCTCCCTGTATTTGTTTCTATGTATTCAGCAGAGCTGCTGTGTCTCCCAGGCTTGGTAGAGTGGCCTAATGTAGTAGGTGCCCTGCAGTGTCCAGTGGCATAACATCCCCTATTACCCAAGCTGGGTACTAAAGGTGTGCCTACTGTGTGGGCTGAGTAAATGCCATCCCATTGTAGTCTAGCTTTGATTGCTGTTGGCACATCCAAGGTTAGCCACTGCCTGTGTTTTCTTTGGGGTCACAGCATAAGTTACAAAAAATGATCTGCAGATGGCTGCTACTTGTGTTGGACTTCAAGGTGCTCAGGAAAGGCCGTTTTGTGAAAAGGCTGTCTGCTGCTTTTTCCAGTCCTGGGGCAACTTTACAATAGGAATAGGACTGGCTAAAGCCAGATTATGGTTGTTTGTCAGAATTTAGGAAAATCTGAAGCATGGGCCAACACAAGGCATTCATATGGAAAAGCCACTGGAAACAGCCTTGATGGGCCCCAAATTTGGGTAGGGCAGGGCCTCAAGGAATCACCAGGGTGTGGCAAAGAGTGTGAACCAAGTTGATGGAATCCCAAATATGGTGCCCTTTTGCTGGCTCTGAGGATCTGTGAGGTGAGGTCTCAGAAAAGAAACAATGGCCTATGCCAGCACTTCTGTCTAGGAGAAAGCTGCTCCTCAGCTCCTTCCCTGAGGCCAGACAATTCAGTTCCTCCCCATATGTCTCTGATGCCTTTCTACCTGCTGCTCCTGTGCTGGACCTCAGAATGAGTGAATTAGTGCAGGCCTTTAAGAGAAACTACCTGGGACTCCAGAAGATTATCTCTTCCATAGCCTCAATCCATGCTTATTTTTACAGCCAGAAGTTATGGACAGTTATCTTCCTGATACTGGAACCCTAGACTTGAGGCCTGTAGTGGGGCTGGGATCCCCCACTCCTGAGATATCTGCCACTTGTGGGTGTAGGACCAGCCTCATCTGAGTCTCTGCCCCTCCTACTAGTCTCAGTGTGGTTTTTATCTTTAATTCTATATTTGTAGGACTTCCAAATCTGACAGTTCCAAATGACGATTGTTCTAGTTTAGTTGTAATTTTGATGTGGTTGTGCAGAGTCTGGCTGTGTTTACCTATGCTGCCATCTTGACCAGAGGTCTCATTATTTTTATCATAAGACATACTTGACTATTCCTAAAGCTTTAAAAAAAAGTCTTTTGGAGGAAATCATGGGTTTTTTCCTCCACAAGATTATAACATACCTCTTGGTTGTAGCTCAGTTCTCAAATATATTTAAATATGTTTTCATGACTAAGCCTTGAAAATACTGCCTGATCAACTGTGGAGAATTTAAAAAATTGATTTCAATAACTAGACTTATGCCTTATCTACTAATAACAAATGCAACCCTCTGGCGAAAAACTCTACTAATGATACAAGGAAGCCCTTCAATCATGGAAGCTAGGGAAGGTGAGGTTTACTTTGTAGGAGCACTGTTTATATACAGAAAGATGAACTCTGGAAAGAAGTTGATTATATAGTGTTCAGTTTTTGAAAATGCTTTTATTAGTCTCACCTTTTACAAACTGCCATCAATTCCTCATAAAATGGCTTTCTTCTAACCTCTGAAACTATGCCTTACTGGGATCCCAGGAGTGATTGTTTAGGTCAGGTTAAGACAAATGCCAATGATAGAGGCCAAATGCTGCTGTGAGTTTTTCTAGTCATGCAGAGCCATAGGAAGGGAATATAGTTACCTCCAATCAAGGTCAAGTACTGGGGACACATGAAGCTAGTCCAATTTCATTGGGAAATTAAATAGAGAGAATTTGTTCTATCCAAATTAATTTTCTTCACCCACAGTATAAGAATCAAAGTGGGATGTGATGTTTCCACAATAACTCTAGTGTGTGAAAAGCCATAAGAATATTGTTTGCTCATGGTTCAGAGAAAACAGTAAGTCTATATCAAACTCAGGAGATTAACTTATTCTTTTTTTATACTTTTTTTTAATTTTTATTTTAATTGTTGATCTTGTACAGTTTTCTGTCTTTTATTCTCACCCCAACCCACCACCCTAGCCTTCCCCACCTCCCTCCCATTTCCACCCCCCATAGTTTTTGTCCATGTGTCCTTTATACTTGTTCCTGTAAATTCATCCCCTTTTCCCCTGAAATTCCCTCCCCTCTCCCCTCTGGTGACTTTCAGCCTGTTCTCAATTTCCATGTATTTGGTTATATTCTGCTTGTTTCTTTGTTTTGTTGATTAGATTCCTGTTAAAGGTGAGATCATATGGTATTTGTCTTTCACTGCCTGACTTATTTCACTTAGCATGATGCTCTCCAGTTCCATTCATGCTGTTGCAAAGGGTATGAGCTCCTTCTTTCTTTCTGCTGCATAGAATTCCATTGTGAAAATATACCACAGTTTTTTGATCCATTCATTTACTGATGGGCACCTAGGTTGCTTCCAACACTTGGCTATTGTAAATTGTGCTGCTATAAACATAGGGGTGCATAGGTTCTTTTGGATTGGTGTTTCAGGGTTCTTAGGATATAGTCCTAGCAGTGGAATTGCTGGGTCAAAAGATATATCCATTTTTAGTTTTTTTTAGAAAATTCCATACTGTTTTCCATAGTGGTTGTACCAGTCTAGACTCCCACCAGCAGTGCACTAGGGTCCCCTTTTCTCCACAACCTCTCCAACACTTGCTGTTTGTTGCTTAGTTTATGAGGGCCATTCTGACTGGTTTCAAGTGGTACCTCATTGTGGTTTTAACTTGCATCTCTCTGATAGCTAGCGATATCGAGCATCTTTTCATGTGTCTCTGGATCCTCTGTATGTCCTCCTTGGAGAAGCATCTGTCCAAGTCCTTTGCCCATTTTTTAAATGGGTTGCTTGTCTTCTTAGAGTGGAGTCATGTAAGTTCTTTGTATATTTTGGAGATTAAACCCTTATCTGAGGTATCATTGTCAAATATGTTTTCCCACACAGTTGGTTCTCTTTTTATTTTAATAATGTTTTCCTTGGCCATGCAGAAGCTTTTTATTTTGATGAGATCCCATTTGTTTATCCTTTCCTTTATGTCCCTTGCTTTAGGGAACAACATATCAGTAAAAATATTGCTGCATGGAATAGCTGACATTTTCCTGCCTATGTTCTCCTCTAGGACTTTAATGGTGTTACGGCTTATGTTTAAATCTTTCATCCACCTTGAATTTATTTTTGTGTATGGTGTAAGTTGGTGCTCAAGTTTCATTTTCTTGCATGAAGCTGTCCAGTTCTCCCAGCACCACTTGTTGAAGAGGCTATTTTTACTCCATTTTATGTTGCTGCCCCTTTTGTCTAATATTAATTGACTATAGAGACTAGGGTTTATTTCTGGGCTCTCTGTTGTATTCCACTGGTCCACATGCCTGTTTTTATGCCAGAACCAGGCTGTTTTGATTACAGTGGCCTTGTAATACATTTTGGTATCAGGTATTGTGATCTCTCCTGCTTTGCTCTTCTTTCTCAAGATTACTGCCACTATTCTGGGTCGTTTCTTGTCCCATATGAATTTTTGAAGTGTTTGTTCTATATCTGTGAAATATGCCACTGGTACTTTAACAGATATTGCATTGAATCTGTACATTGCTTTGGGAAGTATGGACATTTTGATGATGTTAATTCTTCTGATCCATGAACACAGTATGTGTTTCCATTTATTTGTGTCTTCCTTGATTTCTTTCTTCAGTGTTGTGTAGTTTTCTACATACAGGTCTTTACCTCCTTGGTTAGGTTTATTCCTAGGTACTTTATTTTTCTTTTTGCTATATCGAATGGGATTTTTTTCTTGATTTCTGCTTCTGCTGTTTCATTGTTGGTATACAAAAATGCCTTTGATTTCTGGATATTGACTTTGTATCCGGCTGTTTGGCCAAATTCATTTATTATGTCGAGCAGTTTTTTGGCCGAGACTATAGGATTTTCTATGTATACTATCATGTCATCTGCAAACAATGATAGTTTTGTTTCCTCCTTTCCAAGTTGGATGCCTTTTATTTCCTTTTCTTGTCTAATCGCTGTAGCTAATACTTCCAATACTATATTGAATAGAAGTGGTGAAAGTGGACAGCCTTGTCTTGTTCCTGATTTTAGTGGAAAAGACTTTAGTTTTTGCCCATTGAGCATGATGCAGCCTGTAGGTTTCTCATATATAGCCTTTATTATGCGGAGGAATGCTCCCTCTATTCCCACTTTGCTTAGTGTTTTTATCATAAATGGGCACTGTACCTTATCAAATGCTTTTTCTGCATCTATTGATATGATCATGTGATTTTTCTCTTTGCATTTGTTTATGGGATGAATTACATTTACTGATTTGCCAATGTTGAACCATCCTTGCATCCCTGGGGTGAATCCCACTTGGTCATGGTGTATTATCTTTTTAACGTATTATTGGATGCGGTTTGCCAATATTTTGTTGAGGATTTTAGCATCTATGTTCATCAGTGCTGTTGGCCTGAAGTTTTCTTTCTTTGTTATGTCTTTATCTGGTTTTGGGATTAGGATGATGCTGGCTTCATAAAAAGAGTTTGGGAGTCTTCCATCATTTTGGATTTTTTGGAATAGTCTGTGAAGGATAGGGGTTAGCTCTTCCTTAAATGTTTTGTAGAATTCTCCTATGAAGCCATCTGGTCCAGGACTTTTGTGTGTTGGGAGTGTTTTGATTACTGATTCAATTTCACTGGCTGTTTTTGGTCTGTTCAGGCTTTCTGTTTCTTCTTCATTGAGTTTAGGAAGGTTATATTTTTCTAGAAACCTGTCCATTTCACCTAGGTTTTCAAATTTCTTGGCATACAGTTCTTCATAGTAATTTCTTACAATCCTTTGTATTTCTGCAGTGTCAGTTGTAATATCGCCCCTTTCATTTCTCATTGTGTTTATTTGAGTCCTCTCTCTTTTTTCTTGATGAGTTTGCTTAAAGCTTGTCAATTTTGTTTATCTTTTCAAAGACCCAGCTCCTGGATTCATTGATCCTTGGAATTGTGCTTTTAGTATCTACGTCATTTTATTCTGCTCTGATCATGGTTATTTCCTTCCTTCTATTTGCTCTGGGCTCTCTTTGTTATTGTTCGAATTCTTGTAGCTTAAGTTTAGATTGTTTGTTTGAAATGTTTCTATCTTTTTTTAGGTAGGCCTGTATCACTATGAACTTCTCTCTCAGGACTGCCTTTGCTGTGTCCCATTAGTTTCGGATTGTTGAGAGTTCATTTTCTTTTGTTTCCAGAAAGGTTTTGATATCTTCCTTGATCTCATTCTTCACCCATTCAGTATTTAACAGCATGCTATTCAATCTCCATGTTCTCAAGTGTTTGTTTTTTCTTTCCCTTGGAATTGGCTTGTAGTATAAGTCCCTTGTGATCAGAGAAAATGCTTGGAATGATTTCAATTTTCTTGAATTAGTTCAGGCTTGTTTTGTGTCCTATGATTTGATCTCACTTTGAAAATGTTCTGTGTGCATTTGAAAGGAATGTGTATTTAGCTTCTTTGGGCTGAAGGGCTCTCTTTATACATATTAGTTAAGTCCATTTCATGTAGAGCATTGTTCAATGCCACAATATCTTTGTTGATATTTTGATTGGAAGAACTGTACATTTTTGACAGAAGGTGTTAAAATACCCTACTATAATTGTGTTGCTCTCAATATCTTTCTTGAAGTCTTCTAAAATTTTCTTTATATATTTTGCTGCTCCTATTTTGGGTGCATATATTTATACAATGTTTATGTTTTGTTGGTGGATTCTTCCCTTTAGTAGTATGAAGTGACCTTCTGGGACTCTCTTTACGGCCCCTTTTTTGAAGTCTGCTTTGTCTGATATGAGTATTGCTACCCCAGCTTTTATTTTTCTGTCCGTTTGCTTGGATAATTTGTTAACAGCCCTTCACTTTGAGTCTGCATAGGTCTTTTGTTCTGAGGTGCATCACTTGTAAGTAGCAGATGTGTGGGTCATGTTTTCTTATCCAGTCAGCTATTCTATGTCTCTTCATTGGAGCATTTAATCCATTTACAATTAAGGTTATTATTGATAGGTATTTATTTATTGCCATTTTGATACCTGTGTTCCTCTCTCTCTCTCTCTCTCTTTTCCTTCCTTCCCTTAAAGCAGACCCTTTAGCATCTCTTGCATATCTGGTTTGGTGGAGGTGTATTCTCTTAGACTTCTTTTGCCTGGGAAGCTCATATTTGGCTTTCTATCTTGATTGAGAGACGTGCTGTGTAAAGTAGCCTTGGTAGCATGCCTCTGGTTTTCATTACTTGGAATATTTCTTGCCATTCTCTTCTAGCTTGGAGCGTTTCATTGAGAAGTCAGCTGCTAATCTTATTGGGGTTCCATTTTATGTTACTTCCTGTTTCTCCCTTGCCACTTTTAAGATTCTCTCATTGTCTTGGAATTTTGGCATTTTATTTATTTTATTTATTTATTTTTTATTTTAATTCTTGATCTTGTACAGTTTTCTGTCTTTTACTCCCACCACAGCCTACCACCACAACCCTCCTCAACTCCCTCCCATTTCCACTCCCCTTGGATTTATCCACGTGTCCTTTGTACTAGTTCCTGTAAACCCTTCCCCTATTCCCCGGAAATTCCCTCCCCTCTCCCCTCTGGTGACTGTAAGCCTCTTCTCAATTTCAATGTCCTTGGTTATATTATGCCTGTTTGTTTGTTTTGATGATTAGATTCCTGTTAAAGGTGAGGTCATATGGTATTTGTCTTTCACTGCCTGACTTATTTTGCTTTAGCATGATGCTCTCCAGTTCCATTCATGCTGTTGCAAAGGATATGAGCTCCTTCTTTCTTTCCGCTGCATAGAATTCCATTGTGAAAATATACCACAGTTTTTTGATCCATTCATTTACTGATGGGCACCTAGGTTGCTTCCAACACTTGGCTATTGTAAATTGTGCTGCTATAAACATAGGGGTGCATAGGTTCTTATGAATTGGGGTTTCACGGTTCTTAGGATATAGTCTTAGCAGTGGAATTGCTGGGTCAAAAGGTATATCCATTTTTAGTTTTTTTTAGAAAATTCCATACTATTTTCCATAGTGGTTGTACCAGTCTGCACTCCCACCAGCAGTGCACTAGGGTCCCCATTGCTCCACAACCACTCCAACACCTGCTGTTTGTTGCTTTGTTTATGATGGCCATTCTGACTGGTGTGAAGTGGTATCTCATTGTGGTTTTAATTTGCATCTCTCTGATAGCTAGCAATACTGAGTATCTTTTCATGTGTCTCTGGATCCTCTGTATGTCCTCCTTGGAGAGGTGTCGGCCAAAGTCCTTTGCCCATTTTTTAAATGGGTTGCTTGTCTTCTAGGAGTTTAGTTGTGTAAGTTCTTTATATATTTTGGAGATTAAACTCTTGTCTGAGGTATCATTGGCAAATATGTTTTCCCATACAGTTCGTTCTTTTTTTCTTTTAATACTATTTTCTTTACACATGCAGAAGCTTTTTATTTTGATGAGATTCCATTTGTTTATTCTTTTCTTTATATCCCTTGCTTTAGGGGACATATCAGTAAAAATGTTGCTGCGTGAAATATCTGAGATTTCCGTGCCTATGTTCTCCTCTAGGACCTTAATGGTGTCATGGCTTATATTTAAATATTTTATGCACCTTGAATTTATTTTTGTGTATAGTGCAAGTTGGTGCTCAAGTTTCATGTTTTTGCACGTAGCTGTCCACGTCTGCCAACACCATTTGTTGAAAAGGCTATTTTTGATCCATTTTATGTCGCTGCCCCCTTTGTCAAGTATTAATTGACCATAGAGACTTGTGTATATTTCTGTGATCTTCATTCCGTTCTACTGGTCCATGTGCCTGTTTTTATGCCAGTACCCAGCTGTTTTGATTACAGTGGCCTTGTAATACAGTTTGGTATCAGCTATTGTGATCCTTCCTACTTTGTTCTTCTTTCTCATAATCGCTACAGCAATTCGGGGTTGTTGATGGTTCCATAAAAATTTTTGAAGTGTTTGTTCTATGTCTGTGAATTATGCCATTGGTACTTTAATAGGTATTGCATTAAATTTGTAAATTAGTTTGGGTAGTGTGGACATTTTGATGATATTAATTCCTCCAATCCATGAACACGATATATGCTTCCATTTGTTTGTGTCTTCCTTGATTTCTTTCTTCAGTGTTGTGTAGTTTTCTGCATACAGGACTTTTACCTCCTTGGTTATGTTTATTCCTAGGTATTTTATTTTTCTTTTTGCTATATCGAATGGGATTTTTTTCTTGATTTCTGCTTCTGATGTTTCATTGTTGGTATTCAAAAATGCCTTCAATTTCTGGATATTGACTTTGTAATCGGCTGTTTGGCCAAATTCATTTATTAGGTTGAGCAGCTTTTTGGCTGAGTCTATAAGATTTTCTATGTACACTATCATGTTATCTGCAAAGAATGATAGTTTTGTTTCCTCCTTTCCAATGTGAATACCTTTTATTTCCTTTTCTTGTTTAATCACTGTGGCTAGGACTTCCAATACTATATTGAATAGAAGTCGTGAAAGTGGACATCCTTTCCTTGTTCCTGATCTCAGCGGGAAAGATTTTATTTTTTGCCAGTTGAGTATGATGTTGGCTGTAGGTCTCTCATGTATGGCCTTTATTATGTTGAGGAATGTTCCCTCTATTCCCACTTTGCTGAATGTGTTTATCATAAATAGGTGTTGTACCTTATCAGAAGTTTTTCCGCATCTATAGCTTTGATCATGTGATTTTTTCGTTGCTTTTGTTTATGTGATGTATAACATTCACTGATTTGTGAATGTTGAACCATCCTTGCATCCCTGGGGTGAATCCCTCTTGGTCATGGTGTATGATCTTATCAATGTATTGTTGGATGTGGTTCACCAATATTTTGTTGACGATTTCAGCGTCTAGGTTCATCAGTGCTATTGGCCTGAAATTTTCTTTCTTTGTTGTGTCTTTATCTGGTTTTCGGATTAGGATGATGCTTGCTTCATAAAAAGAGTTTGGGAGTCTTTCATCATTTTGGATTTTTTGGAATAGTCTGTGAAGGATAGGGGTCAGCTTTTCCTTAAATGTTTTGTAGAATTATCCTGTGAAACCCTCTGGTCCAGGGCTTCTGTGTGTCGGGAATTTTTTGATTACTGATTCAATTTCATCAGCTGTTATTGGTCTGTTCAGGTTTTCTGCTTCTTCATTGAGTTTTGGGAGATTATAATTTTCTAGAAACGTGTCCATTTCACCTAGGTTTTCAAATTTCGAGGCATACATTTCTTCGTAGTAATTTCTTACAATCCTTAGTATTTCTGCGATGTCACTTGTAATCTCTCCTCTTTCATTTCTGATGGTGTTTATTTGAGTCCTCTCTCCTTTTTCTTGATAAGCCTGCTTAATGGCTTGTCGATTTTGTTGATTTTTTTTAAAGAAACAGCTCCTGAATTCATTGATCCTTAGAATTGTGCTTTTAGCCTCTATGTCATTTAATTCTGCTCTGATCTTGGTTATTTCCTTCCTTCTACTTTCTCTGGGCTGTCTTTGTTGGTGTTCCTCGAGTTCTTGTAGGTGTAAAGTTAAGTCCTTTGTTTGAAATATTTCCATCTTTATTATGTAGGACTGTATTGCTATGAACTTCCCTTTGAGGACTGCCTTTGCTTTGTCCCATAAGTTTTGGGGAATTGTGAGTTCATTTACATTTGTTTCCAGAAACTTTTTGATTTTCTTTCTAATTTTATTCTTTACCCACTCATTGTTTAATAGCATGCTATTCAATCTCCATGATTTTGAGGGTTTTGGGTTTCCCCCCTTGGGGTTGGTTTCTAGTTTCAGTCCCTTGTGGTTGGAGAAAATGCTTGGCATGATTTCAATTCTCTTGAATTTGTTGAGGATTTTTTTGTGTCCTATCATGTGGTCTATCTATGAAAATGTTCCATGTGCATTTGAAAAGAAAGTGTATTTAGTTTCTTTGGGATGAAGGGCTCTATATATATCTGTTAAGTTCATTTCATGTAGCTTATTGTTCAATGCCACAATATCTTTGTTGATATTTTGTTTGGAAGATCTGTCCATTTTTGACAGTGGGGTGTTAAAATCGCCTATATAGTTGTGTTGCTGTCAATATCTTTCTTGAAGTCCTCTAAGATTTTCTTGATGTATTTAGGTGCTCCTCCATTGGTGCATACATATTTACAATGTTTACGTCTTCTTGGTCGATTCTTCCCTTGAGTATTATGAAGTGACCTTCGGGTCTCGCTTTATGACTCTTCTTTTGAAGTGTATTTTGTCTGATATGAGTATTGCTACTCTGTTTTTTTTTTTTTTTTCCTGTCTACTTGCTTGGAAAATTTGTTTCCATGCCATCACTTTGAGTCTGTGTAGCTCTTCTGTCCTGAGGTGGGTCTCTTGTAGGCAGCATATATGTGGGTCATGCGTTCTTATCCATTCATCCATTCTAATTTTTTTTTTTGGAGCACTTAATCCATTTACAACTAAGGTTATTATTGATAGGTATTTATTCATTGACATTTTCTTACCTGTCTTCCTCTACCCCCCATCTTTTCCTTCCTTTCCTTAAAGCAGTCCCATTAGTAACTCTTGCAGAATTGATTTGGTACAGGTGTATTCTTTTAGACCTCTTTTCTGTGGAAAATTCTTTATTTGGCCTTCTATCCTGATTGAAAGCCTTACTGGATAGAGTAGTATTGGTTGCAGAACTTTGGTTCTCATTGCTTGGAATATTTATTGCCATTCTCTTCTAGCTTGGAGTTTTTCCATTCAGAAGTCACCTGCTAACCTGATTGGAGCCCCAATGTATGTTACTTGCTTTTCCTCCCTTGCTACCTTTAAGATTCTCTCTTTGTCTTGAAAATTTGCCATTTTATTTTTTTATTTCTATTTTAATTGTTGATCTTGTACAGTTTTCTGTCTTATACTGCCACCCCAGCCCACCACCCCAGCCCTCCCCAACAACCTCGCATTTTGACCCCCCATCGTTTTTGTCCATGTGTCATTTCTATTTGATCCTATAAACTCTTCCCCTTTTCCCCTGAAATTCCCTCCCCTCTCCTCTCTGTTGACTGTCAGCCTGTTCTCAATTATAATGTCTTTTTTATATTATGCCTGTTTGTTTGTTTTCTTGATTAGATTCCTGTTAAAGGTGAGATCATGTGGTGATTGTCTTTCACTGCCTGGCTTATTTCACTTAGCATGATGCTCTCCAGTCCCATCCATGCTGTTGCAAAGGGTAGGAGATTCTTCTTTCTTTCTTTCTGCTGCATAGAATTCCATTGTGTAAATGTACCACAGTTTTTTGATCCATTCATTTACTGATGGGCATCTAGGTTGATTCCAACTCTTGGATATTGTAAATTCTGCTGCTATAAACATTGTGGTGCATTGGTTCTTTTGGATTGGTGTTTCAGGGTTCTTAGGATATAATCCTAGCAGTGGAATTGCTGAGTCAACAGGTACATCCATTTTTAGTTTTTTTAGAAAATTCCATACTCTTTTCCATAGTGGTTGTACCACTCTGCACTCCCACCAACAATGCACTAGGGTCCCCTTTGCTCCACAACCTCTCCAATATTTGCTTTTTGTTGCTTTGTCTATGGGACCCATTCTGACTGCTGTCAAATGGTATATTATTGTGGTTTTAATTTGCATCTCTCTGATAGCTAGTGATATCAAGCATCTTTTCATGTGTCTCTGGATCCTCTGTATGTCCTCCTTGGAGAGGTGTCTGCCAAAGTCCTTTGCCCATTTTTTAATTGGGTTGCTTGTCTTCTTAGAGTGGTGTTGTGTAAGTTCTTTATATATTTTGGAGATGAAACCCTTGTCTAAGATATCATTAGTAAATATGTTTCCCCATACTGTCAGTTCTCTTTTTCTTTTAATACGGTTTTCCTTGGCCATGGAGAAGCTTTTAATTGTGATGAGATCTCATTTGTTTATTCTTTCCTTTATGTCCCTTGCTTTAGGGGACATATTAGTAAAAATGTTGCTGCGTGAAATATCTGAGATTTTCCTGCCTATGTTCTCCTCTAGGACTTTAATGGTATGATGGCTTATATTTAAATCTTTTATCCACCTTGAATTTATTTTTGTGTATGGTGTAAGTTGGTGCTCAATTTTCATTTTCTTGCATGTAGCTGTCCAGTTCTCCCAACACCACTTGTTGAAGAGGCTATTTTTGATCCATTTTATGTTTCTGCACCCTTTCTCAAATATTAATTGACTGTAGAGACTTGGGTTTATTTCTGGGCTCTGTGTTCTATTCCTCTGGTGCACATGCCTGTTTTTATGCCAGTACCAGGCTTTTTTGATTACAGTGGCATTGTAATACATTTTAGTATCAGGTATTTTGATCCCTCCTACTTTGTTCTTCTTTCTCAAGATTGCTGAAGCTATTCTAGGTTGTTGATTGTTCCACATAAATTTTTGACATCTTTATTCTATGCCTGTCCTACATGCAATTGGAACTTTAACAGGTATTGCATTGAATCAGTAGATTGCTTTGGGAAGTATGGACATTTTGATGATATTAATTTTTCTGATCCATGAACACGGTATGTGTTTCCAATTGTTTGTGTCTTCCTTGATTCCTTTCTTCAGTGTTGTGTAGTTTTCTGCATACAGGTCTTTTACCTCCCTGGTTAAGTTGATTCCTAGGTATTTTATTTTTCTTTTTCGTATATCGAATGGGATTTTTTTCTTGATTTCTGTTTCTGCTGTTTAATTGTTGGTATACAAAAATGCCTTTGATTTCTGGATATTGACTTTGTATCCAGCTGTTTTGCCAAATTCATTTATTATATTCAGCAGCATTTTGGCCAAGTCTATAGGATTTTCTCTGTAAACTATCATGTCATCTGCAAACAGCGATAGTTTTGTTTCCTCCTTTCTGAGTTGGATACCTTTTATTCCTTTTTCTTGTCTAATCACTGTGGCTAAGTTTTCCAGTACTGAGGCACTGGAAGCTGTTAAGAGCGGGATATCCGAAGGAGAATCCACCACTGAATCTCATAGATATTCTACGACAAAAGGTCATACAACACACCCAGGGAGCCAGAACAGATCAATTTAAGAAGTTGAGGCTAACAAAAAGAATCATTTTTTTGTTTGTTTGGTTTTTGTTGTTGTTGTTGTTGTTTTTTCTTTTTTTAATATATTTTATTGATTATGATATTACAGTTGCCCCATTTCTCCGCCATCATTCCCCCCCACCCTGCACACCCTCTCCCACCCACATTCCCACCCTTTACTTCATGTCCATGGGTCATAAGTTCTTTAGCTTCTACATTTCCCACACTATTCTTGCCCTCCCCCTGTCTATTTTCTACCCACCATCTATGCTACTTATTCTCTGTACCTTTTCCCCCCTCTCCTCCTCCCACACCCCTGTTGCTAACCCTCCATATGATCTCCATTTCTGTGCTTCTGTTCCTGTTCTAGCTGTTTGTTTAGTTTGCTTTTGCTTTAGGTGTGGTTCTTAATACCTGTGAGTTTGCTGTCTTTTCACTGTCATATTTTTATCTTCTTTTTCTTAGATAAGTCCCTTTAACATTTCATATAATAAGAGCTTGGTGATGATGAACTCTTTGAACTTGACCTTATCTGAGAAGCGCCTTATCTGTCTTTCCATTCTAAATGACAGCTTTGCTGGATAGAGCAATCTTGGATGTATGTCCTTGACTTTCATGACTTGGAATACTTCTTTCCAGCCCCCTCTTGCCTGTAAGGTCTCATTTGAGGAATCAGCTGACAGTCTGATGGGAACTCCTTTGTAGGTGACTGTCCCCTCATCCCTTGCTGCTTCTAGAATTCTCGGCTTCATTTTAATCTTGGCTAATGTAATTACGATGTGCCTTGGTGTGTTCCTCCTTGGGTCCAACTTCTTTGGGACTCTCTGAGCTTCCTGGACGTCCTGGTAGTCTATTTCCTTTGCCAGATTCAGGAAGTTCTCCTTTATTATTTGTTCAAATAAGTTTTCCACTTGTTGCTCTTCTTCTTCCCCTTCTGGGACCCCTATAATTCGGATGTTGGGACGTTTAACGATGTCCCGGAGATTCCTAAGCCTCTCCTCATTTTTTTGAATTCTTGTTTCTTCCTCGTTTTCTGTTTGGTTGTTAGTTTCTTCCTTCTGGTCCACTCCATTGATTTGAGTTCCAGTTTTCCTTCCATCTCTATCAGTTCCCCATGCATCTTCCTTCATTTCACGTATTGTAGCCTGCATTTTTTTATCTAATTTGTGAGCAAAATCAACCAATTCTGTAAGCATTTTGATGACCAGTGCTTTGAACTGTGCATCTGATAGGTTGGCTATCTCTTTGCTGCTTAGAGGAATTGGCTCTGGGGCTTTGATTGGTTCTCCGGTTTGAGCCATTTTTGGTGTTTTTTTTGTTTGTTTGTTTTTGTTTTGTTGTTGTTTTGGTTTTAGTTTGGTCGCGGCTATTACGTAGTGAGGGATGGAGCCTTAGGTGTTCCTCAGGGCGGGGAAGCCCAGTTGCTGGGTTGTGACGCTATAGGTGTGCTTGGGGTCCGAGAGGGAACAACGGCGTCTGTTCCGCTCTCTCCTGGATTCAGTCCCTTCCGCCGCTTCCCCTTCGCCTGGATTATCTGCACACGCTAGCGTGCTGTTACGTAGTGAGGGGTAGAGCCTCAGGCGCTTCCCAGTGCGGGGCAGCCCAGTAGCTGGGTTTGACGCTGTATGTGGGGGCGGGGTCCGAGAGGAAACAATGGCACCTGCTCCGCTCTCTCCTGGATTCAGTCCCTTCCGCCACTTCCCTTTTGCCTGGACCGTCTGCACGCGCAAATGTGGGACCACCTGGTCAGCCAGCCGCCTTGTGTGGCCTCACTGGGTCTGCACAGTTGTCCCCCTGTGCCCGGGGTCCACCAGCTGCTGCCTGTGGGCCCGGGGACCACCAGCCGCCACCTGTGCACCGGGGCACTGCCAGCCGCTGCTGCTTGCGCTCCCGCACCTCCACCTTCTCCCGCCACGACTCTGCCCCTCCTACTGGTCTGGATGAATGCTTGTTGGACTTCCGTACAGTTCAATTTTCTATAACTTCTGGTTGTTTTCTTGTTTCTAAATATTTGTTGTCATTAATTTTGGTTGTGAGAGGAGGCACAGTGTGGCTGCCTACGCCTCCATCTTGGCCAGAAGTTGTAACAACAAGAATCTTACAAACAATGGAAGACAAAGAAAGAATTCCCAAGTGAAAAGAAAGGAGGAAGCTCCAGAAATGCTAAAAGAAGTGGAGATAACTGAACTATCAGATATTGAGTTCAAAGCAATGGTTGTCAGGAATCTCCATGAGCTCTCAATGAGCTACCAGACACTACAGGGAAGTTATGATGAACTCACTGCAAACTATATCAACATGAAAATTGAAATAGAAGCTATCAAAAAGGACCAAGAGGAAATGAAGAATACAATTTCTGAACTGAAGTACACGGTAGAAGGAATGAAAAGCAGAATCAATGAAGCAGAAGATTGAATCAGCAAGTTGTAGGACAAAATAGAAAAAAAAACCCAGAATGAGCAAGATAAGGAAAAGAGAATCAGAAAGAATGAAGAGGGATTAGGAGAAAGGCAGGAAAATATGAAACATAATAATATTTGTATAATAGGGATATCAGAAGGAGGAGAAGAAGAACAAGGGATAGAAAACCTATTTGAAAAAGTAATGAAGGAAAACTTCCCTAATTTGTTAAGAGAAAAAGCCACACAAATTCAGGAAACACAGAGAATCCCAATCAAGAGGAACAGAAACAGGCCCACTTCAAGACACATCATCATTAAAATGGCAAAATTCCAAGACAAAGAGAGAATCTTAAAGGCAACAAGGGAAAAAAGGAAGTGACATAGAATGGAACTACGATATGTTTAGCAGCTAACTTCCCAATGGAAATGCTCCAAGCTAGAAGAAAATGGCAAGAAATATTCCAAGCAATGAGAACCAAAGGCCTGCAACCAAGATTACTTTATCCAGCAAGGCTTTTAATAAAGATAGAAGGCCAAATAAGAAATTTTCCAGACAAAAGAAGTCTGAAATAATACACCGCTACCAAACAAATTCTGGAAGAGACACTAAAGGGTCTGCTTTAAGGTAAGAAAGGAAAAGACAGCCCTGGCTGGTGTAGCTCAGTGGATTGAGCGCGGGCCTGCGAACCGAAAGATCGTGGTTCGATTCCCAGTCAGGGCACATGCCTGGGTTGCCAGGCCAGTTCCCGTCAGGGGACATACAAGAGGCAACCGCACATTGATGTTTCTCTCCCTCTCTCCTTCCCTTCCCCTCTAAAGATAAATAAATAAAATCTAAAAAGGAAAAAAAAAATCTTTAAAAAAAAAAAATGAAAGGAAAAGACAGAGAGAGAAAGAGAGAGAGGAACACAGGTACAAAAATGGCAATGAATAAATACCTGTTGCGGACTATTAAGCGTTACGATGGCTTGTAGCCTCTGGTCAAGCAGGTTTCAGGTCCCTGTTCGGGCGCCAGATGTGGGGGGCTTCGCCTGTAGAACCCCCCGTTTGTCATGGATGAAAATAAAAACTACCAAGATATTACTGCTTGGGGAGGAAAGGGGTCAAACTCTCAGAGGAGAATGACCCAGAGCCCCTTCCTCACTAGGCTTTTATTGTGTGCCAATACACGGGAATACAAGTTTAACATGTCAAAGAAATCTGAGGGCATAATTCGAGCCAGTGTTTGTCAGGAAGGGGGGTTGCCAAACTTTGGGAGACATGCTCATTTCCTCCTGGGCCACTTGCCACCTCAGGAAGAGCACACTTAGCAAAGCAGGTTTCACAGGACTTTAGAAATTCTTTCTTATGTCCGGATCACCCACGGAGCCGTCCTGGCCAGGACAGGGCTGCACCGCTCACCCCCACAGTTTCAGGCTTTAAGCCGATTAGGAAGTACGAGACATCTCCCAGATGGAAATGAGGACTTGGGCTATGTCAGAATAGCCGGGGGGCGAGGGTCCATCACATCCTCTTTGCTGCAACCCCCCGAGTCCTTCCATGAGGCCTTCCAAGTGGTCGCGTCTGGCTTAGGTTGCCCCTCCCATGAGGAGTCTTACCCGTCATTGACTGCCAACCAAGCTATGGGGCCAGAGATGGGCAAGGCAGAAGTAGTGCTCCTGCCAGGGAGATAAGCTTTGTCTCCTTAGTAGTTCACATCCTTGTGACAGAACAGACCCAGATGAAGTGGGTCCCTTGGGCTCTTACACAGCCCACCATGGGGTGAGGGTTACAGCTCCTGAAACCAGGCTGAACGGTCCGCAACAAATACCTATCAATAATAACCTTAATTGTAAATGGATTAAATGCTCCAATCAAAAGACATAGAATAGCTGAATGGATAAGAAAGTATTACCCACACATATGCTGCCTACAAGAGACCCTCCTCGGGACAAAAGACATACACAGACTCAAAGTGAAAGGATGGAAACAAAATTCCAAGCAAATGGACAGGGGAAAAGGCTGGGGTAGCAATACTCATATCAGACAAAATAGACTTTAAAAGAAGGACCATAAAGAGAGACCCAGAAGGTCACTTCATAATACTCAAGGGAAGAATCCACCAAGAAGACATAAATATTGTAAATATTTATGCACCCAATAGAGGAGCACATAAATACATCAAGAAAATTTTAGAGGACTTCAAAAAACATATTGACAGCAACACAATTATAGTAGGTGATTTTAACGCCCCACTGTCAAAAATGGATAGATCTTCCAAACAAACTATCAACAAAGATATTGTGGCATTGAACAACACTCTAGAGGAAATGGCCTTAACTCATATATATAGAGCCCTTCATCCCAAAGAAACTAAATACACTTTCTTTTCAAATGCACATGGAACATTTTCATAGATAGACTACATGACAGGACACAAAACAAGCCTCAACATATTCAAGAAGATTGAAATCATACCAAGCATTTTCTCTGAACACAAGGGACTGAAACTAGAAACCAACCCCAAGGGGAGAAACCTAAAACCCTCAAAATCATGGAGATTGAATAGCATGCTATTAAACAATGAATGGGTCAAGAATGAAATTAGGGAGGAAATCAAAAAGTTTCTGGAAACAAATGATAATGAGCTCACATCAACCCAAAACTTATGGGACACAGCAAAGGCAGTCCTCAGAGGGAAGTTTATAGTGATACAGGACTACCTAAAAAATATAGAAACTTTTCAAACAAACAGCCTAACCCTACGCCTATGAGAACTCGAGGATCAACAACAAAGACAGCCCAGAGTAAGTAGAAGGAAAGAAATAACCAAGATCAGAGCAGAATTAAATGACATAGAGACTAAAAGCACTTTCCTAAAGATCTAGGAATCCAGGAGCTGGTTCTTTGAAAAGATCAACAAAACTGACAACCCTTTAAGCAGGCTCATCATGAAACAAAGGGACAGGACTCAAAAAAACACAATGAGAAATGAAGGAGAAGAGATTACAAGTGATGCCACAGAAATACCAAGGATTGTAAGAAATTACTATGAAGAACTGTATGCCAAGAAATTTGAAAACCTAGGTGAAATGGACAAGTTTCTACAAAAATATAATCTTCCGAAACTCAATGAAGAAGAAACTGAAAGCCTGAACAGACCAATAACAGCTGATGAAATTGAAGCAGTAATCAAAAAACTCCCGAAACACAAATGCCCTAGACAAGATGGTTTCACAGGAGAATTCTACAAAACATTTAGGGAAGAGCTAATACCTATCCTTCACAGACTATTTGAAAACACGCGAAATGATGGACGGCTCCCAAACTCTTTTTATGAAGCTAGAATCATCCTAATCCCAAAACCACAAAGAGACACAACAAAGAAGGAGAACTTCAGGAATTTTGCCATTTGAATTATGATGTGCCTTGAAGTGGGCCTGTTTGGGTTCCCCTTGATTGGGACCCTCTGTGTTTCCTGCATTTGTGTGACTTTTTTTCCTCACCAAATTAAGGAAGTTTTCATCATTACTTTCTCAAATAGGTTTTCTATCCCTTTCTCTTCTTCTTCTCCTTCCGGTATCCCTATTATATGGATATTATTCTGTTTCATGTTTTCTTGCATTTCTCTTAATCCCTCTTCATTCTTTCTGAGCCTCTTTTCGTTTTCTTGCTCTTTCTGGATGTGTTTTACTATTTTCTCCTCCAACTTCCCGATCCAATCTCCTGCTTCATCGATTCTGCTTTTCATTCCTTCTGTTGTGTTCTTCAGTTCAGAAATTGTATTCTTCATTACCTCTTGGCCCTTGTTCGTAGTTTCTATTTCCTTTTTCATGTTGATATAGTTTGCAGTGAGTTCATCATAGCTTCCCTATAGTTTCTGGTAGCTCATTGAGAGCTCATGGAGCTTCCTGAGAACCATTGCTTTGAACTCAATATCTGATACTTGAGTTGCCTCTGTTTCATTTAGCATTCTTTCTGGGGCTTCCTCCTTTCCTTTCATTTGGGGATTGTTTCTTTGTCTTCTCATTGTTTGTAAGGCTGTTCTTGTTTGCCTCAACTTCTTAAATTGATCTGTTCTGGTTCCCTGGGTTTATGGCGTGATCTTCTGTGGTAGAATACCTGTGAGAATCAGTGGTGGAGTCTTCTTCAGATATCCTGTATTCATTACTTCCACTGTTTCAGCTACTGGGATACCCTCTTTTTGGACCAACTCTGCTTTTTTGTTTGTTTGTTTGTTTGTTTGTTTGTTTGTTCAGAGTTCCAGGTTTGTTTCTTTGTTTTTTCTCACTTGTGGGTATTTAAAAATGATAAAAGAGTGATAAAAATGCAAAAAGAAGGAAAAAATGATGAAGAAGGAAGAGATAAAATTGGAAAGAAAGGAAAAGGGAATAAAACAAGAAAGAAGTAAAAAGAGGTAAAAGTATTTGAGTAAAAAAGAAGATAAAAATAATAAAGAAATAGACCCCGCACTATGTAATAACCGCAACCAGACTAAAACCAAACCAAAACAAACAAACAAAAAAAACCCCACCAAAAATGGCTCAAACTGGAAAACAAATAAAAACCCCAGAGCCAATTCCTCTAAGCAGTGAAGAGATAGCCAACCTATCAGATGCACAGTTCAAAGCACTGGTCATCAAGATGCTCACAGAATTGGTTGATTTTGCTCACAAACTAGATGAAAAAATGCAGGCTACAATACGTGAAATGAAGGAAGATGCATGGGGAACTGATAGAGATGGAAGGAAAACTGGGACTCAAATCAATGGAGTGGACCAGAAGGAAGAAATTAACAACCAAACAGAAAATGAGGAAGAAACAAGAATTCAAAAAAATGAGGAGAGGCTTAGGAACCTCCGGGACATCGTTAAACGTCCCAACATCCAAATTATAGGGGTCCCAGAAGGGGAAGAAGAAAAGCAACAAGTGGAAAACTTATTTGAACAAATAATAAAGGAGAACTTCCCCAATCTGGCAAAGGAAATAGACTACCAGGACGTCCAGGAAGCTCAGAGAGTCCCAAAGAAGTTGGACCCAAGGAGGAACACACCAAGGCACATTGTAATTACATTAGCTAAGATTAAAATGAAGCAGAGAATTCTAGAAACAGCAAGGCATAAGGGGACAGTCACCTACAAAGGAGTTCCCATCAGACTGTCAGCTGATTTCTCAAAAGAGACCTTCCAGGCAAGAAGGGGCTGGAAAGAAGTATTTGAAATCTTGAAAAGCAGGGACCTACATCCAAAATTGCTGTATCCAGCAAAGCTGTCATTTAGAATGGATGGGCAGATAAAGTGCTTCTCAGATAAGGTCAAGTTGAAGGAGTTCATCATCACCAAGCCCTTATTATATGAAATGTTAAAGGGACTTATCTAAGAAAAAGAAGATAAAAATATGACAGTGAAAAGACAGCAAACTCACAGCTATTAAGAACCACACCTAAAACAAAAGCAAACTAAGCCAACAGCTAGAACAGGAACAGAAGCACAGAAATGGAGATCATATGGAGGGTTAGCAACAGGGGCGTGGGGGTGGGGAGGTACAGAGAATGAGCAGCATAGATAGTGGGTAGAAAATAGACGGGGGAGGGCAAGAATAGTGTGGGAAATGTAGAAGCTAAAGAACTTATGACACATGGACATGAACTAAAGGGGGGAATGTGGGTGGGAGAGGGTGTGTAGGGTGGAGGGGAATGATGGGGGAGAAATGGGACAACTGTAATAGTATAATCAATAAAATATATTTAAAAAAAAGAAAAGGAAAGGAAATAAAGGTTGCTTCTGTTGAAAAAAAATAAAGAAATAATAATTAAGAACAATTATATAAACAGGTAGACACACAAACAAAATACAGAACAAGCAAACAAACAAAAATAAAAAACAAACTAAAAACAAACAAAAAGAAACTAAAAAAAAAACAAACAACAACAACAAAAAAAAGTACCAAAGAAAATATTCTTGCTGTTTTCAAAGTCGACAAGTCGGTTTTCTAGTCTTGCTGGCTGGCATGGCTGTGGGATGACGGTACTGATTTTCTCTCTGTTCAGCATTCAGTCATCATTTTGCTACGGTCCCCAGAGTTAAAACGGTGCCTCTCTGCACAGGGCTTCAGGTGTGTTTTCTGAGCCTCCTGGAGTACACACACTTTCTCTCGTTTATGGATGTGAGCTCGGGTCTCTGTTCCCAGGTAGCTGTCTGCGTTGGCCCCAGTGCAGCTCTCTGTGCTGTCCTGGGGCCTATGATCCTCCAGCCATCTCCCGAATGCGCACCTATGCCCTCAGCTGTCTGCGTTCATGTGCGTGCGACTATGGTCCCACAGCTGTCTTCACTGGCAAGCACCTATGATCTCGCTCGTGCCTATGATCACCCGACTGTCTGCGGTCACATGTGGGTGCCCATTTCCATTCAGCCATCTCAGTTCACATGCACAGCTGTCTGCAGTCGCGCGTGACCAGGATTGCTCATCCCGCAATCACATGCACCAGGGTCGCTCAGTCCGCATTCGGGCAGGGGCGACCAGGATTGCTCAGCCCATTTCTGTGGTTGACCCACCTCCTTCCCTAGAGCCCTGGGGCAGGACCGGCCAGACTTGGGCCCAGGGCCTCACCCGCCCTGGTCTCCATGCTGATCCCTAGGTTCCTATTGCTGGGGGCCCTGTCCTGGGCGCCAGATGTGGGGGGGCTCTGCCCGCAGAGCCCCATCCCTCCGTCACGGATGAAAGTAAAAACTACCAAGACATCTTGTGCTTGGGGAGGAAAGGGGTCAAACTCTCAGAGGAGAATGACCCAGAGCCCCATCCTCACTAGGCTTTTATTGGGTTCCAATACACCGGAATACAAGTTTAACATGTCAAAGAAATCTGAGGGCTTAATCGGAGCCAGTGTTTGTCAGGAAGGGGGGTTGCCAGACTTTGGGAGACATGCTCATTTCCTCCTGGGACACTTGTCACCTCAGGAAGAGCACACTTAGCAAAGCAGGTTTCACAGGACTTTAGAAATTCTTTCTTATGTCCGGATCACCCACGGAGCCGTCCTGGCCAGGACAGGGCTGCACCGCTCACCCCCACAGTTTCAGGCTTTAAGGCAATTAGGAAGAAGGAGACATCTCCCAGATGGAAATGAGGACTCGGGCTATGTCAGAATAGCCGGGGGGTGAGGGTCCATCACATCCTCTTTGCTGCAACCCCCCGAGTCCTTCCATGAGGCCTTCCAAGTGGTCGCGTCTGGCTTAGGTTGCCCCTCCCATGAGGAGTCTTACCCGTCATTGACTGCCAACCAAGCTATGGGGCCAGAGATGGGTAAGGCAGAAGCAGTGCTCCTGCCAGGGAGATAAGCTTTGTCTCCTTAGTAGTTCACATCCTTGTGACAGAACAGACCCAGATGAAGTGGGTCCCTTGGGCTCTTACATAGCCCACCATGGGGTGAGGATTACAACTCCTGAAACCAGGCTGAACGGTCCGCAACATCTCCCCCATTTTTAGATTCTTTAAATCAATTGTAATTGTTTGGCCTGCGAAACTTACTATCTGCTATTTTCAAATGCAATCACAAGAAAACAATTTCCACATACGTCATAAAGCACAAATAAGGATTAAAACAAGGAGGCACCCAAGGATTGCCATAACCCAAACTTGTAAATTCAATCCAATGAAAAATGTTGCAAATGCAAGGGAACAATAACAGGTCTTTAGTTCTTGGGAGAATTAGCACAGACTTCAGGAAGTTACTTTAAAGATATGCAGCAAGGGCAAGTCAGAAAACATTATTAGCATCAGTAAACAACCAGTGGTATTCAAAGTCCTGCAGCTGTTTAACTGCAATTTAAAGTCCCTTTAAGAAAAAGTCCCTCTTAGGTGATGTTGAATATCCTCCAGGAATGCTGGCTGGAATTCCACTGGAGTGTGATGACACATAGCTTGGAGAAGTCTGGATCAGGAGGGTCCAATGGGTAGAGGTGGGTGGAGGCCAGGGAAGCCTTTTCTGTGATATGGCTTCATCTTCTTCGCCTGCAGTTCCAGAGATCTTTCTGCAGAGTAAATACAGACATACCCTCTTCCCCGAATTAATAATTCAACTGGGCCTTTCCATTTTCCTTCCCCTAAAGGGTCTTTATATAAGACCCAAAAGGTGTGGGAAGGCAGGCCTGTATTGCACAAGGTGCTTGCTATGGGTGACTACAGATTATCCTTAAAATTCAAAAAAATTTATGTATATATTGCTAGCATGTTTAAATTCTGGAGGGTATCTCCTGACTCCACCCTTTTTAATAATGTTTTAAAAGTCTGGTGAGCTCTTTCAATAATTCCCTGGCCCTTAGAGTTATAAGGGATACCTGTTTTATGTTGAATTTCCCATTTTTCTAAGAAAAGCTGAGTAGCTTGCACAAAATATCCTGGGCTGTTATCAGTTTTATTTTGCTGAGGCCATCCTAAATGATTAAAGGCCTAAGTCAATGAGCTCTGATATTGTTCCACTGACTCCCCAGAGAGGGGGAGGTCGCATATGCAACACCTGAGTAAGTGCCTGCTTGGAAAAACAGGCCTCCTGCTGTTACTTTCTTTCCAAACCACACATGAACATGGCATCTATCTTTTTCCTTTATTCCTTCTTACTTTCCTACCCTTTCCTTTCCTTTCCTTTCCTACCCTTTCCTTTCCTTTCCTTTCCTTTCCTTTCCTACCCTTTCCTTTCCTTTCCTACCCTTTCCTTTCCTACCCTTTCCTTCCCTTTCCTTTCCTTTCCTATTTTTAAATTCCTTCATTACTTTTCTCCTACTCAATCCTGTATTTTCCTTCACTGTCTTAATTCCTTCCTTACTGACCATCTACAGCTTACTTGAACTTTCTGCAAGATACATAATCCACACACTTTTGCAAGGCTGAGAAATGCCCCCTATCCCAGGTATAGAAATGCAAACAAAAATAAAAAATCTCCTGTTTGAAATTAAGCATGCTGGCAGCTTCTTAAAAACTCAGAAGCTGCTGTTCCTATCTCAGAGATGACCTGGCTGGAAATTCCTTCTGAGAGCGCTTGCGCACCCACCGGGCTTCCCAGGTGCAGCGAGGCCGAAAAACCGAGCTGGCCCCGGGGCGGGACCCCGCGGTCCAGGACCCCTCGGTCCAGACCCGTGCCCAGCACCCAGCGCTGGCAAATAAAATGCGCAGGGAGAGAGAGAAGCTCCGGAAGAAAAATGGACTCCAAACCGGCCGGGATCCGCGCCGCGCAGCGCAGGTCCCGGGCGCTCATGCACGGTCCCAGGCGCCTGCGCTCCTGGCGCACCGGCGCCGGGTCGCCTCGCGGCTCCTGGGCTTCCCAGGGACAGCCGGGCGCCCACCCTAGGCAGGTGATTCGCAGGAAGCTCCAGCCGACAGCAAGAGTGCCGGCCCGCGCTACGGGAGACGCAGCTTAGCCTTAACGCGCGCCTGCGGGCCCGCAGGCTCAAGTTGCTAGCTACAGCCGAGGTGGGGGAAGGGCGTAGCTAGCATCGTTCCTCCATAACTCCAAAATGTAAAGATCCCTTATGTGGGAGACAGCAGCCCTGTAACTGCTGAACCTAAAACATTGCTCTCTGTCTAAGAAGAGCTCGTTCCTTAATGAACAAAAGAATTTCTTTCTTAGGATATAATCCAAGCAGTGGAATGGCTGGGTCAAAAGGTATGTCCATTTTTAGTTTTCTTAGAAAATTCCATACTGTTTTCCATAGTGGTTGTACCAATCTGCAATCCCACTAACAGTGCACTAGGGTCCCCTTTTCTCCGCAACCTCTCCAACACTTGCTGTTTGTTGCTTTGTTTATGAAGGCCATTCTGACTGGTGTCAAGTGGTATCTCATTGTAGTTTTAATTTGCATCTCTCTGATAGCTAGAGATATCGAGCATCTTTTCATGTGTCTCTGGATCCTCTGTATATCCTCCTTGGAGAAGTGTCTGTTCAAATCCTTTGCCCATTTTTTAATTGGGTTGCTTGTCTTCTTAGAGTCTCATAAGTTCTTTATATATTTTGGAGATTAATCCCTTGTCTGAGGTATCATTTCCAAATATGTTTTCCCATACAGTTGGTTCTCTTTTTATTTTCATACTGTTTTCTTTAGCTGTGCAGAAGCTGAAACACAAATCCAAAAGAATCTATGCACCCCTATGTTCATAGCAGCACAATTTACAATAGCCAAGTGCTGGAAGCAACCTAGGTGCCCATCAGTTAATGAATGGATCAAAAAACTGTGGTACATTTACACAATGGAATTCTATGCAGCAGAAAGAAAGAAGGAGCTCCTACCCTTTGTGACAGCATGGAAGGAATTGGAGAGTATCATGCTAAGCGAAATAAGCCAGGCAGTGAAAGACAAATACCATATGATCTCACCTTTAACAGGAAGCTAATCAACAAAACAAACAAACAAGCATAATATAAACAAAGACACTGAATTTGAGAACAGTCTGACAGTGTCCAGAGTGGGAGGGGAGTGAATTTCAGGGGAAAAGGGGAACGGTTTAGAGCAACAAGTATAAAGGACTCATGGACAAAAACTATGGGGGGTGGAAATGGGAGGAAGGTGGGGAGGGTTGGGGTGGTGGGCTGGGGCGGGGTAAAAGACAGAAAACTGTACAATATCAACAATTAAAAAATACTGATTTAAAAAAAAAAGAATTTCTTTCTAAAATTCCTCCTGCCGTGATGCGGCGCTTACAAAACCAGTTTCAGTACCCCTCCCCCGGCCCGACACTGGGGCTCTCTCAGCCTGCCGGTGCCGGGGAGGGGGATGGAGCAATGAGTGTGGCGGAGCTCTGCTTCGCGCCCAAACAAAAGGTGCAGGGGAGGGAAATGAGAAGAAAACCACTCAAGAGGTGGCAAGAGAACCTTTCCTCTGATCTGTAACACGTCTGGGGGCCTCGAAAGGTGCCCCAGGTCCCTATGGGGATGAAGCGCTAATTTCCATACCACTTACACGTGCTGTCCGATGACGATGGCTCGTAGCCTCTGGTCCAGCAGATTTCAGGTCCCGATGGCTCGTAGCCTCTGGTCAGGCAGGTTTCAGGTCCCTGTCCCGGGCGCCAGATGTGGGGGGGCTCCGCCCGCAGAGCCCCATCCCTCCGTCACGGATGAAAGTAAAAACTACCAAGACATCTTGTGCTTGGGGAGGAAAGGGGTCAAACTCTCAGAGGAGAATGACCCAGAGTCCCATCCTCACTAGGCTTTTATTGGGTTCCAATACACCGGAATACAAGTTTAACATGTCAAAGAAATCTGAGGGCTTAAACTCAGTCAGTGTTTGTCAGGAAAGGGGGTTGCCAAACTTTGGGAGACATGCTCATTTCCTCCTGGGACACTTGTCACCTCAGGAAGAGCACACTTAGCAAAGCAGGTTTCACAGGACTTTAGAAATTCTTTCTTATGTCCGGATCACCCACGGAGCCGTCCTGGCCAGGACAGGGCTGCACCGCTCACCCCCACAGTTTCAGGCTTTAAGGCAATTAGGAAGAAGGAGACATCTCCCAGATGGAAATGAGGACTCGGGCTATGTCAGAATAGCCGGGGGGTGAGGGTCCATCACATCCTCTTTGCTGCAACCCCCCGAGTCCTTCCATGAGGCCTTCCAAGTGGTCGCGTCTGGCTTAGGTTGCCCCTCCCATGAGGAGTCTTACCCGTCATTGACTGCCAACCAAGCTATGGGGCCAGAGATGGGTAAGGCAGAAGCAGTGCTCCTGCCAGGGAGATAAGCTTTGTCTCCTTAGTAGTTCACATCCTTGTGACAGAACAGACCCAGATGAAGTGGGTCCCTTGGGCTCTTACACAGCCCACCATGGGGTGAGGATTACAACTCCTGAAACCAGGCTGAACGGTCCGCAACATCCTATTGTTCTGAAGTGCTCTCCTTACCGCTGATTTTTCAATATCCACTACAATTTTTGATCTCCTATTCTCAAATATGCTGTGTTACTGTTCCTTGTCTACTCTGTTCTTCCGTAGATCCACCAGGTTTTTCTCCCATGTGTAGAGGGAAGTGGAATCAGCTCCCTCCTACCACACCGCCATCTTCCTTCCCGGAATTTTTGCCATTTTAATGATGATGTGTCTTGAAGTGGGCCTGTTTGAGTTATTCTTGATTGCAACTCTCTGTGTTTCCTGGATTTGTGTGACTTTTTCTCTCACCAAATTAGGGAAGTTTTCCATCATTAGTTTTTCAAGTAGGTTTTCTATCCATTGCTCTTTTTCTTCTTCTTCTGGTATCCCTATTATATGGATATTATTATGTGTCATATCGTCCTGCATTTCTCTTAATCCCTCTTCATTCTTTCTGAGCCTCTTTTCTTTTTCTTGCTCTTTCTGGGTGTTTTTTCTACTTTGTCCTCCAGCTCACTGATCTAACCTTCTGCTTCATCAATTCTGCTTTTGATTCCTTCTCAATTCAGAAATTGTATTCTTCATCTCCTCTTGGCCCCTGGTTATAGTTTCTATACCCCTTTTCATGTTGATATAGTTCGCGGTGACTTCATTGTTGTTTCCCTGTGGTTTCTGGTAGTGCATTGTGAGCTCATGGATCTTCCTGATAAGTATTGCTTTGAACTCAATATATGATAGTTGAGTTGCCTTTATTTCATTTAGCATTCTTTCGGAGGCTTCCTCCTTTACTTTCATTTGGGAATGTTTCTTTGTCTTGACATTGTTTGTGAGATTCTTCTTGTTAGCCTCAGCTTTTTAAATTGATCTGCTCTGGCTCCCTGTATTTAAGGTGTGAACTCCTGTCATAGAACACACATGAGATTCAGTGGTGCAGTCTCCTTGATCTTCTGAGCTCACTGGTCTTGGGCTGTCATTTAAGTTGGCTCTGTGTTTGTCTTTGGGTTTTGATTGTTGTCGGGTCTTTCTTTGGTAGGTCCTTCCCTCCAGCTGCTTAACTGAACATCACTCTGTGCATCACCTCTTGTATTTTGTTGTGCTGGTGAGGGAAGGTTGTGTTGAAACTGGTTCTTCCTTGTGTACACGATTTTGCAGATTCTTTCTTTCTCTTTTTCAGTTGTTTGTTCGGGATAATTTCTCCAGTATTTAGTGGTATTTCCAGATAGGTCCTGGATTGAGGTTAATGTGGCTTCCACTCTCTCCTTCACCTTTTTCTGTTGTTATCTGTTGGTGGTTCCTTTGTTGGTGAGTTTCTTCTTCCAGCAGGTATCCTGGTGTTACCTCTTCCACCTACTCTTTGTTGTGATCAGTTGGAGGGGGAAGGCAAAATGGTTTAAGACAGTAAGAGAGTATTCTATGATATTTACAGTAGCAGCCAATAGAGAAGGGATAGGAGATCCTTTGGCTATGTATAGTGTTAACCATGATTTTCCACCCAAATAGCCACTTTTTAGAAAGGATGGAAAGAAGATAAGACTCTTGTTGGGGAGGGAAGGATTGTGAGTTGGATCTAGAAAGCAGTGAGGTTGTGGGAGGTCATATTCTGAGGTAATGTGAGAGTAAAGGATAGTTAATAGGTGTAGTGTGTGAGAGAATAGAGTTAACCACTACAGTAATAGAGTTCAGGAAACTGTGAAGTGGGCTAAGATCTGGGAGGGGTGTTGTGAAGTATTTACAATTGTATGGAACAGCTATTATTTACAATAATATTAGATCCACAATCATATGACAGAATCTATGTGATCTGGATAACAAGAATAGGGAATACAGGACCTTGAGTAGCGTGCTAATGGAACACAAGTGACGTGAAGGACAGTAAATTAGCAATAACTCTGAAAGAGAGAACAGGGGAAACCTGTCAAACGATACAATATCACCAGCCAAGCCAAGAAGACGAAACAGAAAGAAGAGGAATACAAAAATACTATTAAAATAAAAGATGTAAGAATCATGAAAAAAATAATAACACATATATGCAATAAGTTGCAGTTCTCTCAAATACCAAAGTGAAATTTGTCTCACTGTCTCAGCTGTTGGGATGCCCCCTTTTTGGTCCAACTCTTGTCTTTTCACAGTTCCAAGTTTTACTGTCTCACTTGTGTGTATTTAAATAAAAAGAAAAAGAAAGAAGGAAGAAGAGACAAAATTGGAAAGAAAGGAAGAAGGAATTAAACAAGAAGGAGAGAGGGGAAAAAGGAATTGAGAGATAAAAAATAATAAAAGTAAAAAACAAAAAAATACTTTAAAAAAAAAGCGTTTCTTTCTAGTTTCAAACTGGCCACACAGGTTTTTCTGGTATTGCTGGCTGCAGCAGGTTGAAGGGCTTTCCCCCCTGATCTGCACTTAGCCTCATGCATACTCTCCCCAGGGCTAGCTGTGCACTCTCCACAGAGCTAGCCTGGCACCTCTCCCTGGGGCCTTGGCTGTGGGATCCAGGTCTTCCTCAGTGTGCACTCTCCCAGGGGTTACCACTGTGGGCTGAGGCCTTACACACAGTGCACTGTCCTGGGGCGCGAGCGCGTGCACTAGGCCAGGCTGCCTCCAGCCTAATGAGTTGTGGTGAGCACCCTTCCTAGTGCTATGGGAGCTCGCAGGGCTTCCCGCACCACCTTGGAAGGGCTGTGCAGCTGGGTGCAGAGGAGGCTGGAGTGATTGCTGCAGGAGAATTCCCCAAACAGTGTCTATCTTTTCACTTTTTCTTTTTGAGAAATTCCTCCTACTCAAGGCTGCTGCTCCATACAACGGTCTGGCCTCTCCCACAGCCCAATTCTCCAGCGAAACCAGTGATTATCGAGATCACAGCCCATCACTGAGAGACTCTCAACTCTCCCAAACCAGCATCCACAGACTCCATAGGTACTCACAGCCCCTGTTTGTTTGTCACTTAGTCCTTATTCCCCTCTCTGTGATTTCAAGCAACCAGATCTCTCCTGGTGCTCCTCAAGCCTTGTTTGGCCAGGGAGGGAGCAGTTGACCCAGCTCTCTCCCAAGGACTCTGTGGGATACTGGGTGGGTGCTGATCCTGGGGCTGCAGCTGCCCTGGTCCCCACTCTGGTCCCTGGGTCCTTGTTGTCCTGAAGCACTCTCCTTACCATCTTGTTTTTCAATGCCCACTATTGCTGGGGTCCCTGTTCAGGCGCCAGATGTGGGGGGCTCCGCCTGTAGAACCCCCCGTTCGTCACGGATGAAAATAAAAACTACCAAGACATGACTGCTTGGGGAGGAAAGGTGGTCAAACTCTCAGAGGAGAATGACCCAGAGCCACTTCCTCACTAGGCTTTTATTGGGTTCCAATACACAGAATACAGGTTTAACATTTCAAAGAAATCTGAGGGCTTAAACTCAGTCAGTGTTTGTCAGGAAAGGGGGTTGCCAAACTTTGGGAGACATACTCATTTCCTCCTGGAACCCTTATCATTTAAATGAGAGCACTCTTGGCAAAGCAGGTTTCACAGGACTTTAGGAATTCTTTCTTATGTCCGATCACCCAGGGAGCCGTCCTGGCTGGCACAGGGCTGCACCACTCGCCCCCACAGTTTCAGGCTTTAAGCCGATTAGGAAGCAGGAGACATCTCCCAGATGGAAATGAGGACTCGGGCTATGTCAGAATAGCCGGGGGGCGAGGGTCCATCACATCCTCTTTGCTGCAGCCCCCCGAGTCCTTCCATGAGGCCTCCCAAGTGGTTGTGTCTGGCTTAGTTTTCCCCTCCCATGAGGAGTCTTACTGGTCATTGACTGCCAACCAAGCACTGGGGCCAGAGATGGATGAGGCAGAAGCAGCACTCCTGCCAGGGAGATAAGCTTTGTCTCCTTAGTAGTTCACATCCTTGTGACAGAACAGACCCAGGTGAAGTCGGTCCCTTGGGCTCTTACACAGCCCACCATGGGGTGAAGGTTACAACTCCTGAAACCAGGCTGAACAGTCCACAACACACTATAATTTTTGGTCTCCTATTTTCATATATGCTGGGGTACTGCTGGCTGTTTGCTCTGTTCCTCCATAGATCGGCTAGGTTTTTTTCCCATGTGTAGGGGGAAGTGGAATCTGCTCCCTTCTATCTCGCCACCATCTTCCTCTGTCAGTTTATTCTTTATTTCAATGTCTCTGGCTCTATTTTGGTCACTTTTTTTGTTTTATTTATTAGGCTCCACTTCTAGGTGAGTTCATATGGTATTTGTCTTCCACCACCTCTCATTTCATTTAGCATAATGCTCTCCAGATCCATCCATGCTGTCCCAAAGGGTAGGTGTTTCCTCTTTCTTTCTGCTGTGTAGTATTCCATTATGTAAATATACCGTGTTTTTTTGATCCACTCATTTACTGATGGGCACTTAGGCTGCATTATTGAACAGTGGTTCACAAACAATACAAGTTTCAAGTTTATAACTCAATAAAACATCATCTGCATTCTGCAATGTGTGCCCACTGCCCCAAGCAAAGTTGCTTTTCATCGCAATTCCCCCGCCTTTTGTCCACCTCCACTGACCCCCAACCCCTTTTCCTCTGGCTATCAACACACTATTGTCTGTGCTTCTGTGTTGTGTATACATGTTTTCTGGTTAATCCCTTTACCTTCTTTTATCCAGTCCCCTAACCTCATCTCCTCTGACAGCTGTCAGTCCGTTCCATGTATCCGTGCTGCTGTTTCTATTTTGTTCTTTAGACTCCATATATAAATGAGATCATATGGTATTTCTCTTCCTCTGACTGGCTTATTTCACTTAGCATAATAATCCTTAGGTCTATCCATGCTTTCAAAAAAGGTAAGATTCCCTTCTTTTTTACAGCTGTACAGTATTCTATTGTGTAAATGTACCATGCTTTTTTTAATGTACTCATCTAATGAGGGGCACTTGGGCTGTTTCCAGATCTTAGCTATTGTAAATAATGCTGCTGTGAACATATGGGTGCATATATTCTTCCAAATTGGTATCTCAGAATTCTTAGGATATATATCCAGAAGTGGAAATGTTGGGTAAAAATGTAGTTCCACATTTAATTTTTTGAGGAAATCCATATTGTTTTCCACGGTGGCAACACCAGTCTGAATTCCTACTGTAAGTGTTTGAGGATTAGCTTTTCTTTACATCCTCGCTAACACTGTTGTTTGTTGATTTGATGATAGCCATTCTGACAGGTGTGAGACAATACCTCATTGTGTTTCAATTTGCATCTCTCTGGCGACTAGTGACATTGAAAATCTTTTCACATGTCTATGGGCCATCTGTATGTCCTCTTTGCAGAAGTGTCTACATAGGTCTTTTGCCCATTCTTTAATTGTGTTGTTTGTCTTTCTGGTGTTGAATTGTATAAGTTCTTTATATATTTTGGAACATAACTCCATTTCAGATATATCATTAGCAAATATGTTCTCCCATTCAGTGGGTTCCCTTTTCATTTTGTTAATGGTTTCTTTTGCTGTGCAAAATCTTTTTAGTTTGAGGTATTCCCATTTATTAATTTTTTCCTTTGTTTTCCTTGCTTGAGGAGATATATTGGCAAAAATATTGCTACAAGAAATGTGGATCTCTCCCTTTACAGCCATTAATAGTTGCTTTACATATATTCAAGTCTTACTATGTTGGATGCATAAATGTTTACAAGCATTATATCCTCTTGTTGGATTGATCCTTTTATCATTATGTAGTAACATTTTGTCTCTTATTATAGACTTTGTTTTAAAGTCTATTTTGCCAGATATAAGTATGGCTACCCCAGCTTTTTTTTTTTCATTTGCATGAAATATTTTTCCATCCTTTTAGTTTTAGTCTGTGTGTATCTTTCATTCTGAGGTTGGTGTCTTGAAGACAGAGTACACATGGATTTTGTTTTCTTATTCATTCAGCTACCATGTGTCTTTTTATTGGAGCATTAAGCCATTTACTTTTAAAGTGATTGTTGATTGATACATATTTATTTCCACTTTATTTTTATTTTTTTAAATTACTTTATTTATTTGTAGAGAGAGGAGAAGGGAAGGGGAAAGAGAGGGAGAGAAACATCACTGTGTAGTTGCCTCTTGCACATCCCAAGCTGGGGACCTGGCCTGCAACCCAGGCATGTGTCCTGACTGGAAATCGAACCAGTGACCCTTTGGTTCACAGGTGGGCACTCAGTCCACTGAGCCACACCTGCCAGGGCTGCCATTTTATTTTTCAGTTCACAGGATGACACCCAACACACTGAGCCACACCAGTCACGTCGTTTTATTTTTTATAACTATGTTTCTCTGTTTCTTCCTCCACCTCCTTTTCCTTCTCCTCCTTCTTCTTCTTAAATAAGTCCCTGTAACACTTCTTATAGTACTACTTTGGTGGTAATGAACTTGTTAAGCTTTTTGTTGTCTGGGAGGCTCTCAATTTCTCCTTCAATTTGAATTGATAACCTTGCTGGATAAAGTAGTCTTGGTTGTAGGTCCTTGCTTTTCATTATTTTGATTATTTTTTTGTTTGTTTGTTTTAATATTTATTTATTTATTTATTTATCTTTAGAGGGGAAGGGTAGGAGAGAGGGAGAAGGAGAGAAATATCAATGTATGGTTGCCTCTTATGTGTCCCATGCTGGGAACTGGCCTGCAACCCAGGCATGTGCCCTGACTGGGAATCGAACCGCGATCCTTTGGTTCACAGGCCCGCGCTCAATCCACTGAGCTACACCAGCCAGGGCTCATTATTTTGATTATTTTATGCCAATCCTCTCTGACCTGAAAAATTTCTTTTGAGAAATCAGCTGACAGTCTCATAGGAGCTCCCATGTAGGTAACTAACTGTATCTTGCTGATTTTAAAATTCTCTCTTTGCCATTTCAATTATGATGTGTCTTCGTGTAGGCCTCTTTAGATTCATCTTATTTGAAAGTCTTTGTGATTTCTGGAGTTCTGTATCTTTTTTCTTCACCATGTTAAAGAAATTTTCTGCCATTATTTCTTCAAATTGCTTCTCAATGCCTTGCTCTCTCTTTCCACCTTGTGGTATTCCTATGATGTGGATATTATTTTGCTTCATGCTGTCCCAAAGTTCCCGTAACTTTTTTCATTTTTTTTAATTCCGTTTTTCTTTTTGGTGCTTTGATTGGCTGTTTTTTGCTACTTTTCTTCCAATTACTGATTCAGTCCTCTGCTATCTCTAACCTATTATTTATTTCTTCTAGTGATTTTTTTTTTACTTCAGATATTATACTCTTCATTTATGACTGTTTTTAGTGGTTTATATGTTCTTTTTCATGTTCTTGAAATTCTCACTAAGCTCCTTGAGCATCCTTATAACCATTATTTTGAACTTTATACCTGGTAGTTTGCTTGCCTCCATTTCATTTAATTTTTTTTTTTTTTCTGGAGAGTTCTCCTGTCCTTTCATTTGGGGCATGTTTCTTTTTCTCCCATTTTGGCTGCCTCTTTGTGTTTGTTTCTGTATATTATGTTGATCTTCTATGTCTCCCAATCTTGGTAAGGTGGTCTTATGTAGTATGTGTCTTGTGGGACCCATTGATATAGTCTTTCTGATCACCTGAACTGGGTGTTCTAGAAATGTCCCTTGTGTGGGTTATGAGAGCCCTCCTCTTGTATTTGAGTCTTGATTGCTATTCGCTCATCTGTGCGTGGGTTGACCCTCAGTCTGGCTTATTGTGAGGAGTGACACTGATCACAGTGTACCAGATGTTGTATATGTGCTGATCATATGAAGCAGAATTTGCCTCAGCAGGGCCTAGTACCTGCCGAGAACTCCCTTTTTGTGTATCACTTGTAGAGCTAGTTGTATGTGGCTCTAATGTTGTCCAAAGCTTGCCTCTGGGTGTGTTGGTTCTGGGGTCTCTCGCAAGGACTCTGGTACAGGTCAATCTCAGACTCTGCTTGTGACTGACCCTGACCATCCTCTTTGGAGCTACAAAGTGATCCACAGTTTATGGCTTTGCCTGAGTGTACATGAGAATGGCCAAGCTCTGCACAAAGCTGGCTTCCAGTAGCACTGAGCCCAGGGACTGGTCATCAAAAGGCCCAAGGCACCCCGAGATCCTCCTCCACCTGCTTCTGCCTACCAGCTGCCTGTGGCAGCACACTGGTTGCATATGGTATGTTCTCAGTAAGTCACAAGTTGGGAGCAAGTGATATTCATCAGATTGATACAAATAAAACCTATATAATTTTATTAACCAATATCCCCCCAAGAAGTTTAATGAAAAAGTAAAAAAAAAAAAAAAATTGCATTTGGTTCATAACCTTGTGAATATACTTAAAACAGTGAATTGTACATGTTAAATGGATGAACTGTACAGTATGTGAATTATATCTCAATAAAGCTATTTATAAAAGGGAAAAAGAAATTCCATGGCAGTCCTTGGTCTGAGGCCACTCAACAAAAGTCTCAGGGTACACCAACACCACCTGCCACCTGCTGGATCCCATAGACCTTTGTGGTGTGGTGATGTCTCAGAGTCTTCACAGGGAAACCAACAAAGTTCATCAGGCTGAAACCAACTGCAATTTGGCTATGTGAAGGTAAGTCTCTTCATAGGTTGGGCATGCTAGGGAAAAATTTCCCCTGCCCCAGTCTGTTTGGGATCCTGCTCAGACCTCCTGGTGAAACTGAGCTCAGCAGGGAGGGTATCACTAAGGGTCAGGAGGGTGGAAATACTGGATCTCTGTGGAGTGAGGCCCCGGTCATGCTTAAGGGAAGGTGGGGGAAATGGCCACCATTCCCAAGCCATACAACTCAGTCACTGACACCTTCTCAGTCCACCCAGGCCTTTTTATCCCAGGCCCACCACAGGGCATGATCTCAATGGGGCAGGGCTATAGGGAGTCCAGAGGGACAGGCTACTGCATTTCCCCAGGATGCTTCTCTATGGAGGGGAGTGCTTGACCCAAGAAAGATGACATCTGCAAAGTAAGAGAGGGAGTCAACACAGGGGTCCTGGTGGCTGTCCTTTCAATCTTCTCCCTGGAGCCATAAAACCCAGTCTCTCCTTATACAATTATAGTCTGCTCTTCCCTCCCTCAACTGGAGCCCAGGGTGAGTGGCTATGAATGATATTTTGTGATATGCCTTTTTTAAGAAGGTACTGGGCTTCCAGCGGCCTCCCATCTTACCTTGGCATAGAGAAACCCTGTTGATTTTCACAGCCAGATGTGGGCACCTATTCCAGGCTCTGGAGCTCTGGGCTGTGGAGCCCAGCATAGGGTTGAGACCCCTCACTCCTCAGGGGGAATCTTTGCAGCTGAGATATCCCTCCAGATTCTCAGCTGTTGTCTGTGGCTGTGGGGCCAGCACTTTTCGCAACCCCAACCTTCCTACCAGTCTCAGTGTGTCTTCTTTCTTCTAAATCCTTGTTTACAAGACTACTATCCAGTTAGTCTTCAGTTGGTTATTCAGGGTGATTGTTCTATATTTTAATTGTGATTCCAGTTTAGTCCTGGGAGGAGGTGAGTTTAATTCCCACCTACTCTGCCACCATCTTAGATCCTTTCTAGTGTATTCTTCATTTCAGACTGAGGCTTTTTTATGGTTTCTATGTCCTTTCTATACTTTCTATCTGTTTGTTGAAGTTCTCACTATGTTCCTATTCTGATGTTGTATGAAACTTGCACTAGGTATGTTGGTTCTGGGGCCTCTTCCGAGGAATCTAGTGCAGCTAAGTCCTATGTGGCCTGTTACTGGCCCTAAGCAACCTATTTGGAGCTACAAAGTGATCCACAGTTTGTGGCTTCTTTTGCTGGGCCTGGGTGTGTGTAGGAAGGACCAAGCTGTGCAGCAAGATTAGCTTCCATTTGCACTGAGCCCAAGGGACAGGTCAGCAAAAGGTTCAAGGCAACCTGAGATCCACCTTTGCCTACCTCCACCTGAAGGTTGTCTGTTAGGCTAAGTCACAGAAAGAGCCTGTGGTGTTGTGTGAGGTAAGTTTCAGTGAATCACCAGTCAGGGGTGGGTAATGTTTACCAGATTTAAACAGATTCAAACAGTGCCAATGCTGGGTTAGAAACCACTCAGCAAAATTCCCAAGGTTCACCAAGGCTAGCTGCCACCTGGGGTGCCTGAAGACCTTTGTGGTGCAGCAGGGTCTCAGGAAGTCATCATGAAGATTCAAGCAGAATTCATTGTACACAAAGTGACCAACATTTGGCCATGTGAAGGGAGAGCTCTGCATGGGTCACATGTGTGAAAGAAAAAATGGCTCTCATCTTAGAGACACACAACTTAGTCTGTCCAGGACTCTCCCTGGACCTTCCAAAGAGATCAAACCAGCAGGTTGAGACCTCTGTGAGTCAGGAGGAGGGGAGCTAGTGGATCTCCTATAATGGGGAGGCACAGGTTAGGTTCATGGGAAGGTGGAAGGAATGGCTTCTGTCCCAGAGCCACACAATTTAGTTACTGATACTTTCTGAGTTTGCCTGGACCTCTAAATACTGGGCCCAGGCAGCTGACTTTTCTGCAGGTCATGAGCTCCTCAGGGCAATGTGACAGGTAATCCAGATGGTGGGGCTCTTTCATTCCTCTAGGCTGATGCTGTATAGAGGGGAGCACTGGCCCAAGAAATGTGTTGTCTGCAATGTAGGAGTGGAACTATGCACAGGGATTCTGGCTGCCTTTCTGTCAGCTCTCTTGCAGGAGCCACAAACCCCAGTCTTTCCTCAAATTACTCTAATCAACTGTGCCTTCCATCTGCTGGATCCTATGGCTAGTGGCTGTGAACAAGATTTTGTGCACTAGCCCTTTAAAAGGGGGCCTGGTTTTCTAGAGACTCTCATCTCTCCCTGGTGATCAAAATCCCTGCTCATTTTCACAGCCAGATTGTATAGAGCAACATCAGAGTGGACGTTTTGGGTACCTTTGACATTCCAATATGGAGTCACTGTCAGCCATGAAAGTTATGTGAAGTACTATGTCAAGACTGAAGTAATTGGGTATAACCAGAATGCCTTTAGCAGCGGCTCAGAATGCCCAAAACCACAAGTCTGGACACTTGGATAAGACACTATCTGGACACCAGAGAGTTCCGGCCAAGATGCAGGCATAGGAAGAAACACTTCACTTCCTCACACAACCAAAAGATAACCAATTTAAAAACAATAAACAAAAAGAAGTGCTAGAAAACCAAACTACATGAAACTCCAACAACCAAGGAGTTAAAGAAGCATTCATCTAGACTGGAAGGAGGGCCAGAGATGGGCAGCCAAATGGAGAGGACACGTGGCAAGGTGGCAGACTGTGTAGGTGAGGCAGGGCCTGCAGAACGGGAAACTAAAGACTCAGAAAACTCTAGCTGTAAAATACTTCAGGGTTGCCATGGCAGGAGAAACTCCCAGTCTCACAGGAAAGTTCCTTGGAAAGTAGAGTTAGAGCAGAGCAAGCAAGCAGTATTGTTCCCTCTCTGACCCCTCCCCCACAGATAGCACCACAATGCAGTAAAGATGGTTGCCCCGTCCTGGTGAATACCTAAGGCTCCACTCCTTACCACATAACAGGTGCTCCAAGACAAAGAAATAGGGCCCAAATGAAAGAACAGATCAGGACTCCAGAAAAAATGGCTAAGCAATGGGGAGATAGACAACCTATCTAATGCAGAGCTCAAAACACTGGTAATCAGGATGCTCACACAACTGATTGAGTTTGGTTGCAAAGTGAAGGAAAGAATGAAAGCTACACAAAATGAAATAAAGCAAAATATACAGGGAATCAACAGTGAAGGGAAGGAAACCAGGACTCAAATCAATGATTTGGAACAAAAGGAAGAAATAAATATCCAACTGGAACATAATAAAGAAACAACAATTCAAAAAAATGAGGAGAGGCTTAGGAACCTCTGGACAACTTTAAACATTCCAACATCTGAATCATAGGGGTGCCAGAAGGAGAAGAACAACAGCAAGAAATTGAAAACTTATTTGAACAAATAATGAAGGGAAACTTCTCTAATCTGGTGAAAGAAATAGACTTCCAGGAAGTTCAGGGAGCCCAGACAGTCTCAAACAAGTTTAACCCAAGAAGGAACACACCAAGGCACATCATAATTAAGTTATCCAAGATTAAAGATCAATAAAGAATCTTAAAAGCAGCAAGAGGAAAAGAAAGAGTTACCTACAAAGGAGTGCCCATAAGGCAATCAGCTGATTTCTCAAAAGAAACCTTACAGGTAAGAAAGGGCTGGAAAGAGGTATTTGAAGTTGTGAAAGGCAAGGACCTACATCTAAGATTGATTACTCTATCCAGCAAAGCTTCTCATTTAGAATGGAATGGCAGATAATGTGCTTCTCGGTTAAGGTCAAGTTAAAGGAATTCATTATCACCAAGCCCATATTATATGAAACGGTAAAAGGACTTAAGAACTAGAAGAAAATAAAAAGCTATGAACAGTAAAATGACAACAAACTCACAACTATCAACAACTGAACCTAAATAATAAAAACTAAGCAAACAACTAGAACAAGAACAGAGTCAGAGAAATGGAGATCACATGAAGGGTTATGAGGGGAAGAATGGAGGGGAAACTACAGGGAATAAGAAGCATAATTGGTAGGTACACAATAGAGAGGGGGAGGTTAAAAATAGTATAGGAGACAGAGAGGCCAAAGAACTTATATGTACAACCCACGGACATGAACTGAGGTGGGGGAATGCTGGAGAGTAAGGGGGTACTGGGCAGAGAGGGGAAGGGGAGGAAAAATTGGGACAACTGTAATAGCATAATCAATAAAATACACTTAAAAAGTCTCTATCTGGACATCTATATGAATGGTACCTCCATCCTTGGTGAGCTAAAAAAACTCAGAGCTTGAGTCTGGGTGTACCACAGGGAATGCTAGAATCTCTGCTGGACTTCTACTCCAGTGGACAGGTGCCACCACTGCAGCCTCCTAGCTTGAAACTGACACCCAGCTGTCTACTTGTGAATTACACTAGTGACCAAGACTGTGTTGGAGGCTCACTCTGTTCACTACTATTGCATAAGCTCTCCCTCTGTGTGTATAACCTGTGTGTGACTCTGTTGGCTTATTGGAGAGGTCTCCCCTAATAAACCTGGCATTGTGGAAACACACAAATGTGCATGAGTCTCTTTTCGTGGACACTCCCTCACTCATGACACAGATGTTATGTGAGTGCATCTTCCTGGCTCTGGTGCTCTTGGCTAGGGATTCCAGCATGGTGTTGAGACCCCTCACTCCTCAGGGAAAACATTTGCCACTGAGATATCCCTTTGGATTCTCAGCCACCACATGTGGCTGGGGGCCTAGTCATTTTCACATCTCCATCCTTCCTACTAGTCTTGATGTGGCTCCTTTTGTAAATATTTGGTTGTAAGACATCTGTTCAGCTAGTCTTCAGTTGCTGAGGATGACTGTTCTATATTTTAGTTGCAATTCCAGTTTGGCCCTGGGAGGATGTGAGTGTAACTTTCACTTATTCTGCCACCACCTTGGGTCATTAGCACGATTTAAAGAGTATTGTGATAATCTATATGAGAGGTGGTGAGAATGTGTACTAAAGTGAGAATGAAGGGCTATATAAGTAGAGGGGAAGGACAGACCTGGGAGAGATTACGAATCAGAATCTTCATACCTTGATGACAAACTGATCTAGAGAGAGAGATGTTAAAGCTGTCTCTAAAGTGGGAAATTCATTTTTGTGATTTATTTTATTATATTTGTTACCCTGGTTGGTTTGAATATGCTTTAAGGCAGAGACTTTCACTTGTTATCTTTAAGTTCCAATATCCCAGCACAGTTGGGCTGTATTGCTCATGTATTTTCTCCTGAACAATAGGAAATCTTTATTATATAGAAAGGAAAATGGGAGACTTCATGGTGACAAAAGATCATAAATGGGACTTGATCTATGAGCATTGTAGACTACTGTACTGAGTATAGTGTAGATCCTTAACAAGCACTTAAACTGAGTTTAATCATTGGTTTGGTAAAAAGATTAACATTCTGTTAGTTTTATTCCTAGCTCAACCAAGAAACAGTCATGTGACCTCAGAAAAATCATTTAACTTTTCTATATTTTCACATCCTGTTGGCATTAAGGAAATGTTATAATCCTTCTACCTCTTACAGTTTATTACTTTATTCTAAATTTGATTGTGTCACTCACCAAATCCTCTTCTGCACCTATGCTTCACTGTAGCCACTATACCACCCAGGACCTGGATCTGCAGTGATCTATTCAGACTGGATTTCCCCTCTATTTCTCCATGCTCCAAAACACTGTCCTCTCAATTTTGCACCATCTCTTATCCTTCTACCTCTTTAATTAAAACTCTTTTTTTCCTCAGGACTGATGTGTTAGGTGTTAAAATCAGAGCAACTTTATTCAACAATTCCATACTAAGATATGAAAGTCTGATTATCTGCAAGTTTCTCAAGGATTCTCGAACTTTACAAAAGGGATTGTATTATCCTGCAAATTCAGGCAAAGTGACAGAATAAAATAATGAAGTTTAGAAGACAGTGATTTAACAAGACAGGCCTTTGTTCATATTACATAAACCTGTCCCTGCCTTACAGATGGGCTTAGATTCAGGAATACAGATTCCTCCCCTGTTGTGGACCGTTGAGCCTGGTTTCAGAAGTTGTAACCCTCACCCCATGGTGGGCTGTGTAAGAGCCAAGGGACCTACTCCATCTGGGTCTGTTCTGTCACAAGGATGTGAACTACTAAGGAGACAAAGCTTATCTCCCTGGCAGGAGTGCTGCTTCTGCCTCATCCATCTCTGGCCCCAGTGCTTGGTTGGCAGTCAATGACCAGTAAGACTCCTCATGGGAGGGGAAAACTAAGCCAGACACAACCACTTGGGAGGCCTCATGGAAGGACTCGGGGGGCTGCAGCAAAGAGGATGTGATGGACCCTCGCCCCCCGGCTATTCTGACATAGCCCGAGTCCTCATTTCCATCTGGGAGATGTCTCCTGCTTCCTAATCGGCTTAAAGCCTGAAACTGTGGGGGCGAGTGGTGCAGCCCTGTGCCGGCCAGGACAGCTCCCTGGGTGATCAGGCATAAGAAAGAATTCCTAAAGTCCTGTGAAACCTGCTTTGCTAAGAGTGCTCTCATTTAAATGATAAGGGTCCCAGGAGGAAATGAGTATGTCTCCCAAAGTTTGGCAACCCCCTTTCCTGACAAACACTGACTGAGTTTAAGCCCTCAGATTTCTTTGAAATGTTAAACCTGTACTCCAGTGTATTGGAACCCAATAAAAGCCTAGTGAGGAAGTGGCTCTGGGCCATTCTCCTCTGAGAGTTTGATCACCTTTCCTCCCCAAGCAGTCATGTCTTGGTAGTTTTTATTTTCATCTGTGATGAAGGGATGGGGCTCTGCGGGCGAAGCCCCCCACATCTGGCACCCAGGACAGGGGCCCTCGCATCTGGTGCCCAGGACAGGGACCTGAAACCTGCCTGACCAGAGGCTACAAGTCATTGGGATCTGAAACCTGCTTGACCAGAGGCTACGAGCCATCGTCATCGGATAGCACGTCTAAGTGGTACAGAAATCTGTGCTTCATCCCCATAGAGTCCAGGGGCACCTTCCGGTAAGGCTCCCAGGCGTGTTACAGATCAGAGGAAAGGTTCTGTTGCCACCTCTTGAGTGGTTTTCTTCTCATTTCTCTCCCCATGCACTAAGGAAGTTAAGGAAAATATTCTTTTGTTTGGGCGCGAAGCAGGTTCCTCCGCACTCATTGCTCCATCCCCCTCCCCGGTACCGGCAGGCAGGCGGAGAGAGCCCCAGTGGCGGGCTGGGGGAAGGGCAGTGAAACTGGTTTTGTAAGCGCCGCATCGCGGCAGGAGGGATTTTAGAAAAAAATTATTTTGTTCATTAAGGAACGAGCTCTTTTTAGGCCAAGAGCAATGTTTTAGGTTCAGCAGTAACAGGGCTGCTGTCTCCCACATAAGGGATCTTTACATCTTGGAAGTATGGAAAGGAATGATGTATGCTAGCTAGGCCCTTCCCCAACATCGGCTGTAGGTAGCAGTTTGGGCCCACGAGCCCGTGGGCTCCCGGGCATGCAGCGCAAGCCGAGTCTCCCGTAGGGCCAGCCGGACTCTTGATGTGGGCCGGAGCTTCCCATGAATCGCCTGCCTAGGGCGGGTGCCCGCCGTGCCTGGGAAGGCTGGTGGCCGCACAGCGACTGGGCGCTGGGAGAGCAGGGAGGGCACCCGTGCACGAGTGCCTGGGACCTGCACGGCTCGGATCCCGGCTGGGTTGGAGTCCATTTCCCTTCCCGAGCTTCTCTCTCTCTCCCTGCATGCTTGCTGGAGCAACTTTTCTGAGCATTGGGTTTGCAGGCACTGGGTGCTGGGCACAGTTCCAGACCACGGGGTCCCGGACCACAGGGTCCTGCCCCAGGGCTGGCCTCGGTTTTTTGGCGTAATGCCTTGCGAGCCCCTGGAAAGCCCGGTGGGCACGCAGCAGTCTCGGAAGGAATTACCAGCCAGGTCATCTCTGAGATAAGGAACAGCAGCTTCCGAGTTTTTAAGAAGCTGCCATCATGGTTAATTTCAAGCAGGAGATTTTTTATTTTTGTTTGCATTTCTATACCTGGGATAGGGGGCATTTCTCAGCCCTGCAAAAGTGTGTGGACTTTTAAATGTTTTGATAAGAAAGTGAAGGAAAGGAAAGTATAGGATAAAGTAGGAGAAAAGTAAGAAGGAATTAAGAAAGTGAAGGAAAGGAAAGTACAGGATTGAACAGGAGAAAAGTAAGAAGGAATTAAGAAAGTGAAGGAAAGTACAGGATTGTGTAGGAAAAGGTAAGAAGGAATTAAGAAAGTGAAGGAAAGGAAAGTATAGGATTGTGTAGAAAAGTAAGAAGGAATAAAGGAAAAAGATACATTCATGTGTGGCATGGAAAGAAAGTACATTAAAGTGAATAGTTGAAGAGAGGAAATGTAAGTGGAAAGGAAATAAAAGGAATAATAAGCATCTAAGTCTTTGAAACACTCCAAATTCTAGACCTAGGATAATTAACTCATTGCAGCTTGCAGGAACAGCAGGAGGCCTGTCTTTCCAAACAGGCACTTAGTCAGGTATTCTACATTCCACTCCCCGCTCTGGGGAGTCAGCGAAGAATATTAGAGCTCATTGACTTAAGGCCTTTAATCATTTAGGATGGCCTCAGCAAAGTAAAACTGACAACATCCAGGATATATTGTGCAAGCCACCCAGGTTTTCTTAGAAAAATGAGGAATTCGACATAAAACAGGTACCCCTTATAACTCTAAGGGCCAAGCAATTGTTGAAAGAGCTCACCAGACCTTTAAAACATGATTAAAAAGGGTGGAGTCAGAAATCACCCTCCAGAAATGTAAACATGCTAGCAATATATACATAATTTTTTTGAATTTTAATGATAATCTGAAGTCACCCATTGCAAGCACCTTGTGCATTACAGGCCTGCTATTCAAAGACCCTTTAGGGGAAGGAAAATGGAAAGGCCCAGTTGAACTACTATTAATCTGGGGAAGAGAAGAGGGTATGTCTGTATTTACTCTGCATAAAGATCTCTGGAACTGCAGGTGAAGAAGGTGAAGCCATATCACAGAAAAGGCTTCCCTGGCCTCGACCCACCTACACCCATTGGACCCTCCTGATCCAGACTTCTCCAAGCTATGTGTCATCACACTCCAGTGGAATTCCAGCCAGCATTCCTAGAGTGATATTCAACATCGCCTAAGAGGGACTTTTTCTTAAAGGGACAAATTAATAAATTGCAGCTAATTACATCAACAGCTGCGGGACTTTGAATACCACTGGTTGTTTACTGATTCTAATAATGTTTTCTGACTTGCTCTTGCTGCATATCCTTAAAGTACCTTCCTGAAGTCTGTGCTAATTCTGCCAAGAACTGAAGTGTAACTGGACCTGTTATTCTTATTGTTCCCTTGCATTTGCAACATTTTTCATTGGACTGAATTTACAAGTTTGGGTTATGGCAGTCATTGGGTGCCTCCTTGTTTTAATCCTTATTTGTGCTTTATGATGTATGTGGAAATTGTTTTCTTGTGATTACATTTGAAATTAGCAGATAGTAAGTTTCACAGGCCTAACAATTATAATTAATTTAAACAATCTAAAAACGGGGGAGATGTTGTGGACCGTTCAGCCTGGTTTTAGAAGTTGTAACACTCACCCCATGGTGGGCTGTGTAAGAGCCAAGGGACCCACTACATCTGGGTCTGTTCTGTCACAAGGATGTGAACTACTAAGGAGACAAAGCTTATCTCCCTGGCAGGAGTGCTGCTTCTGCCTCATCCATCTCTGGCCCCAATGCTTGGTTGGCGGTCAATGACGGGTAAGACTCCTCATGGGAGGATCAACCTAAGCCAGACGTGACCACTTGAGAGGCCTCTTGGAGGGACTTGGGGGGCTGCAGCAAAGAGGATGTGATGGACCCTCACCCCCCGGCTATTCTGACATAGCCCGAGTCCTCATTTCCATCTGGGAGATGTCTCCTGCTTCCTAATCGGCTTAAAGCCTGAAACTGTGGGGGCGAGTGGTGCAGCCCTGTGCCGGCCAGGACAGCTCCCTGGGTGATCGGGCATAAGAAAGAATTCCTAAAGTCCTGTGAAAACTGCTTTGCCAAGAGTGCGCTCATTTAAATGATAAGGGTCCCAGGAGGAAATGAGTATGTCTCCCAAAGTTTGGCAACCCCCTTTCCTGACAAACACTGACTGAGTTTAAGCCCTCAGATTTCTTTGAAATGTTAAACCTGTATTCTGTGTATTGGAACCCAATAAAACCCTAGTGAGGAAGTGGCTCTGGGTCATTCTCCTCTGAGAGTTTGACCACCTTTCCTCCCCAAGCAGTCATGTCTTGGTAGTTTTTATTTTCATCTGTGATGAAGGGATGGGGCTCTGCGGGCAGAGCCTCCCCACATCTGGCACCCAAGACCGGGGCCCCTGCACTCCCCCCACCTGCATTTATTTTATTTTATTTTTTATTTATTATTTTCAGAGTGAGAGGAAGAAAAAGAGAGGGATAGAACCATTGATATGAAAGAGAAACATCAATTGGTTGCCTTTTGCACGCCGCAAACAGGGACCAAACCTGAGACCCATACATGTACCCTGACTGGGAATTGAACTGGAGACCTTTCACTTTGCAGGGTGATCAACCAACTGAGCCACTGGTCAGGGTTCCCCTCTATCATTTCTTTAATTGAGGTAACATAAGTTAATAACATATAAGTTTCAGGTATACATTATTATTCAATATGTGTATGCATTATAACATGCTCACCACCAAAAGTCTAGATTCAATCTATTACCATGTAATTGACCCCCTTTGCCATTTCATCATTTTTCTACCTCCTTCCCTTCTAGTAACCACCAATTTGTTGTCTGTATCTTCAAGGGGGAGTTGGGTTTGTTTGTTTGTTTCTTTTTTGTTTTATAATCCACATATTAGTGAAATCATATAGTTTTTGTCCTTTTCCAACTAATTTATTTCACTTGGCATAATACCCTCATGCCATAATCCAATGCATGTTGCTACAAATGGCAACATTTCTTTTTTAAAAATTTTTATTTATTTATTTTTACAGAGAGGGGAAGAGAGGGACAAAAAGAGGGAGAGAAACATCAATGTGTAGTTGCCCCTCACATAGCTCCTACTGGGATCCTGGCCCCCAACCCAGGCATGTGCCCTGACTGGGAATTGAACTGGTTACCCTTTGCTTCACATTCCAGCACTCAATCCACTGAGCCATACTAGCCAGGGCAACATTTCTTAAATCATGGAAAGCAGAGTAGAAAATAGAGCATATTTTTAATCTTCATTGTAGGCCTCCCCCCTGCCCAATCTACATTTGTCCCACTCTCTGACTTACATCAACCATTTAACAAATACTTATTTAGCACCTACTCCATATCATAGGGCATGTTGCTAGGGTTATTTTTAATATGGGTCAAATATGGTCTCTGCCCTCAAGTGCCTTACAGTGCATTATGAATAACATACATCTAAACAAATAAGTGCTTAGAAGATAAATAAATAAGCACATAAGTACTTAGGACTATATCAGCCAACTTTTCACCCAACTTAGCGTGTTCAGGGAAGGCTCTCTATAGCTCAAGCCTCACCAACTTTTTAAAAAAAACTCTGTAAACCAGGGCCAGTGTGTATCTTCATAACTGGCCTAGGGTATGCAATCAGGATTTCTGAAATGTACATCCTGGACACAAAGCATAGATGATTTACTTTTCCAAACCATGCTGGTACCTGTCAATTGATGAAGATTATCTTAACAAGGTGTATATCACAAAAGCCAGGTATTTGGTTGTTCTTACAATAAGTATGAAATGATGTGCCTTTATTCTCTGTTTTGCTGGGTATTTTTAAGAACCCAGCTCTGGATGAATAGTTCCATTTTATTCACTTTGTCTCCAAAGAGCAAAACTATTAATTTCCATTATTTCTAGCTTTCTTTCCTTCCTTTTATAAATTCTGGCTTTAGTTCACCCAAACTGTACATCCATCAAAAAATTAAAGAGATTTTATAGTCCAGCAGAAAAAAATCTTGAAATCCTTTTTATTTGGTGGTTGTTAGGTGCAAAGTAATTAGAATGAAAACATATTTCATGATGTCCTGTTTAAGTGGTTAAAATGAACTTTATATAAAAGCTTGTAAAAGTTCAACAGCATTGTGATTACAAGAAAATCCGCAGTGTTTTTGGAGGCTGCAAAATTCACAGAAAAAAATATTCCAAGTTCAATGTACTCTGCAAGGGACTATTCAATTCCAAGAGCAAAATGTGGGAGCTGTATGTGTACAAAAATGCAGTAGTCAACCTGCTCCTGCTGCTATCATCACCTTGTAGCCCAGCAGGCCTTGGGTCCAAGCCAAACAGACACTCATGAGGAAATAAACAGCCTGATCTGTGAACAGTTGCACTGTATAACTGAACCTGTTGAAAGAGAAAGCCAGGAGCAGACTTACCCTTTTTATATCATTTTCATAAAAATCACCAGTTACTGAAAGATTTCTATGTGCAAGTGTATCCTTTAGATGAACATATGCACATAATCAAAGACACAGGCCTTCGTACCTCTGTATTGTAGAGGTACCTCCTCCTAGCCTCTTGAATTTTTTAAGTACTAACTGGCTATAATTGGTAGCAAATACTCATGAATGTAAGTATTTTATATTTGTCAGTGTTTCCTTTGTACTTCAACCTAGGCTACTTTCTGTTATTCTGACACCTCACTGGTTGGCTCTGAACATGAGCAGCCAATGTTCAGATGAATATACCATAAAATAGCTTGGGAACACTGAAGCAGATATGCCTGCAAGCATGAATGACAGTAAAGCCTGTAGTGAGCAAAGCTGCTGGTAGGTGGGCTCACTAAAGCTGGAATAAAACTCTGCTTTCCCCTGTGACACATGATGTGTTCCAGAACCTTCTAGGAGATTCTGGACACAGTTCTAGACACCTTGTTTCTCCTAAAACCTTTTTGCAAAAATTCTTTTCTCTTGCTTTTCACTTAGTCCTCACTGTCAGCGACTATGTATTCATATAATTGTTCTCTGTCTCTGTCAACTTCTCTTTCCTTTTCTCTCTCTTCCAAATTCTCTCTCTCCATTCCCCCACCCCTCTCCCCCTCTTACACACTCACACCTACACATTAGGTTCTGTGGACACCTAATACATTTGCTATAAATCTTCCAAAGAAACCCTCCCCAAATCCCAAAATACTAACCATCAGCAAATTTTGAGAAGACCATACCTGGCTGTAATTTCTGTAACTTTCCACAATGCCATATGTAATACTGTTCATATGGCCCTCCTAATACTCTTTTAAGTCACTTATTAAAGGTAATTGCTTTTAATATTTTAAATGAATGCTCTTTTTCTTTTTTAAAATATATTTTATTGATTACGCTATTACAATTGTCCCATTTCTCCCCCATCATTTCCCTCCACCCTGCACAACCCCTCCCACCCACATTCCCCTCCTTTAGTTCATGTACATGTGTCATAAGTTCTTTAGCTTCTACATTTCCCACGCTATTCTTGCCCTCCACCTATTTTCTACCTACCATCTATGCTACTTATTCTCTGTACTTTCCCCCCCTCTCTCCTACTCCCACTCCTCTGTTGCTAACCCTCCATATAATCTCCATTTCTAGGGTTCTGTTCCTGTTCTAGTTGTTTGCTTTTGTTTTAGGTGTGGTTGTTAATATTTGTGAGTTTGCTGTCTTCTCACTGTCAAATTTTTTATCTTCTTTTTCTTAGATAAGTCCCTTTCACATTTCATATAACAAGGGCTTGGTGATGATGAACTCCTTGAACTTGACCTTATCTGAGAAGCACTTTATCTGCCCTTCCATTCTAAATGACAGCTTTGCTGGATAGAGCAATTTTGGATGTAGGTCCCTGCCTTTCAAGACTTCAAATACTTCTTTCCAGCCCCTTCTTGCCTGTAAGGTCTCTTTTGAGAAATCAGCTGACAGTCTGATGGGAACTCCTTGGTAGGTGACTGTCCCCTTATCCCTTGCTGCTTCTAGAACTCTCTCCTTCATTTGAATCTTGGCTAATGTAATTATGATGTGCCTTGGCGTGTTCCTCCTTGGGTCCAACTTCTTTGGGACTCTCTGAGCTTCCTGGACTTCCTGATAATCCATTTCCTTTGCCAGATTGGGGAAGTTCTCCTTTATTATTTGTTCAAATAAGTTTTCCACTTGTTGCTCTTCTTCTTCCCCTTCTGGGACCCCTACACGGATGTTGGGATGTTTAAAGATGTCCTGGAGGTTCCTAAGCCTCTCCTCATTTTACTGAATTCTTGTTTCTTCCTTGTTTTCTGTTTGGTTGTTAGTTTCTTCCTTCTGGTCCACTCCATTGATTTGATTCCCAGTTTTCCTCCCATCTCTATTGATTCCCCATGCGTCTTCCTTTATGCCATGTATTGTAGCCTGCATTTTTTCATCTAATTTGTGAGCAAAATCAACCAATTCTGTGAGCATCCTGATCACCAGGGCTTTGAACTGTGCATCTGATAGGTTGGCTATCTCTTTGTTCCTTAGAGGAATTGGCTCTGAGGCTTTCATTTGTTCTCTGGTTTGAGCCATTTTTGGTGTGTGTGTGTTTTTTGTTTTGTTTTGTTTTTGGTCTGGTGGCGGCTATTATGTAGTGATCGGTGGAGCCTTAGGTGTTCCCGGTGCGGGGCAGCCTAGTCGCTGAGTTGTGACGCTGTATGTGGGGGCGGGGTCTGAGAGGGAACAATGGCACTTGCTCTGCTCTCTCCTGGATTCCAGTGCCTTCACCTGGATTATCTGCACATGCGAATGTGGGACCACCTGGTCAGCCAGCTGCCTTGCGCAGCCTCACTGGGTCTGCACAGTTGCCACCCTGTGCCCGGGGTCCACCAGCCACTGCCTGTGGGCCTGGGGTTTGCCAGCCACCTGCACGCTTGGGAACCGCCAGCCACTGCTGCCTGCATTCCCGGGGTCCACACCTCTACTTTTTCCTGCCGCGACTCCACCCCTCTTACCGGTCTGGATGAATGGTTGTTGGAATTCTGTACAGTTCAATTTTCTATTAGCTCTGTTGTTTTTTTGTTTCTAAATATTTGTCGTCCTCAATTTTGGTTGTGAGAGGAGACACAGGGTGTCCACCTATGCCTCCATCTTGGCCGGCGGTCCACCCTCCTAATACTCTTAGAGGAGCCCTAGTGCCCTGGTATTTCATCATTGTCATCGTCATCATCAACATCCTTTGTCATGTATGGAGCTGGAAATGTTAAAAGAAGAATAACAGCATTGCATCACAGTGTTTTGAATGTGTACTTTGCTATCTAGCAACACTGACCAGATTTTTGTTAAATTCCACTGAATATTTTTTTTAATTTACTTCTATTGTATTTTTCCTTCACCATTCATCCCCCTTATCCCCTCTTCCACCTCCACCCACTACCTTCCTCATAATCACCACACTGTTCCACTGAATAATTTTTTAAGAGGAGAGAAATAGCATTGTGTTTGGTGGTCAGTTGTCTCTTTGCCCTGCAGTGCTGCCACGGAAAACACGTGAAGCCCCATATCTCATTGAGAGTCATCTTTTAGTCTAGAAAAGGGACTTACCAGAGTGTCACAATAGTGGCTTAAGAACACCTTTGTTTTATAGCTTTTTGAGGCACAGGCATTGAAACCATTGAAATGACTAATTCTGGGTGCAAGCCATCCTTTATCGATTGCAGCTCAGCCATGACTCAGTGAATCATAATTAACCAGAACACGATTACTGTTTACTAGATGCCAGGATTGTTCTAAATGGTTTATATGCATTCTTTGATTTAATCCTTACAATAACCCTTTGAAATATATAATAATTTTATCCCCATGTTCAGATGAGTAAACAGACATGGAAATGTTAAATGACTTGCCTATCTTTTTACACAGCTAATAATTAGCAAAGGGAGGATTTAAACCCAGGCACTTTGGCTCCAGAGAAAAAGACCCTATCAACCATTATCAAAAAGACCTGAGATTCAAGTACATTTATCTTAAATACCTATAGCTGACTCCATGCTATGTTTGCAAAGTTCCTTTCTCTGGCTATTGGCCATGTGTTCAGGAACCAGTTTGCATTATAGCCTTATCTTCAAGACTTCCATTGATGTTCATTTGAATCCATCTTCATGTGGAAAATAGATTTTGAAGGGAAGAAGTTGGAGGATAAAATGCCCTTTTCCAAAGACAGCATCTATTCTTCTCTGCTCCCTCAACTCCTGGTTCTTTTGAGAATGAATAGCCCTCTTAGTTTTCTTCTATTCCTGCATGAACTTTTAATTTAAAATATTATCTAAAGGGATTTAAATAAAATCTCTGGACAACTCTGAGCTTATGGATTCTCTTTCATTTGATTTATGGCCTCATTTGAATAAGACCTCTTGCATCAGAAGCCTTTGTTAAAAAATGCAGATTCTGCACATCTATTCTAGACCTACTTTATTTCCAAGGACAGTGTCTATAAATTTGCATTTGCGAAATGCTTTCCAGATAATTCTGATGCACCTGAAAATTTGAGAACCAGCAATCCAAATCAGCATGATTTGTTGTATAAAAGGAGTAATGTCATGAGAAACTGATGACCTAGGGAACCTAGCTCTAAAACTAACTTCCTGTGTGACTTTGGGCAAATCAATTAATATCTCTGGACCTTAGTGTTCTTATCCCTGTGTGAAGGTTCTTTAGAGTTTTATAAAAATAACTCACATTATTATTATTATGGGTAGGGTTAGGGAGAACAGACTGGAGGAATGCTGTTGGCAAGGACTGAAATGAGGAGAATCCAGGAGAATACATCATTTTCAAGATGCATTACCCTACTTAGGTTCTCCCTTTTTCTTATGCTCCACTATCCGAAGTTTTAGTTAAAGCGTTCCATAGAGTATTTTAACACACCTAAGATTCAAATTGAGATTAGGGTTTTGTCCAAACATCTGACTTTTAACTTTTGAATGCCTACATCATTTTTACCTCTCAGAAAAGAATACTTGCCCATTCTTCTCCATTCCTTGAGTGCTCCATCTCAGTGACTTTCTTCTATTTTGACTTTCTGACCAGGAAATGGATTTCATTAGCTTTAGCTTACAGAGCAGAGGCTGTACCTGAAGTGGCCCCAAAATTCATTCAAATATTCCATCCACTGACAGGCAAATGCTGTATGGGAAATTGCAAAGAGGAGAGAAAAGAGATGAAATAGGGCTTTGGAAGCAACATTGGTAAAGCAGCAGCAGTAGCAGTTCTGAGTTTCACAGTCTGTCTGGAATGCACTTCAATACAGCCCAGCCTTCATCTCATTACAGGCCTAATATTTGATGACTCAGCTGCTTCCTGGCTGCCAGGAGAAATTTGGCCAATTGTTTGAAAAACACTGTCTGCCCCAGACCACACTTGTTTTTATTCTCTGCCTGTTGTAAGGGGCCTCTCCTGAAATGCAACACCTCAGGAAATCAGACCCAAACTCTGAAGAGTTTAAGCTGCCTCTTGTGCCCCTTTTCAAAGGCAATTATGCCAAAAATAGGGATTGTTTGCAGCCAAATGGTGTGACCTAGGGACGTTGAAAATGGACACTGCATTATCAGGAAATGATCTCTCATTAGATCTCCTTTAAATAAAATTAAAACAGTGTACTGGTAGACTCATCAGACATTAAAGGCACAGCTGAGATCTGCCATTGCTGAGCTTCCCATATATAAGTTTGTTCAAAGATGCAGGTTAAAGGGTAATGGAAGTACGTATTTCGGGAAGCAATTGAGCAAGAGCCTCAAATGTAGATTCGATTTTTGAACTCTACTGTTTGCTTCTGAGAAGTCCTTTAGAGCTGCAGGCCCAACTTTCTACCAAAGAAAGCGGATCCTCAAAGCGGACCGGGCTGCCTTGTGCAGAAATGAGCATATGACTGGACCAGAGGGGGCTCTGTAACAGATAGGAGGCGACCCGGTGACCGGAGGTGGCTCTGCTACCGACCAGAGGCGGCCAGGCAACCGGAGGGGGCTCTGCAACCCACCGGAGGCGGCCCGGCAACCGGAGGCGGCTAGGTGACCAGGACGGAAGCGGCCCTGGGGCCAGAGGGGACCCTGCAACTAGAGGAGGGGACTCTGTGGAAGACCCGGAGCTCACATCTGTGATCCTGGGGTGAGTGCGCGCAACTCGGGAAACTCGCAGAGCCCACACCTGTAGTCTCGGGTGGGCACTCGCGCCCTGTAGGAGACCCGGAGCTCACAGCAATAGGCTCAGGGAGGGATGGATCGGTAAGAGATCCCAGCTGAAACCCATAAACTCGGGAAAGCATGCCCTCTGCAGGAGGATCAGAAATCACACCCAAGGCCCTGCATGGAGAGTGCGCCATTAGCCCTGGGGTCAGGGCTCGGCTGGAACTGAGGAGAGTAGCCCAAAGCTGACTGAGTGAGGAACAGGGAGAAAAGCGGTACGAGTCGCCTCGCAGCCTGCAACAGGAAGCAAGTCCAGAAAATCCAGTTTGGCCTGTTTGAAAATAGCAAGAGATTTTTTTGTTTGTTTTTGGTTTTTTGTTGTTGTTGTTGTTGTTTTTGGTTGTGGGGTGTTTTGTTTCATTTTGTTTTGTGTTTTTTTAATAGTTGTTTTTTTGTCTGTTTAGTTGGGTTTTTTGTTTGTTTGTTTGTTTTGGTTTGGTTTTCGTTTTTGTGGGGTTCTTTTTGTTTTGTTTTGATTATATATTTTTTATTTTTTTATTACTTCCACCTTTTTTATCCCTCAATTCCTTTTGCTTCTCTTTACTTCTTTCTGCTTTATTCCTTCTTCCTTTCTTTCCAATTCTATCTCTCCTTCCTTCCTCTTTTTTTTCTCTTCTTTTTTCACTTTCTTCTTTTCTCTTTTTAAATACCCACGAGTGAGGCAAAAAAATCCTAGAACTGTGAAAAAACCAGAGTTGGACCAAAAGAGGGGGTATTCCAACAGCTGAGACAGTGGAAGCTGTGAACACCAGGATACCTGAAGGAGACTACACCACTGAATCTCACAGGAATTCCACCACAGAAGTTCACACCATAAACCCAGGTAGCCAGAAGAGATAAATTTAAGAAACTGAAGTTTAGAAGAAGAGTCTCACAAACAATGAGAAGACAAAGAAACAATCCCCAAATGAAAGAAAAGTAGGAAGCCCCAGAAAGAAGCCTAAAAGAAACAGAGGCAACTCAACTATCAGATAAGGAGTTCAAAGAAATGGTTGTCAGGAAGCTCCATGAGCTCTCAATGAGCTACCAGAAACTACAGGGAAGCTGTGATGAACTCACTACAAACTATATCAACATGAAAAAGGAAATAGATACTATCAACAAGGGCCAAGAGGAAATGAAGAATACAATTTCAGAGTTGAAGAATACAGTAGAAGGAATGAAAAGCAGAATCGATGAAGCAGAGGATGGAATCAGTGAATTGGAGGACAAAGTAGAAAACAGCAGCCAGAAAGAGCAAGAAAAGGAAAAGAAGCTCAGAAAGAATGAAGAGGGGTTAAGAGAAATGCAAGACAACATGAAACATAATAATCCATATAATAGGAATACCAGAAGGAGAATAAGAAGAGCAAGGGATAGAAAACCTATTTGAAAAAGTAATGATGGAAAAATTCCCTAATTTGATGAGAGAAAAAGTCACACAAATCCAGGAAACACAGAGAGTCCCTATCAAGAGGAACCCAAACAGGCCCACTTCAAGACACATCATCATTAAAAAGGCAAACTTCCAAGACAAAGAGAGAATCTTAAAGGTAGCAAGGGAGAAAAAGGAAGTAACATACAAGGGAGCCCCGATAAGGTTAGCAGCTGACTTCTCCATGGAAACGCTCCAAGACAGAAGACAATGGCAAGAAATATTCCAAGCAATGAGAACCAAAGGCCTACAACCAAGACTACTTTGTCCAGCAAGGCTTTCAATCAAGATAGGAGGACAAATAAGGAGCTTCCCAGACAAAAGAAGTCTAAAAGAATACACCTCTACCAAAGCAGTACTGCAAGAGATACTAAAGGGACTGCTTTAAGGAAAGAAAGGAAAAGAGAGAGAGAGGAACACAGGTACGAAAATGGCAATGAATAAGTACCTATCAATAGTAACCTTAAATGTAAATGGATTAAATGCTCCAATCAAAAGACATAGAAGCTGAATGGATAAGAAAGCATGACCCACACATATGCAGCCTACAAGAGACCCATCTCAGGACAAAAGAGCTACACAGACTTAAAGTGAAAGGCTGGAAACAAATTTTCCAAGCAAACGGACAGGAAAAAAAGGCCGGTGTAGCAATACTCATATCAGACAAAATAGACTTCAGAAGAAGAGCCATAAAGAGAGACCCAGAAGGTCACTTCATAATACTCAAGGGTAGAATCCACCAGGAAGACATAAACGTGGTAAATATATAGGCACCCAGCACCTAAAGACATCAAGAAAATCTTAGAGGACATCAAGAAAGATATTGTCAGCAACACAATTGTAGTAGGGGATTTTAACACCCCACTGTCAAAAGTGGACAAATCGTCCAAACGAAATATCAAAAAAGTGGTTGTGGCATTGAACAACATTCTGGATGAATTGGACTTCACTGACATATAGAGAGCCCTTCATCCCAAAGAAACTAAATACACATTTTTTTTCAAAAGCACATGGAACATTTTCAAAGACAGACCACATGATAGGACACGAAACAAGCCTCAACAAATGCAAGAAAATTGAAATCATACCAAGCATTTTCTCCGAACACAAGGGACTAAAACTAGAAACTGACTTGATGGGGAAAATCCCCAAATCATCAAAATCATGGAGATTGAATAGCATGCTATTAAACAATGAATGGGTAAAGAATGAAATTAGGGAGGAAATCAAAAAGTTACTGGAAACAAATGAAAATGAACTCACAACAACCCAAAACTTATAGGACACAATGAAGGCCGTCCTCAGAAGGAAGTTCATAGCAATACAGGCCTACCGAAAGAAGACAGAAACATTTCTAACAAACGACTTAACCCTATGCCTACAAGAACTCGAGGAACAACAACAAAGACAGCCCAGGGCAAGTAGAAGGAAGGAAATAACCAAGATCAGAGCAGAATTAAATGACATAGAGACTAAAAGCACAATTCTAAAGATCAATGAATCCAGGAGCTGGTTCTTTGATAACATACACAAAATCAACAAGCCTTTAGGCAGGCTCATCAAGAAAAAAAGAGAGAGGACTCAAATAAACACAATCAGAAATGAAAGAGGAGAGATTACGACTGACACCACAGAAATACAAAGGATTGTAAGAAATTACTATGAAGAACTGTATGCCAAGAAATTTGAAAACCTAGGGGAAATGGACAAGTTTCTAGAAAAATACAATCTCCCAAGACTCAAAGAAAAAGAAACAGAAAGCCTGACCAGACCAATAACAGCAGATGAAATTGAAGCAGTAATCAAAAAACTCCCGACACACAAATGCCCTGGACCAGATGGCTTCACAGGAGAATTCTACAAAACATTTAAGGAAGAGCTAACCCCTATCCTTCACAGACTATTTGAAAAAATCCAAAATGATGGAAGACTCTCAAACTCTTTTTATGAAGCCAGCATCATCCTAATCCCAAAACCACATAAAGACATAACAAAGAAAGAAAACTTCAGGCCAATATCACTGATGAACATAGACGCTAAAATCCTCAACAAAATATTGGCAAACCGCATCCAACAATATATTAAAAAGATCATACACGATGACCAAGTGAGATTCATCCCAGGGATGCAAGGATGGTTCAACATTCGCAAATCAGTAAATGTAATACACCACATAAACAAAAGCAAAGACAAAAATCACATGATCATATCAATAGATGCGGAAAAAGGTTTTGATAAAGTACAACACCCATTTATGATAAAAACATTCAGCAAAGTGGGAATAGAGGGAGCATTCATCAGCATAATAAAGGCCATATATGAGAGACCTACAGCCAACATCATACTCAATGGGCAAAAACTGAAATCTTTCCCACTAAGATCAGGAACAAGACAAGGTTGTCCACTTTCACGACTTCTATTCAATATAGTATTGGAAGTCTTAGCCACAGCAATTAGACAAGAAAAGGAAATAAAAGGCATCCAAATTGGAAAGGAGGAAACAAAACTATCATTGTTGGCAGATGACATGATAGTGAACATAGAAAATCCTATAGACCCGGCCAAAAAGCTGCTCGACATAATAAATGAATTTGGCCAAACAGCAGGATACAAAGTCAATATCCAAAAATCAAAGGCATTTTTGTATACCAACAGTGAAACAGCAGAAGCAGAAATCAAGAAAAAAATCCCATTCGATATAGCAAAAAGAAAAATAAAATACCTAGGAATAAACCTAACCAAGGAGGTAAAAGACCTATATGCAGAAAACTACACAACACTGAAGAAAGAAATCAAGGAAGACACAAACAAATGGAAGCATATACCGTGTTCGTGGATCGGAAGAATTAAGATCATCACAATGACCATACTACCCAAAGCAATTTACAGGTTCAATGCAATACCTATAAAATTACAATGGCATATTTCACAGACATAGAACAAATATTTCAAAAATTTATATGTAATCATAAACAACCCCGTATAGCGGCAGCAATTTTGAGAAAGAAGAGCAAAGCAGGAAGGATCACAATACCTGACACCAAACTGTATTACAAAGCCACTGTAATCAAAACAGCCTGGTACTGGCACAAGAACAGACACATGGACCAGTGGAATAGAACAGAGAGCCCAGAAATAAACCCAAGTTTCTACAGTTAATTAATATTCAACAAAGGGGGCAGCAACATAAAATGGAGCAAAAATAGTCTCTTCAGCAAGTGGTGCTGGGAGAATTGGACAGCTACGTGCAAAAAAATGAAACTCGAGCATCAACTTACACCATACACTAAAAGAAATTCAAGGTGGATAAAAGATTTAAATATAAGCCATGACACCATTAAAATTCTAGAGGATAACATAGGCAGGAAAATCTCAGATATTTCACGCAGCAATATTTTTACTGATACATCCCCTAAAGCAAGGGACATAAAGGAAAGAAGAAACAAATGGGATATCATCAAAATAAAAAGCTTCTGCACAGCTAAAGAAAACAGTATTAAAATAAAAACAGAACCAACTGTATGGGAAAACATATTTGACAATGATACCTCAGACAAGGGATTAATCTACAAAATATATAAAGAACTTACATGACTCTACTCTAAGAAGACAAGCAACCCAATTAAAAAATGGGCAAAGGATTTGAACAGACACTTCTCCAAGGAGGACATACAGAGGATCCAGAGACACATGAAAAGATGCTCGATATCTCTAGCTATCAGAGAGATGCTAATTAAAACTACAATGAGATACCACTTGACACCAGTCAGAATGGTCTTCATAAACAAAGCAACAAACAGCAAGTGTTGGAGAGGTTGCGTAGAAAAGGAGACCCTAGTGCACCGTTGGTGGGATTGCAGATTGGTACAACCACTATAGAAAAGAGTATGGAATTTTCTAGGAAAACTAAAAATGGACATACCTTTTGACCCAGCAATTCCACTGCTTGGATTATATCCTAAGAACCCTGAAACACCAATCCAAAAGAACCTATGCACCCCTATGTTCATAGCAGCACGATTTACAATAGCCAAGTGCTAGAAGCAATCTAGGTGCCCATCAGTTAATGAATGGTTAAAAAAACTGTGGTACATTTACACAATGGAATTCTATGCAGCAGAAAGAAAGGAGTTTCTACCCTTTGCGACAGCATGGAAGGAATTGGAGAGTATCATGCTAAGCGAAATAAGCCAGGCAGTGAAAGACAAATGCCATATGATCTCACCTTTAACAGGAAGCTAATCAACAAAACAAACAAACAAGCATAATATAAACAAAGACACTGAATTTGAGAACAGTCTGACAGTGACCAGAGCGGGAGGGGAGGTAATTTCAGGGGAAAAGGGGAACGGTTTAGAGCAACAAGTATAAAGGACTCATGGACAAAAACTATGGGGGGTGGAAATGGGAGGAAGGTGGGGAGGGCTGGAGTGGTGGGCTGGGGTAGGGTAAAAGACAGAAAACTGTACAATATCAACAATTAAAAAATACTGATTAATAAAAAAAGCAACGAGCATATTACTTCCAATATAGTCAGGCAGTTCAGAGGATGGTCTTTGGAGTCAGGCTGCCTGAATGTGTGGCCCAGCTACACCACTTATTAGGGTTGTGAACATAGGAAATTTAGTTGTCCATGCCTTATTTTCTCATCTATAAACTCATTGTATTTTCTTTATAGGGTTGTGAGATTAGAGGATAAATTAGTTAATACATGAAGAATGGTTAGAATAGGGCCTAGCATAGAATAAGCCATCAATAATAGTGTTAATTATTAATGTTACTAAGACCCTGAAGGTATTCTAGCCTTAATAACATCTTACTCTGTGGCACAGTGACTAAGAACACAACTATTTTAGTAAGACAGTCTTGGGTTTTAATCTTACTTCCACCACTTACTTGCTCTTTGGACTTGGGTAAGTTATCTAACCTACATAATCCTCAGTTTCTCCATCTGTAAAATGGGGAAAATAAAGCATAGCAGGAAATGGAAAATGGAACTTCTCTCTCCTTAACCCTCAGATGGTTTAATGATCTCAATAGTCACTTGGGCCATTCAACTGAAAAGGATACCGGCTGGCAGCAAAAACCAGAGTAAATTGGCAATTACCAAATTCCTTCATTTTATGGAAATACCTGGTTATTTGTCAGATCTTTGGCCCACTCAGTATCTCTCAATTTTCCTTTATTCCTCTAGAGTGGTGAAAACTTGAGAGGGAAGGACAATGAGGGAGAGAAACAAATCCCTGACCCTCAAAACCTCACCTGGGGCCAGGCATGGACAATGGGCTTCCTTTTCAGAGAAGATTATGTGACTTGTTGAAAAATAAAGCCAGTCCAAACAGTTGTAATGATTCTTCTCTCATGTTCCTGTATGTTCCTCAGCTGGGAAACATCATGCTTTAGAATGCAGGTTGCAAACATTTATCATTTTCACACAGCCCCTGGGCTGAGTTCGGCCCTCCACCTTGTTTTATCTAGCCCAGCACCATGTTTCTACCCCGCAGCAGTGCCAAGCTCCTTGCCCCTAGTTAAGGTGTAGTTACATTCATACAGTCCTAAAATTACAGTTGGCCCTTTGAAGGCAACTGCAAGGCTGATGTGGCCCCCAGTGAAAATGAGTTTGACACCCCTGCTTTAGAAGAAGAAAACACATGCCTTCTCCTTTTCCTTATACTTGCTATGAGAACATGCAAAAGGAACCAAATTCTCCCCTTTCCTTCAAATAATAAATACACTGAGTTTTAGGAGGATGGCATTACTTTAGCTCCATCTTGGGGCATGAAAAGAAACTAGATCCGAATGGACATATTTTCAAAGAATGATTTAATGTGCCACTGGAGAACTTGTCTCCATAGTACTGCGACCTTTATGGTCAAATCTACAGAATTACATATATAAATCCTGGAAAGAAACACCCTTGCATGTAACTGCTTCTTCAAAGTCCAAACTAATTCTCTCTCTCTTAATTTTTACTGTGGTTTCAAAGCAACTTCAAAATCATTCCTAATGTTCCATTAACTTTGCCTCCTCAGGCTCTTCTCAACTCTCTTGCCTGCACATCCTTCATCTTTAGCATTTTCACCAGGTCTGAGTAGATAGAGACAGTTAACACCTTTTGGAAGCCCTGCTTTATTTCCTACAAACACAGTCACTAACAACCAATATTTTTAATTTTCAAGAAGGAAACAAATAAAAATATATGCAGGATCCATTTTCTATTACTACATGAGAACAGTAAAATACTATAAAGTGGGTTCTCAGCATTTTAACAATAAAATCAGTGAACAATACTTTGTCACTGTAAATTCACTAACTATAATTCTTAATAGCTATATACAGGGCTCAATAGAATACAGAATAGACTATTCTGGTAGAGAGATTTCCATGAGTCAATTTCCAAAACTAATCTGGGGTGCAAGTAAAGCTTGCTGTGCTGTGGTGGAAGTAGCAAAAGCAGGCCCTGTGGGCACTAGTTTGAAGAAGAGCAAGGCATATCTGGACAGATGCTTTAAGGATGGTCACATTTGCCTGCATGGGATGGAAGAAAAGGAAATTGGTTCTTAGAAATTAAAGGTCTACCCACTCAAACCTGTGGGTCCAAAACCTTGAGAGTCAACTTACTTAAGGGTGGTTGAGGGAAGAAGATGGTGGCCAAGTAGGTCAAAGCTGAATCTACTTGCTTTAGCTCGCAACTTGGATTCTCAGCTGATCTTCCAACAAAAAACCTGAACGATCAATGGAATCTTAGCTAATATGAAGTCCTGAGCCAAGGAGTACAGAAGATGCTTCACAATGGGTGGTAAGGAGATTTTATAAGTTGAGGGGGAAATACCCTGAGGGTGGTGCCTGTACATGTGGATGGATCAAAAATTGCAGCTTTTTCATCCCTAACCTTCCAGGCAGGGTCCCCAGTCCTGAGCAGGGAGCCCACAGACCCAGGCCAGGAATGGCTTGTGAGGATGTGTAATATTGGGGAGAACCAAAATACATGCACACAGCAAGCAGCACATCATCCATAGCTGCAGTGCCAAATGCCAACTGGGAGAGTGTCAGAGAGCGAGAGAGGGATTTTATCTGCACCTGGGTCGGGAAGAGGCAGGCTGTAGCCAGCAGTGCCCATGAGAGAATTCTGGGTTTTTGGAGAGGTTGTGTAGGTGCAAAGCTGGACAGTGACTTGAAAGACTTTTTAAAAGGAGAGCTGAAGTGTGCTGCACAGGGACCCTTGTGTGCAATTGCATTGCCAACAAAGGGACAAGATTGAAAGTGCAGTTTGCTCCTACTGAGTACAGCTGGGCAGGGAGATCAGAAAATTGCACAGCAAAGAGATTTCTGGCCCAAGCTCTTCACGGATAGCAAGGCAGGGGCTATGCAAAACGGAGAGTTTAGAACTGTGTCTAGTAAGAGGGCAGTAGGCTGGGAATTAGACAGGAAAGTATTGAGCACTGAGATTATTTATAGCCAGGCAGAAGTCCCTTCCCCAGCAGAAATCAAATCTCTGGGAAGGGAAGAACTACCCAGCCCCCACCTCCTGCAGGTTTGACAGAACAGGCAGGACAGGCTCAAGGACCCCCTGAAGAGTGCATATCTACAAGAAAAAGGCAGGAACTGTATCTCTGAAAGGACAATTTTGAACTTCTCTCAGGGAGACAAAATACACTGGTTCCTAGAGGCCAGTTCCACTGAGGCCAGCAAGGCAGGGAGATCAGAAATTGGTGCAGTGTATGGTAATTGTCTTTCACTCTCTGGCTTATTTCACTTAGCATAATGCTCTCCAGATCCATCCCTGCTGTTGCAAAGGGTAGGAGTTCCTTCTTTCTTTCTGCTGTGTAGTATTCCATTATGTAAATGTACCAGTTTTTTGATCCACTTATTTCCTGATGGGCACTTAGGTTGTTTCCAGTACTTGGCTATTGCAAATTGTGCTGCTGTGAACATTGGGGTGCATAGGTTTTTTTGAATTGGTGTTTCAGGATTCTTAGGGTATAGTCCCAGCAGTGGAATTGCCAGGTCAAAGGGCAGTTCCATTTTTAGTTTTCTGAGGAAATTCCATACTGCTTTCCACAGTGGCTGCACCCATCTGCCTCCCCACCAATAGTGTACTAGGGTTTCCTTCTCTCCACAACCTTGCCAGGATTTTTTCGTTGATTTGGTTATGATGACTATTTTAACTGGTATGAAGTGGTATCTCATTGTGGTTTTAATTTGCATTTCTCTAATGGTTAGTGATGCTGAGAATCCTTTCATATGTCTCTGGGCCCTCTGTATGTCCTCCTTGGAGAAATGTCTGTTGAGGTCCTTTGCCCATTTTTTTAATTGGGTTTTTGGTCTTCCTGGAGAGGAGTTGAAGCAAGCAAAGTATAACCAGAGACATTGAAATTAAGAACAAAGAGACAGTAACCAGAGGGGAGGTGGGGGGGGATAATGATGGAAAAAGGGGGAATGGTTGTCAGGAACATGTATAAAGGACACATAGACAAAGCCAAAGGGGTGTAGGATCAAGGGTGGGAAAGTGGGGATGGCTGGGGTTTGGGGAAGTGGGGGAGGGAAATGAAAACAAATGTACTTGAACAATAAAAACTGTGAAAAACTAATTAAATTATTAAATGTAATTATGAACACAAATATTATTTAAGTATCTAGTTGAATTCAGGAAGAACCTTCAGACTTCCGGACAAGATGGAGGCGTAGGTGGACACACTGTGCCTCCTCTCACAACCAAATTAAGGACAACAAATATTTAGAAACAAGAAAACAACCAGAACTAATAGAAAATTGAACTGTACGGAAGTCCAACAACCATTCATCCAGACCAGTAAGAGGGGCAGAGTTGCAGCATGATAAAGTGGAGGTGCAGACCCGGAACGCAGGCAGCAGTGGCTGGCAGTTCCCAGGTGCACAGTCAGCAGCTGGCAGACCCCAGGCACAGGGTGGCAACTGTGCAGACCCAGTGAGGCTGCACAGGGCGGCTGGCTGACCAGGTGGTCCCATATTCCTGTGCGCAGACAATCCAGGAGAAGGGGAAGCAGCGGAAGGGACCGGAATCCAGAAGAGAGTGGAGCAGGTGCCATTGTTCCCTCTTAGACCCCGCCCCCACAAACCATCACAACTCAGCGACTGGGCTGCCCCACACTGGGGAACAACTAAGGCTCCACCCCTCACTATGTAACAGCTGCCACCAAACCAAAACCAAAACAAAACAAAACAAAAATACCAAAAATGGCTCAAAACAGAGAACAAATGAAAGCCCCAGAGCCAATTCCTCTAAGCAACGAAGAGATAGCCAACCTATCAGATGCACAGTTCAAAGCCCTGGTGATCAGGATGCTCACAGAATTGGTTGATTTTGCTCACAAATTAGATGAAAAAATGCAGGCTACAATACGTGACATGAAGGAAGACGCATGGGGAGGACAGAGATGGGAGGAAAACTGGGACTCAAATCAATGGAGTGGACCAGAAGGAAGAAACTAACAACCAAACAGAAAAGAATGAAGAAACAACAATTCAAAAAAATGAGGAGAGGCTTAGGAACCTCCAGGACATCTTTAAACATCCCAACATCCGAATTATAGGGGTCCCAGAAGGGGAAGAAGAAGAGCAACAAGTGGAAAACTTCTTTGAACAAATAATAAAGGAGAACTTCCCCAATCTGGCAAAGGAAATAGACTACCAGGAAGTCAAAGAAGCTCAGAGAGTCCCAAGGAAGTTGGACCCAAGGAGTAACACACCAAGGCACATCATAATTACATTAGCCAAGATTCAAATGAAGGAGAGAATTCTAGAAGCAGCAAGGGATAAGGGGACAGTCACCTACAAAGGAGTTCCCATCAGACTGTCAGCTGATTTCTCAAAAGAGACCTTACAGGCAAGAAGGGGCTGGAAAGAAGTATTTGAAGTCTTGAAAGGCAAGGACCTACATCCAATATTGCTATATCCAGCAAAGCTGTCATTTAGAATGGAAGGGCAGATAAGGTCAAGTTCAAGGGGTTCATCATCACCAAGCCCTTATTATATGAAATGTGAAAGGGACTTATGTAAGAAAAAGAAGATAAAAATATGACAGTGAAAAGACAGCAAACTCACAGATATTAACAACGACACCTATGACAAAAGCAAACTAAGCAAACAGCTAGAACAGGAACAGATCAACAGAAATGGAGATCATGTGGAGGGTTAGCAACAGGGGCGTGGTAGGAGGAGAGAGGGGGAAAAGGTACAGAGAATAAGTAGCATAAACAGTGGGTAGAAAATAGGGGGAGGGCAAGAATAGTGTGGGAAATGTAGAAGCTAAAGAACTTGTGACACATGGACATGAACTAAAGGGGGGAATGTGGGTGGGAGAGGGTGTGCAGGGTGGAGGGGAATGATGGGGGATAAACGGGACAACTGTAATAGCATAATCAATAAATATATTAAAAAGGAAGAATCTTCAACTGAAAATATAGTTTCTATTAATTGTAAGTATCAAAGTTTAAACATGATACATATAGTACTGTGGTTAAGGTAAATAACTGGAAACAAATATTCCAACATTTAAAGAGTACATTAACATATAAATGTAAATAATAGATAAAATTGCATATCCAAAAATTAAATTTGGTATAATTGCAATCTTGAATAAATTCACCAGGATAGCACATGTTATTTGATGACTGAAAATGTTCTAAATTTAGATGCTATGACTAAAACCATTTATTATATTTTTTAAATACATATTTTCTCATTTGAATTTATTGAAATATAAAATCTATCAGAAATTATGTTTCTCAATGAAGCCCATAAAATTATTTTAGTAACATTAAAAAAAGAAATTGGTGCAGCAATGGGTAATCAGGACCCTGCCAAACCCTGGCTCTCACACAGAACTGCCATCCACACCAAGCAGGAAAGAGTTGATTCTCTTACACATATTGGTCCCTCCCTTGAAATGAATAGCTAATTTTTCAGAAACTATACATTATTAGAAATAACATGGGGCATTCTAAGATGGGTGGCACAGGGGTGGGGGACACAACCACAGTTTTCCCAGAAGACTAAACAGAGCCTCCCAGGGGAAATGCAGGGTTCCTACCCTCCCAGTCACAAATAGAAGCCCCCTCTAGAGGCAGGTGTGGTTGGTACATGTGGTGCTGACAGAGGTTGGATGACCTACCCCTGGACCTTGGACTGATAAAAAGCCAGAGAGGGATCCAGAAGAAGACAGAAGGCAAACACCAAACTCTGCTGAGATGAATAACAACACCTCGTTCTTCCTCACTATTTGGGTTATTTTTTCTCTCTGTAACACTTCTTTGTTTTATTCAAGTGTATTCCAACTAATTCACTATTTTGGGTCTCTTATTTTTCATTTTTATTTAGATTTATGTATGTATTTTTATTTTTATTTCAAATTTCACATAGTGCCCTTCCCTTCTTCCTGCCTTTTCTTATTTTCATTGTAAATTTTATTTTCACCTCTCTTTGCCTTGTTCCTATTCCTTACTCTTACTATTTTTCCTCCCTTTATCCTCTAAAAATCACTCTTCCTTCCTTTAGTCAGCTCACAGTCCTTTTCTCTTTCTTATAATATTCTTATTTTCTTTCCACTTTTATTAATTGTGGGTTGTTTGGCGTGGATATTGCAGTTATTGCTGGTTTTTTTCAATTGCATTCCTATTTGTTTTCTTTTTTTAAATATTTTATTTATTTATTTTTAGAGAGAGGGGAAGGAAGGGAGAAAGAAGGAGAGAAACATCCATGTGTAGTTGCCTCTTACACATCCCCCACCAGGGACGTGGCCCACAACCCAGGCATATGCCCTGACTGGGAATTGAACCAGAAACCCTTTGGCTTGCAGGCTGGCACCCAGTCCTCTGAGCCATACCACACAGGGCTGTTCACTATTTTTTTAATTTAAAATCTATAGGTTACTCTCCCCTTGTATTACTCTTCTTTGTCTTCCTCTTGCCCTTGCTTAGTTGTGTCTGGAATTTTATTTTTTCCCTTTCTTTTTTTTAATATATTTTATTGATTATACTATTACAGTTGTCCCATTTCTCCCCCATCATTCCTCTCCACCCTACACACCCTCTCCCACCTACATTCCCCCCTTTAGTTCATGTCCATGTGTCATAAGTTCTTTAGCTTCTACATTTCCCATACTATTCTTGCCCTCCCCCTGTCTATTTTCTTCCCACTATCTATGCTACTCATTCTCTGTAACTTTTCCCCCTCTCTCCTCCTCCCACGCCCCTGTTGCTAACCCTCCATATGATCTCCATTTCTGTGGTTCTGTTCCTGTTCTAGCTGTTGGCTTAGTTTGCTTTTGTTTTAGGTGTGGTTCTTAATAGCTGTGAGTTTGCTGTCTTTTCACTGTCATAGTTTTATCTTCTTTTTCTTAGATAAGTCCCTTTCACATTTCATATAATAAAGGCTTGGTGATGATGAACTCCTTCAACTTGACCTTGTCTGAGAAGCACTTTATGTGTCCTTCCATTCTAAATGACAGCTTTGCTGGATAGAGCAATTTTGGATGTAGGTCTCTGCTTTTCAAGATTTCAAATATTTCTTTCCAGCCCCTTCTTGCCTGTAAGGTCTCTTTTGAGAAATCAGCTGACAGTCTGATGGGAACTCCCTTGTAGGTGACTGTCCCCTTATCCCTTGCTGCTTCTAGAATTCTCTCCTTCATTTGAATCTTGGCTAATGTAATTATGATGTGCCTTGGTGTGTTGCTCCTTGGGTCCAACTTCTTTGGGACTCTGAGCTTCTTTGACTTCCTGGTAGTCTATTTCCTTTGCCAGATTGGGGAAGTTCTCCTTTATTATTTGTTCAAAGAAGTTTTCCACTTGTTGCTCTTCTTCTTCCCCTTCTGGGACCCCTATAATTCGGATGTTGGGACGTTTAATGATGTCCCGGAGGTTCCTAAGCCTCTCCTCATTTTTTTGAATTCTTGTTTCTTCCTCATTTTCTGTTTGGTTGTCAGTTTCTTCCTTCTGGTCCACTCCATTGATTTGAGTCCCAGTTTTCCTTCCATCTCTATCAGTTCCCCATGCATCTTCCTTCATTTCACGTATTGTAGCCTGCATTTTTTCATCTAGTTTGTGAGCAAAATCAACCAATTCTGTGAGCATTTTGATGACCAGTGCTTTGAATTGTGCATCTGATAGGTTGGCTATCTCTTCGCGGCTTAGAGGAATTGGCTCTGGGGCTTTTATTTGTTTTCCGGTTTGAGCCATTTTTGGTGGGATTTTTTTTGCTGTTGTTGTTTTGGTTTTAGTCTGGTTGCGGCTATTGCGTAGTGAGGGGTGGGGCCTTAGGTGTTCCTCAGGGCGGGGCAGCCCAGTCGCCGGGTTGTGAGGCTATAGGTGGGGATGGGGTCTGAGAGGGAACAATGGTGCCTGTTCTGCTCTCTCCTGGACTTCGGCCCTTTCTGCCGCTTCCCCTTCACCTGGATTATCTGCGCACTCTGGAGTGCTGTTACGTAGTAAAGAGTGGAGCCTCTGGTGCTCCCCAGTGCGTGTCAGCCCAGTCGCTGGGTTGTGATGCTGTATGTGGGGGCATGGTCTGAGAGGGCACAATGGCGTCTGCTCCGCTCTCTCCTGGATTCAGTCCCTTCCGCCACTTCCCCTCTGCCTGGACCGTCTCGTGTGCGTGAATGTGAGACCACCTGGTCAGCCAGCCACCTTGTGCGGCCTCACTGGGTCTGCACAGTTGCCCCCCTGTGCCCAGGGTCCGCCAGCTGCTGCCTGTGGGCCCAGGGACTGCCAGCCGCCACCTGTGCACCTGGGAACTGCCTGCAGATGTTGCTTGCGTTCCCGGGTCCGTACCTCCACTTTCTCCTGCCGCGACTCTGTCCCTCTTACCAGTCTGGATGAATGGTTGTTGGACTTCCGTACAGTTCAATTTTCTATAAGTTCTGGTTGTTTTCTTGTTTCTAAATATTTGTTGTCCTTAATTTTGGTTGTGAGAGGAGGCACAGTGTGTCCGCCTACACCTCCATCTTGGCCGGAACTATTTTTTCCCTTTCTTAGCTTGGATTCTATTCCTTACTTTTATTATTTCTCCTCCTTCTATCCTCTCAGAATATCTTTTCTTTACTGTAGTCATGTCATATTCTTTTATCTTTCTTATAATATTCTCTTTCCACCTTTATTAATATTTGCTCATCTGTCATTGTTATTGACCCTGTTGTAGTATTTTTTTTAAATTTTGTTCCTATTGGTTCAATCTGAGAGATGCAAATCAATATTTTTAAAAATTTTATTTCAAACCACATAGTAAACTTCCCTTTCCTTACTCCATTGTGCCACTGCCCTTCCCTTTTTAACTTATGTTTTAAATTTTATTTTCTTTCTCTCTTCTCCTTGTTTCTATTCCCTATTCATTATTTCTCCTCCCTCTACCCTCTCAAAATCATTTCTCTCTCCTTTAGTCATCTCATATTCTTTTTTCCTATCTTATAATATTCTTTATCTCATTCCAACTTTATTAATCTTTGCTCATTTGCTGTTGATATTGCTGATGTGTAGAGGGGTATTTTTTCTGGCATGGGTTTGGTTATCTTGGTAGTACTGCTTTGTTAATCAGCACCTGTACAACACCATAAAAGATGTGGCAGGAGTTGTGACTCACAGTAAGCCAATCAGAGGGAGTTGGGAAGGAAGAAACCAACAGGTAACGAGCCATCAATAATCAAAGCCCAGGGTCAACAAGATAGCCCACACATACTGAATAAAGGGCAGAAATAGAACATCCAGATAAGGTTATCACTGAGTGCCACAGAACTCCTACCACAGGAGGCCACTCCATGAAGGCAGTTAAAGCAGAGTAATCTGAGATGCAGAAACAAAGAAAAAGGGCCACTTAAAATCAGGAGACAAAGAAATAAACCCTAATAAAAAGAAAAGGAAGAATCCCCCAAAAAAGAGCTAAATGAAATTGAGGCAAGGACTCTTGTAATTGAAGCAGTAATCAAAAACTCTCAGCAAACAAAAGCCCTGGACTGCATGGCTTCTCTGGTGAATTTTATCAACCATTTAAAGAAGAACTAACACCTATACTTCTCAATATATTCCAAGAAATTCACGAGGAGGGGAGACTCCCAAGCTCTTTTTACAAGGACAGTAGCACCCTAATTCCAAAAATAGATAGAGATACAGCAAAGAAAACAAAACTATAGGCCAATGTGTCTGATGAACACAGATGTGAAAATACTTAACAAATATTGGCAATCTAGAGTCAGCAATACACTAAAAGGATCATACATCATGATCAAGTTAGATTTATCCCAGGATGCAAGGGAGGTATAATATTCATAAATCAATAAATGTAATACACCACATAAACAAAAAAAAATCATGTGATCATATCAATAGATGCCAAAAAAGCATTTGATAATATCTAGCACTCATTTTTCATAAAAACACAGCACGGGGATGATAGAGGGAGCATACCTCAACATAATTAAGGCCATTTACAACAAACCTACTGCCAACATCACACTCAATGGGCAAAACCTAAACGCTTTCCTCTTAAGATCAGGAACAAGATACAGGTGTCTGTTCTCACCACTCTTTTTTAATCACAGTACCAGAAGTTCTTGCCACAGTGATCAGACAAAAAAAAAGATATAAAAAGTATACAAATTGGAAAACAGGAAGTAATACTGTCATTACTTGCAGATGTCATGATAGTTTACATAGAAAACCCTATAGTCTCCATCAAAAAACTGCTCAACCTAATAAGTAAATTCAGCAAAGTAGTGGGATACAAAGTCAATATTCAGAAATCAATGGCATTTTGTACACCAACAATGAGCTGTCACAAATAGAAACTAGATAAAAAATCCCATTTACTATAGCAACAGGAAAAATAAAGTACCTAGGAATAAACTTAACCAAGCAAATAAAAGACCTGTACTCAGAAAAGTATAGAACACTGAAGAAAGAAATTGAGGAAGACAAACAAATGGAAGCATATCCTGTGTTCATGGATTGGAAGAATTAACATAATTAAAAGATCTATACTGCCCAAAGCAATCTATACATTCAATGTAACCCCTATTAAAATAGCAATGACATATTTCACAGATCTAGAACAAATACTTCAAATATTTGTACACAACCAAAAATAACCCTGAATAGCCACAGCAATCTTGAGAAAGAAGAATAAAGTTGGAAGGATCACAATATGTGATATAAAATTATATTACAATGTCACTATAATTAAAACAGTCTGGTACTGGCATAAGAACAGACACATAGATCAATGGAACAGAATAGAAACCCCAAAATAAACCCATATCTCTATGGTCAATTAATAAATGATAAAGCAGGAACAAGCATACAATGGAGTAAAAATAGTGTCTTTAGTAAATGGTATTGGGAGAACTGGACTAGTAAATGCAAAAATAAAATTAAACTAAATCACCAACTTACACCATACACCAGAAGAAACTCAAAATGGATAAAAAACTTACATAGGAGTGTTCAATTCATGGGCCACAGGCTTCATGCAGTCCAGGATGGTTATGAATGAAGCCCAACACAAAATCGTAAATTTACATAAAATTTTTTTTTGCTCATCAGTTTCATTAGTGTTTCTGTATTTAATGGAGACAACTCTTCTTCTGCCAGTGTGGCACAGAGATGCCAAAACATTGGACCCCTCTGATAGGTTGTAATATTATAGAAGTCCAAGCAGAAAACATAAGCAGTAAAATTGCAGATATCCCAGATAGAAATATTTTTGCTGATATATCTCCTAGGGCACAGGTGGCAAAGACAAGGCCCATGGGCCGAATCTTGCTATCCACCTTCTTTTATCTGGCCCAGCACCTTGTTTATACCCAGAGTCAGGGCTGAGCTCCCTGCTCCTAGTTAAGGAGTAGTTACATTTATACAGTCCTAAAATTACAGTTGGCCCTCTGAAAGCAACCACAAGGCTATGTGGTCCATGCTGAAAATGAGTTTGACGCCCCTGCCCTATGGCCAGGGAAATACAAAATAAATAAATAAATAAATAAATAAAAATAAATAAAATAAAATAAAATAAAGTAAAATAAACAAATGGGACTACATCAAATTAAAAAGCTTCTGTATGGCTAAAGAAACCATTATCAAAATGAAAAGGGAACTAACCATAGGGGAGAGCATATTTGCCAACGATACATCGGACAAAGGTTTAACCTCCAAACTATATAAAGAATTCATATAACTAAACTCCAGGAAGATAAAGAATCCAATTAAAAAATGGGCAAAGGACCTGAATAGACACTTCTCCAAGGATGACATACAGAGGGCCCATAGCCATATGAATAGATGCTCATCACCCTTAGCCATCAGAGAGAAGCCCATTGAAAGCACAATGAAAAGGAAGAAGATGGTGGTGCGGTAGGAGGGAGCAGATTCCACTTCCCCCTACACATGGGAGAAAAACCTAGCCGATCTATGGAGGAACAGAGCAAACAGCCAGCAGTACCCTAGCATACATGAAAATAGGAGACCAAAAATTGTAGCAGACACTGAAAAACCAGATGGTAAGGAGAGTGCTTCAAGACAACAAGGTCCCAGGGACCAGAGCGGGGACCAGGGCAGCTGCAGCCCCAGGCTCGGCACCCACCCAGTCTCCCACAAAGTCCTTGGGAGAGAGCTGGCCAACTGCTCCCTCCCTGGCCAAACAAGGCTTGAGGAGCACCAGGAAAGACCTGGTTGCTTGAAGTCACAGAGAGGGGAATAACGACTAAGTGGCAAACACACAGGGGCTGTGAGCACCCATGGAGTCTGTGGATGCTGGTTGAGAAGAGTTGAGAGTCTCACAATGATGGGCGGTGACCTTGATAGTCACCGCTCTGGCTGGAGTATTGGGCTGTGGGAGAGGCCAGACCTTTGTATGGAGCAGCAGCCTTGAGTAGGAGGAATTTCTCAAAAAGAAAAAGTGAAAAGAAAGACACTGCTAAGTGAAATAAGCCAGGCAGTGAAAGACAAATACCATATGATCTCACCTTTAACAGGAACCTAATCAGCAAAACAAACAAACAAGCATAATATAACCAAAGACACTGAAATTGAGAACAGTCTGACAGTGACCAGAGGGGAGAGGGGAGGGAATTTCAGGGGAAAAGGGAAACGGTTTAGAACAACAAGTATAAAGGACACATGGACAAAAACTATGGGGGGTGGAAATGGGAAGGAGGTGGGGAGGGCTGGGGCAGTGGGCTGGGGGGAAGTAAAAGACAGAAAACTGTACAAGATCAACAATTAAAAAGACTGATTAAAAATAAATAAATTAATTAAAAAATATATAAGAAAGACACTGTGTGGGGAATTCTCCTGCAACAGGCACTCCAACCTCCTCCCTACCCAGCCGGGGAGCAATCCTGAGTTTGTGCATAAGGTTGCACAGAAGGCCCTGTACACCCCCATCGCACTGGGAACGGTGCACACCCGAACCCTCGGGTCCAAGGCAGTCTGGCCCAGCACAAGCGCCCACACCCCAGCCCACAGTGGTAACCCAAGGGAAAGAGCGCTCTGAGGAAGGCCTGGATCCCATACCCAAGGCACCTGGGAGAGGCGCCAGGCTAGCTCTGGGGAGAGCACATGGGAGGCTAAGTGCAGATCCAGAAGGAGAAAAGCCATACCAATTGCCCCTCACCCTGCTGCAGCCAGCAAGACCAGAAAAACTGGTTTGGCTAGTTTGAAACCAATAAGAGGGATTTTTTTGTTTGTTTTTTTTTAAGTAATTTTTATTTTTTAATTTCTATTATTTTATCTTTCGATTCCTTTTTCCTCTCTTTCCTTCTTTCTTGTTTTATTCCTTTCTTTCCAATTTTATCTCCTCTTCTTCCCTTCTGCTTCTTTTTTTAAAATACCCACAAGTGATACAGAAAAACTTGGAACTGTGAAAAGAGTTAGACCAAAAAGAGGGCATCCCAACAGCTGAGACAGTGAAACAAATTTCACTTTGCTATTTCAGAGAACTGCAACTTATTGCATATATGTGTTGTTATTTTTTCATGATTCTTACATCTTTTATTTTAATAGTATTTTTGTATTCCTCTTCTTTCTGTTTAGTCTTCTTGGCTTGGCTGGTGATATTGTATCGTTTGACAGGTTTCCCCTGTTCTCTCTTTCAGAGTGTATTGCTAATTTACTGTCCTTCACGTCACTTGTGATCCATTAGCACGCCACTCAAGGTCCTGTACTCCCTATTCTTGTTATCCAGATCACATAGATTCTGTCATATGATTGTTGCTCTAATATTATTGTAAATAATAGCTGTTCCATACAGTTGTAAATACTTCACAACACCCCTCCCAGATCTTAGCCCACTTCACAGTTTCCTGAACTCTATTACTGTAGTGGTTAACTCTATTCTCTCACACACTACACCTATTAACTATCCTTTACTCTCACCTTACCTCAGAATCTGACCTCCCACAACCTCACTGCTTTCTAGATCCAACTCACAATCCTTCCCTCCCCAACAAGAGTCTTATCTTCTTTCCATCCTTTCTAAAAAGTGGCTATTTGGGTGGAAGATCATGGTTAACACTATACATAGCCAAAGGATCTCCTATCCCTTCTCTACTGGCTGCTACTGTAAATATCATAGAATACTCTCTTACTGCCTTAAACCATTTTGCCTTCCCCCTCCAACTGATCACAAAAAAGAGTAGGTGGAAGAGGTAAACATCAGGATACCCACTGGAAGAAGAAACTCACCAACAAAGGAACCACCAACAGATAACAACAGAAGAAGGTGAAGGAGGGAGTGGGAACCACACAAACCTCAATCCAGGACCTATCTAGAAATACAACTAAATAGTGGAGAAACTACCCAGTATAAATGTTATAGAGCACACACGCACAGGGCCAAGGGGGGATACGATATACTATTACTGAAAGGAACCCCCACTAAATTCAATTGCCTGTCACCATAGGAAAGAAGTTTCTCAATGCCAGAGATTTGTGAAAAGGAAAGGGAATGTTTATTTAATGCTATACAGACTTAAAGTAGTGACCTAATGTCTTCACTAAAATATCAAAGTCCTTTTGGATACCCCCAGATGCCTACAGTGCTTTCTTCTCCCCCTGCCCTAATTTGGTGTATCGTAACTCAAGAAAAGAAGCAAACGTCCATGATTCAGGCCACTGGCACCATCAGCTGTGTCATCATCCAGGCAGGATCTCTAATTAATCCAAAGCCATGTGGCACCTTCTCATGGCCTACTGGCAAGAGTTCTTTCAACATTCTTCCAGGCAAAGTCTCTCCTGCTTCCTAAGCCACATGGCCAAGGAGTGCACCATAAATCCATGGGGTCCTCTTCTACCAAAGCTGCAGGGGTCCCCACTCTGGCCAAAACCTCATGGTTCTTCTCTCCACCAAAGCTGCAAGGGTCCGCACTCTGGCAAAGCTGTGTGCTTCTCTCTCCTCACCAAAGCTGCAGAGGTCTGCACTCTGGTGAAACCACATGGATCTCTCCGAATGGCTGCCATGACTGGATTTAAATCCCTGTGCCCATCTTTCTCTTTACCCCTATTTCAGACTCCTCCTATAATCAGTTACACCTGCCAGCATTCCTGTACTATTCCAAGTTTACTGGGCTGCCATTGTGAGTCTGGGCAGGTATGGCTTCATGTCATGGAGGCAATTTTCTCCAAGCTCTCATGCAAGTGCTGTATCCTGGGGGGGCCTGCCCACCAGTTACATCTTGCAGGGGGTGAGTCCCTTTCCATCCCCCATGCTCAGAGCACAGCCACAGATACGTAACATATCTATGCAAACAGACAAAGGTTATAGATATGTTAAACGACCATGCCATAGATTAGCTGCAAAGCTGTAACTGCACAAAAGAGCTCTGCATGTTCCTGCTCCATATGGTCCTTCCCCCAACTCACACATGTTGAGGGGAAGGGGTGAGGACATCTTATCTGCCTTTCTAATATTTCCTAGATACCTTGAGTTCTGGACACTTTCCAAGCCCCTATTTGGGGCTCCCCTTTTCGCTGCACCCTGTGTCACAAACAAATACACAAGAGCAAGTGAGAATCCTCAAAACCTTGTACACATGGAAGAACCAGTTTCAACACAACCTGCCCTCGCCAGCACAACAAAATACAAGAGGTGATGCACAGAATGACCCTCAGTTAAGCAACTGGTGGGAAGGACCCACCAAAGAAAGACCCAACAACAATCAAAACCCAAAGACAAACACAGACCCAACTTAAATGACAGCCCAAGACCAGTGATATTGGGAGATCAAGGAGACTGCACCACTGAATCTCACAGGTATTGTACCACAGAAGTTCACACCATAAATACAAGGAGCCAGAGCAGATCAATTTAAAAAGAAGAGGCTAACAACAAGAGTCTTACAAACAATGGAAAGAAAAAGAAACAATCCCCAAATGAAAGTAAAGGAGGAAGCCTCTGAAAGAATGCTAAATGAAATAGAGGCAACTCAACTATCAGATAGTGAGTTCAAAGCAATGGTTATCAGGAAGTTTAATGAGCTCACAATGAGCTACCAGAAAATACAGGGAAGCTACAATGAACTCACTGCAAAGTATACCAACATGAAAAAGGAAATAGAAACCATCACCAAGGGCCAAGAGGAAATGAAGTTTACAATTTCCGAGCTGAAGAACACAGTAGAAGGAACGAAAAGCAGAATCGATGAAGCAGAAGATCGGATCAGTGAGTTGGAGGACAAAGTAGGAAAAAAAAATCCAGAAAGAGCAAGAAAAGGAAAAGAGGCTCAGAAGGAATAAAGAGGGATTAAGAGAAATGCAAGACAATATGAAACATAATAATATCCATATAATAGGGATCCCAGAAGGAGAAGAACAGCAAGGGATAGAACAACTGCTTGAAAAAGTAATGATGGAAAAATTCCCTAATTGGATGAGAGAAAAAGTCACACAAATGCAGGAAACACAGAGAGTGCCAATCAACAAGAACCCAAATAGGCCCACGTTAAGACACATCATAACTAAAATGGCAAAATTCCAACACAAACAGTGAATGTTAAAGGAAGCCAGGGAGAAACAGGAAGTAAAATACAAGGAAGCCCTGATAAGGTTAGCGGATGACTTCTCAATGGAAAAAAAATCCAAGCCAGAAGAGAATGGCAAGAAATATTCCAAGTAATGACAACCAGAGGCCTGCAACCAAGTCCACTTTACCCAGAAAGGCCCTCAATCAAGATTGAAGGCCAAATAAGGAGCTTCCCAGAAAAAAAAAAAAAAAAAAAAGAAGTCTAAAAAAATACTTCCACCAACCAGCTCTGCAAGAGATACTAAAGAAACTGCAGGAAGGGAAGGGAAGGGAAGGGAAGGGAAGGGAAGGGGAGGGGAGGGGAGGGGAGGGGAGGGAAGGGGAGGGGAGGGGAGGGGAGGGGAGGGGAGGGGAGGGGAAGGAAAGGAACAGAGAGAGAGAGAGAGAGAGGGAGGGCGGGAGAGGCGGGGGGGAGAGAGAGAGAGAGAGAGAGAGAAGTAGGAAAATGGCAATGAACAAGTACCTATCAATAATAACCCTAAACATAAATGGATTAAATGCTCCAATCAAAAGACATAGAATATGCCCTGGCTGGTGTAGCTCAGTGGATTGAGCGTGGGCCTGCAAACCCAAGGATCGCGGTTCAATTCCCAGTCAGGGCACATGCCTGGGTTGCAGGCCAGTTCCCAGCATGGGGCACACAAGAGGCAACCATACATTGATATTTCTCTTCCTCTCCCTCTCTCCTACCCTTCCCCTCTAAAGATAAATAAATAAAAATCTTAAAAAAAAAAAGACATAGAATAGCTGAATGAATAAGACATATGCTGCCTACAAGAGACACACCTCAGGATGAAAGACCTACACAGACTGAAAGTAAAGGGCTGGAAATAAATTTTCCAAGCGCACAGACAGGAAAAAAAAGCCGGGGTAGCAAGACTCATATCAGACGAAACAGACTTCAAAAGAAGGGCCATAAAGAGAGACCCAGAAGGTGACTTCATAATACTCAAGAAAATAATCCATCAAGAAGACATAAACATTGTAAATATATATGCACCCAACACAAGAGCACCCAAATACATAAAAAAAAAAAAAAAAAGCTTAGAGGACTTCAAGAAAGATATTGACAACACTGTCAAAAATGGACAGATCTTCCAAAAAATATATCAACAAAGATATTGTGGCATTGAACAATACTCTAGAGGAAATGAACTTAACTGATATATATATTTATAGAGCCCTTCATCCCAAAGAAGCTAAATACACATTCATTTTAAATTCACATGGAACATTTTCAAAGATAGACCACATGATAGGACTCAAAACAAGCTTCAACTAATTCAAGAAAGTTGAAATCATTCCAAGCATTTTCTCTGACCACAAGGGACTGATACTACAAGCCAACCCCAAGGAAAAAAACACAAAACACTCAAAATCATGGAGATTGAATAGCATGCTATTAAACAATGAATGGGTCAAGAAAGAAATTAGGGAAGAAATCAAAAAGTTTCTGGAAACAAACAAAAATGAACTCACAACAATCCAAAACTTATGGGACACAATGAAGGCAGTCCTCGGAGGGGAGTTCATAGTGATACAGGCCTACCTAAAGAAGATAGAAACATTTCAAACAAACAACCTAACCCTACGCCTACAAGAACTTGAATGCCAACAACAAAGACAGCCCAGAGCAAGTAGAAGGAAGGAAATAACCAAGATCAGAGCAGAATTAAAGAAAATGAAGACTAAAAAGCACAATTCTAAGAATCAATGAATCTAGCGGCTAGTTCTTTGAAAAGACAAACAAAATCGACAAGCTTTTAAGCAGGGACATCAAGAAAAAAAGAGAGAGGACTCAAATAAACAAAATCAGAAATGAAAGAAGAGATTACAACTGACACCGCAGAAATACAAAGGATTGTAAAAAATTACTATCAAGAGCTACATGCCAAGAAATTTGAAAACCTAGGTGAAATGGACAAGTTTCTAAAAAAATATAATCTTCCAAAACTCAAAGAAAAAGAAGCAGAAAGCCTAAATAGGCCAATAACAGCCTGTTAAACTGAAGCAGTAATCAAAAAATTCCTGACACAGAAAAGCCCTGGACCAGATGGTTTCACAGGAGAATTCTACAAAGCATTTAGGGAAGAGCTAACCCCTCTCCTGGACACACTCTTCAAAAAAAAAAACCAAAATGATGGAAGACTCCCCAACTCTTTTTATGAAGCCAGCATCATCCTACCCCCAAAACCAGATAAAGACAAAACAAAGAACAAAAACTTCAGGCCAATATTGCTGATGAACATAGATGGTAAAATCTTCAACAAAATATTGGCAAACTGCATTCAACAATACACTAAAAAGATCATACACCATGACCAAGTGGGATTCATCCCAGGGATGCAAGGATGGTTCAAAATTTGCAAATCAGTAAATGTAATTCATTACATAAACAAAATCAAAGACAAAAAACACATGATCATATCAATACATGCAGAAAAATCATTTGATAAGGTACAGCATCCATTTATGATAAAAACACTCAGTAAAGTGGGAATAGGGGGACCATTCCTCAACATAATAAAGGCCATACATGACAGACCTACAGCAAACATCATACTCAATAGGCAAAAACTAAAATCTTTTCCACTAAGATCAGGAACAAGACAAGGCTGTCCACTTTCACCACTTCTATTCAATATATTGAAAGTTTTAGCCACAGCATTCAGACCAGAAACAGAAATAAAAGGCATCCAAATTGGAAAGGAGAAAACAAAACTGTCATTGTTTGCAGATTACATGACAGTGTACCTAGAAAATCCTATAGAGTCCACCAAAAACTGCTTGACCTAATAAATGAATTAGGTAAAACAGTGGGGTACAAAGTCAATATCCAGAAATCAAAGGCATTTTTGTATACCAACAATGAAACAGTAGAAGCAGAAATCAAGAAAACAATCCCATTCCATACAGCAAAAAGAAAATAAAAAACCTAGGAATAATTCTAACAAAGGAGGTAAAAGACCAGAATTCAGAAAACTACACAACACTGAAGAAAGAAATCAAGGAAGACACAAACAAATGGAAACATATACTGTGTTCATGGATTGGAAGAATTAACATCATCAAAATGTCAATACTGCCCAAAGGAATTTAGAGATGGAATGCAATACCTACTAAAGTACCAATAGCATATTTCACAGATATAGAACAAATATTTCAAAAATTTATATGGAACCATAAACAACCCTGAATAGCTTCTGCAGTTTTGAGAAAGAAAAGCAAAGTAGGGGGGATCACAATACCTGAAACCAAATTGTATTACCTGACCACTGTAATCAACGCAGACTGGTACTGGCATAAAAACAGGCAAGTGGACCAGTGGAACAGAACGGGAAGCCCAGAAATGAACCCGAGTTCAATGGCCAATTAATATTCAACAGAGGGGGCAGCAACATATAATGGAGTAAAAACAGCCTCTTCAACAAATGGTGTTGGAAGAACTGGACAGCTATGTGCAAAGAAAAGACACTCGAGCACCAGCTTACACCATACACAAAAATAAATTCAAGGTGGATAAAATATTTAAATGCAAGCCGTGAAATCATTAAAGCCCTGGAGGAGAACATAGGCAGGAATATGTTAGATATTTCACACAGCAACATTTTTACTGATATGTCCCCTAGATAAAGGGACATAAGGAAAAGAATAAGCAAATGGGATCTCATCAAAATAAAAAGCATATGCACTGCTAAAGAAAATAGCATTAAAATAAAAAGAGAACCATCTGTATGGGAAAACATATTTGACAATGATACCTCAGACAAGGGTTTCATCTCCAAAATAGATAAAGAACTTACACGACTCCACTCTAAGAATACAAGCAACCCAATTAAAAAATGGGCAAAGGACTTGAACAGAGACTTCTCCAAGGAGGACATACGGAGGATCCAGAGACACATGAAAAGATGCTCAGTATCGCTAGCTATCAGAGAGAATCAAATAGAAACCACAATGAGATACCACTTCACACCACTCAGAATTGCCATCATAAACAAAGCAACAAACAGCAAGTGTTGGAGAGGTTGTGGAGAAAAGGGGACCCTAGTGCACTGTTGGTGGGAGTGTAGACTGGTACAACCACTATGGAAAACAGTATGGAATTTTCTAAGAAAACTAAAAATGGACATACCTTTTGACTCAGCAATTCCAGTGCTACAATTATATCGTTAAGAACCCTCAAACAACAATAGCCAAGTGTTGGAAGCAACCTAGATGCCCATCAGTAAATGAATGGATCAAAAAACTGTGGTACATTTACACAATGGAATTCTATGCAGCAGAAAGAAAGAAGGAGCTCATACCCTTTGCAACTGCATGGATGGAACTTGAGAGCATCATGTTAAGCGAAGTAAGCCAGGCAGTGAAAGACAAATACCATATGATCTCACCTTTAACAGGAACCTAATCAACAAAACAAACAAACAAGCATAATATAACCAAAGACACAGAAATTGAGAACAGGCTGAAAGTCACCAGAGGGGAGAGGGGAGGGAATTTCAAGGGAAAAGGGGAAGGAACAAGTATAAAGGACACATGGACAAAAACTATGGGGGGGTGGAAATGGGAGGGAGGAAGGGAGGGCTAGGGTGGTGGGTTCGGGTGAGAATAAAAGATGGAAAACTGTACAAGATCAACAACTAAAATAAAAATTTTAAAAAAAGGAACCCGAAACACCAATCCAAACGAACCTATGCATCCCAATGTTTATAGCAGCACAATTTACAATAGCCAAGTGTTGGAAGCAACTTAGGTGCCCATCAGTAAATTAATGAATAAAAAAACTATGGTATATTTACACAATGGAATTCTATGCAGCAGAAAGAAAGGAGCTCTTACCCTTTGGGACAGCATGGATGGAACTGGAAAGCATTATGCTAAGTGAAATAAGTCAGGTGGTGAAAGAGAAATACCATATTATCTCACCTTTAAGAGGAACGTAAACAACAAAACAAACAAGCAAAATATAACCAAAGACACTGAAATAGAGAACAGTCTCACAATGACCAAAGGGGAGAGGGGAGGGAATTTCAGGGACAAAGGGCAAGGGTTTACAGGTCCAATTATAAAGGACACATGGACAAAAACTATTTGGGGGGTGGAAATGGGAAGGAGGTGGGGAGGACTGGGGGTGTGGGCTGGGATGGGAGTAAAAGACAGTAAACTGTACTTAGACAACAATTTAAATTTTTTAATCAGTATTTTTTTCCTTTTTTAAAATATATTTTATTGATTATGCTATTACAGTTGTCCCATTTCTCCCCCATCATTCCCCTCCACCCTACCCACACTGAAATTGAGAACAGTCTGACAGTGACCAGAGAGGGAAGGGAGGGAATTTCAGGGGAAAGGGGAATGGTTTAGAGCAACAAGTATAAAGGACTCATGGACAAAAACTATAGGGAGTGGAAATGGGAGGAAGGTGAGGAGGGCTGGGGTGGTGGGCTGCTGGCAGAGTAAAAGACAGAAAACTGTACAATATCAACAATTTAAAAATACTGATTAATTTGATATTGTACAGTTTTCTCTCTTTTACCCCGCCAGCAGCCCACCACCCCAGCCCTCCCCACCTTCCTCCCATTTCCACCCCCCATAGTTTTTGTCCATGAGTCCTTTATACTTGTTGCTCTAAACCATTCCCTTTCCCCTGAAATTCCCTCCCTTCCCTCTCTGGTCACTGTCAGACTGTTCTCAATTTCAGTGTCTTTGTTTATATTATGCTTGTTTGTTTGTTTTGTTGATTAGCTTCTTGTTAAAGGTGAGATCATATGGTATTTGTCTTTTACTGCCTGGCTTATTTCGCTTAGCATGATGTTCTCCAATTCCATCCATGCTGTTGCAAAGCATAAGACCTCCTTCTTTCTTTCTGCTGCATAGAATTCCATTGTGTAAATGTACCACAGTTTTTTGATCCATTCATTAACTGATGGGCACCTAGGTTGCTTCCAGCACTTGGCTATTGTAAATTGTGCTGCTATGAACAAAGGGTGCATAGTTTCTTTTGGATTGGTGTTTCAGGGTTCTTAGGATATAATCCAAGCAGTGGAATTGCTGGGTCAAAAGGTATGTCCATTTTTAGTTTTCTTAGAAATTCCATACTGTTTTCCATAGTGGTTGTACCAATCTGCAATCCCACCAACAGTGCACTAGGGTCCCTTTTCTCCACATCCTCTCCAACACTTGTTTATTGCTTTGTTTATGAAGGACATTCTGACTGGTGTCAAGTGGTACCTCATTGTGGTTTTAATTTGCATCTCTCTGATAGCTAGAGATATCGAGCATCTTTTCATGTGTCTCTGGATCCTCTGTATGTCCTCCTTGGAGAAGTGTCTGTTCAAATCCTTTGCCCATTTTTAATTGGGTTGCTTGTCTTCTTAGAGTAGAGCCTTGTGAGTTCTTTATATATTTTGGAGATTAATCCCTTGTCTGAGGTATCATTGTCAAATATGTTTTCCCATACAGTTGGTTCTCTTTTTATTTTAATACTGTTTTCTTTAGCTGTGCAGAAGCTTTTTATTTTGATGAGATCCCATTTCTTTCTTCTTTCCTTTATGTCCCTTGCTCTAGGGGATATATCAGTAAAAATATTGCTGAGTGAAATATCTGAGATTTTCCTGCCTATGTTATCCTCTAGAATTTTAATGGTGTCATGGCTTATATTTAAATCTTTTATCCACCTTGAATTTCTTTTTGTGTATGCTGTAAGTTGGTGCTCGAGTTTCATTTTTTTGCACGTAGCTGTCCAATTCTCCCAGCACCACTTGTTGAAGAGGCTATTTTGCTCCATTTTATGTTGCTGCCCCCATTGTTGAATATTAATTAACTGTAGAAACTTGGGTTTATTTCTGGGCTCTCTGTTCTATTCCACTGGTCCATGTGTCTGTTCTTGTGCCAGTACCAGGCTGTTTTGATTACAGTGGCTTCGTAATACAGTTTGGTATCAGGTATTGTAATCCTTCCTGCTTTGCTCTTCTTTCTCAAAATTGCTGCCGCTGTCCGGGGTCATTTATGATTCCATATAAATTTTTGAAATGTTTGTTCTATGTCTGTGAAATATTCCATTGGAACTTTAATAGGTATTGCATTGAATCTGTAAATTGCTTTGGGTAGTATGGACATTTTGATGATCTTAATTCTTCCGATCCATGAACACGGTATATGCTTCCATTTGTTTGTGTCTTCCTTGATTTCTTTCTTCAGTGTTGTGTAGTTTTCTGCATACAGGTCTTTTACCTCCTTGGTTAGGTTTATTCCTAGGTATTTTATTTTTCTTTTTGCTATATCGAATGGGATTTTTTTCTTGATTTCTGCTTCTGCTGTTTCATTGATGGTATACAAAAATGCCTTTGATTTTTGGATATTGACTTTGTATCCGGCTGTTTGGCCAAATTCATTTATTATGTCGAGAAGCCTTTTGGCCGAGTCTATAGCACTTTCTATGTACACTATCATGTCATCTGCAAACAATGATAGTTTTGTTTCCTCCTTTCCAATTTGGATGCCTTTTATTTCCTTTTCTTGTCTAATTGCTGTGGCTAAGACTTCCAATACTATATTGAATAGAAGTGGTGAAAGTGGACAGCCTTGTCTTGTTCCTGATCTTAGTGGGAAAGATTTCAGTTTTTGCCCATTGAGTATGATGTTGGCTGTAGGTCTCTCATATATGGCCTTTATTATGCTGATGAATGCTCCCTCTATTCCCACTTTGCTGAGTGTTTTTATCATAAATGGGTGTTGTACTTTATCAAAAGCTTTTTCCTCATCTATTGATAGGATCATGTGATTTTTGTCTTTGCTTTTGTTTATGTGGTGTATTACATTTACTGATTTGCGAATGTTGAACCATCCTTGCATCCCTGGGATGAATCCCACTTGGTCATAGTGTATGATCCTTTTAATGTATTGTTGGATGCGGTTTGCCAATATTTTGTTGAGGATTTCAGCATCTATATTCATCAGTGATAATGGCCTGAAGTTCTCCTTCTTTGTTGTGTCTTTATCTGGCTTTGGGATTAGGATGGTGCTGGCTTCATAAAAAGAGTTTGAGAGTCTTCCATCATTTTGGATTTTTTGGAATAGTCTGTGAAGGATAGGGGTTAGCTCTTCCTTAAATGTTTTGTAGAATTCTCCTGTGAAACCATCTGGTCCAGGGCTTTTGTGTGTCGGAATTTTTTGATTACTGCTTTAATTTCATCAGCTGTTATTGGTCTGTTCACGCTTTCTGCTTCTTTTTCTTTGAGTTTTGGGAGATTATATTTTTCTAGAAACTTGTCCATTTCACCTAGGTTTCCAAATTTCTTGGCATACAGTTCTTTGTAGTAATTTCTTACAATCCTTTGTATTTCTGTGGTGTCAGTCGTAATCTCTCCTCTTTCATTTCTGATTGTGTTTATTTGAGTCCTCTCTCTTTTTTTCTTGATGAGCCTGCTTAAAGGCTTGTCGATTTTGTTGATCTTTTCAAAGAACCAGCTCCTGGATTCATTGAGCCTTAGGATTGTGCTTTTAGCCTTTATGTCATTTAATTCTGCTCTGATCTTGGTTATTTCCTTCCTTCTACTTACCCTGGGCTGTCTTTGTTGTTGTTCCTCGAGTTCTTGTAGGCGTAGGGTTAAGTCGTTTGTTAGAAATGTTTCTGTCTTCTTTAGGTAGGCCTATATTGCTATGAACTTCCCTCTGAGGACTGCCTTCATTGTTTTCCATAAGTTTTGGGTTGTTGTGAGTTCATTTTCATTTGTTTCCAGAAACTGTTTGATTTCCTCCCTAATTTCATTCTTGACCCATTCATTGTTTAATAGCATGCTATTCAATCTCCATGATTTTGATGGTTTGGGGATTTTCCCCATCAAGTCGGTTTCTAGTTTCAGTTCCTTGTGGTCGGAGAAAATGCCAATTTAAATTTTTAAAAAAGGAAAGCACAATGAGATATTACCTTACTCCTGTCATAATGGCGATCATTAGTAAATCAACAACAACAAAAAAAAAAAAAAAAAAACAAGTTCTGGCAAAGGATGTGTAGGTAGTGGCATCCTGGTGCACTGTTGGTGGGAATGCTCACTGATGCAACCACTGAGGAAAACAGTATGGAATTTCCTCAAAAAATCAAAAATGCAACTACCTTTTGACCTAGTTATTTCACTGCTAGGAATATAGCCTAAAAATCCTACAACACCAATTCAAAAGAACCTATGCACCCCAATGTTCATAGCAGCATTGTTCACAGTAGCTAAGTGCTGGAAACAGCCTACATGCCCATCAGTAGATGATTGAATCAAAAACCTGTGGTACATTTTCACAATGGAATACTACATAGCAGAAAGAAAGAAGGAACTCCTAATTTTTGTGACAGCATGAATGGAATTGGAGAGTATTATTCTAAGTGAAATAAGCCAGGGGGTAAAAGATAAATACCACATGACCTCACTTATAAGTGATATCTAATGAACAAAATAAACTAATGAGCAACATACAACCAGAGACATGGAAACATGGAACAGACTGACATTGGCCAGAGGGGAGGAGGGGTAAATAATGGTGGAAAGAGGGGAAAGGACTAGTCAAAGAACATGGATGAATGACCCATGGACATGGACAACAGTGTGGGTATTGACTATGGGAGGGGGGAATGAGCTGGGCCAAAGAGGGGAAAATTGAGACAACTGTAATAGAATAACAACAAAAAGGAATAAAAACAAATAAAAGGCATTCAAATTGGAGAGGAAGAAGTGAAACTCATTATTTGCAGATGACTTAATACTGTATATAGAGATCCCTAAAGATTCTACCAAAAAAAAAAAAAAAAAAAACTAGAACTGATAAATGAATTCAATAATGTAGCAGGATACAAAATAAATATCCAGAAATCCCTTGCATCTGTATACCCCAATAATGAAATATCAGAAAGGGAAACTAAGTAAACGATCCCATTTACAATTGGATAAAAAATAAAATACAACATTGAATAAAATACAACAAGAATAAATTTAACCAATGTTGTAAGAGACCTGTACTCAGAAAATTATAAGATACTGAATAAAGAAACTGAAGAAGATACAAATAAGTGGAAGCATATATCATGTTCATGGATAGGAAGAATTAAGATCATTAAAATGTCTATACTACCCAGAGGAACTTATAGGTTCAAAAAAATTACCATCAAGATACCAATGATGTATTTCACAGAATTAGAACAAATATTCCAAAATGTATATGGGACAACAGTAGATTTTGAATAGCCACAGCAATCCTGAGAAATAACGAAGTTGGAGGAATCACGCTATGTGATATCAAACTATACTACAAGAGCACGGCAATCAATACAGCCTGGTACTGGCATAAAAACAGACATATACATCAATAGAACAGAAGAGAGGGGCCAAAAATAAACCAACATCTACAAAGTCAATTAATATTTCATGAAAGAGGCAAAAATATACAATGTGGTAAAAACAGTCTATTCAATAAATGGTGTTGGGAATATTTGTCAGATATGTGTAAAAAATAAAAAAAGAAACTAGACCATCTTGTTACACCATACAAAATAATAAATTCAAAATGGATTGTACATTTAAATGGTAGACTTAAAACCATAAAAATTCTAGAAGAAAGCATAGGCAGTAAAATCTTAGACATTTCTTATAGCAGTGTTTTTTTTTTTTTCTCTGATATATTACCTAGGGCAAGGGAAACAATAGAAAAAATAACAAAAGAGACTATGTCAAACTAACAAGTTTTTGCAAAGGGGTTAATATCCAAAATTTGTAAAGAACTTATACAACTCAACAACAAAAAAATCCAATTAAAATATGGGCAGAGGACCTGAATAGACACTTCTGCAAAGAGGACACACAAATAGCCAGCCAATAGGCATATGAAAAGATGCTCAACATCACTAATCATCAGAGAAATGCAAATTAAAACCACAGTGAGATATTACCTCACACCAGTCAGAATGGCTATCATCAATAAGTCAACAAACAAGTGTTGGTGAGGATGTGGAGACAGTGGAACCCTTTTGTACTGTTGGTGGGAATACAGACTGGTGCAGCCACTGTGGAAAGCAGTATGGAGTTATCTAAAAAATTTAAAAATGAAACTGTCTTTTGACCCAGTGATTCCACTTCTGGGAATATATCCAAAGAAACCTGAAACACTACTTTGAAAAAATATATGCACCCTTCTGTTCATTGCAGCATTATTTACAATAGCCAAGATTTTGAATCATCCCAAGTGCCCATCAGATGAGTGGGAAAAATATGGTGGTATATATATGCTGGAATATTACTCAGCCTTAAAAAAGAAGAAAATCTTATCATTTGCGACAGCACTGTGGGCATGAGACTATTATGCTAAGGAAAATAAGCCAGTCAGAGAAAGACAAATACCATGCAATCTCATGTACATGTGGAATCTAATGAACAAACTGATCTAACAAGCCAAACAGACAGACTCATAGATACAGAGAAGAAACTGACAGCTGTCAGAAGGGAAGAGGTTTTGGGGGCTGGGTTAAACGTGAAGGTATTCAAAAAAAGAGAGTCATAGATACAGACAACAGTATGGTGAATACTAGAGGAAAAGGGAGTGGGGGAGGCAGAAGAGGGTAAAGGGGTAATAAATGTTAATGCAAGGAGACCTAACTTTCAGTGATGAATGCACAATAAAATGTACAGATAATGTATTATGGAATTGTACACCTAAAACCTGTATAATTTTATTAACCAAGGTCACCTCAATAAATTCAATAAAAATTTAAAATCAAGAATAGCTGTCATAACAACATTCATTTATTGAATATCTACTTTAGCACATATAGGATCTGGGATAATAACATGTGTTATTGAGTTTTATACACAGCTCTATGAGATAGGCACTATTATTATCTCCTTCCTTGATAAGGAAACTAGATGCAGTGAAAAAAACACATCCTGACCAAGGTAATACAGTTAGTATAAAGTAATGGAGGTTAAGGGGTTGCTTAAATTCTAGACAGTTTCACTCTATAGTCTACTTTTTTATGTTTTCAAGGAACATAAAATGTTTTTAAAATAGTTTATTTATTTTTTAGAGAGAGGAAAAGCAGGAGAGAGAAACATCAATGTGAGAGAGAAACATTGATCTATTGCCTCTTGCACATCCCACTCTGGGGACCTGGCCTGCAACTGCAGCCTGTGCCCTGACCCAGAATCAAACCAGAAACCTTTAGGTTCACAGGCCAGCAGTCTTGCCACTGAGCCATACCAGCTAGGGCAAAGAACATACATGTTTTAAAAGCACATACCATAATGTCTTTCACACAGTAGATGTAGTATATGTTAATTCTCTTATGGTCTTACTGGAAACAGGAAATATTTTGACAACCATAAATCAGGGAGGTATTGAAAAGAGAACTCAAATACTTAAACACAAATCAAATCATATTGAGAGGCAAACACAAAGTTAATAGTACTATTCTTAACCACCTTTCCTACTTCTCACTCTCCTTAGCATCCTCCTTTTACTCTTGAAAATCATCCAGTTTGATCTTCAAGTCAATGTACTAAAGCTGGCTGTCTTCCTGCCTTAGGACTTCATCCAAATGTACTCCCACACAAGCCAAGTGTCTACTCCCTCCTCTATTTTATTAAAGGCTACACTGATGATCTAAACAGAATGGGAAAATTATGTTTGGAAAGTGGATGACATGCCTGGATACAGTTGGTTAAGGCAGAACTTGTTTGTCTGCAGAAGTTTTCTGTGGCTCCCTCTAATAAAAGAGTGAATCCTGCTTCCTAGCCTCTCAGGATAGAGTCGGTAATAAAATTGCATTTTGTTGCATTTTATACTTTTCAAAGAACTTGTGCAAGTGTTATCTCAGGTGATATTCACAAGAAACTTGTGAACTAGGCAAAACACTCATTAAGTATTTTATGTCCTACTATGTTCCAGGCCTTGTGCTAGCTAGGCCTTGGCTTAAGCATATAAACAAAGTTAACTCCTAGTCATCTTCCCAATCTCAACATAAATGCCATTTGTTTCAGAGAACTTTGCTTCCCTGCCTCCCCCTTACTCTCATCATATCCTGGTTGTATCCATCATAGGACTTACCACAATTTAAATATAGATTTATGTGTTTATTGGCTGGTTTCCCTACCTGCACTGTAAGCTTCAAGACGGTTAAGACCATCCAGTTCCCCACTGCATCCCCACACATAGCACAGTGGACAAGAGTTCACAGTCTGATAAAGAGAAACAGACAAGTACATACATAAACATAAAAACATAATAAATAAGTGTTAATGCATTGGAAAATGTCTGTTTAGAGTACAGGAGGAATAAATTCTATTTCTATGCATCAGTAAAAGCTTCCCTGATGGGGCTACCTTTCAGCTGAATGATGAAAGATTATAAGGGAACAGATATTGTAAATACTCTCCAAAAAAGAATGCAACATAGACAATAGCTTGGAGGCATAAAACGGGATGCCACATTCTAGGGACTGTAACTATACTGGTCATTTCTAGAGCATGTAAGAACGAAGTAAAGGGTATGAGTTGGTAAGAGATGAGCTTGAAGAAGTACACAGGAGCTAGGTTAGCAAAAGGACCTTGAATGCTGTACTACTCAATTTGAACTTTATTCCATTCACAGTAACAATAGCTACTGTTCATTGACTACTTCCATTCACAGTAATAATAGCTACCATTTATTGACTACTTTTAAAAAACCATTATAGAAAATTTTACACATATATAAAAAAAAGAAAATAATATAACAAACTTCCATGTACCCATTATCCAGCTTCACCACTGTAGAAGAGCACAGGATGGGAGATACTTTTGCAGTTATATTTGTAAAATAAAATCTATCACACCAATCTTATTGCACCTATACTACCCTTCTCACCCTCCCCACTGCCATGAACTACTGGGAAGTAAATTCCAGATGTCACATTTTCATCACCAATAATTTCTGCATATAAGCACTCATTTAATCCTCACCCTGCCCCTACGAAGGTGGAAATTTTTATTGCCATTTTATGAATTAACAAACTGAAACCAAGAGAAGTCTGAATCACTTATCAAAAATCATGAAATTAGTAGGTGATTCAGGCAATACTTGACCCTAATATGTTTGATTCTAGGGCCTATGCCCTTTCTGTTTCACTATTTCATAATAGGACACCTCTGAGGGATTTTAGATAGGGAAATGATGTAACCAGCTTGGCCAACTGAAAAGATCTTCCTAGTCATAATGTAGAAGGTAGACTGGAAAGGGCCTTAGTTGAGACAAAGAAAGCAGCTAAGAGGCTAATTAGTCTAGGCCACTGCTTCTCAAATTTTAATGTTCATATGAGTCACCTAAAGATTTTGTTAAAATGCAGATTCTGCTTTGGTAGATCTTGGGTAGGGCCCAAGATTCTGAACATCTAGCAAGCTGCTGCTTGGCTGCAGATCATATTTTGATTAGCAAGGGCCTAGGCTAAGGATGAGGGCCTGAACTGAAGAAGTAATACTGGAAAAAAGAGATAGCAGGAAAAAAAGAAGGTAGGATCTATAGAAATTGTTTATCAACAGGTAAATCATTTCCATTTTCCATTTGATTCACAGGGAGAGTTAAGGTAGCTCACAAAATTATATACCTAGGTAACAATTAAAGCTATGACCAGAATCCAAAACTACCGATTACTCATCCCACTTATTGGCCACTCAAAGGAAGTCACACAAAACAGTTACAAAGCATTAGTGTTCCAAGTAAAATCAAACAATGAAAATCTTTTACTCTTAAATTTTATGCAAAATTTAGTTCACATTCCTTCCATCTTAAATTTATCTTTCTTTAAATGATGTGTTTAATAATATTAAGTTAAATATAGAAGCATTGTATGGTGTTCAGTTAAGAGTACTATGATGCTCTATGATACTATGAGTTATGTTACTGAGTCACAGAGCACTTCTATCTTGAGTTTGATTGAGGGAAGACTTTACAGACAGGGTGAGATTTGACTTAAATCTTACAAGATAGGAAGGATCTAAACAAGATGAAAGGAATGCATTTGCAGGGGTAGAATGGTGGGAATAAGATACAGAGGCAGGAAAATACATACTGTGAACTGCACATATGATTTACATGGTAAGTCTTTGCTCACTCTTCCAAAAATATCAGTTATCACAAAAAGGGGCTACAGGTGGCTTTTTCTGCACTAGTTGTTTGGGAAAGAAGAATTCCTATTGCAATAGAATGCCTACTATTTGGGGAGGTAAGAGGTGGAGATAGGGTTGGAGACAGGATGTGAAGTGACACCAAAGAGATGAATAGCATATTCATGTATTCATCTGTCTCTCCAAATGGGCATGTGTTTAATAAATGACTATCCCAACCCTGGGAGAGAAGGATGACATTCTAGCCATTCTGCTCAGCCCTGACCACTCCCTACCCCATGCCTAGGAAACATTAACAAATACAGGGCTTCTAAGTTTAACCATTTGAGTAATTACCAGACTGTTTTCCAAAGCATTTACATCATTTTACAATCCTACCACCAATGTATGAAGGTTCCTATTTCTCCACATATTCATCAACACTTATTATTGTCTTTTTTATTATATTCATCCCAGTGGGTGTGAAGTATTATCTCACAGTGGTTTGCATTTGCTTTTGGGAAAGCTCATCATTGTGGGCTTGACCTTCAAGAATTCACCTGAGTAATCAGAGGCTCCCCACCCCACCCCTGTGCTTGCTTTCCCTGCTCCCAGAAGCTGCTCCAAAGACACAGCCTTGAGACATAAATTTGGTGTTCAGACTATCTGGACTGTGTGTGTGATTAAATCAAATCAAACCCCCTGTGTACATGACTGACACCACTTATGACCTCTATATAAATTTTTAAGATTTGTTCAGTAGATGTGTAAAACTCTGCATGGCTTGCAGCAGCCCTAAATAAACTTCATAAATTCCTTTGCTTATTACAATTGCCAGCTACCAGTCTGGAGTGGTCTGCCTTTTCCTTCAGTGTCTCCTTGCCCTCAGCTATGGAGGCCAGTTTTGCACCACTCCTAGGAAGCCCCATGTGTGAGGCTAGGACCCAACATTTGCATTTCCCTGATGGCTACTGGTGTTGAATATCTTTTAATGTGCTTATTTGCACCTGGCTCTGGAGAGCTAATCATAGGCATCTCTTCCCAATGCCATCCAGCCCAGCAATTCTACTCTTGCATATACCCAAAAGAATTGAAAACCTGGCTTCTGGCCAAGATGGAAGCATGGGTAGACACACTGTGCCTCCTTGCACAATCAAAAGAAAGAGAACAACGATTTAAAAACAAACAAAAAACAGAACTGACAGAAAATCGAACTATACGCAAGTCCAACAACCAAGGAGTTAAAGAAGAAACATTCATCCAGACCTGTACGAGGGGCGGAGATGAGCAGCTGGGCAGAGAGGACTCCCAGCACAGCAGAGACTGGCAGACCCAGTGAGGCGGTGGATTGTGGAGCAGGGCAGGCAAGGAAGCAGCTGGCTGGCAAGGCAGCAGCTAGTGGAGCAGGTAGTCCCACATTCGCGTGCAGATAAACTGGGAGGAATAACTGGGAAGCAAGGCAGACTGCACAATCCAGGGTTCCAGGATGTGGAAATAAAACCTCAAGCCTCTGATTGAAAACACTGGTAGGGGTTGAGGTAGCAGTGGGAGAAACTCCAAGCCTCACATGAGAGTTCATTGGAGAGACCCACAGAGTCCTAGAAGGCACACAAGCCCACCCACCTGGGAATCAGCACCACAAGGACCCAATTTGCTTGTGGGTAGCAGGGGAAGTGACTGAAAACTGGCAGAAAGCAAGTACCCTTATTCTCTCTTGGACCCCTGCCCATATACAGCACCAAAATGCAGTGATGTGGGTTGCCCCACCCTGATGAACACCTAAGGCTCTGCACCTTACTACATAACAGGCATGCTGAGACAAAAAAAAAAAAAAAAAAAAAATGGCCCAAATGAAAGAACAGATCAAAGCTCCAGAATCAGGATGCTCAGAGAATTGGTTGAATACAGTCACAAATTAGATGGAAAAATGAAGGCTATGCTAAGTGAAATAAAGGAAAATGTACAGGGAACCAACAGTGATGGGAAAGAAACTGGGACTCAAATCAACAGTGTGGACCAGAAGGAAGAAAGAAACATTCGACCAAAAAAGAATGAAAAAACAAGTATTCAAAAAAAATGAGGAGAGGCTTAGAAACCTCCAGGACATCTTTAAATGTTCCAACATCCAAATTATAGGGGTACCAGAGGAAGAGGAAGAGCAACAAATCGAAAACTTATTTGAAAACATAATACAGGAGAACTTCCCCAATCTGGCAAAGGAAATAGACTTCCAAGAAGTCCAGGAAGCTCAGAGACTCCCAGAGAAGTTGGACCCAAGGAAGCACACATCAAGGCACATCATAATTACATTATCCAAGATTAAAGATGAGAGAATCTTAAAAGCAGCAAGAGAAAAGGAGACAGTTACCTACAAAGGAGTTCCCATCAGACTGTCAGCTGATTTCTCAAAAGAGACTTTGCAGCCAAGAAGCGGTTGGAAAGAAGTATTCCAAGTGATGAAAGGTAAGGACCTACATCCAAGATTACTCTATCCAGCAAAGCTTTCATTTAGAATGGAAGGGCAGATAAAGTGCTTTCCAGATGAAGTCAAGTTCAAGGAGTTCATCATCACCAAGCCCTTATTATATAAAATGTTAAAGGGATTTATGTAAGAAAAAGAAGATAAAAAATATGAACAGTAAAATGACAGGAAACTCACAGTTATTAACAACCACACCTAAAACAAAAATCAAAACAAACTAAGATAACAATTAGAACAGGAACAGAATCACAGAAATGAAGATCATATGGAGGGTTATCAGCAGGGGAGTGGAAGGGGAAGAGAGGGGGAAAAAGGTACAGAGAATAAGTAGCATAAGTGGTATGTAGAAAATAGACAGGGGGAGGTTAAGAATAGTATAGAAAATGTAGAAGCCAAAGAACCTATATCTATGATCCATGGACATGAACTAAAGGGGGGAAATGTGGGTGGGAGGGGGTGTGCAGGGTGGAGGGGAGTGAAGGGGGGAAATGAGACAACTGTAATAGCATAATCAATAAAATATTTTTTCAAAAAGAATTGAAAACCTGTTCACACAGAAAAAAATTATACAGCAATGTTCATGGTAGCTTAATTCACAATAACAAAAAGTGTAAAAAAACACTCAAATATCCGTTAACTGATGAATGGATAAACAAAATATAGTATGTGGTATATTTATACAATGGACTATTATTCAGCTATAAAAAGGAAGGACCAGCATACCAGTGTCTAGAATCTTTGTCTCTCCGAAGTCAGGAAGATCCTACTGTTTATGCTTTATGGTTGTCACATGCCACCGCTTGAGGAATTGAGTACAGAAACGACTAGCAACTTTAATGGAAATGGGGCAAATCCCTGGGGGGCAAAAATTCAATAATATCTCAAATGTATTATTGTGTCACCTCTATGTCTACCTTCTTACTCACATTTATTATCATAATTCTCCCAACAATTTTATATATGGGGAAACTGAGGACTATAAATAACCTCACCAAGCTCACACACAGCCAAGAAGTATCAGAGATGGGATTGAAATGTGTCTACCATAGTCTGTGCTCTGACATTCCAATGAAAGCCTAGGGTAGCCATGGCAGTAGCACATAGCTATGTTCCTTGGGTATTCCCAGACCTGCTTGCCAAATATTTCAGTCCCTTGGGGCTTTCTCAGGAACTGTAAGGCTGCAGGGCTACTTAACTATAATAAATGATATGGTCAGGACCACAAGACTTGTTCCAAGGCTTCCTCCAGCATCTTTTTCAGAAAATTCAAAGAGGAATTTAAATATTTCAGGGTGTTGCTAGTAACTGAAATATGTATCGCTTGCAGGGACCTAAAAGACTATCTTTTCTCTTTAGAAAGAGATAAAGAAATTGAAGCTTATTAAAGAAAAATGACTGCCCTGAGATCACACAGCTGGTTCAGTCAAGAACCAAGACTAGACGAGAAAGTAACTGGAAGAAGTTTGTCCTCATCCTCCATTTTCCATTCTTCCTTTTATTATGTTTCTTCCTCAGTTCTCTAATCTGGATATGCTTTAATAAAAGAGAATCTGATGACTGTCAGCCTGTTCTCAATTTCAATGTCTTTGGTTATATTTGGCTTATTTGTTTGTTTTGTTGATTAGGTCATCAGAGGGGAGAGGGGAGGGAATTTCAGTGGAAAAGGGGAAGGGATTAGATCAACAAGTATAAAGGACACATGGACAGAAACTGGGGGGGGGTGGAAATGGGAGGGTGGTGGGGAGGGCTGGGGTGGTGGGCCGGGATGGGAGTAGAAGACAGAAAACTGTACAAGAACAACAATTAAAATAAATAAAGAAATAAAATAAAATAAAAAATAAAAAAGGGAATCTAATATGCTTATTCAAAGGTATAATAAGGTATACTTAAAATAACCCTTTCTTATAGAACTTTCATGTATATTACTTATTTATAAATTTATTATAATCACTTTTTACTTATTTATAACTGGATCACTTTACAGCAAGTCTTAGATAGTAAGCTACGTGTTCTGTTTTATTTTTAATAAGCTTTATTTTTAACAACATTTGTAGATTTACAGAAAAAAAGAAAACTGAGCAAATAGTACAGAGAGTTTCCATAACCCTGTACCTAGTTTCTACTATTATTAGGGTATATATTCTTAAAGAAAAGCAGGATGATATAGCAAAATACAAACAAACAGACATAAAGCCTACACTGGGCAGAAGATTGGGGACCTAGGCCTTATTTCTTTAACTCTGACACTAACTAGATGTATATGATCATGGGAACATTAGTCTCAGACCCTTTCTTTTTAGAAAGAAAAATTAGATTTTATAACTTCATAATATTAAAATTCTGTGACTATTAAAATTCTTCTAGGGAGAACTGAAATTTAAAAGGGGACAAGTGACCTTGCAAAGAAAAGTGGTATGAGGGAGCATTAAATTAGAGTTGTGGGGATGGGAGAGTAATTGTTCAAAGCTCTGCAAGGTACGCTTTGAAGGCAGTTGCCACAGAAGGCTGGTCTTGACTACAAGTACTAAGTGTGGCACCGGGAAACACAAAGTTATGCCATCATTCTTCTTTACTATTAGACTTTTAGGTTTAGTTGTTTAAATGGCCTGAAGATTCATCTGTCTAAATTAAACTGTGAAACTGTGCTGTAAGGATAAAATGTTTCCCAGCTTCAAACAAATGTCCATTTGCTGAAGTATTTGAACACTCCACAACTTGTTTAACGATAAGGGTTTCTTCCTCCCTTTCTCACTTCCTCCCTTTCTTCCCATTCCTTCCCTCCCTTCCTGTCTCCCTCCTTTCCTCCCTCTCTTCTTCTTCTTCTTCTCCCCACCCCACCCCACCCCACCCCCTGCCCCTTGTGGGGTTGTAAACCCCAGGGTAGCTAAAGGCTTTTTTTTTTATTATTATTTTTAAGAAATTGAATGTTGCCATCTGCTGGTTGAGGGGCAGTACTGAGCTGGAACAAGGAAATTGTTCTGCCAGACCAACAGCAAAAACACACAAAAGAACCCACACAACCAAAAGCACTACATGTATTGGGTTGGCCAAAAAGTCCATTTAGTTTGTTCAATAAAAAAAGATACATTTTTCATTGTCACCAATAACTTTATTGATTTGGATATTTTGAGTATGTCGACTACCTCCCACTATTGGCTTCTAGTGGGAAGAGGCCGGGGTGCTGCTAAACATCTTCCAATGCACAAGACAGTCACAGCAAAGAATTATTTGGCCAAAATGTCAATAGTATCAAGAAACTTTGCAAACCACTTTGGACACATTCAATCAGTCACAGCACCTTCATACACTGCACAAATCTTTTTTTTTTTTTTTTTTTTTTTTTTTTTTTTTTTGCATTTCAGTTGCATGCTTACCTTTCTTGAGAAAATAAAGCATAATATTCTGAAAATGTGTATTTTCTTCCATCTTCAGTATTAAAATGGCTACACAAAAATTCACCAATTTTGATAGGTTTTTTAAATGCATGCTGATATGACAGCTGTCACAATACAATCTAACAAAACCGTTTCAAATGAAGTTAAAGACAACTAAGTGCTACTAGAGCGCTTAGAAAAAAATGAACTTTTTGGCCAACCCAATAACTAAAATTCTACCTAAGAACAGGTGAAATCATAAAGCCTACTCCCTGTCTTTCTCTCTCCATCTGTTTCAGTCTTTCTGCCTATTACTTTTTGCATATGTCAAATGCCCACCCTCTCTCCCCTCTACTACATTGCCACTCTAATACTCTATCCAGTAGGTAATAGTGAATGTTGGAGGACCTTCTACTTGATTGCATCTACAGTACTCTATCAGTGCAGGCACTCTTATCTGATATTAGGTTTCCTAGAGATCCAGCCTGGGATGGACCAACTGACTACATGTTAGTGATTGGTTGGGGAGGAGGGGATCAGAGAAATTGCAGAGCTGGACTTTGAGCCCAGATTTCTCAAGCCACAGAGCCCATACTCTCAGTTTCTATAGCATTCATGTTTTTGCATCAATATTGTTGTCTCTTTCTGGGATTTTCTTTTCTTCCTTTACTGACTGTAGATACTGCCCATCCTTCAAACTGCAGCTCTGTTATGTTACATGGGTTTAAAGGAGGGAAAACACTACAAAGTTTATCTGTATATAACTTGGCCTCTTTGTGATGTGATCCTTGGCCATGTTCTCTTATTCCTTCCAGTTTTTGTCCCACCCATCTTTCCAGCCACACTACCTTCCATGGTATACCTCTCCAAAACAGGAGGTATGCTCCTGCCTCAGAGCACTTGCACTTGCTTTTCTATCAGCCTAGAACACATTTCCCTCTAGAAGACTCTTCCCTCAGACATTTGCATGGCTTTCTAACTCTGTTCTTTTAGGTTTCTGCTCAAATATTACTTCTACCATCACCTCAGACAGGCCTGCAATCACCACGTTATCTAAAATAGCACTGCAGTCACCCTGTGTCCTTATCATGTTATCTTTTCCTTCACAGCATTTATTATTATCTAACATCTAATTAGATCTTCATTTGTTTATTGTCACATCCTTGAATGCAAGCACTAGGGACAGGGCTGGGATTTTCTTAATCTTTTTTTCCTGTTTTATCTTCAGTGCCTAGCAAAATACCTGTTATATAGAAAGTAGTAATAGACTTCCGGCCAAGATGGAGGTGTATGTGGACACACTGTGCCTCCTCTCACAACCAAAATTAAGGGCAATAAATATTTAGAAATAAGAAAACAACCAGAGCTAATAGAAAATTGAACTGTACGGAATTCCAACAACCATTCATCCAGACCAGTAAGAGGGGTGGAGTCGCGGCAGGAAAAAGTGGAGGTGCGGACCCAGGAATGCAGGCAGCAGTGGCTGGCGGTTCCCAAGCAGGAAGGCAGCTGGCAGACCCCAGGCCCACAGGCGGTGCCTGGTGGACCCCGGGCACGGGTTAGCAATTGTGCAGACCCAGTGAGGCTGCGCAAGGCAGCTGGCTGCCCAGGTGGTCCCACATTGGCGCATGCAGATAATCCAGGCAAAGGGGAAGCAGCAGAGGGGACTGGAATCCAGAAAAGAGTGGAGCAGGCGCCATGGTTCCCTCTCAGACCACGCCCCCACATCAGCATCACAACCCAGTGACTGGGCTGCCTCATACTGGGGAACACCTAAGACTCCACCCCTCACTATGTAACAGCCCACCAGACCAAAATAAAAAAAAAAGAAAGAAAGAAAGACCAAAAATGTCTCAAACAGGAGAACAAATGAAAGCCCCAGAGTCAATTCCTCTAAGCAACGAAGACATAGCCAGCCTATCAGATGCACAGTTCAAAGCCCTGGTGATCAGGATGCTCACAGAACTGGTTCACTTTGCTCACAAATTAGATGAAAAATGCAGGCTACAATAAGTGAAATGAAGGAAGACTCATGGGGAACCAATAGAGATGGGAGGAAAACTGGGACTCAAATCAATGGAGTGGATCAGAAAGAAGAAACAAACAACCAAACAGAAAACAAGGAAGAAACAAGAACTCAAAAAAAAAAAAATGAGGAGAGGCTTAGGAACCTACAGGACATCGTTAAACATCCAAATTATAGGGGTACCCGAAGGGGAAGAAGAAGAGCAACAAGTGGAAAACTTCTTTGAACAAATAATAAAGAAGAACTTCCCCAATCTGACAAAGGAAATAGACTACCAGAAAGTCCAGGAAGCTCAGAGAGTTCCAAAGAAGTTGGACCCAAGGAGGAACACGCCAAGGCACATCGTAATTACATTAGCCAAGATAAAAATGAAGGAGAGAATTCTAGAAGCAGCAAGGGATAAGGGCACAGTCACCTACAAAGGAGTTCCCATCAGACTCTCAGCTGATTTTTCCAAAGAGACCTTCCAGGCAAGAAGGGGCTGGAAAGAAGTATTTGAAGTCTTGAAAGGCAGGGACCTATATCCAAAATTGATCTATCCAGCAAAGCTGTCATTTAGAATGGAAGGGAAGATAAAGTGCTTCTCAGAAAAGGTCAAGTTCAAGGAATTTATCATCACCAAACCCTTTTTATATGAAATGTTAAAGGGACTTATCTAAGAAGAAGAAGATAAAAATATGACAGTGTAAAGACAGCAAACTCACAGCTATTAACAACCACACCTAAAACAAAAGCAAACAACTAGAACAGGAACAGAACCACGGAAATGGAGATCACATTGAGGGTTAGCAACAGGGGAGTGGGAGGAGGAGAGAGGAGGAAAAGGTACAGAGAATAAGTAGCATAGATGGTGGGTAGAAAATAGACAGGGGAAGGGCAAGAATAGCGTGGGAAATGTAGAAGCTAAAGAACTTATGACACATGGACATGAACTAAAGGGGGGGGAATATGGATGGGAGGGGGTATGCTGGTTGGAGGGGAATGATGGGGGAGAAATGGGACAACTGTAATACCATAATCAATAAAATATGTTTAAAAAAAGTAGAAACCAGCTTTTGAAGTTTCATTAGATTGCCCAATAGAATTGCTTGATATTTACCTGGTCAACCTGTTGTTAACCAGTAACCCCCTTTTTTCTAATAAGGGGAGTCTACAACACATGGTGTACACTGTGTTTGGTTAACCCAGGGTGAACTTTTCAGCTTCCTATAGTAAGTTGCAAGTAGCAGCAACCACCCTCAAACATGTTGCCATCCTTTGGTTATTATATCTAATAATAACCAAACTTGATAGGCACTTGAGAGTCTGGGTTAAAACTCCAAAACTGATGCCTCCCTATCATGTACAAACAAGTCAAATGGCTTTCTTATATCTGACATTCCCTGAGCCAGGGTGGTGAGCAACTTTTACTTGATAGTTTGGAAGAGTTTATGGCATTTTCCAGTCCAGCCCACAGATTCTCGTGTCTTTCCTTTTAAGAGCTTCATAGAGGAGTATGGCTATCAGGCCGAAGTTTGGAATCCAAATTTGGCAAAGTTTAGCTTACCCCCTAATCCCCACAGCTGCTTTTTAGTAGTGGGTATCACTACTCTGACTAATGCCTCTCTCCTATCAGGAAGCAGGTCTCTCAGTCCTTTAAAAAGTTTAAAACCAAATATTTAACAGATGGCTGAGAAATCTGGGCTTTCTTCTTAGAGACTTTGTAACTTCATCCCACCAGTCACAATTGTGTTTTTATCAGAAAATTCCTTTATTTTGCTGGCGATCAAAATATCATCTAAATACTGGAGTAGAATCCCATCTTCCAATTGGAGTGGAACAGAACATTCATGCATATACAAGAAGCTATGTTTTTAATAACTGGGTCTGCTTCATTTGACAGTCAAAGGGTTGAAGAAATGATTTCTTTAGAGTTTCTCCAGAAACTCCTGTTACTGATATAGTCTTTTTTGATAGCTCAGACAAACAAGTGTTCAAAACAGAATATGTAGCCCCTGTACCTATTAGAAAATCCATGTTCATATCCCGTTGTCATGGCTACTTGGGGTTCCTTGTGGGAAATCACAACAGGTCTTTCAAAGTTCAAAGGAGCCCCTGGGTCACTTCATTCTTGATTTCTATCAGTTAGTTCTGGCATTTCATAAGCAGCCTGGTGTTTGGCTCCCTTGCATGTCATAGTAAGTTTGGGACATTACTTCTTCTAATGGCCTTTCTCCTTGCAAGAGTGACATTGGCAAAGTCCCAAAGGAGGACACCTGTTTTGCCCTGGAGGATCAGGATTTCTTACCTATGTTACCTTTTCCTCATTGAGGACCTCATTTTAATCTCAAACCTTCATGGTTAAGGTAGCTGTCAGTAGGGTAACCTGCTGCTTCATTTTTTGTTGTTCTTTTTTCTCTTGAATTTGAGCCCTGATATGGAACACTTTAAAAGCAATCTTGGCTAACTGTGACATAAGCATTCATGCCTAAAGCATCCTCTAGTTTCTGTACTTTTCTTCATGTATTAGGTTCACCCTGCCCAGTGAGTGTCACATTAACATTTTTAAAATTTTCCAGTGCTTCTGTATCAATATCAGTATATCTATAATTAGCTTCAATTATTTTTTCCAAGGAATTCTGAGGGGTCCTCAATAGGTTTTTGTTTTGCCTCCTGAACCTTATTAAGACTCTTCTGTTTGGGTACTTCTCTCTTTAGTCCAGCCAAACTACCTCTGTCTCTGTCGTTGACATTTTAATTAGTATCCACTGTGGGCACTGCCTGGACAGTGTCTACTCTCAATGGAGTATTGAGAGTCTTTGAGTATAGTCGGTCAGCTTTCTCTAGCATTTTCTAACACCATCAGATGCTTCTCAAAAGTAAGAAGAGAGTTAAGTAAATTCTGTACATTAGTCCAAGAGGGATTGTATGTAGCAAATATGGAAGAAAATATGTCTTCTGTTTACTATGTATCAACTCAAAATGTAGGCCTATTATTTTTCCAATTAAACAAATCTGATGTTAAAAAAAAAGTATGAATCCAAATCATGCCTACTGGTTTTCTGTTAGTATCTAAGTCTGTAGACTTTGGATTTGTCTTCATGATAATTGTCCTGCTGGGTTTTGGGTGGTTCCCTGGCCAAATCACGAATTCAGCAAGGTGTGGAAGAGGGAAGGCATTCCTACCTCTTGTTCCCCAGGCATTTTGGGATCTTGTGGATCTGATGGGTTCAGCAGAATCTCAAGCTCCTAAAGTTGTGGGGGCGGCTGTTGTGGAATAACCACTATAGTCTACCATGGCAGAGGTGCTGTTGGGGAATTTAATTCAGTAATTAACAAATCATCCTCCTTTTTTGGCCTGAATGAGGTAACACAAGTTTCTGAGAGTTCCCTGTCTGTTGGGTAAAATTTTATATCTCTTCTGAGCTGGCTCATTTTGGTACAACAACATAAAATATTGTACAAAGTTTAATCTCATTTACTTTCCATTTTAAAAAATAAGTTTAATTATAAAATGATGTCAATTTATGGATCCATTAATGGGCCTCATTTTCAGGAGCCCAAAGGATATTGTGACCAGTATTACCGTATAAATGTATTCTTTTCCTTTTTTATGGGCTTATAACTAAATATTGCGTAATTTCAAAGTTTGCAATCCAAAGGACTACACACAGGAATGGAGACAAAATTGCCCATTTTTGCCAATTCATCAATTGGCCAACTTCAAATAACCAGAAGCTGCAGCAAAATAAATGAAGCCTAAGAGTGCTTCTGTGAGTAAAAGTACCTAACTTCTCCCTTCCAAATCAGGGCTTCACCAGTCAGAACAAATGGACTTTTGAATCTATTATCTTGGTAAGCGAAAAGGCAGAGCACAAAGGCTGACCAAATGCCACCTTTTGAGAGGCAACCAAAAAGGAGAACGAAAAGAATTTGGTCATGTGCACCAAGGCAGTCACCTAGAGGGATGTCTGCAAACCAGCACCAGAAAAACTGTTCCCTTGTTGCAAAGAAAAAGAATCACTTTCGGTCCACAGTGACTGGCCAAGAGAGAGTCCTGAGGATGGTCCCTAGAGGCCCAGGCAGCTACTTGGACACGTCCTCAGTCTTCCTAAAATGACTAGAAGGCTGAAAAACCATTGGCAAAAGCCTCCTGGCTGACTCCCAACTTTTGTAATTGATCCCAAGCTCCGATGCTGAAGAGCAGTAAGACCGATTACTAAAGCATCGACTATGTAACAAGGAAAAAGTTGATTTGCACAGGCAGCCAAATGAGGAAATGGGGAGAAAGCCCAAATCCATCTCCCCAAGGGGGAAATGGTGAGGGATTTTAAAGGTTTTGAAAGGAACCTTTACATCCATAGGGAGAGGAAGTAAGTGATTCTAAATCTTGATGAAGGAGGTTAACGATTTTGGATGGAAGGTAGTTTTTGTTTTGTTTTGTTTTGTTTTTGTTTGTTTGTTTTTTGCTGGAATCTTGTGTCATTCTCCATTGCCATGGTGTCTAAGGAGTTTTCTTCTGTGATTGTAGACTTCTTGGAATCAGCAGCCTTTTCCATATGTTATCTCTAATTTCAATAGGTCTCCTGATTCTTGCAAAACAAGTAAATAAACATCTTATGACTCTGTCGTTAGTGAAATCGCTAGCTTTATATCACTCTAATATACTTTTTTAAAAATCTATCCTTGTATTTTCAGGAACTTATTATTGCTTGCAAAAGCAGCTTGTTGACTGAGATTTCATTACAAGAAACCATAAAGCTTAACTACAGTTAATACTCATGATTCTACATTTCTATCTTTAACTTAAAATTTTATCTTTTTAGTTAAGCTGAAGCTTCAAGATGATCATCTGTGTACCTGTATGTTTGCAGTACATCTCCAATTACTTCCATATAATCATTTTCTATAAGTAGAATTGCTAGATAAAATAGTACTTATTTGGAATGTTACACATGCTGATACATTGCTGTACAGAATATGAAAGGCTTTTCTTAGCATAAGCTGGGAAATTGCATATTCTCAAGCCTCACCCCAGACATACTGAATCAGAAGGTCTGGGTATATTCCTCAGCAATCTGAGGAATACATGCTAACATCTGAAAATGTACAGTATATTACTCCTTAGTGATATTGGGTTGGCCAAAAAGTCCACTTCCTTTTTTCCATAAAATAAAAAACACATTTTTCATTGTCACCAATAACTATTGATTTGTTCAAATAAGTTTTCCACTTGTTGCTCTTCTTCTTCCCCTTCTGGGACCCCTATAATTCAGATGTTGGGACATTTAACGATGTCCCGGAGGTTCCTAAGCCTCTCCTCATTTTTTTGAATTCTTGTTTCTTCCTCATTTTCTGTTTGGTTCATCATCACCAAGCCCTTATTATATGAAATGTTAAAGGGACTTATCTAAGAAAAAGAAGATAAAAAATATGACAGCGAAAAGACAGCAAACTCACAGAGAGTAACAACCACACTGAAAACAAAAGCAAACAACTAGAACAGGAACAGAACCACAGAAATGGAGATCATATGGAGGGGTAGCAACAAGGGAGTGGGAGGAGGAGAGAGGGGAAAAGGTACAGAGACTAAGTAGCATAGATGGTGGGTAGAAAATAGACAGGGGGAGGGCAAGAATAGTATGGGAAATGTAGAAGCTAAAGAACTTATGACACATGGACATGAACTAAAGGGGGGAATGTGGGTGGGAGAGGGTGTGCAGGGTGGAGGGGAATGATGGGGGAGAAATGGGACAACTGTAATAGCATAATCAATAAAATATATTTTAAAAAATAAGAAAAAGAAAAAATAAACCTTTTGATTTTGGAAAAAATAAATAAAATCTTAAACAAAAACAAAAGAAAAATAAATAATAAAGAAAGATTCGATGTAAAAAAAATAACTATTGATTTGGATATTTTGAGTATGTTGGCTATCTTCCGCTATTGGCTTCTAGTGAGTAGAGGCTGGGGGGCTGCTAAATATTTTCCAATGCATAAGACAGCCCCACAGCAAATAAATATTTGGACAAATGTCAATAATACCAAGAAACTACGCAAACCAATCAGTCACAGCACCTTTTCCATACACTGCACAAATATTTTTATTTTGCATTTCAGTTGCATGTTTACCATTCTTGAAATAATAGCCATAATATAATGAAAATGCTGCTTATTTTCTTCCATCTTCAGTATTAAAGTAGCCACCAAAAATTCACCAATTTTGATGTTTTTTTAAATGCATGCTCACATGACAGCTGTCACAATATAATCTAACAAAATTGTTTTGAATAAAGTTGAAGACAACTAAGTACTATTACAGCCAACATGCAGAAAAAACCAAAACATTTTGGCCAACCCAATACAAACCAAAAAGTAGCTTAAATAGTTTTAGGACATTATTTACCCACAACTGTATTTATTTCTTCTGATATAAGTAAAATGTGATTATTTCAGAAAATTTGTAAAATCTGGAAAAGTGGATTTAGGGAAACAATAATTTCTGTAGTTTCCAAATTTTAACACACGATGGTGCATTCTTGCCAATTTTTGTTTAATACATTTTTTCAATGCTTTGATATTTATTCAAAACATAATTTTTTGATGACTCTGACTTTCAGTGAACAAATATTTATTACTACCTTCTTTTTTTGCTTTGCATTTTTATTATTTTTTATTTTTTTAAATTTTAATATATTTTATTGATTATGCGATTACAGGTATCCCATTTCTACCTCATCATTCCCCTCCACCCTGCACACCCTCTCCCACCCACATTCCCCCCTTTAGTTCATGTCCATGTGTCATAAGTTCTTTAGCTTCTACATTTCCCATACTATTCTTGCCCTCCCCCTGTCTATTTTCTATCCACTATCTATGCTACTTACTCTCTGTACCTTTTCCCCCTCTCTCCTCCTCCCACTCCCCTGTTGCTAACCCTCCATATGATCTCCATTTCTGTGGTTCTGTTTCTATTCTAGTTGTTTGCTTTGTTTTAGGTGTGGTTGTTAATAGCTGTGAGTTTGCTGTCTTTTCACTGTCATATTTTTATCTTCTTTTTCTTAGATAAGTTCCTTTAACATTTCATATAATAAGGGCTTGGTGATGATGAACTCCTTGAACTTGACCTTGTCTGAAAAGCACTTTATCTGCGCTTCCATTCTAAATGACAGCTTTGCTGGATACAGCAATTTTGGATGTAGGTCCTTGCCTTTCAAGACTTCAAAAACTTCTTTCCAGCCCCTTCTTGCCTGGAAGGTCTCTTTGGAGAAATCAGCTGAGAGTCTGATGGGAACTCCTTTGTAGGTGACTATCCCCCATCCCTTGCTGCTTCTAGAATTCTCTTCTTCATTTTAATCTTGGCTAATGTAATTACAATGTGCCTTGGCGTGTTCCTCCTTGGGTCCAACTTCTTTGGGATTCTCTGAGCTTCCTGGACTTCCTGGTAATCTATTTCCTTTGCCAGATTGGAGAAGTTCTCCTTTATTATTTGTTCAAATAAGTTTTCCACTTGTTGCTCTTCTTCTTCCCCTTGTGGTACCCCTATAATTCGGATGTTGGGACGTTTAAAGATATCCCGGAGGTTTCTAAGCCTCTCGTCATTTTTTTGAATTCTTGTTTCTTCCTTGTTTCTGTTTGGTTGTTTGTTTCTTCCTTCTGGTCCACTCCATTGATTTGAGTCCCAGTCTTCAGCATGAATCCTTTACCATTTCATGAATAAGCTTGTTGAGCAATTCTATTACACTTACCTGGATACCCATTCCTTGAAAATTGAGTTTCAGGTATATTCCTTTGGACTAGTGCAGAGAACTCTTAGTTGTCTTTATCAGGAAAAATCACATTTCATGTATTTGTCAATTAAAGACAACATTTAACAAAAATATATTTAACAGCCACTAATTAGATGAGCAACATTGGGCAATTCAATTAAATTTCTTAAGGTCTCATTACCACCAGCTATAAAATGAAGAAGGTATATTCAAGAATCTTCAAGGTTCCTTTTAATATTAACACTCCAAGTACTGAATCTAGGCATATTTGCATAGCATTCAAGAGGATCACATGCATGCATTAATCTAGCCTTTTTTATATTGTCACTTCAAAACCACTAGATGAGTTGTTTTAGTGTTTAAATGACAAAGCAATTTTACTATTAAGTATGGTCATACCTGTAGGAACTTTGAAACAAAAGTAGCCAGAGCCTCCATATACAAAGAAAATGGATTAGTGGTTGCCTTGGGCTGGGGAATGGGGGGAGGGAAGAAAGGGAGTCAATAGGGACTGACTATCAATGGATACCAAGAGTTTCTTTTGGAGATAATGAAAATGTTCTGAAATTAGATTAGATTACGGTGATGATGACACAACTCTGTCAATATACTAAAAGCCATTGACTTGTATATTTTAAATGGATGAACTTTATAGTATAAAAATTATATCTCAATAAAGTTGTTACCAAATAAAGTAGATAGAGCACATGGATACACAGGAATTAATACAAAGAACAGCATGGAACCAAAATTTTCATCTGCTACATTGCAAGGGTATCATCTGTATAGAGCCTCCTATATAACTACTAGTGGATCTGGTTCTTGCTTTGTCTTAATATAATAGCTGTTAAGGTAAACAAACAGTACAGAATTTTAAAAAATGGATGGCTAAATAGTTGAAGCAAAAATGTTTACCACATATAGCATCTTAGTCCATTTGGGATGCAACAACAAAATACTATAGACTGAGTGGTTTATAAGCAACAGAAACTTGTTTATCACAGTTCTGGAGGCTGAGAAATCCAAGATCAAGGTGCTGGCATGGGAAGGTTCTGATGGATACTGGCCATGAGCAAGGGACCATCCCTGAAAGGAGTCACTAACACACATTTGTGCCATTCCACAATGCCAGGTTTATCAGGGAAGTCCTCCATAATAAGACAGGAGTCACATGTAAGTTACACTCAGAGAGTGGGAGCTTACATGATAGAAGGAGAAAGAGCAAGCATTTGGTGTAAAGCACAGGTCACTGGCAGCATCCATAAGTGAGTGCGTCTTGTGCCAGGCAGCCACAGTGGTGGTATGCATCCAGGGTAGTAGGAGACCAGCAGGGCTCCAAACAAGCCCCATGGTACAGCCAAACTGAAATATTGGGTAATCAGAGCTCTGAGTTGTTATAACCTTCAAGGGGTAGAAGTCCCACTCATATATACCAATGTCCAGATGGAGTCCTTACCCAAATGTCCAGACTTGTGGTTTTGCATCCAAAACCTCCTAAGATCCCTCCTAAGGGCATTCCCATTTTACCCCATTATCTCACTCTTCGCATAGCACTTGAAATAACTGTTGTGGCTGACAGTGACTCTATATTGGATTGTCAATGGTGTCCAAAATGTCTGCTCTGATCCAGCACTATACAACACCCTCTTCCTAACTGCAGACTGCTAGCATCTGGCTGTGTCCTCACATGGTGGGAGGGATGAGGGAGCTCTTTGGGGTCTCTTATAAAAGCATTCATTCCATTGGCTCCACCCTTATGACCCAAAGTCATCTCCCAAAGTCCTACCTCCTAACACCATCACATTGGGCATTAGGATTTTAACATGAATTTGGGGAAAACACAAATGTTCAGAACACAATATATAGTGACACTCTGAAACAGTATAGTAAGAAGCTAGGAAAATACCTGGGCAAGTGGAATAGGCTGAGAAAAGAAAATTTTAAAAGGCCGAACAGTTTGAGCAACTTACAAGCAGCTGGTAAATTGCAAGACCTTATTTCCCCTAACCAAGGATACTTGAGAGAAAATGGTTTATACCTCTCCTCCCTAACTAGAGAATACATAGCTGCACTGGCCATAAACTGCAGGTGTCTAGAGAAGAGAGGAATGCTAACACAAACAGGGATAACACTGGGAACAAATGGAGCCAGCTTGGGAAGAAGCTGCAGACTCCCCTTTCAGGTCCACCACCCCTGACTCCCAAGAGAAACAGCCTGTCTGTGCTCCCCTTAGGAATTTTCTCCTTCCAAATCTCCAAGTTTCCCTTATATAAACTTGCTTCTGAAAGCTGAAAGTGAGGTGGATATCAGGGCTTTTACCCGTTGCATTCTCAAACTGCTAGCCTCTGATATTAATAAAAGCATAATTCTAATCTAATCATTGTCTCTGCTTTTTGGCTGAGAGGTGACAGGTAGCACAAGCCCTGGACTCAGTTGCTCTCCAGTTTCAACTCTTTCAGAGAAAAACAATAACAAAAACCCAAATGCCAAGTGGTTATCTTGATATTGTCAGTAATGTTGCTGTAGTCAGTGGTTTTAAATAAATTGGGTATTTCTTTTTCCTGGTTAATTTGGAAAATAAGAGACAGTGCTCTGAGGAAGTAAATACTGGTTTCCAAATTAACTTATAGTCATACTTTCTCTTTCTTTTTATTTTCTTTGACAACATACCACAGAATGTGTACAAGCTTTTTGATTTATGGAGCACATATATTATATTTTGAATTTAAAAGAAGGTAAATGTAACACTCTAGATATGGTAGGCAGAATTCTAAAAATGCCCCCTCAAAGAGTTCCCTCAGGACATGATGCTGCTGTTCACAGACGAAGGAGGCTGCAGGAAAGGGAATTCAGACTGCCTCTAGCAGCCAGTGAGGAAACAGGCACCTCATTCCCACAAACTCAAGGAACTGAATTTTCCCAATAACTAGAATGGGGTTGAAGCTTCTTTCTCAGAGTGTCCAGATAAGAGCATGGCCCTGAGCCAACACCTTAATTTCAACTCCATAAGACCACAGGTAAAACAACAACAACAAAAACAGCCAAGCAAGCCTAGACATCTGAACTACAGATGGCAACCCTAGGGAACTAATACACTGAATGAAAATAGAGGTGGCACTTTCCCCAGAGGCTATGCCAGGGAGAAAATGTCAAGGCAAGTGAGCTGGGACCCCTCCCCTCTGGCGGTGCTGATCTCAGCCAGAGGCACAGCTATGGACAACTAAGGACCATTATTTTCAGAAATCTATATGCTGTTTCATTAGCCCTGGTCCTCTGGGTGCATATAAACCCCAACACACTCTCTTTTGTTTTCTGCTCCCAGAGGCGGGTCTGCAGATAGTCAGAAATGCTTCCTGTGTGACCACCTGCCTTAACATGGTTCCCAGATTAAAAAAACAAAGAACACTTAAAAACAAATGGTAAAGGGAATTCTGATAAATGCAACAATAAGGATGAATCCTGAGGACATCATGCTAAGGACAATAAGCCAGACAAAAAAGGACAAAGACTATGATTCCACTTATAAGAGGTACCTAGAATAATCAAATTCAGAGGCAGACAATAGAATGATGGTTTCCAGAGGCAGAGGGCTAGGGGAGTGGGATGTTGTTTAATGGGTACAGAGTTTGAGTTTGGGGAAATGAAAGGAGTTCTGGAGGACTTCCGGCCAAGATGGAGGCGTAGGTGGACACACTGTGCCTCCTCTCACAACCAAAATTAAGGACAACAAATATTTAGAAACAAGAAAACAACCAGAACTTATAGAAAATTGAACTGTACGGAAGTCCAACAAGCATTCATCCAGACCGGTAGGAGGGGCGGAGTCGAGTAGGGAGAAGGTGGAGGTGCAGGAGCGCAAGCAGCAGCGGCTGGCAGTTCCCCGGTGCTCAGGCGGTGGCTGGCGGTCCCCGGGCTCACAGGCAGCAGCTGGTGGACCCCGGTCACAGGGGGACAACTGTGCAGACCCAGTGAGGCCTCACAAGGCGGCTGGCTGACCAGGTGGTCCCACATTCGTGTGCACAGACGGTCCAGGCAGAGGGGAAGTGGCGGAAGGGACTGAATCCAGGAGAGAGCAGAGCAGGCGCCATTGTTCCCTCTCAGACCCCACCCCCACATGTAGCATCACAACCCAGCGACTCAGCTGCCCCGCACTGGGAAGCGCCTGAGGCTCTACCCCTCACTACGTAACAGCACACGAGCGTGCACAGATAATCCAGGCAAAGGGGAAGCGGCGGAAGGGACCGGAGTCCAGGAGAGAGCGAAACAGGTGCCATTGTTCCCTCTCGGACCCTGAGCACACCTATAGCGTCACAACCCAGCAACTGGGCTGCCCCGCCCTGAGGAACACCTAAGGCTCCACCCCTCACTACGTAATAGCCGCGACCAGACTAAAAACAAAACAAAACAAAACAAAAACAAAACAAAACAACAAAAAAAAAACACCAAAAATGGCTCAAACCGGAGAACCAATCAAAGCCCCAGAGCCAATTCCTCTAAGCAGCGAAGAGATAGCCAACCTATCAGATGCACAGTTCAAAGCACTGGTCATCAAAATGCTCACAGAATTGGTTGATTTTGCTCACAAATTAGATGAAAAAATGCAGGCTACAATACGTGAAATGAAGGAAGACACATGGGGAACCGATAGAGATGGAAGGAAAACTGGAACTCAAATCAATGGAGTGGACCAGAAGGAAGAAACTAACAACCAAACAGAAAACGAGGAAGAAACAAGAATTCAAAAAAATGAGGAGAGGCTTAGGAATCTCCGGGACATCGTTAAACGTCCCAACATCTGAATTATAGGGGTCCCAGAAGGGGAAGAAGAAGAGCAACAAGTGGAAAACTTATTTCAACAAATAATAAAGGAGAACTTCCCCAATCTGGCAAAGGAAATAGACTACCAGGACGTCCAGGAAGCTCAGAGAGTCCCAAAGAAGCTGGACCCAAGGAGGAACACACCAAGGCACATTGTAATTACATTAGCCAAGATTAAAATGAAGAAGAGAATTCTAGAAGCAGCAAGGGATAAGGGGACAGTCACCTACAAAGGAGTTCCCATCAGACTGTCAGCTGATTTCTCAAAAGAGACCTTACGGGCAAGAAGGGGCTGGAAAGAAGTATTCCAAGTCATGAAAGTCAAGGACCTACAACCAAGATTGCTCTACCCAGCAAAGCTGTCATTTCGAATGGAAGGGCAGATAAAGTGCTTCTCAGATAAGGTCAAGTTCAAGGAGTTCATCATCACCAAGCCTTTATTATATGAAATGTTAAAGGGACTTATCTAAGAAAAAGAAGATAAAAATACGACAGTGAAGACAGCAAACTCACAGCTATTAACAACCATACCTAAAACAAAAGCAAACTAAGCAAACAGCTAGAACAGGAACAGAACCACAGAAATGGAGATCATATGGAGGGTTAGCAACAGGGGCGTGGGAGGAGGAGAGAGGGGGAAAGGTACAGAGAATAAATAGCATAGACAGTGAGTAGAAAACAGACAGGGGGAGGGCAAGAATAGTATGGGAAATTTAGAAGCTAAAGAACTTATGACACATGGACATGAACTAAAGGGGGGAATGTGGGTGGGAGAGGGTGTGTAGGGTGGAGGGGAATGATGGGGGAGAAATGGGACAACTGTAATAGCATAATCAATAAAATATATTAAAAAAAAAGAAAGGAGTTCTGGAGATAAATGGTGGCAATGGTTGCACAATAATGTGAATGTAGTTAATGTGACTGAATGACACACCTAAATGGTTAAAATGATAAAATTTATGTTATATCTATTTACCACAATTTAAGAAAAAATAAGTGGTGAGCTCACAGTCCTTGGAAGGATTAAGCAGCAGAGAGATACTAGTACTCAGCACTGCTGTAGCAGGAGATTTCTGTACCAAGAGGGAAGGTAGCCCCTAAGGAATCTTCCTTCTGACTCCCTATGATTCCTGTCATTAGCATATCCTTGGATGCAACATCTCAGAGCCAAGGATGTGAATGTGTATACCATCTGAAAGGATACTGCTAAATAGCAACAAGAGGTCGGGCCCTGAGGATGGGCAGAATAGGGAAAGAACTCTGAAAGAGCGAAGCAATAAATAGGATCTAATCCAGTGATGAAGCTACCTCGATGCGAGAGGAGGAAGAGGAGTTTGGGGGTAAGGGAGAATTGAGACTGGAGAAGAAGAAATATAAACTTGCACCAGAGAATGTAGGCTGAGACCACCCACTGGAGGTGGCACTTGGAGTTCAAGGGTCCAAAGAACCATGCCCCTGGGTTCATGGGCCCTTAAGAGTAAAACCACTTCTTTGGTGACAAAGTGTTCTTAACCCAGAAAGAGTTTAATTAAACCAGGAGATACTGAAGTAAATCAAGCTCAGATAAATTTAGGAATGTGTAAATCTAGTATTTCAAACTTTCTAACATTTAACAGATATATCAGACTGCCTACAGATTAATCTTGAAATTTCAATTTAAAACAGGTGAGTAATTGACCTTAGGCTTGTGATTTTAAGCAGAATGTTGAAAAAGGATTTGGCTGAGTTTGTGACAGTTTTGAATTATTTAAGAGGAATTAGTATTCACCCTATTTATATACTTTGTTACATTTTAAGATCTGTTTAGGAATTTGAAATTTTAGGATGGCTATTTATAAACAAGAAAACAGAACACATTAAATTTGTAAAAATCACTAGCATATTTAAAGAAATGTAGTTAAAGAAGCTGTAAAACCCCCATCCTTAAACATGATCATTTAAATCTACTGGATTCATAAACAGAATAATAAAATTTGTAGGTTAAACTTAAAATCTTAGGGAAACACTGGGTTTCAAAATTCTACTTCACATCAACTATACTTAAATTAAACAATAAATTCTACTTCAATAATAAGTGAGTGCTGTTTAAGCTGCTGTATGAGGTAATTTGTTTAAGCAGCAATAGAAAACTAATACAGCAGGCTTTTCAAGAATTTAACCTTGAGAAAAAAAGAATTTAACCTTGGCTCTACTTGTATTTGTGGAGATAAAATATAGTAGAGTAAAAACCCCACAGGTTTTTTTTTCTGCCATACCAATGAAATCTGAATGTATTATTCAAAATTTGAATTATACAGGGTAGAGCAAAAGTAAGTTTATAGCTATTTGTATGGAAAATAATACAATAATTAATAAATACTAATACAAGAATAAACTATGTGTTTCATGTACTCACAACTTTTGCCCCATCCTGTATTATTAGTTGTTTGACTTCAAGGAAGTGAATATACTCTATTGAGCTCATATTATTCATTTATAATATGGAAATATTCATACCTACTTCACAGGACTGCTGGGGATTAAATTAAATCACAAATGTCAAAGTGCTTAGCCCAGGGCCCAGCATAGTAGGTACTCGGAAAATGCTGTTATTATTAATCTGATTCTGTGTCCACAGCTTTTTTAACCCTTCCACAGATGCCTTTGTTTAAGTCCATTTTAATGGAAGTGTAACAGCACTCATCCCCTTCCCGCTATAGTTCTGAAAGATTGTACAGATAGAAACTCCTGATAATCATCACTGGGCCAAGCCTTCCATCACTGCAGCTAAAGTCATACAAACCACTGAAATTTATCCCTGGCTCATTGGATTGAGTGCAGGCTGCGAACCAAAGGGTTGAACGTTCGATTCCCAGTCAGGGCACATGCCTGGGTTGCAGGCCAGGTCCCCAGTGGGGGCCATGTGAGAGGCAATCACACATTGATGTTTCTCTCTCTCTCTTTCTCCCTCCCCTCCCATCTCTAAAAATAAATAAAATCTTTAAAAAATAAATAAAACACTGAAATTTACTTAGTATTTCTAGAATATATTATTATTAAAGAGCTCAGGGCTTTAATCTTAAGATCAAATTAGAAAAAAATCTCGATGGCATGGAATTCTTCAGGGTGACAATTCTATCATACTTTAAGTCAGGGGTGTCAAACTCATTTTCACTGGGGGCCACATCAGCCTCAAGGTTGCCTTAAAAGAGCCAAATGTAATTTTAGGACTGTATAAATGTAACTACCCTTTAACTAGGGGCAGGAGCCCGGTGCTGCCACCGGGTAGAAATTAAGGTGCTGGGCCAGATAAAACAAGGTGGAGGGCAGGATTCAGCCTGCAGGTCTTATGTTTGCCACCTATGCTTTAAGTAGAAAGGATACAACATCAAGACATTTATATTCACTATAAGAAAATGACACACAGAAACCTCAAACATAACATCCAGCCAAGTAGTTTTATTTATGAATTTTCTAGTTCTACGTTAGGGTTGTTTACAAAAATAATTATGGATTTTTCAGAATCAGATTCCAGAGGCCCCCTGCTGAAAGTAACATCTGCTCATTTTTGTTTCATTTCCTCCGTAATAGCAATAAAGTTTAGTTCTACCTACTAATAACAATATAATTTAGTTGTACCGACTAATAATAAAATTTAATTCTACTGACTAATAACAATAAAAGTTAGTTGTACCAGCTAATAACAATAACATTTAGTTGTACCTCCTAACAGCAATGAAATTCACTTGTACTGACATCTGTACGCATGTAACTCTCACTTCTTTTATAGTTTTCATACGCACTGTGATATCTTTCCAGTGATACTTAGATGGGAAATGTTGGAAAAAATCATGAAAAATCTTTTCTTACTCAGTGCAAGCTACTTATTTTCTGTATTTTATTTTATTTTTAAAGATTTTATTTATTCATTTTTAGAGAGAGGGGAAGGAAGGGAGAAAGAGAGGGACAGAAATATCAATGTGTGGTTGCCTCTCATGTGCTCCCTACTGGGGACCTGGCCTGCAACCCAGGCCTGTGCCCTGACTGGGATTCAAAATGGTGACCCTTTAGATTGCAGGCTGGTTCTCAATCCACTGAACCACACCAGCCAGGGCTATTTTCTGTATTTTAAACTAATTAACATTTTCAGTGACAGTATTCTATTTGCTTGATCCTCAGTCTAACATTCAATTTCAGATTGTTCTCCCCTTTTAGTAGATGCAAGAATGTCAATGCCAGCAGACCCTTAGAGATCAAGTAGTCCACTCTTCTCACATAACAAATAAGGTAATGGGGATTCAGGAAACTCAAATCACTTCCCCAAAGCCTTGTAGATAATAATGACCCAGAAGATAGCTCTCAAGATCTAGATGTGGCCTGGATCCATGCACAAATTGCCTGAATCAAGGGAAAAGATAGTAATTATAGATAAAATCCAGAAATGGTGTCCTTATAATCTTTATATAACAGGCCTGTGACCTTGACTGTATTCAAGATAGCTGAGATAAAGAGCTGTATTATCCTAATAACTTAATTTTAGAAAGTCTCACTTCTGGGCAGGGAGGATTGAATGTGGGAAAGGGGATTGGGCAGGGCAGGGGAGAGTAATGGAGGAAAATGGGGACAACTGTAATTGAACAACAATTAAAAAATTAAAAATCAGAAAATAGAAATACTTATTCTAAGGTCATTGTCCTGAAATAAAATATAGTAGGCCTTCTGAGGTTCAGTCACCAAGTTTTATTTTCTAATTCTCTTTAATAATACATTCTTGAATTTACATTGTGTTTCTTGCTTAATTTTCTAGTCTTCATAGTAAAACTACAGTACCAGATATTTTCACTGTTTGTGAAAATAAGCAGCCTTTCCTTCAAATAGAATTTTTTTTTATTAACACTATGCTTAATTATTGAAAATAAACATGTACAAATTTAAAAAAAGGAATGTCTCACTTCTACTCCCATCAGACATTCGGGTGAAAGTGAGGATATTTTACAATAACTAACTTAAATCCCTTATTCCTGTAATTATTTTGTAAGTGACAACACAGGTTACACCTACATGAAGTCAATGAAACAAACCAAAGCATAATCAAAACATTCAATTCAAATGTTAATTGGCTTAGAGCACTCCATAACTGAACTGGTTTCAGTGCATCCAATTATAAGTAGCTGGTTTTTGCTGGTTCAGCTGTTTTTATATAAAGTCCTAACCACAGTTACAGTTTGAAGGTGGATTTGGTATTAAGAACCTTATAAATAATATAATAGCCAAGACATCTGTAGAGTCAGTAGACTAAAAAGTACAATAACAGATAGAGTTATTCTTCAAAATTAATGTTTACCTATCAAATATTCTCTTATTAGAAAGTTCATGTTTACATTGGAAGTACATATTAGTGTTTACAAATAAAGATGCTACTGAAGGTAGCCTTGAATTCAGAACATGTGTCTAATAGCAATGACTTCATGAATTGAACAGAACCTCTTGTACCCTCCTCACCTCATGGTCTATTGGCAATACTAGTTAACAGAGTCCTCATCAAGAACTAAAGAAAAATAAGAATGCCACTAGAATGGAGGTATAGTTTATATGGAAAACAGTGGCAATCATAGCAGGTATTCCATGAACTTAATGAGATGGTAGAGAAGCAAAATAGGAGAAATGACAATAGGAGCTGTGGAAATAAGGAAACAAGGGCAGTAATTTGAACTGGAGACTATTGGAAGAAAGGGATTTGAGCTAGTGTGATTATTTCTAAAATAAATTGGTCAATGTCATTTCCTTCCTTAAAGTCAATATTATGCACTGCCCTCAACATAGAACCCATACTCTAACAGGGCACACAGGCCATTCATGATTTGGCTCCTGACTTTCTGCTCTTCACAGTCACTTATCAACAATTTTGCCAACACACTTTACACTTCAGTTCAGTGATTTTCAAATAATTTTTAAAGTGGAATAGTCTTTAGTTCTAATAAAATCTTACTTGGCATTCCAATATCCAAAATACTGAAGAGCAAAACTGCCTTCATTGGCCCCTAAGACACCTCTTCACAACCCCTAGAACTCTGCAGTACACAGAAAACCACCGCAGTCTGACAAAACTAAGCTAATTGAAGTTTACCAAATATGCCATGCTTTCATTTCTATACCTTCACACATGTTGTTTTCCTGTGATGGGAAAGCCTTTTCCACCTTTTCTGCTCTGCTTGTTCCTTCTCAGCCTCTAGGGATCAACTCAAAGACTATCTCCTCTAAGATACCTTCCCTAGTTGGTTTGGGATTCCCTTCTCTATGCTGCCATGCTTACCATAGGCATACCTCTATCAAAGTATTTATGCTATGCTTCTTTACCCCTTCATTCCTTTTCCTTCCCATCCCTCTCCTCCCTTCCCTTCCCTTTTCTTTCCTTCTCTTCCATTTCCTTCCCTTCCTTTTTTGGAGTAAAGATTATTTCTCAAGTCCATAGCACATTTCTGGCATGTAGTAAGTGCTCAGTAAGTGTTTAATGAATAAATGAAATACTACAAAGAGGTCAAGGAAGAAGGAACTAAAAAAGGCCATTGAATTTGACAATGAGGAAATTATAAAAAAAACTTTTCATAGAAAAATTTTGTAGAATGGTAGGAACGGAAGTCAGAGTCAAGAAATGAATGGGCAAATACAAACATCATTGAGGTTTTAACTGTATCTGAAAGCTATTAGAGATTTTGTTCCTATTTAAAAGACTTTCATATTTGCCCCTATATTTCCATGGGGATTTCTTACTTCACTTTGAAAATTCCTTGAATAATGAAAGACATGTATATGTATATGTAATATATATACTAATAATCTGAATGACATAAAATTAATTAGAATTTAAGAACTTTTATAAAGGCTGCATGTCAAAATAATCACATCACCATGGCTATAATGAACATTTGATGATTATAATGAATAATTTTATATAATCATCATCATAGTAATATAAAATAATGAAAACTCCAATTTATAGAATACTTACTGCAATCTATTCCCTATCCTAAAATGTTTACATATAGTTCAATTAATCATCATAAAAACCTATGAGATCAATATAATTCCAATTTTATAGCTGATAGTCCCACTTATGGGCTCAAAGTGACTTCCCCAAGGTTTTCTAGTTACCATGTTTCATAAAATCTAAGACACCATGATTGTCAAATGTGCTGTTATTTGATGTAAAAAAAGTTTTCAGTTTAACTATGATAAGACTGTTGAATGTAAGATACTTCTTGATTTCAGAGATATTGAAACCTCCAAAAATCATGTATATCTTAGAATTGATCACACAAGGTATTAAATGATAGAAATGTTCCCATCCAAGTGTGAATCCAAAGCTCCTATAATTAACCATTCCACCGTACTGCTTAGATTTCTTTTGACATCTCATAGATGCCCTTCATTCTCATCTCATTTACAAGGAAATAAAACTAAGACTGAGAGCAAGGGAGATGACTTGCTGAAGCTCATACACACATGTAGTAAATGGATTAGTCAGGAAAGGATGCCAAGTCTCTGAGAATTAGAATACACCTCTTTACACTATATCACATTGCCATTTATGATAGCCTTTCTTTTCCTGTATGTAAAGAGGTATTAGAAAAAATACCAGAGTGTTATGTATAGGAATAAGTATTAGATATGCAGAAATAAAAGTATTAGATGCCATATATATACTTCCGGCCAAGATGGAGGTGTAGGTGGACACACTGTGCCTCCTCTCACAACCAAAATTAAGGACAACAAATATTTAGAAACAAGAAAACAACCAGAGCTAATAGAAAATTGAACTGTACGGAAGTCCAACAACCATTCATTCAGACCGGTAAGAGGGGTAGAGTGACGGCAGGAAAAAGTGGAGGTGCGGACCTGGGAACCCAGACAGCAGTGGCTAGCAGTTCCCAAGTGGGCAGGCAGCTGGCAGACCCCAGGCCCACAGGCAGCAGCTGGCAGACCCCGGGCATGGGGTGGCAACTGTGCAGACCCAGTGAGGCCAGGCAAGGTGGCTGGCTGATCAGTTAGCCCCACATTCATGCACGCAGAAAATCCAGGTGAAGGGGAAGTGGCGGAGGGGACTGGAATCCAGGAGAGAGTGGAGCAGGTGCCATTATTCCCTCTCAGACCCCGCCCCCACATACAGTGTCACAACCTAGTGACTGGGAAGCCCCGCACAGGGGAACACCTAAGGCTCTACCTGTCACTACATAACAGCTGCCACCAGACCAAAGACAAAACAAAACACAAAACAAAACAAAACAAAACACACACACACACCAAAAATGGCTCAAACCAGAGAACAAATGAAAGCCCCAGAGCCAATTCCTCTAAGCAACGAAGATATAGCCAACCTATCAGATGCACAGTTCAAAGCACTGGTCATCAAAATGCTCCCAGAATTGGTTGATTTTGTTCACAAGTTAGATGAAAAAATGCAGGCTACAATACGTGACATGAAGGAAGACGCATGGGGAACTGATAGAGATCGAAGGAAAACTGGGACTCAAATCAATGGAGTGGACCAGAAGGAAGAAACTAACAACCAAACAGGAAACAAGGAATAAACAAGAATTCAACTTCCGGCCAAGATGGAGGCGTAGGCGGACACACTGTGCCTCCTCTCACAACCAAAATTAAGGACAACAAATATTTAGAAACAAGAAAACAACCAGAACTTATAGAAAACTGAACTGTACGGAAGTCCAACAACCATTCATCCAGACCGGTAAGAGGGGCGGAGTCGCGGCAGGAGAAAGTGGAGGTGCGGCCCCAGGAACGCAAGCAGCAGTGTCTGGCAGTTCCCAGGTGCACAGGCAGCGGCTGGCAGTCCCCGGGCCTACAGGCAGCAGCTGGCGGACCCCGGGCACTGGGGGGCAACTGTGCAGACCCAGTGAGGCCGCACAAGGCGGCTGGCTGACTGACCAGGTGGTCTCACATACGAGAGCGCAGACGGTCCAGGCGGAGGGGAAGTGGCGGAGGGGACTGAATCCAGGAAAGAGCGGAGCAGGCGCCATTGCTCCCTCTCAGGCCCCACCACCACATACAGCGTCACAACCCAGCGACTGGGCTGCCCCGCACCGGGGAGCACCAAAGGCTCCACTCTTCACTACGTAACAGCACGCGCGCGTGCGCAGATAATCCAGGTGAAGGGGAAGCAGGGGAAAGGGCCGGAGTCCAGGAGAGAGCTGAGCAGGCGCCATTGCTCCTTCTCAGACCCCGCCCCCACCTATAGCATCACAACCCAGCGACTGGGCTGCCCCGCCCTGAGAACACCTAAGGCTCCACCCCTCCCTACGTAATAGCCGCGACCAGACTAAAACCAAAACAACAACAAAAAAAACCCACCAAAAATGGCTCAAACCGGAAAACAAATAAAAGCCCCAGAGCCAATTCCTCTAAGCAGTGAAGAGATAGCCAACCTGTCAGATGCACAGTTCAAAGCACTGGTCATCAAAATGCTCACAGAATTGGTTGATTTTGCTCACAAACTAGATGAAAAAATGCAGGCTACAATCCGTGAAATGAAGGAAGATGCATGGGGAACTGATAGAGATGGAAGGAAAACTGGGACTCAAATCAATGGAGTGGACCAGAAGGAAGAAACTAACAACCAAACAGAAGACGAGGAAGAAACAAGAATTCAAAAAAATGAGGAGAGGCTTAGGAACCTCCAGGACATCTTTAAACGTCCCAACATCCGAATTATAGGGGTCCCAGAAGGGGAAGAAGAACAGCAACGAGTGGAAAACTTATTTGAACAAATAATAAAGGAGAACTTCCCCAATCTGGCAAAGGAAATAGACTACCAGGACGTCCAGGAAGCTCAGAGAGTCCCAAAGAAGTTGGACCCAAGGAGGAACACACCAAGGCACATTGTAATTACATTAGCCAAGGTTAAAATGAAGGAGAGAATTCTAGAAGCAGCAAGGGATAAGGGGACAGTCACCTACAAGGGAGTTCCCATCAGACTGTCAGCTGATTTCTCAAAAGAGACCTTACAGGCAAGAAGGGGCTGGAAAGAAATATTTGAAATCTTGAAAAGCAGGGACCTACATCCAAAATTGCTCTATCCAGCAAAGCTGTCATTTAGAATGGAAGGGAAGATAAAGTGCTTCTCAGATAAGGTCAAGTTCAAGGAGTTCATCATCACCAAGCCCTTATTGTATGAAATGTTAAAGGGACTTATCTAAGAAAAAGAAGATAAAACTATGACAGTGAAAAGACAAGGAACTCATAGCTATCAAGAACCACACCTAAAACAAAAGCAAACTAAGCAAACAGCTAGAACAGGAACAGAATCACAGAAATTGAGATCATATGGAGGGTTAGCAACAGGGGTGTGGGAGGAGGAGAGAGGGGGAAAAGGTACTGAGAATGAGTAGCATAGATAATGGGGAAAAAATAGACAGGGGGAGGGCAAGAATAGTATGGGAAATGTAGAAGCTAGAAAACTTATGACCCATGGACATGAACTAAAGGGAGGAATGTGGGTGGGAGAGGGTGGGTAGGGTGGAGGGGAATGATGGGGAAGAAATGGGACAACTGTAATAGCATAATCAATAAAATATATTTTAAAAAAAAGAATTCAGAAAAATGAGGAGAGGCTTAGGAACCTCTGGGACATCGTTAAACGTCCCAACATCGGATTATGGGGCACCAGAAGGAGAAAAGGAAGAGCAATAAGTGGAAAACTTATTCGAACAAATAATAAAGGAGGGGGGTTCAAGATGGCGGCATGGTAGGAGGACGCAGATTGCCCTTCCTCCTGCACATGGGAGAAAAACCTAACTAATCTACAGAGGAACAGAGCAGACAGCCAACAATACCACAGTATTTATGAAAATAGGAGATCAAAATCTGTAGCAGACGTTGGAAAACTAGACGTGGCAGCCGAGCGACCGGACGCAGCCCTGAGACCGGGACGGAGGCGGCCCGGCGACCTGAGGCGGCTCTGCGACGGGGTCAGAAGCGGCCCTGGGGCCAGAGGCGACCCTGCAACTAGAGAAGGGGACTCTGTGGAAGACCCGGAGCTCACATCTGTGATCCTGGGGTGAGTGCGCGCAACTCGGGAAACTCGCGGAGCCCACGCCCCTAGTCTCGGGTGGGCACTTGCGCCCTGTAGGAGACTCAGAGCTCACAGCAATAGCCTCTGGGAGGGATGGATCTGTAGGAGATCCCAGCTGAAACCCATAAACTCGGGCAAGCGCGCCCTCTGCAGGAGGCTCAGAAATCACACCCAAGGCCCTGTAAGAAGAGTGCGCCATTAGCCCTGGGGACAGTGTGCAGCTGGCACTGAGGACAGTAGCCAAAAGCTGACTGAACGAGGAACAGGGAGAAAAGCTATACGAGTCGCCTCGCAACCTGCTACAGCCAGCAAGTACAGAAAATCCAGTTTGGCCTGTTTGAAAATAGCAACAGATTATATACATATATATTTTTTGTTTGTTTGTTTGTTTGTTTGTTTGTTTGTTTTTGGGTGTTTTGTTTTGTGGGGTTTTTTTTGTTTGTTTTGTTTTCTGTTGTTTTGTTTGGAGAGTTGTTTTTTCTTTGTTTAGTTGGGTTTTTTGTTTGTTTGTTTTGGTTTGTTTTTCATTTTTGTGGGATTCTTTTTGTTTTGTTTTGATTACATTTTTTCTTATTTTTTTATTACTTCTACCTTTTTTATCCCTCAATTCCTTTTGCTTCTCTTTACTACTTTATGACTTTATTCCTTCTTCCTTTCTTTCCAATTCTATCTCTCCTTCCTTCTTCTTTTTTTCTCTTCTTTTTTCACTTTATTCTTTTCTCTTTTTAAATACCCACGAGTGAGGCAAAAAAATCCTAGAACTGTGAAAAAACCAGAGTTGGACCAAAAGAGGGGGTATTCCAACAGCTGAGACAGTGGAAGCTGTGAACACCAGGATACATGAAGAAGACTACACCACTGAATCTCACAGGTATTCCACCACAGAGGTTCACACCATAAACCCAGGTAGCCAGAACAGATCGATTTAAGAAGCTGAGGTTTACAAGAAGAGTCTCACAAACAATGAGAAGACAAAGAAAAAATCCCCAAATGAAAGAAAAGGAGGAAGCCCCAGAAAGAAGCCTAAAAGAAACAGAGGCAACTCAACTATCAGATAAGGAGTTCAAAGAAATGGTTGTCAGGAAGCTCCATGAGCTCTCAATGAGCTACCAGAAACTACAGGGAAGCTATGATGAACTCACTACAAACTATATCAACATGAAAAAGGAAATAGAAACTATCAGAAAAGGCCAAGAGGAAATGAAGAATAAAATTTCGGAGCTGAAGAACACAGTAGAAGGAATGAAAAGCAGAATTGATGAAGCAGAGGATCGAATCAGTGAGTTGGAGGACAAAGTAGAAAAAAGCAGCCAGAAAGAGCAAGAAAAGGAAAAGAGGCTCAGAGAGAATGAAGAGGGGTTAAGAGAAATGCAAGACAACATGAAACGTAATAATATCTGTATAATAGGAATACCAGAAGGAGAAGAAGAATAGCAAGGGATAGAAAACCTATTTTTAAAAGTAATGATGGAAAACTTCCCTAATTTGATGAGAGAAAAAGTCACACAAATCCAGGAAAGACAGAGAGTCACCATCAAGAGGAATCCAAACAGGCCCACATCAAGACACATCATCATTAAAATGGCAAACTTCCAAGACAAAGAGAGAATCTTAAAGGTAGCAAGGGAGAAAAAGAAGAAACATACAACAGAGCCCCGATAAGGTTAGCAGCTGACTTCTCAATGGAAACGCTTCAAGCCAAAGGACAATGGCAAGAAATATTGCAAGCAATGAGAACAAAAGGCCTACAAACAAGACTACTTTATCCAGCAAGGCTTTCAATCAAGATAGAAGGACAAATAAGGAGCTTCCCAGACAAAAGAAGTCTAAAAGAATACACCTCTACCAAACCAGTACTGCAAGACATACTAAAGGGACTGCTTTAAGGAAAGAAAGGAAAAGAGAGAGAGAGGAGCACAGGTACGAAAATGGCAATGAATCAGTACCTATCAATAGTAATCTTAAATGTAAATGAATTAAATGCTCCAAACAAAAGACATAGAATAGCTGAATGGATAAGAAAGCATGACCCACACATATGCTACCAACAAGAGACCCACCTCAGGACAAAAGACCTACACAGACTCAAAGTGAAGAGCTGAAAACAAATTTTCCAAGCAAATGGACAGGAAAAAAAGGCCGGGGTAGCAATACTCATATCAGACAAAATAGACTTCAAAAGAAGAGTCATAAAGAGAGACCCAGAAGGTCACTTCATAATATTCAAGGGAAGAATCCACCAAGAAGACATAAACATTGTAAATATATATATGCACCCAACATAGGAGCACCTAAAGACATCAAGAAATACTTAGAGGACGTCAAGAAAGATATTGAGAGCAACACAATTATAGTAGGGGATTTTAACACCCCACTGTCAAAAATGGACAGATCTTCCAAACAAAATATCAGTAAAGATATTGTGGCATTGAACAGTACTCTAGACGAATTGGACTTAGTTGATATATATAGAGCCCTTCATCCCAAAGAAACTAAATACACATTTTTTTTCAAACGCACATGGAACATTTTCAAAGATAGACCACATAATAGGACACAAAACAAGCCTCAACAAATTCAAGAAAATTGAAATCATACCAAGCATTTTCTCTGACCACAAGGGACCGAAACTAGAAACCGACTTGATGGGGAAAATCCCCAAATCATCAAAATCATGGAGATTGAATAGCATGCTATTAAACAATGAATGGGTAAAGAATGAAATTAAGGAGGAAATCAAAAAGTTTCTGGAAACAAATGAAAATGAACTCACAACAACCCAAAACTTATGGGACACAATGAAGGCCGTCCTCAGAGGGAAGTTCAGAGCAATACAGGCCTACCTAAAGAAGACAGAACATTTCTAACAAACGACTTAACCCTACGCCTACAAGAACTCGAGGAACAACAACAAAGACAGCCCAGGGCAAGTAGAAGGAAGGAAATAACCAAGATCAGAGCAGAATTAAATGACATAGACACTAAAAGCACAATCCTAAGGATCAATGAATCCAGGAGCTGGTTCTTTGAAGAGATAAACAAAATTGACAAGACTTTAAGCAGGCTCATCAAGAAAAAAAGAGAGAACTCAAATAAACACAATCAGAAATGAAAGAGGAGAGATTACGACTGACACCACAGAAATACAAAGGATTGTAAGAAATTACTACAAAGAACTGTATGCCAAGAAATTTGAAAACCTAGGTGAAAAGGACAGGTTTCTAGAAAAATATAATCTCCCAAAACTCAAAGAAAAAGAAGCAGAAAGCCTGAACAGACAAATAACAGCTGATGAAATTGAAGCAGTAATCAAAAAACTCCGGGCACACAAAAGCCCTGGACCAGATGGTTTCACAGGAGAATTCTACAAAGCATTTAAGGAAGAGCTAACCCCTATTCTTCACAGACTATTCCAAAAAATCCAAAATGATGGAAGACTCCCAAACTCTTTGTATGAAGCCAGCATCATCCTAATCCCAAAACCGGGTAAAGACACAACAGATAAAGAAAACTTCAGGCCAATATGACTGATGAACATAGATACTAAAATCCTCAACAAAATATTGGCAAACCGCATCCAACAATACATTAAAAAGAGCATACACCATGACCAAGTGGGATTCATCCCAGGGATGCAAGGATGGCTCAACATTCGCAAATCAGTAAATGTAATACATCACATAAACAAAAGCAAAGACAAAAATCACATGATCATATCAATAGATGAGGAAAAAGGTTTTGATAAAGTACAACACCCATTTATGATAAAAAACATTCAGCAAAGTGGGAATAGAGGGAACATTCCTCAACATAATAGAGGCCATATATGATAGACCTACAGCCAACATCATACTCAATGGGCAAAAACTGAAATCTTTCCCACTAAGATCAGGAACAAGACAAGGCTGTCCACTTTCACCACTTCTATTCAATATAGTATTGGAAGTCTTAGCCACAGCAATTAGACAAGAAAAGGAAATAAAAGGCATCCAAATTGGAAAGGAGGAAACAAAACTATCATTGTTTGCAGATGACATGATAGTGTAGATAGAAAATCCTATAGACTCGGCCAAAAAGCTGCTCGACATAATAAATGAATTTGGCCAAACAGCCGGATACAAAGTCAATATCCAGAAATCAAAGGCATTTTTGTATACCAACAGTGAAACATCAGAAGCAGAAATCAAGAAAAAAATCCCATTCGATATAGCAAAAAGAAAAATAAAATACCTAGGAATAAACCTAACCAAGGAGGTAAAAGACCTGTATGCAGAAAACTACCAACACTGAAGAAAGAAATCAAGGAAGACACAAACAAATGGAAGCATATACCGTGTTCATGGATCGGAAGAATTAATATCATCAAAATGTCCATACTACCCAAAGCAATTTACAGATTCAATGCAATACCTATTAAAATTCCAATGGCATATTTCACAGACATAGAACAAACATTTCAAAAATTTATATGGAATCATAAATGACCCCGGATAGCGGCAGCAATTTTGAGAAAGAAGAGCAAAGCAGGAAGGATCACAATACCTGATACCAAACTGTATTACAAAGCCACTGTAATCAAAACAGCCTGGCACTGGCACAAGAACAGACACATGGACCAGTGGAATAGAACAGAGAGCCCAGAAATAAACCCAAGTCTCTACAGTCAATTAGTATTCGACAAAGGGGGCAGCAACATATAATGGAGCAAAAATAGCCTCTTCAATAAGTGGTGCTGGGAGAACTAGAGAGCTACATGCAAAAAAATGAAACTCGAGCACCAACTTACACCATACACTAAAAGAAATTCAAGGTGGATAAAAGATTTAAATATAAGCCATGACACTATTAAAATTCTAGAGGATAACATAGGCAGGAAAACCTCAGATATTTCATGCAGCAATATTTTTACTGATATATCCCCTAGAGTAAGAGACATAAAGAAAAGAATAAACAAGTGGGATCTCATCAAAATAAAAAGCTTCTGCACAGCTAAAGAAAATAGCATTAAAATAAAAAGAGAACCATCTGTATGGGAAAACATATTTGACAATGATACCTCAGACAAGGGATTAATCTCCAAAATATATATAGAACTTACAAGACTCTACTCTAAGAAGACAAGCAACCCAATTAAAAAATGGGCAAAGGATTTGAACAGACACTTCTCCAAGGAGGACATACAGAGGATCCAGAGACACATGAAAAGATGCTCGATATCTCTAGCTATCAGAGAGATGCAAATTAAAACCACAATGAGGTACCACTTGACACCAGTCAGAATGTCCTTCATATACAAAGCAACAAACAAGTGTTGGAGAGGATGTGGAGAAAAGGGGACTCTAGTGCACTGTTGGTGGGATTGCAGACTAGTACAACCACTATGGAAAACAGTATGGAATTTTCTAAGAAACCTAAAAATGGACATACCTTTTGACCCAGCAATTCCACTCCTTGGATTATATCCTTAGAACCCTGAAACACCAATCCAAAACAACCTATGCACCCTCTGTTCATAGCAGCACAATTTACAATAGCCAAGTGCTGGAAGCAACCTAGATGCCCATCAGTTAATGAATGGATCAAAAAACTGTGGTACATTTACACAATGGAATTCTATGCAGCAGAAAGAAAGAAGGAGCTCCTACCCTCTGCGACAGCATGGATGGAATTGGAGAACATCATGCTAAGCGAAATAAGCCAGGCAGTGAAAGACAAATACCATATGATCTCACCTTTAACAGGAAGCTAATCAACAAAACAAACAAACAAGAATAATATAATCAAAGACACTGAAATTGAGAAAAGTCTGACAGTGTCCAGAGGGAGAGGGGAGGGAATTTCAGGGGAAAAGGGGAACGGTTTAGAGCAACAAGTATAAGGGACTCATGGACAAAAACTATGGGGGGTGGAAATGAGAGGAAGGTGGGGAGGGCTGGGGTGGTGGGCTGGGGGCACGGTAAAAGACAGAAAAGTGTACAATATCAACAATTAAAAAACGTGAGTTGAAAAAAAATAATAATAAAGGAGAACTTCCCGAATGTGGCAAAGGAAATTGACTTCCAGGAAGTCCAGTAAGCACAGAGAGTCCCAAGGAAGTTGGACCCAAGGAGGAACACGCCAAGGCACATCGTAATTCCATTAGCCAAGCTTCAAATGAAGGAGAGAATTCTAGAAGCAACAAGGGATAAGGGGACAGTCACCTACAAAGGAGTTCCTGTCAGACTTTCAGCTGTTTTCTCCAAAGAGACCTTGCAGGCAAGAAAGGGCTGGAAAGAAGTATTTGAAGTCTTGAAAGGCAGGGACCTACATCCAAAATTGCTCTATTCAGCAAAGCTGTCATTTAAAATGGAAGCGCAGCTAAATTGCTTCTCAGACAAGGTCAAGTTCAAGGAGTTCATCATCACCAAGGCCTTATTATATGCAATGTTAAAGGGACTTATCTAAGAAGAAGATAAAAATAGGACAGTGAAAAGACAGCAAACTCACAGCTATTAACAACCACACCTAAAACAAAAGCAAACAACTAGAACAGGAACAGAATCACAAAAATGGAGATCACATGGAGGGTTAGCAACAGGGGAATGGGAGGAGGAGAGAGGGGAAAAGGTACAGAGAATAAGTAGCATAGATGGTGGGTAGAAAATAGGGGAAGGGCAAGAATAGTATGGGAAATGTAGAAGTTAAAGAACTGATGACACATGGACATGAACTAAAGGGGGGGAATGTGGGTGGGAGGGGGTGTGCTGGGTGGAGGGGAATGATCGGGAGAAATGTGACAACTGTAATAGCATAATCAATAAAATATATTTTAGAAAATAAAAAAAATAAATAAAAGTATTAGATGACCTGGCTGGTGTGGCTCAGTTGGTTGGGCATCATCCTGCAAACTGAAAGCTCACTGGTTTGATTCCCAGTCAGGGCCCATGCTTGGGTTACGGGTTCAATCCCCAGTCAGGGAACATGGAAGAGGCAACTGATCAATATTTCTTTCTCACACTGATGTTTCTCTCCCTCTCTTTTGCCTTCCCTCCTCCTCTCTAGAATCTGTAAAAGAAAAAAAATTAAGTATTAGAAATAAGTAAATAAGTATTAGAAGCTATATCTACTCAATAACACATTTTGTTTAAATAATTACATCAAACCCATGTGTTCTGTACCAAAGATGGAAGTTTCTATCAATAGATTTAATTGGTTTAATCAATACACTATTGACTTCATTTCCTATAATTGCTGTTCATAGATCATCAGTAAATAAGTAATACATACAATAAAGATAATATCCTGGAGATTCGATGGTTGTAAAAGATGGTTTAAAATAATACATGCTGCTAATTAGTTTTATTTGTATCATTCTTTCTCATTGCTGTCTAATGCCCACTTAGAAACTAAATAATACAAGGTAGGATGGGGGTAATGGAAGGGAAGTGAGAACCTTTTGCAAGCAATTATACTGTGAGGCTGAAACCACTTGACTTATGAAGACATACATGATATATGTGGCTTCTTCGTACACTGATGCTAGTAAATAGGTTTTAAAATGTATTAAAGTAATTATCAATACAAGGAGGTGCCAAAAGTAGAAGAAACAAAGGGTGCAAAAATAAAGTCTATTAAAATGAAAGAATATATAAAACCATATGGATTTTGTGATATAAAGTTGAAAGTTCTAATACTCGTTGGCTCATGTTCATTAGGTCATTTCTTTGCTGCAGCTGTTCTTAGAGGTAGCCATTCTTAGTTTTCATTATAAAAGACCTGACATAAATCAAAAACAGTGATACTTTAAAAGGTTATCTTTTATTTTGAAAGAAATTATTTTTTAGAATATGTCTTGAAGCAGTATTATTTTATTATACATATTTAAAAACGAAATACTACAAACTTATTTTATTATACATATTTAAACATGTACTTTAAGACTGGACATTGATGCAATTAAAATCTAGAATAGTATTTGATAAGCAAGTTTCACTTAGGTGTGAATTATTGTTTTCTACATGCATAACAAAGACCAGAAGTTAACCAAGCATACACTTGAATATTTTGTTTCAAATTTTGTTTCAGGAGTGATGTCAACAAGATAGTTGTAATGGACTGAATGTTTTTGTTCTCCCCAAATTCGTATGTTGAAACCTAAGCCCCAGTGTGACGATACCTGAAGGTGGAGCCTCAGAAGGCCAAAGGAGTGGTGCCCCTTGATGAGACTAGTGTCCTTACAAGAAGAGAAAGAGACCAGAATTTGTTCTTTCTCTCTACTATGTGAGAACACAGACAGAAGGTGGCTGTCTACAAGTCAGGCAGAAAAGTTCTCACCAGACTGAACCATGCTGACACCCTGATCTGAGACTTGCAGCCTACAGAACTGGGAGAAATAAATGCCTGTTGTTTAAGCTACCTAGTCTGTGGTATTTTTTATGGATACCCAAGAAGACTTAAGTCAAGACAATAACAAACAGGAAGCTACAGGCCCTCCTTCCCTGACAGAGATAAAGAATTAACAGCAATATACAAGGTGAGGAAAAAGTAGGTTTACACTTGTGAGTATGTGAAACAGAGTTTATTCTTGTTTTATTATTTATTAATTATTGTATTATTTTCCATGTGAAAAACTGTAAACCTACTTTTGCCCCACCCCATGAAGACTACAATACCCCTGTGAGAACTCTAGAGACCAGCTGATGCCACAGCACCCAGGCCATTGTAAAACCAAGAAGGAATTCCAGTGAGTGGGAATAGGAATATTTATAGCATTTAGTGTACCCATTTCTGTATCTTTCCCTAAACATCACAACACGGAGCATCCAGAAGGAAACCCTTATACTGGGGCTCTTCCTTTGGGATGGAAAGTAAAGAATGGACCATGCATTGAATGTTCTGGTTTGTCTGGGGGCTCCCTGAACAGCTGTTTTCTGTCTCTCAGACTGTAGGCATTGATGAGACTGGTGCCAGAGTTTGGAAGAAACTGAAAGCAGAGGCAAGCAGCCCATTAGAGCTGCAATTACGCAGGCAGATACCAAGGGGAGCAAGAGTTCATAAAAAGTTTGAGAGGTCCTAGAACTTCTAGATGGGAGGTTTTGGTGATTTGCCCTGTCATGAAACCACTACGCAGAGACTGGGAAAGGTGTTTGTTTTTTCAAATGTCTAAATCTTGGCAAAAATTTACAAGGTACACAAAGAAAAAGAAACTTGGTCTCATCAAAGGACCAAAATAAAACTACAGAAACCACCCTGAAAAAAAAACAAAGAATTTAAAATAATAGTTATACAGATGCTCAATGAGCTAAAAGAGAACACAGATACACAACTAAATGAAATCAGGAAAATGATGAGTGACAAAAATAAGAATATCAGCAAAGAGATATAAACTATAAGAAAATACCATAAACTATTTGGATTATAAACAACAGAAACTTATTTCTCAGGGTGCTGGAGGCTGGGAAGTCCAAGTTCAAGGTGCCAGCATGGTTAGGTTCTGATGGATGCCTTTTATGTTTGATAATTTTAAATTTAACCAAGCAAATACCACTTATTTGTGTTGAGAATACCAAAAAATATATATATAACTGAAGATAAAGGAGAAAAAACTGAACAGAATTATTCATTATGCCCTAAATGTACTTGTAAATGCAGAAACATGTCACTGGAAAATAAAATGGGGTAAAGATGCTGGAGAAACTGTACAGATACATGCAAAAAAAATGAAACCAGACTACCTTCTTACATCATATACAAGAATAAAATCAACAACTCTAAAAAATTTAAAAACTATAAAGGTCAGTCTTCAAAAAAAGAGAGAAAATAAACTCAAAATGGATTAAAGACTTAAATGTAATACTTGAAACCATAAAAATCCTACAAGAGAACATAGGCAGCAAAATCTGACATTTCTTCCTCTTATTAATACTTTTTCTGATATATCTCCTCTGGCAAGGGAAACAAAAGACAAAATAAAAAATGAGACTGCATCAAACCAAAATTTTTTACACTGCAAAGGAAACCATGAAGAAGATGATGAGACAACCTACTAAACAAGAGAGCATATTAGCAAATGATACATCTGTTAAGGGGTCAATATTCAAAATTATACTACTCACTAGCCAAAACAACCCACAAACAATCCAAATAAAAAATGGGCAGAGGACCTAAATAAACACTTCTCCAAAGGGGACATACAGAAGGCCAACAGACATATTAAAATATGCTCAACATCTCTAATTGTCATAGAAATGCAAATTAAAACCACAATGAGATATCAGCTCACACCTGTCAGAATCATCAATAAATCCACAAATGACAAGTGCTGGAGAGGATGTGGAAAAAAAGGAAACCCTCTTGCACTGCTGGTGGGAAAGTGTGAGGGACACCGCCCACAGAAACCACCCCCCCAGTTCGTCACAGATAAAAATAAAACTACCAAGATATGATCTGAGTGGGGAGGAGAGGTGGACAAACTCTCAGAGGAGAATGACCCAGAGCCCCTTCCTCACTAGGCTTTTATTGGGTTCAAATACACAGGAATACAGGTTTAACATGTCAAAGAAATCTGAGGGCTTAATCTGAGTCAGTGTCTGTCAGGAAAGGGGGTTGCCAAACTTTGGGAGACATACTCATTTTCTCCTTGGACCTTTATCATTTAAATGAGTGCACTCTTAGCAAAGCAGGTTTCACAGGACTTCAAGAATTCTTTCTTATGCCCAATCACCCAGGGAACCGTCTTGGCCGGCACAGGGCTGCACCGCTTACCCTCAGTTTCAGGCTTTAAACTGATTAGGAAGCAGAAGACATCTCCCAGATGGAAATGAGGACGCGGGCTATGTCAGAATAGCAGGGGGGGCGGGGGGTGAGGGTCCATCACATCCTCTTTGCTGCAGACCCCTGAGTCCTTCCATGAGGGCCTCCCAAGTGGTCGTGTCTGGCTTAGGTTGCCCCTCCCATGAGGAGTCTTACCCGTCATTGACTACCAACCAAGCGTTGGGGCCAGAGGTGGATGAGGCAGAAGCAGCACTCCTGCCAGGGAGATAAGCTTTGTCTCCTTAGTAGGTCACGTCCTCTTGACAGAACAGACCCAGATGAAGTGGGTCCCTAGGCTCTTACACAGCCCACCATGGGGTGAGGGTTACAACTCCTGAAACCAGAGTGAACAGTCCACAACAAGAAAGCAGACTGGAGCAGCCACTAAGGAAAACTATGGAATTTCTGCAAAAAATTAAAAATGGAACTGCCCTGATCAACAAAACAAACAAACAAGCAAAACATAACCAAAGACACTGAAATAGAGAACAGGCTGACCTGACCAGAGGGAAGAGGAGAGGAAATTTCAGGGGAAAAGGGAAAGGTTTTGCAGGAACAGGTATAAGACACATGGACAAAAACAAGGTGGGATGGAAAGGGGAGGGAAGTGGGGAGGACTGGGGGGTGGGCTGGGATCGGAGTAAAAGGCAAAAAACTGTATTTGAACAACAATTAAAATAAAATAATAATAAAAAAGAAAAAACATAAATAAAAATGGAACTGCCTTATAACCCACCAATTCCACTTCTGGGGATTTATATTAAGAAAACTAAAACACTAATTTGAAGAATATATGCATTCCTGTGTTCATTGCAGCATTATTTATAATAGCGAAGCTATTAAAGCAATCCAACTAAAGCAATGTCCATCAATAGATGAGTGGATGAAAAAGTGGTAGTACATATATATGATGAAATATTACTTGGCCATAAAAATAATGAAATCTTATCATTTGCAACATCATTGATGGACCTAGAGGGTATTATGCAAAGTGAAATAAATCAGGCAGAGAAAGACAAACACCGTATGATTTTACTTATATGTGGAACCTAAAGAATAAAACAAAACAAACTGACTCGTAGATACAGAAAGCAAACAGATGACTTCCAGATGGTAGGAGATTGGGGGGACTGGGTGAAAAAGGTGACAGGGTAAAGAACTACAAATTGGTAATTAGAAAATATTCACAAGGATGTAAAGTACTACATAGGGAATATAGTCAAAATATTGTAATATCTGTATGGGGCCAGATGGGTACTAGACTTATCAGGGGGATCACTTCATAAATTATATAAATGTCTAACCACTGTGTTTTTCACCTGAAACTAACACAAAAATAATATTGAATATCAACTGTAACTGAAAAACAAAAACAAAAACCTCACCCTAAACTCTGGATGGGAGAGAGAGACTTCAGTCTTGCCTTCTGTTTCCTGGCCAGTCAACTTTCACAATAAAAGCATTTTCTCTTCTGAATATCCATTTGCTCAGTTATAAGTGCTTTAGTGGAAGTAGTATACCACTTTCCAGATAAAAATCAGATGTAAAATGTGAAAGTCCCTGATAAATGCAGAAATATCAACTTCTGTCATTAATGTTAAACATACTTTAAATTTTATAGCAAATTATTTCTATACTGTCGATATAAACAGTGTGAGGCCTTTAACATTAAAATTGTCCCTACATCAGACACTGTCTATATACATGATAACCCACACATACATTTTGGAAATAATTGTTTTTGGCTGAAATCAGCAATTCAGTGAAGTTGTTAATACAAGCTACAATACTTCACTAGACATTTAAAATTAATGCAAACTGAAGACAATCACTGAAATTTTCAAACTAAAACTAAATTTTTAATCAGTTACCTAACCCATAACAATAAAAGTGTTCTTGGGAATGGGCCTGGTAAGTATTGTTCTCATAGCCTTGTGAGTGCATCCAAGAAACTGTTCCCATAGCCTTGAGTGGGCTCACATGCACAGTATGAAGCTCTGTTGCATAATTCTGATGGCACCTTGCTGGCTTTGTCTATAATGTAGTATTTAAGGATGTAGGGGATCCCACTGGCTGCCATGCTGAGTGATGAGAGACATGCAGTGGGCCATGGTGGATGCCATACAGGGGTGCAACATAAAGGGGATGGGTGACTTGCAGGGGGACACACAGATTGCAGCTTGTATGGATCACCCACCCTTGAATAAAGAGGCATGTCGGATATCAGAAATAAATAAATAAACATATTCTTTGGTTTTAAAAACTCAAATAATCTGAAACATTGTTAAATTTCTCTGGTTCTTTTGGTAGGGCAGACAGACCCAGCCTAACAGTATTACAAGGCAATAATGTATACACAGAAGATATTCAAGACATATTTATATTTTTCCTTTATTTTTATTTTTAAGTATATTTTATTGATTATGCTCTTACAGTTGTCCCAATTTTCCCCTTTTATCCCCCCCTCTGCTCTGTACCCCCCAACCCTCCAGCATTCCCCCCCTTAGTTCATGTCCATGGGTTGTAAATATAAGTTCTTTGAGTTGCCTGTTTCCTATACCATTTTTGACCTCTCTCCATCTATTTTATGCCAACCATTTATGCTTCTTATTCCCTGTACCTTTCCCCCTGATTTCTCCCTTCCCCCTCCCCACTGAAAACCCGCCAAGGGATGTTCATTTCTCTGATTCTGTTCCTGTTCTAGTTGTTTTGCTTAGTTGTTTTCGTTGTATTTTTTCTTTTTTTTTAGGTTCAGTTGTTGATACTTGTGAGTTTGTTATCATTTTACTGTTCACAGTTTTGATCTTCTTCTTAGATCTAAATCCCTTTAACATTTCATATCATAAGGGCTTGGTGATGATGAACTCCTTTAACTTGATCTTATCTGCAAAGCACTTTATCTGCCCTTCCATTCTAAATGATACCTTTGCTGAATAGAGTATTCTTAGATGTAGGTCCTTGCCTTTCATGACTTCAAATACTTCTTTCCAGCCTCTTCTTGCCTGCAAGTTTTCTTTTGAGAAATCAGGTGATTGCCTTATGGGCACTCCTTTGTGGGTAACTCTTTCCTTTCCTCTTGCTGCTTTTAAGATTCTCTCTTGATCTTTAATCCCGGGTAGCTTAATTATAATGTGCCTTGCTGTATTCCTCTTTGGGTTCAACTTCTTTGGGACTCTCTGGGCTTCCTGGACTTCCTGGAAGTCTATTTCTTTCACCAGATTGGGGAAGCTTTCCTTCATTATTTGTTCAAATAAGTTTTCAATTTCTTGCTATTGTTATTCTCTTTCTGGCACCCCTATGATTTGCATACTGGAATGTTTAAAGTTGTCCCAGAGGTTCCTAAGTCTCTCTTCACTTTTTTGAATTCTTGTTTCTTCATTCTGTTCCAGTTGGATGTTTATTTTTTCCTTTTGTTCCAAATCATTGATTTGAGTCCTGGTTTCCTTACTCTCAATGTTGGCTCCCTGAATATTTTGCTTTATTTCATTCTGGGTATGTTTCTCCTCCTTTTTTAGTTTTAAATCAATTGTAATTGTTAGGCCTGTGAAACCTACTATCTGCTATTTTATAATGCAATCACGGGAAAACAATTTCCATATACATCGTAAAGCACAAATAAGGATTAAAACAAGGAGGCACCCAAGGGTTGCCATAACCCAAACTTGTATACTCAGTCCATTGAAAAATGTTGCAAATGCAAGGGAAAGGTAAGAGTAACAGGTCTGGTTACACTTCAGTCCTTGGGAGAATTAGCACAGACTTCAGGAAGTTACTTTAAAGATACACAGCAAGGGGTGAGAGAATTTTAGCAAGAGCAAGTCACAAAGCATTATTAGAATCAGTAAAAAAACAGTGGTATTCAAAGTCCCACAGCTGCTGATGTAATTAACTGCAAATTATCAATTTGTCCCTTTAAGTTGGTAGAAAAAGTCCCTCTTAGGTGATGTTGAATATCACTCTAGGAATACTTGCTGGAATTCCACTAGAGTGGGGTGACACATAGCTTGGAGAAGTCTGGATCAGGAGGGTCCAATGGGTGGAGGTGGGTTGAGGACAGGGAAGCCTTTTCTGTGATATGGCTTCATCTTCTTCGCCTGCAGTTCCAGAGATCTTTCTGCAGAGTAAATACAGACATACACTCTTCCCCGAATTAATAGTTCAACTGGGCCTTTCCATTTTCCTTCCCCTAAAGGGTCTTTGAATAAGACCCGAAGGGTGTGGGAAGGCAGGCCTGTATTGCACAAGGTGCTTGTCTATGGGTGACTACAGATTATCATGAAAATTCAAAAAATTGTATGTATGTATGTATTGCTAGCATGGATAAATTCCTGGGGGGTGTTTCCTGACTCCCCCTTTTTGTTTATTTAATAATGTTTTAAATGTCTGGTGAGCTCTTTCAACAATTGCTTGGCCCATAGGGTTATAGAGGATACCTATTTTATGTCAAATTCCCCATTTTTCAAAGAAAGCCTGATTAGCTTGCGCAATATATCCTGGGCCGTTACCAGTTTTACTTTGCTGAGGCCATCCTAAATGATTAAAGGCCTCAATCCAATGAGCTCTAATAGTCTTCGCTGACTCCCCAGAGAGGGGAGTGGCATGTAGAGTACCTGAGTAAGTGCCTGCTTGGAAACATAAGCCTCCTGCTGTTCCTGCAAGCTGCAATGAGTTAATTATCCTAGGTCTAGAATTTGGAGTGTTTCAAAGGCTTAGATGCTTATTATTCCTTTCCACTTACATTTCTGCTCTTCAACTATACACTCTAATGTACTTTTTTTCCATGCTAAACATGAATGTGGTATCTATCTTTTTCCTTTATTCCTTCTTTACTTTTCTCCTACACAATCCTATACTTTCCTTTCCTTCACTTTCTTAATTCCTTCCTTACTAACCATCTATGGCTTACTTGAACTTTCTGCAAGACACATAATCCATATAACATAAGCATAACAAGCCCAATTATATTGCCAAATGTTTCACTCAAGGAGTAGATCATGAAATGAAGAGGTAAATAGTGAGTAACACCTGTTTATCAAATTATTTGAAGTGGCAACCCTCTAGGGTTAATACCAAGAGTAGGAGGCACTTTTGAAAGTGCTTGACAATCTGGATATTCTCTGATAATTTGCTTTGCTTGGGCCCTAGGAATATTAAATTCTTTATGTAGTGCCTATTTTGGTGAAAAAACTGGATTCGTCCAACTATTCCATTTGGACCATAACATTTAAAAGTCTACACACTTTTGCGGGGCTGAGAAATGCCCCCTATCCCAGGTATAGAAATGCAAACAAAAATAAAAAAATCTCTTGTTTGAAATTAAGCTTGCTGGCAGTCTCTCAAAAACACGGAAGCTGCTGTTCATTATCTCAGAGATGACCTGGCCGGAAATCCCCTCTGCAACATGCTGTCTGCCAGTTCTAAGGCTGCTAGGCCCCTCTTGGAACTGTGGCCCGGGGCGGACCCCACGGTCCAAGGCCCGCACCCAGTGCCAGCCAAGGCAATGCGTGTAAAAGTTGCTCCCGCAAGTGCTCGGGGAAAGAGATGGAGGTGCAGGAAGGGGAATGGACCCCAACCTGGCCGCCGCCTGGATTCCCAACCTGGCCGCCGCCTGGACTCCCACTCCTGCATCTCGCACCAGTGGCCTAGATGCTCTCTGGGCACCACAGCACCCAGCCACAGCGCGCCCACCAGGCTTCCCAGGCATGGCTGCGACTCCCACCCCAGTCGAGGCCATTCATGGGAAGCTCCTGTCCACATCGAGTCCCCGGCCCTCGGGGAGCTGCAGAGCACACAACCAGTGCCTGGCACATGCGCTGGGGAGCAGGAGCCCAGAAAAACCAATCTCCCCTCCGCTCGCACTGCTGCACTTCCCAGCAGAGAGATCCAGCCACAGCTCAACTCGAGGAGGAATGTGCACGCCCCAGGGGCCCAACCATGCTTGGAACTCTCCCACTCCCGCTGGGTTCCAACTGGTCCCTTCCCTTCCATACCTCCAAAATGTAATGATCTCTTATGTGGGAGACAACAGCCCCGTAACTGCTGAACCTAAAACATTGCTCTCGGTCTAAAAAGAGCTCGTTCCTTAATGAACAAAAAAATTTTTTTCTAAAATTCCTCCTGCTGCAAAACAAAAACACAGTGCTTACAAAACCAGTTTCAGTGCCCCTCCCCCGGCCCGCCACTGGGGCTCTCTAGGCCTGCCAGTGTGGGGCGGGGGGCGGGGGGGGGGAGGGATGGAACAATGAGTGTGGCGCAGCCCTGCTTAGCGCCCAAACAAAAGAATTTTTTCTAAACTTCCTTAGTGCAGGGGACAGAAATGAGAAAACCACTCAAGAGGTGGCAACAGAACCTTTCCTCTTATCTGTAACACACCTAGGAGCCTTACCGAAAGGTGCCCCTGATCCCTATGGGGATGAAGTGCTGATTTCCATCCAGTTAGGTGTGCTGTCTGTGACGATGGCTCATAGCCTCCGGTCAAACAGGTTTCAGGTCCCTGTCCTGGGCGCCAGATGTGGGGGGCACTGCCCGCAGAGCCCCTCATCCATCACAGATGAAAATAAAACTACCAAGACATTATCTTCTTGGGGAGGAGAGGTGGTCAAACTCTTAGAGGAGAATGACCCAGAGCCCCTTCCTCACTGGGCTTTTATTGGGTTCAGATACACAGGAATACAGGTAAGTCAGGCAGCAAGAATCAAAGAATGGTTAACATTTCAAAGAAATCTGAGGGCTTAGTCTGAGTCAGTGTGGGTCAGCAAAGGGGGTTGCAAAACTTTGGGAGACACACCCATTTCCTCCTTGGATCCTTATCATTTAAATGAGAGCACGCATAGCAAACAAAGCAGGTTTCATAGGACTTCAGGAATTCTTTCTTATGCCCCATCACCCTGGGAACCGTTCTGGACGCACAGAGTTGCACTATTGCAGTCATAGTTTCAGGCTTAAGTGGATTCGAGCCAGGAAGCATCTCCCAGACAGAAATGGGGACTCGGGCTATATCAGAATAGCCAGGGGGTGAGGGTCTATAACCCCCTCTTTGCTGCAGCCCCCTGAGTCCTTCCCTGAGGGCCTTCCAAGTGGTCGTGTCTGGCTTAGGTTGCCCCTCCCATGAGGAGTCTTACCCCCGTCATTGACTAACCGACTAAGCATTGGGGCCAGAGATAGATGAAGCTTATCTCCTGCCAGGGAGATAAGCTTTGTCTCCTTAGTGGCTCAGGTCCTCTTGACAGAACAGACCCAGATGAAGCGGGTCCCTTGGCTCTTACTCATCCTACCATGGGGTGAGGGTTACAACTCCTGAGACCAGGCTGAATGGTCCGCAACATGTTTCATTTGCTCTTTCATTTTTTGACCAAGCTCAATCAGTTCTGTGAGAATTTTAATTACTAGGGCTTTGAAATCTCCATCAGATAGGTTGGCTGTCTCCTCATTGCTTAGCTCTCTTTCTGAAGTTTTGCTCTGTTTTTTCATTTGAGCCCTATTTGTTTGTCTGGGGGCATCAGTCTGGTTGTTCTGGTTGACTGTTTCTTTAATTCCTTGGTTTTCAGAGTTCCATGCAGTTTGGTTTTCTGGTACTTCTGATTGTTCATTGATTTTAGATTGGTTGTTATCCTCTTTTCGGTCGTGCAAGGAAGCAAAGGTTTCTACCTATGCCTCCATCTTGGCTGGAACTCTCTGTATTCAAGATATATTTAGAAGGTTAGGGTTGCATGTATGCATAGAATAGCATCCTCCCCTATGGTCTGATTTGAGGAAAACAGGAAAGTTCAGCTGCCCAAAGATACACCTATCATTTCTCTAATGAACATTCTCTGAAGACACTTTAGGAAGAAGACAGAGGAGGAAAATACAGAAATTCATCATCACAGATCATATATTATCAACCTATCATAGGAGGTTTTTAGATTAGATAGCATAGCAGGTTGGAAAGTTGAAAGGGAATGGGACTTTGAGACGATATACATTGATTGTGGAGAAGGCTCAGCAGGAAAGGCTGGGTATATAGGGCTCTGCCTGGGTAAGCTAGCCTAGATAGAACAGCTTAATTAGGGTACAGTAAATGGATGATAGCTAGAGAACATAGCAAGTTGAAAGAATATTGATCCCATGTATATATCGCCACTATTCTATTAGCATCTTTGTCCCAATATAATGTCTGTTACACCAAATACACATTTAGTCATTATAATATAGCTACATAAACTTGGTTCTGGAAAAAGGCTTATTGTGAGGCCATTTTTAATACATAAATATTTCAGTAATGTTATATTTATTTTTATGTATATTTTATTTTTTAATTAAAGTTTTTTTTCTATTTTTCCATTACAGTTGATATTCAGTATTATTTTATAGTCGTTCCAGGTGTACAGTGACTCTATAGTTTAAAAGAGTAAATTATTTGAAACTTTATAAGTATGTAATTTCAATTACCTGATCAAGAAAATAAATTAAAAAATAAAAATATGCCTTTACATTTCTACTCACTTAACCCGTTGTACTAATTATTAACTAGTCATTATGTTTTTACCTGTCAAACTCATACTCAATTTTGGGTGAAGTTTTGAATCTTCCTACTGGTGAATATCTTCGATATCTCCCTGATAGGTCAGGAGATCTCGTTGGTTGGTCAAGAGATCTCCCTGGTTGGCCATGAGATCTCTCTGAGTGACCATGAGATCTCTCAGAGTAGCCACGAGATCTCCCAGAGTGGCCACAATATCTGTCAGAGTGGCCATGAGATCTCTTAGACTGGCCATGAGATTTCTCTGAATGGCCATCAGATTTTTTTTTTTTTTTTTGCGGGGGGGCTACGAGATCCCTCTGATTGGCATTGAGGTTTCTTTAGGTTGCAATGAGATTTCTCTGAACGGCCTCTGGATCTCTCTGAAGAGTGTTGATTTTCTTCTGATTGGCCTTGAGATCCTTTCAATTGATGCTGGCTCTCTTTTGATGGGCTTTGATTCTTCTCTGCTTCGGCCTTAGAATGATCACTGCACATCTTCTGCAATGAACCATAATTTTACAAAATGGATGAAACATGTACCCAATAATTACTTCCTTTAGTCACAATGATAGTTTGTCAAGAACATTTCTATGGGCAATCTCCCCTTTTTTTAGAATTCCACTGTCCTCATTTTATAGACTACACAGTGTTCAGAGCTAATTTACAGAAAGTTCTGCTGTCTCATGTCATTAGAACAAAGAATAGTATGCATATAAAACTTTAATGAAATGTTTATATATGGAAAAGTAGTTGCTTTACAAATTAGAATATATTCTAAGGTCATGTTCTACTTACTGTTTTCTAGATCCACTTTTTTACCTAAAGAAAAAATAGATTTTGTGACTTTATAGTTAAGGGGAGACAGAATATTTAATAATATCTTGTAGCACAAACCTTTAGAACCAATAGAAAGTATTCAAAATCATACTATTTATTGTTCACCTATTCAGGATAATTAAAAAAGTTATATATCTCTTCAATATAAATTAATATTTAATTCTAGACAGAAAGACAAATGAGTAAAGGGAAAGGTAGCTATAAAGAAAGCAAAAGTTTGGCTTAATACTGTTCAAGTAAATTGGTCTGGCAAGAACTCAGCCTTTCTACTTTTTCAATTTTTAAACCAAAAGGGCAGTGGGGTGTATCAGCCAAATAGAAATAGTGAAAGCCTTGACAAAGTTCTATGATTCTATCTAAATAGAAGAGAATAGTGTCATATGGACTGTGGAGAGAAATCAAGCTTTCCATTAGTAAGTATTCCCTGGCAAACCAAACATGCCCTAGATATGGCATTGTGACTTTCTAGTATAACACTACCAGAAGTTGGAAGCAATTATTAAAAGGCATAAAGAATATCATTGATATAAAACTTTGGTAAAATTAAAAAATGACAAATTTGTTGCTTTGCTTAAGCATAAAGCCATAGTCCTTTATCTTTTCTACTGTAAAACACAAATAAGAAGATTGGGTAAGATGCACTTACATCTCTTCTCTTTTTTAAGTGACTAGTGTTGGGAGCACAGTCAATCATCAGGAAAAACTGAGACCCATCTCCTAAAGACCCATATGCACCCAAGTACCTTTCCAAAGGGCTTGTAGTCTTTTTACAAATGTTTAAATAAGAAATATTTTCATCAAATTGGGTATTACTGAGTTCTACCTTCACAAAACAAAATGCGCATTAGTTTTTCTTATTAAAAAAAACTCTCTATAAAAATTGTGTTGAATAAATAAAACTGTATTCTACTGAAGCAAGGATTAAATCTTGTGACGCACAAAACTAACTTATTAGAATTTGCAAAGCATGATTGAAAACTATAATCATTATTCAATTTATTAGTGAAGTAATTATACTTAAATTTTAATATATTTCTTTACTGCAGAGTAGTTTTTCCTGGTGATTTCTGCTATAACAGTCTCAAAAATATGAGAGATAAAAAGATGTTTTTAATTTGAAAATACTATTTTACAGTATTCTTCATTCATTTATTTGTGGCAACTGTAGCAGACATAAGCTCATGACCTCCTTTCCAAATTTTATCAAATATCTCCTCACCCTACAGATTAAATGTTATCTCCTCCATCAAACTTTCTCAAGTCACCCAATTAGAATGAATTGCTGCTTCTCTATAACATATAACTCATACCCTATTAGAACATGTATTGAGATCTGCCTGGCACTAAATTTATTTTCTTTCTCTCCCACCAGCATATATATTTGAAGCAGAGCTGTTCTGATACCTTGCATGGTGCCTGCACACAAGACATTTAATCAATATTTACTAAATCAATTTGAATTAATCCTCTAAATATTTGAAAATGCAACAGGTTCCTCTCCAAAACAAATTGCACTTACATTATTTGGCAAAAATGGTGTAAGCTCCCAGAACCACTATTTTTACTAAATGACTACATAACATCTTAAGAAGAATCATGTTATAGCCCAAGATGAAACAGTAGCATCAATGTTAGTTTATGAACCTAGATATGAGCAATTCTCAAATCTCTGCCCAGTGATCAATATGTCACCTGTATAAGGTTAGAGATGACAGATCTATACAACTATAGATCTGTACAACTATAGTATGTCCCACCTGTTGGTTCCAAAGTATATTTCACATCCTATATCATCTGATTTCTAGTTTTTATAATTCATTCACAAGGCTACAAAAACTGCTTTTATACTCTAACTTAAGATCAATGACTGTACATGAGGACAAAGATAAAAATGATTACACAAGATAAATCATGAAACCAATAATCTATTTTGGCATTCTATAAATTCAAAATTTCTAGTGATGACCGAAAATAGCAAAAATTGAATATTTATTAAAACTGTCACAAGAAAAATCATTTAACAAATATTGAATTTAAATTATGTTCTAGGCACCATAAGAAAATACTAAGAAACAATACCTGTTCTCAATAAACTTTAAAATAATCCATAAAATTACGAAACACATTAAATGTAGAACCTTTTATACTGGTTAATTCTTGGTATTTATTTACCTTCTTAAAGACTGCCTGTTTGAAAGATTTTGTCAAGACTTGAATCTACAACATCCTCGGTGTGGTTTTTTGTTATTTCTTCCTTCAATGTTTTTCCTGGACATGAAGGACCCTTTGAAAAATAATTATTGTCTGTATTTTCAGTCAATAAATTCAACATATCTTTTAGAAGTTTTATCTGTGCCCTCATTGTTTTAAAGTTATGCACTGGATTTTACAAAACTTTGATATTTCATTAGTTTAATATCATCTGAGAGTCTCACTGAATTCTAGAACAGTCTTTCCATACTATTTCTACTTGCATACCTTAATATGGTAGTATTCTCTGTATAAAATACCTCAAATTTGGTTTCATATGCCACCAAAGTTGGTGCATGTTAACTAAAATTAATTGACAAATGGAAAGATGGAGAGAAACTGTCTGCTTTGTATTAATCATGTGCATATTTGCCTTATCCACTTTGCTTTCGGTGTAAAGAAAACTTAAGAAATGATCAAACAATATGGATCTCCAAAAGGCTCATAAAGATCAATTTTATGTTTAGTTAGAAACATGAGAATGGGCCACCTCACCATTCTCAGTGGCTTTGCCACTATAATAACCACCACCCCATCCTTTTCTCAGAACCCACTAAGCCACTGAAAGGTTAAAATAGAACTCTAATGAAGACAAGTAGGCAACTGGCTGCGGTAAAAGTATATACAATATCAAGATGGTTCCAACCTGTTGATTAGACTATAGAGATCCTTAATTATTGAAAATACTTCTCTATCATAGCAATTTATAGTGCACTCAAAATATGCACACACACTGACTAATGTGATTTAGGGACACAACCAACTTTCTTCATGTTCTTCTTTGCCCTACAGCATTCAGTTTTTTCAAAATATGGATGCCATGGTTCCCATACTATTAACTATGCTTTTCTTGTATTGCCTCCTAAAAGTGGAATTGGACCAACCAGCCAGGCATGCAAACAAGTATAAAACATTTTTCATTCTTATCCAGGTCTCCCTTAAGGAAGTAACTTATTTGAATTTTTTTCATTTGTCATGGCATAAATTCTTACCAACACCATATGCCTACATTTACAACAAAAATAAAACTAGCAACATAATGCAACCTTAGAACACATTCCAATTTGTAAATTTGCTTACATAGTTATTCGAGAATATTTCAAACTATTTTTACCACATGTGATTTTTAGTATACTTTACCTCTCTGCTAGCGATGCTTACCAGCATTTGATTGCTGTTTTGAAACTGAGTTCCTTTCTCCCTCATCCTGTGTCTCATTCATATTTTCTTCAAAGCTTGGATAGTCTATCTTTCTGAGGATTATAATGTCATCTGTATTAGAAAACACATAAAAATGATGACAATGGAAAACACCAAATTACAATGATGTATCTGAAGTGAATGATCTATATTCTATCTCATTGTATTCTATCTCTCAACAAATTATTGGCTTTAATAAAATAAAAATGATATCACTATAATAATAATGAACTTGTAAAACCATAACAAGGATCAAACAATGCAGACATTTTAAGATTAGTTTCCTGGAACAAGAAAGAAAAAATATCCTGTTAAATAGATTCATAGTAACTTCATTTTGCAAAAATAAAATAATTTCAGAGTAGCTTAAGGAGCAAGTCACTTAAAAATGATTTCACTAAACATTATTTTAGTTTCAGAGAAACTGAGCAATAGTATCATCACTGATTAAACAGATCTCAGAAGGGAGGGGGTTGTGAGGATTGGAAGAAGTTAGAACATATATGCATATATATGTATAAATGGACACAAACAACAATGTGGTAAAGATGAGGAAGGTGGGGAGGGGAGTAGGGTCTGGGCAATAGCGGGGGAAGGGAGGAAATGAGGGACATCTGTAATAGCGTCAACAATAACAAATGCAAAAAAAAGTGCTAGAAAATTAGTTGCATTTATTTTCTTGAAAAGTAAGAAAGGAAACAACAGTGGTAAACATTCACAGGAAATACGAAAGAAGCGAAATACCAAGATTAGTGTATTAGCAAGAAGCAATCAGACTTTGCTTAGTAGTCAGATACATTATTATACACTCACACAAAAAGAGCACTTATATGAGATGATTTAAAGCATGAGAGACAGGTACAACCTGCTCTAAAAGAGCGCTACTCACATTTGGGATTAAAAGCTCTAAAGCTGGATGTTCTAACAATACATGAAAGCTTACTTGGGTCAAGTTGTCTTTAGAAATAAGCACAAACTAATCATTTAGAAAGAGTTAGAGATAATGGAAATAAGAAGGAAAGCTGAGAAGGGTGTGAAAGAGGAGGCAGTTGGATACCGAAGATTAACCACTCCTTTATTATTTTGCTTAGCACTAGTCCTACCTCAAGTCTCTAAAATTCTGATTCTGATTATCCTTGAAAAAGGCTGTCAACTCCAAGGTAAAAGTCTGTGTAAATTTCAATTATCAACTGAGTATCATTCCTTGGCAATTCCATTTTAAGCCTTTGTTCTGTATGCCTCTCAGCAGTCATTGGTTGTAACATCTCCTACAGCCAAAGTTTTTAATGTTCTGTTCCTTGTATTCTTTATAACATTCCTGTTTTTCTTCTGATTTTTTCCCTCTGTTGTTTTCCCTGCATTCTCTGTACAGATTTTTTTCTCGTTACAGTATAATGGAGTATACTAACAGAACATCTTAGAAGACATCACAAGAAGATTTTTAAATTTCCAAATCCTCCCCACCATCAGCCCTGAAACAACCACTACCCAGTTTACAAGGACCCAATGAGATGGGTGGTTTCCTGATAGAAGAGCAAAACTTCAGAGAGGAGAAAGTGAAGACCAAGCTCCTTCCTAGGTGGGTTAACTTTCACAATAACATGAGGGAGTACTCTGGGATCAGGTTGTCTCATGACACTCATACACAATTTGCAGTGATTTAAATTTTTTCCTGTCCTCAGAGTCAACAAAAATAATGGAAAGCTCTGTTTTAGAATCTTTTTTTAATTTAATATATTTTATTGATTATGCTATTACAGTTGTCCCATTTCCTCCCCCATCATCCCCCTCCACCCTGCACAGCCCCTCCCACCCACATTCCCCCCCTTTAGTTCATGTCCATGTGTCATAAGTTCTTTAGCTTCTACATATCCCACACTATTCTTGCCCTCCCCCTGTCTATTTTCTACCCACCATCTATGCTACTTACTCTCTGTACCTTTCCCTCCCCCTCTCCTCCTCCCACTCCCCTGTTGCTAACCCTCCATATGATCTCCATTTCTGTGGTTCTGTTCCTGTTCTAGTTCTTTGCTTAGTTTGCTTTTGTTTTAGGTGTGGTTGTTAATAGCTGTGAGTTTGCTGTCTTTTCACTGTCATATTTTTTATCTTCTTTTTCTTAGATAAGTCCCTTTAACATTTCATATAATAAGGGCTTGGTGATGATGAACTCCTTCAACTTGACCTTGTCTGAGAAGCACTTTATGTGTCCTTCCATTCTAAATGACAGCTTTGCTGGATAGAGCAATTTTGGATGTAGGTCCCTGCTTTTCAAGATTTCAAATATTTCTTTCCAGCCCCTTCTTGCCTGGAAGGTCTCTTTCGAGAAATCAGCTGACAGTCTGATGGGAACTCCTTTGTAGGTGACTGTCCCCTTATCCCTTGCTGCTTCTAGAATTCTCTCCTTCATTTGAATCTTGGCTAATGTAATTATGATGTGCCTTGGTGTGTTCCTCCTTGGGTCCAACTTCTTTGGGACTCTCTGAGCTTCCTGGACATCCTGGTAGTCTATTTCCTTTGCCAGATTGGGGAAGTTCTCCTTTATTATTTGTTCAAATAAGTTTTCCACTCGTTGCTGTTCTTCTTCCCCTTCTGGGACCCCTATAATTCGGATGTTGGGACGTTTAACGATGTCCCGGAGGTTCCTAAGCCTCTCCTCATTTTTCTGAATTCTTGTTTCTTCCTTGTTTCCTGTTTGGTTGTTAGTTTCTTCCTTCTGGTCCACTCCATTGATTTGAGTCCGTTTTCCTCCCATCTTTATTGGTTCCCCATGGGTCTTCCTTCATTTCACATATTGTAGCCTGCATTTTTTCATCTAATTTGTGAGCAAAATCAACCAATTCTGGTAGCATTTTGATGACCAGTGCTTTGAACTGTGCATCTGATAGGTTGGCTATCTCTTCACGGCTTAGAAGAATTGGCTCTGGGGCTTTCATTTGTTCTTCGATTTGAGCCATTTTTGGTGTTTTTTTGTTTTGTTTTGTTTTGGTTTTAGTCTGTTCGCGGCTATTACATAGTGAGGGGTGGAGCCTTAGGTGTTCCTCAGGGCGGGGCAGCCCACTCGCTGGATTGTGACGCTATAGGTGGGGGCGGGGTCTGAGACGGAACAATGGCGCCTGCTCCACTCTCTCCTGGATTCAGTCCCTTCCACCACTTCCCCTCTGCCTGGACCATCTGCGCACGCGAATGTGGGACCACCTGGTCAGCCAGCCGCCTTGCCTGGCCTCACTGGGTCTGCACAGTTGTCCCCCTGTGCCCGGGGTCTGCCAGCTGCTGCCTGTGGGCCCGGGGACTGCCAGCCGCCGCCTGTGTACCTGGGAACTGCCAGCCGCTGCTGCTTGCGTTCCTGGGACCGCACCTCCAATTTCTCCTGCCACGACTCCGCCCCTCTCACTGTTCTGGATGAATGGTTGTTGGACTTCCGTACAGTTCAGTTTTCCATAAGTTCTGGTTGTTTTCTTGTTTCTAAATATTTGTTGTCCTCAATTTTGGTTGTGAGAGGAGGCACAGTGTGTCTGCCTATGCCTCCATCTTGGCCGGAAGTTGTTTTAGAATCTTATAAGGATTAAATGAAGCAGAAAATTTTGCATGCAGATTTACAGCTATAGTTGGAAAACATTTTTCTAAAGTCTTATGAGAGGGATGGCTGAATGGATAAACTATGTGGATTAATAAAACAGCTTTAAATGATAGCACATTAAAGTTTACAAAGCACTTCCACATAAAAGCCCTTGGCACACTACCTGAAATACATGAGATACTCAATAAGTGAGATAATAAATTAACAAACATTTATTGAGTGACCCATACTCCAGGTACTGTGGCTCTAGGCTTCAAAGTCAGTAGAGATTATCCTCACTGTATAAAGAAGAAAACAGACTCAGGAAAATTACATGACTTACTCGATGGCACAAAATCAGTATGTTACCAAGTTAGGATAGTTTCTAAATTCCAGATTCTTTTCACCACATGATATTTTCCCCTTCAAAAGTATAGTTATTCCACAAATTAGCACAGCAGCACCCAGGTTCCCAACCATTAATTTGAATGTGGTATCCTTATTAAAATAGCATTTTCTTTTCAATTGTTTGGAATTAAGTGCACAAAGTCACTTTTAACATTTAAGTAATATAACAACCACCTCTACTGCAGTATTCAAGCATTTATTCTGCCCTGTCCACTTCATTTCTTTAGCCTAAGATTTGTTATGCAATCATTATCAGGAGATCATATACAGGGAAGCTATGGCATGGCTTTAAATCCTGTCGGTAACCTCATATGCCCAAAAGGACTTAAGGCATTTGAATTTCCAATCAAACCACTCTGTAACTCACATAATTCTTTTCAACTCATGAGTGAAATATGTAAAATGGCTCCAGAAATACCTGGAATCTTCTTTGCCCATAATCAATTCCTTCTTGGTGTGCTTTTTAGTTTACCCATAACATTATGAAGACTCTGGTCTTAGTGTCATCCTGACAGTACCACATTAATCCCACAGGACTTTCTGAATCCTTTACTCTTGAATATATTACTATATGTAAGTATTCTTCCATGTCATTTTGACCCAGTCCAAATATCATATAACTCCCTAGTACTACGAATGAACAAACATCACAGAAAGGGTAGTAAATAGCAGTTGTATTACAGAAAGCAACATGTTGAACATTTCATACAAGATGGGCTTTTTATAAAAATTATATTCCCAAACAGGCTTTGCAGAGATTGACTGAGATAGTTCACATTCAACAGATGGGTATAATTTTCATATCTGCTACTTGGCCAACAGCACCAAAATATTCTGACTCATAGTAATTGTTCTAGAACAGAAAAGGTAGGAATATACTCTGGTATCCATCCAAATCTACAACAATGAGAATTTCTGGGTCAATAATACATTATTTTCCTACTTATTTAGCGTTACTCTAAGGCTATTCACTATTTTAGACTCCAAAGGATTTTGTTATGATGTTGACTTTCAAATTTTCTTAAAAATGGTCATGTTTTCACCTAATTTAGACTCAGTAGTGATAAACAGAAGCAGCCCTGTAATATGGGTTCAGGTTTAATGACTACACACCCATAGCCGCTATATAAAATCCATTTAACTAATAGGAAAGTCAATTTTCTCTTTGGTATTTTCCCATTTTTTGTTATATTTATTCCATTATTGAATTTCACACCAAAGGGAGGTGAGTCACTTGTGCAAGGAAAGATAAGCACACCAAAGAAGAGCACAGAAAAGCAGGCTACACAATGGACAGCAGGAACGTGTCCTGACAGTCTGTGACACAGGTAAATGAGACTGTTTAAAGGATGAAAAGGATGTCATGGGTATACTTTAGAGTTAAAAATCATCACCCACACATTTGTTTCATTACAGTACCTCCTAAATCAGCTTTTCTGAAATAAAACTAAAATATAACAAACTAAAACATAATGGCAGAAAGAGGCCTACAATCACCCTGAATCTGGAAAAGAAATATTAAGCAGAAAAGCACCTATCCTTCATTTTACAAATAATAAAATGGAGAACTAGAGAGGATAAGTAATAGACCAAAGGTTAGTTAATGGCAGAACTAGGATTAGAACATAAATCTCCTGATGGAGGGTTTTGAAAGTCATGCTAAGATTTTTAAATGTTATCCTATAGGTCAGTGGTCCTCTGGCCCTAGCTCTGCACCAAAATCACCTGGACAAAGTTATTGTAAAATACAGAGCCCTTTTTCAAGATCATGACTTAGTAGAACTCAAGCGTTTGTATTTTTTAAAAAGTCCTCCAAGTAACTTTGATGTTTAGCTAAGACTGCAAACAACTTCTATGAGCAATGGAGAACCTTCAAAGAGTACAGAAGTGAGATTATAAAACTGATGGTTTGGATAATATCAATTTGTCATTGGCAGTAAATTACTGAATAGAGTAAGACTACAAAAAAGAGGAGTAGTTACTTTGGGGTAAGAGCTGGAATAGTCCAAGCATGAAGAGGTAATAGTTTATACTAAGGCAGTATAGGGGAAAAAAGAAAAAGAAAAATGAGACTTCCTCTCCCTTTCCACCACCCTCTTGGAAGCATAAAGCTCTCCCCTGTGAAAGAAAGGGTGTTTTAACTGCTTTAACTAAATATGAGTAACCAAAAGAAAATATAGAGCCTTTCAAATTCCTTACCAGGAACATTCCATGGGAAAAATCACATATACTCTTCAGCAGTTTCAACATTAAAGATAAATTAACATACAAAGCAGTGTCTGTTCTTTCAGAATAAGTGTTTCCAAACTCTATTCTCAGACTCCCTGATGCCAAAGGGGCACAATGACTCAACCTTATCAGTACATTTTCTCCATTTAATTTAAAACTTCTTAATTATTGAAATGTATGTACCCTAACTGAAACTTCTAAAATACCTGATACATATTTGTCTCTCACTCTTCTACCTACATAAGAGCTCTCACTCTTCCAAATCAGAGCACTGTTTCAAGGCTTCTTTGGAGCTCTGCTCTTGGGCATGTCTTCGGTTTGGAACAAATGGAAAAAATTCTTTTCTTAAATTTACAGAGGTTGATGTCTTCTTTTTACTGACACTCCATAACTCACAGCATTCTCACTGCACTACCTGTTATCAAAGACCTCCACAGGTCACCAAGGAAATGAAGCTGAATTGGTAAGGGGAAGGAACCCACAGAAAAATGTTAGAACTAGAACATGAGAAATGCCTTTCTAGAATTCTCAGTTTTACCCTGTACTACATTATTGCATAAAATATTATCATAAATGATTGATTCAATCCAAATATCAGTCCACCAAATAGACATTTGTGCATTGTTTTAGAAAACTATTCACCCTTTATAATATTATTTCTATGGGGGAATTCTTTATGCATCCAACGGCTGGCATACAAATGAAGTATCAGAATGTAGCAACATATTTGCCAGCTGGGAATTGCCTGTAGATGATTAAGTACTAACTGAATAACATAGGAACTAAATTCTGCAGGACTGAAGAGAAAACACAAACAACTGTGCACAGGACCAATTGTAACATCTTGTGGCCAGGTAGGTGAGATGGATAGAATTTGAATGAGGGGAAAGATGTGGGTGCTCCAAGACAGAGAAACAACACATGAAAAGATTTGGAGTCAGGAATTAATAAAGTAAATTGATAGAAAACATCAGCTTGGCTAAGATGGAAGATCAGCACTGGGGAGTTCTGGGAGGAAAGGTTAGATAAGGTAGGTGACTAAAAGCTGTGAGTGTCAGTAGCTTGATATATAGCCAGGCATAGGAGTTAAGGCACAAGTAGTGAGGGTTATAAATGGGGTGGGGGGCAGTGAAGGGAGAATCCCATACAACCTCTAGCACAGTGCCAGGTCAATCTACCAAATAACAAGCACTTACTAAAAGCATTCTATGTGCTTGGCAGTATGCTAGGTATCACATGAAATCAGGAAATTAAAGTTTAAAAGAGAATTTTCAATTATAGTTGACATTCAATGTTATATTAGTTTCAGGTATGCATCATAGTGGTTAGACATTTATACATCTTAGGAAAAAATCAGAAAATTGATCAATGCTTTTTATATAGAGAAAAATTTATATTATGCACAGCTATATGAAAGGAAACCACCATCTTTTCTGTTATCTAATAATTTCTATTTCATTGCACTGTTTTTAGAAATTAATCCCACATTTAAAAGGGAACTCATTTGCATAAAAACAATAAAGTTCCTTAGACTACAAAAGGAGGCTAGCCAAAGAAAAAGTGAACAATGGGTACACTTAATACAATATTCAATCTTTAAAAGCAAATGTTTATTTTTTTCCAAGTCAAGTTATGCATGGCTACCAATAAAGTAGAAAAGCTTTACATAGCACATATATTTTACCTCACCTCTTGCCAAACACCAACTATCCCATTTCTCTTTGCACTTAGAACACTGCTATGGTGTCACCTCAAGACAAACTTGCATGGCATAGTATTCATCTAAACTAATTCAGGGTCCAGATATCAGTATTTAACATACCAATTGTGATGAAAGTCAAGTGAATGGGCAATTTTAATGTTGAAGATGTTTCAGATTCAAGAGGGAGAAAATAAACATTCTTCATCCATATAATGTTAAACATTCATTTTAAAAAGTATTTCATTGTTTTTCAATTACAGTTGTTTGTATATTTCCCCCTCTACTCCCCCCTACCCCAGCCAAACCCATCTCCCTCCCTTGCTTCCACCCTCCCCCTTGGTTTTCTCCATGTGTCCATTTTAGTAATTCCTGAAAACCCTTCCCTGCCATTGTTCCCTTCCCCCTCCCCTCTGCTATTGTTAGATTGTTCTTAATTTCAATGTCTCTGGTTATATTTTATTTGCTTTTTCTTTTGTTGATTATGTTCCAGTTAAAGGTGAGATTAGAGGTGGCTGTGGAGTCCACTTCCCTTTGCGCATGGGTGATACACCTAGCTGATCTTCTGAGGAACAGAGTGAACAGCCAACAGTATCCCAGCATAGATGAACATTGGAGACCAAAAAGTGTAGAGAACCTTGAAAAATCAGATGAGTAGGTGGGAGCTATGAACACCAGTATACCTGCTAAAAGAGGAAATCCACCAACAAAGGAACCACCAACAGATAACAGCAGAAGAAAGTGAAAGAGGGAGTGAAAGCCACACTAACCTCAATGCAGAACCAATGTGGAAATACATCTAAATGGTAGAGAAATAACCCAGAACAAACAACTGAACAAGGAGGAGAGAAAAGCCTCAAAACCACGTACAGACAGAAGAACCACCTTCAGCACAATCTGTCCACATATGCACAACAGAATATAAGATGTGGTAGATGGAGTGACCCTCAGTTAAACATCTGGAGGGAGGTCCCACCAAAGAAAGACCCAACAACCATCAAAACCCAAACACATGTAGAGAATCAACATAAACAATAGCCCAAGACCAGTGAGCTCAGGAGATCAAGGAAACTGCCCCAGTAAATCTCACAGGTCTTCTACCATAGAAGTTCACACCATAAACCCAGGGAGTCAGAACAGATCAATCTAAGAAGCAGAAGCTAACAAGAAGAGTCTGAAAAACAATAGGAAGAAAAAGAAACAATCCCCAAGTGAAAGGAAAGGAGGAAACCTCCAAAAGAATGCTAAATGAAATACAGGCAAGTGAACTGCCAGATATTGAGTTAAAAACAATGGTTATAAGGAAGCTCAACAAGGTCACAGAGCATTACCAAAAACTACAGGGAAACTACAATGAACTCACTGCAAACTATATCGACACGAAAAAAATAGAAAGTATCATAAAGGCCAAGAGGAAATTAAGAATATAATTTCTGAACTGAATAACACACTAGAAAGAAGCAAAAGCAGGATCAATGAAGCAAAGGATTGGATCAGTGAGCTGGAGGAAAAGGTAGGAAAAAAAAACAGAAAGAGCAAAGAAAGGAAAAGAGACTCAGAAAGAATGAGGAGGGGTTAAGAGAAATGCAGGACAACATGAAACATATTAATATCTGTATAATAGGGATACCAGAAGGAGCAGAAGAAGAGGAAGAGATAGAAAACCTGTTTGAAAAAGTAATAATGGAAAAATTCTCTAATGGGATGAGAGAAAAAGCCACACAAATCCAGGAAACACAGAGAGTCCCAATTAAGAGGGACCCAAACAGGCCCACTTCAAGACACATCATAATTAAAATGGCAAAATTCGAAGATAAAGAGAGAATCTTATAGGTAGGAAGGGAAAAACAAGAACAACATACAAGGGAGCCCTGATAAGACTAGAAGCTGACTTCTCAGTGAAAATGCTCCAAGCCAGAAGGGACTGGCAAGAAATTTTCCAAGTAATGAGAAGCAGAAGCCAGCAACCAAGATTATTTCATCCAGCAAGGTTCTCAATCAAAATGGAAGGCCAAAAAAGGAGCTTGCCACACAAAAGAAACCTCAAAGAATATACTCCCTCCAAAACAGTTCTGCAAGAGATGCTAAAGACTATGCATTAAGAACAGGAAGAAAAACAGTGAGAGAGAGAGGAGGGGAACAGAAATAAGAAAAATGGCAATGAATAAGTACCTATAAATAATAACCTTAAAAGTAAATGCATTAGATGCCACAATGAAAAGACATAGAATAGCTGAATGGATAAGATATTATGACCCACACATATGCTGCCTATAAGAGACCCACCTCAGAATAAAAGACCTACACAGACAGAAAGTGAAGGGCTGGAAACAATATTCCAAGCAAGTGGACACAAAAAATAAGCCTGGGTAGCAATACTTATATCAGACAAAATAGACTTCAAAAAAAGAGCCATACCCTGGCTGGTGTAGCTCAGTGGATTGAGCGCGGGCCTGCGAACCAGAGGATCGAGGTTCGATTCCCAGTCAGGGCACATGCCTGGGTTGCAGGCCAGTTCCCAGCAGGGGACACACGAGAGACAACCCTACATTGATATTTCTCTCCCTCTCCCTTTCTCCTACCCTTCCCCTCTAAAGATAAATAAATAAAAATCTTAAAAAAAAATAAAAAAAAAAAAAAGAGCCATAAAGAGAGGCCCAGAAGGTCACTTCATAATACTCAAGGGAAGACCCCATCAAGAAGACATAAACATGGTAAATATATATGCAGCCAACATGGGAGCACACAAATACATTAACGAAATCTTGTAGGACTTCAAGAAAGATATCGACAGCAACACAAATATAGTAGTGGGTTTTAACAACCCACTGTCAAAAATAGACAGATTTTCCAAGCAAAATATCAACACAGATATTACATCATTGAACAATGTCCTAAATCAAATGCACTTAAATTATATATATATATATATATATATATATATATATATATATATATATATATAACTTGTCATCTTAAAGAAGCAAAATACATATTCTTTTCAAATGTACATGGAACATTCTCAAAGACAGACCACATGATAGGACACAAAACAAGCCTCAACAAATTCAAGAAAACTGAAATGAAATCAAGCACTTTCTCCAACCACAAGGGACTGAAACTAGAAACCAACCTGAGGGGGGAAAAACAAAACAAACTCATGGAGATTGAATAGCATGCTATTGAACAATGAATGGGTCAAGAATGAGATCAAGGAAGAAATAAAATGTTTCTGGAAACAAATGAAAATGAACTCACAACAATCCACAACTTATGAGACACAGCAAACACAGTCCTAAGAGGGAAGTTCATAGCAATACAGGCCTTCCAAAAAAGAAACATTTAAAATAAACAACATAACCATACACCTACAAGAACTGGAACAACAACAACAAAAACAGCCCAGGGAAAGTAGAAGGAAGTAAATAGCCAAGATCAGAGCACAATTAAATGACATAGAGACTAAAAAGTAAAATTCTAAGGCTCAATGAATCCAAGAGCTGGTTCTTTGAAAAGACAAACAACATTGACAAGCTTTGAAGCAGGCTCATCAAGAAAAAAAGAGAGAGGACCCAAATAAACACAATCAGAAATGAAAGAGGTGAGATTACAACTGACACCACAGAAATACCAAGGACTGTAAGAAATTACTATGCAGAACTGTATGCCAAGAAATTTGAAAACCTAGCTGAAATGGACAAATTTCTAGAAAAATTTAATCTTACAAAACTCAATGAAGAAGAATCAGAAAGCTTGAACAGACCCATAACAGCTCATGAAATTGAAACAGTAATCAAAAAGCTTCCAGTACATAAAAGCCCTGGACTGGACGGTTTCACAGGAGATTTCTACAAGGCATTTAAGGAAGAACTAACCCCTGTTCTTCCCAGATTATCCCAAAAAATTCAAGAAGATGGAAGACTCTCAAACTCTTTCTACAGAGTCATATCATCCTAATCGCAACACTAGATAAAGAAATAACAAAGAAAGATAACTTCAGGCCAATATCGCTGATGAACATAGATGCTAAAATCATCAACAAAATATTGGCAAACTGCATCAGGCAATATGTTAAAAAGATCATACACAGGAACCAAGTGGGATTCATCTCATGGATGCACAGAAGATACAATGTTGGTAAATAAATAAACATAATACATCATGTAAATGAAAGCAAAAACAAAAATCATATGATCATATCAATACATGCAGAAAAATCATTTGATAAGGTACAGCACCCATTTGGAATAAAAACACTCAGCAAAGTAGGATTAGGGGAACCATTCCTCAACATAATAAAGGCCATATATGAGACACCTACAGCCAACATCTTATTGAATGCACAAAAACTAAGAGCTTTCCCACTGAGATCAGGAACAAGACAAATCTGTCCTCTTTCACCACTCCTATTGAACATAGTATTGGAAGTCCTAGCCACAGCAATCACACAAGAAAAATAAATAAAAGCCATCCAAATTACAAGGAGGAAGCAAAACTGTCATTGTTTGCAGATGACATGATAGTGTACATACAAAATCCTATCGACTCCACCCAAAAAATGCTCAAGCTAATAAGTGAATTTGGCAAAACAGTGAGGTACAAAGTCAATATTCAGAAATCAAAGGCATTTTTGTATACCAACAATGAAATATCAGAAACAGAAATTAGGGGAAAAAAGCCATCTGATATAGCAAAAAGTAAAATAAAGTACCTAGGAATAAACTTAACCCAGGAGGTAAAAGGCCTGTAGTCAGAAAACGATACAACACTGAAGAAAGATATTAAGGAAGACACACAAAAAATAGAAACATGTACCATGGTCATGGATTGGAAGAAGTAACATCCTCAAAATGTCCATACTGCCCCCGCAAAATTACAGATTTAATGCAATCACTGTTAAAGTACCAATGGCATATTTCACAGATATAGAGCACTTCAAAAATTTATATGGAACCATAAATGACCCTGAATAGCTACAGCAATTTTGAGAAAGAAGAACAAAGTAGGAAGGATCACAATACCTGATATCAAACTGTATTATAAGGCCACTGTAATCAAAACAGCCTGGTATTGGCATAACAAGAGAAACATGGATCAATGGAACAGAACAGAGAGCCCATTAATAAACCCAAGTCTCTATGGCCAATTAATATTTGACAAAGGAGGCAGCAGCATTAAATAGAGTAAAAATATCCTCTTCAACAAATGGTGTTGGGAGAGCTGGACAGCTATATGAAAAAAAAATGAAACTCAAGCACCAACTTACACCATACATAAAAATAAATTCAAGGTGGATAAAAGACTTGAATATAAGTCATGACACCATAAAAGTCCTAGAGGAGAACATAGGCAGGAAAATCTCAGACATTCCACGCAGCAACACCTTCACTGATATATTCCCTAAAGCAAGGGACATAAAGAAAAGAATAAACAAATGGAGCCTCATCAAATTAAAAAGTTTCTGCATGGCTAAGAAAAACAGCACTAAAATTAAAAGAGAACCAACTAGATGGGAAAACATATTTGCCAATGATACCTCGGACAAGGGTTTGTGCTCCAAAATATGTAATGAACTCACAGGACTCCACTCTAAGAACACAAGCAACACAATGAAAAAATGGGCAAAGGATTTGAATAGACACTTCTCCAAGGAGGACATACCGAGGGCCCAGAGACATATGAAAGGATACTCAGCATCACTAGCCATCAGAGAGAGGAAAATTAAAAGTAAATGAGATCCCATATAGGTCAGAATGGCCATCATAAACAAATCAACAAACAAGTGTTAAGAGCATGTGGAGAAACAGGAACCATAGTGCACTGTTGGTAGGACTGCTGACTGGTGCAGCCACTGTGGAAAACACTATGGAATTTCTTCAGAAAATTAAAAGTGGAACTGCCTTTTGACCCAGCAATTCCACTGCCGGGATTATACCCTAAGAACCCTGAAACACCAATCCAAAAGAGCCTATGCACCCCAAAGTTCATAGCAGCACAATTTACAATAGCCAAGTGCTGGAAGCAACCTAAGTGGCCATCAGCAAATGAATGTATCAAAAAACTGTGGTACATTTATACAATGGAATACTACACAGCAGAAAGAAAAAAGAAACTCCTAGCCTTTGTGACAGCATGAATGAAACTGGACAGCACTATGCTAACTGAAATAAGCCAGGCAGTGAGGGACAAATACCATATGATCTCACCTTTAACTGGAACATAATCAACAATAGAAAAAAGCAAACAAAATACAGCCAGAGACACTGAAATTAAGAACAATCTAACAGACTTCCGGTCAAGATGGAGGCATAGGCGGACACACTGTGCCTCCTCTAACAACCAAAATTAAGGACAACAAATATTTAGAAACAAGAAAACAACCAGAACTTATAGAAAATTGAACTGTACGGAAGTCCAACAACCATTCATCCAGACCGGGAAGGGGGCGGAGTCGCGGCAGGAGAAAGTGGAGGTGTGGACCCAGGAACGCAAGCAGCAGCGACTGGCAATTCCCAGGTGCACAGGCAGCAGCTGGCGGTCCCCGGGCCCACAGGCAGCAGCTGGCGGACCCCGGGCAGAGGAGGGCAACTGTGCAGAACCAGTGAGGCCACACAAGGCGGCTGGCTGACCAGGTGGTCTCACATTCGGGCGTGCAGATGGTCCAGGCAGAGGGGAAGTGGCGGAAGGGACTGAATCCAGGAGAGAGCGGAGCAGGCGCCATTGTTCCGTCTCAGACCCCGCCCCCACCTATAGCGTCACAACCCAGCGACTGGGCTGCCCCACACTGGGGAACACCTAAGGCTTCTCCCCTCACTACGTAATAGCCGCAACCAGACTAAAACCAAACCAAACCAAACCAAAACAAAACAAAAAACAAACAAACAAACAAAAAAAAAACACCAAAAATGGCTCAAACCGGAAAACAAATAAAAGCCCCAGAGCCAATTCCTCTAAGCAGTGAAGAGATAGCCAACCTATCAGATGCACAGTTCAAAGCACTGGTCATCAAAATGCTCACAGAAATGGTTGATTTTGCTCACAAATTAGATGAAAAAATGCAGGCTACAATACGTGAAATGAAGGAAGATGCATGGGGAACTGATAGAGATGGAAGGAAAACTGGGACTCAAATCAATGGAGTGGACCAGAAGGAAGAAACTAACAACCAAACAGAAGACGAGGAAGAAACAAGAATTCAAAAAAATGAGGAGAGGCTTAGGAACCTCCGGGACATCGTTAAACGTCCCAACATCTGAATTATAGGGGTCCCAGAAGGGGAAGAAGAAGAGCAACAAGTGGAAAACTTATTTGAACAAATAATAAAGGAGAACTTCCCCAATCTGGCAAAGGAAATAGACTACCAGGATGTCCAGGAAGCTCAGAGAGTCCCAAAGAAGTTGGACCCAAGGAGGAACACACCAAGGCACATCATAATTACATTAGCCAAGATTCAAATGAAGGAGAGAATTCTAGAAGCAGCAAGGGATAAGGGGACAGTCACCTACAAGGGAGTTCCCATCAGACTGTCAGCTGATTTCTCGAAAGAGACCTTACAGGCAAGAAGGGGCTGGGAAGAAATATTTGAAATCTTGAAAAGCAGGGACCTACATCCAAAATTGCTCTATCCAGCAAAGCTGTCATTTAGAATGGATGGACAGATAAAGTGCTTCTCAGATAAGGTCAAGTTGAAGGAGTTCATCATCACCAAGCCCTTATTATATGAAATGTTAAAGGGACTTATCTAAGAAAAAGAAGATAAAAATATGACAGTGAAAAGACAGCAAACTCACAGCTATTAACCACCACACCTAAAACAAAAGCAAACTAAGCAAACATCTAGAACAGGAACAGAACCACAGAAATGGAGATAATATGGAGGGTTAGCAACAGGGGCGTGGGAGGAGGAGAGAGGGGGGAAAAGGTACAGAGAATGAGTAGCATAGATAGTGGGTAGAAAATAGACAGGGGGAGGGCAAGAATAGTATGGGAAATGTAGAAGCTAAAGAACTTATGACACATGGACATGAACTAAAGGGGAGACTGTGGGTGGGAGAGGGTGTGTAGGGTGGAGGGGAATGATGGGGGAGGATTGGGACAACTGTAATAGCATAATCAATAAAATATATTTAAAAAAAAACAATCTAACAATAACCAGAGAGAGGGGATGGGAAAATTGGGGGAAGGGTTTGCAGCAACTACTATAATGGACACATGGAGAAAACCAAGGGGAATGGTGGAAGCAAGGGAGAGAGGAGAGGTGGGTTTTCCTGGGGTAGGGGGTGTGATGGGGGTAATATGTCGACAACTGTAATAGAACAACAACAAAATAATTAAAAATAAAATAAATTAAATAAAGGTGAGATCCTATGGTATTTGTCCTTCACTGCCTGCCTTATTTCACTTAGCATGATGCTTTCCTCCTTCTTTCTCTCTGCTGCGTAGTATTCCATTGTGTAAATGTAGCATTGTATTTTTGATCCACTCATTCACTGTTAGGCACTTAGGCTCTTTCCAACACTTGGGTATTGTAAATTGTGCTGCTATGAACATTGGGATGCATAGATTCTTTCGCATTGGTTTTTCAGGGTTCTTAGTGTATAATCCCAGCACTGGAGTTGCTGGGTCAAAAGGCAGTTCCATTTTTAGTTTTCTGAAGAAATTCCATAGTGTTTTCCACAGTGGTTGCACCAGTCGACATTTCCACCAACAGTGCACTAAGGTTTCCTGCTGGGGACCCTGTCCTGGGCACCAGATGTGGGGGGGCTCCGCCCGCAGAGCCCCATCCCTCCGTCACGGATGAAAGTAAAAACTACCAAGACATCTTCTGCTTGGGGAGGAAAGGGGTCAAACTCTCAGAGGAGAATGACCCAGAGCCCCTTCCTCACTAGGCTTTTATTGGGCTCAAATACACGGGAATACAGGTTTGTCAGGCGACAAGGATCAAACAATGGTTAACATTTCAAAGCAATCTGAGGGCTTAATCTGAGCCAGTGTTTGTCAGGAAGGGGGGTTGCCAGACTTTGGGAGACATGCTCATTTCTTCCTGGGACACTTATCACCTCAGGAAGAGCACTCTTAGCAAAGCAGGTTTCACAGGACTTTAGGAATTCTTTCTTATGTCCGGATCACCCAGGGAGCCATCCTGGCCAGCACAGGGCTGCACCGCTCACCCCCACAGTTTCAGGCTTTAAGGCAATTAGGAAGCAGGAGACATCTCCCAGATGGAAATGAGGACTCGGGCTATGTCAGAATAGCCAGGGGCGGTTGGGGGGGGGGCGTCCATCACATCCTCTTCGCTGCAATCCCCCTAGTCCTTCCATGAGGCCTCCCAAGTGGTCGTGTCTGGCTTAGGTTGCCCCTCCCATGAGGAGTCTTACCCGTCATTGACTGCCAACCAAGCTATGGGGCCAGAGATGGGTAAGGCAGAAGCAGTGCTCCTGCCAGGGAGATAAGCTTTGTCTCCTTCGTAGGTCACATCCTTGTGACAGAGCAGACCCAGATGAAGTGGGTCCCTTGGGCTCTTACACAGCCCACCATGGGGTGAGGGTTACAACTCCTGAAACCAGGCTGAACGGTCCGCAACAGTTTCCTTTTCTCCATATCCTTTCCAATGCCTTAAACATCCATTTTTTTAATAGATTTTCTAGAAATAAACCTGGTATTTGGGATTTTGTAGTTATTTCATAGTTAATTCACAAATGTGCAAATTGACAAATAATTGAAAAAATGAAATTAAGGAACAATACCTATGCCTCCAACATAAAAATATACCATGAAGCCCTGGCTGGTGTAGCTCAGTGGATTGAGTGCGGGCTGCAAACCAAAGTGTCCCAGGTTCGATTCCCAGTCAGGGCACATGCCTGGGTTGTGGGCCAAGTTCCCAGTGGGGGCCATGCAAGAGGCAACCACACATTGATGTTTCTCTTTCTCCTTCCCTTCCCCTCTCTAAAAATAAGTAAATAAAATCTTTAAAAAATATACCATGAAACCAAAAGAAAAGAAAAAATCTTAGGTATATCTAAGTGAAAGTATCAATGAATTTAGTGATAAAATTCCTTTCATTATTTTTCTAAATGGTTCTTTACTTGACTGTTAGCTAACAAGGTGATTCTGATGAACAACCAGGGTAAAGAACAACTGACATATAGGCTAACACTTAAAAAGCTTAGTGTGATTTAAAAGTTCTCCACAATCAGGGATTCTGACCAAGATGGAGGTGCAGGTAAAAATCTTTAGCTTCCTCACACAACCATAAGGAGGATAACAACCCATCAAAAATCAATAAATGACCAGAAGTACCAAAGTATCAAATTGCACAGAACTCTGAAAACCAAGGAATTAAAGAAACAGTCAACCAGAACAACCAGACTGGTGCCCCCAGACAAAGAAATAGGGCCTAAATGAAAGAACAGAGGAAAACTTCAGAAAGAGAGCTAAGTGATGAGGAGATAACCAACGTATCTGATGGAGATTCGAAAGCCCTAGTAATCAAAATGCTCACAGAACTAATTGAGCTTGGTCAAAAAATGAAAGAGCAAATGAAACATATCCAGAATGAAATAAAGCAAAATATTCAGGGAGCCAACATTGAGAGGAAGGAAACCAAGACTCAAATCAACGGTTTGGAACAAAAGGAAAAAATAAACATCCAACTGGAACAGAATGAAGAAACAAGAATTCAAAAAAAAAAAAAAAAACTGAAGAGACTTAGGAACCTCTAGGACAACTTTAAACATTCCAGTATGCAAATTATAGGGGTGCCAGAAAGAGAAGAACAACAGCAAATAATTGAAAACTTATTTGAACAAATAATGAAGGAAAACTTCCCCAATCTGGTGAAAGAAATAGACTTCCAGGAAGTTCAGGAAGCTCATAGAATCCCAAAGATATTGGACCCAAGGAGGAACACACCAAGGCACATCATAATTAAGCTACCCAAGATTAAAGCTCAAGAGAGGATCTTAAAAGTAGCAAGAGGAAAGGAAAGAGTTACCCACAAAGGAGTGCCCATAAGGCAACCACCTGATTTCTCAAAAGAAAACTTGCAGGCAAGAAGAGGCTGGAAAGAAGTATTTGAAGTCATGAAAGGGAAGTACATACATCACAGAATACTCTATCCAGCAAAGGTATCATCATTTAGAATGGAAGGGAAGATAAAGTGCTTTGCAGATAAGATCAAGTTAAAGGAGTTCATCATCACCAAGCTTTTATTATATGAAATGTTCATGGGAATTATCTAAGAATTTGAAGAAGTTCAAAAACTATGAATAGTAAAATGACAACAAAGTCACAACTATCAACAAGTGAACCTAAAAAAATGAAATAAATAAAATCAATGAAAACAAAAACTAAGCAAAACAACTAGAACAGGAACAGAATCAGAGAAATAGGCATCCCTTGGAGGGTTTTCAGTGGGCAGGGGGAGGTGAGGAATGGTGGGAGGTACAGGGAATAAGAAGCATAATTGGTTGGCATAAAATAGATGGGGAGAGGAAAAATGGTATAGGATACAGAATTCAAAAAACTTACATGTACCACCCATGATCATGAACTAAGGGGTGGAGAATGCTGGAGGGTTGGGGGTGCAGGGCGGACGGCGGGAAAATGGGAAAAATTGGGAAAACTGTAATAGCATAATTAATAAAATATACTTAAAAATAAAAAAGAAAGAAAGAAAGAGTTATCTGATCAGATTTATGTTCTAATACCAGTCCTGCCATTAGCTAACCTCAAATATATCACTTCCCCCCTTGGGGCTCAGTTTTCTCATTTGTAAAATGAGGGATTGGCACTTTCCTGCTTAATGTTTCTATTCCAGTTTCTGGGTGATTCTAGGCCTTTTTCTACCTTTATACTTTAGTTAATGCTATTATTTTACTCTCACTTGTTTAATATTTTTTTAAGTAAATTGAATTGACATTTAATAGTTACTGAAACACTAAAAGTTTTTCTCATGTTCATGCATGTGGCCTGTAAAAAATATTTATTTTTTCTGTTTTGGATTTTCTTTTCCCTCTGAGTATACAAGTGTGTATGTGAAGTGGGCCAAAATTAACAATATATGGTTTTACAGCAGAGAAAATAAACCCTGAGAAACACCTGAGGTCTTGATCTTTCAAACTAATGGCCAGTTATAAATTGACTGAAAAACTAAATTTATTTTTAATGTTTCAATTACTTACAGCATTGAAATGTATTGAAGCATTTTTAAAAAGTCAAACTATACACAATTTTAACTCCTGGATATTGTAATTTCAGAACCATCATTTAATTTGTTGCATTGTAATAGAATTGTATAATAATACCTGCAGCAAGAAATGAAAGATCTTATCAGGTATCATTTTAGAGATGAAATCCAATTGCTAGTTAGCCTCTCCATAGGGAAGAGAAGACAAATGCTTTAGAACTTGGTAAGACGTGTAAGGACTCTTTCAATACAGTCTACAAATTTTTAAAGGTGTCATTAATATAACAATCAACCTTTTTCCAGATTCTCATGTCCTTTCCCTTAGTTCTCAGGAATATTATTACAGAAATATGGTGCTTTATTCATGCTACTCTCTGTAGTGATGTTTTTCACTATATCCACCTAGAGAACACTTAGACAATCTGTCAAGGAGAACCATTTGGCCCAAACTGTACCAAAGAGTGTCAAATTTGAATTTTTGACCTAACTCAGAAATACTTAGTTTCAGAAATATATTACCAAAATTGAAGAAAAAGCAACATTCCTCATACATTTTAAAATAGATCACACTGTGTAAGGTATACTATGAATATTTAATTTTTAATATAAATTATATAATTAACTTTCTTGTGAAAACCATAATTATATTGCTTTGTATCTTAGAATGCGGATCTTTTAATTATAAAAGCAATACTTTATTATTTGTAAACATTTAAAATACATCTCAATATTTAATCAACACAGTTTTGTCCTTTTTTAAAATATTAAAATACTGGAAACCTCAAAAAAATGACTTAGGTTTCTCTCAATTTCTGAGAGACTGACTATACATACTTCCTAAACACTTAAAACAACATACTATATTGCACGTATTCACTTAGTTGCCTCTGCAAGTAGATTATGAGTTATTTGAGAAGAGACTATAGTTTATTTATCAGTGTATTAAGTGCTTAACACAAAGTGGATGTTTAAATCTAGCAAGCAAAAAAGGGGTTCTTTTGTAACTTCAGTACTTTTGTTGCCTTAGTCTCCTTTAGCTGGTAGTGGTGAACAGGGAAGTGCAGTTGCCATTAAGTTCTTGCTGTTGCCAGTTTCAATTTTGGTCTTATTTTTGACTTTTATTTCTAAAAGGAGACTATAATACTTTTTGGGAATGTTTACTAGAGACAAGAACAAAAATAAATTTGTAAAGCCTTTTCCTATTTTAGTGCCTCTTATTAAAATGGAAGTAATGTTCTTGCATTCAATATAATATAAATAACATTTATCTAAGTATATAAATAATATAAAATAATGTAGGTATAATATAAAATTGCTTTTATAATACATATGTGTAGTTATCCAAAGATATCTTTTGTTAAAGGTAATATTTTCACTTGAATAAAAACATGGGGAACTTTATAGGAAAAGGATGGATTTCTCATCAACTCATAGAAACAGGTATTTGCTCTTTGCGATGCATTTTCTTTGGCTTCAAACTAGAGGGGCTTTTAATGACTAATCAAAAGCTTTACCTGTTTCCCTGAAAATATCAAAACCTGGACTCTCATTTTTCCAAAATGGTATAATGATATGGAAAACAAATGTTTAAGAATGTGAAACAGTAACCTCTAAAGATTTTTTACAACCATATGAGTACAAGAATTTACTCTCATGGCAACTCCAACTAATTTACTATACTCCATTCAACATCTTTCCTCAGCCTTTCACATATGATTTGAGCCAATCTTTCCCAAATCAGACCCTCCAATATCCTCCTAGCTGTAATAATATACTTAAATTACAGTGCATCCTGAATCCCATGACTCTGCTACTGTCCAAGTTATATCAAACAACCAACACCACACTACCATAATTTTACAGAGCTTGGCATTATCTACTATTGAAACAGATCTTTCAACTGGATGTTTTCCCAACTCTCTCAAGTCTACAACATCACTCAAGTTTGATATCTAAATCCAGAGAGAGAAGGTATCTACTCCAGCTTGCCAAATTGCTGGCTACCCAAGGCTTATGGGGGAGATCACTTACTTCCTAAGTTATATAAATGTTTAATCACTATGATGTATAACCGAAACTAATATAATATTGTATGTCGACTGTAACTTAAAAATACAAAAATTAAAAATTGCTACCCACCCAAAAATGAGGTTTCAGGCTTACTTTCTGAACTACATATAGTAAACATTTACTCAACTTTTTTGCACATTTCCTGTCTTATTAGCTCATTTAATCATCAACAACTCTATGATGCAGACACTACTTAATTGAGGAAACTAAGGTTCCAAGAGATAAAGCAATTTGCACAAGGTCATACAACCACTAAATTTTGGGGACCAGGCCACTCAGCAACTGTGGCCCCATTTCTCTGAATTTTGAGAGAAATCAATTGCTTTAGTTATTTATCAATTTACATTTTTTACTTCTATAAGCAGCTGCTAAAACACCAGTGAAATCAACACAAAGAAAAGTTCAGGAAGTAATAGGTGCTATATATTTGCCTGAGTTCTAGGATTTCCCCCCATTTAGGGTCTCAGTGACAGGGCAAGGCCTAGAGTAAAGAAGTGAGGCACTCGCCTCAGTCATAAAATTTAAGGAGGCTCCAAAACATTCAGTATTGAAGATAAAAATAATATTTAACACAATATTTTCAAAAATAAACATCAATGCAAGAACAATCCCTGATGAATATCAACAACAACAATAAAAGATCAAACCAGACCCTGTACTTGCACAACCTTGCCTCACTTGACTCATTCTAATTCCTTTATTTAAAAAATTATTTACAAAAACAGCTGGCCAGCCAGAGGACTGTACTTTGTCCATTTGATTTTAAAAAATATTTCTTTAAAAGATTACTTATCTTGATAACTGAATTTTTGGTGTCCTTTTAAATTTTTTACCCTGTTAAATGCTTCACTTGCCTCACCATAGTCCCAGCCCTAACCAGTGACCAAATACTATTTTTTAAAAGCCATTTTAATGCCACAAAACAATTTAGAGCTGCACATAGGGGACAAGCAGCAGTCTAGAATCACAAGGACTATTTCTTAGAAGAATAAAGCCTGTTGATACTGGTCATCAAATAGATTGCTAAGGATATCTTAAGGGAAAAAAAGCAGAGGTAAGGATAGGGGTTAGGTAACTTCCTCAACCCCATAAAAGGCATCCATGAAAAACCCACAATTAAAATAACGATTAATGGTGAAAAACTTAAAAGTTTTCCCCCTAAGATCAGAAACAAGTCAAGGATGTCCCCTTCTGCTACATCTATTTAACAATTCTACTCCCCTGAGGCCAAGACATGGCTGCTCCTCACCGGCCACAGCCACTTGCTCCTCTGTCATCCCTTGCTCGTCCTCCCACACCATTTCTAAAGTGCAGGATGGCTTGTGGAGGTCTGAGGTACATAAGTAGAAGGCACCAATGGAGGGGAAAAGTGGTCTGAAGTGAATCACCACCAATGAAATCATTGCTTTGGGCTGGCGGCAGGATTGTGGCCGGGCTACCACTGCCAGGAAGTTGCTAAAGCTTCATTTTTGCCATGCGCTCTGACCCTGAAAAGTAAGTGACCCCACTTGTGTGAAGGGAGGGCGTAACTTGCTGTTATTCCTTAAAAAAGGAAAAAATATAGAGGTACCCTACTTTTCATTTCCCTCACCAACCCCCTCCCAGCAGTCCTTACTCCCCACACTAGAGCCAGTGGCCAGTTTCCCACCTAAAAGAGCAGAGCTAAAAAGACAGGAAAATGGGAGCTGAGAGGAGAGAGGGGTGGGGCTGACATCTTTATCTGGTTTGGGGTGGTGACTAGCTGCCTGACGTGAGTTCTCCTGCTCCAATCCTGCCGCCCAGAGTAGCAGAGTCTGGGATCCGAATCTACATACCCAGAGACATATCTAGAAAGGACATCTTTCCTGAATCCTTAGGGTCTGTCAGTGCCTTTCCAGAAGTTGGTAGTTTGGAAGACGAAGACATCTTTTCAGTACTTGATCTCACCACCAGCTGAGCTGGCTACTGGGTGGTGCTCTCTCGGAGCTTGCAGGAGTCTTCACTAGACTCAACAGCCAATCATGCTCTTTCCCTTCGGTTGCTAAGGCTCAAGGTGTGGAGCTTGGCGTATACCGCTTCCCAGAACTCCAATCAGAAACTACACACACATGCACGCATGCACATGCACACACGCACTCAGGCACTCACGCACGCATGCGCATGAGCGCACACAAAAAGTCACACCCATTTCTTTCCCGCTCTTTCTAAAGCGTCACTCCTTCGGACCATTCACCACCCAGTCAGCCACAACCATTTTCTCTGTGCCCTTCTCATGGGCTCCGAGGAAAATCCATTTCTACTCTTTTCTGCTGGCATTTCTAGTGAATGAACCCTTATGTTCTTGATGTGATGGACAGATTCTATGCTTCTCTCAAATTCAAAGACCTGCCACAAATCAAGCAGTGAGGGTCCATCCAAAGTCTTGACGTACCTCATACTTTTTTATGACATCCCTTAAGATATGTCTATGACATTTCTTAAGAAACATGCAACTGATTCCTCATGTTGCCTAGATACTGTTCGGTATACACTATTGTTAAATATTTAGGGGAACCCTAATTGTCACTCAAAGGTTCGTCAGAAGAAATTAAAATCAAATTAATAAATTTTCAGAGCTAAAATCTTGTTCAAGTTGTTATAGAAATCATGATATAAATATTTTAAGAAATTTTAGAATGTATAATATTTACCTATTTGTTATATTTAAGTAATTGTTTAGCACAACAGATCGAAATATTAATAAATAAATCCTTTTCTCAAGCCATATACAGTTTCCTAGAAACAGTAAATACATGCAAAATATTAACTTAGGTGCTACAATTCAGTCTGTTAACAAATACTGAGCTCCTTAAATCTCAGGCTCTTGGGAGAAGGAAGATGGTGGCGCAGTAGGAGGGAGCAGATTCTACCTCCCCCTACACACGGGAGAAAAACATGGCTGATCTATGGAAGAACAGAGCAAACAAACAACAGTAACACAGCATATTTGAAAATAGGAGATTGAAATTGTAGTGGGCATTGAAAAACCAGTTAGTAAGGAGAGTACTTCAGAACAATAAAAGCCCAGGGATCAGCGTGGACACCAGGGTGGCTGAGGCCCTCACCTGGCACTTGCCAGGCCTGCCACAGGGCTCTAGGGAGGGAACCGGGTCAACCACCGAAACCGGCTAAGCAATCATAGTTGCCGCACGACTGCAGATGGCTGTGCACATGAACGCAGATGGCTGTGCACATGAACGGAGATGGCTGCATGACAATAGGTGCCCGTGCATGAACACAGACGGCTGCCGATTCATAGGCACCCCACCAGTGGAGACAGCTATGGGAATATAGTCGTGTGCGCACAACCACAGATGGCCGCGGGAAAATAGGTACCCATGCCACCGCAGACAGCTGCACACGAGCCAACGAAGATGACTACATGCAACCTGAGACCTGAGCTCACTCCCATGAACTTAGGAAAGTGCGAGCACTCCAGGAGGCTCACAACACATGCCGGAGGCCCAGTGCGGAGAGGCACCAGGCTAGCTCTGGGGAGAGTAGCCCAAAGATGTCTGAGTGCTGAACACAGAGAAAAGCTATACTGTCATACCTCAGCCATTGCAGCCAGCAAGATCAGAAAAAACGACTCCACAAGTTTGAAAACAGGAAGAGATCTATGTTTGGTGTTTGGGGATTTTTTGTGTGTTTATTGTTGTTTTGTTTTGTTTTCTCTCTTTTTTGTTTGTGTGTTTGCCTCTTTATATAATTGTTTTTAATTATTATTTCTTTATTATTTTTGTCTTCTTTTTTACTCCTCAAACCCTTTTGCCTCTCTTTACTTCTTTCATGTTTTATTCCCTCTTCCATTCTTTCCAATTTTATCTCTTCCTTCCTCTTTTTTTCATTCTTCTTCTTTCATTTTTCCCCTCTATTCCCTTTTTAAATACCCATGAGTGAGAAAAAAAAAGAAACCTGGAACTGTGAAAAAAAACCAGAGTTGGTCCCAAAAAGAGGGCATCCCAACAGCTAAGACAGTGGAAGCTGTGAACAACAGGATACCCAAAGGAGACTGCACCATTGAATATCACAGGTATTCTACCACAGAAGTTCACACTATAAACCCAGGGAGCCAGAACAGATCAATTTAAAAAGCTGAGGCTAACAAGAAGAGTCTCACAAACAATGGGAAGACAAAGAAACTATCCCCAAATGAAAGTAAAGAGGGAAGCCCCAGAAAGAATGCTAAATGAAACGGAGGCAACTCAACTATCAGATATTCAGTAAAAAGCAATGGTTGTCAGGAAGCTCCATGACCTTTCAACGAGCTATCAGAAACTACAGGGAAGCTACAATGAACTCAATGCAAATTATATCAACATGAAAAAGGAAATAGAAAGTATCAACAAGGGCCAAGAGGAAATGAAGAACACAATTTCTGAACTGAAGAACAAAGTAGAAGGAATCAAAAGCAGGATCGATGAAGCAGAAGATCAGATCAGCGAGTTGGAGGACAAAGTAGGAAAGAGCAAGAAAATGAAAAGAGACTTACAAAGAAAGAAGAGGTATTAAGAGAAATGCAAGACAATATGAAACATAATAATATCCGTATAATAGGGATACAAGAAGGAGAGGAAGAAGAGCAAGGAATAGAAAACCTACTTGAAAAAGTAATGATGGAAAGCTTCCCCAATTTGGTGAGAGAAAAAAGTCACACAAATCCAGGAAACACAGAGAGTGCGAATCAGGAGGAACCCAAACAGGCCCACTTCAAGACGCATCATCATTAAAATGGCAAAATTCCAAGACAAAGAGAGAATCTTAAAGGCAGCAAGGGAGAAAAAGCAAGTAACACACAAGGGAGGCCCGATAAGGTTAGCAGCTTACTTCTCAATGAAAAGGCTCCAAGCCAGAAGAGAATGGATAGAAATATTCCAAGTAATGAGAACAGAAGGCCTGCAACCCAGACTACTTTACCCAGCAAGGCTTTCAATCAAGATAGAAGGCCACATAAGGAGCTTCCCAGACAAAAGAAATCTAAAAGAATACGCCTCTACCAAACCAGTTCTGCAAGAGATGCTAAAGAGACTGCTTTAAGGGAAGGAAGGAAAAGAGAGAGAGAGAGAGTAACACAGGTATGAAAATGGCAATGAATAAGTACCTATCAATAATAACATTAAATGTAAATGGATTGAATACTCCAATCAAAAGACATAGAATAGCTGAATGGATAAGATAGCATGACCCACACATATGCGGCCCACAAGAGACCCACCTCAGGACAAAAGACCTACACTGACTCAAAGTGAAGAGCTGAAAACAAATTTTCCAAGCAAAGGGACAGGAAAAAAAAAAGGCAGGGTAGCAATACTCATAACAGACAAAATAGACTTCAAAAGAAGAGCCATAAAGAGAGACCCAGAAGGTCACTTCATAATACTCAAGGGTAGAATTCACAAAGAAGACATAAACATTGTAATTATATATGCACCCAACAGAGGAGCACCTAAATATATCAAGAAAATCTTAGAGGACTTCAAGAAAGATATTGACAGCAACACAATTATTGTAGGGGATTTTAACACCGCACTGTCAAAAATGGACAGATCTTCCAAACAAAATATCAACAAAGATATTGTGCCATTGAACAACACTCCAGATGAAATGCACTTAACTTATATACATAGAGCCCTTCATCACAAAGAAAATAATACACATTCTTTTCAAATGCACATGGAACATTTTCAAAGATAGACCACATGGTACGACACAAAACAAGCCTCAACAAATTCAAGAAAATTGAAATCATACCAAGCATTTTTCTCTTAACACAAGGGACTGCAACTAGAAACCAACCCCAAGGGGAAAAACACAAAACCCTCAAAATCATGGAGATTGAATAGCATGCTATTAAACAATGAACGGTCAAGAATGAAATTAGGCAGGAAATCACAAAATTTCTGGAAACAAATGATAACGAATGCACATTGACCCAAAACTTATGGGAAACAGCAAAGGCAGTACTCACAGGGAAGTTTACAGTGCTACAAGCCTACCAAAAACATAGAAACAACTCATACAAACAACCTAACCATACACCTACAAGAAGTCGAGGATCAACAACAAAGACAGCCCAGAGCAAGTAGAAGGAAGGAAATAACCAAGATAAGACCAGAACTAAATGACATAAAGACTAAAAGCACAATACTAAGGATCAATGGATCCAAGAGCTGGCTCTTCGAAAACACAAACGAAATCGACAAGCCTTTCAGCAGGCTCTTCAAGAAAAAAAAGTGAGAGGACCCAAATAAACACAATCAGAAATGAAAGAGGTGAGATTACAACTGACACCACAGAAATACCAAGGACTGTAAGAAATTACTATGCAGAACTGTATGCCAAGAAATTTGAAAACCTAGCTGAAATGGACAAATTTCTAGAAAAATTTAATCTTACAAAACTCAATGAAGAAGAATCAGAAAGCTTGAACAGACCCATAACAGCTCATGAAATTGAAACAGTAATCAAAAAGCTTCCAGTACATAAAAGCCCTGGACTGGACGGTTTCACAGGAGATTTCTACAAGGCATTTAAGGAAGAACTAACCCCTGTTCTTCCCAGATTATCCCAAAAAATTCAAGAAGATGGAAGACTCTCAAACTCTTTCTACAGAGTCATATCATCCTAATCGCAACACTAGATAAAGAAATAACAAAGAAAGATAACTTCAGGCCAATATCGCTGATGAACATAGATGCTAAAATCATCAACAAAATATTGGCAAACTGCATCAGGCAATATGTTAAAAAGATCATACACAGGAACCAAGTGGGATTCATCTCATGGATGCACAGAAGATACAATGTTGGTAAATAAATAAACATAATACATCATGTAAATGAAAGCAAAAACAAAAATCATATGATCATATCAATACATGCAGAAAAATCATTTGATAAGGTACAGCACCCATTTGGAATAAAAACACTCAGCAAAGTAGGATTAGGGGAACCATTCCTCAACATAATAAAGGCCATATATGAGACACCTACAGCCAACATCTTATTGAATGCACAAAAACTAAGAGCTTTCCCACTGAGATCAGGAACAAGACAAATCTGTCCTCTTTCACCACTCCTATTGAACATAGTATTGGAAGTCCTAGCCACAGCAATCACACAAGAAAAATAAATAAAAGCCATCCAAATTACAAGGAGGAAGCAAAACTGTCATTGTTTGCAGATGACATGATAGTGTACATACAAAATCCTATCGACTCCACCCAAAAAATGCTCAAGCTAATAAGTGAATTTGGCAAAACAGTGAGGTACAAAGTCAATATTCAGAAATCAAAGGCATTTTTGTATACCAACAATGAAATATCAGAAACAGAAATTAGGGGAAAAAAGCCATCTGATATAGCAAAAAGTAAAATAAAGTACCTAGGAATAAACTTAACCCAGGAGGTAAAAGGCCTGTAGTCAGAAAACGATACAACACTGAAGAAAGATATTAAGGAAGACACACAAAAAATAGAAACATGTACCATGGTCATGGATTGGAAGAAGTAACATCCTCAAAATGTCCATACTGCCCCCGCAAAATTACAGATTTAATGCAATCACTGTTAAAGTACCAATGGCATATTTCACAGATATAGAGCACTTCAAAAATTTATATGGAACCATAAATGACCCTGAATAGCTACAGCAATTTTGAGAAAGAAGAACAAAGTAGGAAGGATCACAATACCTGATATCAAACTGTATTATAAGGCCACTGTAATCAAAACAGCCTGGTATTGGCATAACAAGAGAAACATGGATCAATGGAACAGAACAGAGAGCCCATTAATAAACCCAAGTCTCTATGGCCAATTAATATTTGACAAAGGAGGCAGCAGCATTAAATAGAGTAAAAATATCCTCTTCAACAAATGGTGTTGGGAGAGCTGGACAGCTATATGAAAAAAAAATGAAACTCAAGCACCAACTTACACCATACATAAAAATAAATTCAAGGTGGATAAAAGACTTGAATATAAGTCATGACACCATAAAAGTCCTAGAGGAGAACATAGGCAGGAAAATCTCAGACATTCCACGCAGCAACACCTTCACTGATATATTCCCTAAAGCAAGGGACATAAAGAAAAGAATAAACAAATGGAGCCTCATCAAATTAAAAAGTTTCTGCATGGCTAAGAAAAACAGCACTAAAATTAAAAGAGAACCAACTAGATGGGAAAACATATTTGCCAATGATACCTCGGACAAGGGTTTGTGCTCCAAAATATGTAATGAACTCACAGGACTCCACTCTAAGAACACAAGCAACACAATGAAAAAATGGGCAAAGGATTTGAATAGACACTTCTCCAAGGAGGACATACCGAGGGCCCAGAGACATATGAAAGGATACTCAGCATCACTAGCCATCAGAGAGAGGAAAATTAAAAGTAAATGAGATCCCATATAGGTCAGAATGGCCATCATAAACAAATCAACAAACAAGTGTTAAGAGCATGTGGAGAAACAGGAACCATAGTGCACTGTTGGTAGGACTGCTGACTGGTGCAGCCACTGTGGAAAACACTATGGAATTTCTTCAGAAAATTAAAAGTGGAACTGCCTTTTGACCCAGCAATTCCACTGCCGGGATTATACCCTAAGAACCCTGAAACACCAATCCAAAAGAGCCTATGCACCCCAAAGTTCATAGCAGCACAATTTACAATAGCCAAGTGCTGGAAGCAACCTAAGTGGCCATCAGCAAATGAATGTATCAAAAAACTGTGGTACATTTATACAATGGAATACTACACAGCAGAAAGAAAAAAGAAACTCCTAGCCTTTGTGACAGCATGAATGAAACTGGACAGCACTATGCTAACTGAAATAAGCCAGGCAGTGAGGGACAAATACCATATGATCTCACCTTTAACTGGAACATAATCAACAATAGAAAAAAGCAAACAAAATACAGCCAGAGACACTGAAATTAAGAACAATCTAACAGACTTCCGGTCAAGATGGAGGCATAGGCGGACACACTGTGCCTCCTCTAACAACCAAAATTAAGGACAACAAATATTTAGAAACAAGAAAACAACCAGAACTTATAGAAAATTGAACTGTACGGAAGTCCAACAACCATTCATCCAGACCGGGAAGGGGGCGGAGTCGCGGCAGGAGAAAGTGGAGGTGTGGACCCAGGAACGCAAGCAGCAGCGACTGGCAATTCCCAGGTGCACAGGCAGCAGCTGGCGGTCCCCGGGCCCACAGGCAGCAGCTGGCGGACCCCGGGCAGAGGAGGGCAACTGTGCAGAACCAGTGAGGCCACACAAGGCGGCTGGCTGACCAGGTGGTCTCACATTCGGGCGTGCAGATGGTCCAGGCAGAGGGGAAGTGGCGGAAGGGACTGAATCCAGGAGAGAGCGGAGCAGGCGCCATTGTTCCGTCTCAGACCCCGCCCCCACCTATAGCGTCACAACCCAGCGACTGGGCTGCCCCACACTGGGGAACACCTAAGGCTTCTCCCCTCACTACGTAATAGCCGCAACCAGACTAAAACCAAACCAAACCAAACCAAAACAAAACAAAAAACAAACAAACAAACAAAAAAAAAACACCAAAAATGGCTCAAACCGGAAAACAAATAAAAGCCCCAGAGCCAATTCCTCTAAGCAGTGAAGAGATAGCCAACCTATCAGATGCACAGTTCAAAGCACTGGTCATCAAAATGCTCACAGAAATGGTTGATTTTGCTCACAAATTAGATGAAAAAATGCAGGCTACAATACGTGAAATGAAGGAAGATGCATGGGGAACTGATAGAGATGGAAGGAAAACTGGGACTCAAATCAATGGAGTGGACCAGAAGGAAGAAACTAACAACCAAACAGAAGACGAGGAAGAAACAAGAATTCAAAAAAATGAGGAGAGGCTTAGGAACCTCCGGGACATCGTTAAACGTCCCAACATCTGAATTATAGGGGTCCCAGAAGGGGAAGAAGAAGAGCAACAAGTGGAAAACTTATTTGAACAAATAATAAAGGAGAACTTCCCCAATCTGGCAAAGGAAATAGACTACCAGGATGTCCAGGAAGCTCAGAGAGTCCCAAAGAAGTTGGACCCAAGGAGGAACACACCAAGGCACATCATAATTACATTAGCCAAGATTCAAATGAAGGAGAGAATTCTAGAAGCAGCAAGGGATAAGGGGACAGTCACCTACAAGGGAGTTCCCATCAGACTGTCAGCTGATTTCTCGAAAGAGACCTTACAGGCAAGAAGGGGCTGGGAAGAAATATTTGAAATCTTGAAAAGCAGGGACCTACATCCAAAATTGCTCTATCCAGCAAAGCTGTCATTTAGAATGGATGGACAGATAAAGTGCTTCTCAGATAAGGTCAAGTTGAAGGAGTTCATCATCACCAAGCCCTTATTATATGAAATGTTAAAGGGACTTATCTAAGAAAAAGAAGATAAAAATATGACAGTGAAAAGACAGCAAACTCACAGCTATTAACCACCACACCTAAAACAAAAGCAAACTAAGCAAACATCTAGAACAGGAACAGAACCACAGAAATGGAGATAATATGGAGGGTTAGCAACAGGGGCGTGGGAGGAGGAGAGAGGGGGGAAAAGGTACAGAGAATGAGTAGCATAGATAGTGGGTAGAAAATAGACAGGGGGAGGGCAAGAATAGTATGGGAAATGTAGAAGCTAAAGAACTTATGACACATGGACATGAACTAAAGGGGAGACTGTGGGTGGGAGAGGGTGTGTAGGGTGGAGGGGAATGATGGGGGAGGATTGGGACAACTGTAATAGCATAATCAATAAAATATATTTAAAAAAAAACAATCTAACAATAACCAGAGAGAGGGGATGGGAAAATTGGGGGAAGGGTTTGCAGCAACTACTATAATGGACACATGGAGAAAACCAAGGGGAATGGTGGAAGCAAGGGAGAGAGGAGAGGTGGGTTTTCCTGGGGTAGGGGGTGTGATGGGGGTAATATGTCGACAACTGTAATAGAACAACAACAAAATAATTAAAAATAAAATAAATTAAATAAAGGTGAGATCCTATGGTATTTGTCCTTCACTGCCTGCCTTATTTCACTTAGCATGATGCTTTCCTCCTTCTTTCTCTCTGCTGCGTAGTATTCCATTGTGTAAATGTAGCATTGTATTTTTGATCCACTCATTCACTGTTAGGCACTTAGGCTCTTTCCAACACTTGGGTATTGTAAATTGTGCTGCTATGAACATTGGGATGCATAGATTCTTTCGCATTGGTTTTTCAGGGTTCTTAGTGTATAATCCCAGCACTGGAGTTGCTGGGTCAAAAGGCAGTTCCATTTTTAGTTTTCTGAAGAAATTCCATAGTGTTTTCCACAGTGGTTGCACCAGTCGACATTTCCACCAACAGTGCACTAAGGTTTCCTGCTGGGGACCCTGTCCTGGGCACCAGATGTGGGGGGGCTCCGCCCGCAGAGCCCCATCCCTCCGTCACGGATGAAAGTAAAAACTACCAAGACATCTTCTGCTTGGGGAGGAAAGGGGTCAAACTCTCAGAGGAGAATGACCCAGAGCCCCTTCCTCACTAGGCTTTTATTGGGCTCAAATACACGGGAATACAGGTTTGTCAGGCGACAAGGATCAAACAATGGTTAACATTTCAAAGCAATCTGAGGGCTTAATCTGAGCCAGTGTTTGTCAGGAAGGGGGGTTGCCAGACTTTGGGAGACATGCTCATTTCTTCCTGGGACACTTATCACCTCAGGAAGAGCACTCTTAGCAAAGCAGGTTTCACAGGACTTTAGGAATTCTTTCTTATGTCCGGATCACCCAGGGAGCCATCCTGGCCAGCACAGGGCTGCACCGCTCACCCCCACAGTTTCAGGCTTTAAGGCAATTAGGAAGCAGGAGACATCTCCCAGATGGAAATGAGGACTCGGGCTATGTCAGAATAGCCAGGGGCGGTTGGGGGGGGGGCGTCCATCACATCCTCTTCGCTGCAATCCCCCTAGTCCTTCCATGAGGCCTCCCAAGTGGTCGTGTCTGGCTTAGGTTGCCCCTCCCATGAGGAGTCTTACCCGTCATTGACTGCCAACCAAGCTATGGGGCCAGAGATGGGTAAGGCAGAAGCAGTGCTCCTGCCAGGGAGATAAGCTTTGTCTCCTTCGTAGGTCACATCCTTGTGACAGAGCAGACCCAGATGAAGTGGGTCCCTTGGGCTCTTACACAGCCCACCATGGGGTGAGGGTTACAACTCCTGAAACCAGGCTGAACGGTCCGCAACAGTTTCCTTTTCTCCATATCCTTTCCAATGCCTTAAACATCCATTTTTTTAATAGATTTTCTAGAAATAAACCTGGTATTTGGGATTTTGTAGTTATTTCATAGTTAATTCACAAATGTGCAAATTGACAAATAATTGAAAAAATGAAATTAAGGAACAATACCTATGCCTCCAACATAAAAATATACCATGAAGCCCTGGCTGGTGTAGCTCAGTGGATTGAGTGCGGGCTGCAAACCAAAGTGTCCCAGGTTCGATTCCCAGTCAGGGCACATGCCTGGGTTGTGGGCCAAGTTCCCAGTGGGGGCCATGCAAGAGGCAACCACACATTGATGTTTCTCTTTCTCCTTCCCTTCCCCTCTCTAAAAATAAGTAAATAAAATCTTTAAAAAATATACCATGAAACCAAAAGAAAAGAAAAAATCTTAGGTATATCTAAGTGAAAGTATCAATGAATTTAGTGATAAAATTCCTTTCATTATTTTTCTAAATGGTTCTTTACTTGACTGTTAGCTAACAAGGTGATTCTGATGAACAACCAGGGTAAAGAACAACTGACATATAGGCTAACACTTAAAAAGCTTAGTGTGATTTAAAAGTTCTCCACAATCAGGGATTCTGACCAAGATGGAGGTGCAGGTAAAAATCTTTAGCTTCCTCACACAACCATAAGGAGGATAACAACCCATCAAAAATCAATAAATGACCAGAAGTACCAAAGTATCAAATTGCACAGAACTCTGAAAACCAAGGAATTAAAGAAACAGTCAACCAGAACAACCAGACTGGTGCCCCCAGACAAAGAAATAGGGCCTAAATGAAAGAACAGAGGAAAACTTCAGAAAGAGAGCTAAGTGATGAGGAGATAACCAACGTATCTGATGGAGATTCGAAAGCCCTAGTAATCAAAATGCTCACAGAACTAATTGAGCTTGGTCAAAAAATGAAAGAGCAAATGAAACATATCCAGAATGAAATAAAGCAAAATATTCAGGGAGCCAACATTGAGAGGAAGGAAACCAAGACTCAAATCAACGGTTTGGAACAAAAGGAAAAAATAAACATCCAACTGGAACAGAATGAAGAAACAAGAATTCAAAAAAAAAAAAAAAAACTGAAGAGACTTAGGAACCTCTAGGACAACTTTAAACATTCCAGTATGCAAATTATAGGGGTGCCAGAAAGAGAAGAACAACAGCAAATAATTGAAAACTTATTTGAACAAATAATGAAGGAAAACTTCCCCAATCTGGTGAAAGAAATAGACTTCCAGGAAGTTCAGGAAGCTCATAGAATCCCAAAGATATTGGACCCAAGGAGGAACACACCAAGGCACATCATAATTAAGCTACCCAAGATTAAAGCTCAAGAGAGGATCTTAAAAGTAGCAAGAGGAAAGGAAAGAGTTACCCACAAAGGAGTGCCCATAAGGCAACCACCTGATTTCTCAAAAGAAAACTTGCAGGCAAGAAGAGGCTGGAAAGAAGTATTTGAAGTCATGAAAGGGAAGTACATACATCACAGAATACTCTATCCAGCAAAGGTATCATCATTTAGAATGGAAGGGAAGATAAAGTGCTTTGCAGATAAGATCAAGTTAAAGGAGTTCATCATCACCAAGCTTTTATTATATGAAATGTTCATGGGAATTATCTAAGAATTTGAAGAAGTTCAAAAACTATGAATAGTAAAATGACAACAAAGTCACAACTATCAACAAGTGAACCTAAAAAAATGAAATAAATAAAATCAATGAAAACAAAAACTAAGCAAAACAACTAGAACAGGAACAGAATCAGAGAAATAGGCATCCCTTGGAGGGTTTTCAGTGGGCAGGGGGAGGTGAGGAATGGTGGGAGGTACAGGGAATAAGAAGCATAATTGGTTGGCATAAAATAGATGGGGAGAGGAAAAATGGTATAGGATACAGAATTCAAAAAACTTACATGTACCACCCATGATCATGAACTAAGGGGTGGAGAATGCTGGAGGGTTGGGGGTGCAGGGCGGACGGCGGGAAAATGGGAAAAATTGGGAAAACTGTAATAGCATAATTAATAAAATATACTTAAAAATAAAAAAGAAAGAAAGAAAGAGTTATCTGATCAGATTTATGTTCTAATACCAGTCCTGCCATTAGCTAACCTCAAATATATCACTTCCCCCCTTGGGGCTCAGTTTTCTCATTTGTAAAATGAGGGATTGGCACTTTCCTGCTTAATGTTTCTATTCCAGTTTCTGGGTGATTCTAGGCCTTTTTCTACCTTTATACTTTAGTTAATGCTATTATTTTACTCTCACTTGTTTAATATTTTTTTAAGTAAATTGAATTGACATTTAATAGTTACTGAAACACTAAAAGTTTTTCTCATGTTCATGCATGTGGCCTGTAAAAAATATTTATTTTTTCTGTTTTGGATTTTCTTTTCCCTCTGAGTATACAAGTGTGTATGTGAAGTGGGCCAAAATTAACAATATATGGTTTTACAGCAGAGAAAATAAACCCTGAGAAACACCTGAGGTCTTGATCTTTCAAACTAATGGCCAGTTATAAATTGACTGAAAAACTAAATTTATTTTTAATGTTTCAATTACTTACAGCATTGAAATGTATTGAAGCATTTTTAAAAAGTCAAACTATACACAATTTTAACTCCTGGATATTGTAATTTCAGAACCATCATTTAATTTGTTGCATTGTAATAGAATTGTATAATAATACCTGCAGCAAGAAATGAAAGATCTTATCAGGTATCATTTTAGAGATGAAATCCAATTGCTAGTTAGCCTCTCCATAGGGAAGAGAAGACAAATGCTTTAGAACTTGGTAAGACGTGTAAGGACTCTTTCAATACAGTCTACAAATTTTTAAAGGTGTCATTAATATAACAATCAACCTTTTTCCAGATTCTCATGTCCTTTCCCTTAGTTCTCAGGAATATTATTACAGAAATATGGTGCTTTATTCATGCTACTCTCTGTAGTGATGTTTTTCACTATATCCACCTAGAGAACACTTAGACAATCTGTCAAGGAGAACCATTTGGCCCAAACTGTACCAAAGAGTGTCAAATTTGAATTTTTGACCTAACTCAGAAATACTTAGTTTCAGAAATATATTACCAAAATTGAAGAAAAAGCAACATTCCTCATACATTTTAAAATAGATCACACTGTGTAAGGTATACTATGAATATTTAATTTTTAATATAAATTATATAATTAACTTTCTTGTGAAAACCATAATTATATTGCTTTGTATCTTAGAATGCGGATCTTTTAATTATAAAAGCAATACTTTATTATTTGTAAACATTTAAAATACATCTCAATATTTAATCAACACAGTTTTGTCCTTTTTTAAAATATTAAAATACTGGAAACCTCAAAAAAATGACTTAGGTTTCTCTCAATTTCTGAGAGACTGACTATACATACTTCCTAAACACTTAAAACAACATACTATATTGCACGTATTCACTTAGTTGCCTCTGCAAGTAGATTATGAGTTATTTGAGAAGAGACTATAGTTTATTTATCAGTGTATTAAGTGCTTAACACAAAGTGGATGTTTAAATCTAGCAAGCAAAAAAGGGGTTCTTTTGTAACTTCAGTACTTTTGTTGCCTTAGTCTCCTTTAGCTGGTAGTGGTGAACAGGGAAGTGCAGTTGCCATTAAGTTCTTGCTGTTGCCAGTTTCAATTTTGGTCTTATTTTTGACTTTTATTTCTAAAAGGAGACTATAATACTTTTTGGGAATGTTTACTAGAGACAAGAACAAAAATAAATTTGTAAAGCCTTTTCCTATTTTAGTGCCTCTTATTAAAATGGAAGTAATGTTCTTGCATTCAATATAATATAAATAACATTTATCTAAGTATATAAATAATATAAAATAATGTAGGTATAATATAAAATTGCTTTTATAATACATATGTGTAGTTATCCAAAGATATCTTTTGTTAAAGGTAATATTTTCACTTGAATAAAAACATGGGGAACTTTATAGGAAAAGGATGGATTTCTCATCAACTCATAGAAACAGGTATTTGCTCTTTGCGATGCATTTTCTTTGGCTTCAAACTAGAGGGGCTTTTAATGACTAATCAAAAGCTTTACCTGTTTCCCTGAAAATATCAAAACCTGGACTCTCATTTTTCCAAAATGGTATAATGATATGGAAAACAAATGTTTAAGAATGTGAAACAGTAACCTCTAAAGATTTTTTACAACCATATGAGTACAAGAATTTACTCTCATGGCAACTCCAACTAATTTACTATACTCCATTCAACATCTTTCCTCAGCCTTTCACATATGATTTGAGCCAATCTTTCCCAAATCAGACCCTCCAATATCCTCCTAGCTGTAATAATATACTTAAATTACAGTGCATCCTGAATCCCATGACTCTGCTACTGTCCAAGTTATATCAAACAACCAACACCACACTACCATAATTTTACAGAGCTTGGCATTATCTACTATTGAAACAGATCTTTCAACTGGATGTTTTCCCAACTCTCTCAAGTCTACAACATCACTCAAGTTTGATATCTAAATCCAGAGAGAGAAGGTATCTACTCCAGCTTGCCAAATTGCTGGCTACCCAAGGCTTATGGGGGAGATCACTTACTTCCTAAGTTATATAAATGTTTAATCACTATGATGTATAACCGAAACTAATATAATATTGTATGTCGACTGTAACTTAAAAATACAAAAATTAAAAATTGCTACCCACCCAAAAATGAGGTTTCAGGCTTACTTTCTGAACTACATATAGTAAACATTTACTCAACTTTTTTGCACATTTCCTGTCTTATTAGCTCATTTAATCATCAACAACTCTATGATGCAGACACTACTTAATTGAGGAAACTAAGGTTCCAAGAGATAAAGCAATTTGCACAAGGTCATACAACCACTAAATTTTGGGGACCAGGCCACTCAGCAACTGTGGCCCCATTTCTCTGAATTTTGAGAGAAATCAATTGCTTTAGTTATTTATCAATTTACATTTTTTACTTCTATAAGCAGCTGCTAAAACACCAGTGAAATCAACACAAAGAAAAGTTCAGGAAGTAATAGGTGCTATATATTTGCCTGAGTTCTAGGATTTCCCCCCATTTAGGGTCTCAGTGACAGGGCAAGGCCTAGAGTAAAGAAGTGAGGCACTCGCCTCAGTCATAAAATTTAAGGAGGCTCCAAAACATTCAGTATTGAAGATAAAAATAATATTTAACACAATATTTTCAAAAATAAACATCAATGCAAGAACAATCCCTGATGAATATCAACAACAACAATAAAAGATCAAACCAGACCCTGTACTTGCACAACCTTGCCTCACTTGACTCATTCTAATTCCTTTATTTAAAAAATTATTTACAAAAACAGCTGGCCAGCCAGAGGACTGTACTTTGTCCATTTGATTTTAAAAAATATTTCTTTAAAAGATTACTTATCTTGATAACTGAATTTTTGGTGTCCTTTTAAATTTTTTACCCTGTTAAATGCTTCACTTGCCTCACCATAGTCCCAGCCCTAACCAGTGACCAAATACTATTTTTTAAAAGCCATTTTAATGCCACAAAACAATTTAGAGCTGCACATAGGGGACAAGCAGCAGTCTAGAATCACAAGGACTATTTCTTAGAAGAATAAAGCCTGTTGATACTGGTCATCAAATAGATTGCTAAGGATATCTTAAGGGAAAAAAAGCAGAGGTAAGGATAGGGGTTAGGTAACTTCCTCAACCCCATAAAAGGCATCCATGAAAAACCCACAATTAAAATAACGATTAATGGTGAAAAACTTAAAAGTTTTCCCCCTAAGATCAGAAACAAGTCAAGGATGTCCCCTTCTGCTACATCTATTTAACAATTCTACTCCCCTGAGGCCAAGACATGGCTGCTCCTCACCGGCCACAGCCACTTGCTCCTCTGTCATCCCTTGCTCGTCCTCCCACACCATTTCTAAAGTGCAGGATGGCTTGTGGAGGTCTGAGGTACATAAGTAGAAGGCACCAATGGAGGGGAAAAGTGGTCTGAAGTGAATCACCACCAATGAAATCATTGCTTTGGGCTGGCGGCAGGATTGTGGCCGGGCTACCACTGCCAGGAAGTTGCTAAAGCTTCATTTTTGCCATGCGCTCTGACCCTGAAAAGTAAGTGACCCCACTTGTGTGAAGGGAGGGCGTAACTTGCTGTTATTCCTTAAAAAAGGAAAAAATATAGAGGTACCCTACTTTTCATTTCCCTCACCAACCCCCTCCCAGCAGTCCTTACTCCCCACACTAGAGCCAGTGGCCAGTTTCCCACCTAAAAGAGCAGAGCTAAAAAGACAGGAAAATGGGAGCTGAGAGGAGAGAGGGGTGGGGCTGACATCTTTATCTGGTTTGGGGTGGTGACTAGCTGCCTGACGTGAGTTCTCCTGCTCCAATCCTGCCGCCCAGAGTAGCAGAGTCTGGGATCCGAATCTACATACCCAGAGACATATCTAGAAAGGACATCTTTCCTGAATCCTTAGGGTCTGTCAGTGCCTTTCCAGAAGTTGGTAGTTTGGAAGACGAAGACATCTTTTCAGTACTTGATCTCACCACCAGCTGAGCTGGCTACTGGGTGGTGCTCTCTCGGAGCTTGCAGGAGTCTTCACTAGACTCAACAGCCAATCATGCTCTTTCCCTTCGGTTGCTAAGGCTCAAGGTGTGGAGCTTGGCGTATACCGCTTCCCAGAACTCCAATCAGAAACTACACACACATGCACGCATGCACATGCACACACGCACTCAGGCACTCACGCACGCATGCGCATGAGCGCACACAAAAAGTCACACCCATTTCTTTCCCGCTCTTTCTAAAGCGTCACTCCTTCGGACCATTCACCACCCAGTCAGCCACAACCATTTTCTCTGTGCCCTTCTCATGGGCTCCGAGGAAAATCCATTTCTACTCTTTTCTGCTGGCATTTCTAGTGAATGAACCCTTATGTTCTTGATGTGATGGACAGATTCTATGCTTCTCTCAAATTCAAAGACCTGCCACAAATCAAGCAGTGAGGGTCCATCCAAAGTCTTGACGTACCTCATACTTTTTTATGACATCCCTTAAGATATGTCTATGACATTTCTTAAGAAACATGCAACTGATTCCTCATGTTGCCTAGATACTGTTCGGTATACACTATTGTTAAATATTTAGGGGAACCCTAATTGTCACTCAAAGGTTCGTCAGAAGAAATTAAAATCAAATTAATAAATTTTCAGAGCTAAAATCTTGTTCAAGTTGTTATAGAAATCATGATATAAATATTTTAAGAAATTTTAGAATGTATAATATTTACCTATTTGTTATATTTAAGTAATTGTTTAGCACAACAGATCGAAATATTAATAAATAAATCCTTTTCTCAAGCCATATACAGTTTCCTAGAAACAGTAAATACATGCAAAATATTAACTTAGGTGCTACAATTCAGTCTGTTAACAAATACTGAGCTCCTTAAATCTCAGGCTCTTGGGAGAAGGAAGATGGTGGCGCAGTAGGAGGGAGCAGATTCTACCTCCCCCTACACACGGGAGAAAAACATGGCTGATCTATGGAAGAACAGAGCAAACAAACAACAGTAACACAGCATATTTGAAAATAGGAGATTGAAATTGTAGTGGGCATTGAAAAACCAGTTAGTAAGGAGAGTACTTCAGAACAATAAAAGCCCAGGGATCAGCGTGGACACCAGGGTGGCTGAGGCCCTCACCTGGCACTTGCCAGGCCTGCCACAGGGCTCTAGGGAGGGAACCGGGTCAACCACCGAAACCGGCTAAGCAATCATAGTTGCCGCACGACTGCAGATGGCTGTGCACATGAACGCAGATGGCTGTGCACATGAACGGAGATGGCTGCATGACAATAGGTGCCCGTGCATGAACACAGACGGCTGCCGATTCATAGGCACCCCACCAGTGGAGACAGCTATGGGAATATAGTCGTGTGCGCACAACCACAGATGGCCGCGGGAAAATAGGTACCCATGCCACCGCAGACAGCTGCACACGAGCCAACGAAGATGACTACATGCAACCTGAGACCTGAGCTCACTCCCATGAACTTAGGAAAGTGCGAGCACTCCAGGAGGCTCACAACACATGCCGGAGGCCCAGTGCGGAGAGGCACCAGGCTAGCTCTGGGGAGAGTAGCCCAAAGATGTCTGAGTGCTGAACACAGAGAAAAGCTATACTGTCATACCTCAGCCATTGCAGCCAGCAAGATCAGAAAAAACGACTCCACAAGTTTGAAAACAGGAAGAGATCTATGTTTGGTGTTTGGGGATTTTTTGTGTGTTTATTGTTGTTTTGTTTTGTTTTCTCTCTTTTTTGTTTGTGTGTTTGCCTCTTTATATAATTGTTTTTAATTATTATTTCTTTATTATTTTTGTCTTCTTTTTTACTCCTCAAACCCTTTTGCCTCTCTTTACTTCTTTCATGTTTTATTCCCTCTTCCATTCTTTCCAATTTTATCTCTTCCTTCCTCTTTTTTTCATTCTTCTTCTTTCATTTTTCCCCTCTATTCCCTTTTTAAATACCCATGAGTGAGAAAAAAAAAGAAACCTGGAACTGTGAAAAAAAACCAGAGTTGGTCCCAAAAAGAGGGCATCCCAACAGCTAAGACAGTGGAAGCTGTGAACAACAGGATACCCAAAGGAGACTGCACCATTGAATATCACAGGTATTCTACCACAGAAGTTCACACTATAAACCCAGGGAGCCAGAACAGATCAATTTAAAAAGCTGAGGCTAACAAGAAGAGTCTCACAAACAATGGGAAGACAAAGAAACTATCCCCAAATGAAAGTAAAGAGGGAAGCCCCAGAAAGAATGCTAAATGAAACGGAGGCAACTCAACTATCAGATATTCAGTAAAAAGCAATGGTTGTCAGGAAGCTCCATGACCTTTCAACGAGCTATCAGAAACTACAGGGAAGCTACAATGAACTCAATGCAAATTATATCAACATGAAAAAGGAAATAGAAAGTATCAACAAGGGCCAAGAGGAAATGAAGAACACAATTTCTGAACTGAAGAACAAAGTAGAAGGAATCAAAAGCAGGATCGATGAAGCAGAAGATCAGATCAGCGAGTTGGAGGACAAAGTAGGAAAGAGCAAGAAAATGAAAAGAGACTTACAAAGAAAGAAGAGGTATTAAGAGAAATGCAAGACAATATGAAACATAATAATATCCGTATAATAGGGATACAAGAAGGAGAGGAAGAAGAGCAAGGAATAGAAAACCTACTTGAAAAAGTAATGATGGAAAGCTTCCCCAATTTGGTGAGAGAAAAAAGTCACACAAATCCAGGAAACACAGAGAGTGCGAATCAGGAGGAACCCAAACAGGCCCACTTCAAGACGCATCATCATTAAAATGGCAAAATTCCAAGACAAAGAGAGAATCTTAAAGGCAGCAAGGGAGAAAAAGCAAGTAACACACAAGGGAGGCCCGATAAGGTTAGCAGCTTACTTCTCAATGAAAAGGCTCCAAGCCAGAAGAGAATGGATAGAAATATTCCAAGTAATGAGAACAGAAGGCCTGCAACCCAGACTACTTTACCCAGCAAGGCTTTCAATCAAGATAGAAGGCCACATAAGGAGCTTCCCAGACAAAAGAAATCTAAAAGAATACGCCTCTACCAAACCAGTTCTGCAAGAGATGCTAAAGAGACTGCTTTAAGGGAAGGAAGGAAAAGAGAGAGAGAGAGAGTAACACAGGTATGAAAATGGCAATGAATAAGTACCTATCAATAATAACATTAAATGTAAATGGATTGAATACTCCAATCAAAAGACATAGAATAGCTGAATGGATAAGATAGCATGACCCACACATATGCGGCCCACAAGAGACCCACCTCAGGACAAAAGACCTACACTGACTCAAAGTGAAGAGCTGAAAACAAATTTTCCAAGCAAAGGGACAGGAAAAAAAAAAGGCAGGGTAGCAATACTCATAACAGACAAAATAGACTTCAAAAGAAGAGCCATAAAGAGAGACCCAGAAGGTCACTTCATAATACTCAAGGGTAGAATTCACAAAGAAGACATAAACATTGTAATTATATATGCACCCAACAGAGGAGCACCTAAATATATCAAGAAAATCTTAGAGGACTTCAAGAAAGATATTGACAGCAACACAATTATTGTAGGGGATTTTAACACCGCACTGTCAAAAATGGACAGATCTTCCAAACAAAATATCAACAAAGATATTGTGCCATTGAACAACACTCCAGATGAAATGCACTTAACTTATATACATAGAGCCCTTCATCACAAAGAAAATAATACACATTCTTTTCAAATGCACATGGAACATTTTCAAAGATAGACCACATGGTACGACACAAAACAAGCCTCAACAAATTCAAGAAAATTGAAATCATACCAAGCATTTTTCTCTTAACACAAGGGACTGCAACTAGAAACCAACCCCAAGGGGAAAAACACAAAACCCTCAAAATCATGGAGATTGAATAGCATGCTATTAAACAATGAACGGTCAAGAATGAAATTAGGCAGGAAATCACAAAATTTCTGGAAACAAATGATAACGAATGCACATTGACCCAAAACTTATGGGAAACAGCAAAGGCAGTACTCACAGGGAAGTTTACAGTGCTACAAGCCTACCAAAAACATAGAAACAACTCATACAAACAACCTAACCATACACCTACAAGAAGTCGAGGATCAACAACAAAGACAGCCCAGAGCAAGTAGAAGGAAGGAAATAACCAAGATAAGACCAGAACTAAATGACATAAAGACTAAAAGCACAATACTAAGGATCAATGGATCCAAGAGCTGGCTCTTCGAAAACACAAACGAAATCGACAAGCCTTTCAGCAGGCTCTTCAAGAAAAAAAAGTGAGAGGACCCAAATAAACACAATCAGAAATGAAAGCGGAGAGATTAAAATTGACCCCACAGAAATACAAAGGATTGTAAGAAATTACTATGAAGAACTATATGCCAAGAAATTTGAAAACCTAGGTGAAATGGACAAGTTTCTAGAAAAATATAATCTCCCAAAACTCAATGAAAAAGAAGCAGAAAGCCTGAACAGACCAATAACAGCTGATGAAATTGAAGCAGTAATCAAAAAACTCCTGACACACAGAAGCCCTGGACCAGATAGTTTCACAGGATAATTCTACAAAACATTTAAGGAAGAGCTAACCCCTATCCTTCATAGACTATTCCAAAAAATCCAAAATGATGGAAGACTCCCAAACTCTTTTCATGAAGTCAGCATCATCGTAATCCCAAAACCAGATAAAGACACAACAAAGAAGGAGAACTTGAGGCCAATATCGCTGATGAACATAGATGCTAAAATCCTCAACAAAGTATTGGCAAAGCACATCCACCAATACATTCAAGAGATCATACACCATGACCAAGTGGGATTCATCCCAGGGATGCAAGGATGGTTCAACATTGGCAAATCGGTAAATGTAATTCATCACATAAACAAAAACAAAGACAAAAATCACATGATCATATCAGTAGATGTGGAAAAAGTATTTGATAAGGTACAAGACCCATTTATGATAAAAACACTCAGCAAAGTGGGAATAGACAGAGCATTCCTCAACATAATAAAGGGCATATATGAGAGTCCTACAGCCAACATCATACTCAATGAGTCAAAACTAAAATCTTTTCCACTAAGACCAGGAACAAGACAAGGTTCTCCACGTTCACCACTTCTATTCAATATAGTATTGGAAGTCCTAGCCACATTGATTAGACAAGAAAAGGAAATAAAAGGCATCCAAATTGGAGAGGAGGAAACGAAACTATCATTGTCTGCAGATGACATGATTGTGTACAAAGAACATCCTATAGACTCAGCCAAAAAGCTGTCCAACCTAATAAATGAATTTGGCCAAACAGCTGGATACAAAGTCAATATCTAGAAATCAAAGGCGTTTTTGTATATCAACGATGAAAAAGCAGAAGCGGAAATCAAGAAAAAAATCCCATTTGATATGGCAAAAATAAAAATAAAATACCTAGGAATAAACAAAACCTAGGCGATAAAAGACCTGTATGCAGAAAACTACACAACACTGAAGAAAGAAATCAAGGCAAACAAAAGGAAATACATACCGTGTTCATGGATTGGAAGAATTAACATCATCAAAATGTCCATACTACCCAAAGCAATGTACAGATTCAATGCAATACCTATTAAAACACCAATAGCATATTTCACAGACATAGAACAAACACTTCAAAAATTTATATGGAACAATAAAAGACCTCAAATAGCTGCAGCAATATTGAGAAAGAAGAGTAAAGTAGGAGGGATCACAATACCTGATACCAAACTGTATTATAAGGCCACTGTGATCAAAACTGCCTGGTACTGGCATGAAAACAGGCACATGGACCAGTGGAAGAGAACGGCGAGCCCAGAAATAAACCCAAATCTCTACAGTCAATTAATATTTGACAAAGGGGGCAACAACGTAAAATGGTGTAAAAATAGCCTCTTCAACAAATGGTGTTGGGAGAACTGGACAGCTACGTGCAAAAAAAAAAAAAAAGAAAGAAAAAAAAGAAACTCGAGCACCAACTTACACCATACACTAAAATAAATTCAAGATGGATAAAAATTTAAATATAAGCCACGGCACCATTAAAGTCCTAGAGGAGAACATAGTCAGGGAAATCTCAGATATTTCACACAGCAACGTTTTTACTGATAAGTCTCCTAAAGCAAGGGACATAAAGGAAATAATAAACAAATGGGATCTCATCAAAACAAAAAGCTTGTGCACGGCCAAAGAAAACAGTATTAAAATAAAAAGAGAACCGACTGTATGGGGAAACATATTTGCTAATGATACCTCAGGCAAGGGTTCAATCTACAAAATATATAAAGAACTTACAGGACTCCATTGTAAGAAGTCAAGCAACCCATTTAAAAAACTGGGCAAAGGACTTGAAGAGACTCTTCTCCAAGTAGGACATACAGAGGATCCAGAGACACATGAAAAGATGCTCGACATAACTAGCTATCAGAGAGATGCAAATGGAAACCACAATGAAATACCACTTCCGACTGGTGAGAATGGCTATCATAAACAAAGCAACAAACAGCAAGTGTTGGATAGGTTGTGGAGAAAAGGAGACCCTAGGGCACTGTGGTGTGATTGCAGACTGGTACAACCACTATGGAAAGCAGAGTGGAATTTTCTAAGAAAACTGGATATGGATCTACTTTTTGACCGAGCAATTCCACTGCTAGGATTATATCCTAATAACCCAGAAACACCAATCTGAAACAACCTATGCAACCCAATGTTCATAGCAACAATTTACAATAGCCAAGTGCTGGAAGCAACCTAGGTGCCCATCAGTTAATGAATGGATCAAAAAACTGTGGTACATTTACACAATGGAATTCTATGCAGCAGAAAGAAAGAAGGAGCTCCTACCCTTCACAACAGCATGGATGGAACTGGAGAGCATTATGCTAAGCAAAATAATACAGGCAATGAAAGACAAATACCATATCATCTCACCTTTAACAGGAACCTAATCAACAAAACAAATGAACAAACAAACAAGCAAAATATAACCAAAGACACTGAAATTGAGAACATGCTGACAGTCACCAGAGAGGAGAGGGGAGGGAATTTCAGGGGAAAAGGGGAAGGGTTTAGAGCAACAAGTATAAAAGACACACGAACAAAACTAGGTGGTCTGGAAATAGGAGGGAGGTGGGGAGGGCTAGGGTGGTGGGCTGGGATGGGAGTAAAAGATAGAAAACTGTACAAGAACAACAATTTAAATAAAAAAATAAGTTTTAAAATGTCTGTTTTAGTTCCTAATATGGTAAATATCAGTATATGTAACTTACATAAACAAACATTCCTTGGAATTCTCAATAAATTGAGGAGTATTAAAGTGTCTTCAGATGAAATGAAAAAAAGAATACTTACATAAATATTTGAGAATCATTTTATAAAAATGTAAGAGTAATTATTGTGTAATAATTAAGGAGCAAAGCCTAGTTTGCCAAAATCTCATGCCATAACATTTAATTAAAAAAGATTTGAGAAAGTAAAATTCATGTTATAGCAATAATAGCATAATGGTATTCCTTCACTATATCAAACTTCTTCATAAATGAATACGCTTTATAAGTCTAACAACTGGATGATAATAAATCCCTATCAAAGAAGATCCTCCTACGAACATGAATAAATTTCACATTAATTATTTTAGATTATGTATATATAGCAGCAACCACAAAAACACAACAACAATGAATACAGGGTTACACCTACCACATGAAACGATGTAGGCAGAAATGTCTTTCTCTCCAAGATTTAGTAAGTCTCCCTGTGGAGAAGACACACTAAGCAAGTGCCCTTATCTGCCAGTCCAATCCTGAAATAGGCCTTATTGTCATGGCTAACTAACATTTAGGAAATTGTTGCATCCTCACTGTAAGGTTTCTACAAAGATAAAATATGGAATGAGGCAGAGTGCGAAAAGAATGAAACAAAATGTGTAGCTGAAATGCTTTCAGAGATCTCCAATAAATTAAGTCTAAGTCCAATTTATTTGTGAGGGAACCAGTTCTGGAAATCTGCAGATACTTGAAGTACATCTGAAGGGAAATGTTTTGTGGTCCATCTGATTTCGTAGTAGAGTGCCTTTTAGTGCCCATGGTAACTCCCACAGAAGTGGTTCACAAATTAATCATTAAAAGCCTTGCACATTAAAATATAATAGGTCAGACACAATACTTAAGCAATGTTCAGTTTCTGAACTTCAAAACAGGTTCAAATCATTATGCAATCCTTTGGGAACATATTATCAGAAGAATCTATTTTTATTATTTTTATTTTAATTGTTGTTCTTGTACAGTTCTCTGTCTTTTACTCCCATCCCAGCCCACCACCCCAGCCCTCGCCACTTCCATCCCATTTCCACCATCCCTAGTTTTTGTCCATGTGTCCTTTATACATGTTGCCCTAAACCCTTCCCCTTTTCCCCTGAAATTCCCTCCCCTCTCCCCTCTGATGACTGTCAGCATGTTCTCAATTTCAATGTCTTGGGTTATATTTTGCTTGTTTGTTTGTTTTGTTGATTAGGTTCCTGTTAAAGGTGAGATGATATGGTATTTGTCTTTCATTGCCTGTCTTATTTTGCTTAGCATAATGCTCTCCAGTTCCATCCATGCTGTTGCAAAGGGTAGGAGCTCCTTCTTTCTTTCTGCTGCATAGAATTCCACTGTGTAAATATACCACAGTTTCTTGATCTATTTGTTTACTGATGGGCACCTAGGTTGATTCCAACACGTGGCTATTGTAAATTGTGATGCTATGAACATTAGGGTGCATAGGTTCTCTGGGTTGGTGTTTCAGGGTTCTTATGATATAATCCTAATAGTGGAATTGCTGGGTCAAAAGGTAGATCCATTTTTAGTTTTCATACAAAATTTCATACTGCTTTCCATAGTGGTTGTACCAGTCTGCAATCCCACCACAGTGCCCTAGGGTCTCCTTTTCTCCACAACCTCTCCAATACTTGTTGCTTGTTGCTTTGTTTATGATGGCCATTCTGACTGATCGGAAGTGGTATCTCATTGTGGTTTCCATTTGCATCTCTCTGATAGCTAGTGATGTCAAGCATCTTTTCATGTGTCTCTGGATCCTCTGTATGTCCTGCTTGGAGAAGTGTCTGTTCAAGTCCTTTGCCCATTTTTTAACTCGGTTTCCTGTATTCTTAGAGTGGAGTCATGTAAGCTCTTTGTATATTTTGGAGATTAAATTCTTGTCTGAGGTATCATTGGTAAATATGTTTTCCCATACAGTTGGTTCTCTTTTAATTTTAATACTGTTTTCCTTGGCCGTGCAGAAGCTTTTTATTTTGATGAGATCCCATTTGTTTATTCTTTCCTTTATGTCCGTTACTTTAAGGGACATATCGTTTACAATGTGGCTACATGAAATATCTGAGATTTTCCTGCCTGTGTTCTCCTCTAGGACTTTAATGTTGTCACGGCTTATATTTAAATCTTTTATCCACCATGAATTTATTTTTGTGTATAGTGTAAGTTGGTGCTCGAGTTTCATTTTCTTGCACGTAGCTGTCCAGTTCTCCCAACACCATTTGTTGAAGAGGCTATTTTTACACCATTTTACGTTGTTGCCCCCTTTGTCAAATATTAATTGACTGTAGAGATTTGGGTTTATTTCTGGGCTCGCCGTTCTCTTCCACTGGTCCATGTGCCTGTTTTCATGCCAGTACCAGGCAGTTTTGATCACAGTGGCCTTATAATACAGTTTGGTATCAGGTATTGTGATCCCTCCTACTTTACTCTTCTTTCTCAATATTGCTGCAGCTATTTGAGGTCTTTTATTGTTCCATATAAATTTTTGAAGTGTTTGTTCTATGTCTGTGAAATATGCTATTGGTGTTTTAATAGGTATTGCATTGAATCTGTACATTGCTTTGGGTAGTATGGACATTTTGATGATGTTAATTCTTCCAATCCATGAACACGGTATGTATTTCCTTTTGTTTGCCTTGATTTCTTTCTTCAGTGTTGTGTAGTTTTCTGCATACAGGTCTTTTATCGCCTAGGTTTTGTTTATTCCTAGGTATTTTATTTTTATTTTTGCCATATCAAATGGGATTTTTTTCTTGATTTCCGCTTCTGCTTTTTCATCGTTGATATACAAAAACGCCTTTGATTTCTAGATATTGACTTTGTATCCAGCTGTTTGGCCAAATTCATTTATTAGGTTGGACAGCTTTTTGGCTGAGTCTATAGGATGTTCTTTGTACACAATCATGTCATCTGCAGACAATGATAGTTTCGTTTCCTCCTCTCCAATTTGGATGCCTTTTATTTCCTTTTCTTGTCTAATCAATGTGGCTAGGACTTCCAATACTATATTGAATAGAAGTGGTGAACGTGGAGAACCTTGTCTTGTTCCTGGTCTTAGTGGAAAAGATTTTAGTTTTGACTCATTGAGTATGATGTTGGCTGTAGGACTCTCATATATGCCCTTTATTATGTTGAGGAATGCTCTGTCTATTCCCACTTTGCTGAGTGTTTTTATCATAAATGGGTCTTGTACCTTATCAAATACTTTTTCCACATCTACTGATATGATCATGTGATTTTTGTCTTTGTTTTTGTTTATGTGATGAATTACATTTACCGATTTGCCAATGTTGAACCATCCTTGCATCCCTGGGATGAATCCCACTTGGTCATGGTGTATGATCTCTTGAATGTATTGGTGGATGTGCTTTGCCAATACTTTGTTGAGGATTTTAGCATCTATGTTCATCAGCGATATTGGCCTCAAGTTCTCCTTCTTTGTTGTGTCTTTATCTGGTTTTGGGATTACGATGATGCTGACTTCATGAAAAGAGTTTGGGAGTCTTCCATCATTTTGGATTTTTTGGAATAGTCTATGAAGGATAGGGGTTAGCTCTTCCTTAAATGTTTTGTAGAATTATCCTGTGAAACTATCTGGTCCAGGGCTTCTGTGTGTCAGGAGTTTTTTGATTACTGCTTCAATTTCATCAGCTGTTATTGGTCTGTTCAGGCTTTCTGCTTCTTTTTCATTGAGTTTTGGGAGATTATATTTTTCTAGAAACTTGTCCATTTCACCTAGGTTTTCAAATTTCTTGGCATATAGTTCTTCATAGTAATTTCTTACAATCCTTTGTATTTCTGTGGGGTCAATTTTAATCTCTCCGCTTTCATTTCTGATTGTGTTTATTTGGGTCCTCTCACTTTTTTTTCTTGAAGAGCCTGCTGAAAGGCTTGTCGATTTCGTTTGTGTTTTCGAAGAGCCAGCTCTTGGATCCATTGATCCTTAGTATTGTGCTTTTAGTCTTTATGTCATTTAGTTCTGGTCTTATCTTGGTTATTTCCTTCCTTCTACTTGCTCTGGGCTGTCTTTGTTGTTGATCCTCGACTTCTTGTAGGTGTATGGTTAGGTTGTTTGTATGAGTTGTTTCTATGTTTTTGGTAGGCTTGTAGCACTGTAAACTTCCCTGTGAGTACTGCCTTTGCTGTTTCCCATAAGTTTTGGGTCAATGTGCATTCGTTATCATTTGTTTCCAGAAATTTTGTGATTTCCTGCCTAATTTCATTCTTGACCGTTCATTGTTTAATAGCATGCTATTCAATCTCCATGATTTTGAGGGTTTTGTGTTTTTCCCCTTGGGGTTGGTTTCTAGTTGCAGTCCCTTGTGTTAAGAGAAAAATGCTTGGTATGATTTCAATTTTCTTGAATTTGTTGAGGCTTGTTTTGTGTCGTACCATGTGGTCTATCTTTGAAAATGTTCCATGTGCATTTGAAAAGAATGTGTATTATTTTCTTTGTGATGAAGGGCTCTATGTATATAAGTTAAGTGCATTTCATCTGGAGTGTTGTTCAATGGCACAATATCTTTGTTGATATTTTGTTTGGAAGATCTGTCCATTTTTGACAGTGCGGTGTTAAAATCCCCTACAATAATTGTGTTGCTGTCAATATCTTTCTTGAAGTCCTCTAAGATTTTCTTGATATATTTAGGTGCTCCTCTGTTGGGTGCATATATAATTACAATGTTTATGTCTTCTTTGTGAATTCTACCCTTGAGTATTATGAAGTGACCTTCTGGGTCTCTCTTTATGGCTCTTCTTTTGAAGTCTATTTTGTCTGTTATGAGTATTGCTACCCTGCCTTTTTTTTTTCCTGTCCCTTTGCTTGGAAAATTTGTTTTCAGCTCTTCACTTTGAGTCAGTGTAGGTCTTTTGTCCTGAGGTGGGTCTCTTGTGGGCCGCATATGTGTGGGTCATGCTATCTTATCCATTCAGCTATTCTATGTCTTTTGATTGGAGTATTCAATCCATTTACATTTAATGTTATTATTGATAGGTACTTATTCATTGCCATTTTCATACCTGTGTTACTCTCTCTCTCTCTCTTTTCCTTCCTTCCCTTAAAGCAGTCTCTTTAGCATCTCTTGCAGAACTGGTTTGGTAGAGGCGTATTCTTTTAGATTTCTTTTGTCTGGGAAGCTCCTTATGTGGCCTTCTATCTTGATTGAAAGCCTTGCTGGGTAAAGTAGTCTGGGTTGCAGGCCTTCTGTTCTCATTACTTGGAATATTTCTATCCATTCTCTTCTGGCTTGGAGCCTTTTCATTGAGAAGTAAGCTGCTAACCTTATCGGGCCTCCCTTGTGTGTTACTTGCTTTTTCTCCCTTGCTGCCTTTAAGATTCTCTCTTTGTCTTGGAATTTTGCCATTTTAATGATGATGCGTCTTGAAGTGGGCCTGTTTGGGTTCCTCCTGATTCGCACTCTCTGTGTTTCCTGGATTTGTGTGACTTTTTTCTCTCACCAAATTGGGGAAGCTTTCCATCATTACTTTTTCAAGTAGGTTTTCTATTCCTTGCTCTTCTTCCTCTCCTTCTTGTATCCCTATTATACGGATATTATTATGTTTCATATTGTCTTGCATTTCTCTTAATACCTCTTCTTTCTTTGTAAGTCTCTTTTCATTTTCTTGCTCTTTCCTACTTTGTCCTCCAACTCGCTGATCTGATCTTCTGCTTCATCGATCCTGCTTTTGATTCCTTCTACTTTGTTCTTCAGTTCAGAAATTGTGTTCTTCATTTCCTCTTGGCCCTTGTTGATACTTTCTATTTCCTTTTTCATGTTGATATAATTTGCATTGAGTTCATTGTAGCTTCCCTGTAGTTTCTGATAGCTCGTTGAAAGGTCATGGAGCTTCCTGACAACCATTGCTTTTTACTGAATATCTGATAGTTGAGTTGCCTCCGTTTCATTTAGCATTCTTTCTGGGGCTTCCCTCTTTACTTTCATTTGGGGATAGTTTCTTTGTCTTCCCATTGTTTGTGAGACTCTTCTTGTTAGCCTCAGCTTTTTAAATTGATCTGTTCTGGCTCCCTGGGTTTATAGTGTGAACTTCTGTGGTAGAATACCTGTGATATTCAATGGTGCAGTCTCCTTTGGGTATCCTGTTGTTCACAGCTTCCACTGTCTTAGCTGTTGGGATGCCCTCTTTTTGGGACCAACTCTGTTTTTTTTTTTTCACAGTTCCAAGTTTGTTTGTTTTTTCTCACTTGTGGGTATTTAAAAAGAGAAAAGAGGAAAAAATTTAAAAAGAAGAAAAAAGATGAAGGAAGAAGAGATAAAACTGGAAAGAAAGGAAGAGGGAGTAAAACAAGAAAGAAGTTAAGAGAGGCAAAAGGAATTAAGGTGTAAAGAGATAAGAATAATAAAGAAATAATAATTAAAAAATATTAAAAAAACACCAAACAATAAACTCTTCCTGTTTTCAAACTTGACCAGCTGGTTTTTCTAGTTTTGCTTTATGCAACACGGAGGGATGATGATATACACTTTCCTCCCTCTTCAGCATGCAGTCATCTTTGGTCTACTGTCCCCAGGGGTAGCTGTGCACTCACCCTAGAACTAGCCTGGGTCCTCTCCACACTGGGCCTGGTGCCTGTGTTCTGAGCCTCCAGGGTGGCACATACTTTCCTGAGTTTATGGGTGTGAGCTTGGGTCTCTGTTCATGTGCGCACAGCCATCTGCGGTGGTACACGGGTGCCTATGGTCATGCAGCCTGTCTGCGGTCTTGAGCAGGTACCTATTGTCACGCTGCCATCTCCCTTTGCGTGCAAGTAGCCATCTGCAGTCTCATGCGGGTGCCTATGGTCGCATAGCCTTCTCCAGTGGTGTAGGCACGTATTTTCACGTGGCCATGGTCACACACAGGCGCCTATGGTCATGAAGCCCGTTTATGGTCTGGCGTGGGCACCTATGGTCATACAGCCATCTCCATTTGCATGTGCTCAGCCATCTGTGGTCTCATGAGGGTGACTACAGCCACACAGCCATCTCCAGTGGCTCGGGTGCCTATGTTTGCGCAGTGTCTCTGGTCACTCGCAGGCGCCTACGGTTACGCAGCTGTCTCCATTCGTGCGCACATGCAGCTGTCTTTGGTTGTGCTTGGGCAACTATGTTTGCTCAGCCCATTTCTGGTCGCACACAGGCACCTCTGTTCATGAGCTCTGGGTGCACTTATCCCGGGGCTATGTGTGGATGCTCACATCCCCAGCGTGTTTGCCATTCAGACCTTAACTCCTCTCTGTGAGACTTCAAGCAACCAGGTCTCTCCTGGTGCTGTTCCAACCTTGTTTGGCTGGGGAAGGAGCGGTTGACCTGGCTTCCTCCCTAAAGCCCTGTGGCAGGTCTGGCAAGCACTGGGCCAGGGCCTCAGCCATCCTGGTCTTCGTGCTGACCCCTGGGCTCTTATTGTTCTGAAGTACTCTCCTTACCGTCTGGTTTTTCAACGTCTGCTACAATTTTTGATCTCCTATTTTCAAAAATGCTGTGTTACTGTTGTTTGTTTGCTCTGTTCTTCCGTATATTGGCCAGGTTTTTCTTCCCTGTGAAGGGGGAAGTAGTTTCTGCTCCCTCCTACCGTGCCACCATCTTCCTTCTCTATTTAAGTAAGTATTCAATCATGTATTATAATTTTACTTCTCTAATTGTGTTCTAAAGCTGGCCTATGATGCTGGAATAACCAAGGTACTGCCAAAAATTATCTCATTCTAGTAATTTAATTATTTTTACCTTTGGACAAACTAAACTTCCATTACTATTAGGGCTACAGAATTTAACTTTCATTTCTACAAACTGTTCTATGTCTCTTTGTAGAGATTAAGCCATCAAATATACATAATTCAGCAGCATGATATAACATGATTCTTGTGTTATCATATCAATTGCCTTTATTTAGGCTACTTGTTCAGAATTTCACCAATATTGGCAAGAATATTATTGTTTGTTTTCATCTCTATAGTAAATGCCCAAAATATACATTAGGAAAATAGGCAGACAGCTGGTAAATAGACATTCTCTGCCTTGGAGCTAAAAAGCAATTCACCAAGTCCATCTTTCCCTAAATTTTTTTATATCATCTCTATTTCCAAATTTCCACTTTTGCCCTAAAGGATTTGAGCACATCTAATATATAAAAGAAGCTGAAACCAAACTTGTACTTTAGCAGTTTTTATATTAGTTGACCAGACTTTTTTATTAAATTTTGTAGCATGCTTCCTTGATTTTTATTGGTTCATCTGCCTTTTATTTTTATTTATAGCATACAATTCTAATTTCAAAGACTACTATTATGAAGATTATGAACAATATATTTTCTAAACACACACATTTTCAGCATTAATTTCAATCCAATATTAGAATTTTTAAATTACATTTTTATTAATCTTAGTTTTGGATGAAATCAGAATCACAGTTACATAAATACAAAGAATGTTGAAATCATTATCACGTATGAGGCAAGTGGATATCTCACTGAAAGGGAAAAAGCCAGTGTCAGTGGTATCCAGCCACAACTGTAAATTACATAAGAGTAGGAAGAAAAAGTGATGTTCCAGAGCCAAGAGCAACCAGGCATTGTGATAATAATGACTGACACTATTTGTGGACACTCACTATGTTCTAGGTATTGTACTTACTATATACTTATACATTTTAGTACTAATAACAGTGGGGTAGGTGTGTGCCAGAGTCCCCATTTTATGGATTCATTATTCAATCAACACATATTAACTGAGTAACAGTTATGTGCCAGGCTCTAGGGATAGGATACCATAGTGAACAGGATTCTTGTCCTCAAGAATCTAGTGGTGATGAGCCACTTACTAAGTCTGAGAAAGTTTGTATAAGTATCCCAAGATCAGTCTGTGTGGCTCTACATCCACACATGTACTTCCTACTTTATATTAAAATGGCTGTGGAATCATAATCAGAAAGCAGGTGATAGTCATAGGAAAAGCCACTTGGACACTAGATAAGTAGGTAGGGTTCCAAAACATTGCTACTGAAAGTCAGAGCAAGAGACTGTTCTATTTACTAAGGAACTTATTAGAAAACTAAGTACTTAAATGGGATAAGTGCATTTAATGTACACCATATCATTACTAGAGTTCATTGGCCCACAAAAAGAGATATAAAACAAAAGAAACAAATGAATAAAAATCTGGACATTCTCAGCATCCTTTGCAGTCCCTTCTTTCTCATCTGGTAGCTTGTTAGTTTTCACAGGGATTTGTCCTATATTCTCTTCTAATTTAATATATAGTTCATACTCTGTATTCATGGGTTTCACATCCATGTGTCCAACCAACTGTGGTTCAAAAATATTTGAAAAGAGCCCTGGCTGGTGTAGCTCAGTGGATTGAGTGCAGGCTGTGAACAAAAGGGTCATGGTTCAATTCCCAGTCAGGGCGTATGCCTGAGTTGCGGGCCAGGTCCTCAGTGGAGGGCATGTGAGAGGCAACCACACATAGATGTTTCTCTCCTTCTCTTTCTCCTTCCCTTCCCCTCTCTCTAAAAATAAATTTACCATATGCCAAGCACTACACTGAATCCATGTACATGAAGTGATATGTTGGCACATTTTGCTGTAGCTTACATACAAATACAGGTTATATGCAAATACTATGTCATTTTATATAAGGAACTTGAGCATCCATGGGGGCCCTGGAACCACAGATAGTGAGGGACAACTGTACTCTCCTTGGGTGATTTTATCAACTTTCATAGGTTCAAAAGTTGATGACTCTCAAATCAATATCTCTGGTTCAGATTCCTCTCCTGCTTCACATACCCAGCTGCCTATTGCCTATCTTGATCTGGATATCTTCTAGGCTGCTGGAATTCTCCATGTTCACATCCAACCATCATGCCCTTCTTTTCTGCATCCAGCCTACTGCCTCTGTTTTCCTCTCTTACTGAGTGGTGCTACTATACATCCAGGTGCTCAAGCCATAAACCTGAGAGTCATCCTAGACTCCTGCCACTCCTTAATGTTGCGGACTATTCAGCCTGGTTTCAGGAGTTGTAACCCTCACCCCATGGTGGGCTGTGTAAGAGCCCAAGGGACCCACTTCATCTGGGTCTGTTCTGTCACAAGGACATGACCTACGAAGGAGACAAAGCTTATTTCCCTGGCAGGAGCACTGCTTTTGCCTCATCCATCTCTGGCCCCATTGCTTGGTTGGCAGTCAATGACGGGTAAGACTCCTCATGGGAGGGGCAACCTAAGCCAGACGTGACCACTTGGGAGGCCTCATGGAAGGACTCGGGGGATTGCAGCGAAGAGGATGTGATGGACGCCCCCCCCCAACCGCCCCCGGCTATTCTGACATAGCCCGAGTCCTCATTTCCATCTGGGAGATGTCTCCTGCTTCCTAATTGCCTTAAAGCCTGAAACTGTGGGGGTGAGCGGTGCAGCCCTGTCCTGGCCAGGACGGCTCCCTGGGTGATCCGGACATAAGAAAGAATTCCTAAAGTCCTGTGAAATCTTCTTTGCTAAGAGTGCTCTTCCTGAGGTGACAAGTGTCCCAGGAGGAAATGAGTATGTCTCCCAAAGTTTGGCAACCCCCCTTCCTGACAAACACTGGCTCAGATTAAGCCCTCAGATTGCTTTGAAATGTTAACTATTGTTTGATCCTTGTCACCTGACATACCTGTATTCCGATGTATTTGAGCCCAATAAAAGTCTAGTGAGGATGGGGCTCTGGGTCATTCTCCTCTGAGAGTTTGACCCCTTTCCTCCCCAAGCAGTCATGTCTTGGTAGTTTTTAATTTCATCCATGACGGAGGGATGGGGCTCTGCGGGCGGAGCCCCCCCCCCACATCTGGCACCCAGGACAGGGTCCCCCACAACCTTAACACTTACATCCAAACTATCACTAAGCCCCATCAATGTTATCTTGTCATTATTTCTTGAATAATGTATTCTTCATCTCCAATATCCTCTCACTAGTCTCAGCAATATTGTATTTCTTCTGGACTATTGATAAAAGCCTTTAATAACTGGTCTCTGGGCTTCTACTATTGCTTCTTCTCCAATACTTTCTGTGTATTGAAGAGTGTTTTTTGTATACTGAAAATTTCATCATATTTTTTTTTCTTAGAACCTTTCAATGGGACTTCCGGCCAAGATGGAGGCATAGGTAGATGCACTGTGCCTCCTCGCACAACCAAAAGAAGGACAACAACAATTTAAAAACAAAAAACACCAGAACCAACAGAAAACCTCACTGTATGGAAGTCCAACAACCAAGGAGTTAAAGAAGAAGCATTCATCCAGCCCAGTAGGAGGGGCAGAGTCAGGTGGTCAGGTGGAGAGGACTCGGGCAAAGTGGTGGCTAGTGCACCTGGGGCACGCAAGGTGGCAGCGAGCCAATCCAGCGAGTCATCGGATTGTGGAGGAGCACGGCACACAAGGCGGCTGGCAGACCGGACGGTCCCACATTCATGCGCACATAAACCAGGCGAAACTGGGGAGCAAGACAGATGGCACAACCCAGGGTTCCATCGTGGGGAAATAAATCTTCAAAACACCAATTGAAAACACCTGTGGGGGTTGAGGTGCTGGGAAGGACTCCCAGCCTCACAAGAGAGTTTGTTGGAGAGACCCACAGGGTCCTAGAAGGGACACAAATCCACCCACACAGGAATCAGCACCAGAAGGGCCCAATTTGCTTGGGGGAAATGACTGCAATCCAGCAGAGAGTGGAGCAAGTGCCATTGTTCCCTCTCAGACCCCTGCCCCACATACTGCATGACAAGCCAGCAACTGGGTTGCCTCACCCAGGTGAACACCTAAGGCTCCACCCCTCTCTATGCAACAGGTGCATCAAGATGAGAAAATGGCCCCCAAAAAAGAACAGATCAAAGCTCCAGAAAAAATACAACTAAGCGATGAAAAGATAGCCAACCTATGAGATGCTCAGTTCAAAACACTGGTGATCAGGATGCTTACAGAATTGGTTGAATTTGGTCACAAATTAGATGGAAAAATGAAGGCTACGCTAAGTGAAATAAAGGAAAATGTACAGGGAACCAATAGTGATGGGAAGAAAACTGGGACTCAGATCAATGGAGTGGACAAGAAGGAAGAAAGAAACATCCAATCAGAAAAGAATGAAGAAACAAGAATTCAAAAAAATGAGAAGAGGTTTAGGAACCTACAGGACATCTTTAGATGTTCCAACATCCGAATTATAGGGGTACCAGAAGGAGAAGAGGAAGAGCAACAAGTGGAAAAGTTATTTGAACAAATAAATAAAGGAGAACTTCCCCATTCTGGCAAAGGAAATAGACTTCCAGGAAGTCCAGGAAGCTCAGAGAATCCCAAAGATGTTGGACCTAAGGAGGAACATACCAAGACACATCATAATCACATTACCCAAGATTAAAATGAAGGAGAGAATACTAAAAGCAACAAGAGATAAGGAGACAGTTACCTACAAAGGAGTTCCCATCAGATTGTCAGCTGATTTCTCCAAAGAGACCTTGCAGGCAAGAAGGGGCTGGAAAGAAGTATTCCAAGTCATGAAAGGCAAGGACCTACATCCAAGATTGCTCTATCCAGCAAAGCTTTCATTTAGATTGGAAGGGCAGATAAAGTGCTTCTTGGATAAGGTCAAGTTCAAGGAGTTCATCATCACCAAGCCCCTATTATATGAAATATTAAAGGAACTTAATCTAAGGAAAAGAAGATAAAAAATATGTACAGTAAAATGACAGCAAACTCACAATTATTAACAAGCACACCTAACACAAAAACAAAAACCAACTAAGCAAACAACAGAACAGGAACAGAACAACAGAAATGAAGATTACATGGAGGATTAGCAACAGGGGACTGGGAGGAGGGCAGGGGGGAAGGTATAGAGACTAAATAGCATAGATGGTAGGTAGAAAATAGACAGGGGGAGGGTAAAATAGTATGGGAAATGTAGAAACTAAAGAACTTATGACACATGGACATGAACTAAAGGGGGGAATGTGGGTGGGAGAGGGTGTGCAGGGTGGATGGGAGCGAAGGGAGAAATGGGACAAGTGTAATAGCATAATCAAACTATATTAAAAATAGATAGATAAATAAATAAATAAATAAATAAAAGAAAAATACAAAAAAAAATATCTTCAATGATTCCAAATTGCCTCTGTGATAAAATCCAAACTGGATTATAATCTATGTGGCCCAGAGAGATTTGGACACTGTATATCATCTCAGTCTCATTTTGTTTCTTCTGGCACTTCTGCTTTAGCTATTCTGAAGTATCTTCGTTTTCTTGAATGAGCATGCCATGCTATCTCTTGCCTCCTGCCCTTTGCATAAGCTCTTTCCTCTCTTTGCCTTGCTAACTCTTGCTGATCGTTGAGCTCTTGGTGTAGATATTAGTAGATATTATCTCCTCCCAAAAGCTTTCTTTGACTCCAAAGTCCAGTTCGATTCCTCTTCTCTATGTTCCCTTAGCCCCTTATGTTTCCTCCACTACAGCAGTTAATACTGTATAATTGCATTTTACCCTTTTCCCTTACCATACTATAAAATCCCTGAAAACAAGAACATTGCTGCCTGTTGATCATTGCATCTCTACAACCTAGCAGTGTTAAGCACATAGTAGCATACAAACAAATGCTAGAGAGAGAGAGAGAGAAAGAGAGAGAGAGAGATTAAAGAAACCAGGATTATCAACTTTGGAGGCCTTGGTATAATCTCAATGGTTTGAAGCTTATTGTATAAATTCATCAAATGTGCCAGCTAGATGGGACTCAAAAAATTACTTTGTTCAACCTCCCACTCAATGTAAGAATCTCTACTACATTATCCCTTAAGGAGAGCCCTCCATGCTCTCTAGGAGTGAAAAATTCACTGTTTTGCAAGACAACTACTACTATTGATGGCTATGTCTTATTAAGAAAATCTTCCTCACATTTGGAGACTTTCCTACTACAGCTTTCAACTATAGTTTAAGTTCTGTCTTCTTGTGCAACACAAAATCAATCTTTTCCTTTCTTGAGCAACTCAAAATTAAGTTTTTCTCTTTTTTCATTTTATAACACTTCCAAATAGTTTAAAGCCATTATTATGTACTTTTAAAATTATTAGTTCTTAAGCTTTAATATGCAACAAAATTGCCTGGGAGTATGTTAAAAATATAAATCTCCTGTCCCCATACCCAAAGACTAATCCAATAGGTCAGGAATTGAACTCAGGAATCTGAAAATTTAACAAGTAACCAAAATAATTCTGATCAGGTAACCCACAGATTACATGTCAAGAAAAAAAATTACATGCCCAGGAAAAAAATTCTTTTTAATTTTTCCAATAAATGGTGTTCAAAAGATTTGATCTTCAAAGCCACTGGATATTTGTGTCTATTCTCCTTAAGTGTAGCCTCCATGCTGGATCCTAATAGTCAGGTGTATTTGGACTAATAAAAAAGTAGAGTGAAGGTATTATCTTCTTTAATATGATTTATGTACTTCTATTGAAATTGTACATATTTCTGCCACCAAATTTTAATAGGTGTGTTACATTATTGATTGTGTTGTTAACTAAAAGCTGTTAGGAGAGGAATGAATTTCAGAAAATAAATGAGCCAAAGGTCCCAGATAAGAAAGAAAGAAAGAGGGAATGGGGTGAGAGGACAGAAGATAAAGGCATATCCTGAAGAGGGATAACAGTATATAGCATTCCCACAAAAAGTGGTGCACAGACTTTATAATTCCAGTTTGCCTCTTCCACAGCCCATGAGATTTCCCACTGCCAGCCATTTGCAGGAGCTGATGCTCACTGTAACCTACTGATCTTCTCTCCAAAGTCAGCAGGTTAACAATCTGTTTTGGCCCTTATTAGAAAGCTGGTAGATCTACTCACTATCCTCTTAATCCACAGTAAGAATCAACTAGAGCTGGAACACTGGCCCACTTCTTTGGAAACATATTTGATCTTTAACAGAGTACTGAGGGTAACTTGGCATATTTGTGGAAGATGATCTAAAATCCTAACAATGGCTGTGAGCATAATTCTCCCACATGCATACAATTTGAATAGATTTGGCAAGATGCTTTTAAGCTCATAAAAGTGTCATAGAGTGTTGTGAATAGGCTTTACATGCTTCAATACACCCGGTGTACAGATTAGCACTTTCTGTTATGACACCCAGGCTCTGTGCTCTCTACTCTGAACAGCAGGAAAACTTTATGAGCCAGAAAATCTTTTTTGGATTTGGCTTTAGAGCAGTAAGCAGTGAAATTGAGTTGCTTGCAAGCCTGGAGTCTGTGGCTCCCAAAAATCAGGGGAGTGCGGGGGAAGGGGGCAGTCACATTGAATGAAATTGTTAGTGTCTTCAGATGGAACTGTAAGTCTGAGAAGGGATCCAGTGTTGATTATAACAAAAGTTTGGAACATGGAAGTTTTGTGCTGAATGCAAAGATGGAAAGACAGCCCCAACTATAATGTGGAGAGAATTGAGTTTAAAATGTGATTCTGGGAAGAAAGGATCTTTACATTGCAGATGTAAGGATTAAATCATTTTAATTCTCACATACATATATATGTGTGCTTCAAAAAGGCTTGAGGCCAGACTCTATCAAGTAGTACCCAGGAGCCAAATATAAAGTGATGATCCTGAGGCTTATATGGTAGTCACTTTTGTATTCCTCTATTTGTGGAACACAATATTTTTTCAAGGAATTACACACCCACTTTTAATACAGGAAAAAAAATTGGGATAGGGTAACCCCCTCACCTCCAGGAGTGGCCCAGGGGGAGAGAGGCTACTTGAGGTGGAAGCACAAAAGGGACCCACTGCAGACTCAAGATGAAGGTGAGACTGTCAGTGCTGAGAGCTTCGAGCACTACAGGAAGAAACACAGTGTGGTGGGATTGGCTCCAGGCATACCTGGGCATACAGGTGAAGGGCAAGTGGGTTGGACTCAAAGCCACAAAGGTACTTGGGTTCTTACTTCTTATTGTTTGCCTTTTTCTGCTTCTGCTGAGTGATCTCTGAGTCCCTCTGCTTATGGGTAGCAGCAGAAATGCCATCTCACTGCTTCCCTTAACTGAGTTGCTCTGCTTTTCCATGTTCTTCTGGTGGGTGGCATTTATTGTGCCAATTATCATGCCAATTATCATGAGTCATGACCACAGAAGTGGCTGAGAAACAAAATATGTGTGAGTATCTACTGTGTACCAAGGCACTGGTGTAAATTTTACACAGTAACTGCCTTTTAGGAGTTGACATCTGAATGAGAGGAAACAAGACAAAAAGGTGATAATATACTGCAATAGCTGGTATGATGGTGATGAGCAGACAGTTTTGACAACACAGTGAACTTGAAGGAAGCCAACTGAAAAGAAGTTAAAGGAAGGCTTTTTGGAAAAGGGATACCTAAACTGAATAGTTGTTACTCAGAAGAAAAATTTTGAGGAGGTCAATTCTGTCTAGAGGAACAGCATTGCACGTGGCAGAAAATGTAAGTAATTCAGTATGGTAGACTAGAGCATGAAGTACAAAGCAAGTGAGTGGTAAGAGTTGAGATTGGAGAGATAGACTGGAGCCAAATCATGTAAGGTCCTGTATGCCATGATAAGGTTGCTGGACTTTCTTCTGTAGGCAGTAGGCAAGTTGGTAAGTGACCATTTTTTGATGTCACTCTGGCAGCGGCATGGAGAAGAGAAAGGGCCAGATGCAATTCCAGAAGCAGAAAGACTAGTCAGGAGGTTGTTGTAGTAGTCTAAGACAGACATGACTATGGATGGCAGGAAGGGGATGAATTTGATTCTGAGACATTTAAAGAATAGTTTTGTTATCATTCTTGTCTTGTTTTGATCCAAGACTGAGTTTGATCTCAATGTCAAAGTGGTTGGCAGTAGAAAGAGGGTAATGGGATGGTGTGATGAAGCATTATAAAGCTTATTTCAGATAAGACGTTTGTTGAAAATCATATTTAAAAAAAAAAAAAAAAAAAACGCTCTCCTGCTCAGCTTGCAAGTGTAACCATTTGCTCGAGATTGGTTGATCAGCTTGTTGAGAGTTAATTTATGTGGTTTAGCATGCTCTAGGCAATTGTGCAGTGGGAATACAGCAAGTTAGGTTCAGAATGAGGGAGAAAGGCTCTGTCAGCTGTTTCTTTTTCCTCTCTCCAAAAGCACAAATACCTCTAAGCAATCCCACCAAAAAGTAAAAGCTTTCTGTGCCAGAAATCTGTTTATTTTGCAAAGGAAGATTCCAGAAGACCATATGGAATATAATTGATGATGATATTCACTTCAATATGTATAAGAACAGTAAAAAGAAATAACTAGAATAAATGTCAAATTATTGGGGAATAATACAGAGAATTAAGTTTAAAATACTGAAGAAAGTTTTAAAAATTACATTGATATATCCATTTAAAAATGAATCTTATATTAAAAGAAAATCAGAATAAATAGTATATCAGATTATGAAATAAGGTTATGATAGAACACAATTATACAAAGCACATTAATGAAACTAAACACGTAATTCTTAATACTTAATAAATTAATCAGGAAGAATTAGGTTATATATTAGGCTTGAATAAGAATAAAAGAGATCTGAGGTTTAGGTTACACAAATGTAACTATGCAATTATTCTTACACACAGATGTGAAAAGAGACTTAAATTAGCACTAGATGTCAATCAAATGTCAAGGAAACAAAGAATAAAACTAGCAATGTGTAGGAAATAAATGTCTGATCTGTCTCCTGTTGAGTCCTCCTATAAAATCTTCCTTAAATTTGTCTCCTAAACATTTTTAATACCACATCTTAGTTTACCATAACAGCTAATCTCCTCCACTAAAATTCCCTAGCTTAAATTCATAAAGTATATAAATGACAGAGCATTTGAGAAATTTGTCTAATGAATCCAATCTAATCACTTCTTTCTGACTTCAAGACTATCCTTAACCCAGTTCTATCCTACCTCTGCAAGCTTATTTTCCAATCCTCCCAAAATGCCCCATTTGCTCTGGTCAGCCTATGCTGAATACCATCTCCAAAGCACTACATGCTCATTTCAGTATTTGCCCCTTCCTAAGATGTCATGTCATTCCTGCTCTATGAAGCTCAGATCAGGTTCTAATCCCTCCATGAAGATTCTCTTTAACTCTCTTCTCTGATTTCTCAATACAATTGTAAATGGAATTGTACACTATAGGGATAATTTAATTATTGTGTAACTCTTGTATGAAAGTCTTGCTTCTTCAATTGTTTTAAACTCATTGAGGGGGGGGTTCAAGATGGCGGCATGGTAGGAGGACGCAGATTGTCCTTCCTCCTGCACATGGGAGAAAAAGCTAACTGATCTACAGAGGAACAGAGCAGATAGCCAACAATACCACAGTATATATGAAAATAGGAGATCAAAATCCGTAGCAGACATTGGAAAACTAGACGTGGCAGCCGAGCGACCGGAGGTGGCCCCGAGACGGGACAGAGGCGACCCGGCGACCGGAGGCGGCTCTGCAAATGACCGGAGGCGGCCCGGCGACTGGAGGCGGCTCTGCGACAGGGTTGGAAGCAGCCCTGCGGCCAGAGGAGACCCTGCAACTAGAGAAGGGGACTCTGGAAGACCCGGAGCTCACATCTGTGATCCTGGGGTGAGTGCGTGCAACTCGGGAAACTCTCGGAGCCCACGCCCGTAGTCTCAGGCGGGCGCCTGCGCCCTGTAGGAGACCCGGAGCTCACAGCAATAGGCTCAGGGAGGGATGGATCTGTAAGAGATTCCAGCTGAAACCCATAAACTCTGGAAAGCTCGCCCCCTGCAGGAGGCTCAGAAATCACACCCAAGGCCCTGCATGGAGAGTACGCCATTAGCCCTGGGGACAGTGCTGGGCTGGCACTGAGGACAGTAGCCCAAAGCTGACTGAGTGAGGAACAGGGAGAAAAGCGGTACGAGTCGCCTCGCAGCCTGCTACAGCCAGCAAGTCCAGAAAATCCAGTTTGGCCTGTGTGAAAACAGCAAGAGATTTTTTTTTTTCCTTCTTATTCTTTTTTTTTGGGGGGGGGTGTTTTGTTTCATTTTGTTTTGTGGGTTTTTTTTGATAGTTGTTTTTTGTCTGTTTAGTTGGGTTTTTTGTTTGTTTGTTTGTTTGTTTTGGTTCGTTTTTCGTTTTTGTGGGGTTCTTTTTGTTTTGTTTTGATTATATATTTTTTATTTTTTTATTACTTCTACCTTTTTTATCCCTCAATTCCTTTTGCTTCTCTATATTTCTTTCTGGCTTTATTCCTTCTTCCTTTCTTTCCAATTCTATCTCTCCTTCCCTCCTCTTTTTTTTGCTTTTCTTTTTTCTCTCTCTTCTTTTTTCACTTTATTCTTTTCTCTTTTTGAATACCCACGAGTGAGGCAAAGTAATCCTAGAACTGTGAAAAAACCAGAGTTGGACCAAAAGAGGGGGTATTCCAACAGCTGAGACAGTGGAAGCTGTGAACACCAGGATACCTGAAGAAGACTATAACACTAAATCTCACAGGTATTCCACCACAGAAGTTCACACCATAAACGCAGGTAGCCAGAACAGATCAACTTAAGAAGCAGAGGTTTACAAGAAGAGTCTCACCAACAATGAGAAGACAAAGAAACAATCCCCAAATGAAAGGAAAGGTGGAAGCCCCAGAAAGAATGCTAAATGAAACAGAGGCAACTCAACTATCAGATAAGGAGTTCAAAGAAATGGTTGTCAGGAAGCTCCATGAGCTCTCAATGAGCTACCAGAAACTACAGGGAAGCTACGATGAACTCAGTGCAAACTATATCAACATGAAAAAGGAAATAGAAACTATCAAAAAGGGCCAAGAGGAAATGAAGAATACAATTTCTGAGCTGAAGAACACAGTAGAAGGAATGAAAAGCAGAATCGATGAAGCAGAAGATCGGATCAGTGAGTTGGAGGACAAAGTAGAAAAAAACAGCCAGATAGAGCAAGAAAAGGAAAAGAGGCTCAGAAAGAATGAAGAGGGTTTAAGAGAAATGCAAGACAACATGAAACAGAATAATATCCGTATAATAGGAATACCAGAAGGAGAAGAAGAAGAGCAAGGGATAGAAAACCTATTTGAAAAAGTAATGATGGAAAACTTTCCTAATTTGGTGAGAGAAAAAGTCACACAAATCCAGGAAACACAGAGAGTCCCTATCAAGAGGAACCCAAACAGGCCCACTTCAAGACACATCATCATTAAAATGGCAAGCTTCCAAGACAAAGAGAGAATCTTAAAGGCAGCAAGGGAGAAAAAGGAAGTAACATACAAGGGAGCCCCGATAAGGTTAGCAACTGACTTCTCAATGGAAACGCTCCAAGCCAGAAGACAATGGCAAGAAATATTCCAAGTAATGAGAACCAAAGGCCTACAACCAAGACTACTTTATCCAGCAAGGCTTTCTAATAAAGATAGAAGGCCAAATAAGGAATTTTACAGATAAAAGAAGTCTAAAAGAATACACCTCTACCAAACCAGTACTACAAGAGATACTAAAGGGACTGCTTTAAGGAAAGAAAGGAAAAGAGAGAGTGAGGAACACAGATACGAAAATGGCAATGAATCAGTACCTATCAATAGTAACCTTAAATGTAAATGGATTAAATGCTCCAATCAAAAGACATAGAGTAGCTGACTGGATAAGAAAGCATGACCCACACATATGCTGCCTACAAGAGACCCACTTCAGGACAAAAGACCTACACAGACTTAAAGTGAAAGGCTGGAAACAAATTTTCCAAGCAAATAGACAGGAAAAAAAGGCCGGGGTAGCAATACTCATATCAGACAAAACAGACTTCAAAAGAAGAGCTATAAAGAGAGACCCAGAAGGTCACTTCATAATACTCAAGGGAAGAATCCACCAAGAAGACATAAACATTGTAAATATATATGCACCCAACATAGGAGCACCTAAATACATCAAGAAAATCTTAGAGGACTTCAAGAAAGATATTGACAGCAACACAATTATAGTAGGAGATTTTAACACCCCACTGTCAAAAATGGACAGATCTTCCAAACAAATTATCAACAAAGATATTGTGGCATTGAACAGTACTCTAGACGAATTGGACTTAGCTGATATACATAGGGCCCTCCATCCCAAAAAAAACTAAATACACATTTTTTTCAAACGCACATGGAACATTTTCAAAGATAGACCACATGATAGGACACAAAACAAGCCTCAACAAATTCAAGAAAATTGATATCATACCAAGCATTTTCTCTGACCACAAGGGACTAAAACTAGAAACCGACTTGATGGGGAAAATCCCCAAATCATCAAAATCATGGAGATTGAATAGCATGCTATTAAACAATGAATGGGTCACGAATGAAATTAAGGAGGAAATCAAAAAGTTTCTGGAAACAAATGAAAATGAACTCACAACAACCCAAAACTTATGGGACACAATGAAGGCAGTCCTCAGAGGGAAGTTCATAGCAATACAGGACTACCTAAAGAAGACAGAAACATTTCTAACAAACGACTTAACCCTACGCCTACAAGAACTCGAGGAACAACAACAAAGACAGCCCAGGGCAAGTAGAAGGAAGGAAATAACCAAGATCAGAGCAGAATTAAATGACATAGAGACTAAAAGCACAATCCTAAGGATCAATGAATCCAGGAGCTGGTTCTTTGAAAAGATAAACAAAATCGACAAGCCTTTAAGCAGGCTCATCAAGAAAAAAAGAGAGAGGACTCAAATAAACACAATCAGAAATGAAAGAGGAGAGATTACGACTGACACCACAGAAATACAAAGGATTGTAAGAAATTACTATGAAGAACTGTATGCCAAGAAATTTGAAAACCTAGGTGAAATGGACAAGTTTCTAGAAAAATATAACCTTCCAAAACTCAATGAAAAAGAAACAGAAAGCCTGAACAGAACAATAACAGCTGGTGAAATTGAATCAGTAATCAAAACACTCCCGGCACACAAAAGCCCTGGACCAGATGGTTTCACAGGAGAATTCTACAAAACATTTAAGGAAGAGCTAACCCCTATCCTTCAGAGACTATTCCAAAAAATCCAAAATGATGGAAGACTCCCAAACTCTTTTTATGAAGCCAGCATCATCCTAATCCCAAAACCAGATAAAGACATAACAAAGAAAGAAAACTTCCGGCCAATATCACTGATGAACATAGATGCTAAAATCCTCAACAAAATATTGGCAAACCGCATCCAACAATACATTAAAAAGATCATACACCATGACCAAGTGGGATTCATCCCAGGGATGCAAGGATGGTTCAACATTCGCAAATCAGTAAATGTAATACATCACATAAAGAAAAGCAAAGACAAAAATCACATGATCATATCAATAGATGCAGAAAAAGCTTTTGATAAAGTACAACACCCATTTATGATAATAACACTCAGCAAAGTGGGAATAGAGGGAGCATTCCTCAACATAATAAAGGCCATATATGAGAGACCTACAGCCAACATCATACTCAATGGGCAAAAACTGAAATCTTTCCCACTAAGATCAGGAACAAGACAAGGCTGTCCACTTTCACCACTTCTATTCAATATAGTACTGGAAGTCTTAGCCACAGCAATTAGACAAGAAAAGGAAATAAAAGGCATCCAAATTGGAAAGGAGGAAAGAAAACTATCATTGTTTGCAGATGACATGATAGTGTACATAGAAAATCCTATAGACTCGGTCAAAAAGCTGCTCGATGTAATAAATGAATTTGGCCAAATAGCTGGATACAAAGTCAATATCCAAAAATCAAAGGCATTTTTGTATACCAACAGTGAAACAGCAGAAGCAGAAATCAAGAAAAAACTCCCATTCGATATAGCAAAAAGAAAAATAAAATACCTAGGAATAAACCTAACCAAGGAGGTAAAAGACCTGTATGCAGAAAACTACACAACACTGAAGAAAGAAATCAAGGAAGACAGAAACAAATGGAAGCATATACTATGTTCATGGATCAGAAGAATTAATATTATCAAAATGTCCATATTACCCAAAGCAATTTACAGATTCAATGCAATACCTATTAAAATTCCAATGGCACATTTCACAGACATAGAACAAACACTTCAAAAATTTATGTGGAATCATAAACGACCCCGGATAGCGGCAGCAATTTTGAGAAAGAAGAGCAAAGTAGGAGGGATCACAATACCTGATACCAAACTGTATTACAAAGCCACTGTAATCAATACAGCCTGGTACTGGCACAAGAACAGACACGTGGACCAGTGGAAAAGAACAGAGAGCCCAGAAATAAACCCAAGTCACTACAGTCAATTAATATTCCACAAAGGGGGCAAGAACATAAAATGGAGCAAAAATAGTGTCTTCAACAAGTGGTGGTGGGAGAACTGGACAGCTACATGCAAAAATAATGAAACCTGAGCAACAACTTACACCATACACAAAAATAAAGTGAAGGTGGATAAAAGACTTAAATATAAGCTGTGACACCATTAAAATTTTAGAGGATAACATAGGCAGGAAAATCTCAGATATTTCACACAGAAACATTTTTACTGATATGTCCCCTAAAGCAAGGGACATGAAGGAAAGAATAAACAAATGGGATCTCATCAAAATAAAAAGCTTCTGCACAGCTAAAGACAACAGTATTAAAATAAAAAGAGAACCAACTGTATGGGAAAACATATTTGACAATGATACCTCAGACAAGGGATTAATCTCCAAAATATATAAAGAACTTACAAGACTCTACTCTAAGAAGACAAGCAACCCAATTAAAAAATGGGCAAAGGATTTGAACAGACACTTCTCCAAGGAGGACATACAGAGGACCCAGAGACACATGAAAAGATGCTCGATATCGCTAGCTATCAGAGAGATGCATTTAATACCCCAATGAGATACCACTTGACACCAATCAGAATGGCCATCATCAACAAAACAACGAACAGCAAGTGTTGGAGAGGTTGTGGAGAAAAGGGGACCCTAGTGCACTGTTGGTGGGATTGCAGATTGGTACAACCACTATGGAAAACAGTATGGAATTTTCTAAGAAAACTAAAAATGGACATACCTTTTGACCCAGCAATTCCACTGCTTGGATTATATCCTAAGAATCCTGAAGCACCAATTCAAAAGAATCTATGCACCCCTATGTTCATAGGAGCACAATTTACAATAGCCAAGTGCTGGAAGCAACCTAGGTGCCCATCAGTTAATGAATGGATCAAAAAACTGTGGTACATTTACACAATGGAATTCTATGCAGCAGAAAGAAAGAAGGAGCTCCTACCCTTTGCGACAGCATGGAAGGAATTGGAGAGTATCATGCTAAGCGAAATAAGCCAGGCAGTGAAAGACAAATACCATATGATCTCACCTTTAACAGGAAGCTAATCAACAAAACAAACAAACAAGCATAATATAAACAAAGACACTGAATTTGAGAACAGTCTGACAGTGTCCAGAGTGGGAGGGGAGGGAATTTCAGGGGAAAAGGGGAACGGTTTAGAGCAACAAGTATAAAGGACTCATGGAGAAAAACTATGGGGGGGTGGAAATGTGAGGAAGGTGGGGAGGCCTGGGATGGTGGGCTGGGGCGGGGTAAAAGACAGAAAACTGTACAATATCAACAATTAAAAAATACTGATTTAAAAAAATAAAAAATAAATAAACTCATTGAGGGGATATAATTCAATATTACCTCAATAATCTCAATTGGGTCTAGGCCATTTTTATTCTAACATTTTGACCCATTTTGATAGAGTAGATATTTAGGCCTTAAGGACATGTTGATTTCTTGCTTACATGTACAAATATTTGATTCAGAATTACATTTCACTAGTTTTGTTGAGAAAGCATATTAAAAGTGAATTCAACTCAGCCAATTTAATTTTAAGCAATTTCTTATTAAATGCTATTAAAACATTTAAATATTTTCTGTATTAATTTATATTTACTGAAATTTTAATCTTAAATAGTCTTTTCCATGTTAATCTTGCAATTAATAATTATCAATTTAAGTGTTTTTGTAGATGTGTAATTAACATACAATAAACTGCACACATGGAAAATATACAATTTGATAACTTTTGGCATATGTTTTACATCCATGCAACCATCACCACAATTAAGATAGTGAATATACCCATCAGCCCCAAGAGTATTCTCATGCTTCTTTGTAATTTCTTTCCCAACACTCACACTGCTACATGCTCCCCAGAAAACCACTAATCTGTTTTCTGCCTGTATAATTAGTCTGCATTTTTGAGTTTTACATAAATGGAACCATATATTATGCACTATTTTTTCTGGCTTTTTTCACTCAATGTATTTATTTTGCAATTCATTCACATTATTATGTTGTATCAATAGTTCATTACTTTTATTACTTGAAGGCATTCCATGGTATGGACATAATCCAGTATGTCCATTCTCCTATTGATGGACACAGGTTGTTTTCAGTTTTTAAATATTCATGATTAAGTCACTGTATGTACATGATCTTTCATTTCTCTTGAGTAAATACATTAAGTCTTCACTTAATGTTGTCAGCAGTTTCTTGGAAATTGCCACTTGAAGCAAAATGGAGTATAAAGAAACCATTTTGTCATAGACTAATTGATAGAAACAAGAGTTAGATTCCTACAGCCTATTTCTGATCACAAAAACATCTGCAAATTTCTAAATAAAAGCCCAAAACACTCCTAACATTAAATGTTGCAGTAAATGTGAGTTATACATACACTTAAGAAAAACGAATCAAAACAAGTAAGATATTTATTTTCCAGCCCTCTGATACTGGTACAAAGTGGTGGGTGACTGGAGCTTCTTCCAGGAACTCAGGCAGGACCCACCTTGAACAGGATGCCCTTCTATCATAGAACACATCACATACACACCCACATTTACTCAGACTGAAACAATTCAAACACACCAATTTACCTAATGTGCATATCTTTGGGATGTGGGAGGAAACTGGAATACATGGAGAAACACCATGCAGACATGGGGAGAAGTGCAAATTAATGCACAGTGGCCCTGGCAGGGATCGATATTTTTTTTCCTCATTAACCAAATGACATTCAACGAAACATTATTTGAGGACCTGCTGTGCTTAGAAGTGAAATACCTGGATCATTTGTGGAGTGTATGTTGAATATTTTAAGAAACTGACACACTGTTTCCAAAGTAGTTTAATTACTTTACATTTTCAATACCAGTTTCTGCAGGGTCCAGTTTTTCCACATCCTCATCAACTCTTGGTATGGTTAATATTTTTAATATTGGCCATTATAATAGGTATGTGCTAATATCATGTTAACAGTTTTATTTTTTCATTTCTTAATGACTAATGACATTGAGCTTTTTTTTTTTTGGTAAATTTTTGTCTTAAATTGATTGCAGACAGAAGGGAAGGGAAAAGGAAAGAGGGAGGAAAACATTGATGTGAGGGAGAAACATAATTCAGTTGCTTACTGCATGTGCCCTGACTGGGAACCCACAATCTGCTCAAGACGCCTTAACTGGAATAAAACCTGTGGCCTTTTGGTTTGTGGGATGATACCCAACCAACTGACCCACACCCGCCAGAATACACTGAGCATCTTTTTGTGTGCTTGTCTGCTATCCATATATTTTCTTTGTTGAAGTGCTTATGTATTTTGCTCATTTTTGTTGGGTTATTTGTTTTTATTATTACTTCTGACTCATAACTCTGGAAAGTTATATATATAAAATAGATAGAAGTCTTTATCATATATATGATTTGCAAATCTTTTCTCTCATTTTGTGGTTTGTCTTTTCATTCCCTTTCCAGTGTCTTTCAAGGAAGCAGAAGTTTATAATTTTGATGAAGTCCAATTTATCATTTTTTTTCTTTTATGGATTATGCTATTGGTGTTATAGTTCAGAAATCTTTGCCTAAATCAAGGCCACAAATACTTCTTCCTATGTTCTATTTTAACTTTTAGGTTTACATTGAAATCTATGATGCATTACTGGTTAATTTTTTTTAACAAGAATCTTGTTTAAAGATTTTATTTATTTATTTTTAGAAAGAGAGGAAGGGAGGGAGGGGAAGGAGAAGAGGGAGGGAAACATCAATGTGTGGTTGCTTCTTGCACACCCCCCACTGGGGACCTGGCCTGCAGCCCAGGCATGTCCCCTGACTAGGAATCGAGCCTACGACCACTTGGTTGGCAGGCTATCACTCAATCCACTGAGCTACCCCAACCAGGGCAACATTGCTGGTTAATTTTTATGTGACGGGAAGTATGGGTCCAAGTTTGTCTTTTTTCTTACAGATATTCAGTTGTGCTAGCAGCATTTGTTGAAACTGTCTTTTTCCATTGACTTGTCTTTACACCTTTGTCTAAAGCCATTTCTCCATGTGTAGAGGTTTATTTCTGGACTTTCTCTTCTATGTCATTCCTCTATTTATCTTGACTGGTCTAGTCTTGAATTTTGGTCGTCCTGGTCTTCAAATATTGTTTTCTTTTTCTAAATTATTTTCACTATTGTAGGTCCTTTGCATTTTCATATGAATTTGAAGATTTGCTTGTTAGTTTCTATGAAAATGCCTGCTGAGACTCTGGAGAGAATTGGCATCATTACTATATTACCTTCCAACTCATGAAGATGATATACCTCTTCATTTATTTATGTCTTTTTAAATTTCTGTTAGCAATGGTTTTTAGTTTTCAGTGTACAGTTCTTTTACATCTCTCAGATTTTCTATTGTTCAACTTTGTCAAACTCATTTGTTGTAACTTTTTTTGTTCTATTGTATTTTCTGCACAGATGATCATAGATGAGACCTTAGGCAAGTTACTTAATTTCTCTGAACCATGGTTTCTTAACTTATAAAATAAGGATAATAATAATGCCTCCCTCACAGGACTCTTGTGCAATTAAGAGATAATTTACCTTTCAGTGCTAGATATTACTAGCAAGTAGAGTATGTTAATGATAATGATAATGACAATGATACTACCTAATGTTCTTTGAGTACTTACCATGTGCTATATATATTCTTCTAGGTGCTCTACATATATTATGTAATTCTAATCTTCACAATCTCCCTATAAGGTAGGCACAAAGAAGCTGAACTATTGATACTTGCCAAAGGCCACATAATTATTGTTAGAAGAGTAGAAGCGGAAAGGCTAGTTAGGAAGCTATTGTAGTAGCTCAGAGAAAATAGTGACTTGGCAGTGGAGAGTAGTCAAACAGTATGGTGCATTTATGTCTTTAGTTTTGTATTGCTTATGACCAGTAGGAGAAGCTATCGCCAGTGAGGAAAATTTTAAAGTCCTCTAGAACTTTATGTATGTGTACTAAAAAAAAGTTTTAATCTAAGTAAAGGTATTAAAATTAAGATCTTAATGAAGGTCTTTCCTGATTTATCAAATGTTCAAGTAAATTAGTTGGGATGGTTTATAGAAAGCTCTGGACTCTCTACTTACAGACTTCCCTCTTTAACTGTATACTTTATATTCCTACAAGAAAAGTCTTCCTAATGTGTTTCAGTTATGTTATTTCTCTACTTAGAAACTTCCAGAGGTCCACCCTTGCTTATTAAATTAAATTCAAACTTGTTCTCTAGCATTCATGGCCCTCCAAACCCAAATAAGATTCAGCCTCTACTCTGAACTATGATTACTCCTGTGTTCACACTGTGTACAACAATAAAATGGAATTATTTAGCTTGAAAAAATAAAATGAAGATTTTATTAAGGAATGTTTAAGTTATACAAAATAGAAGTGATGAAGTGACCAAGGATAACCTAGTTATGTACTAATTGGTACCTTACAATTATTTGCTCCATTATTCAAGACTATAGCTAGCTATTTTAATAAACAGACTTTTAAAACTACAAAAGAGTGGGAAAGTATGTTATTTTCTTACACTAACTACACCTGTTAGAGTCTGGAAGTGTGAAACATGAGGTTATCACCACCCACGTATTTTCTCTGGCTTCATAGTTTGTCCCAATAATCTTGATCTCTAATAAAATAAATTGAAGCTTTGAACTGTGCCTTCTTCCTCTATATTATTTATAAATATTGGGTAACAACCAAATTGATTGAAATCACGGTGAATATAAATTGGCCTGGAATTTAAGAAGTCCCCTTTATAGTTCTTTTGAATACAAATCACATTTGTAGCCTGCCAGTGCTTTATTTAATAGGGGCTGTGTGTTTTGTTTAAAACCCCTTATTTTCCTTCTATAATCTTTAATATATGTCATCTAGTCCTGGTGATTTATCAACATTCATTTTGTAAGTTTGGCTTGTAATTCTGAGTGTTGACTGTAATTTAACCAATTACCAATGTGTCCACATCAAGAATAACACTGAAGTGGTAATCATTGTAAAATATCCCCTAGTATAATCTAAAACAAAAATTGCATGCAATATGGGAGATATCTCTTTGCCTGCAATTATTGAGGAATTAATTGATTTCTCCCTTGGCTTCCTCCACTTTTTATATTCTTTATTTTTATTTTCTCTTTATTTTATTTTTTACTTAATCTTTATTGTATTATTTTCTATTACCACTTAGTCCCCTTATATCCCCTTTCCCCCAGCAATCACCACACTGTTGTCAATGTCCATGAGTCCCTTATCTTTTTTGCTCAATTCCTCCATCCCCTCACCCCCCACCCCACTAGCTGTCACCCTGCTCTTCATCTATGTATATTCTTTATTACATTACTTTCTTCCTTGAGGGGGACAGAAATGTAGTAAAGAGATGAACAGGTATTGAGCATCTAATGCTACACTATTACTTGCACAGAAAATAGTTCCTGGTACAGTGTAATACTCAACAAATATTTATTAAATGAATAAATGAATGCCAAGTATTGTGGTGGTACTTTACATTTGCAATCTTATTTATTCTTACAATAATCATACGTGAGCTAATTACTAGTTTTCCTCAACCATAAAATGGAAGAATAATAGTACTTATTTTACAGGATTTTTATAAAAATTGAATGGCAGTATACAGGAGTGGGCATAAGTAGGCAAGAACTCTGTGCCAAAGTGTGCTTGAGTATAGCAAATAGACTACAAAAATGTGCAAATAATGAAGGCTGGCAATCTGAGCACTTATGAGATTGTACCTAAGTACACTGTGCCATTGTGACATTCCTTTGAGTTAATAAAGCTATTGTAGTAATCATAACTTGCATGCATTTTTCCATATGGACAACTATAAACCTAACTTTTGATCACCCTGTATGTAAAGCAATTAGAATAGTTCCTGGTAAACAGTGAGCACAATTTACATATTGTTGTTGTTGTTAATTATGATTGTTACTTCCCAGTGTTACCTATGAAGAAACTGAGAGTTAAAGTCATTTTTCTGAGTATTACAAAGGCAATTAAAAGGTTGGAACAAATTACTAAATTTTATGCTCTTTCTTCTAAATCTTTTACCTCCTGTTAAATTGATTAAACAAGGAGACCATCAGACTGAAGTAGCTCTAATGCCATGATGGCCTATATAAGCAAACCAAAATCTAAATCCATTTTAAAGGCCTCAAGGGTATGAAATCAAAATGCTAAGGTCAACCAATCATCCACAGCCAGCTAGGCTGTAAGCTATATCCAATCCAATAATTTCCTTTTTTTTTTTTTGTTTTTGTTTTCTTACTTTCTCTTCAAGTCTTTCCTCTTGTTCCTGTCATCATAATGCTTACAACCACTCTTGGTTTAGCAGTGCCCAATTCCAATAAATAAATGCTCAACAAACTCAAAAAAATTGTTCATCTTTTAAAAGATATGTTTATTGAATTTACAGAGAGAGGAAAGGAGAAATATTGATGTGTGAGAGAAACATCATTGGTTGCCTCCCATACACATCTCAGTGTGGGGGAGGGATGGGGAATGGAACCCACAAGATAGGTATGGGCCCTGATAGTCTGTGCAACCCCCAACCTTTTGGTGTGCAGGGTGATGCGCCAACCAACTGAGCCACACTATCCAAGGAAACCTCTATCTTTTAACACTCCTTATGGCCTTGGGGTTCTTACGAAATGTATTATTTTGCCCAATTTTCATGTATACCTAGTACATTTTGTAGGTTTCTTGTTTTTCTTAGATTATCTTTTAATTCTTTCAAAGGTTATTTTCCTTTTTAAATTGGTTGTACATGACGTTTTTCACTTGTCAGGCATCCTGATTTCAAGAGCATATTTTTTTCTGGAGTCTAATAGTTTTAACTAATTGCAAAAATTCTTATTTGCTAATTACTAAAATAGGTTATTTCTTAATATTTTGTCTAATGAATTTAGTTTCTCTTCTCACCCTCTTGATTCTGGAAGTTTTGAATTGATACTTGATTTTATTTTTGATATAAGAAAGATGAGGTATAAGTTATAACATTTCTTTCTGACACCAGTGGGTTTAAGTAATTTGATTTTACTTGCTAATTTGTTTTAGAGTCTGATTCTCAGGGTTTTGTTCCTTCTGTGGATCATGCATATGGCAAATGTAATTTCTTGCAACATAATCATTTTAATTAATCTGTATGGCCATGGAGCAATTTAGACAAGTTGTAATTCTTTCCTGTCCTTTTTTTCTGAAGTAGAATCTATGGCAGATAAACTTTTGTGGCGATTTCGCTAAGAAAATTAGATTGTTGATAGATTGTTCAAATTGAAATGAGTGTAAAACAGACGCATAGGGCATTCAAATTAATGATAACTGAATATGCCCAAGCATTCTGATAGTTTTACTGGGTAGTTTTACTGGCTATTAGTGAAAAAGATTTCAATAACTGTGATTAGGTATGGTGGGGTAGCAGTGGCCAGAATAATTGTGTTCAGGTTCTAAGAATGAACTGCTAAAATCCAAGATTCTTTAGCTTCATATGCTCAGTGTTAAACCTTCAGAATTCCACCTAAAACCAAAACCTGTATTTCAAAAGTAAACTTTAAGTTTGTTTCATGATCAAAGAGTTTTCCATCAGTTATACTGACACGATGAGAAGAACTCAAGATATTTTGGCGATCTTGGCACAACTTCAAAGAATGATAGAACAGAATGCAGACTTTTCCAAGGTTTGGAAGGCGGCAGTTTGGCTGAGACCCACACATACTGAAAACGAGATGCTTCCTTGAAAACATTTGAAAAGTCTTTTCTTATTTTGGAACTGTAAATTATGGCAAAATTCATTATATGCTTAAAACTCAAAGCACTTCTTCTGCACCAATATTCCTCCTGAAATGATCTGTAACGTTTCTCTCCGTATTAACACTGGTAAATGATTCCTGAAGCATTTGCGGTAAGCGTTTCAATAAGGTGACTGATAGTTCTGAATGCTGTTTCAATATACTCCGAAACGAATCTTTTTCATCCCACCTAATATATTTGCCTTTGTCTAGCAGAAAAAAAAAAGGTGAAGCAATTTACGTATTTGGGGACATTTCCCCAAATGACCAATCTGCTGACACTTCGTAAGATTTTGGTACCTAAAGCAACGGAACCGGGATTTAGCATCCTTTCTCTGATCACACATTTCTTAAAGCAAACGTTCTGCAAGTTTCAAAACCGTCTGTTCCCCACCCAACATCTCCTCCAAGCTCGCCGCCTGGTTCCTTTCCACTCTACCTCGCCGCCCCCCACTCCGCCCCCAGGCTGCGCATGCGTTCTAAGAATCCCTACACTCAAGGCAGAAGCTGGGAGTATAGTCGGGGGCTATTCTCTCTCCCAGGAACATGGCGGCGAGTCAGGGAGTTGGTGGTAACAGTGGGGGCAGCGGTGGTGGTGGAGGTGGAAATAGCGGTGGCGGTGGCACGGCGGGAGGAGGTAGTGGAGCGGCAGGCGGCGGCGGTGGGACCCTAGTGCTGCCCATCCCGGTACCGACTCTTTTCGGTCAGCCTTTCCCCAACGGGCCGCAGTGGAATCCCGGGAGCTTGCAGCCACAACACACTGCGAGGAGCCTGGACCGGGCCCTCGAGGAGGCAGGCAACTCTGGCATCCTTAGCCTCAGTGGTAGGAAACTCCGAGAGTTCCCGGGCAGTGGCTACGACCTGACGGACACCACCCAAGCAGGTGACAGGACTCGGTTATGGGGTGGTGAGGGAAAGCTAAGAACGAGGAGGTGGGGAGAGTGGGTGGCTGCGTGGCTGCGTTGTTGGACTGCTGGTCTGGGCGGGTGCAACCGGGTGGCTAACTGACGAAGTCGGAGCCGCTTGTTGTGACTGTGGGGGGCAGAGAAGGGAATAGGGGAGGGGGGAAAGGAATGCTGATTGGAAGATGTATGGAAATCAGGTGGGATGTGAGGGCTGAAAGAACATTATTGTTAAAGCGAGTTTCCCCTGTAAGGGTTGGGGAGGGAGGTATTGACACCTTCCTTAATGCACTTCTTCCAACTCTCCTGGATGTTCTCATCTTTTCCGGAGGCAGGGGTGTGGGGTGGAAACAATACATAAAACCGTAATCTATACATATTCCTTAAAGGCATACGTGCTTGCAAGAATGCTATATCCCCTTTCATAGTACAGCAGCAGTATTGCCACGGTATTTGTGTTCTTATTTTCTGTTTCGGTCATCTTAGAATATTCTTGCTTTCTTATCCTGTATGCCTTAAAGACCAAGATTTTTCATTTTCCTGGTGTTGACAAGGTAGTAGAGCTTAAATTAGTATTTGCTGCAAATTAAATCTTCAATCACTTAAATGTCTGGTTACAAGGGGCAAGAATCCTTGTTTTGAGTTATGTAAGTCTTAATGTTCATAGAAGAAATTGCCAGAAAAATTTAAGGGTATTTTTGAGAAACATAATCAGCTCCTTTATGGAGTTGTGGGTTAATGGGTTATCATTTTGGATGAGAAATGGGCTATTGTAATGTTCTTCATATACTCTCTGGTACTCTTTGTTGTGGATGGTATTTTTTATTATGAACACATTCTCTTTCCTCTCTTCCTTGTAAATCAATGCTGAATATTTTAGGTGTGTTTTGGTGTAATAAAATGGATGTTTTGCTTTTCATAATCTTTGTATTTGTTATTTACATTTGTCTTTCATTTGCTTTGCTGAAAGAAATCATGGACAAAATATTTTAATAGATGTACTAATTTTGAAACAATATAGTAAGTAAATTCACCCATAATGAGAAGTAATAAATGGCTCCATATGTTCATAATAACATGATTTCAGTGTACTCAGATTCTAGCTGTTGAATCAAGATATGTGTTTGGAAAGGGTGGGGAGAGGAAGACAGCCTAAAATTGAAGCCTTCCACCCAATTATTTTTTTAGGAATTATCCTAAGAACTATGAATGTGTAATTGATCACTGATTTTTGTGTTTTGGAAAGCATGTTTTGAGTATTTACTCCTTCACTCTGAACAGATTTTCTAATATTCACATATTCATGAATATATTGGCAAAATATTATACTACTTGGTATGTTCTTCAAAGGCTTCAATAGAAATGGTTCGAGATTGTGTCATTATAGGGATATATTGATTTGTTTATTGTTCTTTGTAACCTGTAAAGGATCTGTCTATCTGTAGGACAGAGTTTAAGCATCTTAGCTTGGCATTCAGGGCTTTTACTGTCTGGCTCCAATTTACCATTGTAACTTTACCTCCCCCAAAGCTCCTATACAGAACCCTCTGTTCCAACTAGGTTAACTCCTTGTCCCTCAAATATATTTAACGAATTTCTGCCTCATCCTTGTAGAAGGTCATCCATCGTGCTTGGGATTTACTTCTTTTCTCCACCTCTTTAATTTTGTTCAAGACCCAGCTTTTCCAAGAAACTGTCTCCAACTACCATACTCCATAGCAGTCTCCTGTTTCTTTGAACTCCCATAGTACTGATTGTCTTTACCATTTACATGCTAGTGCTAGCTTAATTTTCTTTTTATGTTTGCATCTTGCTGTCTCTGAGGAGATAGATGGAGAGGTCCTAAAAGGCAGGGAATAAGTTATATATTTGGTTAGTCTTATTATATATTGTTTATGTTGTACTTGATAATACTTTTCGTAAATATATATATAATGTGGTTATAGTCATTGGCTTTTAAGCCTTCAGTTGGTTTTCTGGGGCAGGCATTAACAGAAACCAGAGCCATATTTGTTCTGGGTAAAGCATTCTTTCATCATAAACTTGATCAGGGTCTACAGTAACACAGGAATTTTTGAGATAATTCCACTTCATTTTACTTTTTCACTTGAATGTATGTTTTTTGTGGGAATACTTCAGAGTTTCCTACTTGAGTAAATCTGTGAGTAACTCATTTGCCATTTTTTTAAACAAAATTCAGCCATGAATATTTAGGCATAGTATTATTGTGTGTAAGGAGATTGGCATTATGTATAAACGAAAGTAAGTACACTGGAACTGAAGAACAATAGAGCATATTCGAGATATTTAAAAAAGACTTTATTTGTTTATTTTTAGAGAGAGGGGTAGGGAGGGAGGAAGAGAGGGAGAGAAACATTGAATGGTTGCCTCTCCTATGCTTCCTGGCTGGGGACCAACTGGGCACCAATCCTGCAACCCAGGCTTGTGCCTTGATGGGGAATCGAACCAGCTACCTTTCACTCTTCAGGACTGAGCCACACAGGTCAGGGCTGCATGTTTGAGATTGTATGTACATACGGTATATATACGTATATACGTTGTATATCTTTTGTTTGATGAGCACAGTTGTTTGTTGATATTTCTATATTTAAAGTGACCCTCAGTGGATGATGTTTCAGATCCAAACTGATCAGACTACCATGTAGTGGTTTATTAGATTGGGAAGAGATTGGAAGAAAAAAATAGGTAAGAAGCTGTTGCGTTAATCTAGGTGTGAGGTGGTGAGAATCTTAGTTGAAACAGAATTGGATGAGAAGGGGAAATGGATACATTTCAAAAGAAGTAGGGAGGGCTTTATACATTATTTTTCTGTTCCTTACATACATGCAATATAGGCCAGTGGTTCTCCACTTTGGCTGCATATTAAAATCACAAAGGGAGTGTTTTTTTTTTTTTTTTTTAAGTATCCCTAGGCCCCACCCGACCAATTAAATCGGATCCTCAGGGGCATAGAGAATTCTTAAAAAAGTCTTCCCAGGTGTTTCTAATGTGCATTTAGGTTTGTGAAACTTTAAATAGCTAATTTTTAAAGGTACTCAAGAAATATTTAGTGGTTGAGAATCTATGCACCCCAGTGTTCAAAGCAGCACAATTTACAATACCTAAGTACTGGAAGCAACCTACGTGCCCATCAGTACATGCATGGATTAAAAAACTATGGTACATTTACGCAATGGAATACAACACAGCAGAGAGAAAGAAGGAGCTCCTACCCTTCCTGACAGTGTGGATGGACCTGGAGAGCATTATGCTAAATGAAATAAGCCAGGCGGTAAAAGACAAATACCATATGATCTCACCTTTAAGTGGAACCTAATAAAAAAAAAAAAAAAAACAAGCAAGCAAAATATAACCAGAGACATTGAAATTAAGAACAAACCGAAAGTAACCAGAGGGGAGGTGGGATAATCAGGGGAAAAGTGGGAAGGGTTTTCAGGAACAACTATAAAGGACATATAGACAAAACCAAGCGGGGGTGGAATCAAGGGAGGAAGGTGGGTATGGCTAGGGTTGGGGCGAGTGGGGGGGAATGTAGACAACTGTACTTGAACAACAATAAAAAAAAGTTAAAAATTTAAAAAAGTTTATTGTTTGAGTGAATAAAAACTGATAAAAGTTTACTGACAAACCTAAAGTGACTTGTTAAGATGGTCAAAGCCCAAACTGGGAACTAAGAATTTAAGTTTTAGTTGAATATTCTTTTTAATAGACTCGTTTCAGGTAGAAACTCTTATTTTCTCATCATATTATGTCTATAGTGAATAGAAACTTACCAGGAAGCTATAGTTTCTTGAGTTCCCATGCATTACTCTGGTTTACATTTAATACTATTTTTAATATATTTTATTGATTATGCTATTACAGTTGTCCCATTTACCCCCTTCACTCCCCTCCACCCTGCACACCCACTGCCATCCACATTCCCCCCTTTAGTTCATGTCCATGTAGCATACTTATAAGTTCTTTAGCGTCTACATTTCCCATATTAATTTTACTCTCCCCTGGCTATTTTCTACCTACCATCTAAGCTACTTATTCTCTGTACCTTTTCCCCTTCTCTCCTCCTCCCAGTCCCCTGTTGCTAACCCTCCATGTGATCTCTATTTCATTGATTCTGTTCCTATTGTAGCTGTTTGCTTAGTTGGTTTTTGTTTTAGGTGTGGTTGTTAATAATTGTGAGTTTGCTGTCATTTTACTGTACATGTCTTTTACCTTCCTTTTCTTAGATAAGTCCCTTTAACATTTCATATAATAGGGGCTTGTTGGTGATGAACTCCTTTAACTTGACCTTATCCGAGAAGCACTTTATCTGCCCTTCCATTCTAAATGAAAGCTTTGCTGAATAGAGCAATCTTGGATGTAGGTCTTTGCCTTTCATGACTTGGAATACTTCTTTCCAGCCCCTTCTTGCCTGCAAGGTCTCTTTGGAGAAATCAGCTGACAGTCTGATAGGAACTCCTTTGTAGGTAACTGTCTCCTTTTTTCTTGTTGCTTCTAGGATTCTCTCCTTCATTTTAATCTTGGGTAGTGTAATTATGATGTGCCTTGGTGTGTTCCTCCTTGGGTCCAACATCTTTGGGATTCTCTGAGCTTCCTGGAAGTCTTTCCTTTGCCACAACGGGGAAGTTCTCCTTTATTATTTGTTCAAATACCTTTTCCACTTGTTGCTTTTCCTTTTCTCATTCTGGTACCCCTATAATTCGGATGTTGGAACATTTAAAGATGTCCTGTAGGTTCCTAAACCTCTCCTCATTTTTTTGAATTCTTGTTTCTTCATTCTTTTTCTGATTGGATGTTTCTTTTTTCCTTCTGGTCCACTCCATTGATTTGAGTCCCAGTTTTCTTCCCATCACTATTGGTTCCCTGTACAATTTACTTTATTTCACTTAGCATAGCCTTCATTTTTCCATCTAATTTGTGACCAAATTCAACCAATTCTGTGAGCATCCTGATCACCAGTGTTTTGAACTGGTGATCAGGATTTTGATAGGTTGGCTGTCTCTTCATCACTTAGTTGTATTTTTTCTGGAGCTTTGATCTGTACTTTTGTTTGGGCCATTTTTTTTTTTTTTGCCTTGATTCGCCTGTTACGTAGTGAGGGGTGAAGCGTTAGGTGTTCAGGGTGGGGCAACCCAGCTGCTGGGTTGTGCTGCTATATGTGGGGCAGGGGTCTGAGAGGGAACAATGACACTTGCTCCACTCTCTACTGGATTTCAGTCACTTCCCCCAAGCAAATTGGTTCCATCTGGTGCTGATTCCCATGTGGGTGGGTTTGTGTACATTCTAGGACCCTGTGGGTCTCTCCAACAAACTCTCCTGTGAGGCTGGGTGTTTCTCCCGGCACCATAACCCCCACAGGTGTTTTCAATTGGTGTTTTGAGGCTTTATTTCCCCTCACTAGGACCCTGGGTTGTGCGGTCCATCTCACTCCTCAGTTTCACCTGGTTTATCTGCACGTGAATGTAGGACCATTTGGTCCACCAGCTGTCTTGTGCGCCGCTCCCCTCCACAACCCACCCCCTTGCTGGGTTCACCCACTCCCGCCTTGCGTGCCCAGGGTCTGCCAGCTGCTGCCTTGTGAACTGGGGTCCACCAGCCACCGCTTTGCTGGGACCCCTCTCCACCCGACTGCTGGATTCCGCCCCTCCTACCGGTCTGGATGAATGTGTCTACTTTAACTCCTTGGTTGTCCAACTTCCATACAGTTCAATTTTCTGTCATTACTGGTTGTTTTTTGTTTCTAAATTGTCATTGTCCTTTTGGTTGTGCGAGGAGGCACGGTGTGTATACCTATGCCTCCATCTTGGCCAGAAGTCCACATTTAATACTATTTGATAAATTTGTATTTATCAAGGAAATAGTGCCCCCAGAATATGTTGCAGCAAAATCTTGTTTTCTCTATTAGTAGTCTTGTTATGAGGGAAAATGGATAGTAGGTAGCAGTTGGCAAAAACTTTCTTCGATGTCTTCTTATCTCTCTTTGCGTTTGTGGTGCCTGCTTCCTTCATCTGCCCTCTCCCTTCTGCTGCTGTTCTTGTTTCTTCTTTCCACTTCAGCCTCATTCTCCTTCCCTTTATGGGATGGAGCTCAAAGCTAACTAATTATGGCTGCCTTTCCAGGAGATTAACATGGAAAAGGGTAGTTTGGTAATTTACTTGAGTTTCCAGTTGGTGATTTGTGCTTATGACCTTTTTGAATAGACCTGCCTGGGATACTTTTTGATTAAAACATCACCTATAGAAATACGTAAAAACAGGGATCAGAAATTGAAAGTAGCTGACTCTTGTAATGTCCCATCTTTGATGGTGTATAGGTAGGCTTGGCAAGACAAAGGGAAATTGCTTAGAACTTTTAGTCTGTCTGGATACTGTGATGATTTGTTGACCTTAACAAAACTTGAAAATGATTTTAATGGCTGCCTTAACTAATTCTGAGACTTTTCATATTTGACTTTGTCACCAGTGCTACAAATAAGTCCGAGCCTACTTGCAGCTGCTCCCTCTGCTTTTGCATACTTCTTTATGTCCATAAACAATACATGTGTGTAACAGATTTCTGAATCTTACATACATCTGATAGTGCTGTGTTGTGACTCGTCACGTTTTCCTGTAAACCAAGAGTCAACTCTAGTATTTCCTACATGTGCGGGTTCACCTCTTCAACTCTGGGGCATGGTACATTGTATCAGGCTGTACAGTGGAGCCAGAAAAATTCTACAGCACCTGATTTTTTAAAAAACATTAACTTATTTTTAAGAGCAGTTTTAGTCTCACAGCAAGATTGAGCAGAAAGTACATTGAGTTTTTACACATGTAGAATGTTCCCCATTATCAACATCCCACACCACAGTGATACATTTGTTACAATTTATGAACCTACATTGACACATCATTATCACCCGAAGTCCCTGATTTGCATTGGGATTCACTCTTGGTGTTGTGTATTTTGTGTTTCAACAAATATATAATACCGTATATTCACCTTTAAGTGTTGTATGGAAGAGGTTTGCTGACCTCAAAATCCTTTGTGCTCCTCCTGTTCATCCTTCTTCACCTGCTTCCCCTCTTGGCCCCCCAATTCTTGGCAAGCACTCATCTCACTCATCTTTTTATTGCTGGCAACACTGGATTTTGTTACACAGATGAAGGCCCTGGAGCTCCTTCTTTCTTTCTGCTGCATAGATTTCCATTGGGTAAATGTACCACAGTTTTTTGATCCATTCATTTACTGATGGGCACCTAGGTTGCTTCCAACACTTGGCTATTGTAAGTTGTGCTGCTATGAACATTGGGGTGCATAGGTTCTTTTGGATTGGTGTTTCAGGGTTCTTAGGATACAATCCTAGCAGTGGAATTGCTGGGTTAAAAGGCAGTTGCATTTTTAGTTTTCTTAGGAAATTCCATACTGTTTTCCACAGTGGTTGTACCAGTCTGCAATCCCACCAACACTGCACTAGGGTCCCATTTTCTCCGCAACCTCTCCAACACTTGTTTTTGTTGCTTTGTTTATGATGTCCATTTTCACAGGTGTGAAGTGGTATCTCACTGTGGTTTTAATTTGCATCTCTCTGATACCTAGCGATACTGAGCATTTTTTCATATGTCTCTAGACCCTTTGTATGTCCTTCTTGGAGAAGTGTCTGTTCAAGTCCTTTGCCTATTTTTTAATTGGGCTGCTTGTCTTCTTAGAGTGGAGTCGTGTGAGTTCTTCATATATTTTGGAGATAAAGCCCTTGTCTGAGGTATCATTGGCAAATATGTTAACCCATATGGTTGGTTCTCTTTTCATTTTAATGCTCTTTTCTTTAGCCATACAGAAGCTTTTTATTTTGATGAGATCCCATTTGTTTATTCTTTCCTTTATGTCCCTTGCTCTAGGGGACAGATCAGTGAAAATATTGCTGAGTGGAATATCTGAGATTTTCCTGCCTATGTTCTCCTCTAGGACTTTAATGGTGTCACGACTTACCTTTAAATCTTTTATCCACCTTGAATTTATTTTTGTGTATGGTATAAGTTGGTGATTGAGTTTCATTTTTTTGCATGTAGCTGTCTAGCTCTCCCATCACCATTTGTTGAAGAGGCTATTTTTATTCCATTTTATGCTACTGCACCCTTTGTTGAATATTAATTGACCATATAGACTTGGGTTTATTTCTGGGCTCTCTGTTCTGTTCCATTGGTCTACCTGTCTGTTCTTATGCCAGAACCAGTCTGTTTTGATTACAGTGGCCTTGTAATACAGTTTGATATCAGGTATTGTGATCCTTCTTACTTTGTTCTTTCTCAAAATTGCTGTAGCTATTCGGGATCATTTATGGTTCCATATAAATATTTGAAGTGTTTGTTCTATTTCTGTGAAATATGCCATTGGTACTTTAATAGATATTGTATTGACTCTAAATTTCTTTGGGCAGTATGGTCATTTTTATGATGTTAATTCTTTCAATCCATGACCATGTTATGTGCTTCCATTTCTTTGCCTCTTACATCATTTCTTTTTTAAGTGTTATGTAGTTTTTTGAATACCTCCTTGGTTAGGTTTATTCTAAGGTAATTTGTTTTTCTTATTGCTATATCAAATGTACTTTTTTCCTGATTTCTATTTTTGATGTTTTATTGTTGGTATACAAAAATGCCTTTGATTTCTGAATATTGATTTTGTATCCTGTGGTTTGCCAAATTCTTTTATTAGGTCAAGCAGTTTCTTGGTGGGGTCTGTTGGATTTTGTATGTACACTATCATGTCATCTGCAAATAATGACAGTTTTGTTTCCTCCTTTCCAATTTGAATCCCTTTTATTTCCTCTTCTTGCCTGAGGGCTGTGGCTAGGCCTTCCAATGTTGCTTTAAATTGAAGTGGTGAAAGTGAACAACGTTGTCTTGATCCTGGTGTTAGTGGAAAATCTCTAAGTTTTTGCCCATTGAGTATTGTCTAGGCTGCAGGTCTTTCATATACAGCCTTTATTATGTTGAGGAATGCTCTCTCTATTCCTACCTTGCTGAGTGTTTTTGTCATAAATGGATGCTCTACCTTATCAAATGCTTTTTCAGCATCTATTGATATGATCATGTGGTTTTTCTCTTTGCTTTTATTTATGTGATGTATTATGTTTATTGATTTAAGAATATTGTACCAAACTTGCATCCATGGTATGAGTCCCACTTGATCATAGTGTATGATCTTTTCAACATATTGCCGGATGCAGTTTGCCAATATTTTGTCGAGGATTTTAGTGTCTATGTTCATCAGATATATTGGCCTAAAGTTTTCTTTCTTTTTGTGTCTTTATCTGGTTTTGGGATAAGGATGATGCTGGCTTCATAGAAAAAGTTTGGGAGTCTTCTGTCTTGCATTTTTTTGGAATAGTCTGTGAAGGATAGGGGCAGCTCTTCCTTAAATGCTTGGTAGAATTCTCCTGTGAAACTGTCCAGTCCAGGACTTTTATGTGTTGGGAGATTTTTTTATTACTGCTTGAATTTCATAAGCTGTTCTGCTTCTTCTTCAATGGGTTTTGGATGATTAAATTTTTCTAGAAATTTGTCCATTTCACCTAGGTTTTCAAATTTCTTGGCATATAGTTTTTCATAGTAATTTCTTATAGTCCTTTGTATTTTTGTGGTATCAGTTGTAATCTCTCCTCTTTCATTTCTGATTGTGTTTATTTGGGTCCTCTCTCTTTTGTTCTTTATGATTCTGCTTGAAAGCTTGTCAATTTTATCTTTTCAAAGAACCAGGTCCTGGATTTATTGATACTTACAGTTGTGCTTTTAGCCTCCATGTTGTTTAATTCTGCTCTGATCTTGGTTATTTCCTTTCTTCTACTTGCTCTGGGCTGTCTTCGTTGTTGTTGTTCCAGTTCTTATAGTTGTAGGGTTAGTTTGGTTATTTGAAATGTTTCTTTTTCTTTAGGTAGGCCTGTATTACTATGAACTTCCCTCTCAGGACTGCTTCCAGTGTGTTCCATAAGTTTTGGATTGTTGTGAGTTGATTTTCATTTGTTTTCAGAAACTTTTTAGTTTCTTCCTTGATCTCATTCTTGACCCATTCATTGTTTAATAGCATGCTATTCAATCCCCAGGAGTTTGTGGTGGGGTTTTTTTTCCTTCAGGTTGGTTTCTAGTTTCAGTCCCTTGTGGTCAGAGAAAATGCTTGATTTGATTTCAGTTTTCTTGAATTTGTTGAGGCTTGTTCTGTGTCATATCATGTGGTCTATCTTTGAAGATGTTCCATGTGCATTTGAAAAGAATGTGTATTTTCTTCTATTTGATCCAGGACATTGTTCAATGCCACAATATCCTTGTTGATATTTTGTTAGGAAGATTTGTCTATCTTTGACAGTGGGGTGTTAAAATCCCCTACTATAATTGTGTTGTTGTCAATATCTTTCTTGAAGTCCTCCAAGATTTTCTTTATGTATTTGTGTGCTCCTAGGTTGGGTATATATATATATATATATATATATATATATATATATATATATATATATTTACAATGTTTACATCTTCTTGATGGATTCTTCCCTTGAGTATTATGAAGTGACCTTCTGGGTCTCTTTTTATGGCCCTTTGTTTAGAAGTCTAGTTGGTCTGATATGAGTATTCCTACCTCAGCTTTTATTTTCCCTGTCTGTTTGCTTGAAAAATTTGTTTCCATCCCTTCAGTTACAGTCTGTGAAGGTCTTTTGTTCTCAGGCGGGTCTCTTGTAGGCAGCATTTGTGTGGGTCATGCTTTCTTATCCATTCAGCTATTCTATGTCTTTTGATTGGAACATTTAATCCGTTTACATTCAAGGTTATCATGGATAGGTACTTATTCATTACCATTTTTTATAACTGTGTTTTTCTCTCTCTCATTCTTTTCCTTCCTTTTCTTAAAGCAGTTCCTAGCATCTCTTGCACAGCTGATTTGGTGGAGATGCATTCTTTTAGACTTCTTTTGTCTGGGAAGCTTCTTATTTGGCATTCCATCTTAATTGAGAGCCTTGCTGGATAAAGTAGCCTTGGTTGCAGGCCTCCAATTCTCATTACTTGGAATATTTCTTTCCATTCTCTTCTGGCTTGGAGCGTTTCCATTGAGAAGTAAGGTGCTAGCCTTATTGGGGCTCCCTTGTATGTTACTTCCTGTTTCTCCCTTGCTGTCTTCAAGATTTTCTCATTGTCTTAGAATTTTGCCATTTTAATTACAATATGTCTTGAAGTGGCGCTCTTTATGTTCCTCTTGATTCAGACTTTCTGTGTTTCCTGTATTTGTGTGACTTTTTCTCTCATCAAATTAGGGAAGTTTTCCATCATTACTTTTCAAACAAGTTTTCTATCCCTTGCTGTTCTTTTTCTCCTTGTAGTATCTCTATTATATGGATGGATATTATTCTGTTGCATGCTGCCTTGCAGCTCCCTTACCACCTCTTTATTCTTTGAGTCTCTTTTCCTTTTCTCGCTCCTTGTGGGAGTTTTTTCTACTTTGTCCTCCAATGTGCTGATTTGATCCTCTGCTTCATCCAGCCTGCTTGTAATTCCTTCCAATGTGTTTTTTATTTCTGAGATTTTATTGTTCATTTCTTTCTGGTTTTTGTTTATAGTTTCTATTTCCTTTTTCATGCTGATATAATTCTCACTCAGTTCCTTGTAGTTGTCTGTGAGTTCCTTGAGCACCTTTATAACCATTATTTTGAATTATATGTCTGATAGTTTGGTTACCTCCATTTTGTTTAGCTCTTTTAGTGGGAAGTCTTCCATTCCTTTTGATTGCATGTTCTTTTTTTGTCTCCCCATTTTAGATGACTCATTTTGTTTGTTCCGCACTTCCTGATGCTTTGCTGTGCTAGCTGTCTTTGTAGGGTTAACTTCTATGGTAGGAATTCGGCGGGGTTCAGTGGTATGGTCTTTTTGATCTCCTTGTCTGGACACTCTTGGTTTGCCCTTTCTTCTGTTTGTGTGGGCTCTCTTCTTTTACTTGGGTTTTTACCTTTTGGTGATTCCTTTATTGGTGGTTTTTCTCCTCTAAGAGGTACACTGATATTCATAGCTCCAACCTATTCTTGTATGTGATCAGTGGCAGGGAGCTGGCAAAATGGATTAAGACAGAGGGACACTATTTTATGTGATTTAAAGTACCAGCAGGTAGAGAAGAGATAGGAGATTCTTTGGATACGTATAGCATTAACTATGATATTTCACCCAACTAGCCACTTTTTATAAAAGGTGAAAGAGAAATAAGACTCTTGTTAGAGGGGAGGAGGATTGTGAGCTGAATCCAGAAAACAGGGCATTTATGCAAGGTTAGATAATGAGATACAGTGAGAGTAAAGGAGAGAAAGTAGGCATAGTGTGAGAGAGAATAGAGTTAACCACAATAATAGTTATGCTCAGGATTGAAATGAAGTGGGCTAAGGTCAGGGAGAGGTGCTGTGTAGTATTTACAATTGTATGGGTCAGCAATTATTTACAATACTATTGGAACAACAATAATATGACAAGAAATATATGATTTAGATAACCAGAATAGAAAGTACCCAATACCCTATGATCTCACCTTTAAAAGGAACCTAATCAACAAATAAACAAACAGGCATAATATAACCAAAGACACTGAAATTGAGAACAGGCTGACAGTCATCAGAGGGGTGAGGGGAGGGAATTTCAGGGGAAAGGGAGAAGGGTTTAGAGCAACAAGTATAAAACACACATGGACAAAAACTGGGGTGATGGAAATGGGAGGGAGGTGGGGAGGGTTGGGGTGGTAGGCTGGGATGGGAGTAAAAGACAGAAAACTGTACAAGAACAACAATTAAAATTAAAAAATAGAAAAAAGAGTTGTGTGTTATTGGAACATGGGTGAAGTGAAAGAAGGAAAATTAAAATACAATAAAGAGAGAATAAGGAAAACCAGTCAAACAATGCAAATAAACAGAGAAATAAAGCAAGGGAAACTCAACATGAGGAAGACAAATACAAGAATACTAATAAAATAAAAATGGTAAAAGTAATGAAAAGGTGATAGTGATAATACACATAAACAATAAAATGCCAGCTCTATGCATAGCAAAATGACATGTGTCTCAGTTTCTCAGTTTTTTGGAGTTAACCTTGTGCTCCCCCTTTCGAACTGTCTCTGTGTCCTTTGTAACTTCATGTCTTACTGTCTCACTTGGGGAAGAGAAAAAAAGGAAGAAAGAAAAGAGAGTGGATCCCAAAAGAAAAAAAAATAAGCCTTCTGCTGACTTTAAATTTGTTCAGTGATTTCTGCTGGTCTTCCTAGATGCCACAGGAAGAGGGGGCTGAGCTTTGCTTTTCTCTCTTCCTGTGGTTTTGGGAGGATGGGTTGCAACCCAGGTCTGGGTTGCAATTTCCTGGCCTCTGCCAGCCCAGGTCCTCTGTGAGCTGCCAGGCTCAAGTCAGTCACTCAGTCTCTGGACGTACAGTGGGAGTCAATCTCGGGCAAAGCCTGAGGCAAGCTGGGTACGCATGGTTCTGCTCAGCTATTCAGTCACTCCACGCACAGTGCAAGACAAGTGGGGTGCACAGTTCTGCTCAGCCTCTCAGTCTTGGGGTATGCAGTATGAGACAAGTGGGGCACGCAGTTTCACTTACTCAGTCACTGGCCAGGCTCAGCTGAAATCACCTTCAGGGCTCACCAGCTGCTGCTGAGAGTTCCTTACAAAGCAGCTGCCCGCTGTTCTTAATGAGCGCCCGGTTTTTCACACAGCCCAACTTTCCAGCCAGTCCAGAGACTATCTGAGTCAGGGTCCAACATGGCCCAACTCTTCCTTTCTTTGTGTGTCGCCCAGCACCTCAGTATCTCTGGTGCCGGCGTCCCCAGTCCCAGTGGATGTGTACTGCCTCTGTGTGTTTCTCACTTCAACTCTATCCCCCGCCAGCCCAGTGACTTCCAGCATCCCAGTCCCTTCTGGTTCTGGCTGCCCTCTCTGCTCTGGTAGGGGAGGGAGCTGGTGTTCTAATTCTCCTCCCTGTATCCTGTAGCAGGCGCTGGGCCAGGGGCCACAGCAGCCCTGGTTCCCACACAGATCCCAGGGACCTTACTGTCTCAGCGCAATCTCTTCACCATCTGTTTGTCAATGTCCTCTGCAATTTTTTGCCTCCAAACTTCATATAGGCTGGGATTCCATTGACCATTCACTGTGTTCCTCAGAAGATTAGCCAGGTATTCCAGGTGGGCACAGGGAGAACTGGGCTCCACTCCTACCTACCTCACTGCCATCTTCTTACCCCAGTGATGAATTCTTCTATACCACAAATAGTTGCCTTTTAATTTCTCTTGCACATTAACATTTTAAAGTAAAATGTTATCTTAAATTGGAGGATATGTTCTTCATGAAAATAATACCATTTATATAGCTCTATAAATTTTGAAGCACTTTCATCCTAATAAAACCCTGTGAGCTTGGTAGAATCCATAATAATTACTTCTTCTTGATGAGAGAGGTTAAATGATTTGCCCAAAGTTAAACGGCTAGAGTGTATGGCAGAGTGTGGGTCAGAGGCTAGATTTTTCCAACTGTAGCCCTCACTATTCCAGTGTTATTTCCATTGTAACATGTTCTCTCCTCAAAACGAAGCTATTGTTAAGATAACCACTAATAAATTAGCATTTATTAAAATAAATGCTACTAAATAGGTTATTTATGCGGAAAAATGCTTATTTAACTTCTTAGGTTGTATAGTGTTTTTACTATCATTTTCATTATTACAGATGTCCCCCATTCCCTGCCCCTTTGCTCATGTTTGCCCAGCCCCCACCCTCTTCCTCTTACCATCTCCACACTATTGTCCTGTCCATGAGCTATGCATATATGTTCTTTGTATGCAGTATGTTTTGTTTTGTGTGTTATATTTGTATAGCTTATCTTCATGTCTTTCTGATGATTTGAGAATAGATTCATTAAGCAAGCATTTATTGAACTCCAACTTTGGAAGCGTGATTATGGCCAATAGAGAAGACATGGTTGTTGTCTTGGGTTCATAAAACAGTTGTGTGTGTTCAGTTATATGTGTAACAATAAGAAAAGGATTACATAACAATATTTAAAATTGTACACTTTTATAAAGTATACAATAAGTGATATGGAACTGTGGCATGAGGCTTAATTTTATTATGAATTAGGTTACTTAGAAAAAGCTTTCTGTAAAGTTAGGTATTTCCTTATCCTTGAGGTAAACAATCAGTGTAGGATCAAGTTTTGATTTGGAAGGAGGGGCAGTTCTAGGATTTCAGAAGAGAAGTCTCATGGATACAGAATTGAGAATGACATTGCATGTTAAGGGAAGATATTAACTAACGTTTGCTCCGTGTTTTCTTAAACACACTTAGAGGCTGAGAGGAGGGAACTGGTGGGAGAGTTCAGTGTTAGAATGCAAGAGAAGGAGGAGGGCCTTCATTTGAGGATGGCTAAGCAAGGTCAGGATGAGGAGGTGTTAGCAATGGAAGAGAGGAGTAACCTGACTTTTGCTAAGGTGAAGGTAAATATAGATGTCTGGGGGTACTACTGTCTTAAGTTTATATCTTAAAACAGTGAGGCAGTGTCATCAAGCTTGAAGAGCATAGGAAAGGTATTCAGTAGTGCAAAATGCTTTAGGAATCAGCATGGAGAATAATTCACAGTTTAGAATTAAGACTGTGTGGAATGTAACAAGTCTGACAAATCTGTAGGTTGTTCATATTATCTACAAGATAGATAGGAACATAGGAACTCTCATTTAGTAGTTTGCAAAATTAAGCCATCAAGTTAGCTTTATGGAATTTCAAATTTGTTGCAGAAGCCTCTGGACTTTCAGATAAGTGCCAAGCCCATCTTTGTGTGTTTGCATCCAACTGTGATGAGCCTATGTTTGTCAAGTTGGTGGAGGCCCTTTGTGCTGAACACCAAATCAACCTAATTAAGGTTGATGGCAATAAGAAACTATGGGAATGGGTAGGCCTCTGCAAGATCAACAGATAGAGAAAACCCCATAACATGGTTGGTTGCAGTTGTGTGGTGGTTAAGGACTATGGCAAAGAGTGTCAGGCAAAGGATGTCATCAAGGAGTACTTCAAATGCAAGAAATGAACAAATAAACTTGGCTTTTATTTCTCAAAAAAAAAAAAAGACTTTGGTATGCAGCTGAATTAATTGCTTTTGGAATAGATGAACTTATGTTTTCTGAAAAAAATTATATATATATACATATATATATATATATATATACACACACACATACACACACACACACACACACATATATATGCATTACATGCCAAAGAACCTAAGTAATTGATTGGGATATTTCAGAATTGGAGTTATAAGGACATTTTGTGCAAAGTTTAAAATTTTTATTTAGATTATTTGTAATATAAACTGAATGATTTTCACATTTGTCATCAGAAGCATAAAGATGGGCAAAATCCAGAACCTTGTAGACAATGTAAGAGATAATGTTTGGGGCACTTTTCACAAATACAATTCAGAACTTACAGCATATCGATTTCCTGGGAGGTAGTATTTGTTTAAGTTTCAAGGCACACAGTGAAACTTTGCAGAAGGGCATATACTTCTCCAAGGCCATCCCAGTAGCCCATTCTAAGTGATGCTTAAACTGTGTGATGATCAGGCTTATTCTGCAGAGGCTGTTTATCATCATGACCTAGAAGAGGAGATCTTTTAGTTTTCTCTTTTTCTCTACACATTGGGTATGTTTGGATACTTCTTGAAACATTGTAATAGACTCAATTAATTCTTGAAAAATTTCAGAAAGTTTTGTCTGCTTCCCTTTTATAGAAGAAAATACATTCCAAGGAACCATTTTAGGTAATTAAAGAAAGCTCTACAAGACAATTTTACATTAGATGAGTTTACTCAGTCTGCTAAAGGTCAGTCTTTATCTTTTAATCTTTTTTTTTCGCTATTTTATTTTATTTTAATTTTCATCCGTGTATTTATTTTTTTTTAATCAGTATTTTTTAATTGTTGATATTGTGGGGAGGGCTGGGGTGGTAGGCTGGGGCGGGGTAAAAGACAGAAAACTGTACAATATCTTTTAATCTTTATATTTCTCCTGTTTTAAATAAAATATAAAGTGATAACATTTCACTTACAGAATACCAGTCAATGGACTGTAATGGATAATTAAACAATGGATATTTTCTAATGTATTTTTGATGTTGAATTTTTTAAAGAAAAGTTTTTTTTTTCTTAAATAGGGAAGCAAGTTCTTTCCTGTTCACAGAAATTGTTAATTCTGTGTACTCTTTTATAATTTGTGACAAAGATTGTTGTCACTTTAATTACTTCAGTCTGTTTCAGTAGAATATTATGTATAACGTTAAGGATTCAGTGATGAGAGAGAAATAAGGTAACTGTGACATAAATTTTTATTTTAATTTTATGGAGACCAACTAATTCTGGAACATTTGTGAATTTGGGTTTCACTAAAAAATGGCTTCGTTCAATGATTATGCACTTAAGAGACTACAATGTGCAGCTTAGAAATTTTCCCCTCTTAAAAAAGTAATTACAATATGAAAATCCTTAATACTTTGAGCTAATTGGTCGGGGATGTCTGTGTCAGCAGGAAATCAATTACTTTTGAAGATATTTCTAAAATAAAGTAGTAAATTGAACATAGATAATTGTCTCCTTAAACTAGTTTAATAAGTTTGTAAGAATGAATTTGTGTCATATCTATTTTATGTATATGTACAAGGTTGTAAAACAGCTGCCTTTAAGGAATTTATTATTTCATAATGATATAAAATAAGTGCTGACTATTATTATAGGCTAAATAGGTGGTTCACAATCAGGGAAGACTTGCCCCTAAGGGATGATACTTGGTATTATCTGGAGACACTTTTGATTGCTACAGCTTGGGGTTGCTCCTGATTCTAGTGGGTAGAGGCCAGGGATGATGCTAAGCTTCCTACACTGCACAGGACTGCCACATACCACAAAGATTTTTCTGGTCCAACATATCAATGATGCCAAGACTGAGAAACGCTGTGCTACATACAGTAAGGTAAATGTCATAAGTCAAAACAAAATGCAATGCAAGTTCAAGGAGGAAGAGATGATGTCTGATTGTATTGGTAGAACAGCAGAGAGGGCTTTATAAAAGGAGACGGAAGATGGGCCTTGAAGGAGAATCAGATTTTATAGTTACTCTTAAAGGGAGAAAACTAAATGAATATTGACATTCTATAGTCTCTTCAAACTCAAAATACCAAACAAAACAAAACAACTCTTGTTATTGAGCCTAGGCTCCCTGGTCATCCAAACCAGAAACTTGGGAATGATTCTGGGCTCTTCCCCTTTATTTACTCTTGACATCTAGTTCTAGGATCTAAGGCCTGTGAGTCATAGCTCTTTGAATAACTTTTGGATCTGTATCCTTCCTGACTATTCTCACTTTCTCTCACCTTTAACTGGACCCATCAACAGTTACCCTGTATGATCTCTTGGCTTTACTCTTGCTTCAAGTCTAGTCAGTCCTTCACTGTAGTCAGAGTACTCTTTCTGATATGCAAATCTGATTGTCACTTGTATAGCTACTAAAACACCTGCAGTCAGTAAGCCAGCTTCTTAACATTACACTGCTTATTCCTTGTTTTCAACATTTAAAAAATGTGAAAACAAGCTAATACATATTCTTATGTTGTACATAACTGGTAATTTTTATTTTACTTTTTAATTTTATTTTTCAATTACAATTTCCATTTAATATTATTTTGTATTAGTTTCAGGTGTACAACATCGTGGTTAGATAATCTTATACTTTACAAAGTGATCCCCCTGATATTTCCAGTACCAATCTGGCACCATATATAGTTATTTCAGTGTTATTGACTACATTTCCTATGCTCTACTTTACATCCCCATGACTGTTTTGTAACTACCAATCTATACTTCTCAATCCCTTCATCTTTTTTCACCCAGTCCCCCAAGTCCCCTCTCCTCTGGCAGCCATTGGTCTATTTTATTTTTATTCGTTCACTTATTTTCTTTAGATTCATATATAAATGAAATCGCATGGTATTTGTCTTTCTTGACTGACTTTTTCACTTAGTGTAATACAGTCTAGGTCCATACCTGCTGTTGCAAATGGTAAGACTGCATTCAATCTTTTTCTTATTAAATGTGATGTTAGCTTTGGTTTTTTCATAGATGCCTTTTATCAAGTTGAATAAATTCCCTTTTATTCCCTATTTTTAATGTTTTTGATCATAAAGGGGTGTTTGATTTTCTCAAATGCTTCTTTTGTGTCTATTGAGATAGTGTATGGGTTTTGTTCTTTATTACATGAATACATTATAATTATATTGATTTTTTTTAATCTTTACCTGAGTATTTGTCTATGGATTTCAGAGAGAGAGAGAGAGAGAGAGAGAGAGAGAGAGAGAGAGAGAGAGGAGAGAGAGAAACATCAGTTGGTTGTCTCCTTGAACATGCTTCCACTGGGGACCAAACCCACAACCTAAGTTATGTGCCCTGACTGGGGATCAAACCCTCAGCCTTTTCATGTATGAGACAAGGCTCCAACCACCTAGCCAGGGCTTACATCAGTTGATTTTTGTATATTATAACCATATTGCATTCCTTGCCTACATGCTCTTCAGGTTTAGTTGCATACTGCCCCAAACTCTACATTCCAGCCTACCAAACTACATGCTGTTCCATGTCTCCATGCTATAAATTTTTTTGTATCCCACATCAATCCTTTCTTTATTTTTCCCTTTCCTGTCATCCTCCATATATAGTGATTATTCTATACCTCCATCAGAACAGATGTGATCCTTTGTTGCAATTAATATGGTCCCTATATTGTAGCATTCACCATCAATTTAATAATTTCTCCTGGAAAAAAATAAACACTACAACAATAAGCACATACATGGACTTCAGAAATGTTAACATTAGAAGAAAATCTTCATTATAAAATCAAAGAACTATGGTATTTACTTACATTTCTCTTCTTACTGATTTTGAAGTTCTTTGAATGTAGTTATTTTGTTGCTACTCCAACAGTTAGTGCAGGGTATGGTATATAGTAGGTGTTTAACAAATTTGTTAAGTTAAGCCTGGGTGTCTTTTCAGGTTCCTGCAGAGTTTGTGTCTTTTCTTCTGTGTTTCCCACAACTCATGTATGTGCCCTGTTCTCCAGTCAAATTGGATTCTTCATTGTCTCCCTGACTTTTGTTTTTACTGCTTTGTTATATTATTTTAAAAATGGAAAACTATTAGAAACAAAAAAGAGAAAGGATAATAGATTATTATTGCTTTATAAGGAGAGATACGGTTATTAAACTTTAACTGTTGCAAATTAGCTTTGTTTTTTATTATTGTCATATTACATCATTGGATATGTTTTTATTTTAGAATAGTTGGCTGTTTTTAGATAATTAGGTTAACTAAATAAAATAGATTTTAAGTAATGTTTATGATATTTAATGTTTGGCATTGAAAATATGAAATTATAAAATGCTTTGAGTGGTGTAGCTCAGTGGATTGAGCGCGGGCCTGCGAACCAGAGGATCGCGGTTCGATTCCCAGTCAGGGCACATGCCTGGGTTGCGGGCCAGTTCCCAGCAGGGGACACACGAGAGGCAACCATACATTGATATTTCTCTCCCTCTCCTTCTCTCCTACCCTTCCCCTCTAAAAAGATAAATAAATAATAAAAAAAGAACATCTTATTTAAAAAAAAATGCTTTGAGGAGAAATATGTTGTTTTAAACATCCTATCTTTAAGCATCATATTTATAGATGAAGTTTAGGAAAAATTGGGAGATAAATGCACATTTCGTGCTTAGGTTTAGCAGTTTTCCAAGTAGTGTATCTGTGAATTGTTTAAAATTCTGTTTTTGCATGTTTTGGTATAATTTTATCTTCTAAATTTATATGTTGTCTTCCGTTTGCCATTGGCCAAGATAAGGTCATGAATCTGCTGCCTTTGAGCTACAAAGTTTCTCATCTTCAGTAGGATCAGAGCTTAAAGGCCCTCACAAACAACTGCTCTGTATGTTCACTGCTTCCTGTTTTGTAGAAAGCCTCATCACCTCGTGACTGATTTTTCTCAATATCTGTCTATGGGATGTTGTTGCCTTAAAAGTTTTCCGATTATAATCTATTGTATACTCTTTTTTGAAAATTTTCTTTTAGCATTTTTGTTATGCCACTGTTCCATTGAAGAAAAATATCTTACGTCATCATTTTTAGGGACTGTCTAATAGTCTCTTGTATGGATGTGCCATGTTTAATTTAACCATTCTTCTATTGTGAGATGCTTAATATGGGCATATAGCCAAGTGCAGTTGCACTTAATATATTTCCTCTATTGTAACATTCACCAATTTAATAACTTTTCTGGAAAAAATAAACACTACCATAATAGCTTTACACTGCTTTCCTCAAGAGCAATTTAAACATGAGGGCAGGTAATGCATTCTATAAAAAAAATTCCAGCCCTGGCTGGTGTAGCTCAGTGGATTGAGTGCGGGCCTGTGAACCAAAGAGTTGCTGGTTCAATTCCCTGTCAGGGCACATGCCTGGGTTGCGGGCCAGGTCTTCAGTAGGAGGCATGGGAGAGGCAACCACACATTGATGTTTCTCTCCCTCACTTTCTCCTTCCCTTCCCCTCTCTCTAAAAATAAATAAATAAAGTCTTTTAAAAAGAAAATTCCATATAGTGTTTGGTTCAATGCTGTGCCTCTCTGCAACTGTTCATACTAAATGCTTGTCAAATTTCTAAACTTAAAAGTATGGGAAAGAGCATGGCAATTTTGTATGTGACTTCTTCCTCTATGTGTGTAACAAACTAGTGGAATGGCTCTTGCATGGTACCTTTGTGATCTTGCACATATCCACGAAGTCCACAGAAGCAAGGCTCAACCACAATCAGATTCAAATCTTGGGGGAAGGGTCTGTGATCCTCTGAGGTACATGGCAAGATAGACAGATGGCATAAGGTTATTTCTTAATTGTTCTCGTATCTTGTGGGAGTCTTCCCCAAGACAAGTTTGTCTCCTCCCCTCATTCTGTCAAGGCATGGGACATTCTTTGTCCAGCTGTAAGTATAAAATTGCAAAGCTGCAATCAGAGCTGATTGTGCAGTAACAGAGCAACCAACTGTGCATGTTGTCTGTCACTTGGTCCCTCTCTCCGGTTTTGTTTTATTTTGTGGGACTGGGGGCATGGGGAACCGACACCATACTGATCATGTCTTCTCTCTGTGTTACTAATAAACTGAATCCATTTGGTCTTACTGTGCTTACCTACCATTGTGCTGCTGTTTAGGGGTCACTTGACCACTTAACATAAACTAATGGGATTTTCTTTGGCATGGTTTGTAGAATTTGTCATTACTTTGTAATTAGTCAGTTTACTTTGACTTGCTTTTAATTTCAGCCTCCAATATTTGTGTTTTGTTAAATAGCTCCAGTAAGGATGATCCTTCCTGTGTAAATACAGTATTTTCATTAAGGAGCTCAGTACAGTATACTGGCTGTAAAATTTGTCTTAACCTGGAGTCGTCAAAGATGAAGCACTTTATTTTATTTTATTGTATTCTATTTTTTTCAGATTAGAGTTCGGCTTTTATTTTCGTATCCTTTTTCAATTTTTATTTTAATTGTTGATCTTGTACAGTTTTCTGTCTTTTATTCTCACCCGAACCCACCACCTCAGCCCTCCCCTCCTCCCTCCCATTTCCACCCCCCCATAGTTTTTGTCCATGTGTCCTTTATACTTGTTCCTGTAATTCCTTCCCCTTTTCCCCTGAAATTCCTCCCCTCTCCCCTCTGGTCACTGTCAGGCTGTTCTCAATTTCCGTGTCTTTGGTTATATTATGCTTGTTTGTTTGTTTTGTTGATTAGCTTCTTGTTAAAGGTGAGATCATATGGTATTTGTCTTTCACTGCCTGGCTTATTTCGCTTAGCATGATGCTCTCAAGTTCCATCCATGCTGTTGCAAAGGGTATGAGCTCCTTTCTTTCTGCTGCATAGAATTCCATTGTGTAAATGTACCACGATTTTTTGATCCATTCATTTACTGATGGGCATCTAGGTTGCTTCCAACACTTGGCTATTGTAAATTGTGCTGCTATAAACATAGGGGTGCATAGGTTCTTTTGGATTGGTGTTTCAGGGTTCTTAGGATATAGTCCTAGCAGTGGAATTGCTGGGTCAAAAGGCATATCCATTTTTAGATTTTTTAGAAAATTTCATACTGTTTTCCATAGTGGTTGTACCAGTCTGCACTGCCACCAGCAGTGCACTAGTGTCCCCTTTTCTCCACAACCTCTCCAACACTTGTTTTTGTTGCTTTGTTTATGAGGGCCATTCTGACTGGCGTCAAGTGGTATCTCATTGTGGTTTTAATTTGCATCTCTCTGATAGCTAGTGATATCGAGCATCTTTTCATATATGTCTCTGGATCCTCTGTATGTCCTCCTTAGAGAAGTGTCTGCCCAAGTCCTTTGCCCATTTTTTAATTGGGTTGCTTGTCTTCTTAGAGTGGAGTCGTGTAAGTTCTTTGTATATTTTGGAGATTAAACCCTTGTCTGAGGTATCATTGTCAAATATGTTTTCCAACACAGTTGGTTCTCTTTTTATTTTAATACTGTTTTTCTTAGCCATGCAGAAGCTTTTTATTTTGATGAGATCCCATTTGTTTATTCTTTCCTTTATGTCCCTTGCTCTAGGGGACAGATCAGTGAAAATATTGCTAAGTGGAATATCTGAGATTTTCCTGCCTATGTTATCCTCTAGGACTTTAATGGTGTTACGACTTATGTTTAAATTTTTTATCCACCTTGAATTTATTTTTGTGTATGGTGTAAGTTGGTGCTCAAGTTTCATTTTCTTGCAAGAAGCTGTCCAGTTCTCCCAACACCACTTGTTGAAGAGGCTATTTTTACTCCATGTTATGTTGCTGCCCACTTTGTTGAATATTAATTGACTGTAGAGACTAGGGTTTATTTCTGGGCTCTCTGTTCTATTCCACTGGTCCACGTGCCTGTTTTTATGACAGTACCAGGCTGTTTTGATTACAGTGTCCTTGTAATACATTTTGGTATCAGGTATTGTGATCCCTCCTGCTTCGCTCTTCTTTCTCAAGATTGCTGCTGCTATTCTGGGTTGTTTATTGTTCCATATAAATTTTTGAAGTGTTTGTTCTTTATCTATGAAATATGCCATTGGTACTTTAATAGGTATTGCATTGAATCTGTAGATTGCTTTGGGAAGTATGGACATTTTGATGATGTTAATTCTTCCGATCCATGAACACAGTATGTGTTTCCATTTATGTGTGTCTTCCTTGATTTCTTTCTTCAGTGTTGTGTAGTTTTCTGCATACAGGTCTTTTACCTCCTTGGTTACGTTTATTCCTAGGTACTTTATTTTTCTTTTTGCAATATCAAATGGGATTTTTTTCTTGATTTCTGCTTCTGTTGTTTCATTTTCGGTATACAAAAATGCCTTTGATTTCTGGATATTGACTTTGTATCCGGCTGTTTGGCCAAATTCATTTATTAGGTCGAGCAGCTTTTTGGCTAAGAGTATAGGATATTCTACGTATACTATCAGGTCATCTGCAAACAATGATAGTTTTGTTTCCTCCTTTCCAAGTTGGATGCCTTTTACTTTCTTTTCTTGTTTAATCGCTGTAGCTAATACTTCCAATACTATATTGAATAGAAGTGGTGAAAGTGGACAGCCTTGTCTTGTTCCTGATTTTAGTGGAAAAGAATTTAGTTTTTGCCCATTGAGTATGATGTTGGCTGTAGCTTTCTCATATATAGCCTTTATTATGTTGAGGAATGCTCCCTCTATTCCCACTTTGCTGAGTGTTTTTATCATAAATGGGTGCTGTACCTTATCAAATGCTTTTTCCGCATCTATTGATATGATCATGTGATTTTTGTCTTTGCTTTTGTTTATGCGATGAATTACATTTACTGATTTGCGAATGTTGAACCATCCTTGCATCCCTGGGATGAATCCCACTGGGTTATGGTGTATGATCTTTTTAATATATTGCTGGATGTGGTTTGCCAATATTTTGCTGAGGATTTTAGCATCTATATTCATCGGCGATATTGGCCTGAAGTTCTCCTTCTTTGTTGTGTCTTTATCTGCTTTTGGGAATAGGATGATGCTGGCTTCATAAAAAGAGTTTGGGAGTCTTCCATCATTTTGGAATTTTTTGAATAGTCTGTGGAGAATAGGGATTAGCTCTTCCTTAAATAGTTTGTAGAATTTTCCTGTGAGGCCATCTGGTGCAGGACTTTTGTGTGTCAGGAGTGTATTGATTACTGATTCAATTTCACCAGCTGTTATTGTTCTGTTCAGGCTTTCTGTTTCTTCTTCATTGAGGTTTGGAAAGTTATATTTTTCTAGAAACCTGTCCATTTCACCTAGGTTTTCAAATTTCTTGGCATACAGTTCTTCATAGTAATTTCTTACAATCCTTTGTATTTCTGCGGTGTCAGTTGTAATATCTCCTCTTTCGTTTCTGATTGTGTTTATTTGAGTCCTCTCTCTTTTTTTCTTGATGAGCCTGCTTAAAGGCTTGTCAATTTTGTTGATCTTTTCAAAGAACCAACTCCTGGATTCATTGATGTTTAGGATTGTGCTCTTAGTCTCTATGTCATTTAATTCTGCTCTGATCTTGGTTATTTCTTTCATTCTTCTTGCTCTGGGCTGTCTTTGTTGTTGTTCCTCGAGTTCTTGTAGGCGAAGGGTTAGGTTGTTTGTTTGAGATGTTTCTGTATTTTTTAGGTAGACCTGTATCGCTATAAGCTTCCCTCTGAGGACTGCCTTTGCTGTGTCCCATAAGTTTTGGGTCAATGTGAGTTCATTATTGTTTGTTTCCAGAAACTTTTTTATTTCCTCCCTAATTTCATTCTTGACCCATTCATTGTTTAATAGCATGCTATTCAATCTCCATGATTTTGAGTTTTTTTGGATTTTCCCCTTGGTGTTGGTTTCTAGTTTCAGTCCCTTGTGGTCAGAGAAAATGCTTGGTATGATTTCAGTTTTCTTGAATTGGTTGAGGCTTGATTTGTGTCCTGTCATGTGGTTTATCTTTGAAAATGTTCCATGTGTATTTGAAAAGAAAGCGCATTTAGTTTCTTTGGGATGAAGGGCTCTCTCTATATATATCAGTTAAGTCCATTTTCTCTAGAGTGTTGTTCTATGCCACAGTATCATTGTTGATATTTTGTTTGGAAGATCTGTCCATTTTTTACAGCACGGTGTTAAAATCGCCTACTATAATTGTGTTGCTGTCAATATCTTTCTTGAAGTCCTCTCAGATTTTCTTGATGTATTTAGGTGCTCCTCCATTGGGTGCATATATATTTACAATATTTATGTCTTCTTGGTGGATTCTTCCCTTGAGTATTATGAAGTGACCTTCTGGGTCTCTCTTTATGGCCCTTCTTTTGAAGTCTATTATGTCTGATATGAGTATTGCTACCCCAGCTTTTTTTTTCCTGACCATTTGCTTGGAAAATTTGTTTCCAGCCCTTCGCTTTGAGCCTGTGTATATCTTTTGCCCTGAGGTGGGTTTCTTGTAGGCAGCATATGTGTGGGTCATGCCTTATTATCCATTCAGCTATTCTATGTTTTTGATTGGAGCTCTTCATCCATTTACATTTAAGGTTATTATTGATAGGTATTTATTCATTTCCATTTTCGTACCTGTGTTCCTCTCTCTCTTTCTTTCTCTGTCTTTTCATTTATTCCCTTAAAGAAGTCCCTTTAGTATCTCTTGCAGAATTGGTTTGGTAGAGGTGTATTCTTTTAGACTTCTTTTGTCTGGGAAACTCCTTATTTGTCCTTCTATCTTGATTGAAAGCCTTGCTGGGTAAAGTAGTCTGGGTTGCAGGCCTTTGGTTCTCATTGCTTGGAATATTTCTTGCCATTCTCTTCTGACTTGGAGCGTTACCATTGAAAAGTCAGCTGCTAACCTTATTGGGGTTCCCTTGTAGATTACTTCCTTTTTTTCCCTTGCTGCCTTTAAGATTCTCTCTTTGTCTTGGAATTTTGCCATTTTAATGATGATGTGTCTTGACGTGGGCCTGTTTGTGTTCCTTTTGATTGGGACTCTCTGTGTTTCCTGGATTTGTGTGGCTTTCTCTCTCACAAAATTAGGGAAGTTTTCCGTCATTATTTTTTCAAACAGGTTTTCTACCCTTGTTCTTGTTCTTCTCCTTAGGTATCCCTATTATACACATATTATTCCATTTCATATTGTCTTGCATTTCTCTTAAACCCTCTTCATTCTTTCTGAGCCTCTTTTCCTTATCTTGCTCATTCTGGGTATTTTTGTCTATTTTGTCCTTCACCTAGCTGATGCAATCTTCTGCTTCATCGAATCTGCTTTTTATTCCTTCAACTGTGTTCTTCAGTTCAGAGATTGTGTTCTTCATTTCCTCTTGGCCCTTGTTGATAGTTTCTATTTCCTTTTTCATGTTGCTATAGTTTGCAGTGGGTTCATCATAACTTCCCTGTAGTTTCTTGAGAGCTCATGGAGCTTCTTGACAACTATTGCTTTGAACTCTGTATCTGATAGTTGAGTTGCCTCAGTTTCATTTAGCATTCTTTCTAGAGCTTCCTCCTTTCCTTTCATTTGGGGATTGGTCCTTTGTCTTCCCATTGTTTGTAAGACTCTTGTTGTTAGCCTCAACTTCTTAAATTGATCTCTTCTGGCTCCCTGGGTTTGTGGTGTGACCTTCTGTGGTAGAATATCTGTGAGATTCAGTGGTGGATTCTCCTTTGGATATCCTGTTGTTCATAGCTTCCACTGTCTCATCAGCTGGGATACCCTCTTTTTGGGGCCAACTCTGTTTTTTTTTTCACAGTTCTAGGCTTTTTTGTTTGTTTGTTTTGTCTCACTCGTGGGTATTTAAAAAGAGAAGGGAGGGATGAAAAAAAGAAAGAAGAAAAAAGAGGAAGGTACAAGAGATAAGATTGGAAAGAAAGGAAGAGGGAATCCGACAAAGAATTAAAGGGAGGCAAAAGGAGTTGGGGAGTAAAGAAGAAGATAAAAATAATGAAGAAGGAATAATTAAAAACACATATAAATAGACAGGCACACAAACAAAAAAACCGCAAACAAACTAGCAAAACAAACAAAAACACACACACACACACACATATATATACAAATACAAACAGCCAAAAAAAAGGAACAAACAAAGCAAAACAAAAAACCCAAAAACCCTCTTGTTGTTTTCAAACTTGCCAAGCTCGTTTTTCTGGTCTTGCTGGCTGCAATGGCCGAGGGGTGATCTTATTGCTTTTCTCTGTGTTCAAAACTCAGTCCTCATTGTGCTATGTATCCCAGCGTTAGTGGGCGTCTCTCCCCACAGGGTTTCCAGTGTGTGTTCTGAGCCTCCTGGTGTGTGCTCACTTCCCCGAGTTTATGGGTGTGTGCTAGGTTCTTCAGTCGTGCGCAACCACCTGCCTTTGCCCCAGTGAGGCTTTCTGTGGTTGGGCGCAGTTGCCTGCCTTTGCCCCTGTGCGTCTTTCTGTGATCAGGCGCAGCCGCCTGCCTTCGCCCTTACACGGCTTTCTGTGGTGGGTCGGGGCCTATGCTCTAGCAGCTATCTTGCACCTGCATGTATGGTCCTGAGCTGTCCGAGTTCAAGCACCCGCCCGTGCACTGGCAACTTTGGCTCCACAGCTGTCTCCAGTGGCGAGCGCCTATGTTTTCACGAGTGTCCACTATCCTGTGACCGTGTGCGGTCCTATGTGTGTGCCTATTTTCATGCAGCTGTCTCACTTCACACGAGCCTCTGTCTGTGGTTGGGGCGACTGATCTTTCGCAGTTGCCCGGTGACCATGAAAACTCAGTTCAAAGTCACGCAGTGACCTGGCGTGGGGCAACCACTTTCACTCGGCCGCAGTCGCGGTGGCCTCTGAGATCTCGCAGCTGGTTCAGTGGCTGACCCAGCTCCCTCCCCAGAGCCCTGGGGCAGGCTTGGCGGAGCGCCGGGCCGGGGCCTCAGCCGCCCAGCTCTCAGCGCTGATCCCAGGGCTCCTATTGTTCTGATAGAGCTCTCCTTACCGCTGGTTTTTCAATGTCCGCTACAATTTCGAACCTCTTATTCTCAAATATGCTGTGTTACTGTTCCTTGTCTGCTCTGTTCTTCCGTAGATTGGCCAGGTTTTTCTCCCATGTGTAGGGGGGAAATGGGGTCTGCTCCCTCCTACCACGCCGCCATCTTCCCTCTCTAAAGCACTTAATTTTATTTAGCATGATAGCTTGCAGTTGATTTCCTTCCTTCCTTCCTTCCTTTTTTTCTCTCTTCAAGGACTACTTTTGTTTTGGAATCTAAAGCCTGCTAGAGTTATTCTGGGGAGTCAGTTTGATGAAAAGTAGTCTTGTATTATGTTAGACTTTACTTTTTCATGCAGTAGAACAGTGTTTTAATTAAAGCAAATAAAAAGTGTACTGTATAAATAGTTCCATTTGATTTTCAGTGGCTAGTTGATCTTGACCTAGGCAAAAGAACATCAATATCTGATTACTTATGTATAAATGCATATGTCTTGGAGATGGTCAAGATGACATATTTTGCCATTGCTTACTTTCATTAATCAGACTATAACAATTCAGATTTTATTGTTTTTTGCTTTAAAAATAATATACATAAAAGCATTATTTTGACATTAAAATTGCATACTTTCATAGTAATTTCCATTTTAAAAATTATGACATGGTAGAATGTCAATATAACAGGACTCAACATAGTGATGTTCAGTAGCAGAACAAATTGCAACCCATAAAAATTAAATGATTATATATAATACCAACTTATAATTAACTTGTAATTGTCTGCATATATCATTCTTGTGAATGGAATGTATATGGTTAGAATTCAATGTACCTTTTGAAACAAAATATTTTTAAAATAGTGTAATATTGTGTTTTTCTTATAACAGAAGCAATGCCTACTGATTGTAGAAAATTTAGAAAATAAAAGCGTATAAAAATATAGAAACTATTGGTCATTCTACCAACCTTGAATATATATTAACTTTTTGGTATATTTCCTTCATACCTACACACTCATCAATACTTGTGGGTCTTTATATGTGTATGTATAAGTGTATAAAATGTACATTTTTAAAGGAAATAGTTGGTTCATATTGTTTATATAGTTTTATACTTTCTAGTGTAATTTTTTGTTTTATGAATTTATTTGGATGACATTGGTTAATAAAACCATATAGGTTTCAAGTGTATAGTTTGACATTTTAAATGTTCCAGTTATTACCCTGTGAGCATTCTTACTTCCATATTAAGGAATTAAGTCTATAATATCATTTTTTAAGTTAAGTTTTTAAAAAGATTTTATTTATTTACTTTTAGAGAGGGGAAGGGAGAGGAAACATTGATGTCTCAGAGATATAGCTATTGGTTGTCTCTCACATGCCCCCTACCGGGGACCTGGCCCACAACCCAGGCATGTACCCTGACTGGGAATCAGACCAGCAACCTTTTGGTTTGCAGGCCAACACTCAAGCCACTGAACCACACCAGCCATGATAGCTCTTATCATGTCATTTTTAAAGGCTGAAAGATACTCCATTTAAAGGATATACCATATTTTCCTTAGCCTTTACTTATTACCTATTATTGGACATTTAAGTTGTTTCTAATTTTTTATTATTTAAATAACCATAAAGTGTACCTAATTTTTATGCATATTTATTGTTTTCAAAAACTGCTAGAGACTTGATTCTTGGATTAATGGGTAGGAATATTTTTAAAGGACCTGAATTTATATTGCCAAAATTGCTTTCAAGACAGGTTGCCTCATTTTGAATTCCCATCAGTGATGTATGGAAGTACTCAATTCAAAGTAGCTTTGCTGGCAGAGAGTATACCTTTAAATCTGATGGGTGAATTATGGTAACTTATTTATTATATTTCTTTTGATTATCAGTGAGGTTGAACATTTTCATGTGTGTCTTTGATAATTTTTATTTTTTAATCTGTTTATGTCCTTGGCTCAGGTTTTATCCATGAGTTGTTAGTATATTTTGCTTTTGATAGATTACATTTTTCCTTTCTTTTTATGTAGCTAAATCTGGAAGTCTTTTCATTTGTGAATCATTCCTTTATATGATGCTTTGAAGGTCGTTCCCCATTATAATATTAAATGACTATTCACTAGAATGTGTTTACAGTTTTTTGTGGTTCATTTTCATGTTTATGTTTTTTCCCCATCTGGAATTATTTTAGTAGAAGTTATGTGATGAGGTTATAACATTTGTCTTTTGAAAACAAGAAGTTTTTCAAGAACTGTTTAATAAATAATCCTACATTGATTCAATATGCCAAATTTACAGTATATTAATAAATGTTATAAGGTTGAAGTATAGTGCCATTTTTAAAAACTGATTTAATGCTTGAAGATTACACTGTTTATTAGTCAATATTTCTTGGTGAAACTGAAACACATTGTAAAATTTCCTACAAATAAATGCATAGAGCTGCCATCTTCGTCTTCTTTTTTTTTTTTTTTTTTTTTTTTTTTAATGAAGTCTTGTCTTTTCACGTGGCTTAGTAATTGTATGACTCACAGTCCTTTTCTCACTGAGCGTGCATGTAATCTGCCCTCTGGTTAGCAGCTGTGGTTTGTCCTTGCAGCATGTTTTTTGTACCCTTGCTTTTCAAAGTGTCTATGCTCAAATGGAACCTCTCATGATTGGTTGCTGCAGGTAAGTGAGATCTGCTTGCTCTTTCTTAAATTGTTGGCTTTAAAGCATTTTTTCTAATGTCTACTTTACACTTTTTTTCTCTCCATCATATTTGTGGTTAATAAATATGATGTCTCCATAGCTTAGAAAATCTATGACCTGTATGTCTTACTCATTCAACAAGGTATCAGTGTTATAGACTGACTTTTCATTATCTTGTCCTGAATGACAGGACAACAGCCTTCTAAGGAATACCAAATCAGGAAATCACCTGTTTTTGCAGAGAGCATCTGTTGAGAACACATGCCAGAGCCATGGGTTTGTCATTTCTCATCAGGCTCCAACATCAGAGTCTCTAATATTTCAAAGACACTCTCCATTTTTTCATTGGCAGACAGCTGTGGTGCCTTCTGTTTCCTTCTTGCTTTTGTTTCTAGTCCTGACATTTCTTTTAGATGGAAAAATAGATAAGGTCTTAACATTTAAGATCATGTTAATTATATTTTAGCTCACATTTGAGTAAAATCAGCTACTGAAGAGCACAGAAAATATTTTTTTTTTCACGTTGGGAAATAACTAAGTTGATTTTATATACTTTCCTAAAGACATATAATTCTGGTATATATTTTCCTTGTCATAAGAACTGAACATAATAGTTTCCATCACTTTATATTTTATGAACATTATGTATTATTATGTACAAATTGATAATTTTCTCCTCATTTCTGTTGCTTCTTTTAAGTATTTTAGATTGTTGCACAGTATTTACTCATTTTCAACAGCCCTGAGATGGTGAAGAATAGTATTTGAGTGATATTTTAAAGATTTTATTTATTTATTTTTAGAGACAGGGGAAGGGAGGGAGAAAGAGAGGGAGAGCAACCTCAAGGTGTAGTTGCCTCTCATGTTCCCAACACTGGAGAACCTGGCCTGCAGCCAAGGCATGGGAATCAAACCAGAGACCCTTTGTTTCACAGGCCAGTGTTCAATCCACTGAGCCACACCAGCCAGGGCAGTATTTGAGTGATTTTGACAATGTTTTATAGGTAATAATTAGTAGAATCTAAATACAGCTCAGATCCAGTCTAGTGTTAATCTGCTAACGAACAGTTGCCCATCCTTTTTCAGTCTGTAAGAGTTTTGCAAACTCTTGAGATATACCCCAAAATGATGTAGCACTGTTCCCACCACAACAGCTGTGTCAGAAGTAGTTTCAGTAGAACTAGGTGGCGGTGATTGTTTTTGCATAGTTCCTTTCACTGAAGTGTTATTATCTAAACAGATAGTATTTGGTGCTAGAATGGAACAATGATTGGGATTGCTTAGGGTTGGTGTCTGATTGGGCTTTTTGACTATCCTAACACTTAGTGCTGAATTCATAGGGCTTAATGGAATTTTGTTTGAATGAATTGTTAATACATAGAGTCAAGCCAGGATGCTGCATGGGAAATAAGGATAATGTGGCTTGAAAGGTGAGGATCAGGATTTGCCTGCCTCTCTCCCAGACTCTAGGTGCAGGACCACGGAGAGTTTGATACTTAAGATATTTTAATTATTTTACCTTACACAGTTTCTGAGGCTTCAACTTCAAATCTCTGCTCAATAAAGAATGTACATGGTATTATTGGGAGATAATTTTGCATGGGTTTTAGGTTTCTGCACATCTGAGTGAGTTACTAAGTAACCTTTGTTCAGGGCTGTTTTGGAAGAATGAGATAGATTCTCTCTCCGGAGCAAAGGAAAATCATGCTTACCGTCCAGCAAAATAAAATTGTCTCCCTTTGAACAAAGTACAGACATGCTTATTGTGTATTATAAAAGATTTGTGTTCCCTCAGCTCAGAGTTTCTGTCCCAGAATGTGATATGCTGTATGTGCATGCATCCATTGGTAGGTACCCATCTGTGTTGCTCCTGTGAGATTTGCGGGGTAAGGGGAACTGATACAGATGTGTTGCTCACACCACTTACTCTGCTGTGAGTGAAGAAGTCCTTTGGCGTCTCATGCCTTCTGCCAGCACCCATACAACTGTGTTAGACTAACTTGTCAGCTTACAAGTAGGGTAAAGTCTCAGGTCCTTCAGAGTTCTTCACAGGTACCCAGCACAATAGTTCTGCTGATTAAGATGTCCACCCTTTGGAAGAAAGTTGTGTGATGAATTTTCTTTAATCTCTGTTTATTGAATTGGTTGGAAATATTGAAAAAATTAATAAGGGTCCACTCTTTAAGGAGCCAAGAAAACTATGTGTTGGCTCAGACTGAACAGTTCTGACTTGGTAAATTAAGAACAGGTGAGAGCTTTATGATAGTATTCATTGTTTTCTTAACTAAAAATTGGAACTCGAAGTAAGATTTATGTTCTGCTTCCTATTGCAAGAAACAACTTAGGATATGAATGTAGATAGGTGATTTAGAATTTCTCTGACCCCGCTTTGTGATTCCAATGGAACAGGATATTTTAAATCTAGGACAGGAAATCACAATAGTGTGTTGGAGTAGTGGAAAAGAACAGCTAGAACATGGGTTTTGAAGTCAAATCTGAGTTTGGAACCCTAGTGCTGTCAGTTATTACTAGTTTTTGTAACATTGGGCATACCATTTAATGTGTCTTTTGCTTCACATGTTAATGAGGAATAGTAGCTTCCTCACAGAGTTGTTATGAGGCTTAGAAATAATTGTGCAAAACCTATAGTATTTTGATCTAGCATGTGGGGTAGGTGAGTATGTGTGTGTAATAAATGCTCTAGTTCCACTTAGGTTATTGTTAGTATGAATTTAGAGTTTTGATTTCAAATAATTTCTTCACTTAATACTCATGTTGAAGCAGAAAATTCTATGATGATATCTTTGGTAATGATGAGGATGTGTTCTAATAACACACTTCATTAGAAGTTTTTCCAGAGGCAAAAATGTGTCAACTTTTCAAACATTACCTAGGCTTTTTCTTTAATAAAAGGGACTATGGCAATCTATATTATTAAATGTCACTTAAAGAAGACTCACGTATGAGTTTAACATTTTGTGGCAAAAACTGTACATCCTTTTGTACACTGATTAAGGTAAAATTCTAATTTGTATAAGTAATATAGTATAACATAGTATTTTTCAATTTGTGTGCAGCAAGAATTTTTAAGACATGTAATACCTGACTATTTAGTCAGGGGCATTGACCTCTTTTCCCTTAGATTGTCAAATTAAAAAATAATAACTTTCAATACAACAATAGCCTCCAGTGTGAATGAATCAAAGTTATACCTATTTTTGTAAGATTGGCAAAAATTGTATCTTTTGGTGTGCCACAGAATTTTAGTTATTAGTCTATATTTGCCATGAGAAATGCTAGCCAACGGACAAAGAATTGCCCTTTGGACCCATCTGTGGCTTATGTGGCTGCAGCTTGGGAGGCAGCAAACAGATTTTAATTCCATCTGACTTCTCCTTCTTTTCCTAGCTTCTGTGACCTCTGAAGCTCAAGTGTGTTACAGAATGTAATTTAGATCAGCTTATTTAAAATGATCTATCATGGGAGGGAGAGAAGATGGTGGCGTAGTAGGAGGGAGCAGATTCCGTGTCTCTCTACACATGGGAGAAAAACCTGGCCAATCTACAGAGGAACAGAGCAGACAAGGAACAATAACACAGCATATTTGAGAATAAGAGATCGAAAATTGTAGCAGACATTGAAAAACAAGCCAGTAAGGAGAGTACTTCAGAACAATAGGAGCCCAGGGATCAGCGTGGAGAGCAGGGTGGCTGAGGTCCTGGCCCAGCGCTCCACCAAGCCTGCCGCAGGGCTCTAGGGAGGGAGCTGGGTCAGCTGCTGAAATCTGCTGGGAAGATCTCAGGGGCCACCGTGAGTCTGTGACCGAGTAAAAGTGGGTGCCCCGTGCCAGGTCACTGCGCGACTTTGAACTGAGTTTTTGTGGTGACTGTGAGCTCAGTGATCATAATTGGCCCATCTGCAGGTGCGTGTGAAGTGAGATGGCTGCAGGAAAATAGACACCCACACAGGAACGCACACAGTTGTGGGATCATAGGCACACGCGAAAGCATAGCCGATGCGTCGCCAGTGCACAGGAGGGTGCACGAACGCTAACAGCTTAGGGCTGTAGGCGCCTGCGCGAGATGGCTTCGGTAGCTTAGGCCCCAACACACCACAGAAAGCTGCACAGTTGCCAACTCAGGCAGCTGTGTGAGACCGGAGAACTGAGCTCACACCCATAAACTCGGGGAAGTGTGCGCACCCCAGGAGGCTCAGAACACACTCTGGAAACCCTGGGGGGGAGAGGCGCCTTTCTAACTTTGGCTACCATATTAACTTTGGGGACTGAAGCACAATGATGACTCAGTGCCGAACACAGAGAAAACCAATAGGATCACCCCTCGGCCATTGCAGCCAGCAAGACCAAAAAAAATGGCTCAGCAAGTTTGAAAACAACAAGAGTTGTTTTTTTTTTCCTTTTTTCTTTTGTTTGTTTTGTTTTTGTTTTCTTTATTTTCTCTTTTCCTTTCAATTTTGATTTTGGTTTTTTTTCTTTTCCTTTTTTTGGTTGTTTCTTTGACTTTTGTTTCACTTGTTTTTTTTTTGTTGTTGTTTTTTTGTTTTTTGTTTTTTCTTTTTGGTATGTGTGCCTGTCTATTTATATAATTCTTTTTAATTACTACTTCTTTATTATTTTTATCTTCTTTTTTACTCCCCAACTCCTTTCGCCTCTCTTTATGTCTTTCCTGTTTTATTCCCTCTTCCTTTCTTTTCAGTCTTATCTTTTCTACCTTCCTCTTTTTTCTTCTTCTTCTTTCATTTTTTTCCCCTCTCTTCTTTTCTTAAACACCCATCAGTGAGACAAAAAAACAAACAAACCTGGAACAGTGAAAAAAGCTAGATTTGGTCCCAAAAAGAGGGTATCCCAGCTGATGAGACAGTGGAAGCTGTGAAGAACAGGATATCCAAAGGAGAATCCACCACTGAATCTCACAAGTGTCCTACCACAGAAGGTCACACCACAATTCCAGGGAGCCAGTACAGATCAATTTAAGAAGTTAAGGCTAACAAGAGTCTTACAAACAATGAGAAGACAAAGAAACAGTCCCCAAATGAAAGGAAAGGAGGAAGCTCCAGAAAGAATACTAAATGAAACTGAGGCAACTCAACTATCAGATATCGAGTTCAAAGCAATAGTTGTCAAGAAGCTCCATGAGCTCTCAAGAAACTACAGGGAAGTTATGATGAACTCACTGCAAACTATATCAACATGAAAAAGGAAGTAGAAACTATCAACAAGGGCCAAGAGGAAATGAAGAACACAATCTCTGAACTGAAGAACACAGTAGAAGGAATGAACAGCAGAATCGATGAAGCAGAAGACTGGATCAGCGAGTTGGAGGACAAAATAGAAAAAAAAAAAAACAAAACACCCAGAATGAGCAAGATAAGGAAAAGAGGCTCAGAAAGAATGAAGAGGGTTTAACAGAAATGCAAGACAACATGAAACGGAATAATATCTGTATAATAGGGACATCAGAAGGAGGAGAAGAAGAGCAAGGGATAGAAAACCTATTTGAAAAAGTAATGATGGAAAACTTCCCTAATTTGGTGAGAGAAAAAGCCACACAAATTGAGGAAACACAGAGAGTCCCAGTCAAGAGGAACCCAAATAGGCCCACTTCTAGATACATCATCATTAAAATGGCAAAATTCCAAGACAAAGAGAGAATCTTAAAGGCAGCAAGGGAGAAACAGGAAGTAACATAAAAGGGAGCCCCGGAAAGGTTAGCAGCTAACATTTCAATGGAAACGCTCCTAGCCAGAAGAGAATGGCAAGAAATATTCCAAGCAATGAGAACCAGAGGCCTACATCCAAGACTACTTTATCCAGCAAGGCTTTCAATCAAGGTAGAAGGCCAAATAAGGAATTTTCCAGACAAAGGAAGTCTAAAAGAATACACCTCTACCAAACCAATTGTGCAGGAGTACTAAAGTGACTGCTTTAAGGGAAGAAAGGAAAACACAGAAAAAAAGAGAGGAACACAGGTATGAAAATGGCATTAAATAAATACCTATCAATAATAAACTTAAATGTAAATGGATTAAATGCTCCAATCAAAAGACATAGAATAGCTCAATGGATAAGAAAGCATGACCCACACATATGCTGCCTACAAGAAACCCACCTCAGGACAAAAGACCTACAAAGACTCAAAGTGAAGGGCTGGAAACAAATTTTCCAAGCAAATGGACAGGAAAAAAAAAAAGCTAGGGTAGCACTATTCATATCAGACACAATAGACTTAAAAGGAGCCATAAAGAGAGACCCAGAAGGTCACTTCATAATACTCAAGGGAAGAATCCACCAAGAAGACATAAACATTGTAAATATATATGCACCCAACGGAGGAGCACCTAAATACATCAAGAAAATCTGAGAGGACTTCAAGAAAGATATTGACACCAACACAATTACAGTAGGCGATTTTAACACCCCACTGTCAAAAATGGACAGATTTTCCAAACAAAATATCAACAAAGATATTGTGGCATTGAACAACACTCTAGAGGAAATGGACTTAACTGATTATATATATATATATATATATATATATATATATATATATATATATATATATCATACACACACACACACACACACATATCCGTTCATCCCAAAGAAACTAAATACACTTTCTTTTCAAATGCACATGGAACATTTTCAAAGATAAACCACATGATAGAACACAAATGAAGCCTCAACCAATTCAAGAAAATTGAAATCATACCAAGCATTTTCACTGACCACAAGGGACTGAAACTGGAAACCAACCCCAAGGGGAAAAACCCAAAACCCTCAAAATCATGGATATTGAATAGCATGCTATTAAACAATGAATGGGTCAATAATGAAATTAGGGAGGAAATCAAAAAAGTTTCTGGAAACAAATGATAACGAATTCACATCAACCCAAAAGTTAAGGGACACAGCAAAGGCAGTACTCACAGGGAAAGTTACAGCAATACAGATCTACCAAAAAGATAGAAACATCTCATACAAACAACCTAACCCTATGCCTACAAGAACATGAGGATCAGAACCAAAGACAGCACAGAGCAAGTAGAAGGAAGGAAATAACCAAGATCAGAACAGAATTAAATGACATAGAGAATAAAAGCACAATTCTAAAGATCAATGACTCTAGGAGCTGGTGCTTTGAAAAGATCAACAAAATCGACAAGTCTTTAAGCAGGCTCATCAAGAAGAAAAGAGAGAGGACTCATATAAATTCAGCCAGAAATGAAAGAAGAGAGATTACAGCTGACACCGCAGAAATACAAAGGATTGTAAGAAATTACTATGAAGAACTGTATGCCAAGAAATTTGAAAACCTAGGTGAAATGGACAAGTTTCTGGAAAAATATAATCTTCCAAAACTCAATGAAGAAGAAGCAAAAAGCATGAACAGACCAATAACAGCTGATGAAATTGAAGCAGTAATCAAAAAACTACTGACACACAGAAGCCCTGGACCAGAAGGATTCACAGGAGAATTCTACAAAACATTTAAGGAAGAGCTAACCCCTATACTACACAGACTATTCCAAAAAATCCAAAATGATGGAAGACTCCCAAACTCTTTTTGTGAACCCAGCATCATCCTAATCCCCAAACCAGATAAAGACACAACAAAGAAGGAGAACTTCAGGCCATTATCACTGATGAACATAGATGCTGATCCTCAACAAAATATTGGCAAACCGCATCGAACAACATATTAAAAAGATCATACAACATGACCAAGTGGGACTCATCCCAGGGATGCAAGGATGGTTCAACATTCGCAAATTATTAAACGCATTTCGTCACATAAACAAAAGCAAAGACAAACATCCCATGGTCATATCAATAGATGCAGAAAAAGCATTTGATAAGGTACAATACCCATTTATGATAAAAACAGTCAGCAAAGTGGGAATAGAGGGAGTATTGCTCAACGTAATAAAGGCCATATATGGGAGATCTACAGCCAACATCATACTTAATGGGTAAAAACTAAAATCTTTTCCACTAAGATCAGGAACAAGACAAGGTTGTCCACTTTCACCACTTCTGTTCAATATAGTACTGGAAGTCTTAGATACAGTGATTAGACAAGAGAAGGAAATAAAAGGCATCCAACTCGGAAAGGAGGAAACAAAACTATCATTGTTTGCAGATGACATGATTGTGTGCATAGAAAAATCCTATAGACTCAGCCAAAAAGGTGCTCAATGTAATAAATGAATTAGGCCAAACAGCCGGATACAAAGTCAATATCCAGAAGTCAAAGGCACTTTTGTATACCAACAATGAAAGAGCAGAAGCAGAAATCAAGAAAAATAACCCATTCGATATAGCAAAAAGAAACATAAAATACCTAGAAATAAACCTAACCAAGAAGGTAAAAGACCTGTATGCAGAAAACTACACAATACTGAAGAAAGAATTCAAGGAAGCCACAAACAAATGGAAACACATACCATGTTCGTGGAGTGGAAGAATTAACATCCTCAAAATGTCCATACTTCCCAAAGCAATTTACTGATTCAGTGCAATACCTATTAATGTAACAATGGCATATTTCACAGACATAGAACAAACACTTCAAAAATTTATATGGAACAATAAACGACCTAGAATAGCTGTAGCAATCTTGAGAAAGAAGAACAAAGTAGGAGGGATCACAATACCTGATACCAAACTGTATTACAAGGCCACGGTAATCAAAACAGCCTGGTACTGGCATAAAAACATGTATTAGGACCAGTGGAATAGAACAGAAAGCCCAGAAATAAACCCAAGCCTCTACAGTCAATTAATATTTGACAAAGTGGGCAGCAACATAAAATGGAGTAAAAATAGCCTCTTCAACAAGTGATGTTGGGAGAACTGGACAGCTATGTGCAAGAAAATGAAACTCGAGCACCAACTTACACCACAAAAATAAATTCAAGGTGGATAAAATATTTAAATATAAGCTGTGACACCATTAAAGTCCTAGAGGGGAACATAGGCAGGAAAATCTCAGATATTTCACGCAGCAATATTTGCTTCTGCACGGCCAAAGGAAACAGTATTAAAATAAAAAGAGAACCGACAATGTGGGAAAACATATTTACCAATGATACCTCAGACAAGGGTTTAATCTCCAAAATATACAAGGAACTTACATGACTCCACTCTAAGAAGACAAGCAACCCAATTAAAAAATGGGCAAAGGACTTGGGCAGACACTTCTCCAAGGAGGACATACAGAGGATCCAGAGACACATGAAAAGATGCTCAATATCGCTAGCTATCAGAGAGATGCAAATTAAAACCACAATGAGGTACCTCTTGACACCGGTCAGAATGGCCATCATAAACAAAGCAACAAACAGCAAGTGTTGCATAGGTTGTGGAGGAAAGGGGACCCTAGTGCACCGTTGGTGGGAGTGCAGACTGGTACAACCACTATGGAAAGTAGTATGGGATTTTCTAAAAAATCTAAAAATGGATATACCTTTTGACCCATCAATTCCAGTGCTAGGACTATATCCTAAGAATTCTGAAACACCAATCCAAAAGAACATATGCACCCCTATGTTCATAGCAGCACAATTTACAATAGCCAAGTGTTGGAAGAACCTAGGTACCCATCAGTAAATGAATGGATGAAAAAAATGTGGTACATTTACACAATGGAATTCTATACAGCAGAAAGAAAGAAGGAGCTCATACCCTTTGCAACAGCATGGATGGAACTGGAGAGCATCATGCTACGAGAAATAAGCAAGGCAGTGAAAGACAAATATCATATGATCTCAGGTTTAACAGGAACCTAATCAACAAACAAACAAGCATACTATAACTAGACATTGAAACTGAGGACAGGCTGATAGTCACCAGAGGGGAGGGAATGTCAGGGGAAAAGGGGAAGGGTTTGCAGGAACAAGTACAAAGGAGACATGGACAAAAACTATGGGGGGTGGGAATGGGAGGGAGGTGGGGTGGGCTGGGGTCGTGGGTTCGGGTGGGAGTAAAAGAAAACTGTACAAGATCAACAATTAAAATTTTAAAAACTTAAAAAATAAATAAATAGAAAAATAAATAAATAAATAAAATAATTAAAATGATCTATTGTGGATTGAGCACGGGCCTACGAACCAAAGGATCGCGGTTCGATTCCCAGCCAGGGCACATGTCTGCGTTGCGGACCAGTTTTCAGCATGGGTCACACAAGACGCAACCATACATTGATATTTCTCTCCCTCTTCCTCTCTCCTACCCTTCCCCTCTAAATATAAATAAATAAAAATCTTAAAGAAATAATTATTAAAAATAATCTATTAATTTCTGTAACAGGCTTTCAGCAGTTTTACAAGGAGCCTTTTGAAGGAAGGTAGGAAACAGTTCCCAGTAGTCTGTCTACTGTTGAGTTACAGCCAATACTGCTTGATATGATTTATGATTAAAATGAAGACAAAAGAAATATTATTCAGTGTTTATAAAGGTGCTTATTCCCAAGGATACTAATTAAATAAGATCACCCCTTAATGCTTAAGAAAGATAAACACAGCTATTTAATTTTAAAAATTTTGTAGACATGCTCTCATTAATTCTGATAAACAAATTTTGAGTAGTGTGTTAGTTTCCTGTGGGTGCTGCAACAAATTACCACAAACTTGATGGTTTAAAAGAACAGAAATTTATTCTTGTACAGTTCTGTAGAACAGCAGTCTGTAGTGAATCTTATGGGGCTAAAATGTGAAGATTTCAGCAGAGGCGTATGCCCTCCATTACTTGCCTCTTTCAGCTTCTGGTGACTGCTGGCATTTTTTGGCTGCAGTATCTGCCTTCATCTGCACAGGGCCTTCTCCTCAATGTATCGTCTAATCTCCCTCTCTGCCTTCCTCTATAATGGCACGTGTGATGGTATTTAGCGTCCATCTGGATGATCCAGGATAACCTCACTGCAAGAGTCTTAATTACATCTGCAAAAATGTTATCAACCAACTTTCACAGATTTTAAGAATTAGAACCTGGTATCTTTAGGGGTGGCCATTCAGCTCACTAAAGGAAGATAAGGAACACATTTTAATTTCCTTTTTTTCATGGGGAAGGTGAAGCATCTTTATAAGTGTCTTTCTGCAAGTTCTACTTCTCCTCTTAGGAAGCAGGCTTTATTTATTTTCTTGTGTTTAAACAATTTTTTTTATTTTTAATCAGTATTTTTTAATTGTTGATATTGTACAGTTTTCTGTCCTTTACCCCGCCCCCATGTTTAAACAAATTTAATAGCATATATTTTGTCTTTTACAGATACAGTGAAATAAGGCAGTGAATTACATAATATACTTGTTACTTAGTTGTCAATCAATAGCCATGCCAACAAAAATTATCTCAGAGAAATGTTTACTAAAATGCATATTTTCTTTATGTATTCAAAGATTTTTATCTGTACTAGCATTGTGAGCTGATATTTGTGAAAGATAATGATTTGTATTCCTCATCTCCTAGAATCACTGTTAAATCTGCTCATTGCTTGAAGCTATGGTCATATAACACTCACAATCTTACTATAACTGGCAACTACATCATGGTTGAAACTCCAATTCAATTTACACAGGTTTTTCTTTACACATTTTTCTCATATATTAGGTAAATAGAATGCCCACACAGGCTTACATCAGTCAAAGGGCAGATATTTTGTTGTGTAAGCTTCCTGCAAACAGTTCTGCTTTGGCAGTAAGAACTCTGATTCCCCTTGGACATGAACTTGCCACCATAATGTTTTGAAGGAGCAGTGATATATTTAACATTTATTATAATCAGTAAAATTTGTTATGTATGCTAGTAATTAGTATCAGATACTGCCCCCTGAATTATCTCTGAAGAATAATTTCATAGGTCCTGCTAAGGAGACAGGATGCTTGTGTTTTTAAAAGGTGAAGCAAAGCTAAGAAGGTAGACTTTAAAGTTGTGAGATGAATCTCCCCATAAGGAGTAAATTAACAGTTTGTCTTCCCATCTTTATATGGAACCATGTTAAATAAAATACTAATTTTGCATGTATTTATTGAGTATAGTATATTCATTATTAGTCATATTATTCTAGTTGCTCTAGCATACATTTTAATTAGATGCTTTTCTTTTTTTAATAATTTTATTGATTATGCTATTACAGTTGTCCCATTTCTCCCCCATCACTCCCCTCCACCCTGCACACTCCCTCCCACCCACATTCCCCCCTTTAGTTCATGTCCATGTGCCATAAGTTCTTTAGCTTCTACATTTGCTACACTATTCTTGCCCTCCCCCTGTCTATTTTCTACCCACCATCTATGCTACTTATTCTCTGTACCTTTTCCCCATCTCTCCTCCTCCCACACCCCTGTTGCTAACCCTCCATATGATCTCCATTTCTGTGGTTCTGTTTCTGTTCTAGTTGTTTGCTTTTGTTTTAGGTGGGGTTGTTAATAGCTGTGAGTTTGCTGTCTTTTTACTGTTCTATTTTTTATCTTCTTTTTCTTAGATAAGTCCCTTTAACATTTCATATAATAAGGGCTTGGTGATGATGAACTCCTTCACTTGACCTTATCTGAGAAGCACTTTATCTGCCCTTCCATTCTAAATGACAGCTTTGCTGGATAGAGCAATCTTGGTTGTAGGTCCTTGACTTTCATGACTTGGAATACTTCTTTCCAGCCCCTTCTTGCCTGCAAGGTCTCCTTTGAGAAATCAGCTGACAGTCTGATGGGAACTCCTTTGTAGGTGACTATCCCCTTATCCCTTGTTGCTTCTAGAATTCTTCCCTTCATTTTAATCTTGGCTAATGCAATTACGATGTGCCTTGGCATGTTCCTCCTTGGGTCCAACTTCTTTGGGACTCTCTGAGCTTCCTGGACTACCTGGTAGTCTATTTCCTTTGCCATATTGGAGAAGTTCTCCTTTATTATTTGTTCAAAGAAGTTTTCCACTTGTTGCTCTTCTTCTTCCCCTTCTGGTACCCCTATAATTCGGATGTTGGGACGTTTAAAGATGTCCCAGAGGTTCCTAAGCCTCTCTTCATTTTTTTGAATTCTTGTTTCTTCCTTGTTTTCTGTTTGGTTGTTTGTTTCTTCCTTCTGGTCCACTCCATTGATCTGAGTCCCAGTTTTCCTCCCATCTCTATTGGTTCCCCATGCGTCTTCCTTCATTTCACGTATTGTATACAGCCTGCATTTTTTTCATCTAATTTGTGAGCAAAATCAACCAATTCTGTGAGCATCCTGATCACCAGGGCTTTGAACTGTGCATCTGATAGGTTAGCTATCTCTTCGTGGCTTAGAGGAATTGGCTCTAGGGCTTTGATTTGTTCTCCCATTTGAGCCGCTTTTGGTGGGTTGGTTTGTTTGGGGTTTTTTTAGTCTGGTTGCGGCTGTTACGTAGTGAGGAGTGGAGCCTTAGGTGTTCCCCAGGGCAGGGCAGCCCAGTTGCTGAGTTGTGATGCTGTATGTGGGGGCGGGGTCCAAGAGGAAACAATGGCGCCTGGTCTGCGCTCTCTTGGATTCCAGTCCCTTCCACCGCTTCCCCTTTGCTTAGATTATCTGTGCATGAATGTGGGACCACCTGGTCAGCCAGCCTCCTTGCACGGCCACACCGGGTCTGCACAGTTGCCACCCCAGGCCCGGGGTCCACTAGCCACCGCCTGTGCATCTTGGGTCTGCTAGCTGCTGCCTGCATGCCTGGGAACTGCCAGCCGGTGCTGCCTGCATGGCTGGGTCCGCAGCTCCACTTTTTCCTACCGCAACTCCCCCCTCTTACCGGTCTGGATGAATAGTTGTTAGACTTCCGTATAGTTCAATTTTCTATCAGTTTTGGTTGTTTTCTTGTTTCTAAATATTTGTTGTCCTTAATTTTGGTTGTGAGAGGAGGCACAGTGTGTCCACCTACGCCTCCATCTTGGCCGGAAGTCCTAATTAGATGCTTTTTAATGCTATAAAAACCCCCTTAATTGTACAACACAAGATAAAAATCTAAATTAGAGTTTAAATTTTATCTATTATATCTATATAAAAGTTAATTTTCACTTTTTAAAGGAAAATATGGTGATGCTTACCTGGCATGGGAGGTACCATGATCACGAAGGTGATTTTCCCAAGGCAAGGCTTAACCATTGCAGTCCAGTGTGCTGACCCCTGCGATCTCTCGAAATGTGGTACACTCAACTGCATAATTTGTGGTAGTTGGGATGGTATTTGTGCTTTCTTCTATTTTTTTAAAAGGAAAATTTGAGATGCTGTTAGTGAAAGATAGTTGAAAAAATTAAGATACAATGTGTTTTGTGGTATTTCTCATGTTTCTTTCCATGGTTGTATTTTTCTTTTGGCTCTGTTATTCTGTTTACCCAGTTCTTAGAAAGGATATTTATACAGATTCAAACTCTGAAAAAACCTAGAACAAGATTTCCTTAATTAGAGGCTTCATAATAGCTTTAGTTTTAATTTTGACTTTATTCTACTTTATTTGATTTGACTCAATTAAATTAGAATAGTAAGTATAATTTAACTGATATTTACTAAATAAATATATTAGTCATATAGAAAATATCTTATTAATATAGCATTAATTAAATTCCATAAGGGAATTTCCATTAAATTTCATAATACTTTTTTTGTAATTTAAGTATTCTATTTTTGGAGGGGAAATAACAGAAAGCATCACACAATAATGTGTAAATTATTAAAATAATACCTTGATACTATTGAATTATTTTATTAAAGTCACTCATTATTAATACTAATATTTTAGCTTTTCCCCCCATTACTTCTTTGAATATTTGTGTGTGTTCTCTTGGCCATTTTCAGTCTTTCTGTTTGCTGTTTTTTTCTCTACTCAGCTTATAAATGTTGGCTTTCCTAATGGCCCATTGTTGAACTCCTTTTCTAACTCAATTACTCTAATGTTAGGTGATGTCTTTAGTTTTTATGATTTTATAGTACTAACCGTATTCCCAAAACTTTGAGTTTTACATAACCATCTTAGACCTCACTTCCAATAACCAGAATCATCTGACTAACTGATCATTTCATAACCATCCATTGGATGTCTTTTAGATAATCTCATTTTATACAAATATGAAATTGAACCCTGGATTCTTACCTCTACATCAAAAAACAAAACAAATCCCCCAACAGCAATAACAAGAACAAAAGTCTTGTTCCACCTTTTACTCTTATATAAAATAATATCATTTAGGTGCCTAGGCCAGAATGTTGGGGGAGCCATCCTTGATTCTTACCTCTTGTTTCTTCCACATAGACAATCACTTGCTGAATTCTTGTAAGTACCAATATCAAAATATACACAAATTCTGTCTACTTTTCTTATCCCAATTCTTGCTACCATCATCATCTCTCTAGTACTACTGTATTATTTTTGGATACTTAATATAAGATAGTACCTAGAATAATAAACTGAGCATAATTTTGTTTTTAGGATTTCAGATTAATAGTAAGCAGTAATTTTTATTTATTTATTTATTTATTTTAGACAGAGGGAAAGGGAGGGAGAAAGAGAGGCAGAAAAACATCGATGTATGGTTCCCTCTTGCATGCCCCCTACTGGAGACCTGGCCTGCATCCCAGGCATGTGCTCTGACTAGGAGTTGAACCGGTGACACTTTGGTTCACAAGCCAGTGCTCAATCTACTGGGCCACACCAGTCAGGGCAATAGTAAGCAGTAATTTTTAACTCCCAGGATTCTGAAGTTACAAGAATAAGAGGCACGACCCTAAATGTTAAAGAAACATTATAAACTAAAAAAAAAAAAATGACAATTTTTCTTAATACAACTGCATGATGCTTGGGTGTCTAGAGGAGGCAAGCAGGATATTGAGAAACTTCTATTTCAAGTTCAGATTTTGGTTTCTCATAATTATGACTCTCCTTTTATATAGTTATTTAGACTCATATAGTAGAAGGAAGAAGAATGCAAATTAATTTTCTTATTACATAATCAACTAATATTTTCTTATGTCAATTATAAAATTTTGCATTAGGTGAATATGTGTGTATACTATATATAAAATATATTAACACATGTATATTAATGTCCTGAGAAAGGAATTTACTATATTGCTAAGTAAATAGGGTTACATGCTTCAGAGTGAAACAGTTGAGCATTGGTAGGAGGCTATTCTTATGAAGGCAGACCAGATACTAAATGAGGTATAGTGGGCTATACCTCATTTACTGTATACAATACACTATATGAGTGTATACAATACAACGTAGATGTTCTTCACGACAGAGTGTATATAATAATAATATTATGCTTTTAACCAAATAAGTATAATGAACTAGTATAGTCAAAGTATATTTCTCTAATAAGGAGCTAGTTTGAGAATTGTATAGTCAGTCAACAGGGGTAGGGAAGTTTTTCACCCCAGGGGACATTTTTTGGCTACTGGGACTAGAGGGTGTTACTGGCATCCAGTAGGGAGATGCCAGGGATGCTGCTTAGTATTGCACAATGCACAGGATAGCCCCACTCCATGAATTGTGATACAGCCCAAAAGGTCAATAGTGCTTTAGTGAGGAACTCTTTTAGGGTATTTTTTTGACCTGCCACATTATATACCAAATACTTTTCAAACTTTCATTTAACAAACCTTTAATAGAGGTGTAATGGTTATAATAATTTCATGATTTTATTTTAGTGAAAAACTTCAGTTAATGGAAGTATATTTGTGTGTACTTCGAATAATTTATGAGAGGAAAGAATCAAGGATGAAAGGCAAGTTTCTGGCTTGAGCAACTCACCAGGAAGATGTTGGTGACATTATTTGAGATGAGAGAAACAGATATGTGGAATAAAACCTTCAGTTCAGATTTTATACTTGTAGAATTTGAAGTACCTGAAATGTGTCAAGAGAAAGTCCTGAAGATCAGAAGTGTCCAGACACATGTTTAAATTGAAATTTGTCAGTATATAAATATAAATTTAAATTAGCGCTGGGATTGGATGAAATCACCCACCATAGTGTCTATCTTATAGCACAGTCCTTAGGAGCACTAACATTCACAATATGCGTAGAGAAGAATCTAGCAAGAGACTGAGAAGTAGTCAGGGATATAATAGGAAGTGATCCAGAAGTATAATCTTGAAGCCAAGGGAAGAGAAATGTTTTCAGGTGGATGAGTGATTATTGATACGGAGGCTGCTACTGACTTTGGTGGGTATGAGTGGCTAGAAACCAAATGAAAGTGGGTTGAGAAGTCCATGGTAAGTGAGAAATTTAGTTGTGTTGTAAATTTATGTAAATTTGGCTCTGAAGGCCTTCAAGACCATGGTGAGTAATATTTTATAATATATTAAATAGTTGCTTGGATTGTGATTCAGCAAGCGTTAAAATAGTTCTGCTTATGACCAATAAAGGTGCATGTTTGACACTCAAATATTACCTTTCTTTTTCAGATCTTTCAAGAAATCGTTTTGCAGAAATTCCTTCTGATGTCTGGTTATTTGCTCCCCTTGAAACATTAAATTTATATCATAATTGCATAAAAACCATTCCTGAACCCATTAAAAATCTGCAGATGCTAACATACCTTAACATCAGGTAAGGAAGTAATTTTGGGGTAAATTTTTGTTTTTATTATAGTTCTAACCCTTTTAGTAACAAAAGAATGTGTTTGGTTTGGCTCTGTAGCCTATATTTATCTCAGTAGTATCTTATTTGTATTTTTTATATGTTCATACTACTTTATAGGCCTTTATCTTGTTCTTGAGAGCAGTGCTTCTCAAATTAATGTGCACAGAAATCATCTGAGGATTCTAATTCCCTAGGTCTGCAGTGGGGCCTACATTTCTAACAAGGCCCTTGGTAATGCCCGTGTCTACTGGTCCTCTAATCACTTTGAATAGCAGTGCTTTTCACCAGAAATATTTTACTGAAATCATAGCACCACAATACCAATTTATTTATATGCATGCTCAGTTAAAGTGAGACATTATAAAGAAACAGTCCTTGCGATATTTTTCATACTGTTGTGACTTTCTGGTGCTACTTCAAGCGTGTATAGATTGGGATGGGAATGTCAGAACATTAGGAGGTCAATGACAGTTGATGTTAAAACCAAAGAAATAAGTGCTTACTGTGTACCAACTAGTGTTACAAATACTTTTACATGTAATACTTCATCTTCACAACATTTTGAGATATGTACTTTTGTTATCCCTGGATTACAGATGAGGAAACTGAAGCACAGAGAAGTTAATTATTTGCCCAATGTTTTATATATCTCTGTCTGTCTATATCTATAGCTATCTTGGTAGGGCCAAGGTTATAATCAAAATAGTATGGCTATAGAAATCTCATTCTTAAACTATATAACAGAGTGAACATTTAATAAGAATAAGAAAACAATTCCCTGTCAAATGAGTAACATTGAATGGAAACTTCTATATTGTGACAGTTTTAGAATCATTTTCTTGTTTTGCTTTCTCCTTTTTTTTGATTCGTAAGGGATAATTTCTTTCCCCTCCCTAATTAAGTTACTTGTTCAAATTCTCATATAGGGAAGTAGTAAATATAGTTAATATATATAAATAATAATGCTGCTTTCTCACCGTGATATATTAATTATTATGTGTAGCCCCCCACAGTGGTGTCACCTGACAGTACATGCTGTTTAAAGTGAAACCACTTCACACCTTAAATATGTGAGAGGAATTTCCTTCCATAGATATTAGTCATTTGGGTTGCTCCTTCCTTGAATTGGTTATAATCTTGGCCTAGCTTGGGAGAGGTTTGAGGAGAGCAAGGTATTTTTAAGTTTGTTTTTGTTTCATTTCATCCTTTAATGGAAAAAATTGATTTATCCAAAATTTAATTACACTTCTATGTTAACTTATAGTATGTCTCAGAATACAGGAATACTGCAGAGATATTGTGAGTTCAGTTCTAGACCACCACAATAAAGTAGGTATCACAATAAATCGAGTCATAATTTTTTTTGCTGGTAAAGGATCTTGCCTTCATTTGTAGAAAACACAATACCTGTGAAGTGCAGTAAAGCTAAGCACAATCAAACAAGGTATGCCTGTAGTTTTATTAAAACTTTCTCTGATTCCTTTTTGCTTTGATCTTTAAAAGTCAACTTCTGATTTTTTGTTTACTGTCACAAAAATTCTGAACTCTTAAAACAACATTTGTTCTGATGACTGACTTTGACTATCTCTAAAACATGTGGCAAAAAAGTAAAGATTAATTACTTACTAGATATGTGTAAAGAAATTAAATTTTGGAGAAAGCTTATTGTGCTAATTTAATGAACCTAATTCTTAAGGGAAGCAAATAAGTCAATTTTTAAACATTTTTGGTCTGAGGGAGATTAGAATATTTTTGTTTGTGCCATTATTTTTTATATTTTATTTTTATTTTGGTGAAAGTATCTTGAGAAACTTGTAAGATGATTTTTTTAGTTTTTTTTCTCTTCCTGTATACTACCCCCTTTTGAAGTAGAATCATGTAGGAAGATTCTTATTTGCTTCATCCTGCTTGATCCTAAAAGTGTCAAGAGTTGTGACAGGCCCCTAGCATATTCAACTTTCCAGCAGCGTGGCCAGGATTCCTGTTCTAGTGACATGGTCTTTTTTTTTTTTTTTTTTTAAGTCTGTGCCAGGTCTAAAGCCAGTATAGTGTTTCTGGATATCTCTGCCTGCATAAAATGGGGTGAAAGTTTTTGAAATCCTGTCTTGGGGTAACACTGAGCTTTTGTTGTACACGTTACACAAAATGCTAAGTACGTACATCTATAAATGTAACTTTGAAAAACAAAAAAATAACTGCTCATTGCTTATGAATGCATAGTATAGTATGCAAATGTAATGGTATACTTTATATAGTTGGGGATAGGATTTTCTTAGTCCATTTGGGCTGCTATAACAGAATACCATAGACTGGGTAGCTTATAAAGCAACAGAAAATTTTTATAGTTCTGGAGGCTGAGAAGTCCAAAATCAAGATACTGGCAGATTTAGTGCCTGGTTCATATATAGACATGTTCTAGCTGTGTCCTCACATGGTAGAAGAGGTGAGGGATCTCTCCAAGGTCTCTTTTATAAGGGCACTAATCCCATTCATGAGGGCCCTCATGACCTAATCACCCCCAAATGCCCCATCTAATACCATCACCTTGGGGGTTAGTTTTCAACATTGTAATTGTTGGGAGTGGCACAAACAGTCTATAGTGGGGATCATTTGGGTATCAGTCTGCATTGGTATATAAATTTGACCACAGTAGTTTGAGAGTAAGGGACCAGAATCAGACTGTCCAGATTTAAATGCTGGTTCTCCCACTTACCAGTTGTGTGACTTAAGGAGTTTACTTAATGTCTTTATGACTTTCTTCATCTGTAAAATGGGCATCATGATAGTAGCTATCTTCTTAAAGTAGATTGTTGTGAGGGTTAGTCGAGTTAATTCATGTGAGGTTCTCTGAACATGGCCTAGCACACAGTAAGCACTCAATAAGTGTTAATTGTTGTTATATTTAAATGTACTCATGGAGGTAAGAATGTTATAGCTGAGATAAAGGTGCTAGTAGGCTGTTCTACCATAAACCCATAAAAGGAGATGAGTTAGGTTTACATGTTTTTGAACATATAATCCTGTTCATTCTTTCATAAATTTAAACTACATGCAAATTCATCCTTGGATTCCTTCTCTAGTTAGAGGCATGGAGCTACTGAATATAGTGAAATTATAGCAAAGAGCATGGTTCTGACATTCTCTAGCTCAAAAGAATGATTCTGGGTTTTGAGAACTGGTGGTGTGTAGAACAATATCATAGGTAATAGCAAAGGTTTTGCAGTCTGCTGTGCCTGGGCAAGTCACTTAATCAGTTTTTACCTTTGTTTACTTATTTGTATAATGGCACTAATAATATTATGTATCTTGTGGGATTAATGTGAGGATTACATGTAAGCATTCATTAAATGATAGTTATTATTTTACCAAAGCTTCTTATTTACTTTTGAGGTGATTTGTTCTTTTTCAACATAATGTGTCAGGTTTTAGACATATTTCTTATAATGAGACATTCTTATTCTTTTCAGTCGAAATCTTTTATCAGCATTGCCAAAATACTTATTTGATCTTCCTCTTAAAGTTTTGGTTATCAGTAATAATAAACTGGTATCCATTCCAGAAGAAATTGGGAAGTTAAAGGACTTAATGGAATTGGTGAGTAAAACAGTTGTATTGATTGTATGTAATGTGCACAATCCATACCTTTATTTTGGAATATTACTCATTTCTTTATATAATTTAACTGTAATTGTTAAAGAAAAGAATAACTTGGTATATCCTTGGCCTAAGTTCACTTTAGGAAAATTTCAAGATACCATTGCTTGTCTGATTTTAGCTCACAGCCAGTAAAAGCCTAGTTGTTCCTCACTCCTACTCAGAGGCTTGCTTACAAGTCTTAAGAAATGCTTTTCAAATGAACAAGCATTTGTCTATCCATTTTGTGGAAAGTAAAGTTCTTACAAGTAAAAAATACAAGTTTTTTTAAGGTTTTACAAGGGCTACTGTGAGAGCCTCAGAGAAAGTGGATATGAACAAAACAGTAGAATGAACAAAATAATCCTTCCTATCCTGTATACTCATGTGATTTTTATAACATTTTTGGGACTAAGATAAATGGAAAGAGGCCATGACGTACAATTGATTATAGAAATATAGAAATAATTAAAGTAGTTACTTTGCGCATAATATTTTAGATATTAAAGGACATTGAAATCTGAGAGAAACATAGATCTTCTGGCACTGAGCTATTTTCACATGTTGCTGTTACTTCCACTTCACGTAGTATACCATGCTGTTCATTTTTATTTTGTTTTATCTTGAGTAATACTTTCCTAATAAATAGATATTTAAAAGTATTCTTAAGAATGACTTTATTGCCCTGGCTGGTGTAGCTCAGTGGATTGAGCGCGGGCCTGCGAACCGAAAGATCGCAGTTCGATTCCCAGTCAGGGCACATGCCTGGGTTGCCAGGCCAGTTCCCGTCAGGGGACATACAAGAGGCAACCGCACATTGATGTTTCTCTCCCTCTCTCCTTCCCTTCCCCTCTAAAGATAAATAAATAAAATCTAAAAGGAAAAAAAAAATCTTAAAAAAAAAATGCTTTCTTTAAAAAAAAAAAAAAAAAAGAATGACTTTATTATGTGTGGGGAGCCAAAAGTTTTCTTGAGAAACTTATTTATAATTTTATAATGAAAAATTAATATGTTAATAGAATGTAATGAACAAAAATTTCATGAATGTCTTCTTTTATTCACTAAGGAATATCTGCATGTGCAAATATCACACAAGGAAAATTCCTTAAACTTGGTGTTGTTATGTTTTAGAACCACAGAATTTGAAGGTTGTATGAAATCTTATAAGTAATTGGATATGAGTGCTCCCTAATGCAGAAATCTCTGACACACCTAGCTGGATATTTTCAATGGTAGATAAATTTGTGTGTGTGTGTGTGTGTTTGTGTGTGTGTGTCTGAGGCAGCCCTTATTCTCTTTTGCAACTCTTATTTGTTAATCATTTTATTTTTAACTAAAATACATACCTCTGTCATTTTTATCTACTGGTCTTGGGGCTGCCATGTAAACAATAGATAATGACAACTTCACTTCCCTTCAGATATTTGTAATCTGGTGTGTGTCTACTCTCCATTTTTCCAAACCATAAGACCTGTTTTCTGTGACCTAAAATCTTTATCACTTTTATTCCTTTCTATATTTCTGTTCTTTATTACTTTTTATTTTTAACTATTTATATTCCAAAAATGTTCTTTTTTTATTAGGTCTCTTTTAATGTTACACGCACCAGTGAATGGAAGACTTCAGATGTTGATCTAACAGATTTATAATAAAAGAGAGGCACTACATTTTTTCACTTGGACACAATATTTTTAAAAAGATTTTATTAATTTTTAGAGAGAATGGGGATAGGAGGGAGAATGAGAGAGAAAGAAATATTGATTGGAGAGAGAAACATCAATTGGTTTCCTCTTGTATGTGCCTTAGCTAGGGACCAAACCTGCAACATAAGACATGTGCCCCAACCAGAAATTGAACCAGCGACCCTTCTCTTTGCGGAATGACACTCAGCCAACTGAGCCACGCTAGCCAGGGATGGACACTTAATATTTTTAAAGATTTCATAGTATCCACACATCCCAGCCAGCCTAGTGATCCTCCACACCTTCGGCCAAGAGCTCACCAAGGTGCCATCTGAAATGGAACACTCCATGAAAACCATGATGTTCACATTTCACAAATTCACTGGGGATAAATGCTATGTAACAAAGGAGGACCTGAGAGTACTCATGGAAATGGAGTTTCCTGGATGTTTGGAAAGTCAAAAAGACACTGTGGCCGAAGACAAAATAACGAAGGACCTGGACCAATGCCGAGATGACCAAGTGGGATTCCAGAGCTTCTTTTTGCTAGTTGCTGGGCTCACTGTCACATGCTATGACTTGTAGTACACCTGAAGCAGAAGGGAAAGAAGTAAGCAGTTGAGCAGCTGCTTCCTCCCTGATCAAGAGTTCTCCCAGTGTGTTGTTTAAGGAATCCCTGCACTATAGCCTCCCCGGTATGAGGATTTCATGAGCAGATTGAGACCCTTAGAAAATGTACAGATGAAATCCCACTCCCATTTGACAAGAGAAAGAAAAGCCAATTAAAGCCAGATAAGGTTTTTATTTTTATATTGCTTGCATCCTCTTGCCCTCAATAAACAAATTTATTTGTTTGTAAAATAAAAATTTTATACATGTTACACTTTTAGATGCTATGGCTCTGTAATTTCTTCTTTTCGTTCAGTTTTTAGACCTATGTTCTAAATTATATTACATGAGGTAGTTTTTGGATAAGCGAAGTTTTAAAAATATTTAGTATTTTTAGATATATTCTAGTATTTTTATTTAAATAGAATGTTTGTTACCACAACCCCAGTGTTTTCCTTTGGGTCCACCTGCCTGTGTGCACTGGCCCAAAGAAATGCATGAGTAGGAGTTTTCACTACAGAAAGAGAAAATAGTTTAATATTGAATCAGCCAATATGGAAATGAGGAGCTTTTTCTGTAAATAAAACAACTCCCTCATGGAATGTAGGTTACAGATTATATAGGACAAAAATCACAAGACACTGTGGGCTGGGGGTTTGGAGTCATACTGGGAGCCGATTGGTCAGAGGAGGTAAGGGTAATCATTTCTTTAGGCCTTGAGGACAGCTCTGAGGTCTTTTCTGGCATCCCTCTGTCTGGTCTCATGAAAAAGCAGCTGTGGTTCATCTACCTCAGGGCTCAGAAAGTGAAACATGACTTAGGTCAAGATGTCATCTTTATCCCCTCAGAGGTCCAGACTTTGTAACCATTAGTCAGGTCCAGACTACCCATCTCTTCTGCCTTGAGGGTTGCTGATTATCTGGGAGAAAGGCTAGGTGTTTGAGGGGCATATATATACAGAGAGAGGGTCATGATTTCTAGAGCTAGGATTTAAAGCTAAATTTAATCAAAGTCATTAGGACCCTCAGTTTCATATTTTAAAATATTAAATATCATTATTTTACTAGGCAATGTAAAATTATTGTGCTTTAAACTCTTGAAATCAGTAACAGTGGATATATAGTGTTAGGATGACTAACAATTGTAAATCACATAGTGAATTTGTGAGTATTACCTGTCATTGGAATATTTTCCTATGACGTTAATCCATAAGAAATTGGTAGCAACTGCAGTGAAATTGTGCCATTAGAAGCCTAGGAAATACTTTCAGACCTCCAGTCCCCAGCAGAGTATTTTGTAGCATATCCACTGGTTGAGTGGGTCAGTTTCCTGTGCCTGGATTTATTTCTTTTGGAAAGTGTTAGCTCTCTATCAGATTGCTATAGATTTTCTATAAGGAAATCTTCAGTATTAGACACCTTTGTGGAAGCAATAGTATCTATCTATCTATTTATTTATTTTTACTGTTGTTCAATTACAGTTGTCCCCATTTCCACCACCCATTACTCTCCCCTGCCCTACCCACCCCCACTTCCCACATTCAGTCCTCCCCCTGCCCTGTTGTCTTTGTCCATGGGTCCTTTATATGTGTTCCTTGACGCCCCTTCCTCTTCTTTTGCCCATTATCCCCTTCCCCCTCCCCTCCGGATACTGTCAGTTTCTTCTTTATTTCCATGCCTCATTCTACTTTGCTCAGTTGTTTGTTTTATTGATTAGGTACCACTTCTAGGGGAGAGTATATGGTGTTTGTCTTTCACCTCCTGACTTATTTCACTTAGCACAATGCTCTCCAGATCCATCCATGCTGTCATAAAGGGTGGGCGTTTGTTCTTTCTGCTGCGTAGTATTCCATTATGTAAATGTACAGTTTTTTTGATCCACTCATTTACTGATGGGCACTTAGGTTGCTTCCAATACTTGGCTATTGTAAATCGTGCTGCTATGAATATTAGGATGTGTAGGTTCTTTTGAATTGGCATTTCAGGATTCTTAGGTTATAATCCTAGCAGTGGAATTGCTGGGTCAAAAGGCAGTTCCATTCTTAGTTTTTTGAGGAAATTCCATACTGTATCCCACAGTGGCTGCAGCAGTCTGCATTCCCCCCAACAACATACCAGGGTTCCTTTTTCTCTACAACCTCACCAGCACTTGTTGTTTGTTGATTTGTTTATGCAGTAGTATTTATTTTAAAAGACATTGCCCAAAGTTTTCTTATCTGTAATTTGGATACTAGCCTATTCTTAACACAGTTGCTAAATTGATCCTGTCAAAACATAAGTCAGGGTAAGTCGTCATATCTCTGTTTAAAACTTCCTGTTTTCTGCTAAAAGCCAAAATTATACTCCTTCCTCCATTCTAGTCTTTCCCTTGTACACTTCCCTTTAGTTACACTGGATTCCTTTCTGTTCTTAGTACATGTCAAACACACTTTCACTAGGAGCCTTTCCATTTACTGTTCCTTCTGTATGGACTATATTTTTCTTTTATTTTGTATTGGTTTCAGGTGTAAAGATTAGTGGTTAGACAATCATACACTTTACATAGAGTTCCCATTGATATTTTCAGTACCCCAACTGACACCATACATAGTTACCACAATATTACTGACTAGGAATAGCCTTTTCTCATATATTTGCATGGATCACATTCTCAGCTCTGACAACACTGCTAAAATAACAGCTTCTGCATGAGATGATCTAAATTGCTAATATCCACCCAGACCAGCAAGGATGGCTTAGTTGGTTGAACATCATCCCACAAAGCAAAAGGTCGCTGGTTCAGTTCCTAGTCAGAACACATGCCTGGGTTGTGGGCCCATTCCCTAGTCGGGGCATGTGTAAGAGGCAACCAATCAATGTTTCTCTCACACATCAATTTTTCTCTCCCTCTCTTTCTCTCTCCCTCTCTAAAAAATTAATAAAATGTTAAAAAATAAATTGCTATTACCCCTCCCTCCTACTACTAGCACTGCCATTTTCTTTTAACCTGCAGTGTTTTTTTTAATAGCACTTAACATCTTCTAGTATATTATATAATCTTCCCCTTGCTAGACTATAAGCTCTATAAAAAACTATAAAGGCAGAAATGTTTGTTATTCCTTCATGGTTCCTGTGGGAGAGGAAGAAACTTCCTTCTACCCATAAGGTTCTTTAGGCTAGTCTAATAATCAGATAGACATGAGACAGATTACCAAGAGGAAACAACCACATTTAATACAAATGTATGGGGATCCCATATACACTAGACTCAGAGGTGTCCAACCTGCAGCCTGTGGGCCACATGCAGCCCAGGATGGCTATGAATGTGGCCCAACACAAAGTCATAAGTTTACTTAAACTTTTTTTCTTTTTTGGCTCATCATTTTTCATTAGTGTCTGTGTATTCAATGTGTGGGTCAACACAACTCTTCTTCCAGTGTGGCCCAGAGATGCCAAAAGTTTGGACAACCCTCACAGGCACCCTCATGTAGGAAAGGTTCAGAGACAGAAAGGGAACATATATGACATTTTTAGCTAGGGATGAGGTAATATAACTTGGGGCTTTAGAAGGTCACTCCAGGGAGGGCACATGTTCAGTAATTAGTAGTTTGCTCTGCTACATAGGTAAAAAGACATTTTTTTTTATTTTAATTGTTGATCTTGTACAGTTTTCTGTCTTTTATTCTCACCCGAACCCACCACCTCAGCCCTCCCCTCCTCCCTCCCATTTCCACCCCCCCCATAGTTTTTGTCCATGTGTCCTTTATACTTGTTCCTGTAATTCCTTCCCCTTTTCCCCTGAAATTCCCTCCCCTCTCCCCTCTGGTGACTTTCAGGCTGTTCTCAATTTCTGTGTCTTTGGTTATATTATGCTTGTTTGTTAGTTTTGTTGATTAGCTTCCTGTTAAAGGTGAGATCATATGGTATTTGTCTTTCACTGCCTGGCTTACTTCGCTTAACATGATGCTCTCAAGTTCCATCCATGCAGTTGCAAAGGGTATGAGCTCCTTCTCACTTTCTGCTGCATAGAATTCCATTGTGTAAATGTTCCACAGTTTTTTGATCCATTCATTTACTGATGGGCATCTAGGTTGCTTCCAACACTTGGCTATTGTAAATTGTGCTGCTATAAACATAGGGGTGCATAGGTTCTTCTGGATTAGTAATTCAGGGTTTTTAGGATATAGTCCTAGCAGTGGAATTGCTGGGTCAAAAGGTAGATCCATTTTCAGTTTTCTTAGAAAATTCCAAACTGTTTTCCATAGTGGTTGTACCAGTCTGCACTCCCACCAGCAGTGCACTAGTGTCCCCTTTTCTCCACAACCTCTCCAACACTTGCTGTTTGTTGCTTTGTTTATGAGGGCCATTCTGACTGGCGTCAAGTGGTATCTCATTGTGGTTTTAATTTGCATCTCTCTGATAGCTAGCGCTATCGAGCATCTTTTCATGTGTCTCTGGATCCTCTGTATGTCCTCCTTGGAGAGGTGTCTGCCCAAGTCCTTTGCCCATTTTTTAATTGGGTTGCTTGTCTTCTTAGAGTGGAGTCGTGTAAGTTCCTTATATATTTTAGAGATTAAACCCTTATCTGAGGTATCATTGGCAAATATGTTTTCCCACACAGTTGGTTCTCTTTTTATTTTAATACTGTTTTCCTTGGCCATGAAGAACTTTTTATTTTGATGAGATCCCATTTGTTTATTCTTTCCTTCATGTCCCTTGCTTTAAGGGACATATCAGTAAAAATGTTGCTGCGTGCAATATCTGAGATTTTCCTGCCTATGTTCTCCTCTAGGACTTTAATGGTGTTATGGCTTATGTTTAAATCTTTTATCCACCTTGAATTTATTTTTGTGTATGGTGTACATTGGTGCTCGAGTTTCATTTTCTTGCACGAAGCTGTCCAGTTCTCCCAACACCACTTGTTGAAGAGGCTATTTTTACTCCATGTTATGTTGCTGCCCACTTTGTTGAATATTAATTGACTATAGAGACTAGGGTTTATTTCTGGGCTCTCTGTTCTATTCCACTGGTCCACGTGCCTGTTTTTATGCCAGTACCAGGCTGTTTTGATTACAGTGTCCTTGTAATACATTTTGGTATCAGGTATTGTGATCCCTCCTGCTTTGCTCTTCTTTCTCAAGATTGCTGCTGCTATTCTGGGTCGTTTATTGTTCCATATAAATTTTTGAAGAGTTTGTTCTATATCTGTGAAATATGCCATTGGTACTTTAATAAGTATTGCATTGAATCTGTAGATTGCTTTGGGAAGTATGGACATTTTGATGATGTTAATTCTTCCGATCCATGAACACGGTATGTGTTTCCATTTATTTGTGTCTACCTTGATTTCTTTCTTCAGCGTTGTGTAGTTTTCTGCATACAGGTCTTTTACCTCCTTGGTTAGGTTTATTCCTAGGTACTTTATTTTTCTTTTTGCTATATTGAAGGGTATTTTTTTCTTGATTTCTGCTTCTGTTGTTTCATTTTCAGTATGCAAAAATGCCTTTGATTTCTGGATATTGACTCTGTATCCGGCTGTTTGGCCAAATTCATTTATTAGGTCGAGCAGTTTTTTGGCCGAGAGTATAGGATTTTCTATGTATACTAACATGTCATCTGCAAACAATGATAGTTTTGTTTCCTCCTTTCCAAGTTGGATGCCTTTTATTTCCTTTTCTTGTCTAATCGCTGTGGCTAATACTTCCAATACTATATTGAATAGAAGTGGTGAAAGTGGACAGCCTTGTCTTATTCCTGATTTTAGTGGAAAAGAATTTAGTTTTTGCCCATTGAGTATGATGCTGGCTGTAGCTTTCTCATATATAGCCTTTATTATGTTGAGGAATGCTCCCTCTATTCCCACTTTGCTGAGTGTTTTTATCATAAATGGGTGCTGTACCTTATCAAATGCTTTTTCCCCATCTATTGATATGATCATGTGATTTTTGTCTTTGCTTTTGTTTATGTGATGAATTACATTTACTGATTTGCGAATGTTGAACCATCCTTGCAATCCCTGGGATGAATTCCACTTGGTCATGGTGTATGATCTTTTTAATGTATTGTTGGATGCGGTTTGCCAATATTTTGTTGAGCATTTTAGCGTCTATGTTCATCAGTGATATTGGCCTGTAATTTTCTTTCTTTGTTGTGTCTTTATCTGGTTTTGGGATTAGGATGATGCTGTCTTCATAAAAAGAGTTTGGGAGTCTTCCATCTTTTTGGATTTTTTCAAATAGTCTGTGGAGAATAGGGGTTAGCTCTTCCTTAAATGTTTTGTAGAATTCTCCTGTGAAGCCATCTGGTCCAGGACTTTTGTGTGTTGGGAGTGTTTTGATTACTGATTCAATTTCACCAGCTTTTATTGGTCTCTTCAGGCTTTCTGTTTCTTTTTCATTGAGTTTTGGAAGGTTATATTTTTCTAGAAACCTGTCCATTTCACCTAGGTTTTCAAATTGAGTTTTGGAAGGTTATATTTTTGTAGAAACCTGTCCATTTCACCTAGGTTTTCAAATTTCTTGGCATACAGTTCTTCATAGTAATTTCTTACAATCCTTCGTATTTCTGCGGTGTCAGTTGTAATATCTCCTCTTTCATTTCTGATTGTGTTTATTTGAGTCCTCTCTCTTTTTTTCTTGATGAGCCTGCTTAAAGGCTTGTCGATTTTGTTGATCTTTTCAAAGAACCAACTCCTGGATTCATTGATCTTTAGGATTGTGCTTTTAGTCTCCATGTCATTTAATTCTGCTCTGATCTTGGTTATTTCTTTCCTTCTACTTGCCCTGGGCTGTCTTTGTTGTTGTTCCTCGAGTTCTTGTAGGCGTAGGGTTAGGTTGTTTGTTTGAGATGTTTCTGTCTTTTTTAGATAGTCCTGTATTGCTATAAGCTTCCCTCTGAGGACTGCCTTTGCTGTGTACCATAAGTTTTGGGTCGATGTGAGTTCAATATCATTTGTTTCCAGAAATTTTCTGATTTCCTCTCTAATTTCATTCTTGACCCATTCATTGTTTAATAGCATGCTATTCAATCTCCATGATTTTGAGGGTTTTGGGTTTTTCTCCTTGGGGTTGGTTTCTAGTTTCAGTCCCTTGTGGTCGGAGAAAATGCTTGGTATGATTTCCATTTTCTTGAATTTGTTGAGGCTTGATTCGTGTCCTATCATGTGGTCTATCTTTCAAAATGTTCCATGTGCATTTGAAAAGAAAGTGTATTTAGCTTCTTTGGGATGAAGGGCTCTATATATATCAGTTAAGTCCATTTCCTCTAGAGTGTTGTTCAGTGCCACAATATCTTTGTTGATATTTTGTTTGGAAGATATGTCCATTTTTGACAGTGGGGTGTTAAAATCCCCTACTATAATTGTGTTGCTGTCAATATCTTTCTTGAAGTCCTCTAAAATTTTCTTGATGTATTTAGGTGCTTCTATGTTGGGTGCATATATATTTACAATATTTATGTCTTCTTGGTGAATTCTTCCCTTGAGTAGTATGAAGTGACCTTCTGGGTCTCTCTTTATGGCTCTTCTTTTGAAGTCTATTTTGTCTGATATAAGTATTACTACCCCAGCTTTTTTCCCCTGACCATTTGCTTGGAAAATTTGTTTCCAGCCCTTCACTTTGATCCTGTGTATGTCTTTTGTCCTGAGGTGGGTTTCTTGTAGGCAGCATATGTGTGGGTCGTGCTTTCTGATCCATTCAGCTAATCTATGTCTTTTGATTGTAGCCTTTAATCCATTTACATTTAAGGTTATTATTGATAGGTATTTATTCATTGCCATTTTCGTACTTGTGTTCCTCTCTCTGTCTTTTCCTTTCTTCCCTTAAAGCAGTCCCTTTAGTATCCCTTGAAGAATTGGTTTGGTAGAGGTGTATTCTTTTAGACTTCTTTTGTCTGGGAAGCTCCTTATTTGGCCTTCTATCTTGATTGAAAGCCTTGCTGGATAAAGTAGTCTGGGTTGCAGGCCTTTCGTTCTCATTGCTTGGAATATTTCTTGCCATTCTCTTCTGGCTTGGAGCGTTTCCATTGAGAAGTCAGATGCTAACCTGATTGGGGCTCCCTTGTATGTTACTTCCTTTTTATCCCTTGCTGCCTTTAAGATTCTCTCTTTGTCTTGGAATTTTGCCATTTTAATGATGATGTGTCTTGACGTGGGCCTGTTTGGGTTCCTTTTGATTGGGACTCTCTGTGTTTCCTGGATTTGTGTGGCTTTTTCTCTCACCAAATGAGGGAAGTTTTCCATCATTACTTTTTCAAACAGGTTTTCTATCCCTTGTTCTTGTTCTTCTCCTTCTGGTATCCCTATTATACGGATATTATTCCGTTTCATATTGTCTTGCATTTCTCTTAAACCCTCTTCATTCTTTCTAAGCCTCTTTTTCTTATGTTGCTCATTCTGAGTGTTTTTTTCTATTTTGTCCTCCAACTCACTGATCCGATCTTCTGCTTCATCAATTCTGCTTTTCATTCCTTCTACTGTGTTCTTCAGTTCAGAGATTGTGTTCTTCATTTCCTCTTGGCCCTTGTTGATAGTTTCTATTTCCTTTTTCATGTTGATATAGTTTGCCGTGAGTTCATCATAACTTCCCTGTAGTTTCTGGTAGCTCATTGAGAGCTCATTGAGCTTCCTGACAACCATTGCTTTGAACTCTGTATCTGATAGTTGAGTTGCCTCCGTTTCATTTAGCATTCTTTCTCGAGCTTCCTCCTTTCCTTTCATTTGGGGGTTGTTTCTTTGTCTTCCCATTGTTCGTAAGACTCTTGTTGTTAGCCACAACTTCTTAAATTGATCTGTTCTGGCTCCCTGGGTTTGTGGTATGACCTTCTGTGGTAGAATACCTGTGAGATTCAATGGTGGATTCTCCTTTGGATATCCTGTTGTTCACAGCTTCCACTGTCTCATCAGCTGGAATACCCTCTTTTGGGGACCAACTCTGGTTTTTTTTCACAGTTCCAGGCTTTTTTGTTTTGTCTCTTGTTGTTTTCAAACTTCCTGAGCTGGCTTTTCTGGTCTTGCTGGCTGCAATGGCCGAGGGGTGATTTTATTGCTTTTCTCTGTGTTCAGGACTCAGTCCTCATTGTGCTATGTATCCCAGCGTTAGTGGGCGCCTCTCCCCACAGCGTTTCCAGGTGTGTTCTGTGCCTCCTGGTGTGTGCGCACTTCTCTGAGTTTATGGGTGTGTGCTAGGTTCTCCAGTTGCACGCACTTGCCTGCCTTTGCCCTGGGAGGCTTTCTGTGTTCGGGCGCAGCCTGTTTTTACCCCTGAGCGGGGCCTACACTCCAGGGGCTTTCTTGCGCCTGCGCCTTGGACCTGAGCTGTCCGCATTCGAGCACGGGCCTGTGATCTGGCACGGGCGCTCCAGAGCTGTCTCCAGTGGCCAGCGCCTATGTTTTCACGAGTGTCCACTATCCCGAGACCACGTGGTTTCCCCTGAGGTTGCCTATTTTCATGCAGTTGTCTCACTTCCCACGCACCTCTGTCAGTGGTTGGAGCGACTGTGCTTTCCTAGTCACCCGGCGACCACGAAAACTGGGTTCAAAGTCGAGCAGTGACCTGGCGCGGGTGCACCCGCTTTCACTCTGCCGCGCGGTGGCCCCTGATATCTCCCAGCTGGGTCAGGGGCTGACCCAGCTCCCTCCCCAAAGCCCTGGGGCGGGCTAGGCGGAGCGTCGGGTTGGGGCCTCCGTCGCCCGGCTTTCCGCGCGCTGGAACCCTGGGCTCCTATTGTTCCGAAAAGCTCTCCTTACCGCTGATTTTTCAGTGTCCACTACAATTCCCAACCTCTTGTTTTCAGATATGCTGTGTTACTGCTCCTTGTCTGCTCTGATCTTCCGTAGATTCGCCCGGTTTTTCTCCTGTGTGTAGAGGGGAAATGGGGTCTGCTCCCTCCTACCGCGCCGCCATCTTCCAGAGCCCCGGTAAAAAGACATTTCTGATGATAACTCTTACTGTGGACCAGGCTTCTAATTTCATTTCTTCCAGATAGTTAAGGAGGGTGGCAGGGAGCAGAAGTTTTTTTTTTGAGGCCACCAGGTCTTGGTTGCCTTCAGTTCAAAATAATGTACGTATCACTGAGGCACATCTTACAGTGGCTCCTTCTGAATCTTCACAGTTGCCAGCAATTAGAACAGTGCCTAGCAAATAGTTGGTATTTGATAAGTATTTGTGTTGAATAAAGATGCCTTAGATATAGTTTGAAAGAAGTATGTAAAATACATTTTTCTAATAATCTATAAATCAGGTGATTAGATATTCTTTAATATTCTTTTGAATTTACCTTCTACCTTTTTTACTTTTGATAAGACTGAATATGTGTCACTCCTCTCCCTTCAAGCCAATATAATTTCCAGTGAAAGTTGGAAATTGGAGGCAGTTGTGGTAGAATATGAATTTCATTTGCAGTGTTTCTGGAATGAGTACTGAGATCTTGTTGCAGATGTTTTTTTTTTCCCTTTTTGTTGATGTGGTAATAAAGGGAAGGGAGAGGTAATCATAGTTAACTTAAGCTGTTCTTTATCCTCTTTTTATGGAAATGTGGTATTGTTTATTTTAAATCAGGGCTTGCATTTTAATTTAAGCCCGAGACACTTCTTATTCATATTTCCTAGATTGTCTTTGGGTTGTGAGCCACAAAACTTTGTATTTGTAATATCTCATATTTTACATCCTTTTCAGAAAGAGGCTTAGTTAAATCAATCCTGGCCATTTCTTTAGTTCTTCAGCCTACCTGTGTAAATCCTGGCTTGCTCAGTTTCTACCCAATCAAGCATCTCAAAACAACTACTATAATTGACAGATTATCACATAGTTGATAGTTGTCTTTTATTTTACCTCTGAAAAAAGAGCACTTGGATCACCCTTGCTTTTGATTTGAGTTGATTTGAGAGTAGTCTTCAATTGAGATTTTCGAATGGTAGACTTATGTAGTACTAAATTATAGCCTCACAGTTTTGCATAGAAAATGTTTACATTAGCTGTACTAGGTTGACTTTATGATATACTATAAATAGAAGTCAGTCAGATAATCCATCTTTAGAAAAACAACATTAAAGGTAACTTTTACAGCAGTAGAGCACATGATGCAAAGGATCAGGTCAGCAATTTGGAAGATAAGGAAAAAGAAAACACCCAATCAGATCAGCAAAAAGGAAACAAAATCCAAAAAAAAAAATGAAGATAGAATAAGGAGCCCCTGGGAAAACTTCAAGTGTAATATCATTTGCATCAAAGGGGTTCTGGAAGGAGAAGAGAGAGAGCAAGGAATTGAAAACCTATTTGCGAAAAAAATGACAGTCAATTTCCCTAACTTGATGAAGGAAATAGACATACAAGTCCAGGAAGTGCAAAGAGTCCCAAACATGATGAACCCAAATAGGCCCACAGTAAGACACATCATAATTAAAATGGCAAAAGTTAAAGACAAAGAGATTATTTAATAGATATTCTTAAAAGCAGCAAGAGAAAAGCAGTTAGTTATCTAAAAGGGAACTGAAAGAAACTTTGCAGGCCAGAAGGGGTTAACAAGAAATATTCAAAGTGATGAAAAGCAAGGACTACAGCCAAGATTACTCTACCCAGCAAAGGGTAGACAAGAAAAAGCTAAAGGAGTTCTTCACCATTACACCAGTTTTTCAAGAAATGTCAGAGAGTCTTCTTTAAGAAGAAGAAAAGGTGATAAAAATGTGAATAATAAAATGGCAACAAATAAATATCTTTTAGTAATTACTTTAAATACAAATGGATTAAATACTCTAATCAAAAGACATGGGCCGTGGCTGGGTGGCTCAATTGGTTGGAACATTGTCCCATATACCAAAATGTTGTGGATTTGATTTCTGATTAGGGCACATACTAGGTTGCAGTTCGATCCTCAGTCAGGGCTCTTGTAGGAGGCAACAGATCAATGTTTCTCACATTGATGTTGCATGCTCTCTCTCTCTCTCAATCTCTTTCACACACTCTCACTCTCTCTCCTCCCTTATATCAATAAACATATCCTCAGGTGAGGATTTTAAAAAAAGACATGGTGGCTGAATGGATCACAAAACAAGACCCTTACATGTGCTGTATACAATAGACTCACTTCAAATAAAAAGACACACACAGACTGAAAGGAAAGGGATGGGAAAAGATATTTCATGAAAATGAAAACAACAAAAATATGCTGGGGTAAAATAGAACTAAGCAATGAAGAGATAGCCAACCTATCAGATGCAAAGTTCAAAACACTGGTAATCAGGATGCTCACAGAAATGGTTGAGTATGGTCACAAGATAGAGGAAAAAGTGAAGGCTATGCAATGTGAAATAAAGAAAAAATATACAGGGAACCAACAGTGAAGGGAAGGAAACTGGGACTCAAATCAAGGATTTGGAGAGGAAGGAAGAAATAAACATTCAACTGGAACAGAATGAAGAAACAAGAATTCAAAAAATGAGGAGAGGCTTAGGAACCTCTAGGACATCTTTAAATGTTCCAACATATGAATCATAGGGGTGCCAGAAGGAGAAGAACAACAGCAAGAAATTGAAAACTTACTTGAACAAATAATGAAGGAAAACTTCCCCAATCTGGCAAAGGAAATAGACTTCCAGGAATTCCAGGAACCTCAGAGAGTCCCAAAGAAGTTGGACCCAAAGAGGAACACACCGAGGCACATCATCATTAAGTTACCCAAGATTAAAGACAAAGAGAGAATCTTAAAAGCAGCAAGAGAAAAGGAGACACATACAAAGGAATACCCATAAGGCAATCAGCTGATTTCTCAAAAGAAACCTTCCAGGCAAGAAGGGTCTGGAAAGAAGTATTCAAGTCATGAAAGGCAAGGACCTACATCCAAGATCACTCTGTCCAGCAAAGCTATCATTTAGAATGGAAGGGTTTAGAATACAGTGCTTCCCAGTTAAGGTCAACTTAAAGGAGTTCATCATCACCAAGCCCTTATTATATGAAATTTTAAAGGGACCTATCCAAGAAAAAGAAGATAAAAAATATGAACAATAAAATGATAACAAACTCACAACTAGCAACAACTGAACCTGAAAACAAACTAAGTAAACAACTAGAACAGGAACAGAATCACAGAAATGGAGATCACATGGAGGGTTATTAGCAGGGAAGGGGAGTAGGAAGGGGCTAAAAGGTACAGGGAATAAGAAGCACAAGTGGTATGTATAAAATAGACAGGGAGAGGTTAAGAATAGTATAGGAAATGTAGAACCCAAAGAGCTTATATGTATGACCCATGGACATGAACTGAGTGGGGTGGGGGGATGCTGGTACGAGGTAGGTGCAGGGTGGAGGGGAATAAAAGGGAGGAAAAAATTGGGAAAACTGTAATAGCATAATTAATGTAATATATTTTTGAAAAATGTGCTGAGGTACCAATACTTACACCAGACAAAATAGACTTTAAAACAAAGCCTATAATAGACAAGGAAAGACCCAGAAATTCCACTTCTGGGTATTTATCTGAAGAAAGCCAAAACACTAAATTGAAAGACATATATCTGCATGTTTATTGCAGTGTTATTTACAATAGCCAAGGTATGAAAGCAACCTAAGTATCCATCAATAAATGGATGAATGGATAAAGAAAACATGGTGCATATATACAATGTAATATGACTCAGCCATAAAAAAAGAATAAAATCCTGTCCTAGAGGGTGTTGTGCTGAGTGAAATAAGTCATACAGAAAAAGTCAAATGCACAACATGATTTCACTTATATGTGGAATCTGAAATCAAACAAGCAGAACCAAAGTGGACTCATATATACAGAGAACATTTTGACAGTTGCCACATGGGAGGGGGCTTGAGGAGATGGGTGAAAGAGGTGAAGACATTGAGAAGTACACATTGGTAGTAACAAAATGGTCATGGGGGTGTAAAGTACAGCATAGGGAATATAGTCAATAATATTGTAATAACTATATATGGTGTCAGGTGGGTACTAGATTTATTGGGGTGATCACAAGTTATATAAATGTCTAATCACAAGGTTGTACATCTGAAACTAATATAATACTATATATCAACTGGGTAATTTAAAAGTAAAAAAAAGTTCAGAAAGGTAACTTTTGCTAGCTGTTAGCCATGTACTTTAAGAATTGAAATATATCTGTATCCGACAGTTAGTTTGTTATAGTTTTATTTTCTTGTTTTCCATAGGATATTAGCTGCAATGAGATTCAGGTTCTTCCCCAACAAATGGGACAATTACATTCACTGAAAGAGCTCAATATAAGAAGAAATAATCTTCATGCATTGCCAGATGGTAAGATACTTACTGTTTTTTACTGACATGAATGAAAGAGTAACTACGTAAAATTTAATTTTATTATTTTTCATTTTTGAACAGAATTAGGAGATCTTCCCTTAGTCAAGCTGGATTTCTCTTGTAATAAAGTGACCGAAATTCCAGTTTGCTACAGGAAGCTACATCATTTACAAGTAATAATTTTGGATAATAATCCATTGCAAGTACCACCAGCGCAGGTTTGTAATAAAAATGATAATGTGTTTCTTCTCTTTTTATTCAGAATTATGTCTGTTACTGGTAAGTCAAAAAACATCAAAAGTAAAAGTTAATTTTTGTTGATGTATTACTGTCTAAAGGAGTTTTTCTGAGAAGTAGCTTTCTAACACTGGTAGGAGTTTTATCTTAGCTTCTGGAGAATAGGATTTGGAAAACCCAGCTATGAACATTTTGCTTGTGAACTGATACTTCTGGTTGTCAATGTTATTTTAAAGGATAGACTATGCAGTCTCTCTACCTCTGTCCCAGGTATATATCTGTTTGAGACTTGTGTGAGTCATTGAGGTACTTTCTTAGCACTGATAAATGAAATCATGCATACAATAAAGAAAAGTGCACAAGTATAAAAGTATTAACTCAGACTTTTATTTTGAGGATTAAATGCATGTGGGAACCACTAAAATGATAGTGAAGGAATATACCAAAATATAAACCCACAAGGACAAAGAATGAAAGAGAGAGGACAGCAGAGGAAAGATGGTAACAGTATTTTGGAAAATGGAAAATATATGAAATAGTGGTAACCAGGTTCTCTACTTATACTGCATGCACAAGAATATCTGCTATAGAAGGCACATGGCAGGCAAATCCAGCCTGCTCTCTACTTTCAAGCCGTGAGCCCTGGCACAGGGTTTGCACCCATCCAGAGGAAGGGTTGCCTTTTCTTCCTGCAGAGGTACATTCTACTAATTCCAGAGGAAGTGCCTTTTCTAATTTTGATAAAGGCTGGCAGGAGTCCTGGTAGTAGCTGCCTTAGAAAGATGAGGAAAGCTGAAACTTGTGTTGCTATGGGAGAAGTCAACAAAAAACAAATTGATTTACTGTGTTAAACCTGGGAATGACTAGGTTTTCTTGTTGTTGATTATTGGAGGAAACATGTAGCTCTGAATATAGAGATGAAAGACTAAAAACATGAAAGTCTGTACAATGTCTAAGGTACTGCTGTCTAGGAAAAGTTTCTGAATGATGATATGGGAAGGAAAAAGAATTTGTCTTCTACCTTGACTGCTTTAATAATCAAATTGACATGAGACAGGTTAACAGGAGAAAATGGTCAAATTTATCATATGTATGTTCAAGGTCTGTCCAGACAGTATCCAGACATGTACTATGAAAAATAAGGACATTTATTGAAGAAAATACAAGAACTATTGTACACAGCACAATGATGCTTCAGTCCCCTTCAAAGTAGGCACCTTGGTACCTCACATAGTTCTCCCAATCGCCATCAGCTGCCCCCTCATATTTTCCTGAATCTCATCAACACCTTGAAACCTCTTCCCTTTCAAAGGTAATTTTAGTTTTGGGAAAATCCAGAAGTTTCAGGGTGCCGAATCTGGGCTATAGGGGGCTGAATCACCTGGGTGATTTGATGTTTCACAAAAAAATTGCACAAGATGCGATGTATGAGCAGGCATGTTGTTGTGATGAAGCTGCCAATCACCAGTTGTCCATAGCTGCGGCCTCCTGAATCATCTGGATAGTTTCTGCAGAGGAGTGTTCTAGCTTAATGCAGAATTTTACGCAGATTCATTGCTCTACTTGTTCAGTCATTTTGAATACAGTGGCCACACAATACACATGCTGTCAATGGTGTCTACCACCCCCACTGACTAGTACATTGAAGTCATCATTGTTCACAGATGCACATTCTAGTCCACTCTCTTTGCCTGCCAGGTTACATTGGTGTCGCACAATCCATTCTTGTTATGTTAACAATAGTTGGATTTTTTCGGACAGACCTCATATATATGGGGGTTCTGTAAGAATATGGGATCCCAGAACAAATTTGGCAATTGAAATTTATATCCAATCTTCTCAGAAAGAGGCGTGGTGGTTTGGAATGCAAAGGGAAGGTAGGCAATTCACAGGTAGATAAGAAGGAGCAAATGCGTGGTAAACAAATTTTTGCCAGGGTATCCAGGCACAGAGGGGAGTCTAATGAACAGATTTGGCAGGTTCCTATCTGCCACATTTAGTTCATGAGGTGCTAAGGTGATCTCCCTTTCTGGAGCAGTTTTTTCAATCTGAATTTTTTCAGACAGGTGAAGTAAAAGGCATTTTTGACTCTTCTGTTCCTTAAAACTAATTAGCTTAAATTAATCAATATCCCCAAAAGGCATATTTTGAGGTGGCAAACTCTGTTTCCCCTCAGTGGGAATGTTTTATAAAATGTACTGTCAAATACCATAGCCACTTGCCACATGTGGCTACTGAGAACTCAAAATACTCAAAATATGTACTTCACTAAAGAACCAAATTTTTAAGTGTATTTTATTGATTATGCTACTACAGTTTTCCCAATTTCCCCTTTTATTGCCCCTCTGCCCTGCACCTGACAACCTTCCAGCTTTCCCCCCACTTAGTTCATGTCCATGGGTTATACATATAAGATCTTTGAATTCTCTGTTTCCTATACCATTCTTGACCTCTCCCTATTTTATGCCTACCAATTATGCTTCTTATTCCCTGTACTTTACCCCACATTCCTTCCCTCCCCTTCCTCACTGAAAACCCTCCATGTGATGTCCATTTTTCTGATTCTGTTTCTGTTCTAGATGTTTGCTTAGTTTTTTGTTTTTGTGTTTTTCTTTTTTTAGGTTCAGTTGTTGACAGTTATGAGTTTGTTGTCATGTTACTGTTTATAGTATTTGATCTTCTTCACTTTCTTAGATAAATCTCTTTAACATGTCATATAATAAGGGCTTGGTGATGATGACTTCTATAACTTGACCTTATCTGGGAAGCATTGTATCTGCCCTTCAATTCTAAATGATAGCTTTGCTGGACAGAGCAATCTTGGATGTAGGTCCTTGCCTTTCATGATTTCAAATTCCTCTGTCCAGCCCCTTCTTACTTGTAAGGTTTCTTTTGAGAAATCAGCTGATTGCCTTATGGGCACTCTTTTGTAGGTAACTCTTTCCTTTCCTCTTGCTGCTTTTAAGATTCTCTCTTTGTCTTTAATCTTGGGTAACTTAATAATGTTGTGCCTTGGTGTGTTCCTCTTTGGATCCAACTTCTTTGGGACTCTCTGAGGTTCCTGGAATTCCTGGTAGTCTATTTCCTTTGCCAGATTGGGGAAGTTTTCCTTCGTTATTTATTCAAATAAGTTTTCAATTTCTTGCTGTTGTTCTTCTCCTTCTGGCACCCTTATAATTCAGATATGGGAACATTTAAAGTTGTCTCAGAGGTTCCTAAGCCTCTCTTCACTTTTTTGAATTCTTGTCTCTTCATTCTGTTCCAGTTGGATGTTTCTTTCTTTTGTTCTAAATCATTGGTTTGAGTCCTGGTTTCCTTTCTGTCATTGTTGGTTCCCTGAACATTTTGCTTTATTTCACTTTGGGTATCCTTCATTTGTTCTTTCATTTTTCAACCAAGCTCAATCAGTTCTGTGAACATTTTGACTATCAGGGCTTTAAATTCACCATCAGATAGGTAGGATATCTCCTCTTCACTTAACTCTCTGAGGTTTTGCTCTCTTTTATTTTGGCTCTATTTCTTTGCTCGGGGCCCCTGTTAAGTTGTGAGGGGGTGGGGCCTTATGTATTCACCCAAGCAGGGCAAACCTCCTTGCTAGGCTGCAGCGCTGCCTGTGGGGGATGGGCCAGAGAGGGAGCAATGCAGCTTGCCTGTTGATCTCTAGCACACTTTTTAATCAACTCTCCTGTGAGACCGGGAGTTTCTCCCACTACGGCAAACTCTGTAGTTCACAAGTATCTCTGAGTCTCAACTTTCCCTTAAGTCAGCCCCTCTGGTGAAGCCTGCCTCCTTGCAACAGCCAGCCCCGCCGCCATGGCCCCATGCCTCACCATGTCCCTCTCCGTCCACTGCCTTACATGTCTGATTGTTCTGTTTGATTGTTTCTTTAATTCTGTGGTTGTTGGAGTTCCATGCAGTTTGATTTTCTCCCACTTCTGGTGGTTTATTGATTTTAGCTTAGTTGTCATCCTCCTTTTGGTTGTGCAAGGAAGCGAAGGGTTTCTACCTATGCCTCCATCTTGGCTAGAACTCAGGCCAGTCACTTAACTTTTATGTCCCTGTTTCCTCATATATAAAATGAAGTATAATGATAGTACTTATTTTATAGAGTAGCTGTAAGAAATGAGTTAATGCATATGGAGCATTTTCAACAGTGCCTGGAACACAGTGCTATTTAAATTATCTTTACTATTATTATAACACTATCATAATTTTTCTTTAAATCAAAATCTAATATATACACTATTAGGATTAAGAAAATTTTCACAGATGAACCTCCTAAGTTAGTTCCATTTCCTTTCAGTATACTATAAGTTTTTGTTTTGTCTAAGTGACTAATTACCCCATTCTTTTCCTTGGCATAATTTCCTGTATGCCTTACTACTTAATTCCTGACTCTATGACAAAACTGTAAAACTCCATACTGACAAACACATCAAGTCACTCATCAACCTATTTATTTTTTTCTTTTAGAAGACAACCGCCTTATTTCAAACTGACTGGTTGTTCTCTAGGCCTACTGTACACCTGTCAATCTTGAACATGAAGGATTCCTCTTTCTTTTTAAAAAGACTTTATTTATTTTTAGAGAGGGGGAAGGAAAAGAGAAAGAGAGGGAGAGAAACATCAATGTGTGATTGCCTCTCATGTACCCCACAGTGAGGATCTGGCCCACAACACAGGCATGTTCCCTGACTGGGAATTGAACTGGCAACCTTTTGGTTCACAGGCTGGCACTCGGTCTACTGAGCCACACCAGCCAGGCCAGGATTTCTCTTTCTTAATTTCCTCCCACATTTTGATATAGCACAAACTCTGCTAACTTTCTAATAAAGGGCACATGGGAATTAAACTTTCTGAGATCCTGCATGTTTGAAATTGTCTTTTTTCTTACCTCACACTTGACTGACAGCTTGAGTACAGAAAGATATACATTTTCTCCTAGTTGTTTAAGGTGTGGTTTTAACAGCTTCTAGTTTCCTATACTGCTGCTGACAAGTCATTCTGACAGTCACTTCTATGAATGTAACACATTTTGTTTCATTGCAAGCCTTTCACTGTTTTAGTCTCTTGTCTTTCATGTTAGAGATTATTACTACAACTGTCCACTTACCCCTGGCTGTTCATTTTCAAGAGTGAAGCAACTACGAAGCCAACTGGAATCTCTATGTATGAGGGGGAAGTTTACCAATGGTGAGTCTCACTGATTAGTGACCAGACAGAGACTGTCCATTTCATCAGGAGACACCCCCAAAGATCAGTGTATGTGTGCATGTATATGTGTATTTTATTTTACAAGTATAAACTTTATATATATTATATTTATATAGAAACTGTGTATATATAAATACATACATATATACATACATACACACACACACACACACGCATGCACATTTATTTATTTATTTATTTATTCCCTCCTAGTTGAATTAGTCTTCCAAGGGAGAACGAACCAATTCTGCCTGAGATAAACAAGACAGGCTAAATGCATTCTGGGAGCCTACTAATAAAAGTCTACTGGAGGGTACCAACACTCACTATGAAAGGATTCATTGTTCTCAGTATGGAGTCTCACTCTTAGCCATACCTGTACTTGGAGCCCCTGACACCGGTTTTCAATCTCCCTACAGTTGTGCTGTCCAATACAGCACCCAATAGCAACATGTGGCTATTTGAATTAATTACATCTAAATTACATCTTGAATAAAAAAATTCAAATCTTCAACCATATTATACATTTTCAAGTGTCCAACAGGCATTTGGTGGCTAGCACATTGGACAGTGGAAATATAGAATATTTCTATCACCACAAAAGTTTTTTATTATTTTTTAAATTTTTATTTTAATTGTTATTCTTGTACAGTTTTCTATCTTTTACTCCCATCCCGGCCCACCACCCCAACCCTCCCCACCTCCATCCCATTTCCACCCCTCCAAGTTTTTCTCCATGTGTCTTTATTTATTCATTTATTTATTTAATATATTTTATTGATTGTGCTATTACAGTTGTCCCATTTCTCCCCCATCACTCCTCTCCACCCTGCACACCCACTCCCACCCACATTCCCCCCTTTAGTTCATGCCCATGTGTCATAAGTTCTTTAGCTTCTACTTTTCCCACACTATTCTTGCCCTCCCCCTGTCTATGATATTTATTCTCTGTACCTTTTACACCTCTCTCCTGCTCCCACTCCCCTGTTGTTAACCCTCCATCTGATCTCCATTTCTGTGGTTTTGTTCCTGTTCTAGTTGTTTGCTTTTGTTTTAGGTGGGGTTGTTAATAGCTATGAGTTTGCTGTCTTTTCACTATCATATCTTTATCTTAGATAACTCCCTTTAACATTTCATATAATAAGGTCTTGGTGCTGATGAACTCCTTGAACTTGACCTTATCTGAGAAGCGCTTTATCTTCCCTTCCATTCTAAATGAAAGCTTTGCTGGATAGAGCAATTTTGGATGTAGGTCCTTGCCTTTCAAGACTTCAAATACTTCTTTCCAGCCCCTTCTTGCCTGTAAGGTCTCTTGGGAGAAATCAGCTGACAGTCTGATGGGAACTCCTTTGTAGGTGACTGTCCCCTTATCCCTTGCTGCTTCTAGAATTCTCTCCTTCATTTTAATCTTGGCTAATGTAATTACGATGTGCCTTGGCGTGTTCCTCCTTGGATCCAACTTCTTTGGGACTCTCTGAGCTTCCTGGAATTCCTAGAAGTCTATTTCCTTTGCCAGATTGGGGAAGTTCTCCTTTATTATTTGTTCAAAGAAGTTTTCCACTGTTGCTCTTCTTCTTCCCCTTCTGGTACCCCTATAATTCGGATGTTGGGATGTTTAAAGATGTACCAGAGGTTCCTAAGCCTCTCCTCATTTTTTTGAATTCTTGTTTCTTCCTTGTTTTCTGTTTGGTTGTTTCTTCCTTCCTTCTGGTCCACTCCATTGATCTGAGTCCCAGTTTTCCTCCCATCTCTATTGGTTCCCCATGTGTCTTCCTTCATTTCACATATTGTGGCCTGCATTTTTTCATCTAATTTGTGAGCAAAATCAACCAATTCTGTGAGCATCCTGATCACCAGGGCTTTGAACTGTGCATCTGATAGGTTGGCTAACTCTTTGTCAGTTAGAGGAATTGGCTCTGGGGCTTTGATTTGTTCTCTGGTTTGAGCCATTTTTGTTGTTGTTTTCTTTTTCTGTTTTTTTTTTGGGGGGTCTGGTGGTGGCTGTTATGTAGTGAGGGGTGGAGCTTTAGGTGTTCCCCAGGGCGGGGCAGCCCAGCTGCTGAGTTGTGATGCTATAGGTGGGGGCAGGGTCCAAGAGGGAACAATAGCGCTTGATCCAAGCTCCCTCTTGGATTCCAGTCCCTTCTGCTTCTTCCCCTTTGTCTGGATTATCTCTACATGAATGTGGGACACATGGTTAGCCAGCCACCTTGCTCGGCCTCACTGGGTCTGCATAGTTGCCACCCCTTTCCTGGGGTCCGCTAGCCACCGCCTGTGCGTCTGGGGTCTACTAGCCACTGCTGCCTACGTGCCCGGTTCCACACCTCCACTTTTACCTGCTGTGACTCCGCCCCTCTTACTGCTCTGGATGAATGGTTGTTGGACTTCCATACAGTTCAGTTTTCTAGAAGTTCTGGTTGTTTTCTTGTTTCTAAATATTTGTTGTCCTTAATTTTGGTTGTGAGAAGAGGCACAGTGTGTCCACCTACACCTCCATCTTGGCTGGAAGTCCAAAAGGTTCTAATGGACAGCACTGCTTTAAGGAGTAAATTCCAGGCTTCTGCTGAAGCAAGAAGCAATACTCATTTGGCTTCTGATGTGAGAGAGAGAACCTGAGAAAAACTGCCTACTCCTCAGAATAAACCCCAGGCTTCTGCTAAGGCAAGACAGGGGCTGTCATATGGCTGCAGAGCTAAGGGCAAAAATATGAGGATGCAAATCTGAGCTCTGTAGTGTCCAATGGTAGCCACTAATTACATAAAACTTTTTAAATTTCAATTAATCAAAATAAAATTCAATTAAAAATTTGGTTCCTGTTCCGGGCAAGATGGAAGCATAGATAGAAACCCTTTGCTTCCTTGCACAGCCAAAAAGAGGATAATAACCAAGCTAAAATCAATAAACAACTGGAAGTGGGAGAAATCAAACTGCATGGAACTCCAACAAACACAGAATTAAAGAAACAATCAACAAGACCAACCAGACCAACCAGACCGGTAAGAAGGAGTAGTAGAGGGAGACGGGGCAGGTGGTTGGACATTCAGAACCCTCAGCAAGGCAGTGGACTATGCGGGCAGTCCAGGGCTGGCTAAAAGGACCTGCTGTGAAGCAGTGGACTGTGTGGGCAGGGCTGGCTAAATGGGAAACTGAGACTCAGAGCAGACTTTGAACTATGGCTGGGGTTGCCACAGTGGGAGAAACTCCCAGTCTCACGAGAGTTCATTGGAAAGTTGGGCTAGGAGCAAGTGAGCTGCATTGTTCCCTCTCTGACCCTGGCCCCACAGACAGTGCCACAATGCAGCAAAGACAGTTCCCCTGCTCTGGTGAATACCTAAGGCTCTGCCCCCTTACAACTTAACAGGTGTGCCAAGCAAGACAAAGAAAGATGGCCCAAATGAAAGAACAGAGCAAAACTCCAGAAAGAGCTAAGCAATGAGGAGATAGCTAACCTATTTGATGGAGAGTTTGAAACACTCATAATCAAAATGCTCACAGAACTGATTGTGCTTGGTTGAAAAATGAAAGAACAAATAAAGGATACCCAAAGTGAAATAAAGCAAAATATTCAGGGAACCAACAGTGACAGAAAGGAAACCAGGACTCAAACCAATGATTTAGAACAACAACAACAAAAAGAAATAAACATCCAACTGGAACAAAATGAAGAGACAAGAATTCAAAAAAGTGAAGAGAGGCTTAGGAACTTCTGGGACAATTTTAAATGTTCCCATATCTGAATTATAGGGTTGCCAGAAGGAGAAGAACAACAGCAAGAAATTGAAAACTTATTTGAACAAATAATGAAGGAAAACTTCCCCAATCTGGCAAAGGAAATAGACTACCAGGAAGTCCAGGAACCTCAGAGAGTCCCAAAGAAGTTGGACCCAAAGAGGAACACACCAAGGTACATCATTATTAAGTTACCCAAGATTAAAGACAAAGAGAGAATCTTAAAAGTAGCAAGAGGAAAGGAAAGAGTTACCTACAAAAGAGTACCCATAAGGCAATCAGCTGATTTCTCAAAAGAAACCTTACAGGTAAGAAGGGGCTGGACAGAGGTATTTAAATCATGAAAGGCAAGGACCTACATCCAAGATTGCTCTGTCCAGCAAAGCTATCATTTAGAATTGAAGGGCAGATACAATGCTTCCCAGATAAGGTCAAGTTATAGAAGTCATCATCACCAAGCCCTTATTATATGACATGTTAAAGGGACTTATCTAAGTAAAGGATGATCAAAAACTACGAACAGTAAAATGACAACAAACTCACAACCATCAACAAATGAACCTAAAAAAAATGGAAGAAAGAAAAACAACAAAAATAAAAACTAAGCCAACAACTGGAAAAGGAACAGAATCAGAGAAATGGACATCTCACAGAAGGAGTTCAGTGGGGAGGGGAAGGGAGAAATAGGGGAAAAGGTACAGGGAATAAGAAGCATAATTGTTAGGCATAAAATGGACGGGGAAAGATAAAAAATGGTATAGGAAACAGAGGACTCAAACAGCTTATATATACAACCCGTGGACATGAACTAAGATGGGGCGAATACTGGAGGATTGGGGGGATGCAGTGTGGAGGGGAATAAAGAATGAAAATTGGGAAAACTAATAACATAATCAATAAATTATACTTAAAAATAAATTATTAAAACCAACTAAAAGAAGAAGGTAAATGACTGGTCTAAGGTCACATGGCTAGCAAGTGGTAAAACCAAGATTTAAATCAAGGCTCTCTGACTCCAAAGTTTATGCTGTAACCTATACTATGCTTCTAAAGAGAGAGGGAGTATGTTTGTGTGAGTTAATGGTGATTGGAAATGGGAGGATGGTAGTTGTGATATTGATGATACGTGAAAGTGGTAATAGTGATAATGTTAGAAATGCAAATACTCTTTTGCCTTAGGAAGACTTCAACAAATACAGGTTTATACTTGAAAAAGTAAAACAACAACAACAACAAAAAAAAAACAGTAAAACCATGCTCTTTATAAATATGCAGGAAAATAGCAGAAAACCAACTAGAAGAGTTGAATGAGGAACTGGGTCTTGGAGATTGAAAGGGATAGAATGGAGAATTAAGTTTTTGTTATCAGTTTTATAATTCTCTATCACTTTTAAAACTACATATGTGAATTACTACAATTAAAAATTGAATTTACAAAAAATAATTCATTGGCATTTAATTTGGTGATGAAAGAAATTTGTGCTTGTAGTTTAAGGACACATAAGATACATCTTAATTGATAATGCATTTATAGTCGAATAGCTAGCTCAAAGACTGTACTTTCAGGTATCATTGCATAGTTTGTTATAGTCTAATAGTGCAAATGTTTTAATTTTTTTAAATCAAAATTTTCAGCGGTCAAGTCAGATCTGGTATCTGTTAGAATTATCAAAGAAATGTTTCTCTTTTATACCTGGTATGATAATGACTTCTAAATGTATCTTTCTTACTGTTTTCTTTGTAGATTATTTTTGCATGTGTTGGTAGGTTATGTGAGCTCATAAAACAATATTTTATTATAATTTTTGCAAGATATTTGTGTGATATAACTTATGGTGACTGCAGTTAACCTTTGTAAATCTGACTACTTCCTTACCACTCATTTTCTCTCTTTTGTATATAGTATACTTTTTTCACGTAGTATTTTACCCCTCATTATTCCTATTCTCTCTATCACCAATGAAAATAACTTTTTAGGGTTAGGGCTACAGTTAGGGTTGAGGGGGTGGGCTGGGATGGGGGTAAAAGGTAGAAAACTGTTCTTGAACATCAATTAAAATTTTAAAAACAGAAAATAACTTTTTAGGGTATTATCTTAGCTGAATTGACTATTTAAAAATTATTTTATTATACTTAGCCTATCATCACACCTTACAATAAATTTATTTTTCGTATATTTAAATTTGTGATTAGTTTTCTGCCAGTGTTTAAACCAACCAACTTGGTGGTTCTGATGAGATAACTTTAAAGAATTACATGGTTCATTTTATTTTCTGTTTTCACCAGTACAATAAATATATATATTGCTTTTTTCTGATAAAGACAACTTTTATGAATTGTAAATTTTATATTGTCTAGTGGTTGTACATTGTACTGTTAATAAGAAAACTTTAGTGAAATACAGAAAAATTAACTTAGTTTTTCTAATAAGAAAAGAGAAATAGAATTTTAGTATCAGTATTCTCAGATATTTTCATTCATGTCAGAAGTACGAATTAATTAAATATGCAAAGTATCGTGATTGTGATGTCTTAGATTAATTTGAGATTATTGAAATGTATAAATAAACTGGCAGATAGTATTTACATTTTGACTTATATAATTAAACCTTTCTCTATTATTTATTGACAGATATGTTTAAAGGGTAAAGTACACATATTTAAATACTTAAATATTCAAGCATGTTGCAGAATGGATAAAAAACCAGATTCTCTGGATCTTCCATCATTGAGTAAAAGAATGCCCTCCCAGCCTCTCACAGACAGGTAATATAATATTCTTGCAGTCTTGTTTCATTACTGGTATCTTCTCTGTGTGTAAAAAAAGTATTTATTAATCTTGAATGTACTGAGTATGTTTAGGCTGATTGGCTCAGTATAAAATTCAATAATTGGCTGAAGTAAAATATCACCATCATAGAATGAACTTCTGAGATACTAGAATGAATTTGGAATTTTCTTAAAAGTTAATTATTATTAGAGTCTCCGGGCCAAAATGGAGGCATAGGTGGACATACTGTGCCTCCTCTCACAACCAAAATTAAGGACAACAAATATTTAGAAACAAGAAAACAACCAAAACTGATAGAAAATTGAACTGTACGGAAGTCAAACAACTATTCATCTAGACCGGTAAGAGGGGCAAAGTCGCGGCAGGAAAAAGTGGAGGTGCGGACCCGGGAACGCAGGCAGCAGCGACTGGCAGTTCCCAGGCATGCAGGCAGTGGCTAGCAGACCCCCGGTGCACAAGCGGTGGCTAGCGGACCCCAGGAAAGGGGTGGGAACTGTGCAGACCCAGTGAGGCCATGCAAGGGGGCTGGCTGACCAGGTGGTCCCACATTCGCACACACATAATCCAGGTGAAGGAGAAGCAGTGGAAGGGACTGGAATCCAAGAGAGAGCAGAGCAAGCGCCATTGTTCCCTCTCGGACCCCGCCCCCACATACAGCATCACAACTCAGCAACCCGGCTGCCCTGCCCTGGGGAACACCTAAGGCTCCACCCCTTACTATGTAACAGCCGCGACCAGACTAAAAAAATAACCCAAACAAAGAAACAAACAAACAATAAAACCCCACCAAAAATGGCTCAAACGGGAGAATAAATCAAAGCTCCAGAGCCAATTCCTCTAAGCAAGGAAGAGATAGCCAACCTATCAGATGCACAGTTCAAAGCCCTGGTGATCAGGATGCTCACAGAATTGGTGATTTTGCTCACAAATTAGATGAGAAAAAAATGCAGGCTACAATATGTGAAATGAAGGAAGACGCATGGGGAACCAATAGAGATGGGAGGAAAACTGGGACTCAGATCAATGGAGTGGACCAGAAGGAAGGAAGAAACAACCAAACAGAAAACAAGGAAGAAACAAGAATTCAAAAAAAATGAGGAGAGGCTTAGGAACCTCTGGGACATCTTTAAACATCCCAACATCCGAATTATAGGGGTACCAGAAGGGGAAGAAGAGCAACAGTGGAAAACTTCTTTGAACAAATAATAAAGGAGAACTTCCCCAATCTGGCAAAGGAAATAGACTTCTAGGAATTCCAGGAAGCTCAGAGAGTCCCAAAGAAGTTGGACCCAAGGAGGAACACGCCAAGGCACATCGTAATTACATTAGCCAAGATTAAAATGAAGGAGAGAATTCTAGAAGCAGCAAGGGATAAGGGGACAGTCACCTACAAAGGAGTTCCCATCAGACTGTCAGCTGATTTCTCCCAAGAGACCTTACAGGCAAGAAGGGGCTGGAAAGAAGTATTTGAAATCTTGAAAGGCAAGGACCTACATCCAAAATTGCTCTATCCAGCAAAGCTTTCATTTAGAATGGAAGGGAAAATAAAGTGCTTCTCAGATAAGGTGAAGTTAAAGGAGTTCGTCATCACCAATTCCTTATTTTATGAAATGTTAAAGGGACTTATCTAAGAAAAAGAAGATAAAAAATAGAACAGTAAAAAGACAGCAAACTCGCAGCTATTAACAACCCCACCTAAAACAAAAGCAAACAACTAGAACAGGAACAGAACCACAGAAATGGAGATCATATGGAGGGTTAGCAACAGGGGTGTGGGAGAAGGAGAGGGGGTGAAAAGGTACAGAGAATAAGTAGCATAGATGGTGGGTAGAAAATAGACAGGGGGAGGGCAAGAATAGTATGGGAAATGTAGAAGCTAAAGAACTTATGGCACATGGACGTGAACTAAAGCGGGGAATGTGGGTGGGAGGGAGTGTGCAGGGTGGAGGGGAATGATGGGGGAGAAATGGGACAACTGTAATAGCATAATCAATAAAGTATATTAAGAAAAGAAAAAAATTATTATTAAAGCTTTAGTAGTAAAATATAAACATTTGATATTATAGTGCAGAAATACTAATTTTTTACCACTTGAGACCTATTAACTTACTCCTGTGGTCACACTATTGCACATTTGTAATAACAAATAAAATTTGAATTTGATCTGAATTAAGTGGAAAATCAAGACATTTTGGCCTACTTTCTTCACATTCTTTATATATTTTATATCTAGATCAAAGATGATTTGTCATCAGTGTTCTTCTGTATGATATTGGTGTTTTTATCCTCATTAGATTTTGAAATGGTAGATTTCATATTCCGTTTTTAATTCATCTTTTCAAGATGTATGTTGGTCTGATTTTATAAAAATATAATTTTATTCAGTAGTATGGAAAATAATTGGAATGGGGTGAGACTACAGAAGCGTAGCCTATGACCCTGTCTAAAATATTGAAAGGTTTGACATTGTATTTATGACAAAGTTTAGACTACTTGGAAAGTCAATATAATAAGTACTATTGTTAACAGCGCAAGTTCTGGAATTCCCAAACAGGACTTTTTTATGAATTTTTCTGTTGCCTAAGTAGAATTAAATATCCAAACATTAAATTTAGTTCCTAAATATCCAAACATTAAATTTAGTTCCTAAATATCCTTTTGTTTAATACTATGAATGATAGTAAACCAAACATTTCTATAAAAATTAGAATTAATTCATATTATAAGCTCTACTAATCTGCTTTATATTCATTTATAAATGATGTTACTTTAGTAACAGCATTCCTTATATTGGTCCTTTATTTATTTTACAAATACAGTAGCATGCCTATTGGTACATTCTGGGTATGTTTTGTCGAATGATGTACACATTGGTGTCAGCCTTCATGTGGCCCATAGTCTAATTTAAGAGTCAGTTAATAAATAAAACAAGGAAATACAATAAAAATAAGTTTAAATTTCCTTGCTATAAAGGAAAGAAATTTGTTTCAGGAGTAAAGATAAAAAATGTATCTTTGGTAAGATGAGGTTTCAAGGTAAGACCTGAAAGGAGAAAAGGTAGCTGAGTAAAGAGAGAGAGGAAGAGACATGTACAAAGGCCTTAAGTTAAGAAGAGACTTGGTATGTTAAAAGACTGAATGGAGACGGGCATGGTTGGAGCATAGTGGCTGAAGGGTAGAGTGTGCAAGTTGATTTCAGTTAGTCAGGACTCAAGCCGTTTAGGGGTTTTGGAGACTGTGATAAGGAGTTTAAATTGTGCTTAGAGTACAGCGGGAGGGAACTTATTGGACAGCATAGGAATAACATGAATCTGATTTCTGTTGGAAAAAACTATCTTGGCTCTTACAGAGAGAATAGATTGGAAGTAAACAGAAACACAGGGACTAGTTAGGTTGTTGCAGTACTTCCATGAGATCAAGGAGTCTTGAATAGGGTGATTGCAGTAGGGATGACAAGGAGTGGACAGAATTGAGATATATTTTGATGTTCTCTAGCAGTTTCACCCAATTTAAAAGTAATGTGAGCCACATATGGACTTTTAAATTTTCTCATAACCCATTTTTTAAAAAGTAAAAAAAAAAAAAAAAAAAAAAAACAGGTGAAATTAATTTTAATGATACACATTATTTAACTCAGTAGATCCAAAATGTTTTAACATGTGATTTAAATATAAAAAATTAGTGAGTCAATTCACATTCTTTTTTCCCTATTAAATCTTTGAAATCTTGTGTGTATATTATTTACATTTACAGCATGTCTCAATTTGGACTAACTATACTGAAATTGCTTAATAGCTGTATACTCCTAGTGGCTGCTGTATTGGACACTGCGGGTCAATAGAGTTTACTTACAAGTTGACTCTTAGGTGTGCTCATCTCCTGCTCACACCCCATATTGAAGTACCTAGACAATTCTTGTATGTTCATTTCACTTTCAGACTTATGGCCTTGCCTATATTGTTCTTATTACTTATAACACCCTCTAGTACCTTGACTATCTTGTAAACACTTTATTCTACAAAAATAAGCATTATAGTAGTTATGTATATCAGCTTTTGGACTCAGACATAATGTGGCTGTAAAGCCCTTCTCCAAGTCTTAAAAACTATGTTCTTGTGTCATAATCTCTGGTCCTCAGTTTTCTTTTTTTTTTTCCTCCTCAGTTTTCTTATATATAAACAAACATATGTATGATGTCAGGATTAAATGAAATAATGTCTATGCAGTACTTAACACATTGCCCTACCCATAATAATTCTTCAACAAGTAGCTTGTTATTAATATTGTCATCTTTTAGAAACACACAGATGTATTTTAGTATAGTACATAGTATTCTTGTGCAGTAGAGTTGGATGCATTTCGGCTCTCAATCACTGTTTAACCTCTTAATTCTCCTGTGGCCTAAGTTTTGTAATCTCTCTGAGCTTTTTTTTTTTTTAATTTAAAATGTTAACAATACCTACTTTATAAGCTTGTTGTGAGAATTAAATGTGCACTTGGCAATTGGTGGTTACAAAACAGTCACAGGGATATGAAGTACAGCATGGGGAATGTAGTCAATAATATTTTAATAACTGTATGGTGCCAGGGGGGTACTGGAAATATCACGGGAGAACAATTGGTAAAATATACAATTGTCTAACCACTATGTTATACACCTGAAACTCATACAAAATAATATTGAATATAAACTAAATGAAAGATAAAATTTAAATTAAAAAGAATAAAAATAATAAGTAAGTTTTTAAAAATAGCTTTGGAGCTCATACTTGAAAGTACAATGTAGGGCTCAATTCAACATAAAGCTGAAGCATTTAATGATAATAAAAATAACAATGTTAATAGTAATACAAAAAATATATATGCTTAGCAACTAGTTCAGTAAATGATATTTGGTAAATGTTATAATTTTTCCTCTTGGACAGTTAACTTTTATAAGCTTTATTGTCCTCATTTGTAAAAAGAGATAATGTATACATTGTGGAATGTAAGGATTATTAGTAAAATATGAAGTGCACTTGGCACAGTACCTAACACTTAACAAATATTAGCAATTTTTGCATCTTTTTGTCCTTCAAGACTAAGCTCAAAAGCCATTTTCTTGGATAAGACCTTTCCTAAACCTTAGCAAGGAAAATTAGTTAATTTCTCTTTTCTCACTGCACTTTATATTTACCCTTGATATAGTTTGCAAAACATATAAACATTGTTTCTCTTCTGGTCTGAGACCCCTTTGTGGTCAAACATTTTTAAATTCATCTCATTTTATCTTATCTCAGGCTTTCAACATAGTGCCTAACAGTTGGTATTTGCTTCCCTATTTTTCATAATATACTCCAGAAAAGTATAAAAATCATTATTTGGGGAAGAAATACAGCATAGTGATTAAGATCAGGGAGTTTAGTGTTAGATAATCTTGGGATCAAACTTAGACTGCCATTTGCAAGTTGCATGTCATTGGGTAAATTGTTCAGCCCCTCCTAGCCTCAGTTTCCTCATCTGTAAAATGAGAAAACACCAACAATCTGCTAGAGCATTCACAAGGAGTATTCGAAGTATCATCTTTAAAGCACTTAGTCCAATTTTAGGCATATAAGTGGTCAATGTAGAGTGTTTGGTAAATTTGCAAATTAAAGTGAAAAATACTTTGTAACCTTGTTGGCATACTGTGTAATTCAGAAATTTGTAAAGACAGCTCTGACCTCACACCAAAACAGTTGTTTATGCAATGCTTTGCAGACTTGTTTTGCATTTTCTGTTTTCTTAATTATTAAATGGACATTATTTATAAAGCTATAGCATATTTTTAGGGCTAATGAAGAATAAACTGAAAAAACTTCACCATTCTATAGTGAAATTTGTCAAACCAATGACCAAAAACAGAAAGGTTTCTTTTTTATCAAGATGATTTTGTAGTAAGACTATCTGCTTTTCTGAATTTCTTAGGAGACATAATAATAGCCTATTAACAATTGACACTTTATAACAGAGCACATGGAGGAAAAATATTTCATGAAGGACAGGAATAAAGTGTTTCCTAGGAAGATTTTTGACATTTTCCCCTCGTGTCCTTAAAGATCTTAGACATCAAAAGTGCGTATTCTGTATTATATAGCAAAAATTTAGGTCAAATCTGTATTATCTATTTAAGAAGAAAATCCTAACTGTGCTTAGAATTTTTGTTTCCATAGCATGGAGGATTTTTATCCAAATAAAAATCCTGGTCCTGACTCTGGAATTGGAAGTGATAATGGAGAAAAGCGATTATCTGCAACAGAAGTGAGTATTTTTTACTGCTAATCTATTTTATTTTAAAATTTTATTAGAGCTTTGAAATAGATACTTGCACATATTTAATTTATTTTGTTTAAAAAGTATAATCATCATTACATTAAAACTTTTTTTTTTCTGTTGATTTTAGAGAGAGAGAGAAGAAGGAAGAGAGACGGGGGGAGAGAAACCTCAGTTTATTTTTCCACTTACTTATACATTCATGGGTTGATTCTTGCATGTGCTCTGACTGGGGACCAAACTTGCAACCTTGGCATATTGGTACAGTGCTCTAACCAACTGAGCTACCCAGCCAGGGCACATCATTACATTTTATGACTTCAAATGTAAACAGACAGGCGCATTTTTAAAAACAAAACAGTAAATCTTAATATACTACTTTTTGGTTTAAAAATTGGAGATGTAAATTAAATACTCTACACTTTATATGTGAAATTAAAGCAACTAAATTCTTAATCATATGTTTAAAATGCCTCATTGGTGCTTCGGCTTATTTCTTTCAGCCATCAGATGATGACACAATCAGCCTTCACTCTCAAGTCTCAGAATCAAATAGAGAACAGACATCAAAAAATGACAGTCACTCAACTGGAAGCAAACCTGATTCTCAGAAAGGTGATCCATATGTTTTTGCTATATTTATTTTATCTACATAGCCCTTAGTAAAAGTGGATGTTTTATTAAAAGTAGGCTTTGAAAAATATTATCTTTGGCTAACTCTTTCATTGAAAAATACACTTTTCTTTTAAGCACTGCAGTGTCAGAGCATACTATTCATATATTTTTTTAATTTTTATTATTGATTTTAGAGAAGGGAAGGGAAGGAGAATGAGAAGGAGAGAAACATTGATGTTAGAGAGAAATATCTATCAGTTGTGTCTCACACATGTGCTGACCTGGACAGAACCCAGAACACAGGCATGTGCCCTGACCAAGAATTGAACCTGCAACCTTTTGGTTTATGAGATGATGCTCAACTGAGCCACACTGGCAGGGCACTATTTATATTTTTTAAAAGATTGTATTTACTTATTTTTAGAGAGAAAGGAAGGGAGGGAGAAAGAGAAAACATCGATCAGTTGCCTCTCCAATGCGCCCCAACTAGGGACCAAACCCATAATCCAAGCATGTGCTCTGACTGGGAATTGAACCCGTAACATTTTTGCTTTATGTAATGATGCCCAACCAACTGAGCCACATTGGTCAAGACAATATTTTTTTTAATAAATATTATTTTATACTTAGACCAGGAGGCGTATGATTTTATTGACCCCAACACAGAAGATTCTGAACAAGGAGATACACATGTTGGATCCTTTGTTTCTTTCCTTAAGGTAAAGAAAACTTTGAACAAATATTAATAACATGTTCTTGATCTAACAAAAATGGACCATACAATTTAAATGGTGACTTTCTTTTATATAAGGGAAAAGAAAAAGGCCCTGAAAAATCTCAGAAAAATGAAGAATTAGGAGATGAGAAAAGGTAAGCACACATACAAATTCTGAAATTGAAATGCTACTTATCAATACTTGAAATATTTTTAAGATATTCCTACTTGAAAGAATATAATTTTTGTTGGTTTGCCTGTTGTATTCAGATAATTAATTTGCAAATACTTTGCTCATGTCCCTCAATTAAACTGAAAATTATCATAAGCATTTAGGGTGACTGTAGTATATACATGTTTTCCCCCAGAAATGTAATAATAATGTTGCCTGTGATTATTACTGAGGAAGACTATTTTCACATATATTGCTTCATTTAAGCTATTTATCAAGACTTTAAAATAGATGGTATTGGCATCATATGACAAATAAGGAAACTGAGACCCAAGATTTCAAATGTCTTCAACTCAGGTGTTCTGACTCTTAGTGTAACTCTTTTATTGAGAAAATATACTTTCCATCAGACTGGTTATAGTAATGTTAGGAGTATTTGATATTTTATTAAAATAATTGTGCTTTGGATATTTTCTGTGTCATTTATCTTATGAAATGATGGAATATGACCTACTACATTTTTTCAGTCACTCCTTTAAGTTCCTTCATAGCTTCAGGAAGGAAAGGAAGAGCATTTGTTGAATATCTACCACATACCAGAATCTTTGCTATATGCTTTCCCATGGTTCTTATATAATCTTCACTAAATTCTGCGGAGTAGATATCATTCCCATGTTTATAGCTGAGGAAGATGAAGCTTGGAGACTGAAGTTTCTTGCCTAGAACCACTTAGATAGTGTCCAGTAAAACCTAGGGTATAGACTGAGCCCTCTCTGATCCCTATGATTTTCTCTTTTCTCTACATTATGCTTCTTCTAAATGACCTCACTGGTATATTTTTAAGCAGTCATTAATTAATCATTTCTAGGACATCATAAGGAGGTGTATTGTTTTATCTTACACTCTGTATGTTTAATTCTTTTACTTTCTCATCTTAATCTCACAAGGACAGTTGCCTAAACTTGAGAGTTACTGGTGGCATACAAGTTATGGTAAAGATACAAAGTCTTAGGATTTGATACTGTTTTTTTTTTTTTTTAATTAATACCTTTGAGATAAAATTACTAGAATTTGGAGGGCAATTTATTTTAAAATTTGTTCTGTTTGAATGATGAAAATTATGTATTTTAATAAGTATTTTTGGATAATTTGCCAATCTTATTTGAACCTATTTTGTATTTCTTCTACTTAAACATTTTGAACAGAGATTTTATTTATTTATTTATTTTTTAATCAGTATTTTTTAATTGTTGATATTGTACAGTTTTCTGTCTTTTACCCCGCCCCAGCCCACCACCCCAGCCCTCCCCACCTTCCTCCCATTTCCACCCCCCATAGTTTTTGTCCATGAGTCCTTTATACTTGTTGCTCTAAACCGTTCCCCTTTTCCCCTGAAATTCCCTCCCCTCCCACTCTGGACACTGTCAGACTGTTCTCAAATTCAGTGTCTTTGTTTATATTATGCTTGTTTGTTTGTTTTGTTGATTAGCTTCCTGTTAAAGGTGAGATCATATGAACAGAGATTTTAAATGTTGCTATAAATAAACTTATGTAAAGAAGGTGGTTTAATAAAATAAAATTTTCAGGATGGCCATATAGACTTCTGCAGCTCTTATTACACTCAAGGCTGGGGAGTATACACTATTAAATTATTATGGGCATTACACATTTCAGAAATGAAAAGTAATACTACAGTTCACTTTGTTAGCCATTAATTATATTAATATAATAAGTATACCACATTTTCTGTTTAGTACAGGGGGTAGATATGTTTTTATATTCTTTTTTTAAGTTTGACAACTGAATATTTATTTTTTAAACTTTTTATTGATTATGCTATTACAGTTTTCCCAATTTTTCCTCCTTTATCCCCCCGCACCCTGTCCCCGCAGCCTTCCAGCATTCCCCACTCCCCTTAGTTCATGTCTATGGGTTGTACATATAAGTTCTTTGAGTCCTCTGTTTCCTATACCATTTTTATCTTTCCCCATCTATTTTAGGCCTACAAATTATGCTTCTTCTTCCCTATACCTTTTCCCCCTATTCCTCCCTTCCCCCTCCCCATTGAAGTCACTCTGTGTGATGTCCATTTCTCTGATTCTGTTCCTGTGCTGGTTTTTTGCTTAGTTTTTGTTTTCATTGTTTTTCTTTTAGGTTTATTTGTTATAGTTGTGAATTTGTTGTTATTTTATTGTTCGTATTTTTGATCTTCTTTTTCTTTAACGTTTCATATAATAAGGGCTTGGTGATGATGCACTCCTTTAACTTGACCTTATCTGGGAAGCACTTTATCTGCCCTTCCATTCTAAATGATAGCTTTGCTGGATAGAGTAATCTTGGATGTAGACCCTTGCCTTTCATGACTTCAAATACTTCTGTTCAGCCCCTTCTTGCCTACAAGATTTCTTTTGAGAAACCAGGTGATAGCCTTATGAGAACTCTTTTGTAGGTAACTGTCTCCTTTGCTCTTACTGCTCGTAGGATTTTTCTCTTTGTCTTTAATCTTGGGTAACTTAATCATGATGTGCCTCAGTCTGTTCCTCTTTCGATCCAACTTCTTTGGGAATCTCTGGGCTTTCTGGACTTCCTGGAATTCTATTTTCTTTGCCAGATTAGGGAAGTTTTCCTTCCTTATTTGTTCAAAGAAGTTTTAAACTTCTTGCTCTTGGTCTTTTCCTTCTGGCACCCCTATAATTTGGATATTGGAATATTTTAGGTTGTCCAAGAGAGTCCTCAGCCTCTCTTCATTTTTTTTTTTTGATTCTTGTTTCTTCGTTCTGATCCATTTGGCTGTTTATTTCTTCCTTTTATTCCAAATCATTGCTTTGAATCCTGTTTTACTTCTTGTCACTGTTAGTTCCCTGAATATTTTGCTTTATATCATTTTGGGTATCTTTCATTTGTTCTTTCATTTTTCAACCAAGCTCAATGGGTTTTGTGAGCATTTTGATTACCAGGGCTTTATTTTTTATTATTTTTTTTAGACCATGACTTTTTTTTACACATTTTTTTAAATTTTAATTGTTGATCTTGCACAGTTTTCTGTCTTTTACTCCTACCCCAGCCCTCCCCACCTCCCTCCCATTTCCACCCACCACAGTTTCTGTCCATGAGTCCTTTATACTTGTTCCTGTAAACCCTTCCCCTTTTCCCCTGACATTCCCTCCCCTCTCCCCTCTGGACACTGACAGCCTGTTCCCAATTTCAGTGTCTTTGGTTATATTTTGCTTGTTTGTTTGTTTTCTTGATTAGGTTCCTGTTAAAGGTAAGATCATATGGTATTTGTCTATCACTGCCTGGTTTATTTCGCTTAGCAAGATGCTCTCCACTTCCATCCATGCTGTTGCAAAGGGTAGGAGCTCCTCCTTTCTTTCTGCTGCATAGAATTCCATTGTGGAAATATACCACAGTTTTTTGATCCATTCATTTACTGATGGGCATCTAGGTTGCTTCCAACACTTGGCTATTGTAAATAGTGCTGCTATGAACATAGGGGTGCATAGGTTCTTTTGGATTGGTGTTTCAGGGTTCTTAGGATATAGTCCAAGCAGTGGAATTGCTGGGTCAAAAGGTATATCTTTCTTTAGTTTTTTTTTTTTTTTTTTTTTTTTTTTTGGTAAATTCCATACTGTTTTCCATAGTGGTTGTACCAGTCTGCACTCCCACCAGCAGTGCACTAGGGTCCCCTTTTCTCCACAACCTCTCCAACACTTGCTGTTCGTTGCTTTGTTGATGATGGCCATTCTGATTGGTGTCAAGTGGTATCTCATTGGGGTATTAAATGCATCTCTCTGATAGCTAGCGATATCGAGCATCTTTTCATGTGTCTCTGGGTCCTCTGTATGTCCTCCTTGGAGAAGTGTTTGTTCAAATCCTTTGCCCATTTTTTAATTGGGTTGCTTGTCTTCTTAGAGTAGAGTCTTGTAAGTTCTTTATATATTTTGGAGATTAATCCCTTGTCTGAGGTATCATTGTCAAATATGTTTTCCCATACAGTTGGTTCTCTTTTTATTTTAATACTGTTGTCTTTAGCTGTGCAGAAGCTTTTTATTTTGATGAGATCCCATTTGTTTATTCTTTCCTTCATGTCCCTTGCTTTAGGGGACATATCAGTAAAAATGTTGCTGTGTGAAATATCTGAGATTTTCCTGCCTATGTTATCCTCTAAAATTTTAATGGTGTCACAGCTTATATTTAAGTCTTTTATCCACCTTCACTTTATTTTTGTGTATGGTGTAAGTTGTGGCTCAGGTTTCATTATTTTTGCATGTAGCTGTCCAGTTCTCCCACCACCACTTGTTGAAGACACTATTTTTGCTCCATTTTATGTTGTTGCCCGCTTTGTGGAATAGTAATTGACTGTAGTGACTTGGGTTTATTTCTGGACTCTCTGTTCTATTCCACTGGTCCATATGTCTGTTCTTGTGCCAGTACCAGGCTATATTGATTACAGTGGCTTTGTAATACAGTTTGGTATCAGGTATTGTGATCCCTCCTACTTTGCTCTTCTTTCTCAAAATTGCTGCAGCTATTTTGGGTCATTTATGGTTCCATATAAATTTTTGAAGTGTTTGTTCTATGTCTGTGAAATATGCCATTGGTACTTTAATAGGTATTGCATTGAATTTGTAAATTGCGTTGGATAGTATGAACATTTTGATGATATTAATTCTTCCAATCCATGAACACGGTATATGCTTCCATTTGTTTCTGTCTTCCTTGATTTCTTTCTTCAGTGTTGTGTAGTTTTCTGCATACAGGTCTTTTACCTCCTTGATTAGGTTTATTCCTAGGTATTTTATTTGTTTTTGCTATATCGAATGGTTTTTTTTTTTTTTAATTTCTGCTTCTGCTGTTTCATTGTTGGTATACAAAAATGCCTTTGATTTCTGGATATTGACTTTGTATCCAGCTGTTTCGCCAAATTTATTTATTAGATCAAGCAGTTTTTGGGCTGAGTCTATAGGATTTTCTAAGTACACCATCATGTCATCTGCAAACAATGATAGTTTTGTTTCCTCCTTTCTGTTTTAGATGCCTTTTATTTCCTTTTCTTGTCTAATCGCTGTGGCTAAGACTTCCGATACTATATTGAATAGAAGTGGTGAAAGTGGGCAACCTTGTCTTGTCCCTGATCTTAGTGGAAAAGACAATAGTTTTTGCCCATTGAGTATGATGTTGGCTGTAGGTCTCTCATGTATGGCCTTTATTATGTTCAGGAATGTTCCCTCTATTCCCGCTTTGCTGAGTGTTTTTATCATAAATGGGTGTTGTACCTTATCAAATGCTTTTTCCCCATCTATTGATATGACCATGAGATTTTTGTCTTTGCTTTTGTTTACGTGATACATTACGTTTACTGATTTGCAAATGTTGAACCATCCTGGCATCTCTGGGATGAATCCCACTTGGTCATGGTGTATGATCTTTTTAATGTATTGTTGGATATGGTCTGCCAATATTTTGTTGAGGATTTTAGCATCTATGTTCATCAGCGATATTGACCTGAAGTTCTCCTTCTTTGTTGTGTCTTTATCTGGTTTTGGGATTACGATGATGCTGACTTCATGAAAAGAGTTTGGGAGTCTTCCATCATTTTGGATTTTTTGGAATAGTCTCTGAAGGATAGGGGTTAGCTCTTCCTTAAATGCTTTGTATAATTCTCCTGTGAAACCATCTGGTCCAGGACTTTTGTGTGCCAGGAGTTTTTTGATTAGTGCTTCAATTTCATCAGCTGTTATTGGTCTGTTCAGGCTTTCTGCTTCTTCTTCATTGAGTTTTGGAAGATTATATTTTTCTAGAAACTTGTCCATTTCCCCTAGGTTTTCAAATTTCTTGGCATACAGTTCTTCATTGTAATTTCTTACAATCTTTTGTATTTCTGTGGTGTCAGTTGTAATATCTCCTCTTTCATTTCTGATTGTGTTTATTTGAGTCCTCTCTCTTTTTTTCTTGACCAGCCTGCTTAACGAGTTGTCGATTTTGTTGGTCTTTTCAAGGAACCAGCTCCTGGCTTCATTGATCCTTAGATTTGTGCTTTTAGTCTCTATGTCATTTAGTTCTGCTCTGATCTTGGTTATTTCCTTCCTTCTACTTGCTCTGGGCTGTCTTTGTTGTTGTTCCTGACGTTCTTGTAGGCGTAAGATTAAGTCTTTTGTTTGAAATGTTTCCATCTTCTTTAGGTAGGTCTGTATTGTTATGAACTTCCCTCTGAGGACTGCCTTCACTGTGTCCCATAAGTTTTGGGTTGTTGTGTGATCATTTTCATTTGTCTGCAGAAACTTTTTGATTTCCCCCCTAATTTCATTCTTGATCCATTCATTGTTTAATAGCATGCTATTCACTCTCCATGATTTTGATGGTTTTGGGATTTTCCCCGTGGAGTCCGTTTCTAGTTTCAGTCCGTTGTGGTCAGAGAAAATGCTTGGTATGATTTCAACTTTCTTGAATTTGTTGAGGCTTGTTTTGTGTCCTATCATGTAGTCTGTCTTTGAAAATGTTCCATGAGCATTTGAAAAGAATGTGTATTTATTTTCTTTGGGATGAAGGGCTCTATATATATATCTGTTAAGTCCATTTCATCTAGAGTGTTGTATAATGCCACAATATCTTTGTTGATATTTTGTTTGGAAGATCTGTCCATTTTTGACAGTGGGGTGTTAAAATCGCCTACTATAATTGTGTTGCTGTCAATATCTTTCTTGAAGTCCTCTAAGATGTTCTTGATGTATTTAGGTGCTCCTCCATTGGGTGCATGTATATTTACAATGTTTATGTCTTGGTGGATTCTCTTGAGTATTGTGAAGTGACTTTCTGGGTCTCTCTTTATGACTCTTCTTTTGAAGTCTATTTTGTCTGATATGAGTATTGCTACCCCAGCTTTTTTTTCCTGTGCATTTGCTTGGAAAATTGTTTCCAGCCCTTCACTTTGAGTGTGTGTAGGTCTTTTGTTGCGAGGTGGGTCTCTTGTAGGCAGCATATATGTGGGTCATGCTTTCTTACCAAGTCAGCTATTCTATGTCTTTTGACTGGAGCATTTAATCCATTTACATTTAAGGTTATCATTGATAGGTATTTATTCATCGCCATTTTCTTACCTGTGTCTGCGTCTCTCTCTCTCTCTCTCTCTCTCTCTGTCTGTCTCTCTCTGTCTCTGTCTCTCTTTTCCTTCCTTTCTTTAAAGCAGTCCCTTTAGTATTTCTTGTAGAATTGGTTTGGTGGAGGTGTATTCTTTTAGACTTCATTTGTCTGGAAAATTCCTTATTTGGCCTTCTATCTTGATTGAAAGCCTTGCTGGATGGAGTAGTCTGGTTGCAGGCCTTTGGTTCTCATTGCTTGGAATATTTCTTGCCATTCTCTTCTGGCTTGGAGTGTTTCTATAGGGAAGTCAGATCCTAACCTGATTAGGGCCCTCTTGTATGTTACTTGGGCCCTCTTGTATGTTACTTCCTTTTTCTTCCTCGCTGTCTTTTTTTTTTTTTTTAATTTTTTTTCTTTTTTTAGATTTTTTTTTTTATTTTATTATTTATCTTCAGAGGGAAAGGGAAGGAGAGAGGGAGAGAAACATCAATGTGCGGTTGCCTTTTGTATGTCCCCTGCCGGGAACTGGCCTGGCAACCCAGGCATGTGCCCTGACTGGGAATCGAACCACGATCCTTCGGTTCGCAGGCCCGCGCTCAATCCACTGAGCTACACCAGCCAGGGCCCTCGCTGTCTTTAAGGTTCTCTCTTTGTCTTGGAATTTTGCCATTTTAACTATGATGTGCCTTGAAGTGGGCCTGTTTGGGTTTCTCTTGATTGGGACCCTCTGTGTTTTTTGTATTTGTATGACTTTTTTTCTCACGAAATTAGGGAAGTTTTCCATCATTACTTTCTCAAACACGTTTTCTATCCCTTTCTCTTCTTCTTCTCCTTCTTGTATCCCTATTATACAGATATTATTACGTTTCATGTTGTCTTGCATTTCTCTTAATACCTCTTCATTCCTTCTGAGCCTCTTTTCATTTTCTTGCTCTTTCTGGGTGTTTTTTACTATGTTATCCTCCAACTCGCTGATCCGATCCTCTGCTTCATCAATTCTGCTTTTCATTCCTTCTATTGTGTTCTTCAGTTCAGAAATTGTATTCTTCATTACCTCTTGGCCCTTGTTGGTAGTTTCTATATCCTTTTTCATGTTGATATAGTTTGCAGTGAGTTCATCATAGCTTCCCTGTAGTTTCTGGTAGCTCATGGAGAGCTCATGGAGCTTCCTGAAAACCATTGCTTTGAACTCAATATCTGATAGTTGAGTTGCTTCTGTGTCATTTAGCATTCTTTCTGGGGCTTCCCCCTTTCCTTTCATTTGGGGATTGTTTCTTTGTCTTCCCATTGTTTGTAAGACTCTTCTTGTTAGTCTCAACTTCTCAAATTGATCTGTTCTGGCTCCCTGGGTTTATGGTGTGACCTTCTGTGGTAGAATACCTGTGAGATTCAGTGGCTGAGTCTCCTTTGGATATCCTGTGTTCACAGCTTCCACAGTCTCGGCTACTGGGATAGCCTGTTTTGGGGACCAACTCTGTTTTTGTTTTTGTTTTATTTTTTCCACAGTTCCAGGCCTTTTTTTTTTGTCTCACTTGTGCATATTTAAAAAGAGAAAAGAGGGATAAAAATGCAAAAGGAAGAAGGGAAAAAAGAAGAAGGTAGAAGAGATAAAATTGGCAAGAAAGGAAGAGGGAATAAAACAAGAAAGAAGAGAGGTAAAAGGAGTTGAGTAAAAAAGGAGGTAAAAATAATAAAGAAATAATAATTATGAACAATTATCTAAACAGATAGACACAGAAACAAAAAAAGAAAGCAAACAAACAAACCAAAAAAAAACTAAAAACAAACAAACAAACAAAAAAAAAAAACAAAAAAAATCCAAAACACCAAAGAAAAAACTCTTGCAGCTTTTAAACTTGCTGAGCCGGTTTTTCTGGTCTTGCTGGCTGCAATGGCTGAGGGGTGACAGAACTGGTGTTCTCTCTGTTCAGCACTCAGTCCTCATTGTTCTACAGTCTTGAGAGTTAAACCGGTGCCTCTCTGCACAGGGTTTGAGGTGTGTGGGCTTGAGGTATGTTTTCTGAGCCTCCTGGAGTGTGCGCACTTTCCCAAGTTTATGGGTGTGAGCTCAGGTCTCAGGTCGCAGGTAGCTGTCTTCGTCAGCCCTGGCGCAGCTTTCTGTGGTGTCCTGGGGTACAATTTTGCAGCCATCTCGCACCTGCGTACCTATGGCCCTCAGCTGTCTTCAGAGGCCAGCACCTGTGATCTCGCTCGTGCCTATGATCCCCAGACCGTCTGCGGTCACGTGTGGGTGCCTATTTTCATGCAGCCATCTCAGTTCACAGGCACAGCTGTCTGCAGTCATGCGGGACCAGGATTACTCAGCCAGCAGTCACAGGCACCAAGGTCCCTCCCTCCACAGTGGTGTGGGAGGCGGGGGTGACTAGGATTGCTCAGCCCCTAGTCAGGGCACCAGGGTTGCTTGGTCTGCAGTCATGCGGTGGGGCGGGGGTGTGTGACCAGGATTGCTCACCTGGTTTCTGTAGTTGACCCAGCTCCCTCCCTAGAGTCCTGGGGCAGGTCCAGACAGGGCCTCACCCGCCCTGGTCTCTGCGCTGATCTCTGGGCTCCTATTTTTCTGAAGTGCTCTCCTTACCGACTGGTTTTTCAATGTCCACTACAATTTTCGATCTCCTATTCTAAATTATGCTGTGTTACTGTTCCTTGTCTGCTCTGTTCTTTCGTATATAGGCCAGATTTTTCTCCCGTGTGTAGGGGGAAGTGGATTCTGCTCCCTCCTACCATGCCGCCATCTTCCTTCTCCTCCTGATTACCAAGGCTTTAAATTCTTTATCAGTTAGGTTGGCAATGTTCTCATTGCTTACTTCTGAGTTTTTGCTGTGTTCTTTCATTTGGGCTATATTTCTTTGTCTTGGCACACCTAATAAGTTGTGAGGGGGTGGGGTCTTAGGTATTCACCCAAGCAGGGCAACCCTCCTTGCTGCACTGCCTTTGGGGGAGGGGCCAGACAGCAAGCAATGCAGCTGGCCTGCTCCTCTCTAGCACATTTTCCAACAGACTCTTGAGTCAGACTGGAAGTATCTCCCACCGTGGCAACCCCAGCCATAGCCCACAGTCAGCTCTGCATCTCAGTTTTCCCCTTAAGTCATTCCCTGCCACGCAGCTCCGCCAAGCTCTGTAGTTGGCCCCGCCCCTCAGCCACCTTGCCATAGTTTTTCTGAGTTGTTTCTGAGTTGCCACAGGGTCCACCTTACTACTGGTCTTCTTGTTCTGGTTGATTTTTTCTTTAATTCCTTGGTTGTAAGAGTTTCATGCAGTTTGATTTTCTGGTGCTTCTGGTTGTTTATTGTTTTAGATTGGTGGTTATCCTCCTTTTGGTTGTGAGAGGAAGCGAGGAGTTTGTTGGCCATCTTGGCTGGAACTCTGTTTTTATATTCTTTAAATATTCCTTATTTCTTATTTTACTGTTTTAAATACAAGAACATTAAGATTTTAGCTTTTGCATGGTACTAAAAACAAAAAATGGCTTCTAAATCTGGAAGCTGGCATAAAATAGAGACTTGACTTGGGGTGGTGAATGTAGAATGCTGTATATGGAGGATGTATTATAGAATTTTACACCTGAAACTTATATAATGTTATTAACCAATGTTACCCCAAATAAATTCAATAAATAGAAACTAAAACTAAATAAATGAAAAAATCTTCTGCGTTCGTTTTTGGATAACTATGTTTGTGTCACCTTTCAGACTTGGAAAAGTACAGTTACATGCCAAGGAAGAGAATGAGGATTTGAAGGAAGTAACTGATTTGAAGAAAGTAGCCACTCAGTTATTGCAACAAGAGCAAAAGAACAGGTATTTTTTTTTTTGTAATGAGATTTAAATAGGCAAATTTAATATTCACCAAGTCTGATTATTTAAAGATTATTCAATAAAGTATACGAAGTCTCCATTAAAAAATAGGGCTACTTTAAGTTTTATTTGGAGGGCCTAGTTGCTAAAAGACAGTAGGAAATACTTAGGGGAAAAATGTAAAGTTACATATACAATTAAGACAATATACTCACATTGTCATTACATTTAATTATTGCTTAAGTATCTCTTTTTTATTCCGGTGTGCTAAATAATAATTGATTATTTGTTGATATTGATTTTAGCTCACAATAGCATTAGGTATGTTATAAGCATTTTATGAATATGTCATAATTATATAGTGTGCTTTTTATCAGATTCCTAATTGCTTGGGATATGTGTAAACTTCTTAGAAATGAATTGAATTATATAATGGGTGATTAAATCAGCTTGATAATTTGAGGGTCACAGACTCACTTTGGTCTGTTTGTTGGTCAGCTAACATTTCTCCCTTTGGCTAAGCTGTGCCCAAATGCTTGTCTTTGTCAGTGACAAAAACATTGTGTGAATTAAATAAAATTAGTGGAAGCTCTTTTTTTAATTACAGTTTATATTCAATATTATTTTTATTTCAAGTGTACAGCATAGTGGTTAGACAATTGTATACTTTACAAAGTGTTCTTGCCACCCTCAGTATTATCAGTACATATCTGGCACTGTACACAGTTAATACAATAGTATTGACTTATTTCCTGTACTGTACTTGAGATACTCATGACTATTTTGTAACTCCCAATCTGTACTTTTCTGTACCTTTACCTTTTCCACCCAGTCCCCCAACCAGGTTGCCCTCTGGCAAACATCAGTGTGTTCTCTCTATGTATGGGTCTGTTTCTGTTTTGCTTGTTAATTTATATTGTTGTGTAGATTCCAAATATAAGTGAAATTATGTGATATTTGGCTTTGTATGACTGACATATTTCATCTAACATAAATACTCTAGTCTATCCATGCTGTTGCAAATATTATGACTTTGTTATTTTTTATGACCAAGTAATATTCCACAGTGTATATGTACCACTTTTTCTTAATCCCCTCATCTATTGATGGATGCTGGGGTTGTTTCCATATCTTAACTATTGTAAATAATGCTGCATTGAACATAGGGGTGCTTCTGTCCTTTCAAATTCTTGCTTCAGTTTTCTTTGGATATGTTCCCATAAGTGTATCTCGGGGTCATAAGCAGTTTGATTTTTAATTTTTTTGAGATATGTCCATACTGTTTTCCATACTGAATACACTGCATTCCCACCAAAAGTACACTGGGGTTCCCTTTTCTCCACATCCTCGCCAACACTCATCGTTTGTTGATGGTAGCTATTCTGACAGGTGTGTGTTGATATGTCAGTGCAGTTTTAATTTGCATTTCTCTGGTGATTAGTGATGTTGAGCATCTTTTCTTATGTCTGTTGGCCATCTCTGTCTTCTTTGGAGAAGTGTCTTCAGGATCATTGTCCATATTTTAATTGGATCGTTTGTTTCTTCATTTGTGTTGGTGTTGACTTGTCTGAGTCCATTGTAAATTCTGGATATTAACCCATTATCAGATGTATCATTGTCAGATATGTTTTCCCATTCAGTGGGTTGTCTTTTCATTTTGTTGATGGTTTCCTTTGCTGTGCAAAACCTTTTTATTTTGTAGTCCCATTTATTTATTTCTTCTTTTGTTTCTCTTGCCTGAAAAAATACATCAGAAAAAAATATTGCCAAAGGAAAGGTCCTAGATTTTACTGCCTACATTTTCTCCTGAGATTTATATGGTTTTGAGACTTACTTTTAAGTCTTTAATCCATTTTGAGTTTATTCTTGTATATGGTGAAAAAAAGTGGTCTAGTTTTATTTTTTTTCATGTATCTGTACAATTTTCCCAATACTGTTTAATGAAATGAATGTCTCTACCTCATTACATGTCCTTGCTTTATTTGTCGAGTGTTGTTTGTTTATGTATGTATTTATTCATCTCTTTATCTGTTTTACATCTTGTAAGAAAAAATCATATATATGGACCAGATATTTCTCTTTCAGTAGAGGAACTTAGATAATGCTCTTGATTTCTCTAAATCTTGGGGGGTTTTGTACTTCCTTTTTTAAAAAATTATTTTATTGCTGTTAAATTACAGTTGTCTGCATTTACCAATGACCACAACCAAACACACCTCCCTCCCTTGCTTTCATGCCCCTCCTTGATTTTGTCCATATGTCCTTTGTATTTGTTCCTGAAAACCATTCCACCCATTATTTCCTCCCATCTACCCTCTGGTTACTGTGAGATGGTTCTTAATTTCAATGTCTCTGATTATATTTTGCTTGCTTGTTTGTTTTGTTGATTAAGTTCAACTTAAAGGAGAAATCATATGGTATTTCTTTCACTGCCTGGTTTATTTCATTTAGCATAATGTTCGCCAGTTCCATCCATACTGTTGCAAAGGGTAGGAGCTTCTTATTTCTCTCTGCTGTGTACTATTCCATTGTGTAAATGCACCATAGTTTTTTGATCCACTCATTTACTGGTGGGCACTTAGGTTGCTTCCAGCACTTGGCTGTTGTAAATTGTGCTGCTATGAACATCGGGGTGCATAGCTTCTTTTGGATTGGTGTTTCAGGGTTCTTAGGATATAATCCCAGCAGTGGAATTGCTGGGTCAAAAAGCAGTTCTATTTGTAGTTTTCTGAGGAAATTTCATACTGTTTTCCACAGTGGCTACACTAGTCTACATTCCCACCAACAGTGCACTAGAGTTCCCTTTTCTCCACAACCTCGGTAGCACTTATTTCTTGAATTGTTTTTGATGGCAATTCTCACTAGTGTGAAGGGGGATCTCATTGTGGTTTTAATTTGCATCTCTATGATGGCTAGTGATTCTGAGCATCTTTTCATATGTCTCTGGGCCCTCTGTATGTCCTCCTTGGAGATGTGTCTGTTCAAGTCCTTTGCCCATTTTTTCATTGGGATTTTTGTGTCCTGGAGTGGTGTCGTGTGAGTTCTTTATATATTTTAGAGATAAAACATTGTCCGAGGTATCATTGGCACATATGTTTTCCCATACGGTTGGTTCTCTTTTCATTTTAATGCTGTTTTCTTTAGCCATGCAGAAGTTTTCTAATTTGATGTGCTCCCATTTGTTTATTATTTCCTTTATGCCCCTTGCTTTAGAGGACAGATCAGTGAAGATATTGCTGCATGGCATGGCTGAGATTTTCCTGCCAATGTTTCCTTCCAGTACTTTAACGGTGTCACAACTTATATTTAAGTCTTATGAACCTTGAATTCATTTTTGTGTATGGTGTAAGTTGGTAGTCGAGTTTCTTTTTTTGGCATGTAGCTGTCCAGATTTCCTAACATCATTTGTTGAAGAGGCTATTTTTACTCCATTTTATACTGCTACCCACTTTGTCAAGAATTAATTGACCATAGAGACTTGGGTTTATTTCTGGGCTCTTCATTCCATTTCACTCGTCTATGTGCCTGTTTTTATGCTAATACCAGGCTCTTTTGATTACAGTGGCCTTGTAATACAGTTTGATATTAGGTATTGTGATCCCTCCCACTTTGCTCTTCTTTCACAAAATTCCTGCAGCTATTCTGGGTCATTTATGGTTCTATATAAATTTCTGAAATGTTTCTTCTATATCTGTGAAATATGTCATTGAACCTTTAAGTGGGATTGCATTTAATCTATAAATTTCTTTGGTCAGTATGACATTTTGATGATGTTAATTCTTCTAGTCCATGAGCATGTTACCTGCTTCCATTTCTTTGTATCTTCCATCATTTCTTTCTTCAGTGTTGTGTAGTTTTCTGAGTATAGGTCTTTTACTTCCTTGGTTAGGTTTATTCGTAGGTACTTTGTTTTTCTTGTTGCTATAGCACATGGTTGTTTTTTTCCTTATTTCTGTTTCTGATATTTCATTGTTGGTATCCAAAGATGCCTTTGATTTCTGAGTATTGCCTTTGTATCATGCTGTTTTGCCAAATTCATTTATTAGGTTGAGTAATTTTTTTCGTCAAGTCAATAGGATTTTCTATGTACACTATCATGTCATGTGCAGACAATGACAGTTTTGCTTCCCCCTTTCCAATTTGGATTCCTTTTATTTCCTTTTCGTGTCTGATTGTTGTGACTAGGACTTCCAATAGTATGTTGATTAGGAGTGGTGAAAGTGGGCATCATTGTCTTATCCCTTATATTAGTGGGGAAGCTCTAAGTTTTTGCCCATTGAGTATGATGTTGGCTATAGTTCTCTTGTATATGGCCTTTATTATGTGATGAATGATCCCTCTATGCCCACTTTTCTAAGTGTTTTTATCATAAACGGGTGCTGTACCTTATCAAATGCTTTTTCCACATCTATTGATATGATCATGTGATTTTTTTTCTCTGTTTTTGTTTAAGAGATGTATTACATTTATTGGTTTGTGAATATTGTACCATTCTTGCATCCCTGGAATGAATCCCACATGATCATAGTGTATGATCTTTTCAACATATTGTTGGATATGGTTTGCCAATATTTTGTTTAGGATTTTAGCATCTATGTTCATCTGCAATATTGGCCTGAAGTTTTCTTTCTTTGTTATGTCTTTATCTGGTTTTGGGATTAGGATGATTCTGGCTTCATAAAAAGTATTTGTGAGTCTTTCATCTTCTTGTATTATTTTTGAACAGTATGTGAAAGATAGGGGTTAGCTCATCCTTAAATGCTTTGTAAAATTCTCTTAAACTGTCTGGTCTAGGACTTTTGTGTGTCAGTACATTTTTGGTTCCTACTTCAATTTCATCAGCTGTTACTGGTCTGTTCAGGCTTTCTGCTTGGAAAAAAATTGTATTTTTCTAGAAATTTTTCCCTATGACCTAGGCTTTCAAATTCCTGGCATATAGTTCTTTGTAGTAATTTCTTACAGTCCTTTGTATTTCTGTGGTATCAGTTGTAATCTGTCCTCTTTCATTTCTGATTGTATTTATTTGAGCCCTCTCTTTTTTCCCTGATGAGTCTGCTTAAAGTCTTTTTGATTTTGTTTTATCTTTTCAAAGAACCAGCTCCTGGATTTATTGATCCTTAGAATTGTGCTTTTAGTCTCTATGCCATTTAATTCTGTTCTGAACTTAGTTATTTCCTTCCCTCTCCTTGCTCTGATTTGTCTTTGTTGTTGTTCTTCAGTTTCTTGTAGGCGTATGGTTAGGTTGTTTATTTGAAATATTTGTATCTCTTTTACATAGGCCTGTATGGCAAAGGACTTCCCTCATAGGACTGCCTTTGCTGTGTCACATAAGTTTTGGATTGTTGTGAGGTCATTTTCATTTGTTTCCAGAAATTTTTTGATTTCTTCCTTGATCTCATTCCTGACCCATTCATTGTTTAATAGCATGCTATTCAATCTCCATGATTTTTAGTGTTTTGGGTTTTTTTTTCCCTTGGTGTTGGTTTCTAGTTTCAGTCCCTTTGGATTGGAGAAAATGCTTGATATGATTTCAACTTTCTTGAATTTGTTGAGACTTGTTTTGTGTCCTATCATGTGGTCTGTCTTTGAAAATGTTCCATGTGCATTTAAACAAAATGTGCATTTTTCTCTTTGAGATGAAAGGTATATATATATATATATATATATATATATATATATATATATATATATATATATATCAGTTAAGTCCATTTGATCTAGGGCATTGTTCAGTGTCGCAATATCTCTATTGATATTTTTTTTTGAAGATCTGTCCATTTTTGAAGTGGGGCGTTAAAATTCCCTACTGTAATTTTCAGGCTGTCAATATCTTTCTTGAAATCCTCCAAGATTTTCTTGATTTATTTTGGTGATCCTATGTTGGCTGCATATGTATTTACAGTTTTTATATCTTCTTGATGGATTCTTTCCTTTAGTATTATGAAGTGCCCTTCTGGGTCTCTTTTTATGGCTCTTTTTTGGAATCTGTTTCATCTGTTAAGAGTATTGCCACCCTGGCTTTTTTATCTGTCCATATGCTTAGAATATTTTTTTCAATTCCTTTGCTTTCCATTTGTGTAGGTCTTTTGTTCTGAGGTGGGTCTCTTTTTGGCGACGTATGTGTGGGTCATGATTTCTTATCCCTTCAGCTATGCTTTATCTTTTGATTGGGGTATTTAATCCATTTATGTTTTAGGTTATTATTGGTAGGGACTTATTTGCTGCCATTTTTTCTTACCTGTGATCCTCTCTCTCTCACTGTTTTTCTTTGTGTTCTCAAAGTAGGTCCTTTAGCATCTCTTGCATAGCTGGTTTGGAGGAGTTGTATTCTTTGAGGCTTCTTTATTCTAGGAAGCTCCGTATTACACCTCCCTTTCAATTGAGAGCGTTGCTGGATGAAGTACTCTCGGTTGCAGGGCTCTGGTTCTCATTACTTGGAATATTCCTTGCCAATCTCTTCTGGCTTGGAGCGTTTCCATTGAGAAGTCAGCTTCTAGTCTGAAAGGGACTCCCTTGTATATCTCTTCCTGTCTCCCTTGATGCCTTCAAGATTCTTTCTTTGTCTTGGAATTTTGCCATTTTAATGATGATGTGTCTTGAAGTGGGCCTCTTTGGGTTCCTCTTGATTGGGACTCTGTGTTTCCTAGATTTGTGTGACTTTTTCTCTCATCAAATTAGGGAAGTTTTCCATCTTTACTTTTTCAAATAGGTTTTCTATCCCTTGCTCTTCTTCTCCTTCTGGTATCTCAATTATATGGATATTATTCTGTTTCATGTAGTCTTGCATTTCCCTTACCACCACTTCATTCTTTCTGAGTCTTTTTTCCTTTTTTTGCTGTTTCTCGGTATTTTTTCCTACCTTGTCCTCCAGTTCGTTGATTCAATCCTCTGCTTCATGTATCCTGCTTGTGATTTCTTATACTGTGTTCTTCAATTCAGAAATTGTATTGTTCATTTCCTCTTGGCCCTTGTTAATAGCTTCTATTTCCTTTTTCATGTTGATACAGTTTGCAGTTAGTTTGTTGTAGTTTCCTTGTAGTTTTTGTTAATTCTTTGTCAGCTCATTGATCTTCCTGATAACTATTGCTCTGAACTCAGTATCTCATAGTTGACTTGCCTCTGTTTCATTTAGCATTCTTTCTGAGTCTTCCTCCTTTTCTTTCATTTTGGGATTGTTTCTTTGTCTTCCCATTGTTTGTGAGACTCTTCTTGTTAGCCTCTGCTTCTTAAATTGATCTGTTCTGACTCACTGGGTTTATGATGTGACCTTCTGTGTTAGAATACCTGTAAGATTCAGTGGTGCTGTCTCCTTTATCTCCTGAGCTTGCAGGTCTTGGGCTGTGGTTTATGTTGACTCTCTGTATGTCGATGGTTTTGGGTCTTTCTTTGGTTGGTCCTTCCCTCCTGCTGGTTAACTGAGGGTCACTCTGCCCACTACCACTTGTAGGCACTTTTGCAGGTATGTACAGATTGTGTTGAAGCTAGTTCTTCTGTCTGTCCAAGGTTTTGAGGCTTCTCCCTCGCTATTTTTCAGTTGTTTTTTCCTGGGTAATTTCTCCACTGCTTAGTTGTAGTTTCGTATCGGTCTGGGATGGAGGTTAATGTGGCTTCCACTCACTCCTTCATCTTGTTCTGTATTACCTGTTGGTGGTTCCTTTGTTGGTGGCTTTCCTTTTCCAGCTGGTATACTGGTCTTTACAGTTCCCACCTACTCTTTTTTGTGATCAGTTGGAGGGGGAAGGCAGAATGGCTTAAGACAGAGGGAGTGTATTCTATTATTTAAAGTATGAACCCATAGGAAGAGATAAGAGATCCTTTTGATATGTATACTGTTATTCATGATATTTCACCCATCTACCCACTTTTTAGAAAGGGTGGGAGAAAGATAACAGTCTTTTTTGTGGAGAGGGAAGGATTGTGAGTTGCTTCTCAAAAGCAGTGAGTTTCTGGGAGGTCAGATTTTGAGGTAAAGTGAGAGTAAAGGATAGAAAATAGGTGTAGTGTGGAAGAGAATATTGTTAACCACAACAGTAATAAAGTTCCAGAAACAGTGAAGTGAACTAAGATCTGGTAGGCATGCTGTGTAGTTTTTACAGTTATATGGAACAACAACTATTTACAATAGTAATGGAACAACAATCATATGACACAATGTATGTGACCTAAATAACAAGAATAGGAAGTACATGATGTAGAGTAGTGTGCTATTGGAACATGAGGAGTGAAAGAAGGAAAATTTAAAACACACTATGAAAGAGAGATCAAGGAAAACCAGTGAAACAATTCAATTTAACAAAGAGAAGACTAAACAGAAAGAACAGAAATAAAAAATACTAATAAAATAAAAGATGTAAAAATAGTGAGAAGATCATATTAATACAAATATATAATCACTTGCAAGTTCTCTGGAATAGCAAAATTAAATTTGTCTCACTGTCTCAGTTGTTGGGTTGACCCCACTTTGGGTCTAACTCTGGTCCTTTCACAGCTCCACGTTTTACTATCTCACTTGTGGGAATTTTAAAAGAAATAAAGGAAAGAAGAAGCGGGGGGGAAGCCTCCTGATGACTTTAAATCAGCCAAATCAGTTCTGCTGGTCTTCCTGGCTGCAGCAGGCTGAGGGGGGATTGGTTTCCCTTTTCTCACTTCCTATGGATTTGGGGTAGGTGGGGGCCAGGTCTGTACTGCACCTTTCACAGTTCCCCAGACTCCAGCCCAGTTACTCAGTTCGCTGCTGGGACCCCAGTGCTCATCTGTGCCTGGCCTACACCTTCAGTCCACCAGTTGTGATGTCCTTGAGGTGCACCATTTAGGGGTAACTCAACATCACGTTCTCGCTCTTTGCTATCCTAGATGCCAGGGACTCTCAGATTCTCTTCAAGGTAGTTTGACTCCCCTACTGAATTAATTCTTTCTGGGGACTCCAGACTCCCTGAGCCCTACTGCTCTCCTCTTCAGGGTATCTCCACCTTCCTCTTAGCAAACCAGTCAGCCTCCACCATGGCTGCAGTGAGGGACCCAGGCGTGCGACTTCTGTACTGCTGTGGCTGGGTTGTGGGGTTGGACACGCAGTGCCTCTGGGCAGCAGAGTCATGTGTGTGCTGTCCCTGGTGCTTTAGTGATGCAGACTCTGGCCCTCAGGAGTCTTTGTGTTGTGGATGCGGTACATGAATTCACATGATGTACCAAGTCCTGTGGAGGAAAAGAGACTACACAGCTGCTCTTTCAAGGGGAGAACACCTCTGAGTGCCTCGGCCACTCTCTCAAGAGGAGAGTGCCCTGACCCTTGCCTGGAGAGGCTTTTATTGGTTTCCAGTCACATTACATCAAAGAAGGTTCTGGAGGAAGGAAGATGGCAGCATGGTAGGAGGGAGCAGATTCCACTTCTCCCTGCACATGGGAAAAAAACCTGGCCTATATACAGAAGAACAGAGCAGACAAGGAACAGAAACACAGCATAACTGAGAATAGGGGATCGAAAATTGTAGCGGACATTGAAAAACCAGTTGGTAAGGAGAGTACTTCAGAACAATAGGAGCCCAGGGATCAGCATGGAGACCAGGGTGTCTGAGGCCCTGGCCCGATGTTTGCCAGGCCTGCCCCAGGACTCTAGGGAGGGAGCTGGGTCAACTGCTGAAACGGGCTGAGCAATCCTGGTCACCGCGACTGCGGGCTGAGCGATCGTGGTTGCTGCGACACTGCAGACAGCTGTGTGTGCGCGTGAACTGAGACAGCTGCATGAAATTACGCACCCACACATGACCGCAGACGGTCACAAGATCATAGGCACGAGCGAGATCATAGGCGCTTGCCACTGGAGACAGCTGTGGGACCAAAGTCGCTCGCATGAACGTAGACAGCTCGGGGCCATAGGTGTGCAGGTGCGAGATGGCCGCATAGGTCCTGCGCCACCACAGAAAGGTGGGCTGGGGCCAATGGAGATGGTTGCACATGACTGGAGACCCAAGATCACACCCATAAAGTCGGAAAACTGCGCAAATTCCAGGAGGCTCAGAACACATGCCGGGAGCCATGTGCAGAGAGGCGTATGGGGACAGTAGCACAATGATGACTGAGTACTGAAAACAGAGAAAAGCAAAACCATCACCCCTCAACCATTGCAGCCACCAAGACCAGAAAAACTGGCTCAGCAAGTTTAAAAACATCAAGAGTTTTTGGTTTGGTGATTTTTTGTTTCTTTGTTTCTTTTTTGTTTGTTTTCTATTCCTGTTTGTTTGTTTGTTTTGCTTTTTAGTTTGTGTGTCTGTTTATAAAATTGTTTTTAATTATTATTTCTTTATTTTTTATCTTCTTTTTTACTCAACTCCTTTTGTCTGTCTTTACTTCTTTCTTGTATTATTCCCTCTTCCTTTCTTTCCAATTTTATCTCTTCTACCTTCCTCTATTTTTCCTTTTTTCATTTTTTCCCTCTTTTCTCTTTTTAAATACCCACGAGTGAGACCCTCCCAAAAAAAACAAAAAACAAAACAAAACAAAAAAACGCTGGAACTGTGAAAAAAAAATAAAGAGTCGGTCCCAAACAGGGTATCCCAGCAGCTGACATAGTGGAAGCTGTGAACACAGGATATCCAAAGGAGACTCCACCACTGAATCTCACAGGTGTTCTACCACAGAAAGTCACACCATAAACCAAGGGAGCCAGAACACATCACTTTAAGAAGTTGAGGTTAATAAGAAGAGTCTTCCAAACAACGTGATGACAAAGAAACAATCCCCAAATGAAAGGAAAGGAGGAAGCCCCAGAAAGAAAGCTAAAGGAAACTGAGGCAACTCAACTATCAGATATTGAGTTCAAAGCAATGGTTGTCAGGAAGCTCCATGAGATCTCAATGAGCTACCAGAAACTACAGGGAAGCTATGATGAACTCATTGCAAACTATATCAACATGAAACAGGAAATAGAAAGTATCAACAAGGGCCAAGAAGAAATGGAGAATACAATTTCTGAACTGAAGAACACAGTAAAAGTAATGAAAAGCAGAATTGATGAAGCAGAAGATCGTATCAGTGAGTTAAGGGGCAAAATAGAAAAAAAAAAAAAAACACCCAGAAAGAGTAAGAAAAGGAAAAGAGGTTCAGAAAGAATGAAGAGGGATTAAGGGAAATGCAAGACAACATGAAACCTAATAATATCCATACAATAGGGATACCAGAAGGAAAAAAAAAGAGCAAGGGAAAGAAAATATATTTGAAAAACTAATGATGGAAAACTTCCCTAATTTGATGAGAAAAAAAGTCACACAAATCCAGGAAACAAGAGAGTCTCAATCAAGAGGAACCCAAAGAGGCCCACTTCAAGACACATCATAATTAAAATGAGAAAATTCCAAGACAAAGAGAGAATCTTAAAGGCAGCAAGGGAGAAAAAGGAAGTAACATACAAAGGAGCCCCGATAAGCTTAGCAGCTCACTTCTCAATGGAAATGCTCCAAGCCAGAAGAGAATGGCAAGAAATATTCCAAGCAATGAAATCCGAAGGCCTGCAATCAAGACTACTTTACCCACCAAGGCTTTCAATCAAGATAAAGGCCAAATAAGGAATTTTCCAGACAAAAGAAGTATAAAACAGCACACATGTACCAAACCAACTCTGCAAGAGATACTAAAGGTACTGCTTTAAGGAAGGGAAGGAAGAGAGAGAGAGAGAGAGACAGACAGACAGACAGACATGGAGGGGAGGCAGGGACACACAATTATGAAATTGACAATGAATAAATACCTATCAATAATAACCTTAAATGTAAATGGATTAAATGCTCCAATCAAAAGACATAGAATAGCTCAATGGATAAGAAGCATGACCCACACATATGCTGCCTACAAGACACCCATGTCAGGACAAAATACCTACACAGACTCAAAGTGAAAGGCTGGAAACAATTTTCCAAGCAAATGGGCAGGAAAAATAAGCTGGGGTAGCAATATTCATATCAGACAAAATCGACTTCAAAAGAAGAGCCATAAAGAGAGAACCAGAAGGTCACTTCATAATACTGAAGGGAAGAATCCACCAAGAACACATAAACATTTTAAATATATATGCACCCAATGGAAGAGCACCTAAATACATCAAGAAAATCATAGAGGACTTCAAGAAAGATATTGACAGCAACACAATTATAGTAGGAGATTTTAACTCCCCACTGTTAGAAGTGGACAGATCTTCCAAACAAAATATCAACAAAGATATTGTGGCATTGAACAACACTCTAGAGGAAATGGACTTAACTCATATATATAGAGCCCTTCATCCGAAAGCAAATAAATACACATTCTTTTCAAATGCTCATGGAACATTTTCAAAGATAGACCACATGATAGGACACAAAACAAGCCTCAACAATTCAAGAAGGTTGAAATCATACCAAGCATTTTCTCTGACCACAAGGGACTGAAATTAGAAACCAACCCCAAGGGGAAAACCCAAAAACCCTCAAATCATGGAGATTGAATAGCATGCTATAAACAATGAATGGGCGAAGAATGACATTAGAGAGGAAATCACAAAGTTTCTGGAAACAAATGATAATGAACTCACATCGGCCCAAAACTTGGGACACAGCAAAGGCAGTCCTCAGAGGGAAGCTTATAGCAATACAGGCCTACCTAAAAAAGATAGAAACATCTCAAATGAACAACATAACACTGTACCTACAAGAACTTGAGGATCAACAACAGAGACAGCCCAGAGCAAGTAGAAGGAAGGAAATAACCAAGATCAGAGCAGAACTAAATGACATAGAGACTAAAAGCACAAATCTAAGGATCAATGAAGCCAGGAGCTGGTTCCTTGAAAAGACCAACAAAATCAACAGCTCTTTAAGCAGGCTCATCAAGAACAAAGAGAGAGGACTCAAATAAACACAATCAGAAATGAAAGAGGAGATATTACAACTGACACCACAGAAATACAAAAGATTGTAAGAAATTACAATGAAGAACTGTATGCCAAGAAATTTGAAAACCTAGGGGAAATGGACAAGTTTCTAGAAAAATATAATCTTCCAAAACTCAATGAAGAAGAAGCAGAAAGCCTGAACAGACCAATAACAGCTGATGAAATTGAAGCACTAATCAAAAAACTCCTGGCACACAAAAGTCCTGGACCAGATGGTTTCACAGGAGAATTATACAAAGCATTTAAGGAAGAGCTAACCCCTATCCTTCAGAGACTATTCCAAAAAATCCAAAATGATGGAAGACTCCCAAACTCTTTTCATGAAGTCAGCATCATCGTAATCCCAAAACCAGATAAAGACACAACAAAGAAGGAGAACTTCAGGTCAATATCGCTGATGAACATAGATGCTAAAATCCTCAACAAAATATTGGCAGACCATATCCAACAATACATTAAAAAGATCATACACCATGACCAAGTGGGATTCATCCCAGAGATGCCAGGATGGTTCAACATTTGCAAATCAGTAAACGTAATGTATCACGTAAACAAAAGCAAATACAAAAATCTCATGGTCATATCAATAGATGGGGAAAAAGCATTTGATAAGGTACAACACCCATTTATGATAAAAACACTCAGCAAAGCGGGAATAGAGGGAACATTCCTGAACATAATAAAGGCTATACATGAGAGACCTACAGCCAACATCATACTCAATGGGCAAAAACTATTGTCTTTTCCACTAAGATCAGGGACAAGACAAGGTTGCCCACTTTCACCACTTCTATTCAATATAGTATCGGAAGTCTTAGCCACAGCGATTAGACAAGAAAAGGAAATAAAAGGCATCTAAAACAGAAAGGAGGAAACAAAACTATCATTGTTTGCAGATGACATGATGGTGTACTTAGAAAATCCTATAGACTCAGCCCAAAAACTGCTTGATCTAATAAATAAATTTGGCGAAACAGCTGGATACAAAGTCAATATCCAGAAATCAAAGGCATTTTTGTATACCAACAATGAAACAGCAGAAGCAGAAATTAAAAAAAAAAAAAAACCCATTCGATATAGCAAAAACAAATAAAATACCTAGGAATAAACCTAATCAAGGAGGTAAAAGACCCGTATGCAGAAAACTACACAACACTGAAGAAAGAAATGAAAGAAGACATTAAGAAATGGAAACTCATACCGTGTTCATGGATCAAAACAATATCATCAAAATGTTCATACTTCCCAAAGCAATTTACAGATGCAGTGCAATACCTATTAAAGTACCAATGGCATATTTCACAGACATAGAACAAGCACTTCAAAAATTCATATGGAACCATAAACAAACTAGGATAGCTGCAGCAGTCTTGGGAAAGAAGTGCAAACTAGGAGGGATCACAATACCTGATACCAAACTGTATTAAAAGGCTACTGTAATCAAAATAGCCTGGTTCTGGCATAAAAACAGGCACACAGACCAGTGAAAGAGAACAGAGAGCCCAGAAATAAACCGAAATCTCTACAGTCAATTAATATTTGACAAAACGGGCAGCAACATACAATGGAGTAAAAATAGCCTCTTCAACAAGTGGTGTTCGGAGAACTGGACAGCTACATGCAAAAAATAAAAAAATGAAACTCGAGCACCAACTTACACCATACACTAAAATAAATTCAAGTTGGATAAAAGATTTAAATATAAGCCACGGCACCATTAAAGTCCTAGAGGAGAACATAGGCAGGGAAATCTCAGATATTTCACACAGCAACATTTTTACTGATATGTCTCCTAAAGCAAGGGACATAAAGGAAAGAATAAACAAATGGGATCTCATCAAAATAAAAAGCTTCTGCACAGCTAAAGACAACAGTATTAAAATAAAAAGAGAACCAACTGTATGGGAAAACATATTTGACAATGATACCTCAGACAAGGGATTAATCTCCAAAATATACAAAGAACTTACAAGACTCCACTCTAAGAAGACAAGCAACCTAATTAAAAAATGAGCAAAGGGCTTGAACAGTCTCTTCTCCAAGGAGGACATACAGAAGATCCAGAGACACATGAAAAGATGCTCTGTATCGCTGTCAGAGAGATGCAAATTAAAACCACAATGAGATATCACTTAACACCAGTCAGAATGGCCATCATAAACAAAGCAACAAACAACAAGTGTTGGAGAGGTTGTGGAGAAAAGGGGACCTTATTGCACTGTTGGTGGGAGTGCAGACTGGTACAACCACTGTGGAAAACTGTATGGAATTTTCTAAGAAAACTAAAAATGGATCTATCTTTTGACCCAGCAATTCCACTGCCTGGTTCATATCCTAAGAACCCTGAAACACCAATCCAAAAGAACCTATGCACCCCAATATTCATAGCAGCACAATTTACAATAGCCAAGTGTTGGAAGCACCTAGGTGCCCATCAGTAAACGAATTGATCAAAAAACTATGGTACATTTACACAATGGAATTCTATGCAGCAGAAAGAAAGAAGGAGCTCCTACCCTTTGCAACAGTATGGATGGAACTGGAGAGCATTATGCTAAGTGAAATAAGCCAGGTAGTGAAAGACAGATACCATATGATCTCACCTTTAACAGGAACCTAATCAACAAAACAAACAAACAAGCAAAATATAACCCAAGCCATTGAAATTGAGAACAGGCTGGCAGACACCAGAAGGGAGAGGGGAGGGAATTTCAGGGGAAAAGCAGAGGGTTTAGAGCAACAAGTATAAAAGAAACCTGGACAAAGACTAGGGAGAGTGGAAGTGGGTGGGAGGTGGGGAGGGCTGGGGCCGGTAAACTTTCTGTAAAAGTTTCCTTTTACAGAAAACTGTACAAGAACAACAATTAACATAGAAAAAAGAGAAAGGTTCTCATTATTTCTAGATTTAGTTAAGTGATTAATTCCTACAGTTAACAAAAAGGAGAAAAAGTTGCAAATGCTAGGGAATGATAAAAATTATTGATTTGGTTACATTTTGTCCTTGGGTTGTCTTAACACAGACTTTAGGTAGTTGCTTCAGAGATATACATTAAACATCTGCAGTCTTAACTCAGGGTGAGGGAATTTTATCAAAAGCAAGTCTATTAGCAGCGTAGGTTCAATGCAGGCCTGATTCCCCATGGGCAAGCCCATCTGCACACCTGAGTCCTGTGTGCTGCCTTGCATTAATCGGTTTTCTGGATCAATACTGGGCTACATTCGCCATTGCCATGCTGATTGGTTCCCTATACTTCCGGTGTGAATGCTTGGCCTCTACTGCTCTGCTTACCTCTGGTGATGCATTGGCAGTTGCAGGGGGTTGAGTGGCTTGGTCAGTGGTACACCACTGAGGTCACGGGCGTGATTAGTCACCCTCTGCTGCTGCGGCCAGTGGTAGGTTGGGGGCACAACTGGAGTCCTGGCAGCAGAGGTGGACCCACGGCAAAGGCTGTGGAGGCTACATGGGCACAGCCTGGGGAGGCCGAATGGCTGCTGTGGGAGAATGCCCTGACAGCCACCCAGTGCCTCTTTTTTTTTTCTTTCTTAAAAATTCCTCCTGTTTAAGCCTGCCACTCCAGACAAGTGTCTGGCCTCTCACATCGCCCAACTCTCCAACCAGACCAGAGACTGTCCAGGTCAGGGTCCATCAGAACCCAACTCTTCCTAGTTGGTGTCCACTGTCTGCAGGTGCACACTGCTCCTCTGTGTTTGCACTTCATCCTTATTCCCCCTCAGCAACTTCAACATCCAGGTCCATCGTAGTGCTGTTGAACCTACCTGTTTGGCAGGGGAGGGAACCGTCGACCTGGCTCTCTCCCAGGAATCCTGTGGTTGACCCGGCGGGCCCTGGCCCTGGGGCTGCACCTGCCCTGGTCCCCATGCTGGTCCCAGGAACCTTATTGTCCCAAAGCAATCTCCTTACTGTCTGATTTTTAATGCTCTCTACAGTTTTGGTCTCTAATCTTCATATATGCTAGGGTACCATTGACTATTCACTCTGTTCCTCAGAAGATCAGCTAGGTGTTCAAACCAGGTGCAGGGGGAAGTGGACTTCTCTGCCACCTATCTCACTGCCATCTTCCAGTATCTGTCAAGTATTAATTGACCGTATTTGCAAGGGTTTATTTCTGAGCCCTCCAGTACCATGCTGTTTTGATTACTATAGCCTTGCAGTATAGTTTGATATCAGGTAGTGTGACACCTCTAACTTCATTTTTGTCAACATTTCTGTGGCTATTTGGTATATTTGTGTTTCCATATAAATTTTTGCTTTATTCTAGTTCTGTGAAATATATCATTTGTATATTAATATGAATTGTGCTGAATGTATAGATTGCTTTGGGTACTATGGACATTTTAATGACATTCATTCTTCCTATCTATGAGCATGTTACATATTTCCATTTGTTGGTATCTTCAATTTCTTTGTTCAGTGTTGTATAACTTTCTAAGTAGAGTTCTTTTACTTCTTTGGTTAACTTTATTCCTAGGCTTTATTTTTATTGAGACAGTTGGAAATGAGGTTGTTTTCTTATTTTCTCTTTCTGATAATTTTTTATTGGTGCTTAAAAATGCAAGTGATTTCTGGATATTTATTTGTATTCTACTAATTTACTGAGTTTATTTATCAATTCTAGTAATTTTTTGTGGACTCTTCAGGGTCCTGTCTATTCAGTATCATGTCATCTGATAATGACAAATAATGAGTTTTCTTTCTTTCTTTCCAATTTGGATGCCTTTGATTTCTTCTTCTTGTCTGATTGTTGTGGCTAGTATATCCATTACTATTACTCCTATGTTGAATAGGAGTGAAAGTGGACATCCTGATCCTGTTCCTGGTCTTAAATAAGACACTTCTAATTTTTCCCCATTGAGTATGATGTCAGCTGTAGGTTTATGATACATGGCCTTTATTATGTTAAGATAAATTCCCTCTATTCCCACTTTCCAGAGAGTTTTTATCATAAGTGGGTGACAGATTTCTCAGATGCTCTTTCTTCATCTACTGATATGATGATATGATGATTATTCTTTATTTTGTTTACATTGTGTATCATGTTTATTGATTTGTGAATATTATACCAACCATGTATCCACAGGATAAATTTGACTTGATCATGATGTATAATCTTTTTAATGCATTGCTGGATCTGGTTTGCTAATATTTTGTTGATTATTTTTGCATCTGTGTTCATCAGGGATATACCTATAACTTTCTCTCCATGATGTCTTTATCTGGTTTTGAAATTAGGATAATGCTGTCTTCATAAAATGAGCTTGGGAGTCCACTCTCCTCTTGAGTTTTTTGGAATAGTATGAGGAGGATAGGTGTTAGTTCTTGGAATGTTTGGTAAAATTCACCTGTGAAACCATCCAGCCCAGGGCTTTTGTTTGCTGCAAGTTTTTGATTCCTGCTTAAATTTCATTTGTTATCATCTGTTCAGATATTTTTATTTTTCCTGATTTAGTTTTGGAAGATTTTATGTTTCTAGGGATTTATCAGTTTTTTTACAGGTAGTTCAATTTTATGACATATAGTTGTTTGTAGTATGTCCTCACAATCATTTTTTGTGTGTTAAATTTTACTTTAATATATTTTATTCATTATGCTATTACACTTGTTACATTTCCCCCCTTTATTCCTCTCTACCCCGTGTTCCCCCCACCATCATTTCCCCACCTTAGTTCATGTCCATGGGTCATACATATAAGTTTTTTAGCTTCTCCATTTCCCATACTATTCTTAACATCCCCCTGTCTATTTTGTACCTACCATTTATGCTTCTTATTTCCTGTACCTTTTTCACCATCCTTCCCCTGCCCCTTCCCACTGGTAACCCTCCACGTGATCTCTGTTTCTTTGAATTAGTCCCTATTCTGGCTCTTTACTTAGTTCGTGGTTTTTTGTTTTGTTTTGTTTTAATTTTTTTTTTTATTTTTGTTGATATTGTACAGTTTTCTGTCTTTTACCCCGCCCCAGCCCACCACCCCAGCCCTCCCCACCTTCCTCCCATTTCCACCCCCCATAGTTTTTGTCCATGAGTCCTTTATACTTGTTGCTCTAAACCGTTCCCCTTTACCCCTGAAATTCCCTCCCCTCACCCTCTGGACACTGTCAGACTGTTCTCAAATTCAGTGTCTTTGTTTATATTATGCTTGTTTGTTTGTTTTGTTGATTAGCTTCCTGTTAAAGGTGAGATCATTTGGTATTTGTCTTTCACTGCCTGGCTTATTTCACTTAGCATGATACTCTCCAATTCCTTCCATGCTGTCACAAAGGGTAGGAGCTCCTTCTTTCTTTCTGCTGCATAGAATTCCATTGTGTAAATGTACCACAGTTTTTTGATCCATTCATTAACTGATGGGCACCTAGGTTGCTTCCAGCACTTGGCTATTGTAAATTGTGCTGCTATGAACATAGGGGTGCATAGATTCTTTTGGATTGGTGTTTCAGGATTCTTAGGATATAATCCAAGCAGTGGAATTGCTGGGTCAAAAGGTATGTCCATTTTTAGTTTTCTTAGAAAATTCCATACTGTTTTCCATAGTGGTTGTACCAATCTGCAATCCCACCAACAGTGCACTAGGGTCCCCTTTTCTCCACAACCTCTCCAACACTTGCTGTTTGTTGCTTTGTTTATGAAGGCCATTCTGACTGGTGTCAAGTGGTATCTCATTGTAGTTTTAATTTGCATCTCTCTGATAGCTAGAGATATCGAGCATCTTTTCATGTGTCTCAGGATCCTCTGTATGTCCTCCTTGGAGAAGTGTCCGTTCAAATCCTTTGCCCATTTTTTAATTGGGTTGCTTGTCTTCTTAGAGTAGAGTCTTGTAAGTTCTTTATATATTTTGGAGATTAATCCCTTGTCTGAGGTATCATTGTCAAATATGTTTTCCCATACAGTTGGTTCTCTTTTTATTTTAATACTGTTTTCTTTAGCTTTTTTTTTTTATGTTCAGTTGTTAATAGTTGTGAATTTTACTGTTCGTATTTTTATCTTCTTTTTCTTAGATAAGTCCCTTTAACATTTCATGTAACAAGGGCTTGGCGATGATGAACTCCTTTAGCTTGACCTTATCTGGGAAGCACTTAATCTTCCCTTCCATTCTAAATGAAAGCATTGCTGGATAGAGTAATCTTGGATGTAGGTCCTTGCCTTTCAAGACTTCAAATACTTCTTTCCAGCCCCTTCTTGCCTATAAGCTTTCTTTTGAGAAATCAGCTGACAGGCTCATGGGGACTCTTTTGTAGGTAACTCTCTCCTTTTCTCTTGCTGCTTTTAAGATTCTCTCTTTATCTTTAATCTTGGGTAATGTAATTGTGATGTGCTTTTGTGTGTGCTTCCTTGGGTCCAGCTTCTTTGGGACTGTCTGAGCTTCCTGTAAGTCTATTTCTCTTGCCAGATTAGGGAAGTTCTCCATTATTTGTTCAAATAAGTTTTCAATTTCTTGCTCTTCCTCTTCTCCTTCTGGCACCCCTATGATTAGGGTGTTGGAATGTTTAAAGTTGTTCTGGAGGTTCCTTAGCCTCTCCTCATTTTTTTTTTTAATTCTTGTTTCCTCATTCTGTTCTGGTTGAATGCTTATTTCTTCCTTCTGCTCCAAAATGTTGATTTGAGTCTCAGTTTCTTTCCCTTCACTGTTGGTTCCCTGTACATTTTTCTTTATTTCACTTTGCATAGCCTTCACTCCTTCCTCTGTTTTGTGACCATACTCAACCATTTCTGTGAGCGACCTGATTACCAGTGTTTTAAACTGTGCATCTGATTGGCTGACTCTATCGCTTAGTTGTATTTTTTCTGGAGCTTTAATCTGTTCTATCATGTGGGCCATTTTTTATTTTTTATCTCAGAGCACCTGAGACATGTATGAGTTATGTAGTAAGGGGCAGACTCATAGGTATTTGCCAGAGTAGGGCAACCCACCTCACTGCCTTGTGGCACTGTATATGGGGAGGGTTCAGAGAGGGAACAATGCTACTTGCTGGGCTCTTGGCTGGCTTTCAGTCACTTCTGCTTCCCACAAGCAAATTGGGCCCTTCTGGTGCTGATTCCTGGGTGGGTGGGTTTGTCTATGTTCTAGGACCCTATGAGTCTCTTCAGTGAACTCTCCTGTGAGGCTGGAAGTTTCTCTTGCTGCCACAACCCCTGCAGGTTTTTTCAGCCAGAGGTTTTGAGGCTTTATTTCTCCACATTGGAACCCTGGGTTTTGTGGTCTGTCTCACTCCCCAGTTGTTCCTCCTGGTTTATCTGCACACTAATGTGAACCACTTGGACCGCTAGCTACTGCCTTGCCCACCTGGTCTTCCAGCTACCTCCCTGCTGTGCATATTCTCCACCAGGGTGCCTGTCACCACCCCTTCTACCAGTCTGGGTGAATGTTTCTTCTTTAACTCCTTGGTTGTCTGATTTCTATACAGTTCGATTTTCTGAAATTTCCAGTTATTTTTTTTTGTTTTTAAATTTGTTGTTGTCCTTCCTTTGGTGGTGTGAAGAGGCAAAGTGTATCTACCTATGCTTCCATGTTGGCCAGAAGTCTCTCCTTACATTCTTTTATTTCTGTGGTGTCAGTTGTCACTTCTCTTTCATCTCTTATTTTATTTATTTGGGTTTGTATTCTTTTTTCTGTATGAATCCTGTTAAAGTTTTGTCATCTTGTTTAGCTTTTCAAAGATCCAGCTTTTGGTTTCATTGATCTTTTGTATTGCTTTTTTACTCTGTATGTTATTTATTTCCATTCTAATCTTTAATGTTCTTTCTGTCTACTCAGTTTTGGGTTTGTTTGTTGTTCTTTTTATAGTTTTTTGAAGTGCAAGATTAGATTGATTATTTGGTATTTTTCTTGGTTTTGATTTAGGCCTGTAATGCTGGACTGCTTTTCCTGGTTACCATAGGTTTTGGGTTGTGTCTTCATTTTCATTTGTCTCAAGGCAACTTTTGATTTATATTTTTATCTCATTGTTAGCCTGTCCATTGTTTAATAACATGTTATTTAGTTTCAATGTCTTTGTGTTTTTCCATTTTTTTCTTATAATTGATGTTTAGTTTCATACCGTGGTGGTTGGAAAGAATGATTAATATGATTCCAATTTTCTTTATTGAGTCTTGTTTTGTGTCCTATCATGTGGTCTATCCTAGAAAATGTTCCAGGTACACCTGAAAAGAATGTATATTCTGCTCCTTTGAGGTGAAATGCTTTGAAGATATCAATTAAATATATCTGGTCTAGTGTGTCTTATAAGGCTGCTGTTTCCTTGTTGTCGGAAGTCTGGAAGATCTATTCATTCAAGCCAGTGGGGTGTTAAAACCCCCAACTATGACTGTATTACTATCAGTCTCTCCCTTTATGTCCATCAAGATTTGTTTTACATTTTTAGGTGCTCCTATGTTGGGTGCATAAATGTTTACAAGGTTTACATCCTCTTGTTGGATTGACCCCTTCATTATATGTAATGTCCTTCTTTGTCTCTTATTATAGCCTTTGTTTAAAGTCTATTTTGTCTGATATAAGTACTCCTACTCCAGCTTCTTCATTCATTTCCCTTTGTATGGTATATCTTTTCCCATCCCTTTAATTTTAGTCTTTGTGTATCTTTTGTTCTGAGTTGAGTCTCTTGTAGACTGCATATATATATAGGCTTTGTTTCTTATCCATTCAGCTACCCTATATCTTTTGATTGGAGCATTTAATCCACTTACATTTAAGGTGATTGATTATTGATAGGTATGCATTTATTGCTCTTTTATTCTTTATAACCATGTTCTTTTTTCTTCCTCCTCTTAAAGAGGTCCCTTTAATATTTCTTGTAATACTCCTTTGGTAGTAATGAACTTTTTTTAGCTTTTTCTTTTCCAGGAGGCTCTTCACCTCACCTTCCATTTTGACTGATAATCTTGCTGTGTGGAATAGCCTTTGCTGTAGCTCCTTACTTTTCATCACTTTGAATATTTTGTGCCAATCTTTTCTGGCCTGAAATGTTTTTGTTGATAAATTAGCTAATAGTTTTATGGGTTCTCCCTTGTAAGTACTATCTTTCTTTCTCTTGCTGCTTTTAAGATTCTCTCTTTGTCTTTAACCTTTGGCATTTTAATTATGCTGTGCATTAGTTCTGGCCTCTTTGAATTTATCTTGTTTGGGACTTTCCGTGCTTCCTGGGCTTGTATAAACTTTCCCTTTACCAAGTTAGTAAAATTTTCAGTCATTATTTATTTGAATAGGTTCAGTCTCTTGTTCTCTCTGTTCTCCTTCTGGAACCATATTATGTGGATAGTGTTGCTTCATAAGGTAACAACAGAGGCCCCTTAAACTATCCTCAGTAAAAAAAAATTTTCCCCACTCTGAGTGGGTGTTTTCTGCTACTTTGTTTTCCAAATTGCTGATTCAGTCCCCTGCTTCATCTAGGAGTCTTGATTCCTCTAGTATATATTTTCATTTTCTGATACTGTATTCTTTATTTTTGCCTGGTTCTTTTTGTTTGTTTGTTTTTATGCTGCTGATGTTCTAAGTTCCTGGAACGTCCTTATAAGCATTGTTTTTGACTCTGTATCTAGAACCTTGCTTGCCTCCATTTCATTCAGTTCTTTTTACTGTTCTTTCATTTGGGGTATGCTTTTTTGGGTCCACATTTTGGCTACTTCTTTGTATTTGTTTCTGTATATTAGATAGATCTGCTATGCCCTCCAGTCTTTGTATGGTGACCTTATTTGGTATGTATGTATGGGGCTCAGTAGCCCAGTTTCACTGATCACCCAAACAGGGTGCTTCAGGAATTTCCCTTATGTGAGTTATGTGAACCCTGTTGTCGTACTTGAGTCTGGATTGCTGCTGGTAATCCTTAGGCTGGCTGACTGTAAGCATCAGCCCTGACCATAGTGTATAAGCTGCTGTGAAGTTGCTAACCACACAAAAAAATACACCCCAGCATGTTATGGTACCTGCCAACATCTGCTTTTGGATGTTCCACTTGTGGAATTGATTGGGTCTTCTCTGATGACATCACCATCTGATGTCAGAAACTCATCACTAGGTGTCTTGGTTCTGGGGCCTTTTAAGAGGGACTCTGGAGCAGGTCAATATCAGATGGTGTTGCCATGGCCAGTGTGGATCAGTTGGTTTGGTGTGTCATCATACAAACCGAAAAGCTTCTGGTTTGATTCTTGGTCAGGGCACATGCCTGGATTGTGGGTTTGGTCCCCGGTGAGAGTGCATATGGAAGGCAACCATTCAATATTTCTCTATCGTTGATGTTTTACTCCCTTTCTTTTTCCCTCCCTTCTCCTCTCTGTAAAACCAAAAATAAAATAAAATTTAAAAAAATACCAGACACTATCTGTGACTGTCCCTGGGAAACCTGTTTGCAGCTACAAATGGATCCACAGTTTATGCGTGTCTTTGGTTGGCTTGGGTGTGCATGGGAAGGAGCAAGCTGTGCACCAAGGACAGCTCCCACCAGCACTTAGCCTGAGGGCAGGTGAGCAAAAGTCTCAAGGCATTGGAGGTCCACTTCTCTCTTCCTCTGCCTGCTGGCTGCCTATATTAGGCTCAATCACTGAAAGTGCCTCTAGTGGTATGCAAGGTGCATGAGGTAGGTTCTCAGTGAATCACCATGTAGGAAAGAATTGTGTTCACTAGGTTAATACAGATTAAAACCTGGTGTCAGTGCTTAGTCTGAAGCCAATCAGCAAAAGTCCCAAACTACTCCGAGGCCAGGTGCCACTCCCAGGTGCTCGCAGACCTTTGTTCTGGGGTGGAGTCTCAGGAAGTCACTAGGTGGAGGCCAGCAGAGTTTATCATGCCTAAAACAGACCAAGATTTGGCCCTATGAAGGGACGACCCAGAATAGGAATGGTGGTGCAGGTCTGGTGTGTGAGGGGAAAAATTGCTGCCACCCTAGGGCCACAGAACTCAGTCTGCCCTAGATTCTTCCCAGAACTCCTCAGGAGCTGGAGCTCAGTAGGGCAGGGTGCCTGGAATTGGGGGAGTGTGGCTAGTGGGTATCCTGTTGGGTGCGGCATTGTGTGTTAGTCAGGGTTGCAGGAAGGAGGGGAATGGTACCCACCCTAGAGCCACACAACTCACTTTCTGAAACACCCAGAGTTCATGGGGACATCAACACTAGGGGCTCATGCAGTTGATTTCTCCAAAGGGTGTGAGCTCTGTTGCGGGGGGCACAGGGAGTTGGGAGGGTGGGGCTATTTTATTTATTGCATTCCCTCAGGTTGATGCCATAAGGGAGGGAGTGCACCACCCCAAAAAGATGACATCTGTGGGTTGTATGGGGGAGAAACTCAGCACAGGACCCTGGCAGTTGTTCGTCAACTCTCTCCCTGGTGCCACACAACCCAGACTCTCCTCACATGACTCTTGTCCACTTTGAGCCATGCTCCCTCCACTGGAGCCCAGGGTGAATGTCTGTGTGTGTGATTTTGTGTGCTAGATTTTTAAGAGGGCACTTGGGTTTCTGGCATACTCTATCTCTGTGGTGGTCAAGTCTAGAAGGAAACATTCTAGATACTGTTGAGGGTCAGTTGTTATTGCCATCTTCATGTACTGAGAGTACTACATTTATAATTTTGAAATAATAAAGATTACTTGAGGTATGGGTGGGGTTGTAGGTGGGGAAATGACTGAATTACTTTTCTACTTTAAACAAATTGAATAAATATTTTTTAAAAGGAACATTATAGGGAAGACCTAATAGGAGTAGCTAGCAAAGGATTATAAACCTTGTGATAAAAGCTTGTTTTTGATGTGAATGTTGTTGCTCAGTCCAATCTAAAATTAAAAAAAAGATATATGTTTTGTTTTTTGAGAAAATTAAAGGAATGATTTTGATACATTTAACACTGATAACTAATAAGTACTTTAGCTCACTTGTTCAAAAAATACATTTTTATGGATCACATGACCACGTTTTGGGATGTTTAAAATCTAATTATGCTGACATTTGCTTAAATATGCTTGGAAAAATAATTACTATTAAAAGTTATCAAATGACAAATATGTAGTTTTAGGGGCTACTATTTTTTAATAGTCACTAGTATATTTTTTAACAACTACTGTGTTTATAGAACTAAAAACTATACTGGAAAATATTGCTCACCTTTATCCATTCTTAATCTTATGTATCCTTATTCCCAGTTCACATTTTTCTTCTACAGTGACTTTCACCCTTTTCTGTGAAGTTTATTTTTCTCATCTTCTTCTATGATTTATTTCTAATGAGCCATTTTTAAAAATTGGCTACATGTGAGATGTATATTTCTCCCCTAATATAATTAAGTATTGATCACTCCCATGATTTAACAGGTTTGATGAAGCAAGGCACCACCCACTCTGTGTAGCTTTAAAAAATAGTTGTGTTTCTATCTCCTCTACCTGGCAAGTGAAAGAATTATATTCCTCATTATGGGTGGAGAATATTGATTTTATAAGAATGCAACAATATCCATTTCTTTCATTGTGTTAAGAATAGCATTTGGATATATAATTTTAGATTTTAACATTGTGATCTATTTCTATATTTTCAATTTTCTGTTATTGATGCTTTAGTTTTCATGTATCCCTGTGACTTGAATTATTTTTTGTAGCCAGGATACAACATCAAATAATGTTTCATAGGTCTTGCTTTTGTGATAGTTCTGTAATTAGTTCAAAACAGCACCTAGTAGTGTGCCTTATAGCTAGTAGGTATTCAGGGGTACTGTTATTGGTTAATTGATTGCCTGGAAATGAGATCAACAAATTTTTAAAAAAGCTGATAGGAGCCATTGATTTAGGGAATAAGTTCTCTCTAAATAACTTGTATTATTTTTTGAGATGTATAAGAGTAATTTCAGTGTTTCTCTGATAATTCTATTCTTCATCCTCCTTTTTAGATATTAGTACATATGGATATAAGATCAGTTTAGATCAAATGTTAAGATGCAGTGACATTAATGTAATAATTATGCCTAATTTTTACAGACATTAAAATATTTCTTATATGAGGTCATAATGTATGGAACACATTTTACTTTAAAATTTTATAATCTATAGAGAATTTAAATTATATCCCTAACCAGTTCTGTTAATGTATGAACTTAAACTGATCTCAGAATATTTTTATGCCAAATTCCATATTGTTGCCATTAAATAATTTCTCCCCTTAAAATGTATTCTTATTGCTTACCTCTCTTAAATGTAGATAATTATAAATTTTGTGTACTATTACAATACTTGATTTGAGTGAGCCCAAAAAGTGAAAAGTAATCTTATAAGAGATTGTAATACTTAGAGGATTTGATATAATTTATAACTTTTGTCTTTTACATTTAGTTGTGTTTAATTTTTTTATTGTTTAGTTACACTTGTCCCACCTTTTCCCTGTTGCTCCTCCCTGCCCTATTGCCCCCACAATTCCCCCCAACCCCTGCTCCCACAGTCAATCCCTACCCCATAGTCCATGCCCATGAGTGCTCTTTTCATGTTCCTTGACTTTCCCCTTCCTCTTCTTTCCCCTGTTATCCTCCTCCCCCTTCCATCTGATCACTGTCAGTTTGTTCTTTATTTCCATGTCTCTGGTTATATTTTGCTTCCTTGTTTTTTTTTATTAGGTTCCACTTAAAGGTGAGATCATATGGTATTTGTCTTTCATTGCCTACCTTATTTCACTTAGCATAATGCCCTCCAGTTCCATCCATGTGGTCACAGAGGGTAGGAGCTCCTTCTTTCTTTCTGCTGCATAGTATTCCATTATGTAAATGTACCACAGTTTTTTAATCCACTCATTTACTGATGGGCACTTAGATTGCTTCCAGCACTTGGCTATTGTAAATTGTACTGCTATGAACCTTAGGGTGCATATGTTCCTTTGAATTGATGATTCAGGATTCTTAGGGTATAATCTCAGCAGTGGAATTGCTGGTCACAAGGCAGTTCCATCTTTAGTTTTCTGAGGAAATTCCCTACTGCTTTCCACAGTGGCTACACCAGTCTGCATTTCCACCAACAGTTTACTAGGGTTCCCTTTTCTCTACAGCCTTACCAGCACTTGTTTGTTGATTTGTTTTTGATGGCCATTCTCACTAGTGTGAAGTAGTATCTCATTATGGTTTTAATTTGCATCTCTCTAATGGCTAGTGATACTGACCATCTTTTTCATATGTCTCTGGGCCCTCTGTATATCCTACTTGGAAAAGTGTCTGTTCAGATCCTTTGCCCATTTTTTAATTGGACTGTTTGTCTTCCTGGTGTGGAGTTGTGTGAGTTCTTTATATATTTTAGAGGTCAAACCCTTGTCTGAGGTATCATTGGAAAATATGTTTTCCCATACAGTTGGTTCCCTTTTCATTTTGCTGATGTTTTATTTAGTGGTGCAGAAGCTTAAATTTGATAAAGTCCCATTTGTTTATTCTTTCCTTTATATCCCTTGCCCTAGGGAACATATTGGTAAAAATGTTGTTGCACAGAATATCTGAAATTTTCCTGCCTATATTCTCCTTTAGGAATCTTATGGTGCCGCGGCTTATTTTAAGTCTTTCATCCATCTTGTGTTTATTTTTGTGTATGGCGTAAGCTGGTGGTTGAGTTTAATTTTTTTGCATGTACTGTCCAGATCTCTCAACATCATTTATTGAAGAGGCTATTTTTACTCCATTTTATGTTCCTGCCCTCTGTTTAATATTAATTGATCATACTGACATGGGTTTATTTCTGGGCTCTTTATTCTGTCCCATTGGTCTATGTCTGTTCTTATGCCAGTACCAGGCTGTTTTGATTACAGTGGCCTTGTAATACAGTTTGATGTCAGGTATTGTGATTCCTCCTACTTTGTTCTTTTTCAAAATTGGTGAGGCTTTTCAGGTTGTTTATGGCTCCCTATAAACTTTTGAAATTTACATTGTGTTGTGTTATAGATTCTATTTATGAAAAATCTAAAATGCTATTTAACATTGTAAGCAGCAGTTAAAATATTTATTTTTAGTTTTTACAGTCCATGGATTGTTTTTCTATGTTTATTATTCATCTTGATTTAAAGGAATTTATCTGGAGTAAGATTACCCTTGCATATCACCAAGTACCACCCAGAATTTCTACTTTGACTATATACTACTTAACTGTTCTTTAGCTAGTTATTAGTGGAAAGTGAATGCAGTGTTAGCTCTCAGCTAAAAGAAGCCATGCATGTCCTCCAACTTAAAGTAAAAAATTGCTTATGTTAGTTTAGTGATGATTTTCTTAGAGCAGCTTTGCCACTTGTTTAGTTCATACTATTTTTAAAAATATATTTGATTCTTTAAGTAAGTTTACATTAGCACTTAATGAATGAAACTATCCTAGGAATGTAACAAGAGAATTTGCCCAGAATTAAAAATCAAGAGAATGGGAAAAGAGATCTGCAAATAAACCATCAAGTAGATAAATCATAAATGTTCAAAGTCTGAAGCCTGGTTATTTAGAAGACTTCTCCTTCGTAGTCAAAGTGAGATCCATATACATTAAGCTACTTTGTATTAACAGTTTATTGCTGAATTTTTAAAAGCTAATCTTTATCCCTCTTGTCAAAATATTGGATTATTTCTACTTGTATTTGGGTGTATTGAAGATCCTCTGAAGCAGTGATCTTATCTATATCAAAATAGCTATTCTGCATGTCATAATTTTACCTTAACTAGAATTTGGGAAACTAAAAAAACTATTGTCTTAAAAGTTATTTTAATGTTGCTCTGTAAATTATTTAGCCAATTCTTCACATATTCACCAACCCTACTTTTGTATGTTACTATTAGAGATGTGACTATTGCTCTTCTTATATTCATTTTCTTTTTATGTAGATTAATAGGCATATGTTTAGCTGACTTCTAAAAATTTATTTGGTTGTCTTTCACCACTTGGCTTACTTCACTAGCATTATGCTCTCTAGTTCCATGCATGCTCTCATGAAGGGTAGGAGCTCCTCCTTTCTTTCTGCTGCGTAGTATTACATTGTGTAAATGTACCACAGTTTTTTGATCCATTTATTTACTGATGGGCACCTAGGCTGCTTCCAGCACTTCGCTATTGTAAATTGTGCTGCTATGAACATTGGGGTGCATAGGTTCTTTTGAATTTGTGATTTATGATTCTTAGGGTATAATCCCAGCAGTGGAATTAGATCAAAGGCAGTTCCATCTTCAGTTTTCTGAGGAAATTCCCTACTCTTTTCCGCAATGGCTGCACCAGTCTGCATTCCCACCAACAGTGCACTAGGGCTCTCTTTTCTCTGCATCCTCTCCAACACTTGTCATTTGTTGATTTGTTTATGATGAAGTTATGATGTTTATAATGGATACCATTCTCACTAGTGTGAAGTGGTATCGCATTGTGGTCTTAATTTGCATCTCTCTGATGACTAGTGATGCTAAGCATCCTTTCATATGTCTCTGGACCCTCTGAATGTCCTCCTTAGAGAAGTGTCTGTTCAGGTCCTTTGCCCATTTTTTTTATTGGATTGTTTGTTTTCCTGGAATGGAGCCATGTGAGTTCTTTATGTATTTTGGATATCAAACCTTTGTCCAAGGTATCATTGGCAAATATGTTTTCCCATACAGTTGGTTCCCTTTTCATTTTGCTGATGTTTCCTTTAGCAGAGCAGAAGCTTTTTAATAAGATGAAATCTCATTTCTTTATTCTTTCCTCTATGTCCCTTGCTGTAGGTTACATATCACTGAAAATATTGCTGTGTGGAATATCCGAGATTTTCCTGCCTATGTTCTCCTCTAGGACTTTTATGGTGTTGTGACTTATTTAAGTCTTTTATCCATCTTGAGTTTATTTTTGTGTATGGTATAAGTTGGTGGTTGAGTTTCATTTTTCTTTCGTGTACCTGTCCATATCTTCCAACATCATTCGTTCAAGAGGCTATTTCTATTCCACTTTATGTTCCTGTTTTCTTTGTTGAATATTAATTGACCATAGAAATTTGGGTTTATTTTGGGGCTCTATATTCTCTTCCATTGGTCTATGTGTCTGTTCCTATGCCAGTACAACACTATGGCCTTGTTATATGGTTTCATGTCAGATACGGTGATCATGATCTCACCTATAAGTGAAACCTAATCAACAAAACAAACAAGAAAACAAAATATAACCAGAGACACTGAAATAAAGAAGAAACTGACAGTAACCAGAGGGGAGGGGGGTAGGAGATAATAGGGGAGAGAAGGGGAGGGGTCATCAAAGAAGGTATTTTAAAGGACCCAAAGACAGAGCCAAAGGTGGTTAGGATTGAAGGTGGGACTTGGGGGTGAGTGGGGTAGGGGAAAGTGGTGGTGGGAAAATGGAGACAACTGTATTTGAACAACAATAAAAATGATAAAAGATGAAAATGTAAAAAATGTTATTTGGTTATATCTTGAAAGAAAGGATTCCAATATATGTGACCTTTTGCAACAAATGGCTTGACTGGTTCCCTTTGCATGCTTATTTTTGGTAACTTTTTCTATGGTATTTTCTAGTTGTCTTTGTTTTTAATAATTATTTTATTTGCTTTTGGGTGTACCCTGAGAATTTTTTATTATTTTGGAAAAATGTGCTTTTGAGTACTATGTACTATGGATAAATAAAAAAGTAATTATGAGAAGTTATATTGAAGTATAATTAACAATCATGGAAAGCAAAATCAGATTTTGAGGAGTTTAATACTTTGGTGTAAAAATATAAAAATCATTTATATTGCCTGTTTCATATACATTCCAGTTTGAGGGACATCACATTAACCTTTAGTTTGTTATAACTAATTAAGTAGTTTTCTCAGTCCTTGAAATCTACCCATTCTTTCTTTTCTGTTTGATTTATGAATGACTTCCCTGTCCTTTCTTAGAACATCTTTTGGTTTGGTCAGTGTACATGAAATGTGAATACAAATGGAGGCCTTTATGTTGTAGAGCATCATTCAGTGAAAAACTCTTCCAGAGGAGAATAGCAGGATATGCATCAAGGTATATGGAGTTTGTAGAAGCCTTAAGTACTAAAGGGCCAGGTTAATGCAATGGAATTGTAGAGCCATACTTAAAATACAGTGTCAGTAACTGGATTAGAGAAGTGTGTTAATTTAGAATAGGTAGAACAGATGCTTGATTTTACTTTGTATATCACAGATTAAAATATTAAATATCAATGTACACAGCAAAATTTTATTTACATAAGAACATTCTCAAGTACATAAAATATGTTTTACAGGTAAATGGATTTTAACTTGTTTTTTCTTTTCTGCTCCTATATAACCTGTACACATCAGTAATCACAATACTAGTGAGTGTGTTGGGGCAGAATTCAGAATTTACTGTTGTGAAGGGTGTTGTGGTTTCATGACCACTCCCACCTCCTGGAATAATTCTGATATCCCCACCCCACACAGTACACATTACTACATCTCTTTTTTAAAAGTCACTCTAAAGATGTATTTTTCCTAGTAGTCTTAGATATTTTCTTAGCTCAATTCTTCTGCATTTGGGGATCCAGAACAATTTAGTGTATGCTCATACAAAGAAGAAGAATAAAGTTGTCATTAAATCTGAAAACTGTTTGGTATAAAACTGTACTGCTTTGCCTATGATGCATGTCCTTTGCCTCTTACTGTGACTCCTCCTAGTGAGGCTTTACTAGATTCAGGCTACTTAGGACACTGGGGTAATGGAAATTGGTTTCTTTTTGTTAACCCATCTTTCTGGAATTACAAATTTATATTTATTTCATTAGACATTTTGGTGGGTAGCAGATTGGTGCAGCCACTGTGGGAAGCAGTATGGAGTTACTTGAAAAAATTGATAACCAGAAACACTGAAATCATAAACAAAGCAACAAACAACAAGTGTTGGAGAGGTTGTGGAGAAAAGGGGACCCTAGTGCTCTGTTGGTGGGATTGCAGACTGGTACAACCACTATGGAAAGCAGTATGGAATTTTCTCAGAAAACTAAAAATTGATCTACCTTTTGACCCAGCAATTCCACTGCTAGGATTATGTCCTAAGAACTCTGAAACACCAATCCAAAAGAACCTATGCACCCCAATGTTCATAGTAGCACAATTTACAATATCCAAGTGCTGGAAGCAACCTAAGTGCCCATCAACAAATGAATGGATCAAAAAACTGTGGTACATTTACACAATGGAATTCTATGCAGCAGAAAGAAAGAAGGAGCTCCTACCCTTCGTGACAGCATGGATAGAACTGGAGAGCATTATGCTAAGTGAAATAAGCCAGGCAGTGAAAGACAAATACCATATGATCTCATCTTTAACAGGAACCTAATCAACAAAACAAACAAACAAGCATAATATAACCAAGGATACTGAAATTGAGAACAGGCTGACAGTGACCAGAGGGGAAAGGGGAGGGAATTTGATGTCCATTTGGAGTTTTCTGTCTTTTACTCCCATTCCATCCCACTCACCCATCCCTCCCCACCTCCTTCCCATTTCCACCCCTTCTAGTTTTTGTCCATGTGTCCTTTATACTTGTTCCTGTAAACCCTTCCCCTTTTCCCCTGAAATTCCCTCCCCTTTCCCCTCTGGTCACTGTCACCCTGTTCTCAATTTCAGTATCCTATGGAAGGTTTTCAGTTGGGAGGGGGAAGGGAGGAATAAGGTGGAAAAGGTACAGGGAAGAAGCATAATTGGTAGGCAATAAATAAATGCAGAGAGGTCATAATGGTATAGGAAACAGAGAATTCAAAGAACTTATATGTACAACCCATGGACATGAACTAAAGCAGGGGGAATGCTGGAGGGTTGGGGGTGCTGGGTGGAGGGGGGTAAGGGGGAAATTGGGAAAACTGTAATAGTATGATCAATAAAATACACTTTAAAAATAAAAATAAAAATGGACACAATAAAAAAAAAGACAGAAAACTCTACTTGCACAACAATTGAAACAAAAATTTTTTTAAAAGAACAAACTGACACTAATCAGAGGGGAGTGGGGAGGGAATAATGGGGGGAAAGGGGGAAACAGTTTTCACTAACAACTATAAAGGACACATGGACAAAACCAAGCAGGGGTGGAATCAGGAGAGGGAAGTAAGGATGGCTGGGGTTGTGGGGAGTGGTAGGAGGTAAATGCAGACCACTGTACTTGAACAATAAAATAATTTTTAAAATGCTGTTTTGATCTCTTTTTGCACTCATATCTGCATTTCATCTTGATAGAATCATTTATTCATTTATTAATTCAGTAAACATTTATTGTATTACTATTACTGCCAAGAATAATATGTTTCTTTATCATTGATTATGTTTATTCTCTGTTGTTGTTTACTTTTTCATTTCCTTTTCAATTGGGTTTTTAGAAAGATTTTATTTACTTAGTTTTAGAGAGAGGAAGGGAAGGAGAAAAAGAGGGAAAGAAACATCAATGTGTGGTTCCCTCTTGCATGCCCCCTACTGGGAAGTTGGCCCACATCCCAGGCATGTGCCCTGACTGGGAATTGAACCAGGAATTGTTCGAAGGACCGTGCTCAATCCGCTGAGCTATGCCAGCCAGGGCTCAAGTGGGTTTTACTAAGTTCTTTTATGTGAATATATGGTCTAAGCCATACATATTAATTCCAGAGAACTAGAACACCTTGAAAGTTTCTATTTGTTCATTTTGGTGCTTTGGAAATTGGCATTACATTCAATTCTTGAGTCATTCCTATGGGAGTGTAAAGGTCAAAGGCTGGTGTGGGGGTGGTGGGTACAGATGTACAGAGAGAATTGATATTTGTTGAATGCTTTTTATGTGCATACTCTTCTGAGTACTTTAAATGTGTTATCTCATTTAATCCTCATAACACTATAAAATTGTTACTATTGTCCTCCCCATTTTATAAGAAGGCTCAGAAATTATAACTTGTTCAAGGTCACACATCTAGTAAGAGTGGTACAGTAAGGTTTCAAACCCAGTTTCCTTGCTCCAGAAGCCCATGTGTTGTTTTAACCACACTCCTGTTAACATGGTAATAAGAACACTTTGCTTTCTCCAGATCTACTCATCCTACTGATGTCTTTTCCTAGATACCTCACAGTCCAAATTTCCCCCAGACCTATTATTTCTCCAATATACAGGGTCCAGCACAAATAATGCCCCTTTTTATTACAAAATCTTTTATTACAAAATCATAAGCATGCAATTCTGTAACAGAACACTATCATATTCGAGCACACCATATGACATTTTAGGTAAAATGTTCAAATTAAAACTATAAATTACTATACCCATATTATTTCCCTACCAACCACACTCAAGCAGCCCTTACTTCTACAGGACCCTGTCAGAGGTGTGTAGCCTTTTGGTGTCTCTGGGCCACACCGGAAGAAGAGTTGTCTTGAGCCACACATTGAATACACAAACACTACTGAAAACTGATGAGCAAAAAAAAAGATTTACGATTTTGTGTTGGGCTGTATTCATAGCCATCATGGGCTGCATGCAGCCTGCTGGTCACAGGTTGGACAACTCTGAATTGTGTATGAATGAATGTTCAACTATATAGTCACCCAAGTCCGCAACTTTGGAATCATCAGACATTCCTCTCTCTTTTTTTAATATATTTTATTGATTATGCTACTACAGTTGTCCCATTTCTCCCCCATCATTCCCCTCCACCCTGCACACCCTCTCCCACCCACATTCCCCGCCTTTAGTTCATGTCCAAGTGTCATAAGTTCTTTAGTTTCTACATTTCCCACACTATTCTTGCCTTCCCCCTGTCTATTTTCTACCCACTGTCTATGCTACTTATACTCCGTACCTTTTCCCCCTCTCTCCTCCCATGCCCCTGTTGCTAACCCTCCATGTGATCTCCATTTCTGTGGTTCTGTTCCTCTTCTAGTTGTTGGATTAGTTTGCTTTTGTTTTAGGTGTGGTCATTAATAGCTGTGAGTTTGCTGTCTTTTCACTGTCATATTTTTATCTTCTTTTTCTTAGATAAGTCCCTTTAACATTTCATATAATAAGGGCTTGGTGATGATAAACTCCTTGAACTTGACCTTATCTGAGAAGCACTTTATCTGCTCTTCCATTCTAAATGAAAGCTTTGCTGGATAGAGCAATCTTGGATGTACGTCCTTGCCTTTCATCACTTGAAATACTTCTTTCCAGCCCCTTCTTGCCTGTAAGGTCTCCTTTGAGAAATCAGCTGACAGTCTGATGGGAACTCCTTTGTAGATAACTGTCTCCTTTTCTCTTGCTGTTTTTAAGATTCTCTCATCTTTAATCTTGGCTGATGTAATTATGATGTGCCTTGGTGTGTTCCTCCTTGGGTCCAACTTCTTTGGGACTCTCTGAGCTTCCTGGACATCCTGGTAGTCTATTTCTTTTGCCAGATTGGGGAAGTTCTCCTTTATTATTTGTTCAAAGAAGTTTTCCACTTGTTGCTCTTCTTCTTCCCCTTCTGGGACCCCTATAATTCAGATGTTGGGACGTTTAATGATGTACCAGAGGTTCCTAAGCCTCTCCTCATTTTTTTGAATTCTTCCTTCTTCCTTGTTTTCTGTTTGGTTGTTAGTTTCTTCCTTCTTGTCCACTCCATTGATTTGAGTCCAAGTTTTCCTTCCATCTCTATTGGTTCCCCATTCGTCTTCCTTCATTTCACGTATTGTAGCCTGCATTTTTTCATCTAATTTGTGAGCAAAATCAACCAATTCTGTGAGCATCCTGATCACCAGGGCTTTGAATTGTGTATCTGATAGGTTGGCTATCTCTTCATGGCTTAGAGGAATTGGCTCTGAGGATTCGATTTGTTCTCTAGTTCGAGCCATTTTTGGTGGGGGTTTTTTGTTTGTTTGTTTGTTTGTTTGTTTTGGTTTTGGTCTGGTCGCGGCTGTTAAGTAGTGAAGGGTAGAGCCTTAGGTGTTCCCCAGTGCGGGGCAGCCCAGTCGCTGAGTTGTGATGCTGTATGTGGGGGCGGGGTCTGAGAGGGAACAATGGTGCCTGCTCCACTCTCTCCTGGACTCCAGTCCCTTCCACCACTTCCTCTTTGCCTGAATTATCTCTGTGCGAATGTGGGACCACCTGGTCAGCCAGCTGCCTTGTGCAGCCTCATTGGGTCTGCACAGTTGCCACCCTGTACCCAGGGCCTCCTAGCCACTGCCTGTGGGCTCGGGGTCCACCAGCCGCCACCTGTGCACCTGGGAACTGCCAGCCACTGCTGCCTGCATTCCCGGGCCCGAACCTCCACTTTTTCCTTCTGCGACTCCGCCCGTTACCAGTCTGAATTAATGGTTGTTAGACTTCCATACAGTTCAATTTTCTATCAGTTCTGGTTGTTTTCTTGTTTCTAAATATTTGTTGTCCTTAATTTTGGTTGTGAGAGGAGGCACAGTGTGTCCACCTACGCCTCCATGTTGACCAGAAGTCCAGACATTCCTCTCTCTTTCCAGTCAGTTACAGGAAATCATTGCTTCTTAACATTACTTGTGTCTATTTCAAAATCTCCATTCCTATTGAAATTGGGTTGGTTCAGGCCTTACCTTTTTCTACCTGGATTGCCTCAACAGTTCTCAACGTATCTCTCTTCATCACTTTTGCCTGCCTTTAAATCTGTGTTCTGCACTGATACAAGAGTGATGGTTTGAAGACACAAATCTGACTGTGACTCCCATTTATTATTTTCTAATGGTTCTTTGTGACTTTTAGGATAAAGTTTAAAATGTTTGGGTTAACCCATAAGATCAAAGTGAGTTTCTGCCTTCCTTCAGAGCCTCATCTCATGAATTCTTCCACTGGCACCTTTTGCAGCTAGGAACAGTACTCCTTTCCTTATTCCAGCATGGTTTCACATCTGTTTTGTATCCTGGTCTCTCTGCTGGGATTGCCCTTCCTTTTCACTTAGGCTTTCAGAATTAAGTTCAAATGTAAGATGACTTTTTATGCCCAAGTCTAGAAACATTCATGTGTCTCAATTTTCATTTAGCTGGATGTAACCCACTCTCCCTTTTTGAGTATTGAGAACGTTATCTTACATATTTGTTCTCCTTAAAGTTTCTGTTACTACCTTTCTTCTCAGTACCTTTCATTCCCATTCTAAGCTTCCTTTCCAGGTTCTTAACAATCTCTTGAGAAAGCCTGAACTGTTTCAACCTCAAAACTGTGATATACAATTCTGACCTTTTCTCTACAGCATTATTACTGGTACTCATTTTCAAAACAATTATCCAATTCCTTATTTAAAAACTAAACAGAACATTTTTAATTTTTCCTGATTATAAGAGTAATGTAGCATTATTGTTGAGAAACTAGAAAATTTAAACACAAAGAAAAAAATAAACATCACTTATTATCCTGTCTCCAGAACTGACAATTCATAGTATTTTTGTATATTCTCTTTAGATCTGTTATTTTAAGTGTTTCCAGAATATTTGCAAGTGTGCATGTGTGTGTATGTATGTATGTATATATGTATTGCAGAGCTGTATTACCTGTTGTTTACTCAACACCTCCACTTGGATGTGCAATGTTGGCTTTATCAGTTATGAAGACTACTAAAATCTCCAAAACTATTTGTGGATTTAATTTTTCTCCTTAAATTTCTATCATTTTTTCTTTATCTACTCTGAAGCTGTTATTAGATACATAAAATTGAGCATTGTAATATCATCTTGATGAATTTTCACCTTTGACATTATGAAATGACTTTTTTTATATTGGTAATAATTTTTTAATATATTTTATTGATTATGCTATTACAGTTGTCCCATTTCTCCCCCATCATTCCCCTCTACCCTACACACCCTCTCCCACCCACATTCCCCCCTTTAGTTCATGTCCATGTGTCATAAGTTCTTTAGCTTCTACATTTCCCACACTATTCTTGTCCTCCCCCTGTCTATTTTCTACCCACCGTCTATGCTACTTATTCTCTGTACCTTTTCCCCCTCACTCTTCCTCCCACGCCCCTGTTGCTAACCCTCCATATGATCTCCATTTCTGTGGTTCTGTTCCTGTTCTAGCTGTTTGCTTAGTTTGCTTTTGTTTTAGGTGTGGTTGTTAATAGCTGTGAGTTTGCTGTCTTTTCACTGTCCTATTTTTATCTTCTTTTTCTTAGATAAGTCCCTTCAACATTTCATATAATAAGGGCTTGGTGATGATGAACTCCTTGAATTTGACCTTATCTGAGAAGCGATTTATCTGTCCATCCATTCTAAATGACAGCTTTGCTGGATAGAGAAATTTTGGATGTAGGTCCCTGCTTTTCAAGATTTCAAATATTTCTTTCCAGCCCCTTCTTGCCTGGAAGGTCTCCTTTGAGAAATCAGCTGACAGTCTGATGGGAACTCCTTTGTAGGCGACTGTCCCCTTATCCCTTGCTGCTTCTAGAATTCTCTCCTTCATTTCAATCTTGGCTAATGTAATTATGATGTGCCTTGGTGTGTTCCTCCTTGGGTCCAACTTCTTTGGGACTCTCTGAGCTTCCTGGACGTCCTGGTAGTCTATTTCCTTTGCCAGATTGGGGAAGTTCTCCTTTATTATTTGTTCAAAGAAGTTTTCCACTTGTTGCTCTTCTTCATCCCCTTCTGGGACCCCTATAATTCAGATGTTGGGACGTTTAACGATGTCCCGAAGGTTCCTAAGCCTCCCCTCATTTTTTTGAATTCTTGCTTCTTCCTCGTTTTCTGTTTGGTTGTTAGTTTCTTCCTTCTGGCCCACTCCATTGATTTGAGTCCCAGTTTCCTTCCATCTCTATCAGTTCCCCATGCATCTTCCTTCATTTCACATATTGTAGCCTGCATTTTTTCATCTAATTTGTGAGCAAAATCAACCAATTCTGTGAGCATTTTGATGTCCAGTACTTTGAACTGTGCATCTGATAGTTTGGCTATCTCTTCACTGCTTAGAGGAATTGGCTCTGGGGCTTTGATTTGGTCTCCGGTTTGAGCCATTTTTGGTGGGTTTTTTTGTTTGTTTGCTTGTTTGTTTTGTTTTGGTTTTAGTCTGGTCGTGGCTATTATGTATGAGGGGTGGAGCCTTAGGTGTTCCTTTGGGCGGGGCAGCCCAGTTGCTGGGTTGTGAGGCTATAGGTGGGGGCGGGGTCTGAGAGGGAACAATGGTGCCTGTTCCGCTCTCTCCTGGACTCCGGTCCTTTCTGTTGCTTCCCCTTCACCTAGATTATCTGCACACTTGGGGGTGCTGTTACGTAGTGAGGAGTGGAGCCTCTGGCACTCCCCAGTGCGGGACAGCCCAGTCGCTGGGTTGTGACGCTGTATGTGGGAGCGGGGTCTAAGAGGGAACAATGGCGCCTGCTTCGCTCTCTCCTGGATTCTGTCCCTTCCGCCACTTCCCCTCTGCCTGGACAGTCCCCGCGTGAATGTGGGACCACCTGGTCAGCCAGCTGCCTTGTGTGGCCTCACTGGGTCTGCACAGTTTACCCCTGTGCCTGGGGTCCGCCAGCTGCTGCCTGTGGGCCCGGGGACCACCAGCCGCCGCCTGTGTACCTGGGAACTGCCAGCCGCTGCTGCTTGTGTTCCTGGGTCCGCACCTCCACTTTCTCCTGCCTCGACTCCGCCCCTCTTACCAGTCTGGATGAATGGTTGTTGGACTTCTGTACAGTTCAATTTTCTATGAGTTCTGGTTGTTTTCTTGTTTCTAAATATTTGTTGTCCTTAATTTTGGTTGTTAGAGGAGGCACAGTGTGTCCACCTACGCTTCCATCTTGGCCGGAAGTCTATTGGTAATAATTTTTGCTCTGAAGTCTGTTATTCTTATATTAATATAGTCACTGGAGCTTTCTTTTTTTTTACATTATATTTATTGTTTTTTTATCACTACTTATCCACCCTATGCCCTCTTCTATTCTACTAGTGACCTTCAGTCACCACATTGTTGTCAATGTCCCTGAGTTCTTTCTCTTTTTTTTCTTTTTTTCTTGCCCCTTCCACCCTCTAAACCCCGCTCCAGAGCTGTCAGCCTGCTCTATGAGTCTGTCTCTATTTTGCTTGTTAGTGCACTTTTTTCATTAGATCCCACATATGAATGAAATAACATGGTACCTGTCTTTCTCTGACTGACTAACTTCACTTAGCATAATACCCTCTAGGACCACTATGCTGTTGCAAATAGTAAGGTTGCATTCTTTTTTAAAGCTGAGTAATATTCCATTGTATATATGTACCACCATCTTTTATCCACTTCTTTACTGATGGGCACTTGAGTTGCTTCCAAAGCTTTTCTGTTGTAAATAATACCGCAGTAAACACAGGGGTGCATATATTCTTTGAAATTACTGTTTTGGGTTTCTCCATATATGTTCCCAGAATGGAATTGCTAGGTCTTAAGGTAGTCCATTTAATTTTTTGCCATTTTATTTATTTATAATTTAATTTTTTAAACTTTTTATTGTTGTTCAAGTACAGTTGTCTCCATTTTCCCCATCACTCCCCCCACCCCAGCCATCGCCACCTCCAACCCCTGATCCCACACCCCCCTTGGTTTTGACCATGTGTCCTTTATAGATGTTCCTGAAAACCCTTCCCCTCTTCCCCCCGTTATCCCCTCCCTATTCCCCTCCAGTTACTGTCAGTTTGTTCCTAATTTCAGTATCTCTGGTTATCAATTTTTTGAAGTAACTCTGTACTGCTTCTCACAGTGGCTGCTTTCCATTAACAGTGCATGAGCATTCCTTTTTCCACATCTTCACCAATACTTGTTGTTTGTTGATTTTTTGATGATTGCCATTCTGACAGGTGTGAGATGATATCATAAAATGAGATGACATCTCATTTTAATTTGCATCTCTCTGGTGATTAGTGGTGTTGAGCATCCTTTCATATGTCTATGAGCCATCACTATGTCCTCCTTTGGAGATGTATCTGTTCAGGTCCTTTGCCCATTTTTTAATTAGTCTGTTTTATTTTTTTGGTTTTGAGTTTTAAAAATTCTTTATAAATTTTGGATAGTGACACCTTATCAGATATATTGGTGAATATGTTCTCCCATTCTGTGAGCTGTCTTTTAATTTTGTTGATAATTGCCTTGGTTGTGCAAAAAATTTTAGTTTGATCTAGTCCAATTTGTTTACTTTTTCTTTTCTTTTCCTTGTCCATGGGGATGTATCAGAAAACAAAATACTGCTATGAGAAAAGTCCAGTATTTTACTACCTATAGTTTTTTTCTAGGATTTTTATGGTTTCAAGTCTAACATTTAAATCTTCAATCCATTTTGAGTTTATTCTGGTGTGTGGCGTAAGAAGGAGGTCTAGTTGCATTTGTTTTTTTTTTTTTTTTTTTTTGCACATATCTGTATAATTTCCCCAACACATTTTACTGAATGAACTATATTTCACACCTTGTATGTTATTTCGCCCCAAATATTAATTTACTATAAAGGTATGGGTTTATTTCTGGGCTTTCGATTCTGTTCCATTGATCCATATGTCTGTTTTTATGCCAGTACCATGTTGTTTTGATAACTATGGTCTTGTAGTAAATTTTGATATTAGGTAGCATGATTCCTCAACTTTGTTCTTCTTTCTCAAGATTGTTGTTGCTATTTGGACTCTTTTGTAGCTCCATATAAATTTTTGGAATATTTGTTCTAGTTCTGTGAAATATACCGTTGGTATCTTGATAAGAATTTCATTGAATCTGTAGATTGCTTTGGGTAGTAAATTAAAAACTTTATTTTAATTTTTTATTTATTGATGAGAGAGAGAGAGAGAGAGAGAGAGAGAGAGACATCAATTTGCTGTTCCACTTGTTTATACATTCATTGGTTGCTTCTTGTATGTGCCCTCAGTGGAGATTGAACCGACAACCTTAGCTTATCTGGACAGTGCTCTAACCAACTGAGTTATCCAGCCAGGGCTGGTTGGGATGTTGATAAATTATTGAAAAGCAATTTGATATTTTGCAGACTTGGTTTTATGACTTGTTATGTGTGATGACATAACAAGTGATTATAGTGAGGCATTTCATCTAGGATCAAATTTGCCCCATTGAGGTAAGACCTTGCATAATACTCTACCTGATATCCTATCAACTATATGGTTTTCCAGTATGGCTATTGGAAACTGGTACTACTTCTAGCCCTCTGCGAGTCTGAGAAGTACTTTAATTTTCCTACTGATTCTTTCGCCTAAGGTAGTTTCTTCACATGTATGATCAGTGATCAGTCATTACTCAGCCAAAATTTGAAGGATGCTTCTGTATAGCTCTTAACTTTTTTCTCTGTGCATTACTCTTTTTTTCTGTTGCTTTATCCTGTTAACTCCATCCACCTTTTTCCCCTTGGTTTTCAGCTTTCTTTCCTCAATTTAGGAAGCTCCACAGGCCCCACTTTGGTTCCCCCTCTCTGACCTGTGGCCTGGAAATTCTCTTTCTGTAGCAATCTGACTCAATTGTGGGCTTGCTTTATTTGTTACCAATGTCTAAGAGATAGCTGTCTTTTTCCCTGATATTTAATGTCTTGGAAAGTATAATTTCATATATTTTTTCTATTCTTTTACTGTTTTCAGTCACGGTATAAACCTGGTCACAGTTAATTCTATCTTGGCCAGACACAAAGACTAATTTTTACATTTTATGTAATTTGTCAATATTTAATTTTGATTGTTTTCCACACATGCCCTCTTCACCCAAACATTTTAAAATTTACTACCCATATTTTTCAGATATTTATGTGATTTCATTTTTATTTATATTTAAACCTTTCAGTCCATTAATGTTGATATTTGATATAGAGTAAGAAATCTAGGTTTTTTCCTTTCTCCCTCTCTCCCTTCCTCTCTCCTTTTTATCACTCCCTCTCCTCCTCTTCCCTTTTCTTTTTTCTGTGTGTATTTTCCAATTGGTTAACTAGTTGTCTGAACAATATTTGTTACATAATCCATCATTTCCACAATGGTATTACATTTCATTTTTATCATAAGCTGTTCAACTTGTAGTCCTGTACACCTCTTCCACTGAAAAACCTATAGATTCTGGAACTAATTTATTTCTGTAATTTAATAGAATGTAAATATGTAATTTCCTAGTAGGTAAGTCCTCTTTATTATATAACTTAACTTTTCTTGGTTATCCACTCTTCCAAATTAACTTTGTAACTATTATCAAATTTCCAAAACAAGCCCAAAAATACTTCTTGTTTTTTTTTTAATTATTGGAGTTTATTTCAGTGATCAGCTACCTATAATATTTATTCTAAGAACTTTCTAGTCATTTAAGTTCCTTACTAGACAGTTGTAGTTTCTTCATATAGGTATTGTGCATGTCCAGTTAACTCTTTTTTCCCTAGGTGTAACTTTTCCTTCCTTTTATGAGATTTTTTCTAATATATTTTATAACTTGTAATTGATATATATATATAAAAGCTATTAAAATATATTTTTCTATAACTGCTAACCTCTTAATAAAATACTTTTTAAAATGTTTTTCTCTTGGGTAATTATGTTCTCTATAAATTTTGGAAATTTGTTCCTTTCTAATTTTTAAATGTTCTTTTATTCCTCTACTGAACAGAAGTCTTATAACAGTGTTGAATAATACCATCTCTAGTGGGCATTTTGTGTGCTTTTTCTAAAGGAACTCCTTGTTCAAATCTGCTGTGTAACAATGGCATGCAGTTTACCTCCAAAAAAAAAACTGGATAAAAAGAATTTCTACTGTAGCCCCTGTATGTTGGAATGAAAGGTTACAGGCTTATAATCAGTAATTCAATAGGCAAAAGGAATTACTTGGTTTTTTGTTTTGTTTTCCTTTGGGTGATGATTTTGATATAATAAATATATTGTGTGTTCTTTTTTATATCTCTATGTATTATATTTCTTTTGGCTTCTAAAAAGTCCTTAGAGTAGTCCTATGCATAAGGTGATATTAAATAAGCCCATTTTGTTGTCTTTGTAATGATTATAATTGATTGGAGACTTCAATATGTTTCTGTCAACTTTAAGTTTTATGTTATTAGTTCAAAACATAGGCATGAATACATTCTTTAGATTTCTGCCTTAAAAAAGACAATTTTATAATCTTTTATCATGTTTATAATGTATATCTAAGGGTAATTCTAAATATTTTAACATATTAAGCCATCTTTGATTTTTTTTTAGCATCTTAGCAGATGAAGTTAATTCACCATTATCATCTTTCTCATGGCAGGTAAGAGGGTATTAAATTATTATTATACCTAACATTTTGTCTTCATTTATTTACTTAAAAGAAATTGCCTTATTACAGCCCTTAGAAAATCAGAAGGATCAAACAGATGAACAACAGTGGCCAGAATCTCAACCTATAATTTGGCATAATGAAGAAAGGAGGAGGAGCAAACAGATTAGAAAAGAATATTTCAAGGTACTTTAAAATTATAAAATTTACTTTGAAATGAATTTTCATTTTATCAGTTTTATTTTATGTTAATAAGGTAGACTATAACTTGTTACATATAGTAAATGTATTATCTTTATTTCCTGCATGTATGTGGTATAGATAATGTGATCCAGTTATATCTATATTTCAGTAATGCAGAATAATTAAGAATGAATAGATCAATCTGAATTGTGGTTTACCAAATTCTTTACAAGAAAGATGTAATGTTTTCTACACTGCTAGTTGTAACAGTATGTGGTAATGTTTTAAAAGAATTACCCCCAAAAGGTCTTCATTGGATTTGTTTCAATAAATAGTTGGCAGTTAACATTTAATTGTTTTTATGTTAATAAATGTTACCTATGTTTTTACAAAAGATTAAAAGTGTTTTCCCTGCCATTTTATTATCTTCTTATTATATTAGTAGATTTCATAAGGTGGTCTTTTAACTAAATTAAAAGCTGAGAGCATCTGAATTATCCCACATTTCTAGTTAGCATAGTTTTCATGAAATTTTACTGTTCAGACCTTTGTGAATATTATCTATTTGTGGTTTAGTTCTGCTGATTTGCAGATGCCAGTCATTGGAATTGGAATAATCTTTAGTACTAGTCAGAATCTACTATTGGAATTTCTGACTCAAATTAACAGTGCAAACAAGCTCCTCATCCATGAATAGCAAATTCTCTTGTCTTACTGCACCTTTGCTGTTTCCCAAAGCCTAATTTTCATTTAATAATAATAATAATGTTATCATAATGAATAGTTCTAAGCTAAATAATAGGTAGTAATTTGAAGTTTATATTGCTAATAAATAGGATTACATTTCATGTTTTTCTCTGTTTGCTAGCAGTGGATCTTCATTTACATTGATCTGTTTCCTTATATTATAACATATATTTGAAAGTAGCATCATACGACCAAAACAAAAGTATTTAAATGTGATAAAAAGTATGTGATAAGTTTCATCCTTCAACAAATAATTACTGAATCTTTTTAATGAGTCTCATGTTACCTGGTCAGTGGGGGAGATAATGAAGAAATAAAACACATAGGGAAAAGGGGAAGGGCATTCTAAGTAGAACCCTGGTCCGTAATGATGAAAGGCTATTTATCCCAACTTTCTACAGATCTGTAGTTAAATTAACATTCTGGTACTTATTTTAGAGCTCCTTCTTTTAGTTTATGGAGCCTTGAACAAAGGTGCTCAATAAAATTTGTTAATAGATAAAAGGTAACGAATGACTAATAATGTGGGGAAATTTTAGTATTTCAAACTAATAAATTTATTAAACTTTTTTACTGTTGTGCAAGTACAATTGTTTCCATTTTCCCCCTGCCATGCCTCCCACCCCAGCCATCCCCACCTCCCACCCTTGATCCTACCCCTCTTTGGTTTTGTCCATGTGTCTTTTATAGTAGTTCCTGAAAACCTTTCCCCTTATTAATATTTATTTAATCTACTGATATAGTAAAAGCATATAAAATCTATTTATCAAAACACTTGCATAGCACCTACTAAGTGCCAGGCAGTGTTCTAAATACTTTAAAAATATCAACTCGAGGACATACAGAGGATCAAGAGACACATGAAAAGATGCTCGATATCTCTAGCTATCAGAGAGATGCAAATTAAAACTACAATGAGATACCACTTGACACCAGTCAGAATGGCCTTCATAAACAAAGCAACAAACAGCAAGTGTTGGAGAGGTTGTGGAGAAAAGGGGACCCTAGTGCACTGTTGGTGGGATTGCAGATTGGTACAACCACTATGGAAAACAGTATGGAATTTTCTAAGAAAACTAAAAATGGACATACCTTTTGACCCAGCAATTCCACTGCTTAGATTATATCCTAAGAATCCTGAAACACCAATCCAAAAGAATCTATGCACCCATATGTTCATAGCAGCACAATTTACAATAGCCAAGTGCTGGAAGCAACCTAGGTGCCCATCAGTTAATGAATGGATCAAAAAACTGTGGTACATTTACACAATGGAATTCTATGCAGCAGAAAGAAAGAAGGAGCTCCTACCCTTTGTGACAGCATGGAAGGAATTGGAGAGTATCATGCTATGCGAAATAAGCCAGGCAGTGAAAGACAAATACCATATGATCTCACCTTTAACAGGAAGCTAATCAACAAAACAAACAAATAAGCATAATATAAACAAAGACACTGAATTTGAGAACAGTCTGACAGTGTCCAGAGGGGAGTGAATTTCAGGGGAAAAGGGGAACGGTTTAGAGCAACAAGTATAAAGGACTCATGGACAAAAACTATGAGGGGTGGAAATGGGAGGAAGGTGGGGAGGGCTGGGGTGGTGGGCTGGGGCGGGGTAAAAGACAGAAAACTGTACAATATCAACAATTAAAAAATACTGATTAAAAATAAAATTAAAAAATGGGAAAAAAAATATCAACTCATGTAATCTTTTAACAACCTTATGAAGTAACTAAAATTATTATCATTTTTATTTTACAGATGGGGAAATTAAGGCACAGAGAGGCAAAGTAATATGCTTAAGGTCACTTAGCTAAGAAGCATTTGAGTCATGATTTGAACTCGAGTGTATGCTATGCTGCTTCTTGTGTATGCTATGCTATGCTTACTGTAGATAGCCTAATGTCAAATGAACAAACATTTTCAAATCAATACAGTTTTATTGTTTTTTTAATATTTTACAGTAGCTTAGGTGAACTTCTCAATAAAGTCTTAATAGAGGCTTCAGTGACCTCAGGTGTGGGGAGGGATGGGTAGAGATGGAAGAGGGTATGGGGTGATAAATGGTAAGGGAAAAAATACAATAAAAAATTTCCTAAATAAATAAATAAAGAGTTTGATTTAATAGCATCTTTTGTTGATAAATATTTTATTTTTATGGCTCAAACATACTTTCTATAACATTGTTATTTTATAAGTTGCTAAGAGATCAAATGAAATAATCTTTGAAGTGTCCATTTAATCATTATTCAACAAATGTTAATTTCATCCATACTTAAATAGGTGCAAATATAAGTTTCAGTCACTGGGGACTGTTTTAAGGAGATAATGTAGTTCTCTTCAGCTGTCAGAAGATGTCAGTGTTAAAACAATTAACAAAAATAGAATGTCAGCAATTTTTTCCTAAAATGTAAAAGAAATATATATATATACAGTTGAGATATTGCTCTCCAAATTAAATACAAATACAAATCATTACTCACAATTTCCAGTATTTTTATGATTAAAACATCATTGATTTCTATGAAGTGTCTTTCTTTCAAAAAGAAAATTTCTCTTAATTACCTGTCTCCTGAGAATCAAACAGGTTTTTCATAAGGTAAATTATTGAACTAAATCTGAATTTATAGTTCATTAAATATTAAAATATACTACCCTAGAGATTTCTATCAAATTATCACTGAGCTCGCTCAACAATAGCTTCTTTTGCTTTGCTGTGTTCTGAAACATACAGAGCTTTTGTACAACTTTATCCTAACACATAAAAGGACTGAGCCATAGGATTTCTTTATGTTACATGGTAAATTATTTATGGTGCTGTTATTCAGTATATTTATTGAAAGTGTGTGTGTGTTTGTGTATGTGTGTTACTCTATTATTGCTTCTTAACTAAGAAGCAATACCATTGCTAACTAATTTTGGGTGGTATGTTTGTCAGGGAAGACCCTGAAACTAAGTAAAAAATGTTTCAACATATTGCCCAGGTTATATGAGCAAGAATATAAATTGGGTCAGATTATATGAGTAAATAAATGACTGTAGGGGAGTTACATTAACTCTTTCAGACTCCTTGGCCACTATCACATACTACTTTGGTAAATAAAATTGAATGTCCTTGTTGCCAAAATAAAATCACTGCATTTCTCAACATAAAGCTATTCTAGGAAATACATTACTTTATTAAAAATATTTTATAGAAATGTATTAATAGTATTTTACTAAGATACACAATAAAATATGAAAATCTGACCTGTTGATAAATTATTTTAATGTAATTTAGTAGCTTTAATTTCTTGTAAGCATGATAATACATGAAATTCTGAATACATTTGGTGATTGATTTCTAAACCACAATGTTAGGGAACATTAGAACTACTATACCTAGTTACTTTTAAAGATTATTTGATTTATTGAAATGTCATACAAATTTGTCTTCAAATGTATTTCATTACTACTGTGATACAACATAATGACTCACAAAATACATACCTGATTTTATAAATATAGTACAATATTTTAATTTAAAAGCTAACCCCCAAGATAAATATTTATATATATTTATGGTCATACTTAATTTTATATTGGAAAAAGGAAACCAACTGGGTTTCTGAAATAACCTGATTTGTTCTGAGTCTGAATTTGTGCATAGTTAACTATCTTGCCTGTAAACTTAATCTAGGCCTCAGAGAGGAACTGACCTGTTTTGTAACAGGCCTTTAGTATGGTATTTAAATTTAGATATAATAAAACTTCAGTTATTCAGACTAATATTAACCGAGGACAGCTGAGTTGACTTAGTAAAAATTCGGACTTACGCAATATTTTTAAATCTATGTATATATTAAGTTTTACTATTTATTTAGTAAAACCTATGTATTTAGGTTCTAGGACCTTTGCAATGTGCAGTAATGCAAACTAAATAATATCTTTCTAAGTTTTCATATATAATGGATACTTTTAGCTAGAATAGTAATTGAGTAACAGTAATACTAGTCTTATTATGTATGTTCTTGACTACATCATCCTCTACTTTTTTCCTTTATCAATTATCCACTTACTTTTCTGTGTCCTTTTTTAAATCTCTATACCTTCCATCTTATAAATAAGCTCAGATTTCTACTATTATTCCAGATTCCCCTTTCAGCTGTTGCCATATCTCTTTGTTTTCTTTTAGAGCAACACTTGCCATTTTCAGCCTCCACTTTCTGATCACTCTTAACCCACTGCAGTCTGGATTTCACCTCCATTTCTCTATTGAAATAGCCCCTCACTAGAGCTTCACATAAACCTACTAAAGGCAAAATGCACTGTAGCATTTGACAATGATGACCACATCCTCCTTCTTTATTTTTAGAGAGCGGGAGAAAGAGAGGGAAACATCAATGTGTCGTTGCCTATCACACACCCCCCACTGGGGACCTGGCCCACAACCCAGGCATGTGTCCTGACTGGGAATTGAACCAGTGACCCTTTGGTTTGCAGGCCAGTACTCAATCCACTGAACCACACGAGCCAAGGCCACAATTTCTTCTTAAAACTCATTTTTCTTCCCTCATTTGTCTTTTTTCTTTTGGATGTTTTTGTCATACTTTTTTTCTGTTTGCTCTTTAGGGATTTATCTTTTTATTGTCTAAAAACTGTCTCTGAAACTTTTATCACTTCATATGTCTTTTATATATATCTGGATCTGAATTTATATTCCATAACCTTTTTCTGGTCTCCAGATCTGTATTTCTAATTGTCAAGATGCCCGACATTTATATCACATTCAATTTCTCCCCTTCCTGGTGCCCCCCACCATAGAATTTGCTTCTCCTTTTTATTCTTCATTTTTGTTAATGGTAGTTCCATGTGCTCTATTGTCTAAGGTTTATAACTCAAGTTGTTCTCATGTTTTCACCTCTCATTCCCCTCACCTAATTGGTTACCAGGATGTTAATTAAACGTCCTTTCTTTTGAGTCTTTATAAGCAACTTTACTTGTAAATTAAACTTTTTAAAATATCTTTTATTGATTATGGTATTACAGTTGTCCCACTTTCCCCCCTTCATTCCCCTCCACCCTGCACGCCCCCTCCCACCCACATTCCCCAACTTTAGTTCATGTCCATGTGTCATAAGTTCTTTAGCTTCTACATTTCCCATACTATTCTTGCCCTCCCCCTGTCTATTTTCTACCCACCATCTATGCTACTTGTTCTCTGTACCTTTCCCCCTCTCTCCGCCTCCCACTCCCCTGTTGCTAACCCTCCATGTGATCTCCATATCTGTGGTTCTGTTCCTGTTCTAGTTGTTTGCTTAGTTTGTTTTTGTTTTAGGTGTGGTTGTTAATAGCTGTGAGTTTGCTGTCTTTTCACTGTCATAGTTTTATCTTCTTTTTCTTAGATAAGTCCCTTTAACATTTCATATAATAAAGGCTTGGTAATGATGAACTCCTTGAACTTGACCTTATCTGAGAAGCACTTTATCTGCCCTTGCATTCTAAATGATACCTTTGCTGGATAGAACAATCTTGGATGTAGATTATTGCCTTTCATCACTTGGAATACTTCTTTCCAGCCCCTCTTGTCTGTAAGGTCTCTTTTGAAAATCAGCTGACAGTCTGATGGGAACTCCTTTGTAGGGTGACTGTCCCCTTATCTCTTGCTGCTTCTAAAATACTCTCCTTCATTTTAATCTTGGCTAATGTAATTACGATGTGCCTTGGTGTGTTCCTCCTTGGGTCCAACTTCTTTGGGACTCTCTGAGCTTCCTGGACTTCCTGGAAGTCTATTTCCTTTGACAGATTCCTTTATTATTTGTTCAAATAAGTTTTCCACTTGTTGCTCTTCCTCTTCCCCTTCTGGTACCTCTATAATTCAGACATTGTAATGTTTAAAGATGTCCTGGAGGTTCCTAAGCCTCTCCTCATTTTCTTGAATTCTTGTTTCTTCATTCTTTTTTGTTTCTTTTTTTCTTTCTTCCTTCTGGTCCACTCCATTGATTTGAGTCCCAGTTTTCCTCACATCTCTATTGGTTCCCTATGCATTTTCCTTCATTTCACTTAGTGTAGCCTTCATTTTTTCATCTAATTTGCAACCAAAATCAACCAATTTTGTGAGCATCCTGATCACCAGTGCTTTGAACTGTGCATCTGATAGTTTGGCTATCTCTTCGTCACTTAGATGTATTTACTCTGGGGTTTTGATCTGTTCTTCTGTTTGGGTCATTTTTTTTCTTTTGGTCTGTTCCAGCCTGTTACATATGAGGGGCAGAGCCTTAAGTGTTCACCAGGGTGGGGCAACCCAGTTGCTGGGTTGTGACACTGTATGTGGGGTAGGGGTCAGAGAGGGAACAATGGCCCTTGCTCTGCAGAAGGGATTTCAGTCCCTTCTGCAGCTTCCCACAAGCAGACTGGGCCACTCTGGTGCTGACTCCTGGGCAGTGGTCTTGTATATGCTCCAGAACCCTGCGAGTCTCTCCAACAAACTCTCCTGTAAGGCTGGGTGTCTCTCCCAGCACCTCAACCCCCACAGGTGTTTTCAATTGGTATTTTGGGGCTTTATTTCCCCAAGCTGGCACCCCGGGTTGCGCTGTCCATCTCGCTCCTCAGTTTCACCTGGTTTATCTGCGCGTGAATGTGTGACTGGTCAGCCAGCAGCCCTGCACGCCTCACTGGGTCTGCCCACTGCCACCCCATGCCCAGGGTCTGCCAGCTGCCTCCTGCGTGCCTGGTCCGCCAGCCACCACTTTTTCCTGCTTCAATCCCTCTCAGCCAGCCGCCAACTCCGCCCCGCTTACCAGTCTGGATGAATGGTTGTCAGACTTCCCTACAGTTCAATTTTCTGTCAGTTCTGGTTGGTTGTTTTTTGTTTGTTTGTTTCTATAATTTTTGTTGTCCTTAATTTTGGTTGTGTGAGGAGGCACAGTGTGTCTACCTACGTCTTCATCTTGGCCGGAAGTCCCTTTTTTAAATTCATCACCTTTCCATCTCAGCTAACTTGGCTTTTGTTGAAATCCTCATTATTCTTGTCTGGGCAATTGCAATAACTTTTTTGTTAAAAACGAATTAAAGTATAGTGGGCTGCAATAACTTCTTAATGGTCCCCCTTTCTCTACTTTCACAACTTTTGAAGAGATCCTTGACTTAAATTTCCGTATTAACTCCCCATTATTAATAACATAAAGTTTGGATATCTTCAAAACTTCACAGGCCATACTTACTTACTTCTCTTAAATTTTATTTTCTGCCTCAATTCAGTCCTCTCACTAGCCACATTACTGGTTTGGTTTTGTTTTGTTTTGTTTTGTTTTTGCTTTTGTTTATTTGTTTTTGCAGAGGCTGAGCTTTTTTATTCTTTTGTGCTTTCTTTTTCTGGGAATCCCCATTAGCCCTTTTATTCCTGGCACATTCCTACTAATTATTCAGGATTTAGATATGGGAGTATATTATAGTGATTAAGAACCTGAGCATCTAGAATCAAACCACTTGGGTTCCAGTCATTACTTGAAATATCTACTAATCGTGTGTCATTGGTGAATTACCTAACCTTGCTGAACTCAATTTTTAATAACCAAATGACCCTAATAATATCTCATTAAAAAGATTGTTATAACTATTGAATAATGTAATATAAAGTTCTTAGAATAGCACTTGCCACAGAGTATGCACTTAATAAATATTAGCTTATTATTCACCCTAATGTCATTTTGTTTTGTTTTGGGTGTATGGTTTTGTACCAGTCATCTGTTATTGGGTGTAAATTCTCAATTAGAATATGGAAGCATTTAGCAAAGATTGAGATGCCTGACAAAGAAGGTCATGGTCAGGAATACAGACTGTTCCCTCCATGCTGGGCCCTCTTCAGTGATACTTGCCTAGATGCTCACTGTTGAGTTCTTTGTAAGAAAGGCAGTAGTGGAAAAACACCTAACTTGCCAGCAGGATAGAAACCCCAGCGATATTCCCTTTCTTCACATTGACATACCTCTTTTTTTAAGGTTTTATTTATTTTTAGAGAAGGCAAGGGAGGGAGAAAGAGAGGAAGAGAAACATCAATGTGTGGTTGCCTCTTGTGCACCCCCTACTGGGCACCTGGTCTGCAACCCAGGCCTGTGCCCTGACTGGGAATAGAACTGGTGACCCTTTGGTTTGCAGGCCAGCACTCAACCCACTGAGCCACAGCAGCCAGAGCTGATATACTTCTTGTAATACCAATATATAGTAACCTCTTAGGAATTTTCTAACAGTGCCTGTAGGGGTAAAATCCCAAATCAGTTTCCAGCTTGGCAGCTCCCTTATTTTGACATCTATGAGTTTCTTCTTCTTTGCTGGTATGACTGATGGCATCTTGGAGTCCTGTTGTCTGCTGTTCTAATGACATACTTTTGTTGAAGTAGAATAGAGAACCCAGAATGACATAAGTAGGGATAGATACCAAATAGTTTTATTTACACATGCAAACTTGATTCTGTGCCAATGTGGAACACTGGATTGAAAACATTGAAGCTGTATCTGGGATCGGCCAAAAAGAGCACCCTGATAGATGAGTGAGAATTGCCTTAAATCACAGGAGAGACAGTGGAGGAACTTAGGTTTTGTATTTGTAATCCCTAATTCTGCTCAGCCCCCAATTTGTGGTTGAGCTAGGAAGTAGGTTATCTATTTTTCCAAGAATTATGGAAGATAAGGCTACATAAGTAAATGGGGCTATTAAAGAGCACCTTGAATGCCAAGCAAAGTAGTTTGGACATAATCTAGGAGTTAATAGGTTTTTTAACAGGAGAGTCCTGAGTTGCAAGTAGTGTTTGGAGATTAATCTGCCACTGATTTGCAAGATTATTTGTGGTGAAGAAGAATCAGAAGTAAGAACTCTAGTGGTTGTCATACTGTATTTTCTTCATTGTAAGAAGCACATTTTCATATAGTAGCATTTTTGATATTGACTATATTGCCTCTGTACCTAAGTATAAAATGAAGGTAATAGTATTTACCTCAGAGTTGTTATGATGATTAAGTGGGTTAATACATGTAAGACATTTCAATCAGTGCTTGGTATAAAGTGCTAGCATAGTGTCAGCTATTATCACTATTACTATTATTGTATAGTCAATATATACATTTAACGTAGAGGATTTTTTAAGTTAAAATAAGTAGGTTTCTTCATAATGACATTTTTGAATGATGAGATTATAGACTAAGTATGAGATAGAGCCTAGGATAAGGTGATAGTTATGAGAATTCAGACGTAAGTTTGAGATAACAAAAAAAGTAACTTCATGACACATTCGATATACTGGATTAAGAAAAAGGAACATTTAAGACAACCTTCAGATTGCAAAATGGAATGAATGGAAAATGGATTTGTTTAAGGAATAATTGTTACTTGATATATGTAAAGCACTTAAAACAGTACACAGTGCAGCAAAAGTAAGGCCTGCTTGAGTGTCATTGGTAAGGTAATAATATGGGGTGGTAATTTATAGTTTTAATTTGAACATTTCACCTAAAATGTAATATGGTGTGCTTGAGTGTGATACTGTTATGTTACAGAGTTACATGCTTATGATTTTGTAATAAAAAACAGGCATTAGTTGTGCCGGACCCTGTATGTGTTAGCTATTAGTAAGTCATAGGACTCTTTAAGCTGCTTACATAATTAAACTTAGTATTAGATAATTTAATAAAATACTTAAATATGAATAAACCTAATATATAATTTACTAGTAGAGAATTTGTATGTTCAAGGAAAAATATGTGTTTGAAATATTTTTCAGTATAAATCATCAAGGAAGAGTTCAAGTGGCAATGAAAATGATGAGGTGAGAAAAGAGGGTAATGTTATCAATTACTTAAAATATTTACTTCTCATATGTAGTTGACTATATTAGAGTAAAATGTAATCCATCAGTGTCTTTGTTATTGATTTAATGCCTGGGTTTTCTGCAATAATAAAAAGTAAGTGTTATCATATAATTATTAATTTAATCACGTAATTTCTATATGCCCTTTGTTTATAATGGAATTTCTGATAGTTAAATTTTAGAATTTTAACATTCATCATGAAACTTTAATTCATAAATTTAAATCTTTTACATTTTTACCTTTTTCTTCCTAAATCAATCTGGTGTTCCATTGAGATTTGTTTGAAATGTATTGATATCTTTCCACAAATTCTTTGTACTATTTCAACATTTAAAATTAGATTACTACAGTTTTGCGTTACTATACATTTTTTTACCTCACCATTTTAAACTGCAGCAGCCTTCAATTTTTGAAATGATAGTCCCATTACCATGAATACTTCATCTTTGTGTATTTTGTTTGGAGGCATCCATAGCTAATTTGATGTTGGCTCTTGGCAGGGCTTCTGAGAACTCTAATTTTATGAAATAGAATCATACGGAAAACATTTACTGAAAACTGAGCTAGTGTTGTGGTTCAGCTTGGCTGTTCTTCCTGGCCCTTTATATTTTATATCCACTTTGGTCCTGCCTGCCTCAATATCTAATCAGTTACCAAGGCCTTTTTTTTTTAATATACTGAAACATTTTGAATATATTCCGTACCTGCATATCTGCTCTTTCTGCCCTGGCACAGGCCCTCATCATTTCTTGACTGCAGTAGCAACTTTACTCATCTCTTCTTTTGTCCGGTCCATTCTCCCTGTAACCACAATGACTGTTTCAAAGAACGCATATATGACCAGGCCATTCCCTTGCTTGGAAAGCTTCAGCGTCTCCTCATCACTTAGAGGATAAATTCTAAGTCCTTAGTCAAGCCCCTGCTTACCATATCAGCCTCAACTCCCAATTTGCCCTCCTTTCACTGAACTCTCCAGCAACAGGGAACTGCTCCAAGGTTTTCTGCACTCTTCTTTCATTGCTTCTGTGCCTTTGTTTTTGTCCTCTCATCTTGCAATGCTGTTCCCTTCTTTTTCTGATAAACATCTACTCAGTTTTTTTAGTTTCTCAGGAAACTTGCCTTTCTCAACCTCCAGCACCATCTTTCCAAGTGCCATTATTTGTGCCTCATGATACGGCTTTCAAAGCTCTGTCATTTTATTTAAGAAGGTTGTATTACCTCTATCAATTAATCTATTTTCCCTCTAGACTGAGAGATCCTTCAGTGGATAATATTTTACTAAATTTCAGTATTCCCAATGCCTAGTACAGTATCTAACATATACTGGGTAGTCAGTAATCATTTGTTGAATGGTGAGTAAATGTCCTGTGTGGTATGCAGATTCAAGATTGTTAAGATTTTTGTATTTGGTTGGTAGTAGTCATTCAAAAAACATGGACTGCTTCATATTATTTTATGCAATTAAATTCTTTGGAATTATTTCTAAGCCTATATTAGCTCTCAGGAATGTCAAACTCATTTTCACCAGGGGCCACGTCAGCCTCATGGTTGCCTTCAAAGGGCCGAATGTAATTTTAGGACTGTATAAATGTAACTACTTCTTAACTAGGGGCAAGGAGCTCAGCACTGCCTCAGGTAGAAACAAGGTGCCAGGCCAGATAAAACAAGGTGGAGGGCTGGATTTGGCCCTTGGGCCTTGTGTTTGCCACCTGTGCTATACATAATTTTCCAGATAAATGTTTTTATTTAGGGTGATGGAATTTTTCCATGCCCAAATTGTAATGTGTTATTGCCATTTCCCATCAGAAATGAACCTTAACACATGGATCTTTTCTAAGAAATATGAAAAGGTTTTTCTTTTGTGATATTTAAAGGAAATACATTTATAGGAAAATATTTTGAGTGAGTAGATAGTACTTCTAAAACTTTTAAGGGCTTATTAGTCACCTGGAGATCCTATTGAAATACAGATTCTACATAAGTAGGTCTTGGATGAGGCCAGAGACTGCCTTTCTAACAAGTTCCCAGAGGATGCCGATGCTGCTGGTTCACAGACAACACTTTAAGCAACAAGGTGGTAGATGGTATTTTCTAGATTCTTTCTTTAGCAGTTGATCAAAACACTTTTCAGTTTTCTGTTTATATGTCTACATCATCATTCATGTTTTAATTTCATCTTTTTATTTTTATGTTGTAGCAAGACAGTGATAATGCTAATGTGTTACCACAATCTCCAATATCATCTGAGGTACAAGTTCTGTTTTTACATGTTTACATAAGTTTCTTTCTTGTCTGTTTTCTCTAACCTCATCTCTTTTTTTCAATATAATTTATTCACTCATATTTAGAAAGCCACATAGGTTAATTTGTATATACCTAGCCTATAAAGAATTCTAAGAACACTACCATCTTTTGGTACAAACATTCATAATAAATATAACATATTACTCATTGACAAATGCATCTAGATCACAGAAAAGCATTCAATTTGTATGATTTTTATGTTGTATAATCCATATTTTGAAATAAATTATAGAAACAGCTTTAAATTTTTAATTTTAAAAACAAACTACTTCAGCATTGTGCAGTGACCTTTGGTTTTTCTCATAACCAATTAGGTCTGAAAGCAATGCAAGAGAAACTTCCTTTTTCCACGGGAAACATCCCTGCTGTGGGTTGTTCCTATCGACAGGAGGGTACACATTTCTTAGCGTCTTAGACTGGAGTGGGGGAAGGGAGAAGGACTAGATGAGAGTTTGTGAGATCTTAGTCAAATACTCTGGTGGTTTGAATGATTGATTATTCTAACTTGATTAAACCTATTGCTTTACAACAAGAGATAAATTTTTAAAATTTCAAACATTATCTTTTTCTATTTAAAATTATTTAGTATTCTACAAAAGTATTGACATTAGTAAGTAAATGATTAAAACTTTTAAATAGAATTGGATGTTAGTTTTATAAACATGTTTCTAAATTATTTATATGGTAGGTAAAATGGTTTATATTCTTTTGGAAAATAGTTTAAATTAGGATATCTTAAAATTAGTCTTTGTCATTTTGTAAGTCTTTTACTTTCAATTACAACAAACGTAAGCATGTAAGTGACTACTTATTTGCCTAATTGCTTTGTGATTTTATGATCAGTGGTCACAGGGAGAGTATTGGTGCCAGTTTTCTCAAGTAAATTACATTGCTTATATAAAACATTTTGCTTGCATTTGGGTAAGTAAAATTTTTGTCTGGGAATTCATAACATTTTAGCAAAAGAATGAAGACAAACTGTGAGGCTTATGGATGCTTAGATTAGTGAACATGTGTTTTGGTAGCTCAATTAACATTCAGCTTGAACTGTATATCACATGTTAATCAGAAAATTTGGAGAATCAACAGAATTCTGATTGCTTCAATTTCATCTGTGAAAGGAAAAGGATAAAAAATGGTATAGAACTTTACTGCTAACAAAGGCTTGCCTATACATTTGAACCTAAGAGAAGTCCCATGAACTGAGTATTAGCTTCATCATTTTACAGCTGAAGAGACTGATAAACTTTGCCAAAAGACCCCAGTGAATAAGTGGTGGAGAAGTGACTGAAACCCAAACCGTGTATTCTTCATAACTGTTGCACAGATTAAATAAGATGCTGCTAACATTACATTATCTTACCACTCTACAAAGTGCTTTCTTTTGGTTATCTCAGTTAATCTTCACAATATCCCATTTTAAAGATGAAGAAAGTCACAGAGAAATTAAATGTTCTGCTTATGACTTAACCTAAGCTTTATGATGCCAAGTCCAGATTTTTAAAATATGCCACAGTTCCTTCCACAGCATGTAACTGTGTGAAAGCACTTTGAAGCAATGTGCATTCAAAAAGAAGACATAATAATTTATTGTCTATCATTCTGGAGCTCCTGTTAGTATGAATGTATAGTTTTGCCTCATAGTGTCCCCTAAGTGTCAGCTCCATGGTACATGCTAAGTAAATATTGCTAATTACACTTACTTTTCACTTAAGTTTACTTCATTTCAGACTTTGTTATTTACTTAAAAATAATATCTATTAAATTTATACACTTCAATAATTTTACTTTTAATTTTACTTATACTATGGGAGAGAAATATTTTTTTTTTTTTTTTTTTTTTTTTTTTTTTTTTTATACAGCTGGGTAAACTTTTTTTTTTTTTTTTTTTTTTTTTAATTTTTATTTTAATTGTTGATCTTGTACAGTTTTCTGTCTTTTATTCTCACCCCAACCCACCACCCCAGCCCTTCCCTCCCATTTCCACCCCCCCATAGTTTTTATCCATGTGTCCTTTTTACTTGTTTCTGTAAATCCTTCCCCTTTTCCCCTGAAATTCCCTCCCCTCTCCCCTCTGGTGACTTTCAGCCTGTTCCCAATTTCTATGTCTTTGGTTATATTATGCTTGTTTCTTTGTTTTGTTGATTAGGTTCCTGTTAAAGGTGAGATCATATGGTATTTGTCTTTCACTGCCTGGCTTACTTCGCTTAGCATGATGCTCTCAAGTTCCATCCATGCCGTTGCATAGGGTATGAGCTCCTTCTTTCTTTCTGCTGCATAGAATTCCATTGTATAAATGTACCACAGTTTTTTGATCCATTCATTTACTGATGGGCATCTAGGTTGCTTCCAACACTTGGCTATTGTAAATTGTGCTGCTATAAACATAGGGATGCATAGTTTCTTTTGGATTGGTGTTTCAGGGTTCTTAGGATATAGTCCTAGCAATGGAATTGCTGGGTCAAAAGGTATATCCATTTTTAGTTTTTTAAGAAAAACCCATACTGTTTTCCATAGTGGTTGTACCAGTCTGCACTCCCACCAGCAGTGCAGTAGTGTCCCCTTTTCTCCACAACCTCTCCAACACTTGCTGTTTGTTGCTTTGTTTATGAGGGCCATTCTGACTGGTGTCAAGTGGTATCTCATTGTTGTTTTAATTTGCATCTCTCTGATAGCTAGCGATATCGAGCATTTTTTCATGTGTCTCTGGATCCTCTGTATGTCCTCCTTGGAGAGGTGTCTGCCCAAGTCCTTTGCCCATTTTTTAATTGGGTTGCTTGTCTTCTTAGAGTGGAGTCGTGTAAGTTCTTTGTATATTTTGGAGATTAAACCCTTATCTGAGATATCATTGGCAAATATGTTTTCCCACACAGTCGGTTCTCTTTTTATTTTAATACTGTTTTCCTTGGCCATGCAGAAGCTTTTTATTTTGATGAGATCCCATTTGTTTATTCTTTCCTTTATGTCCCTTGCTTTAGGGGACATATCAGTAAAAATGTTGCTGCGTGTAATATCTGAGATTTTCCTGCCTATGTTCTCTTCTAGGACTTTAATGGTGTTACGGCTTATGCTTAAGTCTTTTATCCACCTTGAATTTATTTTTGTGTATGGTGTAAGTTGGTGCTCGAGTTTCATTTTCTTGCACAAAGCTGTCCAGTTCTCCCAACACCACTTGTTGAAGAGGCTATTTTTACTCCATTTTATGTTGCTGCCCCCTTTGTCGAATATTAATTGACTATAGACACTAGGGTTTATTTCTGGGCTCTCTATTCTATTCCACTGGTCGACGTGCCTGTTTTTATGCCAGTACCAGGCTGTTTTGATTACAGTGGCCTTGTAATACATTTTGATATCAGGTATTGTGATCCCTCCTGCTTTGCTCTTCTTTCTCAAGATTGCTGCCGCTATTCTGGGTCGTTTATGGTTCCATATAAATTTTTGAAGAGTTTGTTCTATATCTGTGAAATATGCCATTGGTACTTTAATAGGTATTGCATTGAATCTGTAGATTGCTTTGGGAAGTATGGACATTTTGATGATGTTAATTCTTCCGACCCATGAACACGGTATGTGTTTCCATTTATTTGTGTCTTCCTTGATTTCTTTCTTCAGTGTTGTGTAGTTTTCTGCATACAGGTCTTTTACCTCCTTGGTTAGGTTTATTCCTAGGTACTTTATTTTTCTTTTTGCTATATCAAATGGTATTTTTTCCTTGATTTCTACTTCTGTTGTTTCATTGTTGGTATACAAAAATGCCTTTGATTTCTGGATATTGACTTTGTATCCGGCTGTTTGGCTAAATTCATTTATTAGGTCGAGCAGTTTTTTGGCCGAGACTATAGGATTTTCTATGTATACTAACATGTCATCTGCAAACAATGATAGTTTTGTTTCCTCCTTTCCAAGTTGGATGCCTTTTATTTCCTTTTCTTGTCTAATCGCTGTGGCTAATACTTCCAATACTATGTTGAATAGAAGTGGAGAGAGTGGGCAGCCTTGTCTTGTTCCTGATTTTAGTGGAAAAGAATTTAGTCTTTGCCCGTTGAGTATGATGCTGGCTGTAGGTTTCTCATATATAGCCTTTATTATGTTGAGGAATGCTCCCTCTATTCCCACTTTGCTGAGTGTTTTTATCATAAATGGGTGCTGTACCTTATCGAATGCTTTTTCCGCATCTATTGATATGATCATGTGATTTTTGTCTTTGCTTTTGTTTATGTGATGAATTACATTTACTGATTTGCGAATGTTGAACCATCCTTGCATCCCTGGGATGAATCCCACTTGGTCGTGGTGTATGATCTTTTTAATGTGTTGCTGGATGCGGTTTGCCAATATTTTGTTGAGGATTTTAGCATCTATGTTCATCAGCGATATTGGCCTGAAGTTCTCCTTCTTTGTTGTGTCTTTATCTGGTTTTGGGATTAGGATGATGCTGGCTTCATAAAAAGAGTTTGGGAGTCTTCCATCATTTTGGATTTTTTGGAATAGTCTGTGGAGAATAGGGGTTAGCTCTTCCTTAAATGTTTTGTAGAACTCTCCTGTGAAGCCATCTGGTCCAGGGCTTTTGTGCGTCGGGAGTGTTTTGATTACTGATTCAATTTCACCAGCCGTTATTGGTCTGTTCAGACTTTCTGTTTCTTTTTCATTGAGTTTTGGAAGGTTATATTTTTCCAGAAACCTGTCCATTTCACCTAGGTTTTCAAATTTCTTGGCATACAGTTCTTCATAGTAATTTCTTACAATCCTTTGTATTTCTGCAGTGTCGGTTGTAATATCTCCTCTTTCATTTCTGATTGTGTTTATTTGAGTCCTCTCTCTTTTTTTCTTGATGAGCCTGCTTAAAGGCTTGTCGATTTTGTTGATCTTTTCAAAGAACCAACTCCTGGATTCATTGATCTTTAGGATTGTGCTTTTAGTCTCTATATCATTTAATTCTGCTCTTATCTTGGTTATTTCTTTCCTTCTACTTGCTCTGGGCTGTCTTTGTTGTTGTTCCTCGAGTTCTTGTAGGCGAAGGGTTAGGTTGTTTGTTTGAGATGTTTCTGTCTTTTTTAGATAGGCCTGTATCGCTATAAACTTCCCTCTGAGGACTGCCTTTGCTGTGTCCCATAAGTTTTGGGTCGATGTGAGTTCATTATCGTTTGTTTCCAGAAACTTTTTGATTTCCTCCCTAATTTCATTCTTGACCCATTCATTGTTTAATAGCATGCTATTCAATCTCCATGATTTTGAGGGTTTTGGGTTTTTCTCCTTGGGGTTGGTTTCTAGTTTCAGTCCCTTGTGATCAGAGAAAATGCTTGGTATGATTTCAATTTTCTTGAATTTGTTGAGGCTTGATTTGTGTCCTATCATGTGGTCTATCTTTGAAAATGTTCCATGTGCATTTGAAAAGAAAGTGTATTTAGCTTCTTTGGGATGAAGGGCTCTATATATATCAGTTAAGTCCATTTCCTCTAGAGTGTTGTTCAGTGCCACAATATCTTTGTTGATATTTTGTTTGGAAGATCTGTCCATTTTTGACAGTGGGGTGTTAAAATCACCTACTATAATTGTGTTGCTGTCTATATCTTTCTTGAAGTCCTCTAAAATTTTCTTGATGTATTTAGGTGCTCCTCCGTTGGGTGCATATATATTTACAATATTTATGTCTTCTTGGTGGATTCTTCCCTTGAGTATTATGAAGTGGCCTTCTGGGTCTCTCTTTATGGCCCTTCTTTTGAAGTCTATTTTGTCTGATATGAGTATTGCTACCCCAGCTTTTTTTTCCTGACCATTTGCTTGGAAAATTTGTTTCCAGCCCTTCACTTTGAGCCTGTGTATGTCTTTTGTCCTGAGGTGGGTTTCTTGTAGGCAGCATATGTGTGGGTCATGCTTTCTTATCCATTCAGCTATTCTATGTCTTTTGATTGGGGCATTTAATCCATTTACATTTAAAGTTATTATTGATAGGTATTTATTCATTGCCATTTTCGTACCTGTGTTCCTCTGTCTCTTTCTCTCTCTGTCTTTTCCTTTCTTCCCTTAAAGCAGTCCCTTTAGTATCTCTTGCAGCATTGGTTTGGTAGAGGTGTATTCTTTTAGACTTCTTTTGTTTGGGAAGCTCCTTATTTGGCCTTCTATCTTGATTGAAAGCCTTGCTGGGTAAAGTAGTCTGGGTTGCAGGCCTTTGGTTCTCATTGCTTGGAATATTTCTTGCCATTCTCTTCTGGCTTGGAGCGTTTCCATTGAGAAGTCAGATGCTAACCTGATTGGGGCCCCCTTGTATGTTACTTCCTTTTTCTCCCTTGCTGCCTTTAAGATTCTCTCTTTGTCTTGGAGTTTTGCCATTTTAATTATGATGTGTCTTGAAGTGGGCCTGTTTGGGTTCCTTTTGATTGGGACTCTCTGTGTTTCCTGGATTTGTGTGGCTTTTTCTCTCACCAAATTAGGGAAGTTTTCCATCATTACTTTTTCAAACAGGTTTTCTATCCCTTGTTCTTGTTCTTCTCCTTCTGGTATTCCTATTATACGGATATTATTCCGTTTCATGTTGTCTTGCATTTCTCTTAAACCCTCTTCATTCTTTCTAAGCCTCTTTTCCTTATCTTGCTCATTCTGAGTATTTTTTTCTATTTTGTCCTCCAACTCGCTGATCCGATCTTCTGCTTCGTCGATTCTGCTTTTCATTCCTTCTACTGTGTTCTTCAGTTCAGAGATTGTGTTCTTCATTTCCTCTTGGCCCTTGTTGATAGTTTCTATTTCCTTTTTCATGTTGATATAGTTTGCCGTGAGTTCATCATAACTTCCCTGTAGTTTATGGTAGCTCTTTGAGAGCTCATTGAGCTTCCTGACAACCATTGCTTTGAACTCGATATCTGATAGTTGAGTTGCCTCTGTTTCATTTAGCATTCTTTCTTGAGCTTCCTCCTTTCCTTTCATTTGGGGATTGTTCTTTTGTCTTCCCATTGTTTGTAAGACTCTTGTTGTTAGCCTCAACTTCTTAAATTGATCTGTTCTGGCTCCCTGGGTTTGTGGTATGACCTTCTGTGGTAGAATATCTGTGAGATTCAATGGTGGATTCTCCTTCGGATATCCTGTTGTTCACTGCTTCCACTGACTCATCAGCTGGAATACCCTCTTTTGGGGGCCAACTCTGGATCTCCCCCCGCCACAGTTCCAGGCTTGCTTGTTTGTTTGTTTTGTCTCACTCGTGTGTATTTACAAAAAGAAGAGGGGGAAAAATAAAAAAAAGAAGAAAGGGGAAACAAGAGGAAGGTAGAAAAGATAAAAATTGAAGAGAAAGGAAGAGGGGATAAGAGAAGAAGGAATTCAAGGAAGGCAAAAGGAGTTGGGGAGTAAAGAAGAAGATATAAACAATGAAGAAGGAGTAGTTAAAAACTCATATAGATATACAGGCTTACAAACAAAAAGACACTAACAAACTGGCAAAACAAAAAAGAGACACGCACACAGACACCCCCACACAAATATAAGCAGCCAAAGGAAAAAAAAAAAGAAAAAAAAAAAAAAAACAAGCAAAGCACAACAAAATATTTAAAAAAATAAAAATATACTAAAGAAATAAAAAAATTAAAGAATTATTAATTTAAAAAAAAAAAAAAAAAAGAAAGAAAAGAAAAGGAAAAAAAAAAAAAAAAAAACCCTCTTGTTGTTTTCAAACTTGCCAGCCGGTTTTTTTCAGGTCTTGCTGGCTGCAATGGCGGAGGGGTGATCTTATTGCTTTTCTCTGTGTTCAGAACTCAGTCCTCACTGTGCTATGTATCCCAGCGTTAGTGGGCACCTCTCCCCACAGGGTTTCCAGCGTGTGATCTGAACTTCCTGATGTGTGCGCACTTCTCCGAGGTTATGGGTGTGAGCTAGGTTCTCCAGACGTGCACAGCCGCCTGCCTTTGTCCCTGGGAGGCTTTCAGTGTTCGGGCACAGCTGCCTGCATTCGGATCTGAGAGAGGCCTGCGTTCCAGCTGCTATCCGGCGCCTGCACCTTGGGCCTGAGCTGTCCGCGTTGCGAACCCACCGGTGAACTGACGCCTCTGGCTCCACAGCTGTCTCCAGTGGCCTGCGCCTATGTTTTCGCGAGTGTCCACTAGCCCGAGACCGTGTGCGGTCCCCTGAGGGTGTCTATTTTCGTTCAGCTGTCTCACTTCGCCCGCGCCTCTGTCTCTGTTGGGGGGCCTGTGCTTTCATAGTCGCCCGGCGACCACGAAAACTCGGTTCAAAGTCGCGCAGTGACCTGGTGCGGGGCACCCACTTTCGCTCCCTCGCGGGGCACCCACTTTTGCTCGGGCGCAGTCGCGCGGTGGCCCCTGAGATCTCCCAGCCGGTTCAGCGGCTGACCCAGCTCCCTCCCCAGGGCCCTGGGGCAGGCTTGGCGGAGCGCCGGGCCGCGGCCTTGGCCGCCCCGTTCTCCGCGCGCTGGAACCCTGGGCTCTTATTGTTCCGAAGAGCTCTCCTTACCGCTTGTTTTTCAGTGTCCGCTACAATTTCCGACCTCTTATTCTCCAATATGCTGTATTACTGTTCCGTGTCTGTTCTGATCTTTACGTAGATTGATCTGGTTTTTCTCCCGTGTGTAGAGGGGGAGTAGGGTCTGCTCCCTCCTACCACGCCGCCATCTTCCCCCACCCAGCTGGGGGAGAGAAATATTTAAAGGCTTGTCTAATCAGGTCAATTAGCAAATATTTATACACCTTTTAAAAGTGAAATTATCAGTTTAAATGGAAATGCAGTTTACCTTTTTCTACTTCACTAATCATAGAAAAAATAAATACTTCTCAAAATTGGAATGAATATGAATAACTACCTTAATTATTTTTAAAGAAAATGGGTTTTATTTGTTTTCTCTTTTTAGGAATATGATAGAACTGATGGTTTTTCACATGGTCCTTTTGGCTTGAAGCCTAGATCAGGTAAATATATGTTCTGCAAATAAAATTTATTGGTTATATATGAAACTAGAGTTTCCAAGCTTAAATGGGATTTGATTCCATAGTTTTAAGTACACACAGATTCTTTCCCCTCTCCAAAAGTAATTTCCTCTTAACCTTATTTGTCTTTCCAATTCCCATTCCCCATTTCTTTCTTCCTCTTTACCTTCAAGCTCCTGAAACCTCAGCTTTTTGCCTTAGATATACTGCAGTCTTATTTCTACACTACTGTGACTGCTATTAGAATGACCACTCTGCCAGCAAACCAAACACTGTTTGAAATTATAGCACTCCATTATATTGTGGTTTTAAAAAGGGATCTTTTCGCATTTGGCAAGCCCAAAAGAAAATGGATCCATGTTACTTGGCAAGGTATTGAATTACAGTTTTTATTCCTGAATAACTGTATTGACCTTCAAGAATGATTTCCTTTTTCTTTAAAGATAATAAAAATAATAAAGGCTGATTTATGTTTAATAATTTTTAAGCTGGATCATAAGTTTCTAAAAATGTATGTTTATATAAGAACATATTATAGGTGGTAGAAATTATTACACTTGTCTTCCCTGTTGATTTCAATTATGCAGATAAGTAGATTTCAATTATATTCTGTAAAAAATATTTAGAATGTATTGTAAAGTAATAGTGTTTAGTGAAATTTTGTATTCTTTTTATCATGCGTCTTTCCCCACCAATGGTTGATTCTTCTTATTAGCTTTGTTATAAGTTAGGAAATTTCTGTTTTTATAGCTTTTAGCCGCTCATCTTGCCAGGAATATGGGGTAGCAGATCCTGGATTTACAATGAGAAGAAAGATGGAACATTTACGGGAAGAACGAGAGCAAATACGACAACTTCGCAATGTAAGTCTGATTGACCTTTCAGATCTGCTTTGTAGGAATGGGTTTAACTTGGAAAATTAACAATATATATGGAGCCCTAGCTGGTGTGTGGCTCTGTGGATTGAGTGCTGGCCTATAAACCAAAGGGTTGCTGGTTCGATTCCCTATCAGGGCACATGCCTGGGTTGCAGGCCAGGTCCCCAGTAGGAGGGTGCATGGGAGGCAGCCACACACTGATGTTTTTCTCCCTCTCTTTCTCCCTCCCTTCCCCTCTGTCTAAAAGTAAATAAATAAATTTAAAAAAACAATGTATATGAATTTTATTTTCAATACTCTTTAAAATTTTGGATTATATAATGCTTTGTAATATAAATATATAACATATTTAGGTAGACTATCTGTGATTTATACCTATTTTTTATAGAATCTTGAATCCAAGTTAAAAGTAATTTTGCCTGATGACATTGGAGCTGCACTCATGGATGGGGTTGTTCTTTGTCATTTAGCCAATCATATAAGGCCGCGCTCTGTAGCTAGTATTCATGTGCCATCACCAGCGGTGGTAAGTTTTGTCAACAATTTGTAAGTTCTCTTGAAACTGTTTTTAAATAATATCAATTTTGATTAATTTCTGTATTAATATGCCTGTAAATATACCTTTTCTTCTTACTTTATAGCCTAAACTGAGCATGGCAAAATGTCGAAGAAATGTAGAAAACTTTCTTGATGCTTGTAAAAAGTTGGGTGTCTCACAGGTAATTGTAATTTTTCTAACATAATAATCATTTAAATATTAATTTATTACATATGTACTGCATTTATTGTTCTTCACAATAGGAGTGAATAATGCATTTTGAACATGAAAATGATTACCTTCCATAGATACCTTCTACAGAGTTCCAACTTTTACTATAGTGGCACTGTAATGAATGTTTTTAAGCTGCTTTGGAAGTCATTTAGGAAATAGCTACATATATGTAAAAATGTACTAATTGTACACATCATTGAATGAACATAAATAAGCAGTCATGTTACAACTTCGTTTTGATCATTGCTGCTATCATTTTTTCTGCTGGAGGGCATTTGGACTCCTTTGTACAATAAATCCATGGGCAGACTCTTGGAAGATTTACATTCAAGGTGAACAGTGTTTTAAACTTTATTTAAAATGTCTAATTGGAAATTTTAGTAACATATTATGATAATTTCTCACTGGACTAACTCTGTCTGAAATTTGTAGGAACTGGCTTATTTCATTTAATAGTTGCAATCATAAAATTAACAATTAAAGTTATATTATAAATTTATAATGAAAATAAATAACCAAATTGTTGGCTTTTGGAAAACATGATTAAGCCTAACGTCAACATGACTGACTTTTGAGTGGATGTGACATTTTTAGCAGGTCACAATCTAGTTGTGCTTTTTAAAATTTAGTTTAATTTTTTAAATTATTTTTTAAGAACCAAGATTTTTATTTTTTAAATATATTTTATTGATTATGCTATTACAGCTGTCCCATTTCTCCGCCATCATTCCCCTCCACCCTGCACACCCCCACCCACCCACATTCCCCCCTTTAGTTCATATCCTTGTGTCATAAGTTCTTTAGCTTCTACATTTCCCATACTATTCTTGCCCTCCCCCTATTTTCTACCCACCATCTATGCTACTTACTCTCTGTACCTTTTCCCCTTCTCTCCTCCTCCCATGCCCCTGTTGGTTACCCTCTATATGATCTCCATTTCTGTGGTTCTGTTCCTGTTCTAGTTGTTTGCTTCATTTGCTTTTGTTTTAGGTGTGTTGTTCATAGCTGTGAGTTTGCTGTCTTTTCACTGTCATATTTTTGATCTTCTTTTTCTTAGATAAGTCCCTTTAACATTTCATATAATAAGGGCTTGGTGATGATGAACTCTTTGAACTTGACCTTATCTGAGAAGCACTTTATCTGCCCTTCCATTCGAAATGACAGCTTTGCTGGATAGAGCAATTTTAGATGTAGGTCCCTGCCTTTCAAGATTTCAAATACTTCTTTCCAGCCCCTTCTTACCTTTAAGGTCTCTTTTGAGAAATCAGCTGACAGTTTGATGGGAACTCCTTTGTAGGTGACTATCCCCTTATCCCTTGCTGCTTCTAGAATTCTCTCCTTCATTTTAATCTTGGCTAATATAATTATGATGTGCCTTGGCGTGTTCCTCCTTGGGTCCAACTTCTTTGGAACTCTCTGAGCTTCCTGGACTTCCTGGTAGTCTATTTCCTTTGCCAGATTGGGGAAGTTCTCCTTTATTATTTGTTCAAATAAGATTTTCACTTGTTGCTCTTCTTCTTCCCCTTCTGGTACCCTTATAATTCGGATGTTGGGACATTTAAAGATGTCCCGGAGGTTCCTAAGCCTCTCCTCATTTTTTTGAATTCTTGTTTCTTCCTTGTTTTCTATTTGGTTGTTTGTTTCTTCCTTCTGGTCCACTCGATTGATCTGAGTCCCAGTTTTCCTCCCATCTCTATTGGTTCCCCATACATCTTCCTTCATTTCACGTATTGTAGCCTGCATTTGTTCATTTAATTTGTGAGCAAAATCAACCAATTCTGTGAGCATCCTGAATACCAGGGCTTTGAACTGTGAATCTGATAGTTTGGCTATCTCTTCGTGGCTTAGAGGAATTGGCTGTGAGGATTTGATTTGTTCTCCGGTTTGAGCCATTTTTGGTGGGTTTTGTTTTGTTTTTGGTCTGGTCAGGGCTGTTAAGTAGTGAGAGGTGGAGCCTTAGGTGTTCTCCAGGGCGGGGCAGCCCAGTCACTGATTTGTGAGGCTGTATGTGGGGGTGGGGTCTGAGAGGGAACAATGGTGCCTGCTCTGCTCTCTCCTGGATTCCAGTCTCCTCTGCTGCTTCCCCCTCGCCTGGACCATCTGATCGCGCGAATGTGGTACCACTTGGTCAGCCAGCTGCCTTGTGTGGCCTCACTGGGTCTGCACAGCTGCCATCCCATGCCTGGAGTCCACCAGCTGCTGCCTGTGGGCCTGGGGTCTGCCAGCCACCGCCTGCACACTTGGGAACTGCCAGCCACTGCTGCCTGGGTGCCAGGGTCCACACCTCCACCCCTTCCTGCCTCGACTCCACCCCTCTTACCAGTCTGGATGAATGGTTGTTGGACCTCCGTACAGTTTAATTCTCTATCAGTTCTGGTTGTTTTCTTGTTTCTAAATATTTATTGACCTCAATTTTGGTTGTGAGAGGAGGCACAGCATGTTCACCTATGCCTCTATCTTGGCCGGAAGTCCTTAAAATTATTTTTATTGAGACATAATTGACATGTAACATTGTGTAAGTTTAAGGTGTACAATGTGTTGATTTGATACACTTATGTAATGAGTTGGATTGTTAAACTCTCTTTTCAGAAGTGTCATAATAATTCGGTCTGCAGATTCCACTTTAATCTCCTTTCTCAAGTGAATAAATATAATTTATAATTTATATAGAGGGAACCAGTTGAATTGCTCTGTAATATGGAAACTATTTGCTGTTCTCTTCTAATTTTCTCTGTGCTTGACATGTTTTAAAATTTCAATTCTTAACCATTTTTATGTTCTTTCTCGTTTGTACTCTTAATCTTTTACTGAGAAAGTAGAAAATTTAGGAAGGTTTTTTCCTAATGATGCATTATATTCATTTTTCCATTTTTGCATTTTTGTTTTAACAGTTTTTTAAGGGGAGTTCTCAGTAAACATGTTTTTGAATGAATGTGTGTTTTTATAGATGAGGACACTGAGGCACAGAGAGGTTAGGGAACTTGTCCAATGTCACACTTTTAGTAAATAGTGGAACCATGCTATGAGCCCCAATGGTCTAACTCCAGAACCCCCGCCCCTTAACTTGGATACTCTATTTTGTTATGTAAAAAAAAAGACAGTCCAACATACTCCAGACACCTTCATGATACATTAAGCAAGGAGGGTAAATGGGAAGGTCTTACAAAAACTATTCTCCTTAGCATACACTTATCTTCTCTAACTTGTTGTAGGGCAGTGTTTGTGCCCCACCCTTCCTCAACGTAAGAGGCGGTGCTATGGAGGAAACAGTCAACAACTCCCATTTTCTAAACTTTCTAGCTACTGGCAGTGAGGGAAGAGTTTTATTTTTAGCTTCAAGTTGTTATTTCATGACTTAAAAATGGTAATCTTTAGTCAATTTTTCCACTTAATTTTTTTGCATTTTAGGATATTTTTGTGTTTTTAACAGCTTTATTAGCTACAATTGACATAAGATAAAGTACATATAAATAACATGTACAATTTGATAAGTTTTGACAAGTATATACACCATGAAAACTTCATCAAAGTCAGGGTAATGAACATGTACATTATCCTCAAAGTTTCCTTGTGGCCCTTTGCAATCCATCTTTCTACCAGGCAACCACTAATCTGTTGTTATGATAGTGTAATTGGCATTTTCTACCCAGTGTTGTCCATAAATGGAATGATACAACATATATGAATTTTTCTGGCTTTTTCCACTCAGTGTAATTATATTAAGACTCCATGTTGTTGCATGTGTAAATAGGTTGTTCCTTTTTATTGCTAAGTAGTATGAATATACCACAGTTTGTTGATCCATTGACTTGTTGATGGCCATTTAAGTTGTTCCCAGTTTTAGGGATTACTACAAATAAGGCATCTATGAGCATTTATGTTCTTTGGATGTATGAATTCTTTAATTTTGGATAAATACCTAAGAGCCTAGGATTGAAATGACTGGAACATATGGTAGGTGTATGCTTATAACAAAGTACAATATATAAAGAACTCATACAGCTTTACACCAAACAAACAAACAATCCAGTTAAAAATGGGCAGAAGATCTGAACAGATACTTCCCCCAAGTACCAACTGCCAACCAGTTGCTAACAGACATATGAAAAGCTGCTCAACTTCACTAGCTATTAGGGAAATTCAAATTGAAACTACAATGACATATTATGTCATAGCTCTTAGAATAGCTATTATCAACAAGATAGGCAATAACAAGCGTTGGAGAGGTTTTGGAGAAAAAGGAACCCTCATTCACTGTTGGTGGGAATGTAAACTGGTACAGCCACTGTGGAAAACAATATGGAGCTTCATCAAAAAATTAAGAATAGAATTGCCATATGACCCAGCAACTCCTATTCTGGGTATCTACCTGAAATATTTGAAAACATTTATTTGCAAAGATATATGCACCCCTGTGTTCATTGCAATATTATTTATGGTGGCCAAGACGTGAAAACAACCAAGGTGTCCTTCAATAGATGATTGGATAAAGAAGATGTGGTACATATCCAGGGGTGTCCAGTCTGTGAACCAGGATGGGTGTGAATGCAACCCAACACAAAATTGTAAATTTACTTAAAACATATGAGTTTTTTGTGATTACATGTCACAATATATTTAATGTGTGGCCCAAGACAACTCTTCTTCCAAGTGTGGCCCAGAGATGCCAAAAGTTGGACACCCTGAAATTGAATACTACTCAAGCATAAGAAAAGATAAAATACTGCCATTTGGGATAACATGAATGGATCTTGAGAATGTCATGCTAAGTGAAATCAGTCAGACAGAAAAATTCAAGAATCATGTGAATTTACTCACATGTGGGTTATAAAACTGAATGCAACTAGTTAACAAGAAAAACAATAAAAAAACTCATAAACGCAGACAACAGTATGGTGGTTACCAAAGGGAAGGGGGGAAAAGGGCAGGGAAGGGTGTAGGGGGCGAAATATATGGTGATGGAAGAAGATTTAACTTTGGAAGGTGGACACACAGTACAATATACAGGTTATGTATCATAGAGTTGTGCACTTGAAATCTGTATAATTTTATTAACCATGTCACCTTGATAAATTTAATTTAAAAATTAAAATGAAATAAACAAAAAAAGAAAGTACTAAACTGTTTTCTAACATGGCCACACCATTTAACATTTCTATCAGCAGTGTATAAGAATCCAGCTCCTTCATTTCCTCAACAACATTTAATATGTTCAGCGTTTTTTTGTTTTTTGGGTTGTTTTTTTTTTTCAGTTTTAGCCATTACAATAAGTATATACTGGTTTGCCAATATGGTTTTACTTTGCATTTGCCTAAAGACTAATGATGTTGATCAAGTTTTCAAGATTTATTTGCAATTTATATGAATTATTTTTATGAAGTGTCCATTCTAATCTTTTGTCAATTTTTAATTGGATTGTTTTCTTATCATTGAGTTTGAGATTTCTTTATAAAATATGTACAAAGTCTTTTATCAGATGTATGATTTACAAACATTGTCTCCCAGTCTTTGATTTGTCCTTTCAGTCTTATTGTAGTATCTTTCTTAGAGCAGTTTTGATGTTTTTTGTTGTTGCCTGCAAATTTATTTTATTTTATTTTTTAAATTATTGTTCAGTTATAGTTGTGCCACCTTTTCCCCCATTGCTCTCCCCTGCCCCGTCCCCCACCCTGTTCCCACAGTTGTTTGAGGTAAAATTGATCATGATGTCAGACCAAAGAAATCTTTGCATAAATCAAGGTCAGAAAAATTTTCCATGTTTATTTTTAGAAGTTTAATAATCTTAGGTTTTACATTTAGGTCCATGATAAAATTTAAATTTCTTCAACAAATGTTAAAACTATTCTGTTTTTGTTTAACTTCTTCTTGTATGAGCTTTGGTATTCTCTGTCTTTCAAAGAATTTGTCCATTTCATCTACTTAGCCAGACTTATTCTTATAAAGTTATCTTGTTAGCATTTAAAGAATCTCCTCTGATGTTACTTCTTTTATTTCTGATATTGGTAATTTATGCATTTTCTCTTTTTCTTGATTAATCTAGCTAGAGATTTATTGATTTTTTAAAATCTTCTCAGTGAGCTACATGTGGTTTCATTGATTTTTCCCCAATCATTTTGTTTTATTTTATTGTTTTCCTCTTTCATCTTCATTATTTCCTTCTTTCTGCTTGTCATTAGTTTCATGTGCTCTTCTCTACTTTGTGAGGTAGGAAGTAAGTTATTGATTTGAAACCTGTTTTTTTCCTAATACATACTTCAGTGGTTATTTGAATACATAAGCAAAATATTATGAGGGCAACTAATGTTCATTGAGAATGGATATAAAATGATGTTTTTTGTTTTTTTTTCAATTTTTATTTTAATTGTTGATCTTGTACAGTTTTCTCTTTTACTCCCACCCCAACCCACCACCCCAGCCCTCCCCACCTACCTCCCATTTCCACCCCCCATACTTTTTGTCCATGTATCTTTTATACTTGTTCCTGTAAACCCTTCCCCTTTTCCCCTGAAATTCCGTCCCCTCTCCCCTCTGGTGACTTTCAGCCTGTCCTCAATTTCAATCTCTTTGCTTATATTAGGCTTGTTTGTTTGTTTTGTTTATTAGATTCCTGTTAAAGGTGAGATCATATGGTATTTGTCATTCACTGCCTGGCTTATTTCACTTAGCATGATGCTCTCCAGTTCCATCCATGCTGTTGCAAAGGGTAGGAGCTCCTTCTTTCTTTCTGCTGCATAGAATTCCATTGTGTAAATGTACCACAGTTTTTTGATCCATTCATTTACTGATGAGCACCTAGGTTGCTTCCAACACTTGGCTATTGTAAATTGTGCTGCTATAAACATAGGGGTGCATAGGTTCTTTAGGATTGGTGTTTAAGGGTTCTTAGGATATAGTCCTAGCAGTGGAATTGCTGGGTCAAAAGGTATATCCATTTTTAGTGTTCTTAAAAAATTCCATACTGTTTTCCATAGTGGTTGTACCAGTCTGCACTCCCACCAACAGTGCACTAGGGTCTCCTTTTCTCCACAACCTCTCCAACACTTGCTGTTTCTTGCTTTGTTTATGAGGGCCATTCTGACTGGTGTCAGGTGGTATCTCATTGTGGTTTTAATTTGCATCTATCTGATAGCTAGCGATATCGAGCATCTTTTCATGTGTCTCTGGATCCCCTGTATACCCTCCTTGGGAAAGTGTCTGCCCAAGTCCTTTGCCCATTTTTTAATTGGGTTGCTTGTCTTCTTAGAGTGGAGTCATGTAAGTTCTTCATATATTTTGCAGATTAAACCCTTATCTGAGGTATCATTGGCAAATATGTTTTCCCACACAGTTGATTCTCTTTTTATTTTAATACTGTTTTCCTTGGCCATGCAGAAGCTTTTTATTTTGATGAGATCCCATTTGTTTATTCTTTCCTTTATGTCCCTTCCTTTAGGGGACATATCAGTAAAAATGTTGCTGCATGGAATATCTGAGATTTTCCTGCCTATGTTCTCCTCTAGGACTTTAATGCTGTCATGGATTATGTTTAAATCTTTTATCCACCTTGAATTTATTTTTGTGTATGGTGTAAGTTGGTGCTCAAGTTTCATTTTTTTGCATGTAGCTGTCCAGTTCTCACAACACCACTTCTTGAAGAGGCTTTTTTTACTCCATTTTATGTTACAGCCCACTTTGTCGAATATTAATTGACTGTAGAGACCTGGGTTTATTTCTGGGCTCTCTGTTCTATTCCACTGGTCCATGTGCCTGTTTTTATGCCAGTACCAGGCTATTTTGATTATCATGGCCTTGTAATACATTTTGGTATCAGGTATTGTGATCCCTCCTACTTTGCTCTTCTTCCTCAAGATTGCTGCCGCTATTCTAGGTCGTTTATTGTTCCATATGAATTTTTGAAGTGTTTGTTTTATGTCTATGAAATATGCCATTGGTACTGTAATAGGTATTGCATTGAATCTGTAAATTGCTTTGGGAAGTATGGACATTTTGATGATATTAATTCTTCTGTTCCATGAACATGGTATGTGTTTCGTTTTGTTTCTGTCTTCCTTGATTTCTTTCTTCAATGTTGTGTAGTTTTCTGCATACAGGTCTTTTACCTCCTTGGTTGGGTTTATTCCTAGGTACTCTATTTTTCTTTTTGCTATATGGAATGTGATTTTTTTCTTGATTTCTGCTTCTGTTGTTTCACTGTTGGTATACAAAAATGCCTTTGATTTCTTGATATTGATTTTGTATCCGGCTGTTTGGCCAAATTCATTTATTAGGTCGAGCAGTTTTTTGGCTGAGTCTATAGGATTTTCTATGTACACTATCATGTCATCTGCAAACAATGATAGTTTTGTTTCCTCCTTTCCAAGTTGGATGCCTTTTATTTCCTTTTCTTGTCTAATCGCTGTGGCTAAGACTTCCAATACTATATTGAATAGAAGTGGTGAAAGTGGACAACCTTGTCTTGTTCCTGATGTTAGTGGAAAAGATTTTAGTTTTTGCCCATTGAGTATGATGCTGACTGTAGATTTCTGATAACTGGCCTTAATTATGTTGAGGAATGCTCCCTCTATTCCCACTTTGCTGAGTGTTTTTATCATAAATGGGTGTTGTACCTTATCAAATGCTTTTTCCGCATCTATTGATATGATCATGTGATTTTTGTCTTTGCTTTTGTTTATGTGATGTATTACATTTACTGATTTGCGAATGTTGAACCATCCTTGCATCCCTGGGATGAATCCCACTTGGTCAGGGTGTATGATCTTTTTAATGTATTGTTGGATGTGGTTTGCCAATATTTTGTTGAGGATTTTAGCATCTATGTTCATCAGCGATATTGGCCTGAAGTTCTCCTTCTTTGTTGTGTCTTTATCTGGTTTTGGGATTAGGATGATGCTGGCTTCATAAAAAGAGTTTGGGAGTCTTCCATCATTTTGGATTTTTTGGAATAGTCTCTGAAGGATAGGGGTTAGCTCTTCCTTAAATGCTTTGTAGAATTCTCCTGTGAAACCATCTGGTCCAGGACTGTTTTGTGCCAGGAGTTTTTCGATTACTGCTTCAATTTCATCAGCTGTTATTGGTCTGTTCAGGTTTTCTGCTTCTTCTTCATTGAGTATTGGAGGATTATATTTTTTTAGAAACTTGTCTATTTCACCTAGGTTTTCAAATTTCTTGGCATACAGTTCTTCATAGTAATTTCTTACAATCCTTTGTATTTCTTTGCTGTCAGTTGTAATCTCTCCTCCTTCATTTCTGATTGTGTTTATTTGAGTCCTCTCTCTTTTTTTCTTGATGAGCCAGCTTAATGGCTTGTCGATTCTGTTGGTCTTTTCAAAGAAACAGCTCCTGGATTCATTGATCTTTAGGATTGTGCTTTTAGTCTCCATGTCATTTAATTCTGCTCTGATCTTGCTTATTTCCTTCCTTCTACTTGCTCTGGGTTGTCTTTGTTGCTATTTCTCGAGTTTTTGTAGGCATAGGGTTAAGTTGTTTGTTGAAGATGTTTCTATCTTTTTTAGGTAGGCCTGTATCACTATAAGCTTCCCTCTGAGGACTGCCTTCGCTGTGTCCCATACGTTTTGGGTCGATGTGAGTTCATTATTATTTGTTTCCAGAAACTTTTTGATTTCCTCCCTAATTTCATTCTTGACCCATTCATTGTTTAAGAGCATGCTATTCAATCTCCAAGATTTTGAGGGTTTTGGGTTTTTCCCCTTGGGGTTGGTTTCTAGTTTCAGTCCCTTGTGGTCAGAGAAAATGCTTGGTATGATTTCAATTTTCTTGAATTTGTTGAGGCTTGTTTTGTGTCCTATCATGTGGTCTATCTTTGAAAATGTTCCATGTGCATTTGAAAAGAATGTGTATTTATTTGCTTTCGGATGAAGGGCTCTATATATATGAGTTAAGTCCATTTCTTCTAGAGTGTTGTTCAATGCCACAATATCTTTGTTGATATTTTGTTTGGAAGATCTGTCCATTTTTGATAGTGGGATGTTAAAATCCCCTACTATAATTGTGTTGCTGTCAATATCTTTCTTGAAGTCCTCTAAAATTTTCTTGCTGTATTTAGGTGTTCCTCTGTTGGGTGCATGTATATTTACAATGTGTATGTCTTCTTGGTGGATTCTTCCCTTGAGTAGTATGACGTGACCTTCTGGCTTTCTCTTTATGGCCCTTCTTTTGAAGTCTATTTTGTCTGATATGAGTATTGCTACCCCAGCTTTTTTTTTCATGTCTATTTGCTTGGAAAATTTGTTTCCATCCCTTCACTTTGAGTCTGTGTATGTCTTTTATCCTCGGGTGGGTCTCTTGTAGGCAGCATATGTGTGGGTCATGCTTTTTTATCCATTCAGCTATTCTATGTGTTTTGATTGGCGCATTTAATCCATTTACATTTAAGGTTATCATTGATAGGTATTTATTCATTGCCATTTTCATACCTAAGTTGACTCTCTTCTTCTCTCTCTGTCTTTTTCTTTCTTCCCTCAAAGCAGTCCCTTTAGTATCTCTTGCAAAATTGGTTGGTAGAAGTGTATTCTTTTAGACTTCTTTTGTCTGGGAAGCTCCTTATTTGGCCTTCTATCTTGATTGAGAGCCTTGCTGGGTAAAGAAGTCTGGGTTGCAGGCCTTTGGTTCTCATTGCCTGGAATATTTCTTGCCATTCTCTTCTGGCTTGGAGCGTTTCCATTGAGAAGTCAGCTGCTAATCTCATCAGGGTTCCCTTGTATATTACTTCCTTTTTTTCCCTTGCTGCCTTTAAGATTCTCTCTTTGTCTTGGAATTTTGCCATTTTAATTATGATGTGTCTTGAAGTGGGCCTGTTTGCGTTCCTCTGGATTGGGACTCTCTGTGTTTCCTGGATTTGTGTGGCTTTTTCTCTCACCAAATGAGGGAAGTTTTCCATCATTACTTTTTCAAACAGGTTTTCTATCCCTTGTTCTTCTTCTTCTCCTTCTGGTATCCCTATTACATGGATATTATTCCGTTTCATGTTGTCTTGCATTTCTCTTAAACCCTCTTCATTCTTTCTGAGCCTCTTTTTTTTATCGTGCTCATTCTGCGTGTTTTTTTTATTTTGTCCTCCAACTCGCTGATCCAATCTTCTGCTTCATTGATTCTGCTGTTCATTCCTTCTACTGTGTTCTTCAGTTCAGAAATTGTGTTCTTCATTTCCTCTTGGCCCTTGTTGATAATTTCCATTTCCTTTTTCATGTTGATATAGTTTGCAGTGAGTTCATCATAACTTCCCTGTAGTTTGTGGTAGCTCATTGAGAGCTCATGGAGCTTCCTGACAACTATTGCTTTTTACTCAATATCTGATACTTGAGTTGCCTCTGTTTCATTTGTCATTCTTTCTTGAGCTTCTTCCTTTCCTTGCATTTGGGGACTGTTCCTTTGTCTTCCCATTGTTTGTAAGACTCTTGTTGTTAGCCTCAACTTCTTAAATTGATCTGTTCTTGCTCCGTGAGTTTGTGATATGACCTTCTTTCGTAGAATATCTATGAGATTCTGTGGTGGATTCTCCTTTGGATACCCTGTTGTTCACAGCTTCCACTGTCTCATCTGCTGGGATACCCTCTTTTTGGGACCAACTCTGTTTTTTTTTTTTTTTCACAGTTCCAGGCTTGTTTGTTTGTTTCTTTGTTTTGTCTCACTCGTGGGTATTTAAAAAGAGAAGAGGGGGAGAATATGAAAAAAGAAGAAAAAAGAGGAAGGTAGAAGAGATAAAACTGGAAAGAAAGAAAGAGGGAATAAAACAAGAAAGAATTAAAGAGAGGCAAAAGTAGTTGGGGAGTAAAGAAAAATATAAACATAATAAAGAAGGAATAATTAAAAACACATATAAATAGCCACACAAACAAACTACTGAAACAAAAAACAAACACACACACAAAAAACAACCAACCAAAAAAAAAATGAACAAATAAAACAAAACAAAATAATTAAAAAAAAAAAACAAAAAACCCTCTTGTTGTGTTCAAACTTGCGGAGCCGGTTTTTCTGGTCTTGCTGGTTGCAATGGCGGAGGGGTGATCTTATTGCTTTTCTCTGTGTTCAGAACTCAGTGCCCATTGTGCTACGGATCCCAGCGTTAGTAGGCTCCTCTTCCCATAGGGCTTCCAGCGTGTGTTCTGAGCCTCCTGGTGTGTGCGCACTTCCCCGAGTTTATGGGTGTGTGATCGGTTCTCCAGTCATTCTCAGAAGCCTGCCTTTGCCCCTGCAGGGCTTTCTGTGGTGGGTCGGGGCTTATGTTCCAGCAGCTGTCTTGCGCCTGTGCCTGAACTGTCTGCTTTTGAGCGCCCGCCCGTGCACTGGCAATTATGACCCCACAGCTGTCTCCAGTGGCCAGCGCCTATGTTTTCGAGAGTGCCCACGATCCCGCGACCATGTGCATTCCCGTGTGGGTACCTATTTTCATGCAGCCGTCTCACTTCATACGCGCCTCCATCTGCGGTGGGGGTGACTATGATTTCGCAGTCGCCTGGTGACCACGAAAACTTGGTTCAAAGTCGCACAGTGACCTGGTGCGGGGCACCCACTTTCGCTCGGCCACAGTCGCGTGGTGGCCCCTGAGATCTCCCAGCCGGTTCAGTGGCTGACCCAGCTCCCTCCCTAGAACCCTGGGGCAGGCTTGGTGGAGCACCAGGACCTCAGCCGCCCCACTCTCTGTGCTGATACCTGGGCTCCTATTGTTCTGAAGAGCTCTCCTTACTGCTGGTTTTTCAATGTCCGCTACAATTTTCGATCCCTTATTCTCAAATATGCTGTTACTGTTCCTTGTCTGCTCTGTTTTTCCATAGATCAGCCAGGTTTTTCTCCCGTGTGTAGGGGGGAATGGAATCTGCTCCCTACTACCACGTCGCCATCTTCCCTCTAAAATGATGGTTTTTGAGAACTCTTTTGATAAATGTGATATTACAGTGGTATTTGGTGAATGGGTTATTGGGGTAAGGAAGAAAGAAAAGAGTATTACGATTCTCAGGTTTTTGTTGAAAGAGATTAAACTGTGTACTACTTGCTTGGGTATAGAATAAAGAAGGACCATTAATTAAGTGAGGATGTAGTTCTGTTGTGGACACCAAGATTTTGATATGTCTGTTGGGCCTCCATTTGGGTGTATGAAGTTTACAATTGTATCTGGAGCCTAATGAGAAATCTTGGCAGGAAATATATTTTTGAAAGTCATCAGGATGGAGGAAATAGTTGTTATAATTCGGGAATAGGGGTCCAGTCTTGCCAAGGCTTCCAGTGTTTCAAGAAACAGTGGATTTAAAATAATAATGTTTATAGGTTTTTAAACACTGTGCTAGCCAACTAAAACAGAGTTATCAACCAGATGGGCCTGTACCTGGTCTGTTTGCCACTCCTATATCCACTACTAGCTTATTTTCCTGAGGTGAACAGTGTCCCAACTGAAGCAGTGGATTGAGTTGTTTCTTAAAAAATAGCCATCAAATTTATTTGATGTTGTATGCATGCGTGCAAAACTTCAATTAACCCTTGCTGTTTTGATAAAGCTTTGGGAATAACAAGGAGAGGATATAGTGTAAAGCGGGGGTATCAAACTCATTTTCACAGAGGGCCACATCAATCTCACAGTTGCCTTCAAAGGGCTTGAATAATTTTAGGACTGTATAAATGTAACTACTCTGTAACTGTTAAGGAGTTGAAATTACATTCATCCCTTTGAAGGCAACTGCAAGGCTGATATAGCCCCCAGTGAAAATGAGTTTCATACCCCTGGTGTAAAGTGAGAAGAGTGTGAAGATAGAACCCTTTGAAAACCTTAGGTTGTTAGAAGAGGATCACTGAAGGCTAATGAAACCTAATGCAAAGTTGTCTCTAAACTTCTTTCTCATGGAGTTGTGAAGATCAAATGACACATGTCACGTGCTTAGAAGAGGAGACAGTTGTTATTGTTCAAATTCTAGATTATTGGAAATAAGAAGCAACACAACAGTACTAGAAGCTGGAGGGAAGCACCCTTAAGATAAGTACTGAAGTGGTACATATATATCAGAGATCATGGAATCTTGGAACTGATAGAAAGAAGCAGAGTACACAGTGCTTCCATGTACAGGCTGTTTTGTTTGTTTCTCACACAGTTCCATCTTCAGGATAAAGAAACTGAGTCTCAGGAAAGTTTAATACTTCATATTACATGGCCCTTAGATCTCCTGGCTGGAATTGTAGTGCTTTGTCTGTTCCAGTACAAGAGCTTAGGAAACATTTAGCATGACTGTTCACTTAAAAAAATATTTGTTTACTCCTGGGTCCAACTTCTTTGGGACTCTCTGAGCTTCCTGGACATCCTGGTAGTCTATTTCCTTTGCCAGATTGGGGAAGTTCTCCTTTATTATTTGTTCAAATAAGTTTTCCACTTGTTGCTCTTCTTCTTCCCCTTCTGGAACCCCTATAATTTGGATGTTGGGACATTTAACAATGTCCCGGAGGTTCCTAAGCCTCTCCTCATTTTTTTGAATTCTTGTTTCTTCCTCATTTTCTGTTTGGTTGTTAGTTTCTTCCTTCTGGTCCACTCCATTGATTTGAGTAAACAAGGCACATCATAATTACATTAGCCAAGATTAAAATGAAGCAGAGAATTCTAGAAGCAGCAAGGCATAAGGGGACAGTCACCTACAAAGGAGTTCCCTTCAGACTGTCAGCTGATTTCTCAAAAGAGACCTTCCAGGCAAGAAGGGGCTGGAAAGAAATATTTGAAATCTTGATAAGCAGGGACCTACATCCAAAACTGCTCTATCCAGCAAAGCTGTCATTTAGAATGGAAGAACAGATAAAGCGCTTCTCAGAAAAGGTCAAGTTCAAGGAGTTCATCATCACCAAGCCCTTATTATATGAATTGTTAAAGGGACTTATCTAAGAAAAAGAAGATCAAAAATAGGACAGTGAAAATACAGGAAACTCACAGCTATTAACAATCACACCTAAAACAAAAGCAAACTAAGCAAACAGCTAGAACAGGAACAGAACTACAGAAATGGAGATCACATGGAGGGTTTGCAACAGGGGAGTGGGAGGAGGAGAGAGGGGGAAAAGGTACAGAGAGTAAGTAGCATAGATAGTGGGTAGAAAATAGACAGGGGGAGGGCAAGAATAGTATGGGAAATGTAGAAGCTAAAGAACTTATGACACATGAACATGAACTAAAGGGGGGAATGTGGGTGGGCGAGGGTGTGCAGGGTGGGGGGAATGATGTGGGAGAAACGGGACAACTGTAATAGCATAATCAATAAAATATTTAAAAAATATTTGTTTAGGTAGAACAATAGATCAACATCAGATCAAACACAGCTTGTAAAATAATAATCTTGTAACATAAAAGTCTACTTTTAAAAACAGACATTTTAGATTTGAATTAATTAGAATTGTGTGCTCTTCACATGAAGTTTTATAGAAAGCATGTTTTAAAAATCCAGTTTTGACTAATTAGGCTTTACTGCATTATTTAAAAACAAATGTTCAGATATCACTTTTTTTTTTCAGGAAAGACTCTGTTTGCCTCATCATATTTTGGAAGAAAGAGGTCTTGTGAAAGTCGGTGTCACAGTTCAGGCTCTTCTTGAATTACCTACAGCCAATGCATCTCAGCTTTCTACAGCTTAATATAACATTTAAAAATCATAAGTGTATAGTTTCATTTATTTGAAGTGATTTCAAATTACTCAAATTCATGAATAAGACTATCTAATAAAAATAATTTTATTAGATCAAGCCTTAGTTTTTTTTTAAATTATGTTATATTAAAATTTAAATAGCCCAAACTTACTTTGAGAGAAAACTGGACTAAAACTTAAGAATTTTTGATAAATTCAAATTCTCTTTTTACTTAGTCTGTTGATAACCGTGATTATTTTTGAAGTTCAAATTGATACTAAATTTAAAATACGATTTCAATTTAATAATTGCTTTAGGTTTACTTTTTAATATAGCATACCAGTAATGTCTAGATGAGGTAATCTTTTTTACCTATTTAAACACTTCTATATTTGAGTTATTCGATTCTCTTCTAATTCTAGTTTATACAGAATTTCTTTAATCTTAGTTTTCTAGTAGAAAATATAGAACTATGACTTTATATTGAATTGTTTTAGTATTATAGGTTGTTGCCAAAATATTTTCCCTTGTACTGTAGATTGTTTACATGTGAAGTGCCTGTGTAATTGATGACTTATTTAGTCTTAAACATTTTTGCAGTTTGTTTTAATGTGTTATGGAATCAGTGAAACTTTAAAATATTTTAGTAGATTATGTAATGTCAGTAATATGTGAGGATTTAAATGTGACTCACATTGTGATATTTGTGGGTTTTTTACTTAGTCCATTACAATTTTCCTTAAACTGGTTATTTCATGTTGTCAAAAAACGATATTAATATGCTTAATTTATGCTATTTAATTTTGCAAAACTTAATCATCTTTTAAAATGTATTGTTTGAAGAGTATTTTATTTCTGTATTGAAAATGTTACACAAAGCAGTAAAGTTTTTGAGAACTAGCAAAGTATTAATTGTCAAGGACATTTTGAAAAAGCTGCCAAAGTTTGCTTTATTTTTTTACTTTCAGGAACATTGCATCTGTGTGCTCCTTTTAGTTAGACTCAGACAGTAACAATTGAGGAATAGGTTTTTATTCAAAATGTGGTCGTTTGTGGATCCTGTAAATCTTATGATACTCGACTAACATGATGTTGAATTAAACACATACCATTCTATAAATATTTTCACAAATATACTGTTACTTAAAGTCCTTGTTTAATTTAGAGGTGGATGAAATTACATTGGTAGTAGTGCAGGTATGTTTCAAAAACATTACTGTAATGAATAACTCTGTTTCCTATAGAAAAATGATAGTATAATTATTGTAGTAGCCAAGCAAGTATCATATCTTAAATATGTGACTATTTGCACTTGTTACCTCTTAAAATGGATGCAACTTATTAAAGATGTTGGCCTAGGTATATCAAAGGGTGTATATAAAAGACAAAAACTATTGTGCCAAATGGTTTAATAAGGGCTGATTTAGAAACAACTCTACTTTTTTGGATCAGTTGGCATGAAGCCATATAATTAAACTTTAGCTTTAGAATACAGATGTGTTTTTCGCATTCCCCAAGGGTCAAATTGGAGCTTTTAAAGAATTAAAGGCTCTTCAGACTATATAAACATTTTTACTAATGTATTACTTTAAATATTTGAGCTAATTAGTAACTATTTGTCAGTTGGATCCAAAAAATAAGACTTCATTGACATAATCTCCTTAGCAAAAACTTAGGTAATAAAGGTAAAAAATGGCAAATAAATATTTCAGCTATCAGTTTTTATTGTAGAAATTGGATAATATTACAAATAAAGTGATCATTAAAAGCTAAAGCAATCATTTATACTTCTATCATAGTTAACTTGCTGTAGGATTCCTCTTATTCATCAGTCTAGGTGTTAATTATTTTCTAAGTATCTTTCTGTTTTGTGCCATTGAAATATTAGTGAAATTATAGGCCATTTTCTTACTGCATTTTACTTGTCAACTAATTATTACTTTTGAGAGAAAATGCACCAGAACCACACTGTAACATTTTTTATTACAAAGCAAAATTCCATTTAGCATGGGTCTACTTGAAGTCCATACCCTGGTAGTTTATTTACCATAGTGCCAAAAGGCAACACCACCTCTGAGAAGTTTCATATCGTAGTGCCCAAGGACACATTATATCAAGGCTCTGGTGTATTTCTTTTAGTAGTTTTTAAATAACTATAAAACTTTTATGGTTATTATATATTTACTTTATCAGTTATTGAATTAAGAATGATTATCATTATTTGACTTAGCTCTGTGATTTGAAGAGGGTTAAATAATCAAACTGAATATTTTATTAGGCTCTAAAAATGCAGTATATGTCTATCTGCTAAATTTATTACTGTAAGGCACAAGAAAGAAGTGATGTTGGATAAGTTAGAATTGAAATAAAGAATGAATGCATTACCATTTGCTTAATAATTATCTTTACAAAATACTAGTTTATTGACTTTTCTAATGGAATTTTTTGAAGAATTCAGAAATGTTTGTATTGGTCACAGATCTGTCATGACTGATTTTTCTGATGCATTTAAAAATAAATGGCACCCTAAATGTATATTACCGATGCAAACTGTGGATAAATAAAGTTGAACAAAAAAAAAAAATTAGTCTGAAATTTCTCTTTCTACCTCTTAACATAACAGATTCCATTTTTTGTAGGTGTTTGATAGTTTGCATCTGTGTTCTCTAATATGTAAAAATAGGCTTCAAAAGGATATTCAAAGTAAGTTGTTTTAGAATCTAGATTCTTTTATATCATGCAATTTTCAGTTGGTAATGTTTTCTTTAAAAAGAAGTAAGTCCCAAGTATATCTTTATACAGTAATTTCACCTTTATATAAGATAGACTCTTCATGTAACATAAATAGTTTAGCAAAAGGTAAGATAGGTCAAATTGTGATAATTTTTTTATTGTTGTTCAAGTACAGTTGTCTCCATTTTCCACCCAATATTCCGCCCACCCCAGTCACCCCCACCTCCCACCCTCAATCCTACCCCACTTTGGTATTGTCCATGTGTCCTTTATAGTTGTTCCTGATACATTTAGTACAAGGTATATGATTAAATTACCCTTAAGTTTTTGATTAAAAAATCTATTTTTAAGTTATTCTAATTTTTAAAATCCACATATTTTATTAAAATTATTCATTCACAATGGTTACTCATCCTAAAAGAAGATAGTTATTCAGGTAAATATTATCCAAGATAATTTTGCCCCTGTTTTATAGTTACCCTAAAACCTCAGATTTAAATGATTTTTTTATGTAAGCAAATATTTGGCATTAAGTTGTTTGAAAACTAATTTTATCACAGAATTTTTTAGTTGTCTTCAGATCCTGATCCTGCTGGTCCAGTGACCAACTTGTATAATAAGGATCTGTGGTAGTTCAAGCTTCTTATTAATATCAGTTTACTGTACAATAATAGTTTGATATTTTAAATGATGGATGTCTCAAGGCCTTTACAACAGGTATTTAACATTTTTTTTTTAATTTTTATTTTAATTGTTGATCTTGTACAGTTTTCTGTCTTTTATTCTCACCCGAACCCACCACCCTAGCCCTCCCCTCCTCCCTCCCATTTCCACCCCTACATAGTTTTTGTCCCTGTGTCCTTTATACTTGTTCCTTCCCCTTTTCCCCTGAAATTTCCTCCCCTCTCCCTTCTGGTGACTTTCAGCCTTTTCTCAATTTCTGTGTCTTTGGTTATATTATGCTTGTTTGTTTGTTTTGTTGATTAGCTTCCTGTTAAAGGTGAGATCATATGGTATTTGTCTTTCACTGCCTGGCTTACTTCCCTTAACATGATGCTCTCAAGTTCCATCCATGCAGTTGCAAAGGGTATGAGCTCCTTCTTTCTTTCTGCTGCATAGAATTCCATTGTGTAAATGTACCATAGTTTTTTGATCTGTTCATTTACTGATGGGCATCTAGGTTGCTTCCAACACTTGGCTATTGTAAATTGTGCTGCTATAAACATAGGGGTGCATAGATTCTTTTGGATTGGTGTTTCAGGGTTCTTAGGATATAACCAGTCAGAATGGCCCTCATAAACAAAGCAACAAAAAACAAGTGTTGGAGAGGTTGTGGAGGAAAGGGGACACTACTGCACTGCTGGTGGGAGTGCAGGTTGGTACAACCACTGTGGAAAACAGTATGGAATTTTCTAAAAAAACTAAAAATGGATATACCTTTTGACCCAGCAATTCCACTGCTAGGTATTTAACATTTTTAATAGGTCTCTATTCTGAAAAGTATTCTGTTTGATTTGCTTTAGTAAATTTTGATGTTCTACATGGAATGGTCCTAAGAATCTCAGGAACCTATCTCAGTGTGTGAAGCAATCCATGAGACTAGGTTCCCTTCAATATATTACTGTATATTAGATTAATCTGAAAATACCCGGATATCTTCTGTTCCTTAAGATGTGATTTTTTCTATTCCTGAATTTTAAAACATGAAACAATTCATGTGCTTATGGTGTCTAAATAGGTTAGATTTTCCATAAGTAGGGGTGTGTGTGTGTGTGTGTGTGTGCATGCATGTTTAATGCAAGGTTCCAGCTGTTTTGGCAAAGGTAAGTCTTACTACATTGGAAAACCAGAGTTCAAGAGTTATGAGAATTCTGGCTTCAGTAGTTTAGGATAAAAAGTTGTTCATTGAATCCTTTAAAAGTTATGAAAATTTGTAAAAAGATTTTTTTAATTTAAATTTTTCATACTCTTAGATTATAAAATACTTAATTTTGATGGCATGGGCATTTAAGATTAGGAACAATACATTTTTACTTTATTCTATTAATATGCATTAACTACCTACTTATATAGGTAAGATGTATTAGGTATCTACATATGTAAATGCCATATTTTGCCATGGATCAAGTGCACATTTTGCCCAAACGTTTTAGGGAATAACAAGGATGTGTATTATACATGGGTAGTACCTGAAAAACCTTGTATCTGTTCTTGTATTTTGTAATTATTTGTTACATAAAATTTCTTGTACCATAATATGTTCAAAAATAAATGCTAGGGATAAAAAAAATGCTGGATACAGAACCAATGTGGGCTCTGGCCAAGATGGAGGTGTAGGCAGATACACATCACCTCCTTATGCAACCAAAAGATTAACAACCAATTTAAAAATAAAAACAACCAGAACTTCCAGAAAATCAAACTGTATGAAAGACCAACAACCAAGAAATTGAAGAATAAACATTCATCCAGGCAGGTAGGAGGGGTGGAGATGGGCAGCGGGGGCAGAGAGGACCAGGCATGGTGGTGGCTGGAGGACCAGGGTGGGCAAGGCAGCAGCTGGTGGACCAGGTGGTCCCACATTTGCATGTAGATAAACCTGGAAAAACAACTGGGAAGTGAGACAGAACAACCCAGGGTTCCAGCACCAGGAAATAAAGACTCAGAACCCCTGGTTGTAAAATCCTGTGGGAGTTGTGGTAGCAGAAGAAGCTGCCAGTCTCATAGGACAGTCCCTTGGCAGAAGGAACCCATGGGGTCCTAGAACATACACAAGCCCACCCACTTGGGAAATCAGCACCAGGCCAACAACTGCAAGGGTGCCAATTGCTTGTAGGAAGTGGAGAAGTGACTGAAAGTGGGGTGAGAGCTAAGCAAGCAGCATTGTTAACCCTCTAACCCCTCCCTCACAGGGCTGCAATGCAAGGACATGAGTAGCCTTACCTTGGCGAAAACCTAAGTCCCTACCCATAGTGACATAATAGGGGCACCAAGACAAAGAAATAGGGCCCAAATGAAAGAACAGGTCAAAACTCCAGAAAAAGAACTAAGCAACGTGGACATAGACAACCTATCAGATACAGAGTTCAGAACACTGGTAATCAGGATGCTCAGAGAAATGATTGAGTACTGAGGGAAAATAAAGGAAGAAGTGAAGGCTATGCAAAGTGAATAAAGAAAGTATACAGGGAACCAACAGTGAAGGGAAGGAAACTGGGACTCAAATCAACAATTTGGAGCAAAAGGAAGAAATAAACATCCAACCAGAACAGAATGAAGAAACAAGAATTAAAAATGAAACTGAGGAAACTCTAGGACAACTTTAAACTTTCCAACATCCAAATCATAGGGTGCCAGAAAGAGAAAAGAAAGAACAGGACATTGAAAACTTATTTGAAAAAATAATGAAGGAAAATTTCCCCAATCTGATGAAGGCAATAGACTTCCAGGAAGTCCAGGAAGCACAGAGGGTCCCAAAGAAGTTGGACCTAACAAGCACACACCAAGGCACACCATAATTACATTACCCAAGATTAAAGATCAAGAAAGAATCTTAAAAGCAACAAGAGAAAAGGAGAGTTACCTACAAAGGAGTTCCCATAAGTCCATCTGCTGATTTCTCAAAAGAAACCTTGCAGGCGGGAAGGGGCTGGAAAGAAGTATTTGAAATCATGAGTGACAAGGACCTATATCCAAGATTACTCTATTCGGCAAAGTTATCATTTAGAATGGGAAGACAGATAAAGTGATTCCCACATAAGGTCAAGTTAAAGGAGTTCATCATAACCAAGCCCTTATTATATAAAATGTTAAAGGGACTTATCTAAGAAAAATAAGATAAAAAAATCGAACAGTAAAACAACAAACACAGTTGTCAACAACTGAACCCAAAACAAAAACAAACTAAGCAAACAACCAGAACAGGAACAGAATAATAGAAATGGAAATAACATGGAGGGTTCTCAGCAGGGAGTGGGAAGAATGGGAGGAAAAGATACAAAGAATAAGAAGCATAATTGGTAGGTACAAAATAGACAGAGGAGGTTAAGAATAGTATGGGAAATGCAGAAGGGAAAGAACTTTGTGTACAGCCCATGGTCATGAACTAAGAGGGGGGAGGATGCTGGAGGTAATGGGGGTACCATGGGGAGGGGGATAAAGGGGAGAAAAAAGTGAGGGAACTGTAATAGCATAATCAATAAAATATACTTAAATGCTAAAATTCCTTTATAAGAAAAAATAACAAAATATAAATTAAATAATTGAAATAAAAATTAAAACAAAAGCTTTTTTTCCTGAAAGTTTGGGCCAAAAACATGGGTGTCTTATACATGGTAAAAATAGTATGTAAATAGAAATAGATTTTTCAAATAGCAAACTGAATTTTCTAAAACTGTTCAGATATCTCATTCACTATCAATGCGAACAAATACAATGTAATGCTGTATAGCTTAGGAAGTAATAAATACAGTTTTACCTTAGGTCAGTGATTATTTCATATTAACCTAGTCAAATCCCAACTGATTGAATAGTTTAAGGTTGGGGTTTCAGATATGCATTTCTAACAAGCTGCCTGCCCAATAATGCTGGTCCTGCTGGTCCAATGACAAACTTGAGTAATAAAGCTTTGTGGTGTTTCAAGCTTCATTTAATATCAATTTACTGTACAATAGTAAACTTGTGATACTTCAAGGTCTTTAAAACAAATACTTAACATTTTTAGTAAGTCTATTCTGAAATGTGTTCTACTTCATTAAGGATTTTTGGGTTTTCTTTTATAAATTAAAAGATGTGATTTACGCTCTGATTAATCCTGTTTGATATTATTATTTTCTTTTAAGATGATTTTAGCCCTGGCTGGTGTGGCTCAGTGGATTGACCTCTGGCTTGTGAACTGAAAGGTTGCTGGCTTGGTTCCCAGTAGGGCACACACCTGGGTTGTGGGCCAGGTCCTCAGTAGGGGACATGCCAGAGGCAATTGACCCATGTATCTCTTGCACATCGATGTTTCTCTCCCATTCTTCCTCCCCTCTAAAAATAAATAAATAAATAAATAAATTTTAAAGATTTAAACTTGGCTATATAATTTTCAAAATAAATGAAATTACATGGATAATAAGATACATGTTATAAAGTGGTACCTTATATTTAAACAGATTAATACATATAATTAGCAAATATTAATGCATAATACTTTCCTCTTTGAGAATACGTAGAAAACTGTTAATTACTCATGGTGTCTATTCCCCTCTTGATAGGCAACAACTCTCTCCTTGGTTATAAGTTCAACGCATACTCATTCTTTCAGGCCACTGTGATAACTGTAAAATTGGGGCTATATACAAGCATATATGCATATATATATATATATATGCAAGCTAAGATTTTATATATATATATATATATATATATACACACACATACACATATATATAGTGGGTGGAAGTGGACAAAGGGGGGATGGGACATCTGTAATAGTGTCAACAATAAAAGTTAAAAAACAGGTATATTTATTTAATTCTAAGTATTTATGATTTCTAATCTGAGCTCATACTTTTAAGTACACATGATTCCACCAACAAACAAGAAAAGGTATTTCATTTTCTTTGTTTTTGTAAAGTAAATTGTATTGACTTAAAATATTTGAATCTTTGTACTAATTTTGATGTTTTCCTAAGCTTGTGGTAAGTTTTTAGTTAAAAAGCAAATTAATAACTTTGCAGTTGGTGCTGGGATAGAAGTGCTCCTTACCCTTATCACATACCTTGTCTTGTGCATCTCTTCCATTTGGTAGTTCCTGAGTTATCTGTTTTTATAAGAAATTTGAAATCTAGTAAGGTAAAACAAGTGAACAAAACAATTAAGATCCAAGTTAACCTGAAATTTATTCTTCAAGCTCATATTTTGCCAGGTAACTTTTAAAACCTTTTTACAATGATGGTTTGCATTTAGTATTTTTATTTTTTTTATTTCAGGTATATAGTATAATGGTTATATAATCATATATTTTACAAAGTGGACTACCCAATATTTCAAGTACCCCCGTGGCATCATACACAGTTATCACAATATTATTGACTATATTACCAATGCTGTACTTTACATCCCCATGACTGTTCTGTAACTACCAAGTTGCACTTCTCAATCCCTTCAACTTTTTCACCAATCTCCCCAACCTACCTCCCCTCTGGCAACCACCAAACTGTTCTCTTGTATTTATGAGCCTGATTCTATTCAGCTTGTTCATCTATATTAATTATTCTTTAGATTCCACAAATAAGTGAAATCATATGGTATTTTTCTTTGACTTATTTTACTTAGCATAATACCATTTATGTCTATCTATGCTGTTGCTAAGATTTCATTCTTTTTATGACCAAGTAATATTTCATTGTATATATGTACCACAATTGTTTAATCCACTTGTCTATTGATGGGCACTTGGGTGGTTTTCATCATGTGCCTTTTGTAAACAATGCTGCTATGAACATAGGGGTGCATATACCCTTTCAAATTAGTGTTTTGGGTTTCTTCTGATTTATTACCAGAAGTGGGATTACTGGGTCATAAAGCAATTCCATTTTTAATTTTTCAAGGACCCTTCATACTGTCTTCCATGGTGCCGGAACCAATCTGAATTCCCACCAACAGTGCACGAGGGTTCCTTATTTTCCTTAACTTTACCAAAACATGTTTGTTCTTGTATTGATGATAGCCATTCTACAGGTATCAGGTGATATCACACTGTGGTTTTAATTTGGATTTCTCTGATGATTAGTGATATTCAGCATATTTTCTTATATTATTGTATATTTGTATGTCCTCTTTGAAGACTATTCATATCTTGTACCGATTTTTCAATTGGATTGGGGTTTCAATTGGATTGGTGTGTTGAGTTGTATGAATTCTTCATAAATTTTGGATGTTAACCCCTTTTCGGATGTGTCATTGCCAAACATATTCTCCCATTCAGTAGGTGGTATTTTCATTCTGTTTATGGTTTCCTTTGATATGCAAAAATCTTTTTAATTTGATGTAGTTGCATTTGTTTATTTTTTCTTTTGTTTCCCTTGCCCATTTATTTTTTCTTTTGTTTTCCTTGTCCAAGGAAATAAATCAGAAAAAAATATTGCTAAGAGAAATAATTGTGATTTTACTGCTCATGATTTCTTCTAGGAATTTTATGGTTTTGAGTCTTACATTTATGTATTTAATCTATTATCTTAGTTTATTCTTGTGTTTGGTATAAGAAGGCTGCCTAGTTTCATTTTTTGCATGTATCTATCCAATTTTCCCCACACCATTTATTGAATAAACTGTCTTTTTACACCAATGTATGTTCTTGCCTCCTTTGTCTAATATCAATTGACCATATAGACATGGGTTTATTTCTGGGCTCACTTTCTATTTTATTGACCTATGTGTCTATTTATATGCAGGTATCATACTGTTTTGATTACTATCATGTAGTTTGATATCAGGTAGCATGAGACCTCCAACTTTGTTCATTTTTTGTCAAGATTGCTGAGGCTATTCAGGATCTTTTGTGGTTCCATGTAAATTTTTGGATTATTTTTTCCACTCCTGTGAAATATACCATTGATGTTTTGATAGGAATTGTGCTAAATACACAGATTACTTTTTGTAGTATGGCGATTTTAATGATGTTAATTCTTCCTACCCATGAACATGGTATATGCTTCCATTTATTTGTATCTTCCTCAAATTTTTTCATCAGTGTCTTTTATTTTCCAAGTATAGGGTTTTTACCCTCTTTGTTACATTTTTCCTACTTATTTTATTTGTTTTTGATGCAATTTTAAATAAGATTGTTTTCTTAGTTTTCCTTTCTGATAGAACATTATTGATATTTAAAAATGCAAATTATTTTGGAATACTTATGTTGCATCCTGCTACTTTACTAAATTCATTAATCAGTTCTATTATAGTTTATGCTGGAATCTTTATTGTTCTCTGCATGCAATATCATGTCATCTACAAATAATGGTAGTTTTATTTCTTCCTTAGTAATTGGGTTGGTTTTTATTTCTTATTGTCTTATAGTTCTGGCTAGGACCTCCAGTACTATGTTGAATAAGAGTGGTGAAAATAGACAGCCTTGTTTTGTTCCTTTTATTTTTTTCTTTATTTATTTTAATTGTTGTTCTTGTACAGTTTTCTGTCTTCCACTCCCATCCTGGCCCACCACCCCAGCCCGTCTGACCACCCTCCCATTTCCAACCCCCATAGTTTCTGTCCACGTGTCTTTTATACTTGTTGCTGTAATCCCTTCCCCTTTTCCCCTGAAATTCCCTCCCCTCTGATGACTGTCAGCCTGTTCTCGACTTCAATGTCTTTGGTTAAATTTTCCTTGTTTGTTTCTTCATTTGTTTTGTTGATTAGGTTCCTGTTAAAGGTGAGATGATATGGTATCTGTCCCTCACTGCCTCGCTTATTTCGCTTAGCATACTGCTCTTCAGTTCCATCCATGCTGTTGCGAAGGGAAGGAGCTCCTTCTTTCTTTCTGCTGCATAGAATTCCGTTGTGTAAATGTACCATAGCTTTTTGATCCATTCGTTTACTGATGGGCACCTAGGTTGCTTCTTACACTTGGCTATTGTAAATTGTGCCGCTATGAACATTGGGGTGCATAGGTTTTTTGGGATTGGTGTTTCAGGATTCTTAGGATATAATCCAAGCAGTAGAATTGGTGGGTCAAAAGGTAGATCCATTTTTAGTTTTCTTAGAAAATTCCATACTGCTTTCCACAGTGGTTGTAACAGTCTGCAATCCCACCAACAGAGCACTAGGGTCCCCTTTTCTCCACAACCTCTCCAATGCTTCTGGTTTGTTGCTTTGCTTAAGATGGCCATTCTCACGGGTGTGAAGTGGTATCTCATTGTGGTTTTAATTTGCATCTCTCTGATAGCTAGCGATACTGAGAATCCTTTCATGTGTCTCTGGATCCTCTATATGTCCTCCTTGGAGAAGTGTGTGTTCAAGTCCTTTGCCCATTTTTTAATTGGGTTGCTTGTCTTCTTAGAGTGGAGTCATGTAAGTTCTTTGTATATTTTGGAGATTAAAGCTTTGTCTGAGGTATCACTTCCAAATATGTTTTCCCATACAGTTGGTTCTCTTTTTATTTAAATACTGTTTTCTTTGGCTGTGCAGAAGCTTTTTATTTTGATTAGATCCCAGTTGTTTATTCTTTCCTTTATGCTTTAGAGGACATATCAGTAAAAATGTGGCTGTGTAAAATATCTGAGATATTCCTGCCTATGTTCTCCTCTAGGACTTTAATGGTGTCACGGCATATATTTAAGTCTTTTATCCACCTTGAATTTATTTTTGTGCATGGTGTAAGTTGGTGCTCGAGTTTCATTTCCTTGCACGAAGCTGTCCAGTTCCCCAACACCACTTGTTGAAGAGGCTATTTTTACTCCATTTTATGTTGCTGCCCCCTTTGTCGAATATTAATTGACTATAGAGACTAGGGTTTATTTCTGGGCTCTCTGTTCTATTCTGCTGGTCCACATGCCTGTTTTTATGCCAGTACCAGGCTGTTTTGATTACCGTGGCCTTGTAATACAGTTTGGTATCAGGTATTGCGATCCCTCCTACTTTGCTCTTCTTTCTCAAGATTGCTGCAGCTATTCTAGGTCGTTTATTGTTCCATATGAATTTTTGAAGTGTTTGTTCTATGTCTGTGAAATATGCCATTGGTACTTTAATAAGTATTTCATTGAATCTGGACATTGCTTTGGGAAGTATGGACATTTTGATGATATTAATTCTTCTGTTCCATGAACATGGTATGTGTTTCATTTTGTTTCTGTCTTTCTTGATTTCTTTCTTCAATGTTGTGTAGTTTTCTGCATACAGGTCTTTTACCTCCTTGGTTAGGTTTACTCCTAGGTATTTTATTTTTCTTTTTGCTATATTGAATGGGATTTTTTTTCTTGATTTCTGTTTCTGCTGTTTCATTGTCAGTATAAAAAAATGCCTTTGATTTCTGGATATTGACTTTGTATCCGGCTGTTTGGCAAAATTCATTTATTAGGTCGAGCAGTTTTTTGGCCAAGTCTATAGGATTTTCTATGTACACTATCATGTCATCTGCAAACAATGATAGTTTTGTTTCCTCCTTTCCATATTGGATGCCTTTTATTTCCTTTTCTTGTCTAATCGCTGTGGCTAAGACTTCCAATACTATATTGAATGGAAGTGGTGAAAGTGGACAACCTTGTCTTGTTCCTGATGTTAGTGGAAAAGATTTTAGATTCTGCCCATTGAGTATGACGTTGGTTGTAGGTCTCTCATACATGGCCTTTATTATGTTGAGGAATGCTCCCTCTATTCCCACTTTGCTGAGTGTTTTTATCATAAATGGGTGTTGTACCTTATCAAATGCTTTTTCCTGCATCTATTGATATGATCATGTGTTTTTTGTCTTTCCTTTTGTTTATGTGATGAATTACATTTACTGATGTGCGAATGTTGAACTATCCTTGCATCTCTGGGATGAATCCCACTTGGTCAGGGTTTATGATCTTTTTAATGTATTGTTGGATGCGGTTTGCCAATATTTTTTAAATATATTTTATTGATTATGCTATTACAGTTGTCCCATTTCTCCCCCATCATTTCCCCCACCCTGCACACCCTCTCCCACCCACATTCCCCCTTTTAGTTCATGTCCATGTGTCATAAGTTCTTTAGCTTCTACATTTCCCACACTATTCTTGCCCTCCCACTGTCTATTTTCTACCCACTATCTATGCTACTCATTCTCTGTACCTTTTCCCCCACTCCTCCTCGAACTCCCCTGTTGCTAACCCTCCATATAATCTCCATTTCTGTGGTTCTGTTCCTGTTCTAGCTGTTTGCTTAGTTTGCTTTGGTTTTAGGTATGGTTCTTAATAGCTGTGAGTTTGCTGTCTTTTCACTGTCATATTTTTGATCTTCTTTTTCTTATATAAGTCCCTTTAACATTTCATATAACAAGGGCTTGGTGATGATGAACTCCTTGAACTTGACCTTATCTGAGAAGCGCTTCATCTGTCCTTCCATTCTAAATGACAGCTTTGCTAGATAGAGCAATTTTGGATGTAGGTCCCTGCTTTTCAAGATTTCAAATATTTCCTTCTAGTCCCTTCTTGCCTGTAAGGTCTCTTTTGAGAAATCAGCTGACAGTCTGATGGGAACTCCTTTGTAGGTGACTGTCCCCTTCTCCCTTGCTGCTTCTAGAATTCTCTGCTTCATTTTCATCTTGGCTAATGTAATTACGATGTGCCTTGGTGTGTTCCTCCTTGGGTCCAACTTCTTTAGGACTCTCTGAGCTTCCTGGACGTCCTGGTAGTCTATTTCCTTTTCCAGATTGAGGAAGTTCTCCTTGATTATTTGTTCAAATAAGTTTTTCACTTGTTGCTCTTCTTCTTCCCCTTCTGGGACCCCTATAATTCAGATGTTGGGACGTTTAACAATGTCCCGAAGGTTCCTAAGCCTCTCCTCATTTTTTTGAATTCTTGCTTCTTCCTCGTTTTCTGTTTGGTTGTTAGTTTCTTCCTTCTGGTCCACTCCATTGATCTGAGTCCCAGTTTTCCTCCCATCTCTATCAGTTCCCCATGCATCTTCCTTCATTTCACGTATTGTAGCCTGCATTTTTTCATCTAATTTGTGAGCAAAATCAACCAATTCTGTGAGCATTTTGATGACCAGTGCTTTGAACTGTGCATCTGATAGGTTGGCTATCTCTTCAGGGCTTAGAGGAATTGACTCTGAGGTTTTCATTTTTTCTCCGGTTTGAGCCATTTTTGGTGGGCTTTTTTGTTTTGTTTTGTTTAGGTTTTAGTCTGTTCTTGGCTGTTACGTAGTGAGGGGTGGAGCCTTAGCTGTTCCTCAGGGCAGGGCAGCCCAATTGCTGGGTTGTGACGCTATAGGTGGGGGTGGGGTCCGAGAGGGAAGAATGGCGCCTATTCCACCTCTTCTGGACTCCAGTCACTTCCGCTGCTTCCCCTTCACCTGGATTATCTGTGCACTCTTGCGTGCTGTTACGTAGTGTGGAGCGGAATCTCAGGCGTTCCCCAGTTTGGGGCAGCCCAGTCGCTGGGTTGTGACGCTGTATGTGGGCGTGGGGTCTGAGAGGGAACAATGGCACCTGCTCCGCTCTCTCCTGGATTCAGTTCCTTCCGCCACTTCCCCTCTGTCTGGAACGTCTGCGCACGCGAATGTGGGACCACCAGGTCAGCCAGCCGCCTTGTGCGGCCTCACTGGTTCTGCACAGTTGCCCCCTTGTGCCTGGGGTCTGCCAGCTGCCGCCTGTGGGCCTGAGGACCGCCAGCCATCGCCTGTGCACCTGGGAACTGCCAGCCGCTACTGCTTGCGTTCCTGGGTCTGCACCTCCACTTTTTCCTACCGCGACTCCACCTCTCATACCGGTCTGGATGAATGGTTGTTGGACTTCCGTACAGTTCAATTTTCTATAAGTTCTGGTTGTTTTCTTGTTTCTAAATATTTGTTGTCCTTAATTCTGGTTCTGAGAGGAGGCACAGTGTGTCAGCCTACGCCTACATCTTGTCCAGAAGTCGGTTTGCCAATATTTTGTTGAGGATTTTAGCATCTATGTTCATAAGCGATATTGGCCTGAAGTTCTCCTTCTTTGTTGTGTCCTTACCTGGTTTTGGGATTAGGATGATTCTGGCTTCATGAAAATAGTTTGGGAGTCTTCCATCATTTTGGAGTTTTTCAAATAGTCTGTGAAGAATAGGGGTTAGCTCTTCCTTAAATGCTTTGTAGAATTCTCCTGCAAAACCATCTGGTCCAGGGCTTTTGTGTGTTGGGAGTTTTTTGATTACTGCTTCAATTTCATCAGCTGTTATTGGACTGTTCAGGTTTTCTGCTTCTTCTTCATTGAGTTTTGGAGGATTATATTTTTCTAGAAACTTGTCCATTTCACCTAGGTTTTCAAATTTCTTGGCATACAGTTCTTCATAGTAATGTCTTACAATCCTTTGTATTTCTGTGCTGTCAGTTGTAATCTCTCCTCCTTCATTTCTGATTGTGTTTATTTGAGTCCTCTCTCTTTTTCTCTTGATGAGCCAGCTTAATGGCTTGTCAATTTTGTCGGTCTTTTCAAAGAAACAGCTCCTGGATTCATTGATCTTTAGGATTGTGCTTTTAGTCTCCATGTCATTTAATTCTGCTTTGATCTTGCTTATTTCCTTCCTTCTACTTGCTCTGGGCTGTCTTTGTTGCTATTCCTCGAGTTTTTGTAGGCATAGGGTTAGGTTGTTTGTTTAAGATGTTTCTATCTTTTTTTAGGTAGGCCTGTATTGCTATAAGCTTCCTTCTGAGGACTGCCTTCGCTGTGTCCCATACGTTTTGGGTCGATGTGAGTTCATTATTATTTGTTTCCAGAAACTTTTTGATTTCCTCCCTAATTTCATTCTTGACCCATTCATTGTTTAAGAGCATGCTATTCAATATCCATGATTTTGAGGGTTTTGGGTTTTTCCCCCTGGGGTTGGTTTCTAGTTTCAGTCCCTTGTGGTCAGAGAAAATGCTTGGTACGATTTCAATTTTCTTGAACTTGTTGAGGCTTGTTTTGTGTCCTATCATGTGGTCTATCTTTGAAAATGTTCCATGTGCATTTGAAAAGAATGTGTATTTATTTGCTTTCGGATGAAGGGCTCTATATATATGAGTTAAGTCCATTTCCTCTAGAGTGTTGTTCAATGCCACAATATCTTCGTTGATATTTTGTTTGGAAGATCTGTCCATTTTTGACAGTGGGGTGTTAAAATCGTCTACTATAATTGTGTTGCTGTCAATATCTTTCTTGATGAAGTCCTCTAAAATTTTCTTGCTGTATTTAGATGCTCCTCTGTTGGGTGCATGTATATTTACAATGTGTATGTCTTCTTGGTGGATTCTTCCCTTGAGTAGTATGACGTGACCTTCTGGGTCTCTCTTTATGGCCCTTCTTTTGAAGTCAGTTTTGTCTGATGTGAGTATTGCTACCCCAGCTTTTTTTTTTTTTCATGTCTATTTGTTTGGAAAATTTGTTTCCATCCCTTTACTTTGAGTCTGTGTATGTCTTTTATCCTCGGGTGGGTTTTTTGTAGGCAGCATATGTATGAGTCATGCTTTTTTATCCATTCAGCTATTCTATGTGTTTTGATTGGAGCATTTAATCCATTTACATTTAAGGTTATTATTGATAGGTATTTATTCATTGCCATTTTCATACCTAAGTTCCACTCTCTTCTTCTCTCTCTGTCTTTTTCTTTCTTCCCTCAAAGCAGTCCCTTTAGTATCTCTTGCAAAATTGGTTGGTAGAAGTGTATTCTTTTAGACTTCTTTTGTCTGGGAAGCTCCTTATTTGGCCTTCTATCTTGATTGAAAGCCTTGCTGGGTAAAGAAGTCTGGGTTGCAGGCCTTTGGTTCTCATTGCTTGAAATATTTCATGCCATTCTCTTCTGGCTTGGAGCGTTTCCATTGAGAAGTCAGCTGCTAACCTCATCAGGGTTCCCTTGTATATTACTTCCTTTTTTCCCTTGCTGCCTTTAAGATCTCTCTTTGTCTTCGAATTTTGCTATTTTAATTATGGTGTGTCTGAAGTGGGCCTGTTTGGGTTCCTCTGGATTGGGACCCTCTGTTTCCTGGATTTGTGTGCCCTTTTCTCTCACCAAATGAGGGAAGTTTTCCATCATTACTTTTTGAAATAGGTTTTCTCTCCCTTGCTCTTCTTCTTCTCCTTCTGGCATCCCTATTATATGGATATTTTTACGTTTCATATTGTCTTGCATTTCTCTTAATCCCTCTTCATTCTTTCTGAGGCTCTTTTCCTTTTCTTGCTCTTTCTCAGTGTTTTTTTTTCTATTTTGTCCTCCAACTCACTGATCCAATCTTCTGCTTCATCAATTCTGCTTTTCATTCCTTCTACTGTGTTCTTCAGTTCAGAAATTGTAGTCTTTATTTCCTCTTGTCTCTTGTTGATAGTTTCTATTTCCTTTTTCATGTTGATATAGTTTGCAGTTATTTCATCATAGCTTCCCTGTAGTTTCTGGTAGCTCATTGAGAGCTCATGGAGCTTCCTGACAACCACTGCTTTGAACTCAATATCTGATAGTTGAGTTGCCTCCATTTCATTTACCATTCTTTCTGGGGCTCCCGCCTTTCCTTTCATTTGGGGATTGTTTCTTTTCTTCCCATTGTTTGTAAGACTCTTGTTGTTAGCCTCAACTTCTTAAATTGATGTCTTCTGGCTCCCTGGGTTTGTGGTATGACCTTCTGTGGTAGAATACCTGTGAGATTCAGTGGTGGAGACTCCTTCAGATAGCCTGTTTTTCACAGCTTCCACTGTCTCATCTGCTGGGATACCCTCTTTTTGGCACCAAGTCTGGTTTTTTTCACAGTTCCAGTTTTGTTTGTCTTTTTGTCTCGCTCGTGGGTATTTGAAAAGAGAAAAGAGGGAAAAAAGGAGAAAAGACAAAAGAAGAAAAAAGAGGAAGGAAGAAGAGATAAAATTGGAAAGAAAGAAAGAAGAAATAAAACAAGAAAGAAGTAAAGAGTTGCAAAAGGATTTGGGGAGTAAAAAAGAAGATAAAAATAATAAAGAAATAATCATTAAAAACAATTATATAAAGAGACAGACACACAAACAAAAAACAAAAATAAACAAACAAAACAAAAAATAAACAAACAAAATAACAAAACAAAAGGAAAAAACAAACAAAAAACTGTTGCTGTTTTCAAACTTGCTGAGCTGGTTTTACTGGTCTTGCTGGCTGCAGTGGCTGAAGTGTGATGGTATTGCTTTTCTCTGTTCAGCACTCAGTCATCATTGTGCTACTGTCCCCAGAGTTAGTACAGCACCTCTCCCCACAGGGCTTCTGAGCCTCCTATTGTGCATGCACTTTCCCGAGTTTATGGGTGTGAGCTCAGGTCTCCGGTCTGGAGCAACTGTTTGCGTTGGCCCCTGCGCAGCTTTCTCTGTTAAGGACTTTTAAAGGAAACAATTTTGTTTTTTCTTTTCTTTTTTTAAATATTTTATTTATTTATTTTTAGAGAGTGGGGACGGGAGGGAGAAATTGATGGAGAGAAACATCAATGTCTGAGAGACACATCAACTGGCTGCCTCTTGCACATTCCCAACTGGGGACCCAGCCCCCAATCCAGGCATGTTCCCTGACAGGGAATCGAACTGGTGACCTGGTTCATAGGCTACCACTCAGTCCACTGAGCTACACCAGCCAGGACACTTTTAGTTTTTCTTTATTGAATATGATGCTATCTGTTTTGTCATATATGGCCTTCATAATGTTGAGATATATTTTCTCTATTTCCACTTTGCTGAGAGTTTTTTTAATGATAAATGAGTGCTGGATTTTTTTTCAAATGCTTTTTCTACATCTATTGATATGATATTTTTATTTTTCATTTCATTTATATTGTGCATCACAGTTGATTTGCAGATAGTGTACCAACTTTGCATTCTAGGAATAAATTCCACTTGATACTGGATTGTGATATTTCAAATGTGTTTCTGAATTTGTTTTTGATAATATTTTGTTGAGGATTTTAGTATCTGTGTTCATCAGAATATTGGCCTTATAATTTTTTTTCTTTGTAGTACTTTCATCTGGTATTGTAATTAGGATGAAGTTGGTCTCGTAAAATGAGTTGGACATCTTCCCTCCTCTTGAAATTTTTGGAATAGTTTGAGAGGGTGAGATGTTAGTTCTTCTTTGAATGTTTGGTAAAACTCACCTGTGAAACCATCCAGTCCAAAGCTTTTGTTCATTTGAAATTATTTGATAACTGCTTCAATTTCATTAGCTGGAATCAGTCTGGTCAGATTTTCTGTTTCTTCTTGATTCAGTTTTGCAAGATTTTATGTTTCTAGGAATTTATCCATTTCTTCCAGTGATTTCACTTCTGGATATGTATCTAAAGAAACTCAAAACACTAATTCTAAAGAATATATGCACTCTTATTTTCAGTGCAGCATTATTTACAATAGCCAAGCTGTGGAATCAACCCGAGTGCCCATCAGTAGATGAGTGGATAAAAATTGGTGCATATATATAATGGAATATTACTCAGCCATAATAAAGCACAAATTTTTACCATTTGCAACAACATGGATGAAGTTAGAGGGTATTATGCTAAGTGAATAAGTCAGTCAGAGAAAGACAAATACCATATGATTTCACCTATAAATAGAATCTAAAGAACAATATAACTGAAGAAACAAAAGATAAACAGACTCAGAAACACAAAGAATAGACTGTTGGTTGCCATAGGTGAAGGGTTGGGGAACTAGGTAAGAAAGGTGAAGAGATTGAGAAGTACAGATTGGTACTTACAAAATAATCATGGAGTTACAAAGTCTAGCATATGAAATATAGTAAATAATGTAATAAGTGAGTATGTGCCAATTGGGTACTGAAAATATTGGGGAGAACACTTTGTAAAATTTATGTTTATGTAACCACAATATTGCACACCTGAAAGTAATAAAAAGCAATATTGACTAATTTTTTTTTTGGATTTAAAAAAGTGAGACCTAAAAATATATAACTAAATGGTGAATTTTATATGTGAATTATATCTTAATAAAGTTGTTTTTTTATTTTTTTATTTTAATTGTCGTTCTTGTACAGTTTTCTTTTACTTAAAGTTGTTATTTAAAAAGATAATAGAAATATAAAGAAAACAGGGCAAAATACATAAAATAACTTTAGATAGTAAATGTAGACAGATCTAAATTTCCAGTTAGAGCCAAAAATTTCCAGTATGAATCAAAATAGACAAAAATATACAAGTATATGCTGCTTATCAGATTAACTGAATAGCTGACATAAAATTATTATAAAGGTATTGGGCAAATGTTAACAATGGAGAGCTTATATGTTGCCCTGGCCCATGTGGCTCAGTTGGAATGTTGTTCTGTAGACCAAAAGGTCACAGGTTCAATTTTTGGTCATGGCATATACCCTGGTTGCAGGTTTGATTCCCAGTCAAGGAGCATAGGAGAAGACAACCAACTGATGTTTCTTTGTCACACTGATCTCTCTCTCTTTCTCTCCCTGTCTCCCACTCTGCCCTCTCCTTTTCCCTCCTTCTCTCTCTAAAAGCAATGAAAAAATGTCCTCAGATGAGGATTTAAAAAGAGCTTATGTATTATCTTGAAGCAAAATAGACAATAAGTATGAAATGGTTCCCTAAACAGTTTCCACTTAATAAAATTTTCAACTCATTGTGAAGATATAAGTCTAAACTTGTTTGTACCTAATATCTTAGTCTCAATAAAAATAAAGCAAAATCGATAGAGAATAAATAATAAATTTATCAAATCTATTTTAGTATATTTCTCTTAGTGTTTTATTCATCAAGAAACAAAAAAATAAGTAAGGATAAATAAGATTTTAACAACACAGTTAATCGATCTGATTAAATATACTTTTTATAATAGAATAGTGTACCAAGAAAATGTTCAGCCACAAAACATAGGATTATAGGATATTAGCAACAGGGGGTTGAAGTGACAGACCATGAAATATAAATTTGATAGAGAAGAAAAGCAAAGACAAAGAAAATTTTATATGGTTGGAGTAGATGGTTCTGTGAGATGGTAGTTGAGATTGGTAGAGTGAGAATCTTGAAAATATTTCCAAATGGTAAAGCAATTACATTTATTTCAGAAATACCAGTAGTGAGTCCTCAGTGACTACAAGGTCCAGAGTGTTGCCATTGAAGTTAGTGACCGAAATAAGGAGGGAAGCACTGAAGATAGAGATTAAGGTACTGACAGTCCAGAATGATGGATGGATCATTAACATGAATTTGAAATACTCGAAGATGTCAAGATTTAGAGTGGAAAAGAATACTGAACTAACCATGAGTCAAATATTGATTGAATGGAGGAAGATTAGCAGGAATTGGTAGTTCCACAACCAAAAAAAATGTGTGGTTGGAGCTGGATGGTATAAACCAAGGTTTTCACAGGCAAATAGATGTGTGAGGTTCTAAAAGTATTATAAGATGAGATCATGGTATTTGTGTTTCACTGCCTGGCTTATTTCACTTAGCATAATACTCTTCATTTCCATCCATGCTGCAAAGGGTAGGAGCTCCTTTCTTTCTGCTGCATAGTATTCCATTGTATAAATGTACCATAGTTTTTTGATCCATTCATTTACTGATGGACACTGTGTTCTCAACTTTAAGTGGAACCTAATCAACAAAACAAACAAGCAAGCAAAATATAATCAGAGACATCGAAACTAAGAACAAACAGACAGTAACCAGAGGGGAAATGGGAGGGGATAATGGAGGGGAAAGGGTGAAGGGTTTTCAGGAACATCAATAAAGGACACATGGACAAAACCAAGGGTGGAGTGGAATCAGGGGAGGGAGGTGGGGATGGCTGGGGTGGGGGGAGAGGAGGGTGGAAAGGGAAAACAGTTGTATTTGAACAAAAAATAAAATTAAAAAAATAATAAAAAATAAAAGTATTATAAAATGAGAAGGACACTGATCCCATAACTTGAACCAGAACTAAACTGAATGTGAGAGAAATAGCACCTTCTACTTGATGGTATGGTAAAAGAAGTGTTATCCAGAGATAAACTTGTTTAAGATCAGAGGAGAAAGTTATAGTCCATGAGGATCTTAAATTATAGCACAGTTTATTAAAATGTAATAAAAATTAAGCATAAAGTCCAAAAATGCAATGAAAGTTTAAAAGGTGTAGTGGAGAGGTAAGAAATAAAATTATAAGTGGTAGGATTCAGTCAGTAAAAAATAAATAATAGGGAGAGCATATATAGCTTAATGAATTTACAAGGAAGTGTTCAAGGATGGCAGGGATGTGTGGATTTAGCTGCTTGACATTTACAAGAAATCCTGGCTTTCTCCTAGTAAGTGGCAGTGAACGTGTAGGTCCACTACACTTCTGAAAGGATTTGAGTCTTTGTTATATTCAAGGGAGGGAGTTACTGTCTGGCTTGAATTCTAAGGTGTCTGGCTTGAATTCTAAGGTGTCTGGCTCTAAAGATACACAGAATAGATGTGAAGTTCCCATTACCTCCCTCTTTCTCATTTCATTGAGTCTCTTAAAGCATCCAGCCATGAAATTCTGCAGAATGACCCACATTTTTTATTTATTTGAATGTTTCCAAATGAATAGCTTAAGGCGAAGCATTTCTAGCAAGATCAAATGAGTGGTGTGTAAAATTCCCACAGCATCACATCAGGAGGCACGTGATGTCAAGCCATTCCACTATTGCTGAGGTTAAACTCAACCACCTGGTTAATGTGGTGATTACCCGAGCTATCTCCATTGCAAGCCACTATTTCCCTTTTGGTCCAATCAGTCACATCTTGATGGTGAACAGGGTCATTTGGTATAGACCATGGTGATACATACTCATCAGGGTTGTGAGAAACAAGCAATGCACCATTACCAGTATACATGTATAATCCATGTATGACAAGTTGATAAGAACTATCAGAGAAGTGCCTATAGGAATGTACATGCAGAAACAATTATTTCTGTGTGCCTTAACTGGGTTTGGTGGTTGTGGAGGAAATGAAGGGAAAGCTGTGGAGCAAAGGTGATATTTGAGAGTATATGTATAAAGATGTGGGCTTATTTCCGGGCTCTCTATTCTGTTCCACTGATCTACACATCTGTTTTTATGTCAGTACCATGCTGTTTTGATTACTATGACCTTATACTAGTTTGATATTAGGTAGCATGATTCCTCCAACTTTGTTCTTCTTTGTCAGGATCATCATTGCTATGTGGGGCATTTTGTGGTTCCATATAAATTTTTGGAATATTTGTTCTAGTTCTGTGAAATATATTATTAGAATCTTGATAGGAATTGTGTTGAATCTATAGATTGCTTTGGGTAGTATGACCATTTTAATGATGTTAATTCTTCCTATGAGCTCCCACTTATTTGTCTCTTCTTCACTTTCTTTCTTCAGTGTCTTATAATTTGCTGAGTACAGGTCTTTGTGTCCTCTGTTAGGTTTATTCCTAGGTATGTTATTCTTTTTGAAGAAATTGTGAACAGGGTTGCTTTCTTAATTTCCATTTCCGTTAGTTCATTATTGACATAATAAAAATGCAACTTATTGCTGGATATTCATTTTTTATCCTACTACTTTGCTGAATTCATTAATCAGTTCTAGTAGTACGTTGGCAGAATCTTTGATGTTCTCTATGTACACTATCATGCCATCTTCAAATAAAGACAGTTTTAATTCCTCCTTTCCAATTTAGATACCTTTTATCTCTTCTCTGATTCTAGTGGCAGGACTTCCACCACTATGTTGAATAAAATGGGTGAAAGTGGACATCCCTGTCTTGGCCCCAATCCTAAGTGGAACACTTGCAGTTTTTGCCCATTGAGTATGATCCTGTCAGTGGGTTTGTTATATATGGCCTTTGTAACATTTACATACACTCCCTCTATACCCACTTTGCTGAGAGGTTTTATCATAAATGGTTGTTAGATTTTATCAAATGCTTTTTCTGCATCTGTTGATATGATCATGTTATCTTTATCTTTCATTTTGATTATGTGGTGAATCATTTATTGATTTGTGAATGATGTACCAACCTTGCACTCCCAGAATAAATCTCACTTGATCATGGTGTATGATCTTTTTGATGCATTGCTGTATTCAGTTTGCTAATAATTTGTTCAGGATTTTAGTGTCTATGTTCATCAGGGATGTTGGCCTATAATTGGCCTATAATTTTGTTCTTTTTTTTTTTTTTTTGTAGTGTCTATCTAGTTTCAGAATTAGGATAATGCTGGCCACATAAAATGAACTCAGGAGCATTTACTCCTCTTGACTTTTTTGAAATGGTTTGAGAAAGGGAGGTATTAGTTCTCCCTGAAATGTTTGGTAAAATTTAGCTGCGAAGCCATCTGGTCCAGGGTTTTGTTTGTTGGGAGTTTTTTGATTATTGCTTCAGTTTCACTAAGTGTAATCTGTCTATTCAGACTTTTTGATTCTTCCTGATTTAGTTTTGGTAGATTGTATGTTTCTAGGAGTTTATCCATTTCATCCAGTTTGTCCAGTTTGTTGGTATATGATTATTCATAGTATTTTCTTAAACGCCTTTGTATTTCTGTGGTGTCAGTTGTTATTTCTCCTCTTTCTGATTTTATTTACTTGGGTCATCTTTCTCTTTTTGTTTATGAGTCTTATTAAAGGTTTGTCAATTTTTTTATCTTTTCAAAGAACCAGATCTTGGATTCATTGATATTTTGTATCATTTTTAGACTCTATTTTGTTTCTTTTTACTCTGATATTTATTATTTACTTCCTTCTGCTCATATTGGACTTTGTTTTTTGTTCTTTTTCAAGTTTCTTTAAGTGTAAAGTTAGATTGTTTATTTGAGCTTTTTTCTTGTTTCCTGAGGTATGCCTGAAATGCTATGAATTTCCCTCTTAGGATTGCTTTCCCAGTGTACCACAGATTTCATCTTGTTGTGTCCTCATTTTCATCTGTTTCAAGGCATCTTTTGATTTCTTCCTTGATCTCATTTTTGGCCCATTCATTTTTTTTTAATATATTTTATTGATTATGCTATTACAGTTGTCCCATTTCTCCCCCATCATTCCCCCCCACCCTGCACACCCTCTCCCACCCACATTCCCCCCTTTAGTTCATGTCCATGTGTCATCAGTTCTTTAGCTTCTACATTTCCCACACTATTCTTGCCCTCCCCCTGTCTATTTTGTACCCACTATCTATGCTACTTATTCTCTTTACCTTTCCCCCTCTCTCCTCCTCCCCCGCCCCTGTTGCTAACCCTCCATATGATCTCCATTTCTGTGGTTCTGTTCCTGTTCTAGCTGTTGGCTTAGTTTGCTTTTGTTTTAGGTGTGGTTCTTAATAGCTGTGAGTTTGCTGTCTTTTCACTGTCATATTTTTATCTTCTTTTTCTTAGATAAGTCCCTTTAACATTTCATATAATAAAAGCTGGGTGATGATGAACTCCTTCAACTTGACCTTATCTGAGAAGCGCTTTATCTGTCCATCCATTCTAAATGACAGCTTTGCTGGATAGAGCAATTTTGGATGTAGGTCCCTGCTTTTCAAGATTTCAAATATTTCTTTCCAACCCCTTCTTGCCTGTAAGGTCTCTTTTGAGAAATCAGCTGACAGTCTGATGGGAACTCCTTTGTAGGTGACTGTCCCCTTATTCCTTGCTGTTTCTAGAATTTTCTCCTTCATTTTAATCTTGGGTAATGTAATTATGATGTGCCTTGGTGTGTTCCTCCTTGGGTCCAACTTCTTTGGGACTCTCTGAGCTTCCTGGACATCCTGGTAGTCTATTTCCTTTGCCAGATTGGGGAAGTTCTCCTTTATTATTTGTTCAAATACGTTTTCCACTTGTTGCTCTTCTTCTTCCCCTTCTGGTACCCCTATAATTTGGATGTTGGGACATTTAACGATGTCCTGGAGGTTCCTAAGCTTCTCCTCATTTTTCTGAATTCTTGTTTCTTCCTCGTTTTCTGTTTGGTTGTTAGTTTCTTCTTTCTGGTCCACTCCATTGATTTGAGTCCCAGTTTTCCTTCCATCTCTATCAGTGCCCCATGCATCTTCCTTCATCTCACGTATTGTAGCCTGCATTTTTTCATCTAGTTTGTGAGCAAAATCAACCAATTCTGTGAGCATTTTGATGACCAGTGCTTTGAACTGTGCATCTGATAGGTTAGCTATCTCTTCACTGCTTAGAGGAATTGGCTCTGGAGCTTTTATTTGTTTTCCGGTTTGAGCCATTTTTGGTGGGTTTTTTGTTGTTGTTGTTTTGGTTTTAGTCTGGTCGCAGCTATTACGTAATGAGGGTTGGAGCCTTAGGTGTTCCTCAGGGTGGGGCAGCCCAGTCGCCGGGTTGTGACGCTATAGGTGGGGGCGGGGTCTGAGAGGGAACAATGGTGCCTGTTCTGCTCTCTCCTGGACTCCGGCCCTTTCCGCTGCTTCCCCTTCACCTGGATTATCTGCGCACACGCTCGTGCTGTTCCTAGTGAAGAGTGGAGCCTGTGACGCTCCCCAGTGCGGGGCAGCCCAGTCGCTGGGTTGTGACGCTTTAGGTGGGGGCGGGGTCTGAGAGGGAAGAATGGCGCCTGCTCCGCTCTCTCCTGGATTCAGTCCCTTCCGCCACTTCCCCTCTGCCTGGACCGTCTGTGTGCGCGAATGTGGGACCACCTGGTCAGCCAGCCACCTTGCGCGGCCTCACTGGGTCTGCACAGTTGCCCCCCTGTGCTCGGGGTCCTCCAGCTGCTGCCTGTGGGCCCGGGGACTGCCAGCCGCCGCCTGTGCACCTGGGAACTGCCTGTAGATGCTGCTTGCGTTCCCGGGTCCGTACCTCCACTTTCTCCTGCCGCGACTCCGCCCCTCTTACCGGTCTGGATGAATGGTTGTTGGACTTCCGTACAGTTCAATTTTCTATAAGTTCTGGTTGTTTTCTTGTTTCTAAATCTTTGTTGTCCTTAATTTTGGTTGTTAGAGGAGGCACAGCGTGTCCGCCTACGCCTCCATCTTGGCCGGAAGTCCTCATTTTTTAATAACATGATATTTAGTTTCCATATTTCTGTGTGGTTTTTCAGCATTATTCTTGTGATTGATTTCTAATTTCATAGCATTGTGGTCACAGAAGATAGTTGATATGATTTCAGTTTTCCTAAATTTACTGAGACTTGTTTTGTGTCCTAACACATAGTCTATCTTAGAAAATATTCCATATGCACTTGGAAAGTATGTATATTCTGCTGCTTTGGGGGGGATATGCTCTAAAGATATCAATTAAATCCATTTGATCTAGTATGTCATTTAAGGCTGCTATCTCCTTAATGATTTTCTTCCTGGAAGATCTATCCATTGAAATCAAAGGGATATTCAAATCCCCAACTGTGGCTCTATTTCTGTTGATCTCTCCCTTTATGTCCATCAAGATTTGATTCACATATTTAGGTTCTCCTATGTTGGGTACATAAATGTTAACTAAGGTTATATCCGCTTGTTGGATTGTTCCCTTTATCATTATATAGTGTCTTTCTTTATTTCTTACTATAGCCTTGGCTGTACAGTCTTTGTCAAATATAAAAGTATTGCTATCCCAGCTTTTAATATTTCACAGAGGAAGCAAACACATACAATGCCCTAAAGATAGTTTATTCGATAAATGGTATTGAGAAAATTGGACAGATACATGACAAAAAATGAAGCTAGACCACCTTCTTACACTACAAACAAGAATAAATTTAAAATGGATTAAACACTTAAATGTTAGACCTGAAACCATAAAAAAAGCATAGAAGAAAGCATAGGCAGTAAAATCTCAGACATTGCTTGAAGTAATATTTTATTGCATATATCTTCCTAGGCAAAGGGAAAAAAAGAAAAAAATAAACAAATAGGACTATATCAAACTAAAAGTGTTTGCACAGCAAGGGAAACAATCAACAAAATAAAAAGATAACCCACAGAATGAGAGAACATATTCACTGATATATCTGATAAGGAGTTACTATCCAGAATTTATAAATATCTTACAAATTTTATACCAAAAAATCAAAACAAAACAAAAACAAACAATCCAATTAAAAAATAAGCAAAAGGACCTAAATAGTCACTTCTCCAAAGAGGACATACAGATGGCCAATAGGCACATGAAAAGATGCTCAGCGTCACTAATCATCAGAGAAATGCAAATTAAAAACACAGTGAGATTATCACTTCACACCTGTCAGAATGGCTATCATCACTAAATTAACACACAACACGTTCTGGGGAGGATGTGGAGAAAGGGGAACCGTTTTGCACTGTTGATGGGAATGCAGATTGGTGGAGCCACTGTGGAAAACAGTGTAGAGATACCTCAAAAAAATAAATAAATAAAAATGGAACTGCTTTTTGACCCAGCATTATCACTTCTGGAAATATATCCAAAGGATCCCAAAATATTAACTCAAAAGAACATAGGCACCTCCATGTTCATTGCAATGTTATTTACAATCACCAAAAATGGATGCAGCCAAGTGTGCATCAATAGTTGAGTGGATAAGCCCTGGCTGGTGTAGCTCAGTGGATTGAGCGCGGGCCTGCGAACCAGAGGATCGCGGTTCAATTCCCAGTCAGGGCACATGCCTGGGTTGCAGGCCAGTTCCCGGCAGGGGACACACGAGAGGCAACCGTACATTGATGTTTCTCTCCCTCTCCTTCTCTCCTACCCTTCCCCTCTAAAAGATAATTAAATAATAAATTTAAAAAAATAGTTGAGTGGATAAAACACCTATGGGATATTTACAAAATGGAATTCTACTCTGCTGTAAAAAAAGAAGAAAAATTTACCCTTTGCAACAGATGGATGGGTCTGGAGAACATTATGCTAAGTGAAATAAGCCAGTCAGAGGAAGACAAATACCATACAATTTCACTCATATGTGGAATCTAATGAACAAACTGATCTAACAAGCAAAAAAGAGACAGACTCATAGATGGAGAGCAGGATAACAGCTAAGGGGGAGGTTAAGGGGTGGAGAGATTGAGCAAAAAGGAAAAAGAACTCAAAAAGGACTCATGTTCATGGACAATAGTGTGGTGACTGCAGGTGGAGGGGAATATAAGGAAACTAAATGGTAATGGAAAAAAGTACAACAAACATTTTTTTAAAAAAAGAAAATATATTTATAAAGATATTTGATTTTATTAGTGGTCAAAGGTGTTGAGGGCATCCCAGGCAGAGGGGGAAAGCACAAGGGAAACAAAAACTGGCCTGTAATTACATGGTTCAACTGGGAGAAAAAGAAAATAAAAAAATAAGTCCTTAGTACTAGCATATAAGATGCATGGAAATGAGTGACTGAAGAAGAGGTTGGAAAGATAGGCTAGGAGGGGTTGTAAAAAATCCCTGAACTCCATGCTAAGGAATTTAGCCCTAATTATGTGAGTAAATGACTGTTAATGAAGATTTCTAAACAAAGGAATATTCAGTTTGGGATTTTAGAGAAATGTGTGGTTGGTGGTGGAAAACTGGCAAGAAGTCGGAGAGACAGGTTTTTGTGAGAAATGGTGAGGACACAGACTAGGTCGGTGCCAGTAGGGTAAAAGTGAAGGAGACTGATATGAGATTTTTTTTTAGGGGTAAAGTGAATAGAATTTGATGAGTGGTTGCATGTGGGCATTGGGGGAGAAGTCAAGAATACTGTAGGCTTTCCAACTTGAATCATATTGATGGTGATGCTATTACCAATATAAGGACAGTAATAGAAGAAGCAGATTTGGAAAAGGAAACATAAGTTCTACATGTATTGAACTTGAGTTACCAAAAGTGTAGAATTTTTCGTTGTATATTCAAGTGATTTTCCTTCCTTTTTATGAAGCTTTTCTCCTCCATTTTATTTTGTATTCCTACTTGAATCACAAATAGTACACTCAAGTGATATTAACAAAAGTTCTAGATAGGCATGACAGATAACAAAATATGTCCTTTGACTTAAAGATAACTAAGAATCAAATCAATTCATTGTTCCCTGGATTTTATATTGACAGTCTGACTTTGCAAGGTTAATTAAATAAAATGTTTGTTTTTCCTTAGAAGCCAAGGATTTGTTATACTAGTCTGAACAGAGACACTTTATTTTCTTTGATTTTTTTTGTTTGTTTTCTGGACAAAGCTGTTTTTATTTATTATACCATTCCATCAAACTCTCTAATTTAAATAGATACTAAAAATAAATTCCCTTAGGCAGAAAAATAGTGAACAAAGGGAGAAAATAAGCTAATAGGACATGGAGCTACATGCACAATTGGCCACAGATAAATAAACAACATGCAAGAAGACCAGTTTTTTTTTTTTTTTTTGGAGAGTGGAGAAGGGAAGGAGAAAGAGAGGGAAAGAAACTACACTGTGTGGTTGCCTTTTGCTTGCCCCCCACTGGGGACCTGGCCAGCAACCCAGGCATGTGCCCTGACCGGGAATCGAACTGTGACCCTTTGATTCTCAGCCCGTGCTCAGTCCTCTGAGCTACACCAGCCAGGGCAGAAGACCAGTTTCTTAACAACATTTTTCTAATTGTGGTCATGATCAGTGCCTTCCAAGAATAATATGGCATAAGCAGTATTTTAACAACAGTAGAGAAGAAACTGGTAGCAAAGTGTTTTCATTGGAGTTTTCATTAGGTCATGACATGTAAACAAAGATGTTTAATATATTTTTAGAAAAGCAAGAAAAGAAATCTTTAAGCTAGGAGGTTGATAATTTTGAAAATATTTTTAAATAAAATAATATATTTATGAAAGTTTAAGCAAATCCTCAATTCTTCTAAGATGCTCAGAAATTTGAAGACCTGGGTTTTTAAAAATCTTCCCTTCTAATTCAAAGCAAGTTTCTTCTTTTGTAAAATCTGTCAATTTTCTCTTCTTTTAATTTAGCTTATATTGTCTAATGGCCAGGGTTTATAATTAAATATTCTTAGATGTGTTTTGTTTTAAATTCTCTCTCTGGACTACCTCCTAATTTTTTCTACTCTAAAGATTGTCTAACATAATTTTGATTCTGAATGTCATTTGGGGTCAGAAAACAAACTAAAATGGAAACACTTTAGGGGAAAAAGAGAAAGAGCCATTATATCCATTTTCCTGTACTTCACATTTTCTTGTTTATGACTTGGCTTTCCACTCTTGTATACCTCCTCTATTTGTGACCAGAAATTTTACACTGATTCTTTATTTTCCAATCTGTTAGATTAACCCTGTCTGGATTAGGAACTAAAGAACAGAATTTAGGAAATGAATTATAATATAGAATAAGGAATCTGCAGGAGAAGGAAAACAAAGAGGGAGCCAGAAGATCTGGAGATGGACATAATCAAACTTAGGAAGCAAACACATCTTTGGTACCTAGTATTCTCCTCGTTCAACCTCTCTCCCCACATCCACCATCATACTTTAGCTCTTTCATCCCCTTCCTATCTAACCTGATTATCCTTTCTGTAGGGCTTTGCCACTTGCTAGTTTACTAGCTTCATCTAGAAGTATTATCCTTCCCACAAGTTTTTGCATTTTACTAAAAGTTGATTATAGACTAAAATTCTTTCTAGGCCCAAGAATAAATTCCTAATGGTTTAATGAAATTTGCTTCACTAGTTATATAAAGGTGTTCTTTGTGCCTCTACTAACATATTTCTCACTTTTATATCTGTTTTCTTCTTGATCTTCATTCTTCCAGTGATCCCAGTCTGACCAGGATTTCTACGTATTCAATTCCCACAAAATATTAGTACTTTAACCAGGATAGTAAAACAGTAAAAGTTAAATGTGATAGACATATGTATGAGGAGGAGAGTGGACAATACCTAAATGTGTGTGTGTTTGTGTGTGTGTGTGTGTGTGTATGAAGGGCTATGTACATATGTGTGTAGATACTGCATATTTATCTCTTGCAATCAATCCAAACAACAACATAAGAACTTCTCTGACAAGGGGCATCTGCTTGACCATTGCATTCAGCAAAAGAGTATTTTATGTATTGCAGGAAACTCTTCTTGTATCTATGACTGCTATGATTGTTTAGGTTATTCTTAGATTATTTTCCAGTGAAGTACGATTTAGCTGACCTGTGATATCGGCTTGAAAATAAACTTTTTTAACTTACTCAGAAACTATTTAACAAGTCTCTGTCTGTGTGTGTTTGAGTGTATGTATGTATTCCCCTTGAATTAGTTTTACTCATCTTTTCCAGGGGACCTATGTATTTGCAGGAGTAGATACTTATGCTTTATTGTCCTAGGAGACTCTGGAAGGCAGCCAAGATGATCTTGGAAAATTTGAGAAGACAAAGAGAACATATAGAGGCTTAATCAACTGAGAAAATATAGGAAAAGGAAATATAAACCTTCCAACCTATGAGAAAATCATCTGCTTTAGTATGATGTCCTTCTTTGATCCCTTTAGAAAAGAGCAGTTTGAATAAATAAAGGTACAGATGGGAGTGTAATAAACTGGAAGATATGTAAACAAAGTGATCTGGTTGTAAAACTTTTCTCCAAAAGGAAGAGTGTCAGTACCTTTTGCCATGTATAATGTGCAATTTTTTGCCCAAATTTTTGAAGGAAAAATAAGGATGAACATAATACAGTGGTGGTACTAATTCTGTATCTATATAAACATTTGTAATTCTTTTATTTATGCTTATGCATTTAAAGTGTACCTCTGGAAAGCAAGAATGATATCTGTATGCAAAATAATACCCTGGAGTACCATAATCAGTTTTGTTTCTAAATATAAATAAATAAAAATGAATTAAAAATTAAAATGAAAGAATATTTTTCATGAAAGTGTATGCCAAAAACGTGGGTGCACACTATACACAGGAGTGCTGTATACATGATAGAATACAGTATATTTCACCAAACTGTCTATAAATTCATTGCCTATGTATACGGACATTGTCTTTCTTATGTTTTTTCAAAAATCAACTGCAGATTGTAACTGTCTACCAATCCCTGTTCTCCCATTTTTCCTGTGCATAAAGCTAGATTACATTTCTCAGCTTCTTGTTATGTTAGACCATCTGACTAAATTCTCTCCAATGCAATGGGAGCAGAGTTACACATGTCAGTTCTAGGACTTGCCCATAGAACCTCCACACATGCACTTTCAAGCTTTATTTTCTTCCCCACAGAAGGGATGGTGGCAACCAAAGCAACACTGGAAACCAAAGTAAAAGTAGAAAAGCTACCTGGTGACCTGAATATTAACTCTGCATTGTTACATGAAGAATTAAGACTTCGTTGCATTTTGAACCATTACGTTTGTGTTTATTTGTCAATGGCAGTTTAATCTATTCTACTACATTGTAGTAGGAGAGCACAGTATCTCCCACAAAGTGTGACACAATGCTGAGCATAGGGTAGGTACTCAATAAATAATTATTGAGTGAATGAGCCACTACACTAACCCATTTATGAAAGATCTCCCTGAAGTTATGGTTACCACAGAATACTAAGCTGCAAAATTTTCTTATTTGCACATGCTTCATTTTAAGTGATAATTGATAGTCGAGTTTTGAGTGCCATGTTTTACTTGGAAAAACAAAATTTGGATGAAGGAGATTATGTTACCTCCATTTAACACATGAGGAAACTGAGATTCAAACAATTAAGCCACTTTCCCAAGGCCACATAGCTCATAAATGGCTGAGCCAGGATTCAAACTCAAGCCTGTCTGACTTCAAAACTCTTTCCATTACACCTTGAATTTGTGTTTGGCCTCATAAATTATGCTTATTTTTTAGATTTATAATCCTGAGAATACAATATGATTCAGAACAAGTTATAATTACTTGGAACTTGGTAAGTTTCTCAATAAACCAATAATAGATGAGATAGGTAATCTTAGCCAATTAATAGAACTATTTAGTCTGGTAATCAGCTTATGACCATCTCTTATCATCTTTCTTCACAAATGATGTTTAAAAGTATAGAGTAAATGTAGTACAAGCTTAGCTAGAAGATGTGGGGGTTGAATCTGAGACACCATGGCTGGATGATTTTCTGGATAAGGATCAGAAAGCAACAAAAAACATTTCTAATTTTAGTCCTTACTTTTTGGAAAGTCTTTCAAAACTCAGAAATTCATTTTCTGACCATTGAGCATATTATTGCAGTAGTATTTCAAACTATAGAAATGTACTGTAATTTTTTTTGTTTTTTTAAATTGTTCAGCAAATATTTATTGAGCAACTGCTATATGCAATATGTACTTCAAGAACTGGGAATCCAGCATTGAACAACAACAAAAAAACCTTTATAAAGCTTACATTTTAGTTGTTACAGAAAAACGATGAGCAAATAAACAAAAATACATAGTCTGGCCCTGGCTGGTGTGGCTCAGTGAATTGAACACTGGCCCCGCAAACCAAAGGGGGTCTCCAGTTGATTCCCAGTCTAGGGCACATACCTGGGTTGCAAGCCTGGTCCCCAGGAGGAGGTGTGAAGAGGCAACGGGCACATTAATGTTTCTCTCCCTACCTTTCTCCTTCCCTTCCCCTCTCTAAAAAAACAAATAAATAAAACATTTGAAAAAAATAATAGTCCACCAGGTGGTAACACATATTTAGAGAAAATAAAGCAAGCTAAGAGAGAAAGGGGGTTTGCAGGGAGCAGCGGCAGTTATGATTTACTGAATGACTCAGGAAAGCCTCTAATCAGAGAGATGAATGCAAGACATGAGCAGCTGAGGGGATCAGTTATGCAAATGTCTGGAGAGAATGTGTCACTCAAAGGAAAAAACGTGCAAATAACCTGACTGGGAGAATGTGCTTGGATTGTTGAAGGAACATATTTAGGAGGAGAGGGTAGAAGATGAAATCTCTCAAACATGACCATTAAAACACAAATTGTACTTGAACAACAATAAAAAAAAGGAAAAACATACAAATATATTTATCCAACAATAGTTACTTCCTAACATCAGTGGATGATGTTTACAGTTTTGTTACATCTTAGGGCTACTGTGGGGGAGATAAAGAAAAGATGCCTGGATATTGTATTTGTGTGAACTTAGCTTTTTTCCTCTTGGTGTTGTTAAGATTAAATGATGAATGGTAGGAGTAAGAGTTTATCATGCTTGGAAATATGTATGTATTTATTATTTTCTTATTTTTAAAATGTGTTATATTCCAAACATATGCTCAGTTCTTTGCTCTTTTTGAGAACATTGAGCATGTCTAGAACTAATCTATTGAAATAAAGCCTCCTTATGTTACCACTTTGGTATTTTTTTTTCAGTGCTGAACTTGTAATTGCAAACATATGTTTGTTGACTCATGGTTGCTTGAGTGCTTCACCTTCTTCATTTAGGTTTTAAACATGACTATGGGTGCTTCTCAAATATATGGAGGGAGGATTTTCTCCAGGAACCAGTCTTTTCAGATACTCTGCTACTGTCTTTATCAAGTAGCTCTACAGTATTTGCATGGACTTTGTCTCGTGCCAGTAATCCTGGAAAGAGTTTTCTGGGAGAAACCATCTGGATGGTATTTATGAAATTTGAATTTCAGCAATTAACTGCACAATTTACCTTAACATATTGCAGGTCATTCTGCAATCTAACTTCAGGAAACACTTCTCAAGGGATGCTATTGTACTGAATAGGACTGTCATGTCCAGTGAAAGATAACTGTAATGTCTCTTTTCTGATCTTTAGCATGTCAGAATCTAAGGAAGCCCTGCTGCAATGAGCATGACCCAAGTCTTTCCTCCAACCCACTTTAGTCATGAGTGGGCTGGCCCTTTTGGAAAACTTGAAGAAGCTGCTCCACGTGGTCCTGATCCTTGTGCTTGCAGCGGCATCTAATTCTTTCTCTCATTTTGTTTCTTTCACTGAGATTGTCTTTCTCTCTCTTCTTTTGAAGGAAAATTTTATTTATCATCCAAGACAGAGGTGTCTGATAAATATTATGATCTGTTGTGTATAGGTGTGTTACCCAGATAACTGTCTCTTCAGTTGACAGGTCTTCACAGAAGGAGGAGACACACTCGAGAAACTACCACATCTGAGGAGCTTCACTGCAGCGGGACCTGATTTAGATGTCAAGGTTCTCCAACTTGAGTCTCAGTTGCTACTGTAAGAAATGAGATTTGTGGTTTTTGTTTTTTTAATTTTATTTTTTTAAACAATATTTTTTAATTGTTGACATTGTACACTTTTCTGTCTTTTACTCCCCCCCAGCCCACTGCCCCAACCCTCCTCACCTCCCTCCCATTTCCACCCCCCATAGTTTTTGTCCATGTGTCCTTTATACTTGTTTCTCTAAACCGTTCTCCCTTTCCCCTGAAATTCCCTCCCCTCTCCCCTCTGGTCACTGTCAGCTGTTCTCAAATTCAGTGTCTTTGTTTATATTATGCTTGTTTGTTTGTTTTGTTGATTACGTTCCTGTTAAAGGTGAAATCATATGGTATTTTTCTTTCACTGAGATTTCTGGCTGATTTTGAAGGTGATATACATATTTTGCGTTTGCAAAGAAGGTTAATAATTTGTAGTCCAAGGGAAGACTCTGATGGTTTCATAATTTATTCAAAAAGTCTTTCAAACCCTGGCCAGTGTGGGTCAGTTGGTTAGAGTGTTGTCCCATAACCAAAGGGTTGTGGATTTGATCCCTGGTCCAAATGCATATGGGAGGCAACTAATCCATATTTCTCTCTCACATCAATGTTTCTCTCTCCCTTCTCTTTTCTCTTTTAAAAAAAGAGAAAAAATAAATAAATAAATATCCTCAAGTGTGGATTAAGAATTTTTTTAAGTTTTTAACATTTTTTCTTTCAAAAGATAGAGCCTAAATCCTCTTCCCTAGAATATGGCTGAAACCTAGCAACTTAGCTCTAACAAATAGAATGTTCCAAAAGCGACAATATGTATCTTTTGATGCTAGGTCATAAAGACATTCTTACTTCCTCTTTAGTCTCTTTCTCAGACCACTTGCTCTGGGGGAAGCTAGACTTACACTGTGGGGACACTCAGACAGACTGTAGAGAGGGCCACAGAACAGAAACAGGCTTCTTGCCAAAAGCCAGTGCCAGCTCATCAGCCATGTAAGTGAGCCATGCCAGAATATATCCTATATCCTTCAGATCTAATCAGAACTTTAAATAACTGCAACACCGACCAACATTTTGATCGCAAGAAACTCTGAGCCAACACCCTGTACAGCTTTCTTTTGTAGACGGACTTTGGGGTTGAATAGTCATAAAAGAATGTATGTCTATTTATATTTATTTTAATAAAAATAATAAATTCTTAATTACCAACACACACATGTATGTATTGTAAAAAGTGTTACCATCACTTCGTCTGTTTGACAACAGAGGGTAACATTTGATGTCATATAAAATTTATGAGGTATACCGCAGCAAGAGTATAGAGGAATAGACAGAAGCACTCATTTCTTAGTTAAATTCACTACATTGCAAGATACTGCAATTTCCATGTTCCCAGTTAGACATCTTTTTTTTTAAATATATTTTATTGATTATGCTATTACAGTTGTCCCATTTCTCCCCCATCATTCCCCTCCACCCTACACACCCTCTCCCACCCACATCCCCCCCTTTAGTTCATGTCCATGTGTCATAAGTTCTTTAGCTTCTACATTTCCCATACTATTCTTGCCCTCCCCCGTCTGTTTTCTACCCACCGTCTATGCTACTTATTCTCTGTACCTTTTCCCCCTCTCTCCTCCTCCCATTCCCCTGTTGCTAACCCTCCATATGATCTCCATTTCTGTGGTTCTGTTCCTGTTCTAGCTGTTTGCTTAGTTTGCTTTTGTTTTAGGTATGGTTCTTAATAGCTGTGAGTTTGCTGTCTTTTCACTGTCATATTTTTATCTTCTTTTTCTTAGATAAGTCCCTTTAACATTTCATATAATAAGGGCTTGGTGATGAGGAACTCCTTGAATTTGACCTTATCTGAGAAGCGCTTTATCTGTCTATCCATTCTAAATGACAGCTTTGCTGGATAGAGCAATGTTGGATGTAGGTCCCTGCTTTTCAAGATTTCAAATATTTCTTTCCAACCCCTTCTTGCCTGCAAGGTCTCTTTTAAGAAATCAGCTGACAGTCTGATGGGAACTCCTTTGTAGGTGACTGTCCCCTTCTCCCTTGCTGCTTCTAGAATTCTCTGCTTCATTTTCATCTTGGCTAATGTAATTACGATGTGCCTTGGTGTGTTCCTCCTTGGGTCCAACTTCTTTGGGACTCTCTGAGCTTCCTGGATGTCCTGGTAGTCTATTTCCTTTGCCAGGTTGAGGAAGTTCTCCTTGATTATTTGTTCAAATAAGTTTTTCACTTGTTGCTCTTCTTCTTCCCCTTCTGGGACCCCAATAATTCGGATGTTGGGACGTTTAACGATGTCCCTGAGGTTCCTAAGCCTCTCCTCATTTTTTTGAATTCTTGTTTCTTCCTTGTTTTCTGTTTGGTTGTTAGTTTCTTCCTTCTGGTCCACTCCATTGATTTGAGTCCCAGTTTTCCTTCCATCTCTATCAGTTCCCCATGCATCTTCCTTCATTTCACATATTGTAGCCTGCATTTTTTCATCTAATTTGTGAGCAAAATCAACCAATTCTGTGAGCATTTTGATGACCAGTGCTTTGAACTGTGCATCTGATAGGTTGGCTATCTCTTCACTGCTTAGAGGAATTGGGTCTGGGACTTTGATTTGGTCTCTGGTTTGAGCCATTTTTGGTGGGGTTTTTTTGTTGTTGTTGTTGTTTTGTTTTGGTTCTAGTCTGGTCTCGGCTATTACGTATGAGGGGTGGAGCCTTAGGTGTTCCTCAGGGTTGGGCAGCCCAGTCACTGGGTTGTGATGCTATAGGTGGGGGCGGGGTCGAAGAGGGAACAATGGTGCCTGTCCCACTCTCTCCTGGACTCTGGTCCTTTCCGCTACTTCACCTTCACCTGGATTATCTGCGCATGCTCGAGTGCTGTTACGTAGTGAGGAGTGGAGCCTCTGGCGCTCCCCAGTGCGGGGCAGCCTAGTTGCTGGGTTGTGACGCTGTATGTGGAGGCGGGGTCTGAGAGGGAACACTGGTGCCTGCTCCACTCTCTCCTGGATTCAGTCCCTTCCGCCACTTCCCCTCTGCCTGGACCGTCTGCGAGTGCGAATGTGGGACCATCTGGTCAGCCAGCCGCCTTGTGCGGCCTCACTGGGTCTGCACAGTTGCCCCCTTGTGCACGGGGTCCTCCAGCTGCTGCCTGTGGGCCCGGGGACCGCCAGCCGCCGCCTGTGCACCTGGGAACTGCCAGCTGCTGCTGCTTGCGCTCCGGCACCTCCACCTTCTCCCGCTGCAACTCCGCCCCTCCTACCGGTCTGGATGAATGGTTGTTGGACTTCCGTACAGTTCAATTTTCTATAAGTTCTGGTTGTTTTCTTGTTTCTAAATCTTTGTTGTCCTTAATTTTGGTTGTGAGAGGAGGCACAGTGTGTCCGCCTACGCCTCCATCTTGGCCGGAAGCCCCCCAGTTAGACATCTTAATCACATTAAGTTTTAAATAAATGAACTCTCACAAATGACTTCAAAGGATTTCTGTAAATAATATTTGTGATATTAATATAAGTACAGATGGACAAGAAATGGACAGCATTCTTTGTCAACCACATTATTAAATTACATACAACACAAATCCAAAAGATGATCTAATTAGGCTTGCTAAAATACTGGCTTACAAAGTTCAAAATTAACAAGAACACTCATGCATGAATTCATATCCTGTGTATTTACAGTAAATTTCACCCTAAGTATGTTTTGTACCTGAAGATATTAGTTATGACACTGCATGTATATGATTTATAAATAAATATATATCTACTGAGAGAATGTGTTCAAAATAAGAAAACACAATGGAGTTTATTATCTACAAAGTGGAAATTATTGTCTTAACACAATTCCTTATTTTGCTATATTAACAATATTAATTGACATGTCTGTTTTCTATGCTAAATATTAATGTCCTTGAAGAGAGAGGGACTGTCTTATGTTTGTATCTATAGTGCGTAGCTCTTTGTTTTGCAGTAGTAGATGCTCAAATAATCTCTGCTAAATGGAAACAGAGGTTCACAACCAGAATTAAAATTAAGCAAGTATTAAAACCCAGATTTCTATTACCAAATAGACAAATTTTGGTCATGTGATTTTGGAAAATGCATTTTTATTTTCCTCATATAGAAAATAGGGTGAATATTTTCCAATCTACCCATCTCAGTGGTTTCCTAGGAAACTCACATGTAAAAATAAATTTTAAAACCATGTAAAGTTATGATTCATTCATATTATTTTTCAAATATAAAGTACTTTGAAAGTTTAGTGTAATGAAAAACTAAGCTTAAAAAATGATGGATGAGAATTATGTTAACTATGTCCTGAAAATTAAATTAAAATAAGTGTGTTTGGCCTTTGAAAGGCTGACACTTTCCTTCAGTTGTACAAATTGTTTCAACAAACATGCTATAAATGCTATAGGATTTTTTGAAAAGGAGAAATGTAGACATTACTACTATTTCTAAATGCCTCTCATAGTCCAAAGTGGTGTCAGCATTCCCTTTGTTCTTGTTTTAGTTACTTCTACTTAAATATAACTCATTTGGAGATAAGAAATGAAAATGGAAAGTGCAAAAAGGAAACTAATGGGGCAGCTTTCCCATTCTTTTCGAGAACTGATTTCCTGAGGATGTGAAGGCTTACAGTCACATGAGGAGGCAAGTCTAATACTTCATTTCTATTTTGTTAACTAAGGTAACCAAAACCTTTGTTTTGGTTTCTTTTTTTCAAATTATTTTATTGTTGTTCGATTACAGTTTTCTGCATTCCCCCCCTCCATACCCACCTCCCTCCCTTGCTTCCACACTCCCCCTTGGTTTTGTCCATGTGTCCTTCATAGTAGTTCCTGAAAACCCTTCTCCCTCACAGTAGTACCCGCCCCCCGGCTATTGTTAGATTGTTCTTATTTCAATGACTGTGATTTCTTTTTTGAGTGTGAGGAAATGACCTGTAGCATTTTAATGAAACCAGGGAAATGTGTCACCTTGGCATAAAGGACACTGGTATTAAAATCTCAGGCTTTATGCATCCCTATGTTTATAGCAGCACAATTTACAATAGCCAAGTGTTGGAAGCAACCTAGATGCCCATCAGTAAATGAATGGATCAAAAAACTGTGGTACATTTATACAATGGAATTCTATGCAGCAGAAAGAAAGAAGGAGCTCATACCCTATGCAACGGCATGGATGGAACTTGAGAGCATCATGCTAAGCGAAGTAAGCCAGGCAGTGAAAGACAAATACCATATGATCTCACCTTTAACAGGAACCTAATCAACAAAACAAAGAAACAAGCATAATATAACCAAAGACATAGAAATTGGGAACAGGCTGAAAGTCACCAGAGGGGAGAGTGGAGGGAATTTCAGGGGAAAAGGGGAAGGATTTACAGAAACAAGTAAAAAGGACACATGGATAAAAACTATGGGGGGGTGGAAATGGGAGGGAAGGGCTGGGGTGGTGGGTTGGGGTGAGAATAAAAGACAGAAAACTGTACAAGATCAACAATTAAAATAAAAATTAAAAAAATAAAATAAAATAAATACATTGGAAAAAAAAATCTCAGGCTTTTAATAGGTAGGGATCACAAGAGCAAGAATAAAAGGAATGAGGTGTAGATGGAGTGAGGCTGACTTACCCATCTGATTTAATTAAGGTACATGACAGATTCAGGTGAGATATATTCTTTACTTTTAAAAAATGTCCTTTATTGTTGTTCAATTACAGTTGTCCCCATTTTCCCCATTACTTTCCCCTGCCTTACCCACCTCCCACATTTTCTGATTATGCTCTGACATCACCTCTTGGTTTTTTGTTGAACATTTTTGTACACTTTTCAGCTCCCTGCAAACTACTTGCTGCTATAACTTCACAAATCAATCCATGGTTGCCTCCATTTTATTTTCACTTGCCGTCTACTGTTCTCCTTTACTCCTTTTGGTACTTGCATGTGTGCCCTTATCTAAGTGTTTATAAATACTACATATGTAATTGTGTATATGAATAGATACATCTAATTAAATAATGATGAAATGCAATTTGTAAGCACTGAATAAATGTTCTAAAATAAATAAAATCAACACCCAATGAATATAGTTGGATAAATTATACTTATTTCTGTTTTCAACTTAATGATTTAATGAATGATTTATGTCTTCACAAATTTATCAAAATAGAGCTTGTCATAGGGCCAATCTGAATACTAGCTATCCCTCATAAGGATCATTCAACTCATTCACTCATTTAGAACATATTTATTGAGCACTTAATGTATCTCAGGTACTGTTTTAAGTATCTGGTTGCTATCAGTGAATGAAATGGAGAAAAATACCTGCTGCATAGAGCTTACAGTCTAAATGGGGAAGAAAGGCAGAACCTTCATGTCTTCCTTCCAAAAGTTCAAATTTCAAATATATAACATATGGCAATTAGACCATAAAAATGTATGTTGAGATATACTATGTAATTCTCCAAACAATCTAACTTTATAAAATGATGTGATCTGGCAATGAAAACAAGTATGTATTGCTCAGCCAAAATATTTCTCTGGTGACATAAGAATCCAGGGGTAGCCAAAAACCACATCACCCACTCCAGATTTCTGGTTTCCTCCCAGGAGTCTAAACATTTGTTTCCTGAGAAATACCACTTGAGTAATTTCTTGGCCTCTGGACTAGGATACCACAAAGCTAAAAATGCATTGTCCTTACTTTATCTTGTGAGCTAGAGTCAGGACTTTAATTTTTTTTGCACTGTGATAATTCAGTTATATTTTGGATAATCTGGGCCATATTGCTCAATATTGTTCTGGAAGATAAAATTTTAGGGAAGAAGAAGATTTATAGACCCCATGGAAAATCAAAATACATTCTAGTGAGTTTTGAGGGCAAAACATGAAAAGTGAAACTCAAATCCAGGAAGACCTTACCAGAACTCTGATTAAGTTTTTTAGCTACAGACTCAGAAGAGAGGTCACAGGATATGAGATGTAACTCAAAAGGATTGTTGAGGAAAGAGTGTTCATTAACCCAGAAGAAAAGCCTGAGGGATAATTTAATAATTACCTTAAAATATCAATGACTGAGATGTACAGGATAGTCAACAGTCTATTCTTCAGTGAGTAAATAGCCTTAAGAAAAGCCATGGGAGATTTTGGATAGATTTAAGTAGGAATCTTGATTGTGATACACTGGAAGTGGTTCCTAAAAAAAATTGCATGAAATCTTCTTAACAGAGAGGTTTATAAATAGGAGAAAGTCTCATTTGTCTGTATTGGGTAGAGTGTAGAAGCAAGACCTAGCAACCGTAAGGTTTCTTCTATATTATTACATTTGGTACACCAGGTCTTTTGGAATCCAGTTGTCTTTGTATAATGTTGGAGTAGACTAGCGTGATTTATATTTAAACCATTGGTTAAGTGATATTTTTAAAAATGTATTTTTGTGAACAAATTATAGCCTTAATAGTTTCCTCTCATTTCTAAACATATGACAGTCTGAGTAATATCTCAGTATGCTTTTTTTTACTGTGTCAGTAGTAGTTATTTCATTTACTGATGATTAAACTAATGTGAATGATGCCAGTCCACACAAGTTCTGTTCTCTCAAATACTTCGTAAAAGAAAAGAGTATTTATTTGAATAATATCCATCATATTGTCAGAAAGATACAGCATTTAGTGTTCTTTTTATGTAGGTTTATTTGCCTTTAACCATATAACTCTCCTTACCTAGGGCTTGTACAGACAATTCACAAGAAGCAGCTGAATATCGCACATATTTCAAAAGGTAAGTTTTAATTTTATTAAAATTGATAATAAGAAAGAAGGAGCTCCTACCCTTCACAAAAGCATGGATGGAACTGGAGGGCATTATGCTAAGCAAAATAAGCCAGGCAATGAAAGGCAAATACCATATGATCTCACCTTTAACAGGAACCTAATCAACAAACAAACAAACAAGCAAAATATAACCAAAGACATTGAAATTGAGAACAGGCTGTCAGTCATCAAAGGGGAGAAGGGAGGGAATTTCAGGGAGAAAGGGGAAGGGTTTAAAGCAACAAGTATAAAAGACGCATGGACAAAAACTAGTGGGGTGGAAATGGGGGAGAGGGGATGGGAACTAGGGTGGGCTGGGATGGGAGTAAAAGACAGAAAACTGTACAAGAACAACAATTAAAATAAAAATTTAAAAAAATAAGTGAAAGAAAACCGCTTACTCACAATATATTACAATACGATCCTGAATCTATTTCAAGAATGCTGGTCTGACTAAAACTTCTTCCCAACTTATTCTTAATTCTAGATATAAAGATGAATCTTTTTTAAAAGTTGACAGAAAATTCTACCAAATTCTGTTTTGACTATGTTAGTCACAACTTCTGTTGTTACTACTGTTTTAAAGAAGGGGGGGAGCATTTGTGTCTGTGTGTGCTTCTTAAAGAAACTTTATAGTGAGTGTTAAGGTATATGATATACGGTAGAATTTAAATAGAGTTTAACAGCAAAAAAATAAAATAAAATAAAATTTATGATAAAATTGCTTAAAATAAGTGCATTTGTAATAAGAACATTTATTTTATATCTATTTGGAGAATAATTAGAGTTGGTACGACTTTGAATATCATCAAAGGTCATCAAACTTATTTTACTCTTGAGAAAATTGAGGTCCTGAGAAAAGAAAATTTGTATCCAATGTAACACTGGTAGCCTTAGAGCCAAAACTCAGGTTCCCTAACCCACAGACTAATGCTCTTTACAACACACATAACTAAATCTTTCTCTGTTTTGGTGGTTATTTTTTTGGTGAGGTGGCATGAGTATGTGCATGTCTGTTAAGGCTAAGAATCTGTTGGTCCATAGAAGTATGACAGCCATATGAAAGTGATAGACAATTCAGATGAGCATGTTCTTTAAAGAAGAGGGACACAGGAAAGATAACATGACAAAGGGAGACTCATACAAAAGATATATCCTGATCATAGAGATGATCTTTTTTAGGGGGACTATTCTAGAATAAGAGGTGAGGAGGACAAGGGGGAGATATTTTGATGCCTAAAAATATAAACAAATGGTTGGGAATTTACCTGATATTAAATATCATAGATGACAATTAAAAAATTAAGTGTGTTCCACCACACCTTATGAAAAAGGTTTCATAATAATTGAATTTTTCACAGCTATTGATTTTCTTCTAAGGTGTTTATAGTAAGTAGTATATATGTAGCTTGGAACTAGAGTCCATCTGTGTCATTAGTACTTGAGTGACATAGCAAATAAGAATTGTCAAGCAGTGGGACACTCTAAAAGACTCATGGTAATATGGAATGCCAATATCACTAAAATGTTAAATGAAGGAAAATGCAGATAGTCCAAATTTACATGCAAAAACCTAGATTGTCCTAAATAAAAACCATGTTCCCTGGCCTCATCTCAAAATCTGCTGTCCCAGACAATTCAAGTTCCCATGTTTCTTCTCCCTCAGACCCATCCTCTCTGGCTCCATCAGATATGCATTGTGTTTTAGCCTCCAAGAGCTCAAAGATTAATAAAAATTTATTTCTTTCCCTCAAGAAGCTTTCAGTCCAATCCAGGGAGCTAGAGATATAAAGAAATAATTATGATGCAGTCTACTAAATACTATGATAGCAGGAAACATTTTTCCAAATGGGTCATTGGAAACCTAGAGTATGAATTCCAGCAAGGACATGATGTCTGAGTAGAGTTTTGAATGATAAATAGGAAGATCACTTCATCTTTTCTTTGGATTATGGAAAGTATTCCCCAACTGGACTTCTTACAAACATGTTTGCCCTGTTACATTTTGAGAGAGCTTCTGGTTTAAAGGCAACAAAGCATCAGAAATTCATGAGACATCTGGGAAAATGGCAAATGTTTGGTATGGTTTTATTCAGGAGTGAAGGTATCCAAGTAAAGAAAGTAAGCAGAGGCAAAATCGTAGGATGCCTTATGTACCATGAGCCATGAATTGAAAAAAAAAAATAGAATATATTGTAAGTGGAAGACTAACCAAGTCCAATTTACTTTTTGATTTTAGGGCTTCTAATTGAAGAATGGGTTGGATGAGGGTAAACATGATGGCAGGAAGCCCAGTTAAGAGGCATGATGAAGAGCATGGTGACATTCTCACCTAAGGCAATAGTGGTGGGAATAGAGAGAGGTGGACAGACTCAAGAGGTCATTAGGAAATAATATTGGCAGGACTCCGTGTTGAATTGACTGTGTGGATGAAAGTGATTGTGTGGAGAGAACAAGGATTATCTTATGGGGCTTAAGGAAATAGATAGCAGTGTCATTCTGTGAAATTTGAAATATAGGAGGAGGATCAGTTCTAGGTAAGGGAGGAAGATGATGAGTTCAGATTTGGACATGTTAAGTTTGATTTGCCTGTAAGACATCCAGGTGAAAATTTTTACTGAACAGTTTAATATAATGGAGCTCAGTACAGTAGTATGTACTCCCTCTTCTTTACCTCTTCTGAAGGCCCTTAGAGACCATCCTCAACAACTTAGTACTTGATTCCACATTGCCCCGGACCTATCCTTTATCTTCCCTTTTTCCTTCTATTTCCCAAAGGCAGACATTTTATACCAATCTGTACCTTTTGCAATGCTTACTTGACTTGTAGGTGGGTGTATGAGTGAGGACTTCATAAAGTCTTCTGAAGACTTGCATTTGGCCTCCTCATCACTGAGGTCCTTCAGGGGGGGAAATGACACTTTAATACTTATTATAAGGTGCCAAGGATATTTCAGTGTTTATAAATAGCTACAAATATCATAAGTCAGGTTTACATGTGTGACAAATTTTACTTGAAAGATTACTAGAATATTTTCCATTACCCCTTTTCTTTAATTTAGGTTTTCCAAACTTGAGGAAGAAGTGCAAATGATAACTGCTTTTCTACACTGGTTTTCTTACAATCCTTTATTCTATCTTCTGGGTCCCTGAGATTCTGCATCCTGGTCTGGCATATGGAATTAATAAACCAGAGAAGGGATCTGGTCATTGTTATTTAATGTTTGGGGACTTATAATTGTCTGTGAGTGTGATATCCTGAGATACTCTTTGCTTCATTTTCACCAAAGGAGGCACCTCTATTATACAAACGTGAGGGATTTCTGTTAAGCATTTACAGCAAATGGTACCTCTTACTTTAAAAAAATGCAGGAGGTTTGGGCACATTTTTCAAATGTGGGAATGAGGTCTTGGATGGCTTAGTAATTCTTGCTTTCCCATATCCTTCCCTTTTGATACTTTTTCGTTATATTTACCCTTCCTCTTTTACCATTAAAGAAGTCCATTTATGCATCCATCCATATATTCACACATTCATTTCTTACACATCACAATTTACCACTCCTAGTCTCTGTACTTGGCAAAATACTTAAGAATCAGTCATGCTGTGCAAATGTGAAAGACTAACACATACTTGTTTATTTCCCACACTTATCTCTTAAGTAGTCTATGTGAATACCAATGAATTTTTAGAAAAAATAATTCCTGCTTTAGGAGCTTGTCATAAAAGAGTGATGCCAATATTGGGACTTTTAACCCCAGTGGGTGACAAGGGGTAAATCTTGGCAAATAAATGGACAGGTGGAGCTTTATTTTATTGACCCAACCACCCACCCTTCCAATCAAAACTTTCTATCACCTAATTTACACGTAGGCTACTGTGTGCCAGGCTCATAGTAGGTGATTTACACATACCAAGTCATTTAATTCTCACTACAATTGTGTGGAAAAGTCCTATTACTATAGCCATTTTAAAGGTGAGGAAAATGAGGAACAGAGATGATTGGTACATTCTCCAGCATCCCATAGCTAGTAAATGATGGTGCTGAGATTCAAATCCAGACAATCTGACTCTAGATTTACTGCTCTTATGCAATATGCTAAGATATGAATCTGGCATGATCAATTTAGTATGTATATATACATTTCTCTCAGCTAATCTGTATCTTCCTCTAAATGCAAGTTACATATATGTGCTGGAGAACAGCTCAAAAGCAAGGAAAATGGTACCCACCTTTTCTCTCAACATTTAAATACAGCACACAAGGATTAATGGGGAAATCTACCAAAAAGATCAACTGAAACTACTAGTAATAGGAAATCAGTGCAACAATTTGGTGACAAAAGAAAAAGGAAAATTTTAAAAATGTCTATTTTAACTTCTGAATGAGGTATGATTGATATACAAAGAGCTGCATATATTTAATATGTACAATTTGGTAACTTTGGAGAATTTTTTAAGAGTGTCTTCTGAGTCCTGAAATTATGAGTCTTTGAATAGCTTTCTCTCCAAGTAAATGTTTAATTATTGCCTCTTAGTTGTCACATGGGCACAAAAATTTTTAATTGGTCTTCAAACTTGAATAGAAAACGAAGGTAATGAAATGTTTAAAAGTAAGAAATTTTCATATTTTAATGTGGGAATGCCACTAGCCAGGCAAGAAAAATTTCTAGACAATGTAAGAGCTTTGTAATAACAAATCTTATAAAATGAATAAAAGATAATGTGGCTTTTAGAAGATTAGTGATTAGTAATGTAATATGAACATTGCTAAAACTTTGACTATTTAAAACAATTTAGAATAAGTTTAAAAGAAAAATGACTGAATTTTTCTGACACGTGACCATGTGGGATAATGTACTTTTTTCCTTTAATCTTCACCTGAGGATATGTTTATTAATTGAATGAGAGAGAGACAGAGAGACATAGAGAGAGACATTGATGTGAGAGAGAAACACCAGTCAGTTGCCTTCAGAACACACCTTGACTCAGGATTGAACCTGCAGCTTTTTGGTGTACAGGATGATGCTCCAACCAACTGAGCCACCTGACTAGGGTGATAATGTACTTTTGCCATTGAGATTAGAGGGCAAAAAGATTAAGACCAGTGAACATCTTTTAATTTATCTAGTGATATTTGGTTATTGTTCCAAGCAGGAAGTGCTCATGATTTTTAATGTTGTGGTAATGATCTACAGTTCCTAGTTTTCTAAGTTTTAGAATTACCCATGCCTAAATCTGTTATATAATTTAAATAAATGATCACCAGGAAATCTCTTTCAGTCTCAGGCCATTAACTCTCAAATTTTATCTGTAGTACTGAACTCTCCCCTAAGCTCCAGGCACATGTATCCAAATGCCTACTCTGCATATCTACTTGGAATTTTAATTAGCAGCTCAAACTTATTATGTTCAAAACTGAATTCTTTATTCACACACCAAGATTGCTCCTCCTCCAGTATGCTTCCTTTCAGTAAATGGCATCACCACTTGTTTACTTGATTAGACTGGAATCCTTGGCATCATTTTTATTATCCCCCTTTTTGCATGCTCCACATCTAATTCTATAGAAAGTCATTCTAGCCTTGCCTAAAATATATTCATAATATAGCATTTCTCACCATCATAGTGCAAGTCACCATCATCTCCTGGCAGGACAATTGTGAGAGCTTCCTAAGTCATCTCCCTACTCCATTTTGTACCTATCTTATTTACTGTCTACTCAGCAGCCAGAATTATCTCTAAGACATAACTAATTTTATACATGACCCTGATCAAAAACTTCCAATGGCTTCCCATCTCACTGAGGGCAAAAGCCAAAGTCTACAATGGCCTATGAGGTACCACACAAACTGCCTCCTCTACCTGTCTGTCCTCTCCTCCTCTTACTTTCTTCCTTGCTTTCTCTGTTCCAGCAACACAGGTTTCCTTGCCACAACCTACCAGTTGGAATCCCTCTTCAGGGCCATTGCACTTGCTATTCAATATGCCTGAAACATTCTCTACTCAGTTAACTTCATGACTCTTTCTCCATCCTTTTATTCAAGTCCTTCCTTAGAGAGGTCTTCCTTCCTGATCATCCTTTCTAAAATAGCCTCTTTCTCTCACTCCACCCATTACTATCTAGCTCCTTATCTTGCTTTATTTTTATGGCATTTATTATTATCTAACATATTTTTTGTTTATTTGTTTATGGTCTATTTCCATTACTGGACTATAAGTTCAATGAAGTCAAGAATTTGTCTGTTTTTTTATTGTTGTATCCCAATTACCTAACATAAAATTCAATAACTATTTACCAAATAAATGAAAGACTGAATGAATGAATCACTCAATGGCCATAACCTAGGGAGAAAGTGGGTCATAGTCTAAGGTAATAAATAAAACTTTTATTCTAAGATATGCTGCCAATACAAAATATAGTTCACAAGATCATCTCAGTATTAGTGTAAAAATTCCCAGTGTTCTCTTTTTAGGAGATACAGCCACTTTGAAGTCAATTGTTAATATGCAGTGAAGATGATCCATAAATCTGTGGGGTTTTTCTAAATTAATGTAAAGATTAATGGATGAGATAGTTTTGAAACCTGATTTAGTAACCTATTTAAGCATTTAAAAAACCATATGTCACTAATAAAATTACAACTTGAGAAAACTAATATGTGTTGTTGATCTTTATTTTTCCTGAAATTCTGGGATGCTCTGGCTGTTAGAAATTTTCTGCTGGTTGTTCAGTCTCTGGCTGGGTCTTAACTTCCTAATTTCATTAAGGCTCAATTCAAGGATACACACATGTGTACACTGTGGTTTCCTGTTACTAGTTCATTAACAAGTTCATTGTGTGTTTGTTCCTGTCTCACCATTATCAAGAGACAAATTGGGAAAGATCACTGTGTTATGGTAAACTTCTATATGATTGTTTCTCTGAATCTTGACTGAAGAGCTATTTACTTTATAATACGGTTAGATGTTAAAGGGGATAAATGAGAGAGTTGTTTTGTAACTTATATTCTTGGGGAAAAGACTTAGGTAGAAAAGACTCATATCTGAAGAATAGCCTAGTCTGTTTTAATGAATTTATCAAGAAAAGGCTTTTAGCATATTTCATCAATTACTTTCAAAAGATTCAAATAAATTAAAGAGTGATTAATACTAACTAGCAGTGTGGTAAAGTGGAAACTTATTCTTATATAGGCTATTGCTAACTAAATGACCTGATTACACCATCTCTCAGTTCAGGACCTTAATTTCCTTGGCTGTAAATGAGGGTGTTAAGATTAAAGTGTTAAATGTGTTTCAGCATTACTAGTTTAAGATCCTGTGACAATGACATTTCTTGATCTTTAAGACTGGGAATATCAGTTCTCAAGATAAGATTAATAAATATTTTATCTTGATAATTGTTGATAATCTAGGTAATGGGTACATGCAATTTTACTGTACTATTTTGGCTTTTCTATATGTTTGAATATTCTTAAACAATAACAAATTTAGAAGTTAATTGATTAGTAAAATGCTTAATAGCAGATAATATACTATATTCAAACTGATTTTGTGAAGTCTATTTTGTGTCTATGCTATTTTCTTCCATTGTCCTCTGAAACAATTATACAAAATACCCTTCCCTCTTAAGATCATTCCAGAGCAGTTTTCATCAGTTTTTAGGTAACTGTGCCAACTGCCTGACAAGAGCTTAAACCAACAATATCAGCCTATTTCTGTCATCATTATTTTTGCATTTAGTTATTTGTATTAAAATGAAATTTATGCATGGAAGAATTTGAAAAACAAGGCAAGAAATGTGGCTATTTTGGTTATCTTCACAAAAAACATTGAATACATATTCATTGGACATCTGCTGCATTCTAGGAATTGATTTACAGAAGTAAGGCACACCTTTTGTTCCTAAGGAAATCACATACAGCAGTTTCCTCTCATCTGCAATTTCAATTATCCATGGTCAACTGCAGTCCAAAAATATGAAATGAAAATTCCAGAAATAAACATAAGTTTTAAATTGCATACCTTTTTGAGTAGTTTGATGAAATCTTGTGTTCTCCTTCCTGGGACATGGATCATCTCTTTGTTCAGCATATCCATGCTATATACATTGTATGCCCTTTGGTCATTTAATAGCCACCTAGGTTATCAGATCGACTATCATGGTATCATAGTATCTGTGTTCAAGTAACTCTTATTTTACTTAATAATGGCCCTAAAGCACAAGAGTAGTGAAGTGGCAATTCTGATATGACAAAGAGAAGCCATAAAATATTTCCTTTAAGTGAAAACTGTTAAGTTCTTGACTTAATAAGGAAAAAAGTCCATACACTGAGGTTGCTAAGATCTATAAGAATGAATCTTCTATCCATGAAGTTGTGAAGAAGGAAAAAGAGATTTTTCTAGTTTTGCCATCCCACCTCAAACTGCAAAAGTTAGGGCCACAATACATGATAAGTGCTTAGTTAACATGAAAAGGGCATCATATTTGTGGGTGGAAGACATGAACTACAAATGTTTTCTGATGATGGCAACATGTTGCACCAGCAAACATTGAAACTTCTGCAAGGAATCCCCTGAAACAAGTGACAACAAGCCATTTACTGCAAGTAAGAGGCGGTTACAGAGATTCAGGAATAGGTTTGGACTTAAAGTAAAAATTTAAAAAAATTGAGACTTCCGGCCAAGATGGAGGCGTAGGTGGACAAACTGTGCCTCCTCTCACAACCAAAATTAAGGACAACAAATATTTAGAAACAGGAAAACAACCAGAACTGATAGAAAATTGAACTGTACAGAAGTCCAACAACCATTCATCCAGACCGGTAAGAGGGGCAGAGTCATGGCAGGAGAAAGTGAAGGTGTGGCCCGGGAATACAGGCAGCAGAGGCTGGCAGTTCCCAGGTGCACGGGCAACAGCTGGCAGACTCTTGGCCCACAGGCGGTAGCTGGCAGACCCCAAGCATGGGGTGGCAACTGTGCAAACCCAGTGAGGCTGCACAAGGAGGCTGGCTGACCAGGTGATCCCACATTCCCACGCGCAGACAATCCAGGTGAAGGGGAGGTGGTGAAAGGGATTTGGAACTTCCCCAATCTGGCAAAGGCAATAGACTACCAGGAAGTCCAGGAAGCTCAGAGAGTCCCAAAGAGGTTGGACCCAAGGAGGAACACACCAAGGCACTTCATAATTACAGTACCCAAGATTAAAATGAAGAAGAGAATGCTAAAAGCAGCAAGGGATAAGGGGACAGTCACCTACAAAGGAGTTCCCATCAGACTGTCAGCTGATTTCTCAAAAGAGACCTTCCAGGCAAGAAAGGGCTGGAAAGAAATATTTGAAGTCTTGAAAGGCAGGGACCTACATCCAAAACTGCTCTATCCAGCAAAGCTGTCATTTAGAATGGAAGGGAAGATAAAGTACTTCTCAGATAAGGTCAAGTTCAAGGAGTTCATCATCACCAAGCCCTTATTATATGAAATGTTAAAGGGACTTATCTAAGAAAAAGAAGATAAAAATATGACAGTGAAAAGATAGCAAACTCACAGCTATTGACAACCACACCTAAAACAAAAGCAATCTAAGCAAACAGCTAGAACAGGAACAGAACCACAGAAATGGAGATCATATGGAGGGTTAGCAACAGGGGAATGGGAGGAGGAGAGAGGGGGAAAAGGTACAGAGAATAAGTAGCATAAACGGTGGGTAGAAAATGGGGGAGGGCAAGAATAGTGTGGGAAATGTAGAAACTAAAGAACTGATGACACATGGATATGAACAAAAGGTGGGGAATGTGGGTGGGAGAGGGTGTGCAGGATGGAAGGGAATGATGGGGAGAAATGGGACAACTGTAATAGCATAATTAATAAAATATATTTTTTAGTTAAAAAATAAAAAAATTATTGGAGAGATTCCACATTTACATAAATTTTATTATAGGGTATTGTTATGATGGTTTAGTTTTATTATTGGTTATTGTCAATCTCTTACTGTAACTAACTTACAAATTAAATTGTATCATATTTATGTATAGGAAAATAATAATAATAATATATAGGGTTCAATACTATTAGAGGTTCCAGGCATCCACTGTGGATCTTGGAACATATACCTCATGGATAAGAAGGTGGGGGGCTACTGTACTAAGTGGAGAAACAGACATGCGAGAGCTTTGAGTTAAGCTGAACTTAAAGGTGACAGAGTAGCCAATTAATTGTTGGTATACTGAAATTTAAGGGAGGTAAAAACAAAAACTCCTGGCTTGTCACTGGTTTTCAAACACCATTATCATATTTTTCTTTGAACTTTATGCATTCTTTAATTTTTAGAATCCATGTGGAAATGCCTTTGAAAAAACACATTAAGCCTGAATTGCACTTTCATGAACATTTAGTTTTATATTATTTAGAGTAAAAAGAAAGTTGTTATAATCAAGAGTTCTCAAAATATTATAGCTCAAGAAACAGACCAAAGGTGGGCAGCGATACTGATACAGAAGGTCACCAATGGCTCAGGATCATTCTACCTTGTTGCTTTGTCATCTCCCAGTATGTTGGCTTTGTGTGGTCCAATATGGCTCCTACTATCATGTTTGTACTGGTTGAGTGAAGGTAGAGAAAAAAGAGGACAAGGGATCTCCCTGTCAAAACATAATCCAAAGAATGCACAAATCACTACTGTTTGCATATTGTTGTCTAAATTTCTTCATACCAAATGGCAAAGGAGTCTGGAAAAAACGTTTTGCTGGGAGGTCATATACACAGCTGACTCTTGAATTTCTATTGCTAAAGAAGGGTAGGGGAATGGATAATGAGAAACAATTAGCAGTGTCTGCCCTAGTTTATCAGATGACTATTTTGATAAGCTTCCTGAAAGACCTAGACCTTCTCACTGAGGTGGGCTATATGACTAATAAATAAATGGTTATAAAGAAGGTTGACTTGTCTAAAGTGTTTTCTGACATCAACCAATTGTATGGTCCCAGATTCTCTGATGCCAAGTGGATGTCCTATCATTCAATTCAATTCTGGCACTAAGTTTCTATAGTTATCAAGGACACCACGTGTTAAGGGCTGAGTGTCACAAGTCTGCCCCTACTTTAGATGCCAGTAGAAAGTCTGAGCACTTCTGACCAACCAACTATAAATTCAGGAGTTTCTATGACCTTTTACAGGTCTGAATTTTTGCTACAACAACTCAAACAAGTCAGGTAAACACTCTCCTGGATTATTATGAAGGATGTAACTCAGGAACAACCACATGGAAGAGATACACTGTACAGGGCAAGGTATTGGGGTGGGAGAGGCATACCACAGCTTGGGGAGTTTGCTGTCCTTCTCTCTCCAGGTAGGTCACCTCCCAGGACCTTGATGTGTTCACCAACATGGAAGCTCTCTGCACAAGTTTAGAGTTTTTATGGAAGTCATTAGATAGGCACGACTGATGAGATCACTTACCACTGGGAATGGAAATCAACTTCCAGCCTCTCTCCTGTTTCAAGAGGTCAGAGTGGGACTGAAAGTTCCAACCCTCTAATCACTTGGTTAATTCCTCTGACAACCAGCCCTCTCCCTTTCTGTCTAGGTGACCAGTAGTCACCTCATTAGCATAAACTTGGGTATGGCTAAAAGGGACTCCTTAGGAATAACAAAAGACACTCCTATCACTCAGGAAATTCCAAGGTTTTTAGGATGTCTGTGCCAGGAACTGGGGACAAAAACCAAATATATTTTTTACTATACCACAACTTGATACTATCAGAAGCAGGAATGTACTTATTCAATAGTTTCTACTTTCTATTTACTCTAACTAGAAGGTGAGCTGCATTAGACATAATCTCATTCACATTTGTACACATAGCATCTGGCACAGTGCTTGGCACATTGTTTCTCTGTAAACTATCGCATGAATGTGAGTGAATGAAAACTAGATTCCAGCACTGTTGACCTCTGCGGTCTGTGGGTCTGTGTTTAAGACTGTTTGGTGTTAATCTGGGCATTAGATCATGCATTTCCCAGCTCAGTGGGTTTCCTAAGAAGCTCAGCTCTGGTGTCCTGCCATTGAATTTGTGGTTGTCTGAAGGGGAATTCAAAGTTCATAAATTAGTTGGTTTCACAATAATAAAAAACTGGATTTCAGGGAAAGCAGGCAGTCTAAATGTCCTCTGTCTCAGCAGAATGTGGTCTTCATAGGACACTGTTTTTCTGTGTAATAGCCAACTCTACTAAGTAACTTTACAAGTTAGCTTTCTGGGGATGCTATTATTAAAAAGGACCCTCAGAACCTTAGAAGTTTGACATATGCCTGAATGGTTAAAAACTGTTGTTAAATTCATATGTTTTTTTAAAAGAACTGTGTATATGTGTGTATACATGTAAACAATATAGTCAATGGTTATTTTTATTTTATATTGTTTTTGTTTATCTAATGTCCCTTAATCTTACAAAGGAAATGACACTTTGGGAAATTAAATACTGCTTTTGCTGATTGCCTCATTTGAACCAAAGTTCAAGAATATCCTCTCCCTGTTTTGATGGTCAACAGAAGGGGAGTTAAAGAACTTTACACATGAAAGAAATATCATGATCCCTGCTAGTCAACTACTTTAGCTATTGAGGGATCAGAAAGTATCCCAACAGTAGTATGGCTCTGCAGGAAGAGCACTGGACTAGGTGTCAGGTCCACCTAGATTTTATTTCTCCTGAATTTTTGACTTTTGGAAAGTGACTTAATCTATTCAAACTTGACTCATATCCATTTGTAAAACTAAACTAGCCTCTCTTCAACTATCTTAGGGGGATAATGGATAAAATAAAGTAATATACATATGTTCCTGCTAGACAGGCCAGGTATAGTGTTTGTCTACCCTGGGCCTGTCCTAGCTTCACTTCATGGTGTCAGCTTAGAAAGTCTCAGTTCAACACAGTCCCAGCCCAATGAGAACCATTAAGTTTTACTAGGTAGGAAGTCTGGAAACAGCCTAGTGTGTGCTTTGCCTCTAGAATTGATTGGGTCCTGGGACACTTTGTAAGCATCAGGCTTTGGCTCTTATCTCTTACCCCACCATCTGCTTTTGGTTGTTTAATTGGACTTTGGCTCTGATCTGGAAGCTAAATTCTTCCTCTGTGTCTGTTGAAATTGGGGCCCTGGCCTAAATCTTTTAATGTAGTTTCTGGTGGCTCTTTTCCAAGGATTAACTGTAGACTACTTGTGGAATCATTTGTACCATCTCACCCAGTTCTTTCACAAGAATGACTTGATCTCAACTACCTTGACGAACTTCCCTTCCCTGAGGCTTTGATGTACCTCTTCATTCCACATCCCTTGGGTGAAATTGACCCTGGCTTGCTTCATATGCAAGTTTAGGCCTTTTCTCCATTTTGGTGTAGACCAGCTTCCAGCTAAAGAATGACTGTTCCAACTAGTATTATTCAGTCTCTTTTCTCTGCACCAAGTTTACTCCCAAATTCTCTTTTTCTTGGGAGTTAAAACATACCTTGTGTCTGGGTCAGAGTAATGAGAGTGAGAAGGAACAAGCACACAAGTATTATTGGCAAGTCCCACTGATGTCACTAGAAAGCCATCAGATAGAAATTTTAGTATATTAAAATTAGTTGTCTTTTTAGTGTCTTTCTCTTCACACCAAGAAACAAAGCTTAGCCTATGCTTTCACTGGATATAAACCAGGGTGGAAGTTCATATCTAATCAATTTTAACATCTGAGACATGGTGTGTCATTTCCATAGTGCATTATATTAACTATATTTAGAGTTTTCATGTCTACAGACAAGAGCATTGTATTATTTTGAGATATTGTTATAGTTGTATTTCTTTGAATTATACTTTTTCCTTATACCATAGTGTAATAAAATAGGATATAAAGAAATATTTGCAAGAGCTAGAAGATTTGGTGGAAAAAGAAACTTGAAGAAAACTTCCTAAAGAATTTTCTTTTTAAAAAGTTATTTATTTTTAGAGAGAAGGGAAGGGACAGAGAAAGAGAGGGGAAGAAACATCAATGTATGATTGCTTCTCACACAGCCCCTGCTGGTGACCTGGCCTGCAACCCAGGCATGTGCCCTGACTGGGAATTGAACTGTGACCCTTTTGTTCTCAGTCTGGCTATCAATCCACTGAGTTACACCAGCCTGAAGAGTTATTTTTTTAATAGAATAAGATAAATGAGTTAATTGGAATTAATGAACTCTTGTCTCAATCCACTGAACTACACCAGGGCCTGAAGAGTTATTTTTTAATAGAAATGAGTTAATTGGAATTGTGTTCACAGGAAAAGAAAAACTTTTAAATCCAGGTTTCCATTTTTTTACCATTATGTGAACAAATTCATATCATAAAATACGTGATAAGTAACTTCTGACAAAAATAAATGTGAAAGTCAAACTAGCTGACACTTAAAAAGCAGATACTAAGCTCCCTAAACAATTATCAGTTTCTTTCCACCTTTCAACTTTACTTTAGGATGAAGCATAAACTGTACAAATGGATATTAAAAAAAAAAAACCAGTTAGGGTAAAACATAAAGTTAGTAATGGAGGGAAGACTGTGTCCACAATCACCTCTTCAGTAAGTCTCCTTGCTTTTTTATTTATTTACATTTTTAGTGTAAAATATATATTTGGTGTGTGAGGGAATTTATTGCTTGAACCCATGTTCTACAGCAAGGAAGATAATTTTTTTACATTGAAATATTAGGTGGAATGCAAACTGGATCCAATCTGAATTCATTCCTATTTTGGAATAAATCACTGACATCTTTTTATGTACTTTAGGAAAGCATCACAGTATTCTGGCTTCTTATGACTCTTCGTAGTTCCTCAGCATGGAGATTAAATCAGGGTAGATTAAAAACTCGGTGGAGACTTAATAGATGAAGGACAATTTTGTGGTGATCTGATTTTCTTAATTTTATTTAATTTTATTTGGGCTGAAATAAAATCTTGTTTGGTTATGTAAAGAAATATTTGATAAACTTTCAGTGGGAAAAAAGATACAGGACACTGAATTTTAATTACAACACCAAGGAATTTAGAAATCAGAGATTCCTTAGGGCAAATGAGTAGACAATTTTTGTTTGCTATTGAAGATTGAACTAGATGACTTCTGAGGTTTTATTCAATATTTTTATTGAAACTGAAGTTTAAAAGTGTTAAGACAATTCCTCAAGGTCACCTAGCTGATTGCAGGAAGAAAAGCCTTGGATAGAATCCAGATTTCAGATTCCTTGTCCATTTATGACTGTTCATACTTAAAGATATTTGAAACTCAAAACAGTGAAGTACTTTGGATAGTACACTCTGAGGGAACAACATAGACCTGGTAAACCTTTGGATTATCTTTTAATTCTCAGTGTGATGATTCACACAGTAAAATAACATTGGCATACTGAAATGCCTATCAGGAACTAAAAAAGAAAGAAAATAATTCAGATGAACTTTGTGATTTCCTCTGAATCTTTTGACAAATGTAGTCTTGGATACTGACCTGCTTTGAATGCAGATTTTCTCATGACAGTTGGTAAATTTGGTGGATAAAGCAGAGCTCCTCCTACATTAAAAACTTCAGTTCTAAGGTCACTTAAAATTCATTAAGTTTAAGAAGCTGTTCATGGAGACATATTTCATTGGGATTACAGAAGATTTTATTATAACTGGACACATTATTTACTTACAGTAAGTCTGGAACTTAAATTTGGGGAAGGAGTGTGAGAATGAGAAGTCAATTGTTTTGAATAATAATTTGTTTCACTTTCTTCACCTTGAAAAATAGGCTCATTTTGTAGCAAAAACTAGTTTGTGTGACTTCATACAATATTAATTTGGGGAAATAGAATACTTTCTGCATGAAGCTAAATCATAGATGTTGGATGATTAGCATAAATACCACTATTGCATTTAACTCTTTTAAATTTATTTTTATAATGACCAGTTTTTTTTAAATGTCTTTTTAAAGAAGATTTATTTTTTTGATTTTAGAGAGTGAGGGAGAGAGGGAGAGAGAAGAACATTGATTTTTGTTCCACTTATTTACACATTCATTGCTTGATTCTTGTATGTGTCCTGACCAAGGATCAAACCCGCAACATTGGTATGTTGGGAATATGCTCTAACCAATTGAGCCACACAGCCAGGGCAGCTTTTAATTCTTATTGTTGTTTCCTTGTTAACCTGTATTTCCTATAAAAATCATACCTCTTATGAGTAAACTTCATCCTTTCAAAATAGTAAGAATAGTTGCATTTTAGAGTTGAGATTTTTTGAGATTATTTTTTATGAGACTTTTTTGTATAAATGAGAACATTCACTTTGCAGTAACTTTTCTCTCTTAAACACAGAAGTCACCATAGAGCTCCTCTAAAATGAATGATTTATCTTTCTGTGGTGTTTTGAGTTAATTTATAGGCATGTATATCCTCTGTATGTGGTGATGTCATTTATTTATATAATGTGGTTACATGTATTGTAGGGATAGTAAACTAAAAATTTTAATTTTCACTACTTTTGCTGTAAAATGAAATAGCATCGTATGTATATAGCTCATATTTTCCTTTGAAAGAATACATAGTTAACACAAATCTAACACTTAAAAACATATCACTTTCACACATTGCACTCACTTTGGATGCTTACAGATTGTCATTTTTAATATGTAAAAGAGTATAGGGAACCAGGATGTGAATATAGGGAATTTAGCAGCTGTTTTCTATATATATATATAAAAATCTTTGCCCTGTCTGGTGTGGCTCAGTGGACTGAGGACTGGCCTGTGAACCAAAGGGTCACCACTTCAATGCCCAGTCAGGGCATATGCTTGGTGTGTGAGCCAGGTCCCCAGAAGGAGGTGCATGAGAGTCAACCACATATTGATGTTTCTTTCCTTCTCTTTCTCCCTCCCTTCCCCTCTCTCTAAAACTAAGTAAATAAAGTATTTTTAAAAATCTTATTAAAATATAGAATGGTTTAGAGAGTTGAAGACTTAAGTAGAGTGCATGAAATTATTGTTGTTATTATTTTTTCTGGGTTTTTATTTTTTAAATATATTTTATTGATTATGCTATTACAGTTGTCCCATTTCTCCCCCATCATTCCCCTTCACCCTGCACATCCCTTCCCACCCACATTCCCCCACTTAGTTCATGTCCATGTGTCATAATTTCTTTAGCTTCTACATTTCCCACACTATCCTTGCCCTCCCCCTGTCTATTTTCTACCCTCTGTCTATGCTACTTATTCTCTCTACCTTCCCCCCTCTCCTCCTCCCACTCCCCTGTTGCTAACCCTCCATATGATCTCCATTTCTGTGGTTCTGTTCCTGTTCTAGTTGTTTGCTTTTGTTTTAGGTGTGTTTGTTAATAGCTGTGAGTTTGCTGTCTTTTTACTGTCCTATTTTTTTATCTTCTTTTTTTTAGATAAGTCCCTTTAACATTTCATATAACAAGGGCTTGGTGATGATGAACTCCTTTAACTTGACCTTATCTGAGAAGCACTTTATCTGCCCTTCCATTCTAAATGACAGCTTTGCTGAATACAGCAATTTTGGATGTAGGTCCTTGACTTTCATGACTTGGAATACTTCTTTCCAGCCCCTTCTTGCCTGTAAGGTCTCTTTTGAGAAATCAGTTGACAGTCTAATGGGAACTCCTTTATAGGTGACTGTCCCCTTCTCCCTTGCTGCTTCTAGAATTCTCTCCTTCATTTTAATCTCGGCTAATGTAATTATGATGTGCCTTGGCATGTTCCTCCTTGGGTCCAACTTCTTTGGGATTGTCTGAGCTTCCTGGACTTCCTGGTAGTCTATTTCCTTTGCCAAATTGGGGAAGTTATCCCTCATTATTTGTTCAAATAAGTTTTCCACTTGTTGCTCTTCCTCTTCCCCTTCTGGTACCCCTATAATTCAGATGTTCAGACATTTAAAGATGTCTTGGAGGTTGCTAAGCCTCTCCTCATTTTTTTTGAATTCTTATTTCTTCCTTGTTTTCTGTTTGGTTGTTTCTTCCTTCTGGTCCACTCCATTGATTTGAGTCCCAGATTTGCTCCCATCTCTATTGGTTCCCCATGAGTCTTCCTTCATTTCACGTATTGTATACAGCCTGCATTTGTTCATTTAATTTTGAGCAAAATCAACCAATTCTGTGAGCATCCTGATCACCAGGGCTTTGAACTGTGCATCTGATAGATTGGCTATCTCTTCATCGCTTAGAGGAATTGGCTTAGGGGCTTTGATTTGTTCTCCAGTTTGAGCCATTTTTGGTATTTTTGTTTTGTTTTGGTCTGGTCGAGGCTGTTAAGTAGTGAGGGGTAGAGCCTTAGGTGTTCCCCAGTGCGGGGCAACCTAGTCACTGAGTTATGATGCTGTATGTGGTGGCGGGGTCTGAGAGGGAACAATGGCGCTTGCTCTGCTCTCTCTTTGACTCCAGTTTCCTCCGCTGCTTCCCCTCTGCCTAGACTATCTGTGCGCAAATATGGAACCACCTGGTCAGCCAGCTTCCCTGCTCAGCCTCACTGGGTCTGCACAGCTTCTACCCGGCTCCCGGGTCTGCTAGTTGCCACCGGTGGGCCTGGGGTCTGCCAGCTGCTGCTGCCTGTGTGCCCGGGTCCGCACCTCCACTTTTTCTGGCTGCGACTCCACCCCTCTTACCAGTCTGGATGAATGGTTGTTGGACTTCCATACAGTTCAATTTTCTATCAGTTCTGGTTGTTTTCTTGTTTCTAAATATTTGTTGTCCTTAATTTTGGTTGTGAGAAGAGGCACCGTTTGTCTGCCTATGCCTCCATCTTGGCTGGAAGTCCTATTGTTGTTGTTATTATTATTACAGAATAATAAACTAAGAAATAAGCAGTCTGGTTTTCAGGCACGGCTCTCCCCCATATAGCCTTGTGACCTTGGGATGGACATCCCACCCCTTTCCATCTTAATTTATTCACTTGTAAAATAAATCAGATGTTCTGATTCTGCATAATGTCATGAAAGGCAATACAAATGTTAGAAAAGATTATTCAAACAGCAGGATTAAATAAAGAGGCAGAGCCACTATTGGATTCTTTTCATTTTTTGTTTTAATGCTAAGATCTTCCCTATAAATGAAAAGCTGCTTTCAGGGTATTTTTTGAAAATGAGAGAAATATCACTTGTGTTTTGCTACAACTTGGAGGAGTGGGGCTGGATTGCTTGTTCTTTTCGATGCACTTTTCAGAGTGTCTTCAAAGAATTAGGCTCTCGGAAGATGGCGGCGTGGTAGGAGGGAACAGACCCCATTTCCCCCTACACACGGCAGATAAACCGGGCCAATCTACGGAAGAACAGAGCAGACAAGGAACAGTAACACAGCATATTGGAGAATAAGAGATCGGAAATTGTAGCGGACATTGAAAAACCAGCGGTAAGGAGAGCTCTTCAGAACAATAGGAGCCCAGGGTCCAGCACGTGGAGAGCGGGTGGCTGAGGCCCCGGCCCAGCGCTCCGCCAAGCCTGCCCCAGGGCTCTGGGGAGGGAGCTTGGTCAGCTGCTGAACCAGCTGGGAGATCTCAGGGGCCACCTCTCGTCTGCGGCTGAGCGAAAAAGTGGGTGCCCCACACCAGGTCACTGCACGACTTTGAACTGAGTTTTCGTGGTCTCCGGGCAACTGTGAAAGCATAGTCGCCCCAACTGCAGACAGAGGCGCATGTAAAGTGAGACAGCTGCATGAAAATAGGCACCCACATGGGACCACACACGGTCAAGGGAGAGTGGACACTCATGAAAACATAGGCACTGGCCACTGGAGACAGCTGTGGAGCCAAAGTTGCCAGTGCACGGGCGGGTGCTCGATCGTGGACAGCTCAGGACGAAGGCGCAAGAGCAAGATAGCAGCTGGAGTGTAGGCCCCGCTCAGGGGCAAAGGCAGGCCGTTGCGCCCGAACACAGAAAGCCTCCCAGGGGCAAAGGCAGGTGGCTGCGCACGACTGGAGAACCTAGCACACACCCATAAACTCGGAGAAGTGCACACTCACCAGGAGGTTCAGAACACATGCTGGAAACCCTGTGGGGAGAGGCGCCCACTAACGTTGGGATACATAGCACAATGAGGGCTGAGTTCTGAACACGGAGAAAAGCAATAAGATCACACCTCAGCCATTGCAGCCAGCAAGACCAGAAAAACCGGCTCAGCAAGTTTGAAAACAAGAGGGTTTTGAGTTGTTTATGTTTTTGTTTATTGTTTTAATATACTTTTAAAAATATTTTGTTTTGCTTTGTTTGTTCTTTTTTTGGCTGTTTGTATTTGTGTGTGCATGTGTGTGTCTGTGTCTGTTTTTTGTTTTTTGTTTTGCTAGTTTGTTTGTGTTTTTTTTGTTTGTGTGCCTCTCTATCTATATGAGTTTTTAATAACTCCCTCTTCATTATTTTTATCTTTTTCTTTACTACCCAACTCCTTTTGCCTCCCTTTAATTCCTTCTTGTCTTATTCCCTCTCCCTTTCTTTCCAATTTTATCTCTTCTACCTTCCTCTTTTTTCTTCTTTCTTCTATTTTTCATTCCCCCCCTTCTCTTTTTAAATACCCATGAGTGAGACAAAACAAACAAACAAACAAGCCTGGAACTGTGAGAAAAACCAGAGTTGGCTCCCAAAAGAGGGTATTCCAGCTGATGAGACAGTGGAAGCTGTGAAAAACAGGATATTCGAAGGATGATTCCACCACTGAATCTCACAGATATTCTACCACAGAAGGTCATACCACAAACCCAGGGAGCCAGAACAGATCAATTTAAGAAGTTGAGGTTAACAAAAAGAGTCTTACAAACAATGGGAAGACAAAGGAACAATCCCCAAATTAAAGGAAAGGAGGAAGCTCAAGAAAGAATGGTAAATGAAACGGAGGCAACTCAACTATCAGATATCGAGTTCAAAGCAATGCTTGTCAGGAAGATCAATGAGCTCTCAATGAGCTACCACAAACTACAGGGAAGTTATGATGAACTCACTGCAAACTATATCAACATGAAAAAGGAAATAGAAACTATCAACAAGGGCCAAGAGGAAATGAAGAACACAATTTCTGAACGGAAGAACACAGTAGAAGGAATGAACAGCAGAATCGATGAAGCAGAAGATCGGATCAGTGAGTTGGAGGACAAAAATAGAAAAAAAAAAAAAAAACACCCAGAAAGAGTAAGATAAGGAAAAGAGGCTCAGAAAGAATGAAGAGGGTTTAAGAGAAATGCAAGACAACATGAAACGGAATAATATCCGTATAATAAGGATACCAGAAGGAGAAAAACAAGAACAAGGGATAGAAAACCTGTTTGAAAAAATAATGATGGAAAACTTCCCTAATTTGGTGAGAGAAAAAGCCACACAAATCCAGGAAACACAGAGAGTCCCAATCAAAAGGAACCCAAATAGGCCCACTTCAAGACATATCATAATTAAAATGGCAAAATTCCAAGACAAGGAGAGAATCTTAAAGGCAGCAAGGGAAAAAAAGGAAGTAACATACAACAGAACCCCGATAAGGTTAGCAGCTGACTCTTCAATGGAAACACTCCAAGCCAGAAGAGAATGGCAAGAAATATTCCAAGCAATGAGAACCAAAGGCTTGCAATCCAGACTACTTTACCCAGCAAGGCTTTCAATCAAGATAGAAGGCCAAATAAGGAGCTTCCCAGACAAAAGAAGTCTAAAAGAATACACCTATACCAAACCAATTCTGCAAGAGATAATAAAGGGTCTACTTTAATGGAAGAAAGGAAAACACAGAGAGAGAAAGAGAGAGAGGAACACAGATACGAAAATGGCAATGAATAAATACCTATCAATAATAACCTTAAATGTAAATGGATTAAATTCTCCAATCAAAAGACATAGAATAGCTGAATGGATCAGAAAGCATGACCCACACATATGCTGCCTACAAGAAACCCACCTCAGGACAAAAGACGTACACAGGCTCAAAGCGAAGGGCTGGAAACAAATTTTCCAAGCAAATGGTCAAGAAAAAAGCTGGGGTAGCAATACTCATATCAGACAAAATAGACTTCAAAAGAAGGGCCATAAAGAGAGACCCAAAAGGTCACTTCATAATACTCAAGGGAAGAATCCACCAAGAAGACATAAATATTGTAAATATATATGCACCAAATGGAGGAGCACCTAAATACATCAAGAAAATTGTAGAGGACTTCAAGAATGATATTGATAGCGACACAATTATAGTAGGGGATTTTAACACCGTGCTGTCAAAAATGGACAGATCTTCCAAACAAAATATCAACAAAGATATTGCGGCATTGAACAACACTCTAGAGGAAATGGACTTAGCTGATATATATAGAGCCCTTCATCCCAAAGAAACTAAATACACTTTCTTTTCAAATGCACATGGAACATTTTCAAAGATAGATCACATGGTAGGACAAAAATCAAGCCTCAACAAATTCAAGAAAATTGAAATCATACCAAGCATTTTCTCTGAACACAAGGGACTGAAACTAGAAACCAGCCCCAAGGGATAAACCCAAAACCCTCAAAATCATGGAGATTGAATAGCATGCTCTTAAACAATGGGTCAAGAATGAAATTAGGGAGGAAATCGAAAAGTTTCTGGAAACAAACGATAGTGAACTCACATCGATCCAAAACTTATGGGACACAGCAAAGGCAGTCCTCAGAGGGAAACTTATAGCGATACAGGCCTACCGAAAAAAGACAGAAACATCTCAAACAAACAACCTAACCCTATGCCTACAAGAACTTGAGGAACAACAACAAAGACAGCCCAGAGCAAGTAGAAGGAAGGAAATAAGCAAGATCAGAGCAGAATTAAATGACATAGAGATTAAAAGCACAATCCTAAAGATCAATGAATCCAGGAGCTGGTTCTTTGAAAAGATCAACAAAATCGACAAGCCTTTAAGCAGGCTCATCAAGGAAAAAAAAGAGAGGACTCAAATAAACACAATCAGAAATGAAAGAGGCGATATTACAACTGACACCACAGGAATACAAAAGATTGTAAGAAATTACTATGAAGAACTGTATGCCAAGAAATTTGAAAACCTAGGTGAAATAGACAGGTTTCTAGAAAAAAATATAACCTTCCAAAATTCAATGAAGAAGAAACAGAAAGCCTGAACATACCAATTACAGCCGGTGAAATTGAATCACTAATCAAAACACTTCCAACACACAAAAGTCCTGCACCAGATGGCTTCACAGGAGAATTCTACAAAACATTTAAGAAGAGCTAACCCCTATTCTCCACAGACTATTCGAAAAAATCCAAAATGATGGAAGACTCCCAAACTTTTTTTTATGAAGCCAGCATCATCCTAATCCCAAAACCAGATAAAGACACAACAAAGAAGGAGAACTTCAGGCCAATATCGCTGATGAACATAGATGCTAAAATCCTCAACAAAATATTGGCAAACCGCATCCAACAACACATTAAAAAGATCATACACCACGACCAAGTGGGATTCATCCCAGGGATGCAAGGATGGTTCAACATTCGCAAATCAGTAAACGTAATTCATCACATAAACAAAAGCAAAGACAAAAATCACATGATCATATCAATAGATGCGGAAAAAGCATTTGATAAGGTACAGCACCCATTTATGATAAAAACACTCAGCAAAGTGGGAATAGAGGGAGCATTCCTCAACATAATAAAGGCTATATATGAGAAAGCTACAGCCAGCATCATACTCAATGGGCAAAAACTAAAGTCTTTTCCACTAAAATCAGGAACAAGACAATGCTGTCCACTTTCACCACTTCTATTTAATATAGAATTGGAAGTCTTAGCCACAGCGATTAGACAAGAAAAGGAAATAGAAGACATCCAACTTGGAAAGGAGGAAACAAAACTATCATTGTTTGCAGATGATATGATAGTATACGTAGAAAATCCTATAGTCTCGGCCAAAAAACTGCTCTACATAATAAATGAATTTGGCCAAACAGCTGGATACAAAGTCAATATCCAGAAATCAAAGGCATTTTTGTATACCAACAATGAAACAACAGAAGCAGAAATCAAAAAAAAAAAAAATCCCATTCAATATAGCAAAAAGAAAAATAAAGGAATAAACCTAACCAAGGAGGTAAAAGACCTGTATGCAGAAAACTACACAACACTGAAGAAAGAAATCAAGGAAGACACAAATAAATGGAAACACATACCGTGCTCAGGGATCAGAAGAATTAACATCATCAAAATGTCCATACTTCCCAAAGCAATCTACAGATTCAATGCAGTACCTATTAAAGTAGCAATGGCATACTTCACAGATATAGAACAAACACTTCAAAAATTTATATAGAACAATAAATGACCCAGAATAGCAGCAGCAATCTTGAGAAAGAAGAGCAAAGCAGGAGGGATCACAATACCTGATACCAAAATGTATTACAAGCCACTGTAATCAAAACAGCCTGGTACTGACATAAAAACAGGCATGTGGACCAGTGGAATAGAACAGAGAGCCCAGAAATAAACCCTAGTCTCTATAGTCAATTAATATTCGACAAAGGGGGCAGCAACATAAAATGGAGTAAAAATAGCCTCTTAACCAAGTGTTGTTGGGAGAGCTGGACAGCTTCATGCAAGAAAATGAAACTCAAGCACCATCTTACACCATACACAAAAAATAAATTCAAGGTGGATAAAAGATTTAAACATAAGCCGTAACACCATTAAAGTCCTAGAGGAGAACATAGGCAGGAAAATCTCAGATATTCCACACAGCATCATTTTTACTGATATGTTCCCTAAAGCAAGGGACATAAAGGAAAGATAAACAAATGGGATCTCATCAGAATAAAAAGTTTCTGCATGGCCAAGGAAAACAGTATTAAAATAAAAAGAGAACCGACTGTGTGGGAAAACATATTTGCCAATGATACCTCAGATAAGGGTTTAATCTCCAAAATATACAAAGAACTTACATGACTCCACTCTAAGAAGACAAGCAACCCAATTAAAAAATGGGCAAAGGACTTAGGCAGACACCTCTCCAAGGATGATCCAGAGGATCCAGACACACATGAAAAGATGCTCGATATCGCTAGCTATCAGAGAGATGCAAATTAAAACCACAATGAGATACCACTGGACACCAGTCAGAATGGCCTTCATAAACAAAGCAACATACAGTAAGTGTTGGAGAGGTTGTGGAGAAAAGGGGACCTTATTGCACTGTTGGTGGGAGTGCAGACTGGTACAACCACTATGGAAAACAGTTTGTAATTTTCTAAAAAAACTAAAAATGGATATACCTTTTGACCCAGCAATTCCACTGCTAGGACTATATCCTAAGAACCCTGAAACACCAATCCAAAAGAACCTATGCACCCCTATGTTTATAGCAGCACAATTTACAATAGCCAAGTGTTGGAAGCAACCTAGATGCCCATCAGTAAATGAATGGATCAAAAAACTGTGGTACATTTACACAATGAAATTCTATGCAGCAGAAAGAAAGAAGGAGCTCATACCCTTTTCAACAGCATGGATGGAACTGGAGAGCATCATGCTAAGTGAAATTAGCCAAGCAATGAAAGACAAATACCACATGATCTCACCTTTAACAGGAAGCTAGTCAACAAAACGAAGAAACAAGCCTAATATAAGCAAAGACATGGAAATTGAGAACAGGCTGAAAGTCACCAGAGGGGAGAGGGGAGGGAATTTCAGGGTAAAAGGGTAAGGGTTTACAGGAACAAGTATAAGGGACACATGGACAAAATATTATGGGGGGGTGGAAATGGGAGGGAGGTGGGGAGGGATAGGGTGGTGGGTTGGGGTGAAAATAAAAGACAGAAAACTGTACAAGATCAACAATTAAAATAAAAATTAAAAAAACATGTATAATATTGGTATATATATCTGATACATAAACTAATTACTATAAAGGACATTAGGTTATACCTAAGGAATCTCTGTATTTCCATATTCTTATGACTGAATTTAATGTTGTCTAGAAATGTTAATCACCAATAACATGTTGAAGCCTGTTTTGGGGTCAGTGAAAAGTGCTGGAAGTGCTTACGAAGACCCAATGGGAAGCCATAGCGCCACGATACCATATGACAACTCTGAGAGCTGTGCTACCTCCGTGAGAGAAGCTTGCCGAGTGTGCCCAGAGAACTCTAAAATATTAACCGTGTTGATGTAACTACATTGCAAGAGTTGCTTATTCATAAACATTCATCTTGACAAACAGTTACTCATGTGACCCTGGTATGTATGGGGGAATGTGAATAAAAGGCAGAAGGAAACGGCACAGAGAAACATAAATAAGCCGCCTAGTCTGGGCTTTTCCTATCCTCATAGGCGTGGCCACACAGCGAAGAGAAGCTATTTGCCTTGCAGATAAAAGTATGAAAGTCAACTTTTCCTGAACTTTTTACACAATGACCTAGAATGATTAGCGTATACCCCTGTCTGTGAGAAATGGTAAACTTACTAATTCTTAAATGTATTTTTTAGCATTTAATGCCTTCCAGGGAAACAGAATCTGTGTCTCCCTCTTCGATAAAATATTCACCAATAACCTAAGATACTGTAGTGTTAGTACATAGTAAAATAATTCACTAGTGCCCATGACCCAAGCTTGAAAGATGATCGTTTTACTTCTTTTCCCCTCGTAGAAGCTGATAAACTGACCTCATTAAGAGTTTCAGCTTTTGCTACAATGATAAATGTGGGTGGAAAATTTTGTATTCTTCCCTGTTCTAGATAGAAGGTTAATTTACAAGATAAATTAAAGATGTGCTGCTATCTGTGATTTAGAATGTTTGAAAAGAGGAAGCTCAGGAAAGAGATGAATAAAACATTTTTTACAGTGAAAAAAAAGAATCAATAGGAGGTGGCTTCTGGATAGGGGATAAGTGGAAAGCAACTAATAACACTTGAGTTATATGGCCACTATGCTGTGGACATCTTAAATGTACTATCTCATTTAATCATTTCCTAAACCTCAAATATTATTGCCTTAATTTGTTAGATGAGAAAACTGAGGTATATAGAGCTGAATTGTCTTGCTGTGACCTGTGTGACTGTAATGTTCATACTCTTTCCATCATTCCATGCTGCTTCTAGTGTCATGCCTAGGCCATGATGAGGAGATAAGTTCTTTGGAATTATGTCTTTCATTCTCTCTGTGGGATCAAAACTTTAGCTGGGGAAAGAGATAAGGTGCATGGTCATGGAGGAGGTTGATAGGTGCCTACACAGCATGATTTGGGAGGCAGTTGGCAGGTGACTGCCCACAAATATTATCCTCATTGACTTGTCACAGTCACTTTGCCTGACATTTTTCCACTAAAATCTTTACTTTGTTTGTTTGTCTTTGCCACTGGGGAGGTTGGGAGTACTGTCAAATGCATACACCCTTGGGAGAGCGCATATATTAAATCTTTTATCACTTAATACTGTAGCAGGCAGCATGAAATTGGAGAAAGAGTTCATATGGTGGAGTCAGGAAGATCTGAAATTGAGTTCTGATTACACCATATCTTAACTGTTTAACGTGCACACAATATTTAACCTCCAAGAGCTTCATTTTCTTCCTGAGTCAAGCAGATAGCAATGCATATGCATAAGCCTTTATTGTAATAACTATGATATATTGAACATCTGGTATGGCTAGTTGTGGTAGGGTGGGAGAAACAATGGATGGAAATCAGAAGACTTTGTGTCCTGCCATGTCAGTTTCATTCATCCAGGTAAGTATTGAACTTCTACTATGTACAATATACTTTGATGGGTACTTGAGATATAACTGTGAATAATTTGAAACACCTGGTTTTTTATATTTTAAATTCTAGTTTGTGCTAATGTAACTATATACATATCCTAGTCGCTAGAGAAAGTTTAATTCTTCACATTTTAGAGATGAAAATAAAAATATAACTTTGACCTCACTTATTTTATAATCTAATGAAGTAGAAGTTAATCAGCTAATCCTAAAAATTAAAGTGAGATTAAAATCATTATAAGTCTTAGGAAAGAGAGTCAGTACTCTAAAAACTTGTAACAGAGGCTTCACTTTAGCTTCATTGAGCAAGAGATATCTGTGTTAATATCTGAAAAGTGAGTAGGTGGTAAGCAGGTCATCCTTGTATATGTCCATACTCAGATTCTTCTGGATTTCCCTCGGCTCTACTATACCTTCTTTGGTGACTATTGTAGACTTTCTCTCTTTTTAAGCCTCCTGCTCAGATACTATACATTTATTCTCAGGAGGTGTATTTGCTTCCTGTTTCACATAGAAAATAGAATCCATCAAGAATATCTCTGATCTGGAGTCCCAAAGAAGGTGGACCCAAGGAGGAACACACCAAGGCACATCGTAATTACATTAGCCAAGATTAAAATGAAGCAGAGAATTCTAGAAGCAGCAAGGGATAAGGGGACAGTTACCTACAAAGGAGTTCCCATCAGACTGTCAGCTGATTTCTCAAAAGAGACCTTACAGGCAAAAAGAGGTTGGAAAGAAATATTTGAAATCTTGAAAAGCAGGGACCTACATACAACATTGCTCTATCCAGCAAAGCTGTCATTTAGAATGGAAGGGCAGATAAAGTGCTTCTCAGATAAGGTCAAGTTCGAGTTCATCATCACCAAGCCCTTGTTATATGAAATGTTAAAGGGACTTATCTAAGAAAAAGAAGATAAAAATATGACAGTGAAAAGACAGCAAACTCACAGCTATTAAGAACCACGCCTAAAACAAAAGCAAACTAAGCAAACAGCTAGAACAGGAACAGAACCACAGAAATGGAGATCATATGGAGGGTTAGCAACAGGGGTGTGGGAGGAGGAGAGAGGGGGAAAAGGTACAGAGAATAAGTAGCATAAACGGTGGGTAGAAAATGGGGGAAGGCAAGGATATTGTGGGAAATGTAGAAGCTAAAGAACTTATGACACATGGACATGAACTAAAGGGGGGAATGTGGGTGGGAGAGGGTGTGCAGGGTGGAGTGGAATGATGGGGGAGAAATGGGACAACTGTAACAGCATAATCAATAAAATATATTTTTAAAAATGAATCTCTTTGATCCACTCATCTCACCATCTTTTACACATGCATTGGTTTACATCTTCATCCATGATTTTTTTTTTGTTTCTGAGAAAAAACTAACCCTCTATCAGTCCAAGTTCAATCTCTTCAACTTTGCTTTAGATTCCATGCCATCCTCTTGCTTTTTGAGAGATCTCTGTACATTATTTCCCCTTTTCTCTTATGTATTTTTAACTTCTTCCCCTCTCTGAGTTCCTTTGTCAGAAAGGGAGATAAAAGACACCCTTCTTGACCCTCTCCTGTACAACCAAGAATGGGACAACCTACACAGTCAAGCTTCAATAAAAAGTGCTCCACACACAAAACTGTCTTTACCACAGTCACCAATTTTTCTTACTTCCAAGTAAAACAGACACATTTCAGTTCTTGTCTTCCTTTCTCCCACATCCTTTTTTCAACATGTACATAACACAGAGGAGACTCACAAAATCCAGTCTGGGAAAGGGAGTACAGAAGGTTTAGGAGGAACTGCTATGTGAGATAATCTCAGTGACTAAGCATAATCAAGGGATTAAGGGTCTAGGGAAATCAGGATTAGTATTAAGTTACCTGCTTGGCCAAAGCTTACAGATAAAACAAGACCATGCTTTTCAAGATTTATAGGAAGAAGATGAGACTAAATGTGTGGGTAAGGTCCAGAAAATTAAAACTGTTGATTGCCATGCTAATATTTTATGAGATGTGATTACATCATAGAAGTTAGGGCATAGACTCTGAAATGACACTTGCCTGGCTTTAAATCTGACTCCATCACTTGCTAGCTATGAGACCCTGCCATGATCATTTAGCTTCTCTCTGAGTCCATTTCCTTATTGGTAAAATGGGATGACATAAGTATCCATCTCAAAATGCTGCGGTGATGATTAAGTGAATTAGTAGTCAAGAGTTTATAAAAGTACTGGCATGCCATGAACACATTGATTTGTAAACTGTTATTATAAATTATTCAAGCTTGTGAAGGCATTTCAATGCATATGTTTGTGTTTTGAGAAGGTCACACTGACTACAGCATGAAAAATGGACTGAATCTGACTTATTGTCAGGTGGAAATGCATCAGTAGGTCACTGCAGTTGATTGGTCAAGATATGGTGATGGGTAGGATTAGGGTCATGGCAGTGAAGATAGAGTGATATGGATGAATCACAAAAATATATAGGGAATGGAATATTTCTGATGTTGTGTGTATGTATATGAAATGGTGAGTGAAGATAAATGAGAACAAAACAATCCTGGATAACTCCTCTGTTTCTGTTTTAAGACACACCTTGGGAAGTCATACTACCATTTGATACTGTAAACAGAGAAAAAGAAGATGATGATAAGTTGCACTAATGTTTGGACTATTCATAATCTCCATGTGTGTTCATGTTATTTGAAATACAAAACTGGATTACATTGTCAGTGTTTTCAAATCATGTGTTGAAGGATTATCTGGATATATTAAGCCAATATGCATAAGTGGAATTTATTGCTGTTGCAGGAAAGATATATTTTCCTCTCCATGACTTCCTTTGATAAGTACAAGTTTGTTATTTCCATAGCTTAAAAATGTTGAGAAAAATCCTTTGATGAATGATGTCTTGGAACTATTGAAGTAACATGATCAAGCATGGTAAATTTGTTTTGGATGTGGAGCTTCTAAGCTTTCCAAAATGAAGGTATCTCTGGAAATATGTAACTAGTTTACAATCTTAAAGACATATCAGTTTATTTATTCAATCACCAAACATTCATTGCCTGCTATGTGATAGGTATTATGCTAACACAAAAGCAGAAGCAGTTCCTGTTCTCATAGGCTTTACAATTAACCAGAAGTGATGGACGTTATTTAAATAATCTCAATGATAAATGTGTAACTTTAAATTCTAACTACTCATCGGCATGTAAGCCATGGTAGTTTGGCTTACATGGGTGGAATCCAAGTATATGCTTGTGTGTGTACATTTATACATGTATCTCATTGTTTTTTGGTATTAACTATCAAGGAAATCAGAAGAGCCTAGGAGCTCCTGAAAATCATCTCATCCACTTCCAAGGACCAAATCAATGTTGAAAGGTGGGAGGTATTGGTCGTTCTAATGTCCCCATGGATACTCACTGAAAGAAATACAAAGCCATGTTCTACAGGTATGATTCTACTACAAGTAGTTTTCCTTTCCCTAGGCAACTTCAACTTTGCTCAGCCAGCAGTGATTAATCGCTAATTATGCAATTAGCCATCTCATTTATGTAGCAGTTTTTCAAGAAGAACAGTGCACATTGTTGATAATAAATCAGTACTGACTTATTGAGTGAAAACTTGAACTCCAGGGCATTCTTTTTTTTTTTTTACAACTTTATTTATTTATTTTTGGAGAGAAGGGAAGGAAAGGAGAAAGAAAGGGAGAGAAAAATCAACGTGTGGTTGCTTCTCATGTGAACCCTACTGGGGACCTGGTCTACAACCCAGGCATGTGTCCTGACTGGGAATCGAACCAGGGACCCTTTAGTTTGCAGGCCTGTGCTCAATCCACTGAGCTATACTAGCCAGGTCCAGGTCATTCTGATAATAACCAAAGCATGTGGGATGGGTTGTCAGCATCTGGGAAAGATGAAACAGCATAGGCTTAAAGATGTGTGAGTGTGCCATCAGAAAATCATTTAGAAACTAACTGTGGCAGCAGCTCATGATGGTGGAAGAAGTGCTGCGGTACCAAAAGCAGCTCATATGAGCAAAACCTTTAGAGATCCAGAGAGGGTCCTCCAGCACTTATATCCTCTTATTTACAACAGTAAATAATTTGAAGGCTTCAAAGGGAGACATTGAATTATTGCCACATTGTATTTTGGCATTGTGAAAAGTTTCTACTTCAGCATTTTGTGGTTGTGTTTGCAAGTGGAGTATTTCAGTAAGTGCCTCCTCCCCCCAGGTATCTGGTCAAGAGACTTTAGCCAGGGAAGTGCTACATAGCTTAAATGTTGACCTTCTCTGGAATGAGCTTCTGACTCAAAGGCTATGCAGAAAATAAGAGATTGGACTGTATAAGTGCATACTTTTTTGATTACTTTGAAATTTGGAATTAAAAGTTTATGAACTTTTAAGGGATTTTGATATACAATGCTAAATACTCCTCTAATAAGGTTACAGGTTTTCTTAAATAAGAAAGTGGCTTACTTTGTTCTCAGATAACTGGAAGTAGCTAATTCCTGGCTTCACAAAGACTATGCAATTTTACTGAATGGGGACAAGGGCTGTGGGCTACTCAGAACTTTTTGTTCTGCCCTGCCTAGAGTGTTTCCCTCATCTGCTTAATTGCTTGCTCAAAGGTGGCTCACAATCAATACCACATTCTAAGCAGCAGGATGGAGAAAGGAGGAAAGGAAAAGGGAGAAAAGGTCCATTTTTTTTTTTAAATCATGACCCAGAGATTGAAGACAACAGTTCTCTTTACATCTCTTAGGCCAGAATTTAATGAGATGTCACATATAGCTGAAAGGCTGTTCAGAAAGAGTCTTCATTTTGTGTGGCCATGTGCCCAGCTAAAACTTGGAGGTGTCCATTACTACTGAAGGAGAAAATAATGAATATTAGTGGATAGCTGGTAATCTCAGCTGTACCACATCCAAAAAGGATTGTAGCAATTCATATTTCTACAAGTAGCCTGAGAAAAGTTTCACCCTTTTAAATTAATTTTGCTTATATTATAATTTATTTAACTGTAAGTTTATATAACAATTTTTAAAGACTAATTTTCAGAGCACTTTTAGGTTCACAGCACAATTGAAAGGAAGGTACAGAAGTTTTCTATACCCCCATGTGCCTACACACATGTTGCCTCCCCATTATCAACATCCCCTTCCACAGTGGTACATTTGTTACTGTTGATGAATCTTCATTGCCACATTGTAATCACCTAAAGTCCATAGTTTATTCTTAGGTTTCATAGGGTTCACTCTTGATATTGTACATTCTATGGGTTTAGACACAAGTATAATGACATATATCCATGGTTATAGTATTATGCAGAATATTTTCATTGCCCTAAAAACCTCTGTGCTTTGCTCATTCATCTCTCCTGCTCATCCAACCCCTAGCAACCCTTAATGTTTTTACTGTCTCCATAGTTATGCCTTTCACAGAATGTCATATAGTTGGAATCATACAGTATGTAGCCTTTTCAGATTAACTTCTTTCATGTAGTAATTTGCATTTAAAGTAACTCCATGTATTTTTATGGCTTGATAGCTCATTTCTTTTTAGCCCTGAATGACATTTGGTTGTCTAGAGATGTACCATGGTTTACTTATCCACTCGTCTCATGGAGGACATCTTGGTTGTTTCTAAGTTTTAGCCATTATGAATAAAAATGTTATAAACATCTATGTGCAGGTTTTTGTGTACATTAGTTTTCAGCTCCAATGGGTCAATATCAAGGAACATGATTGCTGGATCATACAGTGAGAGTACAGTTTGGTAAGAAACCACTAAAGTGTCTGTACCATTTTGCGTTCCCATAAGCAAATTATGAGAGTTCCTGTTACACATTCTTACCATCATATGTTTTCAGTGTTCTGGATTTTAGGCCATTTTAATGGGTGTGTAGTAGATACATATATTTTGTTTGCTCTTTCAATGGACCTGAAGGCAAAAAACAATGTTTCTTGATTGTTTTCATATCTGCAGCCTTGAGCGTGAAACTGATGTTCAGGAAATGTCTGTGAAACGAAGATCTGTATGGATGCCTATGACCATGTCACCACTAATACAGCAATCAAAGGCATAGTTATAAAAATAGAGACTCTGAGGTTCTATTTTGATGAGACAACTCTAAAGTCTCTTAGGGGACATTTATCTAACCCAGGCTTAAAAACAGCTATCAAAACGGCGAGAAAATAGATGATTAGGCAGACCTACCACTTAAGATTATGAAGCAGATTTAGAAGTTTTAAGCAGATGATTATAAAGAACCAGTCCTCATAAAGCACAAAATTCATTTTTATGAAGGGTAAACAGTCCAATGAAAAACAATAAAGCTCTGTCCACATATTAGTAAAAATAACTTTGTCATAAACACATAAAAATAAGCTTATGAAGTTACAAAACTGGTTTAATACTCAAGTGGTGCATGGAAAATATTCTGAAGGCAAAGAACTAATGGAAGTGTATTGAGAAGAGAGAATGCTCCAGTATTTTAAATATAAGAATGGACAGTGGTCCAAAAATATATTAATTTCCACTTAATGGGAAAGGGAAACATCAGTGAGAGAGGAAAAGAGGGAGAAAATGGGGGGGAAAGTGGAGAAAAGGAAAGGAAGGGGCCAGAGAAAGTGGGGAATGAGGGAGAAGAAGACAACAATAAAGAGCCTGAAGTGACAAAAAAGCTCCCCTCCAGCTTTAGTTTCAAAATGGCTGCTTATCTAAGCCAGAATACAAATTCTCTTGCCTAGAGATATGCACTTACTGGAAGGAACCTTTTGGGAGTACTTTCAGTTACATTGTTTGAACCCTCAGTTTCAAAGTTTTCAAAATACAATAAAGGCTATATGTTTCTATTCTGCATTTTCAAATTGAGACTGGAACCAGAGTTTCTGATGTTTCTCAGTTAAAATCTTTAATCATGTTCTTAGACTAACAACCAAATTTTAAAATTGCCTTATAACAATATAAAGTTGTTTCTGAAGACTTTTGTTGCGGAAAATAAATTTAGAAGAGAAAAATAAAATGTCAGATTACACACAAAGTAAAGATGTAGGACCTTGCTTTTCACGACTTTGAATACTTCTTGCCAGCCCCTTCTTGCGTATAAGGTTTCTTCTGAGAAATCAGCTGACAGTCTGATGGCAACTCCTTTGTAGGTAACTGTTTCCTTTTCTCTTGTGCTTTTAAGATTGTCTCTTTATCTTTAACCTTTGGCATGTTAATTATGATGTATCTCAATGTGGTTCTCTTTAGGTCCAACTTGGCTGGGAACTCTCTGTGCTTTCTGGAGTTGTATGTCTGTTTACTTCACCAAATTAAAGAAATTTTATTTCATTATTTTTTTAATAAGTTTTCAATTTCTTGTTCTTCCTCTTCTCTTTCTGGCACCCCTATGATTCACATGTTGGTAGGTTTAAAGTTGCCCCAAAGGTTCCTAAGCCTCTCCTCATTTTTTTGAATTCTTGTTTCTTCTTTCTCTTCTGGTTGAATGTTTATTTATTCCTTATGTTTTGAATTGTTGATTTGAATCCAGCTTCCTTCCCTTCATTGTTGGTTCCCTGTAGAATTTCCTTTATTTCACTTATTGTAACCTTCATTTCTTCCTTTATGTTGTTGCCATACTTAATGGGTTCTCTGAGCATCCTGATCACCAGTGTTTTGAACTTTGAATCTGATAGGTTGGCTATCTCTCTTTTGTTTACTTCTTTTTCTGAGGATTTGTTCTGTTCTTTCATTTAGGCCATATTTCTTTGTCTTCTCAGTTTGGCAGCCTTCCTGTGTTTGTTTCTGTGTGTTAGGTAGAGCTGTTTTGACTTCCTGCCTTAGCATACCTGTTAAGTTGTGTGCGGCTGAGCCTTAGGTATTCACCATGGTGGGATAACCCACTTCACTGCTTTGCAGCTCTGTATGTGGGGGAGGGCTTGGAAAGGGGACAATGTCACTGCCTGGTTTCTGGAGGTTTGCCCAGCACTCACCTCATTTCCAGTCACTTCAGTCACTTCCCATGTGGGACTGGTGCCCTTCCAGTTCTTACCCTGGTGGTATATCCCAGAGTGGGTGGGTTTGTGTATGTTCTAAGTATGTGTGGGCCTTTTGAACTGACTCTCTTAAAAAAATCAGCAGTTTCTTCTGCTGCCCCAACCCCCACCAGTTTTTACAGCCAGAAGTTATGGGGCTTTCTTTTCCTGGTCCTGGATCCTTGGACTGTGCAGTCTGGCCAGGAGTGGGATCGCTCAGTCCCATGGTATCCCTTATGATTTTTATCCACCAAACATGAATGTGGGACTGCTCGGTCCACCACCACCACTGCCTCTCCACACCACACTGCAGCTCTTTGTCTCTCCACCCCAACTCCACCCTAATCCCTTCTACCCATCTGGATGAATGTGGTTTCTTTAAATCCTTGGTTATTTGACTTCCATACAGTTTGATTTTCTGGCAGTTCTGAGTGTTATTCGTTTTGAGGTTAGTTGTAATTCTACCTGTGGTTGCATGAAGAGGTGAAGTATGCCTCCATCTTGAGCAGAAGTCTACCCTTCCATTCTTTACTAAACCCACTTTAATCTGAGTTTTGCTCCAAATATTTCACTTATTCCCTTATCAACTCCACCAATTATCTCCATTTTGCTAAATCCATTAGGCCATTCTCAGGCTTCATCTTATTGGGTCTGTCAACAGTGTTTGACATTATCTATCACTCTGTCCTTGAAACATTTTCTCCACTTGGTTTCTAGTACACACAAACTCTGGGTTTTCCTCTTACCTCCCTGATCTCTCTTTAGTTTCATTTGTTGGTACCTCCTCATCTGTTTGACCCTTCTCATATTGAAGGGTTCCAGATCTCAGTCCTTGGTCTTCCTTTTTCTCTTTTCTTTTTTAATCTCATCTCCACTATACCTTAAGGAACTTCAATTGATCCTGTGGCTTTAAGTACTGTCTATATTGTGATAACTCTCAAATATATATCTACAGCTCTAGTCTTTCCTTAATCACCAGAGTTAAATATCTAACTTCCTACTCATCTTTTTTCCTTGCATGTTTAGTCAGGCAGCTGAAACTGAACCATCCAAACTGAAGTCTTGGCTATTATCTCCAGACCCCATAAATAATTATCTGGTTGCCCATAACAAAAAAATGGAGGCAGCATCCTCTGACACTTCACATTCAGTCCATCAGTAAATCCTATCAGCATCTCCATTGCTAGCAATTTGGTCCAAGTCACCATCATCACCATCATCTCTAGCCTGGATTAGTGCTTCTTCTCCCTCCTTCCATACTGAGTAGGCTTTTAAAGTGTAAGTTATATCATGTCACTCAGCTCACAGCTCACAACTGTCCAATTGCTTCTCATTTTACTAAAAGTAAATGGTAAGATAAATAGGCACATGGCCTACCCTGTGCCTGTGAAATCATCTAGCCTTTTTTGTTTCTATCATACTGGTGTTGCTATTTCTAAGACTACTAAGCTGCTTCTCACCTCAGGGCTTGTGAAAGTGCTATTCTTTCTATTTGGAAAATTCTTCCCCTGTATTTTCACCTGGCTTATTCTCTCATTTTGTTGAGGTCCTTAATGTCTGTTTCTCAAAGATGTGTTCCCTGACCACCTTATCTAAAATGAGCCCCATTACTTTCTTTCACATTATCTTTCTTTATAGAACTTATAGTTATCTGATATGTTTATCATCCGGTTCTTTCATCAAAAAATTAATTCCAAGAAGGCAGGTTCTTTGTCTTGTTCACTGCTGTACCCCCAGTGCCTGGCATGTAGTAGGTTGAAAAAAATAATTGTTGAATAATGAACACACAATAGAAATATTTACATGCTTTTGTTAGCATTCTTTTCTGTAACTGATGGTACTATATATGATAAAATACCACATTTCCATGTATTTATAATGTATATATTATGGACATGAAAGAATATACTAGTAAAATAATCTTGTTATATAAAAGTTGGCTTTTTTTTACATTTTGTATTCTGTTCTGATTTGGTGAGGCACATTCTCTTATTTACTTTTGAAGTTGTTACACGAAATGAATGTTTTGGGTACACAGTGTTTGCTTACTAACAAGTATTTGAGAGCATCTGGGAGTGGGGACAAAGTTGTTGATCAAAAAAATTGTTTTGCTGGTTCCAGAGCACTGGAGACTTTCAAGATACTGCATTACTTTCCAGCTGTGATTTCATTTGAATAGAACATAAGGCACATTTAATTATTTAATAACAATTTGACCTGTGTTAAGGAATTAATGACCTGTGGGGATTTTTTATTTAAAAATATTTTATTTATTATTAGACAGAGGAGAAAGGAGGGAAGGGAGAAAGAGAGGGAGAAAGACATTGATTGGTTGCCTCTCATAAGCCCCTAATGGGGGACCTGGCCTGCAACCCAGGCATATGCTGTGATCGGGAATCAAACTGGTGACCTTTTGTTTTGCAGCATGGTGCTCAACCCACTAAGGCACACCAGCCATAATAACCTGTTTTTTTAAAAGGCTGTAAAATCCTCTTGCTGATATGTTGTATGACATTATAAACTAAAAAAACTCTGATCTGCTCAGATTAGGAACAGATTTTTGAAATGTGTAAACTGCTTTGTGAATTAACACTGTTTATCTGGCAGTTACTATAGTAGTTCAAAACTGAATTCTCTAGCTTTGACAGTGCTTCAAGAAATTTGTTAACTGGATGAACTTAGGATGTCATACAGGAAACCATCTAAAAATAATTAGGAAATAAGAAGATTAGTTATGTTTTACAAGATGTATTGAACACATTTTATAAATATCAGTGGAAATATTAGTATGTAATGCTGGCAGGAACACAACTATAATCATGTTATACATAATTGGATGCTAAAGTGATATTTGTTTAAAGGAGATCCTACCTGTATTTCATTTGCCTGCAGTGGTTTCCATCATTCAATATATGCCTAACTTCTTTCTGTATTTTGGTGGGAAATGACTTACACTATTTAACCAGTGGTGAGCATGATGAATCTATTTGACACAAAGTCTTTTTGTGTTTGCAAATACAGTCATCTTCGTCATTCTTTTAAAAATACTTATTGATTTATTTTTAAGGAGAGGGAAAGGGAAGAGAAACAGAGTGAGGGAAACATTGATGTAAGAGAGAATATCCATTGGTCACCTCTCATATGCACCCTGACCACTGGGGACCAAACCTGAAATCTGGGAATTGAACTGGCAACCTTTCATTTCATGGAATGTCACCCAACCAACTGAACCACATCAGTCAGGGGGTCTTTATCATTCTCTATAAAATGCTCTACTATAGGATGTAATATTTACTAGTTATTATCTAAATCAGAATCGACTCACCACCAGTTCATAGGTTGATTGTACTATTATTGAGTCATGTATTGATCTCAGCATGTTGTCAACTTTAAGATCTGGCAGGTTCCGTAGATGTTGATTATGATGCTGAGTCATGGTCATTCTCTACAAACTCTGCATAGACATTTGTATATGTTGGGTGGTCTCCTTGAAATGATTAGTTATTCAGGAAGCCAGTTCTTTTGAGTCACATCCTAAAACTGTGGATGGATACACAGCAGACTGGGGAAACAAAATGATATCCCAGGGATAATGATGTGAGAGGAAATTGAGCTTCACTAAAGTAAAATTATGCAAAAGACAGTATTATGTGTTAATATGAGCAGAGTTTTTAGAATCAGATATAAACATCTTTGCTTGCTCAAGTTTTGTAACCTTGAGTAATTTGCTTAACATTTTTGAGCTTCAAACTACTCAGTTGCAATATTGAGATAATAATAATAGTAACTATATCCCTGGCTAGCGTGGCTAAGTGGATTGAGCATCAGCTTGCAAACCAAAAGGTCACTGGTTCAATTCCCAGTCAGGGCACATGCCTGGGTTGTGGACCAAGTTCCCAGTTGGGGGTGTGTGAGATGACTGATCAATGTTTCTGTCCCACATGGACGTTTGTCTCTCTCTCTCTTCCTTCTTTCCCCCTGTCTAAAAATAAATGAAAACCTAAAAATTAGCAGTAACTATCAGTGTTGCTGAGACTTAAATGTGGTATCCATATCAAGCATCTGGCAGAGCTTAATAAACTATAGTCTCTATTATCATTATTTTCTAAATACCTGACAATTTGGTGCTAGAGCTTAGATCTCCTGGTCAGTGCTTTCTCATGTAAAGCCATATAAATTGATCATTTCACCCACAGATGACATTTAAGCCTTTGTAATCACACTACATTTTTTTCTATCTTCAAGTTCTCTGTTTTCCTATTTTCCTTTTCTTTTATTAATTTTTATTTTTTAATATATTTTATTGATTATGCTATTACAGTTGTCACATTTCTCCCCCATCATTCCCCCCACCCTGCACACCCTCTCCTACCCACATTCCCCCCTTTAGTTCATGTCTATGTGTCATAAGTTCTTTAGCTTCTACATTTCCCATACTATTCTTGCCCTCCCCGTCTATTTTCTACCCACTATCTATGCTACTCATTTTCTGTACCTTTCCCCCCTGTCTCCTCTTCCCATACCCCTGTTCTAACCCTCCATATGATCTCCATTTCTGTGGTTCTGTTCCTGTTCTAGCTGTTTGCTTAGTTTGCTTTTGTTTTAGGGGTGGTTGTTAATAGCTGTGAGTTTGCTGTCTTTTCACTGTCCTATTTTTTATCTTCTTTTTCTTAGATAAGTCCCTTTAACATTTCATATAATAAGAGCTTGGTGATGATGAACTCCTTGAACTTGACCTTATCTGAGAAGCACTTTATCTGCCCTTCCTTTCTAAATGACAGCTTTGCTGGAAAAAGCAATTTGGGATGTAGGTCCCTGCTTTTCAGGATTTCAAATATTTCTTTCCAGCCCCTTCGTGCCTGCAATGTCTCTTTTGAGAAATCAGCTGACAGTCTGATGGGAACTCCTTTGTAGGTGACTGCCCCCTTATCCCTTGCTGCTTCTAGAATTATCTCCTTCATTTTAATCTTGGCTAATGTAATTACGATGTGCCTTGGTGTGTTCCTCCTTGGGTCCAGCTTCTTTGGGACTCTCTGAGCTTCCTGGACGTCCTGGTAGTCTATTTCCTTTGCCAGATTGGGGAAGTTCTCCTTTATTATTTGTTCAAATAAGTTTTCTACTTGTTGCTCTTCTTCCCCTTCTGGGACCCCTATAATTCGGATGTTGGGACATTTAACGATGTCCCGGAGGTTCCTAAGCCTCTCCTTATTTCCTTGAATTCTTGTTTCTTCCTCGTTTTCTGTTTGGTTGTTAGTTTCTTCCTTCTGGTCCACTCCATTGATTTGAGTCCCAGTTTTCCTTCCATCTCTATCGGTTCCCCATGCGTCTTCCTTCATTTCACGTATTGTAGCCTGCATTTTTTCATCTAATTTGTGAGCAAAATCAACCAATTCTGTGAGCATTTTGATGACCAGTGCTTTGAACTGTGCATCTGATAGGTTGGCTATCTCTTCAGGGCTTAGAGGAATTGACTCTGAGGTTTTCATTTTTTCTCCGCTTTGAGCCATTTTTGGTGGGGTTTTTTTGTTGTTGTTGTTTTGTTTTGGTTTTAGTCTGGTCGCAGCTATTACGTAGTGAGGGATGGAGCCTTATGTGTTCCTCAGGGCGGGACAGCTCAGTCGCTGGGTTGTGACGCTTTAGGTGGGGGCGGGGTCCAAGAGGGAATAATGGTGCCTGTTCCACTCTCTCCTGGACTCCAGTCCTTTCCGCCGGTTCCCCTTCACCTGGATTATCTACACACAGGCGCGTGCTGTTACGTAGTGAGGGGTGGAGCCTCTGGCGCTCCTCAGTGCGGGGCAGCCCAGTGGCTGGGTTGTGACGCTGTATGTGGGGGTGGGGTCTGAGAGGGAACAATGGCGCCTGCTCCGCTCTCTTCTGGATTCAGTCCCTTCCGCCACTTCCCCTCTGCCTGGACTGTCTGCGCACACAAATGTGGGACCACCTGGTCAGCCAGCCGCCTTGTGTGGCCTCACTGGTTCTGCACAGTTGCCCCCCTGTGCCCGGGGTCCGCCAGCTGCTGCCTGTGGGCCCGGGGACCGCCAGCCGCCGCCTGTGCACCTGGAAACTGCAAGCCACTGCTGCTTACGTTCCTGGGTCCGCACCTCCACTTTCTCCTGCCGCGACTCCGCTCCTCTTACCGGTCTGGATGAATGGTTGTTGGACTTCCGTACAGCTCAATTTTCTATTAGTTCTGGTTGTTTTCTTGTTTCCAAATATTTGTTGTCCTTAATTTTGGTTGTGAGAGGAGGCACAGTGTGTCCGCCTACGCCTCCATCTTGGCCGGAAGTCCCTATTTTCCTTTTCTATAAGCCCTATCCTAATTGCTTTGGATGATATTTTTTGATATTTTAAATAATATGAATGGAAAATGTCAAATTTTATAACACTGGATTTTTAACCCCTCAAAATAACCTAATTTAAAAACAAAAACAAACAAACAAACAAACAAAAAAAAAACAGAGATTTCCAGCCAAGATGGAGGCATACGTGGACACACTGTGCCTCCTCTCACAACCAAAAATTAAGGACAACAAAGATTTAGAAACAAGAAAACAACCAGAACTGATAGAAAATTGAACTGTACGGAAGTCCAACAACCATTCATCCAGACCAGTAAGAGGGGTGGAGTCACCACAGGAAAAAGTGGAGGTGTGGACCCAGGAACACAGGTAGCAGTGCCTGGCGGTTCCCAAGCATGCAGGCGGCTGGCAGACACCAGGCCCAGAGGCAGCAGCTGGTGGACCCCAGGCACTGGGTGGCAACTGTGCAGATGCAGTGAGGCCGTGCAAGGCAACTGGCTGACCAGGAGGTCCCACATTCACCTGCACAGATAATCCAGGCAAAGGGGAAGCGGCAGAAGAGACTGGAATTCAAGAGAGACTGGAGCAGGTGCCATTGTGCCCTCTCAGACCCTGCCCCCACATACAGCTTCACAACCCAGAGACTGGGCTGCCCCACCCTGGAGAACACTGAAGGCTCTGTCCCTCACTATGTAACAGCCAGACCAGACCAAAAACAAACACAAAAAACACCAAAAATGGCTCAAACTGGAGAAAAAATGAAATCCCAGAGCTAATTCCTCTAAGCGATGAAGAGATAGCCAACCTATCAGATGCACAGTTCAAAGCCCTGGTGATCAGGATGCTCACAGAATTGGTTGATTTTGCTCACGAATTGGATGAAAAATGCAGGCTGTATACAATATATGAAATGAAGGACGACACATGGGGACCCAATAGAGATGGGAGCAAAATTGGGACTCAAATCAATGGAGTGGACCAGAAGGAAGGAAGAAACAACCAAACAGAAAACAAGGAAGAAACAAGAATTCAAAAAAAATGAGGAGAGCCTTAGGAACCTCCTGGACATCTGTAAACGTCCCAACATCCAAATGATAGGGGTCCCAGAAGGGGAAGAAGAAGAGCAACAAGTGGAAAACTTATTTGAACAAATAACAAAGGAGAACTTCCCCAATCTGGCAAAGGAAATAGACTACTAGGAAGTCCAGGAAGCTCAGAGAGTCCCAAAGAAGTTGGACCCAAGGTGGAACATGCCAAGGCACATCGTAATTCCATTAGCCAAGATTAAAATGAAAGAGAGAACTCTAGAAGCAATAAGGGATAAGGGGACAGTCACCTACAAAGCAGTTCCCATCAGACTGTCAGCTGATTTCTCAAAAGAGACCTTCCAAGCAAGAAGGGGCTGGAAAGAAATATTCGAAGTCTTGAAAGGCAGGGACCTACATCCAAAATTGCTCTATCCAGCAAAGCTGTCATTTAGAATGGAAGGGCAGATAAAGCGCTTCTCAGATAAGGTCAAGTTCAAGGAGTTCGTCATCACCAAGCCCTTATTATATGAAATGTTAAAGGGACTTATCTAAGAAAAAGAAGATTAAAAATATGACAGTAAAAAGACAGCAAACTCACAGCTATTAACAACCACACCTAAAACAAAAGCAAACAACTAGAACAGGAACAGAACCACAGACATGGAGATCACATGGAGGGTTAGCAACAGGGGAGTGGGAAGTGCAGAGAGGGGGAAAAGGTACATAGAATAAGTAGCATAGATGGCGGGTAGAAAATAGACAGGGGGAGGGTAAGAATAGTGTGGGAAATGTAGAAGCTAAAGAACTTATGACACATGGACATAAACTAAAGGAGGGGAATGTGGGTGAAAGGGGGTGTGCAGGGTGGAGGGGAATGATGGGGAGAAGTGGGATAACTGTAATAGCATAATCAATAAAATATATTAAAAGATAAAATAAAACCCTAAAAGACATATACATAATATGCTCATACTTCTTTTAAGTGTTTTTTAAATTGTTTAATATTTAAAGAATTTATTTATTTATTTTTAGAGAGAGTGGAAGGGAGGGAGAAAGAAAGGGAGAGAATCATTGATGTGCAAGTGAAACATCAATTGGTTGGTTGCCTCTCACAGTGCCCCAATAGGGGGCCAAACCTGAAAGCCAGGTATGTGCACTGACTGGGAATCAACCTTTCCCTTTGTTGTATGATGCTCAAATGAGCCACACCAGTCAGGGCCAAGTGGATTTTTTAGAAGCCACTTGAGTAACATTGAAAGAGTTCATTCTTCATTTCCTAACACATAATTATTTCTCTATGTAGCTCGGTCACTGCTTTTATAAACACATCCTGTTTTATGAACAGGAACCTGTGGTCATTTCCAATACTTTGGAAGAATCTTTTTTTTTTTCCTTTGTCAAGGTAGAGAAGAAACTGTTCTACAAAACCATATCATGTGGGTGACTAGAGTATTAGCCTTACAACATTTTTATATCCTTTTTTTAACTTCTCTTTCAGTAGAGATTATACCAGCTGTGGGGTCTTGTACAAGTCACATCACTTCTTTAAACCTCAGTTTTACTGATTATAAATATGCAATACCAACATTAGACCCCTGAAGATTTCAATAAATTTGATAAATTCTTTGTGAACTATTGAAAGATAAAGAAATGTAAAAATTATTTTTATTAGGACAAGGAGAAGTAAAGGGAGATAATGGAACAACACAAGTGGTAGAAGTTTGAATTTAATATTAAGTGCTTAGTTACCTACTGTCAGGTTAATTTTGCTAAATTAGTAGAGGCAAATGTGTAGGTTGGAACAACTTATTTTCAAGTTTTTGTTTAGTGGCTAGATGCTCAGAAGCAAATCCCTTTCAAGCACATAGAGCAATTTATTATTCTCATTGCACTTTCACATGTATTATCTCATTTAATCTTAAGCACAAATCTGCTAGGCTATATTGATTACCTTCATTTTATAGTTGGAAATTGAGTTATAAGTTTCCTCTAAGCATATTAATGATTGAGGCAGGGCTGAAGTTCAGGTCGATACTTATAACATTGTACCTTTTATTATAATAAGCTCCTTAGATGTATATCTGTTAGTTTATGCAAAGATTAATTAGTCCTGTAAACTTTTTTTTAAATATATTTTATTGATTATGCTATTACAGTTGTCCCATTTCTCCCCCATCATTCCCCCCACCCTGCACACCCTCTCCCACCCACATTCACCCCTTTAGTTCATGTCCTTGTGTCATAAGTTCTTTAGCTTCTACATTTCCCATACTATTCTTGCCCTCCCCCTGTCTATTTTCTACCCACTATCTATGCTACTCATTCTCTGTACCTTCCCCCCCTTCCTCCTCCCACGCCCCTGTTGCTAACCCTCCATATGATCTCCATTTCTGTGGTTCTGTTCCTGTTCTAGCTGTTTGCTTAGTTTGCTTTTGTTTTAGGTGTGGTTCTTAATAGCTGTGAGTTTGCTGTCTTTTCACTGTCCTATTTTTGATCTTCTTTTTCTTAGATAAGTCCCTTTAACATTTCATATAATAAGAGCTTGGTGATGATGAACTCCTTGAACTTGACCTTATCTGAGAAGCGCTTTATCTGTCCTTCCATTCTAAATGACAGCTTTGCTGGAAAGAGCAATTTTGGATGTAGGTCCCTGCTTTTCAAGATTTCAAATATTTCTTTCCAGCCCCTTCTTGCCTGTAAGGTCTCTTTTGAGAAATCAGCTGACAGTCTGATGGGAACTCCTTTGTAGGTGACTGTCCCCTTATTCCTTGCTGCTTCTAGAATTCTCTGCTTCATTTTAATCTTGGCTAATGGAATTAGGATGTGCCTTGGCGTGTTCCTCCTTGGGTCCAACTTCTTTGGGACTCTCTGAGCTTCCTGGACGTCCTGGTAGTCTATTTCCTTTGCCAGATTGGGGAAGTTCTCCTTTATTATTTGTTCAAATAAGTTTTCTACTTGTTGCTCTTCTTCCCCTTCTGGGACCCCTATAATTCGGATGTTGGGACGTTTAACGATGTCCTGGAGGTTCCTAAGCCTCTCCTCATTTTTTTGAATTCTTGTTTCTTCCTCGTTTTCTGTTTGGTTGTTAATTTCTTCCTTCTGGTCCACTCCATTGATTTGAGTCCCAGTTTTCCTTCCATCTCTATCGGTTCCCCATGCGTCTTCCTTCATTTCACGTATTGTAGCCTGCATTTTTTCATCTAGTTTGTGAGCAAAATCAACCAATTCTGTGAGCATTTTGATGACCAGTGCTTTGAACTGTGCATCTGATAGGTTGGCTATCTCTTCACTGCTTAGAGGAATTGACTCCGGCGTTTTCATTTTTTCTCTGGTTTGAGCCATTTTTGGTGGGGTTTTTTGTTTTGTTTTGGTTTGGTTTTAGTCTGGTCGCAGCTATTACGTATGAGGGGTGGAGCCTTAGCAGCCCAGTCGCTGGGTTGTGACACTATAGGTGGGGGCGGGGTCCGAGAGGGAAGAATGGCGCCTGTTCCGCTCTCTTCTGGACTCCGGTCACTTCCGCCTTCCGCCGCTTCCCCTTCACCTGGATTATCTGCGCATGCGCGCGTGCTGTTACGTAGTGAGGGGTGGAGCCTCAGGCGCTCCCCAGTGTGGGGCAGCCCAGTCGCTGGGTTGTGACGCTGTATGTGGGGGCGGGGTCTGAGAGGGAACAATGGCGCCTGCTCCGATCTCTCCTGGATTCAGTCCCTTCCGCCACTTCCCCTCTGCCTGGACCGTCTGCGTGCGCGAATGTGGGACCCCCTGGTCAGCCAGCTGCCTTGTGCGTCCTCACTGGATCTGCACAGTTGCCCCCCTGTGCCCGGGGTCCGCCAGCTGCCGCCTGTGTGCCCCAGGACCGCCAGCCACCGCCCGTGCACCTGGGAACTGCGAGCCGCTGCTACCTGCGTTCCCGGGTCCGCACCTCCACTTTTTCCTACTGCGACTCCACCCCTCTTACCGGTCTGGATGAATGGTTGTTGGACTTCCGTACAGTTCAATTTTCTATAAGTTCTGGTTGTTTTCTTGTTTCTAAATATTTGTTGTCCTTAATTTTGGTTGTGAGAGGAGGCACAGTGTGTCCGCCTACGCCTCCATCTTGGCCGGAAGTCAGTCCTGTAAACTTTTATAACACCTTGGTGTGATTCTAAATTTGCTTCAGATGGGCTTTTAGCCACACCCATAACCTCATCTATCTTGTGACTTGTGGAGTCTGTATCCAGGCTGCTGGCTGTTTTTGGATCACCTATGTAATTTTTTTTCAGTGTGCTTGATTCTTACCCAGGAAGGGACTTATTAGAGACTCTAATTAATATTTCTACAGTGGAGAGGAGAAAAAAAGATGGCCTGTGATAATTGCCTATGATAATCTGTTTCTTGAGAAATCATATTATTGGTAAGTACCTGGAGTTTCTCCAATAATGCAAGGATTGTCCCAGTCAACTCTTAGAAGGGGTTTGTATAGCATGGCTTTGAGGAGGTGGGGAAGTGAGGCTGAAAACAAGAAATAACTTTAGGATTGCCATTCCAAAGGAATGTCTGTCTCAGTGGAAAACTGTCTAAGCAAGAATATTAGGTGAAACTGAGTGGATAGAAACTGGAAACTGCCTTCCACATTGATCTCAGGTATGAAAAATGCCTAGAATAGTGGTTGTCTTCAAGAGTTCTGGCAGGAGACTATCTTGATTCAAATCTAAATTTCACCATTTATGGTCTGTGAGTCTTATGGGGAATTGTTTAATTTCTCTATGTTTCAGCTCCTGGTCTTTAAAATGGGAATAAAAAGAGTATATACACCAAGGCTGACAGTGATAATGACATGGGATAACTTACATAAAGTGCTTAGCGCAGGGCAGTACTTGGGCTGCTGTGAATGCTGAAGAAGTAGTAGGAGGTATTATTATTGCAGATATTATGACTGTTGTAATTTTCACCTTGTATATTAGACAAGGTTTAACTGGAATAGTATCTGGTAAAAATAAGTGCTTAAAGACACTTTATTGAATTATTACTCTGCAAAAATGTTATGATGATGAAACTGTGGGGGGGTTGATGGTTTGGTTGGTGACAATATGTTGAGGAAGATTCAAGGTGAAGCTTCTGGTAAGATAGGTACAGGACAGACACCATGTAACAGGAAAACATTTGCTAGTGAGAGGAAAGGGCTTAAGAGAGTGTTTTCCAGTTCTAGATCTGCCACAAATAAGTTGTGTGAGCTTGGACAACTCACTTTCCTTTCTACGTATTTCCTCATTTTAAAAAATAAGTAGTTAAGCCCTGGCTGGTGTGGCTCAGTGGACTAAGTGCCAGCCTGTGAACCAAAAGGTTGCTTGTTTGTTTCCCAGTCAGGGCACATGCCTGGGTTGTGGGCCAGGTCCCCAGTAGGGGGTGTGTGAGAGGCAATCACACATTGATGTTTCTCTCCTTCTCTTTCTCCCTCTCTTCCCCTCTCTCTAAAAATAAATAAATAAAATATTAAGAAAAATAAAAAATAAAGAGTTAAGATCAGGAAAGTCGTTGTTAACTGTGGGTTGGGGGTGGGGAGTGCATTATAAACTGTTTTAAATCTTGTATATCTGCATTTCTACTCCCCATCTTCCCTTTTTCCTCATATCCTCCCCCCTACACCCCTCTTGTGAAAACTCCATCCTTCTTGGTAATCATATAACCATTTAAAGAATATAGCCCTGGCCAGTTGGCTCAGTTGGTTGACTCATCATACCATCCACCGAAATATCATGGGTTTTCTCCCCAGTGAGAGCACATACCTATGTTGCCGGTTTGATACCCAATTGGGGCATCTATGGGAGGCAATTGATAGATGTTTTCCTTTCACATTGATGTTAATCAATCCCTCTCTCTCTTCTTCCTCCCTTCCTTCTTTTTCCAAAATAATATACATATCCTAGGGTGAGGATTAAAAAAAAAATGTATAAAGCACATCATTGCACTAGTGACAATTCTGTAACCTAACAGCCAAGGAAATAATTGCTTTTGTGTTCATTTGGATAAGAAAGTCTAGATGAAAGCCTAGGTGTAATTCAGGAACTTCTTTCATGGGCTTACAGATAAATCAGGAAGTCCGCTATCCCATTTCCTGCTTTTGCTTAAGTATATTGAGCTGATCCAGGAAATACTACTTGATAGCTTGAGTCAGGCTTCAGTAGCTTATAAATAGAATAGAAGCAAGTGATTTTTAACTCTTTATTTAACATTTATGCTATATATGATGTAAGGGTTTGAAATATTTAAGGACAGATTGATAGGTGAAAGAGGACTTTTCGGTCTGTCTGTGAGCATTTTAAAGGAAGCCTGATTGTCTTAGTCTTTATAGGTAATATTAATGGATTTCTCTTTGTCATACCCATTGTCTTGGGTCCAAAAGTGACTAGTGTGTTTATCTCAATCTATGAGAGAAGCTCTGTGGAAGGTCTGTGGTCTTATGTTGACCAAACCTACCCATTACTCATAGATGCTTTAGAAGGCAGCGATGGGCTGGCAAGTGTGTAGGGAGGAAATCAGGAGAGATATTTATTGGACCTCAGTAAGATAAACGGCATCCTCTTATAATTTTATGAAGCATACAACATAGCATGGTGTTGATTCAGCCTAGTTAGCTAATTGAGAGAAGACAAATATTGGAGCCCCAGGGGAAAAGCTTTCATAATCCTGAGTCAAACATGTGAGAACCAGCATAGCAGGGTGGAAGTGCATTGGATTGGGAATCATATCTCTGTCCTCTCCTAGTTTTGTCACTAACTTGTTGTGTGATCTGGGACAAGTTTGAGTTTTAGTTCTCAATATATAAAGAAGGATTGGACAAGCATTGTTTCTAGTATACTAGCTCTCTTTAACAGTTTGATCCCAAGATTCTATTATGTAATAATTGAAGCCTACCAACATTAGAACATTATAGATTGACCAGGTAGGATAAAGAGTGTGGGTCAGGGAGAGAGGGTTGTTATGCTCAATTGACTTACATAGGAGAAAAGAAAGGTTGTCCCTGAATGTTGGGTAAGTGACCTTTAATCCTTAACTTCCTGTGAAATTGTGGGTTCCAGGATTATAGACTGAAAGAGCAGTGTAGGACTGCAAGTAAGTAGTGATTTTTCTTTGAAAGGAGAGTGGTTTTTAAATTTTTATTTATTCATTTATTTTTATTGTTATTTTATTACAGTTGTCCCAGGTTTTCCCCTTTTGCCTTCTTCTGCCCAGCCTACCCCTCACTTCCACAGTCAATCTCCACACGTATTTTTAACTGAATTTATCGGGATGACCTTTGTTAATAAAATTTTATGGGTTTCAGATGTATGATTCTATAATACATCATCTTATATTATATTGTGTGTTCACTATCCCAAGTTATTTATCCCCCCTCTATCCTCTTCTATCTCCCCCATCTGATTTCCTTCTGGTACTCACTCTACTGCTGTCTGTGTCTATGAGGGTTATATATTTTTTGGCTTAATCTCTTCACCTTTTTCACCTACCCCCCCCCATTTTCCCCTTTGACAGTTGTCAGTCTGTTCTCTCTATCTATAAGTCTGTTTCCATTTTGTTTGTTAATTTATTTTGCTTATTAGATTCCACATATGGTATGGAGTGAAATCATATGGTATTTATCCTTCTTTGATGGGCTTATTTCACTTAGCATAAAATGCTCTTTAGATCCATCCATGCTATCACAAAAGGTAAGATTTCCTTCTCTTTTATGGCTGAGTAAGTATTCCATTGTGTAAATGTGCCACTGCTTTTTTATCTACGTGTCCCCTGGTAGGCACTTGGGCTGCTTCCAAATCTTGGCTATTGAAAATAATGCTGCAATGAACATAGGGGTGTTTATATTCTTTTGAGTTAGTGTTTCAGGTTTCTTTGGATATATTCCCAGAAGTGGAACTGTCAAAAGACAGTTCCATTTTTAATTTTTTGAGGAAATTCTGTACTGTTTTCCACAGTGGCTGCACCAATCTGTATTCCACCAATTAGGTTTACCTTTTCTCCACATTCTTGCCAGCACTTGCTTGTTGATTTATTGATGGTAGCCATTCTGACAGGTGTGAGGTGATATCTCATTGTGAAAGGAGAGTTTCCTTTTTTTATTGAGCAAGTATATGGAGAAATGAATCCTTTAAGTTTTTATCACAAAACCGGTATTCTTTAAGGATAAATAAATGATCAAATTGTATTCTGTGGCAGTGATGTGCTGTTTTAAGAAAGGGCTACTAAGTTCAGATTTGCCCTTTAGAAAGGTTATTATTCCTGTATGTGGTGGAGAATGGTTTGGACACAAGTAATGCTAGATAAGGAGATCCTTGATGAAAAGATCCTCAATTTAAGAAGTGGTAGTGATAGTTGAGAGATTAGATGGGAGAGGGAGAAGTTGAGGAAGACTCCCGGGTTTCTGATTTGGGCAATTAGGAAGAGGATGATGCTATTTACAGATATAGGAAACACAGGGAATAGTGAAACAGATAAGAGAGTAGAAGATGATGATTTAATATTTATGAAGAAATGGAACTGATTTCTAAGTGGAACAAAGTTCTGAGTTATCTGAGGTTTGGTGTAGGTTCTGAGCATTCTTAGTAGTCAGATAACGTTCACATAATTTTTTTATTTCAAAAAGGAGTATATGTATCTCTGTGTTTTCTTCATTGCTAGAGGAGAGGATTGCTATGGAGACTAATGATGTCATAATTTCCCCAGTGAACCAGTAAGAACTGGTGGGTCTGGCTCAGTCTTCAGGCTGAAGGCTATTTAAGTCATCCCATCCTGGCTACAGCTGTGATAATATAGAAAAGTGTGGGGGTGGGGCTGGTGAAGGGATACTGGGTGTTTTTTTGTTTGTTTGTTTTGCTTTGTTTTTACTTTTATGAGAAAGATGAAACTATAATCCAATCATAGTTTGGAAATTATATTTCCAATTATATTGGTTTCAGACTTGATTCTTTCTTTGTTCATGGTTCAATGGGGCACAATTTTCCCAAGTCTTGGTAGAAAGCATGCAGAGAGTTCCCAAATGTATTTTCAATTACATTTAGTTATTTGGTTATTTGAAGTAAGATCAAGTTAAAATGTTGTAATTTTTTAGAGTGGAAAATTGAAGGTATTAAGTTTTAGAGAAATGGATTTAATTCATTTGGACATCAGATGCCTATATGCCATTGTTATTTGCACAACATTTGGCTCTACTTTGTCTTCAAATGCTGAGATAAAAGGTAAACCAACAATGAGGTAGTTTGAAAATTAGGGATATGAACTGTCTTTTCAACTTGACCTAAAAAAAGTGCATGACAAATAGATGGATTGTTATTGGAAATAATTCAGGAAGTCCATGCACAAAAGATATGTTCATACTAGTCAGTGCCATGTATAAGGCAACTGATGATAACAAACATTTTGTGGGACACCTAAAATAAAAACAAACTAAGCAAACAGCTAGAACAGGAACAGAACCACAGAAATGGAGATCATATGGAGGGTTAGTAACAGGGGTGTGGGAGGAGGAGAGAGGGGGAAAAGGTACAGAGAATGAGTAGCATAGATAGTGGGTAGAAAATAGACAGGGGGAGGGCAATAATAGTATGGGAAATGTAGAAGCTAAAGAACTTATGACACATGGACATGAATTAAAGGGGGGAATGTGGGTGGGAGAGGGTGTGCAGGGTGGGGGAAATGATGGGGGAGAAATGGGACAACTGTAATAGCATAATCAATAAAATATATTTTTTAAAAAAAACAAAACAAAAAAAGAATATATCCAACTCAATAAAGTTACTGGTTAAAAAAAAAAAAAAACATTTTTGTGGGATAAAAGCCAAGCTAAAAGACACTTTGTAAATATTTTCTATAGTCCTTAATAATGAATATGTTAATTATCTGAAACATCACTGCCTGATACCCAACTAATTGAAACTTTCCTTAATTCCTATCGTTAACTTTTAAGACAATTAGATAAATAAAAAATATATACAGAGATTTAAAATAAAACTTAAAATTAATTACAGAATTATTAAATTATGCCTCATGAAGTCTTCTTATAACTGAAGATAATTAGAATGATGCATTTGACAAAGATTTCTAACCATAAAAGTTGAAACAACAAGATTGTCATTTCTTCCCCAAGGCAGGCTTTCTTTATGGGTACATGAGGATCCTACATCAAATCATTATTTGTGCCACAATTTCTTTCTGTGGGCCCTTTTCCCTTCACATCAGTAAGTGTTATAAAGTATTAAAATGAACAACAGGGCAGAAATGAGAGGAAATTCCTGGCAGAAAGGCAACATGAGGTTTTTAGTATAGTACTACTAGCTTTGCTAGTAGGAAAGTTTATAGAATATTTGTTTGTTTTCATTGCTTTTTAAATTATCAGATGGGGTCACCATTGCCTCCTACTACCTCTTCCCCCAGAAGAAAAGAGGATATTTCCTGATGTCATTCTATTCAGCTGCCTGCCACTTGAATCTTTCCAAAGAGTGGCTTTAGTTTGCCATACTCTAGGGCTAGCTCTGAACTTTAGTTTACTAAAGGATTTAATTAACCAGACTAGAACAACAAGATCTGCCTATTCCCCTAATTCTTAAGGCCTTTAGCCATAGCAGTTATATTTTATATTTCCTATCCCTTTTTTGTGTGTGCTGTGGTATAAAATGAATATTGTAAACACTGAATTAAGACTGGTTCTTTCTATCAGAGAGATTTGTGTAATAAAGTGTGCCCATATAGACTAAATTATGATCTGTATGACCACAGAGATAACTCCATGTGAATTTCTTGTTTCTGTGAAAACTTAGTACCTCGCTAGGCAAAGTCACATTTTGCATATGTGATTTCTTTAAAAAAGGGATAACCATATAGCAGTAATCAATTTTTAAACTGCTTTATTGAGATGTAATTTTCATAGCAAAAAAAAAAAAAAAAAAAACACATGCCTTTAAAGTGTATACTAATGCTTTTAAAGTGTATTGTTCAGTGGTGTCTAGGATATTCACAAGGTTGTACAACAGCCACCAGTATCAAATTCTAGAATATTTGCATCACCCCAAAACCAAACCCCATATCCATTCAGCAGTCATGTCTCATTCTCCTTCCCTCCAGCCCCTGGCAACCTCTGGTGTTTTCTGTCTCAATGGATTTGCCTAGTCTGGATGTTTTATGTAAATGTAATCATGCAATACATGGTCTTTTCTACTGGCTTTTTTCATTTAGCTTTATGTTTTCAAGATTCTTCATGTTGTGGCATATATCAATACTTTATTCCTTCTTATGGATGAATATCCCATTGTATAAATATACCACAATTTATTTATCCATTCATCAGTTAATGAACATATGGAAGTAATGATTTAGCAATTTTTGTCATTAAATACAGGAAAAAAGTAAAAATATTTTGATTTTATTTCAGTTAATCCTCCTCAAGATTTTGAGATAGTGGATCCTGGATATTTAGGTTATCTCTATTTGCAATGGCAACCTCCGCTGTTTCTGGATAATTGTAAGGAATGCATGGTAGAATACGAATTAAAATACCGAAACATTGATAGTGAAAACTGGAAGGTAAATAAAGCATGCAGTTGTGACATCAGAGTGATTATTAGTTTTCTTGTGATTCCTGATGTCAGTGTCCACTCTAATTCCTGTCTCTCAATAGCTATTATTAAGATAAAACAAGCTGCCATAGCTGCTGCTTTTTCCTGTGCTTACTGTCACATCTACTTTCACCCCATCCAGTATTAAGACTATTATTGGAAGTATAGAAAAAAAAAAACAAGCAAAACACTTGGTCCCATGGAATATGAACTTGAAGAGTGCTTATACATTTTACCATATTTTATAGTTATTTATACACCTGTATATGGGTCTTATATATGCTACTAGACTGTGAAATTTTTCTTTGTGCGAATCAAGATTTATTTATCTTTGTACTCACTGCATGGAACACAACATGATTTGTGGGGGGCACCGCCCGCAGAACCCCTCATCTCTCACGGATGAAAATAAAATTACCAAGACATGATCTGCTTAGGGAGGAGAAGTGCACAAACTCTTAGAGGAGAATGACCCAGAGCCCCTTCCTCACTAGGCTTTTATTGGGTTCAAATACACAGGAATACAAGTTTAACATGTTGAAGAAATATGAGGGCTTAATCTGAGTCAGTGTCTGTCAGGAAAGGGGGTTGCAAAACTTTGGGAGACATATTCATTTCCTCCTCAGACTCTTATCATTTAAATGAGTGCACTCTTAGCAAAGCAGGTTTCACAGGACTTTAGGAATTCTTTCTTATGCCAATCACCCAGGGAACCATCCTGGCCAGCACAGGGCTGCACTGCTCACCATCATAGTTTCAGGCTTTAAGACAATTAGGCTCAGGAAGCAGAAGACATCTCCCAGATGGAAATGGGGACTTGGGCTATGTCAGAATAGCCAGGAGACGGGGGTCCATCACCCCCTATTTGCTGCAGCCCCCGAGTCCTTCCACGAGGGCCTCCCAAGTGGTCCTGTCTGGCTTAGGTTTCCCTTCCCATGAGGAGTCTTACCTGTCATTGACTAACCGACTAAGCATTGGGGCCAGAGATGGATGAGGCAGAAGCGGCACTCCTGCCAGGGAGGTAAGCTTTGTCTCCTTAGTAGGTCACATCCTCTTGACAGAACAGACCCAGATGAAGTAGGTCCCTAGGCTCTTACACAGCCCACCATGGGGTGAGGGTTACAACTCCTGAAACCAGGCTGAACAATCCGCAACAATGAATCTTTGCATATATATTAGTAAATTGAATTATTAACTATTTACATAGTCAGCAAGCATGTTCATTCAAAGATTTCTGTTGTACAATGAATTATTTTACCCTCCTAATTTAGCTAGGTAGTTTCAAGGAACAGTTCTTTTATTTTTAATTTTTTAATACTGACCCAAGAATATGTTCATTACTTACAGAGGAAGGGGGAGGGAGGGAGAAAGAGAAGAAGAGAAACATCGATATCAATGTGAGACAGAAACATTGATTGGTTACCTCTTCTACTGCCTCTTACCAGGGACTGAACCCACAACTCAAGCATGTGTCCTGACTGGTAATCAAACCTGCATGCAACCTTTCAGTTTGCAGGATGACACCAAACCAACTGAGCCACACTGGCCAAGGCTCAAGAAACAATTCAAATCAAACATTTATTGAGCAATTTTTGTTCCCAGCACTCTGCTAGGCATCGGGAATACAAGGATAAACAATATGTGATTTTAGTCCTCTAGGATGGGGGTCCCCAACCTCCAGGGCCATGGACCAGTAGTGGTCCTGGCCTGTTAGGAACTGGGCTGCACAGCAAAAGGTGAGCTTGAATGTAATGCACTTAAATCATCCCCAAACCATCCCCTTCACCCTTTCTGTGGAAAAATTGTCTTCCACAAAACAGGTCCCTGATGCCAAAAAGGTTGGGGACCACTGCTCTAGGAGCTCACAGTTTATCTTTTTCCAGTTACCTCCAAGATTTTACTTTATATTATTCCTGAAGAATTCATATGACATTTGAAAGGTGATAAATCATTTGCCATGTGATATGTGCATGGTATGTGAAAATTGTCTTGATTTCAAGTAGCTTATAATGCAAATCATGCCATAGAGCCTTTTTCTCTTCCAGGTCTTTTTAATGACATAGTAAGATTCAAATGGTCTCTTTAAATGATATACAAAAGTTCTGCCAGAAATATAACTGAGCCATTGCCCATATCAGATAATCATGAGTAATTTCTTAGCTATTGGGAACTCTCCAGGGTATTAATGACTTATTAGCCTTATTAATGTAGTTTATGATACCATCACTGTTTCTAAGCCTGACTCTGTCTCATGTTTTTATCAAACAGACCATCATTACTAAGAATCTACATTACAAAGATGGGTTTGATCTTAACAAAGGTGTTGAAGCAAAGATACATACACTTCTGCGAGGACAATGCACAAATGGATCTGAAGTTCAGAGTTCATGGTCAGAAGCTACTTATTGGACATCACCTCAAGGTTAAAACAAAGCTTTCCTTTCATATTTAATACTTAGAGAACAATCCATATAAGGAATAAGTCCTTTAACTTTTGTACATGAGATTGTATGTACAATTGACAGTATAGTACAAAAAGAATCATTTTTAGGAGTGGGTGACTGGCCTTTTTGAATTCTTCAAATTAGCAAACACATTTGGTGAAACCTACATCTTATTTGGTTAATATAGTTTCTAGTTTTGGCATCATATTAATAAATATGCCTGTGAGCATTTGTTCAACTGCTCAAAGCATTTTAGAATTATTAATTTAGTACTTGCATATATGCTTACACTAGTAAATGAGCCCTCAAAAGTTTTTGATTTTGCATGCCCCACTTACAGTGAAGTGATTCAATAACTTCCTTTTGGCATATTCTTGATTATGTTGATTGCTAAATTAAATAGAGAGGTAAAAGGAAATGAAAAAGAATTATACAGTGATTTCCCAAGTGATTCATCACCATGCCTTTCAAGCATTCACAGTTCATTCATTCCTTTAGGAAATCTGGAAAGTAAAGTGTGGGATATGAATTGCATATATTATAACTGGCAGTATTTACTCTGTTCTTGGAAACTTGGCATGGGTGTCCATTTTGATACCAATTACAACTTGTTTTACTGGTGAGTATTTTTATAAGAATTTCATATTAGTAAAATATCTATTAAAATTAATCCATAGAATGAGTAACTGAATTTTCACTTAATTAAATTCATTATATTTTTCAGTGTTGTACTTATGATGAAGTTGTTTATAATTATTTGGGGTTTTAAAGGAGAAGAAGTATGTTTAGGCTGTGGCTTCTGGAAGGTTCTCTGTGGGTGATATAAGAATGCAATCACTGTTTTTATAGTAGATTTGGTTTTGTATTATTTAAATAAGTGGATGCATAACATAAAAATATTAGCATGTTTTATATTTTTGCTTTTTGAAAAAGCAAATACCTATTAAAACTGGATCCTTTCTCTGACTTTCTCACCTTTGGTAACTATCACTGAGGCTTTTAAACTTACAGCTATCTTGAATCTTCTATCTCCCTCATTCCTTGTTTCATGATAACATTGGTCATGTTCTGACACTCCTTAGCTAGGTCATACATCTGTTCTTTACTTCCCATGTATTCTGTAAGAACACCATTTTGGGCTCAGATCATTTGATACTTGGATGATTGCCATAGTTCCCAAGTGAAGTTTCTCTGCTTCTAATCTCTCTCCTTCATATTCATACTGCACACTGTAGTCAGATCCATCTTCTTAGACTGCAATATTCACATGCCACTCTTTTGCTTAAAAACCTCCAGTGGCTATTCACTGCCTCCAGGATAAAATCTCACTGCCAATTAAGTCTCTGCCTCACTGTATCACTGCCTGTCTAACGTTACCTTCTACTATCACCACTGTGGATGTTCCATTCGATCTAGACCCATTTCTACATTTTTATTCTCACTCATGTTATACTCTTTTATGCTTTTGTGTGCATTCCTTTCTAAAATGCCCTATGGCTCTCTCTTTTACCAAGTCTTATCTATCCTTCAAAGGCCATCTGGTATTAAATTTCCTTAAACCTTTACTGATCACATCAATTTCTGCTCAGTTTTTCTCTGAACTATTACTTATTGTCCAGATAACATTTAACTTTTTGTCACATATATACATATATGCTTTGTTTCCTCTCTTAAATCATTAAGAGATTGGTGTGGATGAACTATTTCTTATATTTCTCTTGACTATCTCTGTGCTATACCCATAGTGGACTATCACTAAATATTTATTAAATTAATGAAAAAAAAGATGTATTTATGAAATAATAGAAAAAGTATGTTTCTCCCCACCAGAGCTCTGCTGGACCTGCAGGTCTGTGGAAAGCTGAGGACATGGGTCTCTCTTTTGTAGGCTGGGGTTTGTTAAAGTTGTCAAAATAAGGCTTATTTTAAAGGATACCAAGTGAAATTTAGATGATGATAAGAGAGTAAAACTGACTACTATACATAAAAAGGCTTCAAACCTAAATACAGGATGATAGTTCATGTAACTAACAGAGCTGTCATTTGTCAGATTGCTTATGCCCATAGAAAAGAGGATATGACAGTCTGTGCTCATGAACTCCCCAAGTATGGTGTGAAGGTCAGCTTGACAGATTAGACTGCAGCATATTGTACTGTCCTGATCCTGGCCCACAGGCTTCTCAATAGGTTTGACAAGTGGAGGTGACTGGAGATGAATACAATGTGGAAAACACTGATGGTCAACTTGGTGTCTTCACCTGCTCTGTGGGTGCAGGACTTATTTAACTACTACCAGAAATAAAGCTTTGGAGACCTTGAAGGGAGCCATGGATGGAGGCTTGTCTGTCTCTCACAGTACCAAATGATTCCTTGGGTATGCTTCAGAAAGCAAGAAATTCAATGCAGAAGTACATCAGAAGCACATCATGGGTCAAAACATTGCAAATTATATGTGTTACTTAATGGGAGATGACAATGCTTACTAGAAACAATTCTCTCAGTACATAAAGAACAACATAACTCCAGACATGATGGAGGATCTGTATAAGAAATCTCATGCTGATTCAAGATGGCAGCATGGTAGGAGGAGGCAGATTCCACTTCCCCCTGTACACAGGAGAAAAACCTAGCTGGTCTACAGAGAAACACAGCAGACAGCCAACAGTACCACAGCATATATGAAAATAGGAGATCAAAATCTGTAGCAGACATTGGAAAACCAGACATGGCGGCCAAGCGACCAGAGGCGGCCCTGGGACCAGAGGTGGCTCTGTGACTGGAGGTGGCTCTTAACTGACCAGGGGTGGCTCTGCAGCCAACCGGAGGCAGCCCTGCAACTGACTGGAGGTGGCTGAGCTCCCAAAGGCAGCCCTGGGTCCAGAGGCAGCCCTGCGACTGGATGAGCGGGCTGTGTGGAAGACCTGGAACTCACACCTGTGATCCCAGGGCGAGTGCATGCAGCTCAGGAAAATCACGGAGCCCACGCAGGTAGATTTGGGTAGGCGTGTGCTCCCTGTAGGAGACCCGGAGCTCACAGCAGTAAACATGGGGAGTGCTCAATCCCTAAGAGATCCCAGCTCAAAGCCATAAACTTGGGAAAGTGTGTGCACTGCAGGAGGCTCAGAAATCACACCCAAGGCCCTGCATGGAGAGTGCACCACTAGCCCTGGGGACAGTGCATGGCTGCTGCTGAGGAGAGTAGCCCAAAGATGACTGAATGCAGAAGAGGGAGAAAAGCAGTACTAGTTACCCCTCAGCCTGTTGCAGCCAGCAAGACAACAAAAACCAGTTTGGCCAGTTTGAAAACTGCAAGAGGGGTGTGTGTGTGTGTGTGTGTGTGTGTGTGTGTTTGGTTTTTGTTTTTGTGTCTTTTCTTTTTTCTTTTGCTTTAATTAGATTTTTTATCTTTTAATATTTTTATCTTTTTTATCCCTCAATTCCTTTTGCTTCTCTTTACTTCTTTCTTGTTTTATTCCTTCTTCTTTTCTTTCCAATATTATCTCTTTTTCCTTCCTCTTTTTTCTCTTCTTTTCTCATTTTTTTCTTTTCTCTTTTTAAATATCCAACAGTGAGACAAAAAAAGCTAGAACTCTGAAAAAACCAGAGTTGGACCCAAAAAGAGGGCATCCCAGCAGCTGAGACAGTGGAAGCTGTGAACACCAGGATACCTGAAGGAGACTGCACCACTGAATCTCACAGGTATTGTACCACAGAAGTTCACACCATAAACACAGGGAGCCAGAACAGATCAATTTAAGAAGCTGAGGTGCGGGGAACCCTGGCCTGGGTGCCAGATGTGGGGGGGCTCCGCCCGCAGAGCCCCATCCCTTCGTCACGGATGAAAGAAAAAACTACCAAGACATCTTGTGCTTGGGGAGGAAAGGGGTCAAACTCTCAGAGGAGAATGACCCAGAGCCCCTTCCTCACTAGGCTTTTATTGGGTTCCAATACACCGGAATACAAGTTTAACATGTCAAAGAAATCTGAGGGCTTAATCGGAGCCAGTGTTTGTCAGGAAGGGGGGTTGCCAGACTTTGGGAGACATGCTCATTTCCTCCTGGGACACTTGTCACCTCAGGAAGAGCACTCTTAGCAAAGCAGGTTTCACAGGACTTTAGGAATTCTTTCTTATGTCCGGATCACCCACGGAGCCGTCCTGGCCAGGACAGGGCTGCACCGCTCACCCCCACAGTTTCAGGCTTTAAGCCGATTAGGAAGCAGGAGACATCTCCCAGATGGAAATGAGGACTCGGGCTATGTCAGAATAGCCGGGGGGCGAGGGTCCATCACATCCTCTTTGCTGCAACCCCCCGAGTCCTTCCATGAGGCCTCCCAAGTGGTCGCGTCTGGCTTAGGTTGCCCCTCCCATGAGGAGTCTTACCCGTCATTGACTGCCAACCAAGCTATGGGGCCAGAGATGGGTAAGGCAGAAGCAGTGCTCCTGCCAGGGAGATAAGCTTTGTCTCCTTAATAGGTCACATCCTTGTGACAGAACAGACCCAGATGAAGTGGGTCCCTTAGGCTCTTACACAGCCCACCATGGGGTGAGGGTTACAACTCCTGAAACCAGGCTGAACGGTCCGCAACACTGAGGCTTACGAGAAGAGTCTCACAAACAGTGGGAAGACAAAGAAACAATCCCCAAATAAAAGGAAAGGAGGAAGACTCAGACAGAAATGCTAAATGAAGCAGAGGCAACTCAACTATCAGATATTGATTTCAAGGAAATGGTTGTCAGGAAGGTCCACAAGCTCTCAATGAGATACCTGAAACTACAGGGAAGCTATGATGAACTCACTGAAAACAATATCAACATGAAAAAGGAAACAAACTATCGACAAGGGCCAAGAGGAAATGAAGAATACAATTTCTAAACTGAAGAACACAGTAGAAGGAATGACAAGCAGAATCAATGAAACAGAGGCTCAGATCAGCAAGTTGAAGGACAAAGTAGAAAAAAACACCAAGAAAGATCAAGAAAAGGAACAGAGGCTCATAAAGAATGAAGAGGGATTAAGAGAAATGCAAAACAATATGAAATGTAATAATATCCATATAATACGGATACCACAAGGAGAAGGAGAAGAGCAAGGGAAAGGGTGCTCCATATTGCTAGCTATCAGAGAGATGCAAATTAAAACCACAATTAGATACCACTTGACACCAGTCAGAATGGCCATCATAAACAGAGCAACAAACAGCAAGTGTTGGAAAGGTTGAGGAGAAAAGGGGACCTTAGTGCACTGTTGGGATTGCAGACTGGTACAACCACTGTGGAAAAGAGTATGGAATTTTCTAAGAAAACTAAAAATGGATCTACCTTTTGACCCAGCAATTCCACTGCTTGGATTATATCCTGAGAACCCTGAAAGACCAATCCAAAAGAACCTCTGCACCCTAATGTTCATAGCAGCACAATTTACAATAGCTAAGTGTTGGAAGCAACCTAGGTGCCCATCAGTAAATGAATGGATCAAAAAACTGTGGTACATTTACACAATGGAATTCTATGCAGCAGAAAGAAACAAGGAGCTCGTACCCTTCACAACAGCATGGATGGAACTGGAGAGCATCATGCTAAGTGAAATAAGCCAGGCAGTGAAAAACAAATACCATGTGATCTCACCTTTAATAGGAACCTAATCAACAAAACAAACAAACAAGCATAATATAACCAAAGACACTGAAATTGAGAACACGCTGACAGTCACCAGAGGGGAGAGTGGAGGGAATTTCAGGGGAAAATGGGAAGGGTTTAGAGCAACAAGTATGAAGGACACATGGACAAAAACTATGGGGTGTGGAAATGGGAGGGAGGTAGGGATGGTTGGAGTGGTGGGCTGGGGAGAGAGCAAAAGACAGAAAACTGTACAAGAACAACAATTCAAATTTAAATTAAAAAAAAGAAAGCTCATGCTGCTATATGAGAGAATTCAGTCTATGAGAAGAAGCAGCTATAAAAATTAGTGGAACAGTTTCAAAATGCATCTTGCCCATAAGAAAGATTACATAGCTCGTAAGAAAGCAAGCTTCTCCAGACCTCAGAATGGGGTGCTGAGAGCTAACAAACCAAACCACAATTTTCTATGAAGTTTTTTCAGATAAAGACAATAAACTTACAGAGCAAGCACAAAAAGAAAAAAAAAAAAGAAAGAAAAAGAAAAGCATGAGAGGACAAAGTGTTACTGTTTGTGACTTTTAGTATCAAATTGTCATAGCATTTTTCTTTAGAAAATCATAATAATAAGTGATAACATGTAAGTTATAACATTCTTAAGAACTGGTATCTAATCCCTGCTCCAACATCATTTCACACAGGAGTCTTCAGTAAGCAATTTACATTTATAGGCTCTCAGTTTCCTCATCTGAAATTGGATGTGCCATTTTTAAATATATTTTATTGATTGTGCTATTACAGTTGTCCTTTTTCTCCCCCATCATTCCCATCCACCCTGCACACCCTCTCCCACCCACATTCTCCCCCTTTAGTTCATGTCCATGTGTCATAAGTTCTTTAGCTTCTACATTTCCCACAATATCCTTGCCCTCCCCCTATTTTCTACCTACCATATATGCTACTTAGTCTCTGTACCTTTCCCCCTCTCTCCTCCTCCCATTCCCCTGTTGCTAACCCTCCATGTGATCTCCATTTCTGTGATTCTATTCCTGTTCTAGTTGTTTGCTTAGTTTGCTTTTGTTTTAGGTGTGTTAATAGCTGTGAGTTTGCTGTCTTTTTACTGTCCTATTTTTTATCTTCTTTTTCTTAGATAAGTCCCTTTAACATTTCATGTAATAAGGGCTTGGTGATGATGAACTCCTTGAACTTGACCTTATCTGAGAAGCACTTTATCTTCCCTCCCATTCTAAATGACAGCTTTGCTGCAGAGACCAATCTTGGATGTAGGTCCTTGCCTTTCAAGACTTCAAATACTTTTTTCCAGACCCTTCTTTCCTGTAAGGTGTCTTTTGAGAAATCTGCTGACAGTCTAATGGGAACTCCTTTGTAGGTGACTGTACCCTTATCCCTTGCTGCTTCTAGAATTCTCTCCTTCATTTTAATATTGGCTAATGGAATTATGATGTACCTTGGTGTGTTCCTCCTTGGGTCCAACTTCTTTGGGACTCTCTGAGCTTCCTGGACTTCCTGGTAGTCTATTTCCTTTGCCAAATTGGGGAAGTTCTCCTTTATTATTTGTTCAAATAAGTTTTCCATTTGTTGCTTTTCCTCTTCACCTTCTGGGACCCCTATAATTCAGATGTTGGGACATTTAAAGATGTCCTGGAGGTTCCTAAGCCTCTCCTCATTTTTTTGAATTATTGTTTCTTCCTTATTTTCTGTTTGGTTGTTTGTTTCTTCCTTCTGGTCCACTTCATTTATTTGAGTTCCAGTTTTCCTCCCATTTCTATTGGTTCACTGTGCATTTTCCTTCGTTTCACTTATTGTAGCCTTCATTTGTTCATGTAATTTGTGAGCAAAATCAGCCAATTCTGTGAACATCCTGATCACCAGGGTTTTGAGCTGTGCATCTGATAGGTTGGCTATCTCTTCCTCGCTTAGATGATTTGGCTCTGGGGCTTTGATTTGTTCTCCCGTTTGAGCCATTTTTTTTTTTTTTTTGGTGTTGTCACAGCTCTTATGTACTGAGGAGTGAAGCCTTAGGTGCTCCCCAGGGCGGGGCAGCTCAGTTGCTTGGTTATGACACTGTAATGGGGGCGGGGTCCGAGAGGGAACAATGGCACTTGCTCTGCTCTCTCTCAGATTCCAGTCCATTCTGCCACTTCCCCTTTGCCTGGATTATCTGCACAGGAATGTGGGACCACCTGGTCAGCCAGCTGCCTTGTGCGGCCTCACTGAGTCTGCACAGTTGCCACCCCATGGCCAGGGTGCACTAGCCACTGCCTGCGCTAGTGGGATCTGCCAGCCACTGCTGCCTATGTGCCCGGGTCCTCACCTCCACTTTTTCCTGCCGAAACTCTTCCCTTCTTACTAGTCTGGATGAGTGGTTGTTGAACCTTCATACAGTTCAATTTTCTATCAGTTCTGGTTGTTTCCTTGTTTCTATATCTTTATTGTCCTCAATTTTGGTTGTGAAAGGAGGCACAGTGTGTCCACCTACGCCTCCATCTTGGCTGGAAGTCCTGGATGTACCAGTGTTTAAGGTCTAACTTTTTGTTCATTAATGCAACGAATATTATGCAATTATTAAATGCCAGTGTCTGTTCAACATAAAAAAGACAAAAATGTGAATAAAACAAAGTCCCTTCCCTGTTGTACAGTGTATTTCATGTTTAACATAATTTTATCATCATCTTAGTAAAATAGTGAAGGATAAATATAGAGAATGGAAAATAAGTATATCATGAGGCTTCCTTCTGACACAAAGTAAATCTGTGTAAAGTCAAACCTCTAATCAGGTAAACTAACCAGGATGGTACAATTTTCCAAACTCTGGATAAAGTAAATAGTTGGCATAAAGTCAATTCTGTAGAATCTAGATATTTGTACCAGCATCATTGATTGGATTGGCCTTATTTCAAAAGAAGAATTTTGGCTGCTTTTATAGATAATGTCATATTTCACATTGCAAGCTTTTCTTTAGGAAAATAAACCACGCATTTGTTGCTTTGGAAAGCAGTAGGGAAATTCCCCTTAATTGCCATTAGTTTTCTTACTGGGAAGAGGTTAACTTTCAATGATATGGCAACATTTCTTGTCTAAGATGTTGGGAAATTATATATTTACTTGTCAAATAGGTCCTCTTTTCCTTTTTTACCCCATTGGTTTTTCAGAGGTTTATCCCTTGATGTGTATTGTATCCTCAGAGAATTTTCATTTATTTTATTAAACATAAGAATATTTTGTACATCTGTTTTTAAATCTGCTTTCTTCAAATGTAACTTCTCCAGTACAATATAGACAAAGCAGTATCATTTAGCATAAATGTTGCAAATGACAAGATTTCATTCTTTTTTATTTCTGAGTAATATTTCTGTGTGTTTGTGTGTGTGTGTGTGTGTGTGTGTGTGTGTGTAGAGAGAGATTATATATATAAATTCATATATATTTTTCAAATCTTTATCCACTCATCTATCCATGCACACCTATGTTATTTCCACATCTTGTCTGTTGTAAATAATGCTTCATTGAACATAGAGTGCACATATCTTTTCAAATTAGGGTTTTCATTTTCTTTATATAAACACCCCAAAATACAAATTGCTCAATCATATGGAACTAGTCCTAGTCCTAGTTATAATTTTTTGAGGAACCTCCTAAATTTTCCATAGTGGCTGCATCAATTTATAGTCTCATCAACTGTGTGTGAAGGTTGCCACAGGAGAAGGGGCTTGAGGAAAAAAATGAAGGGGAAAAAGAGGTACAAACTTCCAGTTATAAATAAATAAGCCACAGAAATGTAGTGTGCAACACAGGCAATATAGTAGTAACCCATAATGTAACAATTTTGCATGGTGACAGATGGTTACTAGACTTATTGTGACTATCATTTTGTAAAGTGTACAAATGTTGAATCTATATTGTACACCTGAAACTAAGATAATATTAAACTAAGTCAACTATAATACTAAAAAAAAGCAGTATCATCCAGGACTATATAAATCCCTGGTTTTCTTAATAGGAATATTATTCTTTGATTCATAAATCCTACTGGTGAGTCAACATAAACTTGCATTATCTTTGATATTTTGTAAAGGTTCCCATCATAATACTGAGGACTATGTCTCCTTTCCTTACTGTGGTATCCCTAGCACTTATCATAGGGTCTGGCACATAGTTGTTACTCAAGAAATATTGAATGTTCTTAAGTGATTTTTAACTCAGTGCCTGAAAATAATTGAATATTGGACACCATAATGCTAGAAGATATTGGTAAAACAATTCTTGCAAAACTTCCTTTTACAGGTATGAGGGCTTGGACCATGCATTACAGTGTGATGATTACATACAGAGTAATGGGAAAAATATTGGATGCAGGTTTCCCTATTTGGAGTCAGCTGACTATAAAGATTTCTACATCTGTGTCAATGGATCCTCAAAATTCCAGCTTATCAGACCCAGCTATTTCATTTTTCAGCTTCAAAATATAGGTGAGGTAACCAAACAACTTTAAAATGTTTCTATTATAGGCCATTTACAACCACATGAAATAGAAGAGGTAGACATAGAGAGAAAGAGAGGTAGAGATGGAGACCTACTAAAATGTAAAGCTAAAAAAATGAGGGCTTACAGAGGATACAAGGAAGCACTTATTAAATATAAAAGTATGGAAGATAAGGCATTGAGTGAAAGGTAAAGTAACATTTTCATTAGAACTCACAATCTACTTCCCAGCTTCTAAGTGTTGGTCTGCTATACAATATTATTGTCTAGTGTTAGTGATGGAGTAATTATGGAGTCACTTGCTTGCAGGCCTCAATAGGCAAATGGTTGGGTATTTTCCAAGTTTGGGTTCTCATTTCTAACATTTAAAACAATGACAGGTTCTAGATTCGGCCATCCTTAGGCCTGAATTTACCGCTTTCTAGGGTTTTGACTTTGGGCAAGTTACTTTTAACATATTTCAATTTTCTCATCAGTAAAATGAGGATAATAAAGGATCACCTTATAGATTTACTATGGGTGTGAATAAATTTATAACATCCTTGGTTCAGTGCCTGATACATCATAAGCTCTAAATATGTTAGCTATTAACAAAAATAGTAGTAGTCATAGTTGTGGTAAGTGTTTCTAATGCTATTGTAGGGGCTAAAACTTTTCCTCTTAACTTCTAAGTTCCTTTGATTGGCCTAATAATTAAATTGACATAAGACAGATTAACAGGAGAAAACCAAATTTAATTACATATGTATGAGAACCCCACATAGACATGTGAAGCCCAAAGACAATTAGGCAACTGAGGCTTATGTGTCATCCTGAGCTAAGGAGAAGGGCCTAGAGGCCAGGGGTTTCAAAGAGAAGGAAGACAATTCACAGGAAGATGGAAAGAGCAAATGCTACATTAATGTTTACAACACTATTCAAAGACAGTGGGACACAGAGAGGACTTTGAACAAATAGTCCCTGCCAGCTCTTCCCAGCCCACCACCCCTGACCCATACATTTTGTAGTTATCTCCGGTGACAGCTCTCTTCCTAGACCAGCCTGTATTTAAATTGTTTCAGTCAGTTAAGTGGGAAGTTAGAAAGAAAGGAAAAGAAAAAAAGGAAAGGAAAGGAAAGGAAAGGAAAGGAAAGGAAAGGAAAGGAAAGGAAAGGAAAGGAAAGGAAAACTTCCTGAGTCTTTTGAACCTTAATAGTTCTCAGCTTAAAATAATTTATATGCTGAAGTGGAACTCTTTGTGGTGATATAGTTTGTTTCCCTTCACTACAAAATGAAAAAACAACTGTAATGATTTGGATCATCTAACTTTTTTCTTTGGCTTTATTATGTGTCAATATGTGACTCACCAAAATTAGTTTCCAAAACAATGAAGTTTATTAATAACCTAAACTAGGTTGGCAAGCAACCTTGATTTTAATTCACTTTATAGAGAATAGTCTTGAGCCACCTGATTTGTCCCAAAGGTTTAGGTTACTAGGTTTCCTTTGCTTTTCATGTGGACTACTGCTAAACTTCAGTAGTCTCCATGTTGAAATGGTTTCTTTTTGTTTTTCAGTTAAATCTTTGCCACCAGACTATCTTAGTATTATTGTGAAGAATTCAGAGGAAATTAACCTGAAATGGAACATACCTAATGGACCTATTCCAGCAAAGTGTTTCATTTATGAAATTAAGTTCACAGAAGATGATACTACTTGGGTGGTATGAGCATTACATTGTTTGGGAAAAACAAACATAGCCTTTTAAATAAAATAACAAACATGAGAACCAATCAATTGCTATCCACAGGAAATAGCACAGGAGGTAACATGACATTGACATGTAACTTAGTTTAATTTCAAGAAAATCAAATCATCTAGTGGATATAAGAAAGATTTTTGCTGTTTGAAAGTATAATCAATCATACCAACTTTAAAGCTGTATAGAACCTTAGAGATAATCTAGTCACTCATTTTCAATAATGTGTGAATAAATTAAAGTTGCCAAGTACATGCATAAGATGGATTATGAAGAGGTATCAGGTTAAAAAAATAAAAAACAAAATAAAAAACAAAAACAAAAAAACTACTTCTTGAGGAACAACCATCAGGTTGGTGTTAGAGTTGAGTCCAGCTGGGCTTCCTGAGAATTGCTTGTAGCTGGGAAAAGAGGTTAATAGGAAGTAGGCAATGATTGAAAGACTGATTATCCTCCAGCACCAAAAATGTGATGATGCCGTTAACCCCACATTGTTATATTATAATTTTAATCATTTATTGCTAACTTAGAGGGTGTTGGAGAAAAAGTAAGTGAGGTGTTAGTTCTAATCAATTCATTTCGTAAGCATGATAAAACTGGGAGTTGAATTGATTTACAAGTCCCAAGGAACTGAATTGATTTATAGTCATATGACACAGCTAGAACTAAAATCCAGATCTTATTCCCTGTCCACTTTAACCTATATTACATTATGTTGGTTACCAAGAAAAGTTACAACAAAATAAAAGCTATTATTCTTTATGAGAAACACTCCACAGCTCTTTAAAATATAAAATTGAAGTAATTGCTTCAGTTATTTTTTTCCTTTGAGATTATCCACCTTTATGTATTCTTACATCTGAAAGGGTAGTTTCATGCCAAGCCAAAAGCACCTACTACACAGGTCTTAGGTGATTAACCAAATTTTTTAAAAAAAGAGGAAAAAAACTTTATGTGTATGAATTGCATAGTTTCCATAGCAACAGCATTCACATGATGGCTCTTTTTCCGACACAGTGTACATAGCATTTTCCAATTCATAAAATCTGGGAAATTTTACACTAATACAAATATTGGCTGTCACTCCAAAGCTACCTAGGAATTGTTTCCTGTCACACATGTCCTTTACTGCATGTGTTCATTGTCACTATAGAGAAAATTTAAAATATAGATAGATAAAGAAGGGAATAAAAAATGAAAAAATGTAACCCACTTTACAGAGAGATGATCACTGTTAAGATCTTGGTATATGCATTTCTAGTCATTTGATGCATATATTTTATGTAATAAAATCCATTTTGAAGGTGACAAAACAAATGGGATTGATCTAGCTACAATTAGATCAAATACTGGCATCTTATTTTTTCCTTGGCTTTCAGACCACCACATTTGAAAATGAAATATATGTCAGAAGAACATCAAATGAAAACCAACAATTATGCTTTTTAGTGAGAAGCAGAATGAATATTTATTGCTCAGATGATGGAATCTGGAGTGAATGGAGTGATACACAATGCTGGAGAGGTATGCAATAAAAGAACAGCAACTAAATAACTGGCTATTTGTTAGCATAATTAATTTTCTTTCAGTGTATTTTGTGGTTATACAAATCAGTTCCTCTAGCCAAGATGCAGGGGCTTCCAGCCAAGATGGAGGTGTAGGTAGATGCACTTTGCTTCCTTGCACAACCAAAAAAAGGACAACAATAAATTTAAAAACAAAAAATAACCAGAACGTCCAGAAAATCAAACTATATTGAAGTCAGACAACCATGGAGTTAAAGAAAAAACATTCATCCAGATCAGTAGGAGGGGTGGAGATGGGCAGCCATAGTAGAGAGGACTTGCAGACCAGGCAAGGCAGTGGTTGGCAGAGTAGCTATCCTACCCTGCATGTGCATGAACATAAACAAGGAAGAACAACTGTGGAGCGAGACAGACCATGCAACCCAGGGTTACAGTGTGGGGAAATAAAGCCTCAAAACCTCTGACTGAAAATACCTGTAGGAGTTGAGGTGGCAGGAAAAACTCCCAGCCTCCAAGGAGAGTTCATCAGAAAGATCCACAGGGTCCTAGAATGCACACAAACTCACCCACCCAGGAATCAGCACCAGGAGGGCCCAATTTACTTGTGGATAGCAGCAGAAGTGACTGACAGCCAGCCAAGAGCCAGCAAGTAGCATTGTTCCCTCTCAGAACCCTCCTCCACAGACAGTGCTGCAATGCAGCCACATGTGTTGCCCTACCCTGGCGAATACCTGACTCTGCCCCTTACTACATAACAGGTGCTCTGAGACAAAAAAAAAAAAAAAAAAGGCCCACATGAAAAAACAGATCAAGGCTCCAGAAAAAATACAAGCAATGAAGAGACAGCCAACCTATCAGACACACAGTTCAAAACACTGGTAATCAGGAGGCTCACAGAAATGGTTGAGGATGGTCACAAAATAGAGGAAAAAGTGAAGGCTATGAAAAATTAAATAAAGGAAAATGTATAGGGAACTAACAGTGAAGGGAAGGAAACTGGGACTGGAATCAATGGTTTGGAACAGAAGGAAGAAATAAACATTCAACCAGAACAGAATGAAAGGAGAATTCAAAAAAAAAAAAAAAGAGGAGTGGCTTAAAAACCTCCAGGACAACTTAAACCTTCCAATGCCCTAATCGTAACAGTGCCAGAAGGAGGAGAGGAAGAACAAGAAATTGAAAACTTATTTGAACTCATAATGAAGGAGAACTTCCCTAATCTGGCAAGGGAAATAAGCTTCCAGGAAGTCTAGGAAGCTCAGAGAGCCCCAAAGAAGTTGGACCCATGGAAGCACACACCAAGGCACATCATAACTACATTACCCAAAATGAAAGATAAGGGGAGAATCTTAAAAACAACAAGAAAAAAGGAGACAGTTACCTACAAACGAGTTCTCATAAGGCTATCAGCTGATTTCTCAAAAGAAACCTTGCAGTCAAGAAGGGGCTGGAAAGAAGTATTCAAAGTCATGAAAGGCAAGGACCTATATCCAATATTATTCTATCCAGCAAAGCTATTATTTATAATGGGGAGACAGAGAAAGTTCTTCCCAGACAAGGTCAAATTAAAGGAGTTCATCACCACCCAGCCCTTATTATAGGTAAAGAAGATGATGAAAAATATGAACAGTAAAATGACGACAAACACACAATTATCAAAAACCAAACATAAAAAAACATAAACAAAAATGAACTAAGCAAACAACTAGAACAGGAACAGATTCACAGAAATTGAGATCACAGAGGATTATTAGTGGGGAGGGGGAGGGGAGAGAATGGGAGAAAAGGTACAGGGAATAAGAAACATAAATGGTAGGTAGAAAATAGACAGGGGGAAGTTAAGAATAGTATGGGAAATGGAGTAGCCAAAGAACTTGTATTTATGACCCATGGACATGAACTAAAGTGGGGGAGTGATGGTGGGGCAGGTGGTACAGGTCAGAGGGGATTAAAGGGAAGAAAAAATGGGACAAGTGTAATAGCATAATCAATAAAATATATTAAAAAATAAACCAAAAAGTTTCTTTCATAGAGTATATAATCAGAAAAGATAAAGTAGCAAGTACCTTAATCACAGATAGATTTATGGAAAATCTAATATTTAGGTTTAACTAAAAGTAATTAAAGTAGTTTGAGAGTCTTGCTATAGTTCTATTACCAACATTCTTGTTTTTCTATCAGTAAAGGGAATATGTTAGCTTTTTGGGGGGAGACACTTATATTAAAAAATATTTTCCTGGAAAATGGAGGCGTGGTAGGAGGGAGCAGACCCCATTTCCCCCCTACACACGGGAGAAAAACCTGGCCAATCTACGGAAGAACAGAGCAGACAAGGAACAGTAACACAGCGTATTTGAGAATAAGAGGTCGGAAATTGTAGCGGACATTGAAAACCCAGCGGTAAGGAGAGCTCTTCAGAACAATAGGAGCCCAGGGATCAGCGCTGAGAGCTGGGTGGCTGAGGACCCGGTCTGGCACTCCGCCAAGCCTGCCCCAGGGCTCTAGGGAGGGAGCTGGGTCAGCCGCTGAACCGGCTGGGAGATCTCGGGGGCCACCTCGCGACTGCCCCGAGCCAGGTCACTGTGAGACTTCGAACTGAGTTTTCTTGGTCACTGGGCGACTGCGAAAACACAGTCGCCCCAACTGCAGACAGAGGCGTGTGTGAAGTGACACAGCTGCAAGAAAATAGGCACCCATATGGGACCGCACACGGTCGCAGGATAGTGGACACTCGTGAAAACATAGGCACTGGCCACTGGAGACAGCTGTGGAGCCAAAGTTGCCAGTGTACGGGCGGCTGCTCGAACGTGGACAGCTCAGGACCATAGGCACAGGCATAGGCATGAGATAGCTGCTGGAACAAGGCCCCGACCCACCACAGAAAGCCGTGTAGGGGCCAAGGCAGGTGGCTGCGCCTGATCACAGAAAGCCCCCCAGGGGCAAAGGCAGGCAGCTGCGCCTGACCACAAAAAAACCTCACAGGGGCAAAGGCAGGTGGCTGCACACGACTGGAGAAACTAGCACACACCCATAAAATCGGGGAAGTGAGCACACACCAGGAGGCTCAGGACACAAGCTGGAAGTCCTGTGAGGAGAGGCGCCTACTAAAGCTGGGATCCGTAGCACAGTGAGGACTGAGTTCTGAACACAGAGAAAAGCAATAAGATCACCCCTCGGCCATTGCAACCAGCAAGACCAGAAAAACCGGCTCGGCAAATTTGAAAACAACAAGAGGGTTTTGGGGGTTTCTTTTGTTTGTTTGTTTGTTTTAATTTTTTTAAATATTTTGTTTTGCTTTGGTTATTCCTTTTTTTTTTTTTTTGCTGTTTGTATTTGTGTGTGTGTGTGTTTGTGTGTGTGTTTGTTTTTTGGTTTTTTGTTTTACTAGTTTGTGTTTTTCTTGTTTGTGTGCCTGTCTATTTATATGTATTTTAAATTATTCGTTCTTCATTATTTTTATCTTCTTCCTTACTCCCCAACTCCTTTTGCCTCCCTTTAATTCCTTCTTGTCTTATTCCCTCTTCCTTTCTTTCCAATTTTATCTCTTCTACCTTCCTCTTTCTTCTTTTTCTCATTCCCCCCCTCTTCTCTTTTTAAATACCCACAAGTGAGAAAAAACAAACAAACAAAAAAGCCTGGAACTGTGAAAAAAATCAGAGTTGGCCCCCAAAAGAGGGTATCCCAGCTGATGAGACAGTGGAAGCTGTGAACAACAGGATATCTGAAGGAGAACCCACCACTGAATCTCACAGATATTCTACCACAGAAGGTCATACCACAAACCCAGGGAGCCAGAACAGATCAATTTAAGAATTTGAGGCTAACAACAAGAGTCTTACAAACAATGGGAAGACAAAGGAACAACCCCCAAATGAAAGGAAAGGAGGAAGCTCCAGAAAGAATGGTAAATGAAACGGAGGCAACTCAACTATCAGATATCGAGTTCAAAGCAATGCTTGTCAGGAAGATCAATGAGCTCTCAATGAGCTACCAGAAACTACAGGGAAGTTATGATGAACTCACCGTAAACTATATCAACATGAAAAAGGAAATAGAAACTATCAACAAGGGCCAAGAGGAAATAAAGAACACAATCTCTGAACCGAAAAACACAGTAGAAGGAATGAAAAGCAGAATCGATGAAGCAGAAGATCGGATGAGCGAGTTGGAGGACAAAATAGAAAAAAACACGCAGAATGAGCAAGATAAGGAAAAGAGGCTCAGAAAGAATGAAGAGGGTTTAAGAGAAATGCAAGACAACATGAAACAGAATAATATCCGTATAATAGGGATACCAGAAGGAGAAGAAGAAGAGCAAGGGATAGAAAACCTGTTTGAAAAAATAATGATGGAAAACTTCCCTAATTTGGTGAGAGAAAAAGCCACACAAATCCAGGAAACACAGAGCGTCCCAATCAAAAGGAACACAAACAGGCCCACTTCAAGACATATCATAATTAAAATGGCAAAATTCCAAGACAAAGAGAAAATCTTAAAGGCAGCAAGGGAAAAAAGGAAGTAACATACAAAGGAGCCCCAATAAGGTTAGCAGCTGAATTCTCAATGGAAACACTCCAAGCCAGAAGAGAATGGCAAGAAATATTCCAAGCAATGAGAACCAAAGGCCTGCAACCCAGACTATTTTACCCAGCAAGGCTTTCAATCAAGATGGAAGGACAAATAAGGAGCTTCCCAGACAAAAGAAGTCTAAAAGAATACACATCTACCAAACCAATTCTGCAAGAGATACTAACAGGACTGCTTTAAGGGAAGAAAGGAAAAGACAGAGAGAGAAAGAGAGAGAGGAACTCAGGTATGAAAATGACAATGAATAAACACCTATCAATAATAACCTTAAATGTAAATGGATTAAATGCTCCAGTCAAAAGATATAGAATAGCCCAGTCAGGGCACATGCCTTGGCTGCAGGCCAGGTCCCTAGTGGGGGCCAGAGGAGACGCAGCCACACTTTGACATTTCTCTCCCTCTGTTTTTCGCTCCCTTCCCTTCTCTCAAAAAAAAAAAAAAAAAAAAAAAAAAAAAAAAAAAAAAAAAAAAAAAACCACTTAAATAAAATTAAAAATAAAACAAAACAAAAAAAGACATAGAATAGCTGAATGGATCAGAAAGCATGACCCACACATATGCTGCCTACAAGAAACCCACCTCAGGACAAAAGACATACACAGGCTCAAAGTGAAGGGCTGGAAACAAATTTTCCAAGCAAATGGTCAAGAAAAAAAAGCTGGAGTAGCAATACTTATATCAGACAAAATAGACTTCAAAAGAAAGGCAATAAAGAGAGACCAAGAAGGTCACTTTATAATACTCAAGGGAGGAATCCACCAAGAAGACATAAACATTGTAAATATATATATGCACCCAACATAGGAGCACCTAAATACATCAAGAAAATCTTAGAGGACTTCAAGAAAGATATTGACAGCAACACAATTATAGTAGGAGATTTTAACACCCCACTGTCAAAAATGGACATATCTTCCAAACAAAATATCAGCAAAGATATTGTGGCATTGAGGAACACTCTAGAGGAAATGGACTTAACTCACATATATAGAGCCCTTCATCCCAAAGAAACTAAATACACTTTCTTTTCAAATGCACATGGAACATTTTCAAAGATAGACCACATGATAGGACAGAAATCAAGCCTCAACAAATTCAAGAAAATTGAAATTATACCAAGCATTTTCTTTGAACACAAGAGACTGAAACTAGAAACCAACCCCAAGGGGAAAAACCCAAACCCTCAAATCATGGAGATTGAATAGCATGCTATTAAACAATGAATGAGTCAAGAGTGAAGTCAGGGAGGAAATCAAAAAGTTTCTGGAAGCAAATGAAAATGAACTCACATCAATCCAAAACTTACAGGACACAGCAAAGACAGTCCTCAGAGGGAAGTTCATAGCAATACAGGCCTACCTAAAAAAGACAGAAACATCTCAAACAAACAACCTAACCCTACGCCTACAAGAACTCAAGGAACAACAACAAAGACAGCCCAGATCAAGTAGAAGAAAAGAAATAACCAAGATCAGAGAAGAATTAAATGACATAGATACTAAAAGCAAAATCCTAAAGATCAGTGAATCCAGGAGTTGGCTCTTTGAAATGATCAACAAAATTAACAAGCCTTTAAGCAGGATCATCAAGAAAAAAAGAGAGAGGACACAAATAAACAATCAGAAATGAAAGAGGAGATATTACAACTGACAGCACAGAAATACAAAGGATTGTAAGAAATTACAATGAAGAACTGTATGCCAAGAAATTTGAAAACCTAGGTGAAATGGACAGGTTTCTAGAAAAAATATAACCTTCCAAAATTCAATGAAGAAGAAACAGAAAGCCTGAACGTACCAATAACAGCTGGTGAAATTGAATCAGTAATCAAAACACTCCCAACACACAAAAGTCCTGCTCCAGATGGCTTCACAGGAGAAGTCTACAAAACATTTAAGGAAGAGCTAATACCTATTCTCCACAGACTATTCAAAAAAATCCAAAATGATGGAAGACTCCCAAACTCTTTTTATGAAGCCAGCATCAACCTAATCCCAAAACCAGATAAAGACACAACAAAGAAGGAGAACTTCAGGCCAATATCGCTGATGAACATAGATGCTAAAATCCTCAACAAAATATTGGCAAACCGCACCAACAACACATTAAAAAGATCATACACCATGACCAAGTGGCATTCATCCCAGGGATGCAAGGATGGTTCAACATTCGCAAATCAGTAAATGTAATTCATCACATAAACAAAAGCAAAGACAAAAATCACATGATCATATCAATAGATGCGGAAAAAGCATTTGATAAGGTACAGCACCCATTTATGATAAAAACACTCAGTAAAGTGGGAATAGAGGGAGCATTCCTCAACATAATAAAGGCCATATATGAGAAACCTACAGCCAGCATCATACTCAAGGGGCAAAATCTAAATTCTTTCCCACTAAAATCAGGAACAAGACAAGGTTGTCCACTTTCACCACTTCTATTCAATATAGTATTGGAAGTCTTAGCCACAGCGATTAGACAAGAAAAGGAAATAGAAGGCATCCAACTTGGAGAGGAGGAAACAAAACTATCATTGTTTGCAGATGACATATTAGTATACATAGAAAATCCTATAGTCTCGGCCAAAAAACTGCTGAACCTAATAAATGAATTTGGCCAAACAGCCGGATACAAAGTCAATATCCAGAAATCAAAGGCATTTTTGTATACCGAAAATGAAACAACAGAAGCAGAAATCAAGAAAAAAATCCCATTCGATATAGCAAAAAGAAAAATAAAGTACCTAGGAATAAACCTAATCAAGGAGGTAAAAGACCTGTATGCAGAAAACTACACAACACTGAAGAAAGAAATCAAGGAAGACACAAATAAATGGAAACACATACCGTGCTCAGGGATCGGAAGAATTAACATCATCAAAATGTCCATACTTCCCAAAGCAATCTACAGATTCAACGCAATACCTATTAAAGTACCAATGGCATATTTCACAGATATAGAACAAACACTTCAAAAATTTATATGGAACAATAAACGACCCAGAATAGCGGAAGCAATCTTGAGAAAGAAGAGCTAAGCAGGATCACAATAGCTGATACCAAAATGTATTACAAGGCCACTATAATCGAAACAGCCTTTTACTGGCATAAAAACAGGCACGTGGACCAGTGGAATAGAACAGAGAGCCCAGAAATTAACCCTAATCTCTATAGTCAATTAATATTCGACAAAGGGGGCAACAACATAAAATGGAGTAAAAATAGCCTCTTCAACAAGTGGTGCTGGGAGAACTGGACAGCTTCGTGCAAGAAAATGAAACTCGAGCACCTACTTACACCATACACAAAAATAAATTCAAGGTCAATAAAAGATTTAAACATAAGCCGTAACACCATTAAAGTCCTAGAGGAGAACATAGGCAGGAAAATCTCAGATATTCCACACAGCAACATTTTTACTGATATGTCCCCTAAAGCATGGGAATAAAGGAAAGAATAAAAAAATGAGATCTCATCAAAATAAAAAAGGTTCTGCATGGCCAAGGAAAACAGTATTAAAATAAAAGGAGAACTGACTGTTTGGCAAAAGATATTTGACAATGATACCTCAGATAAGGGTTTAATCTCCAAAATATACAAAGAACTTACACGACTCCACTCTAAGAAGACAAGCAACCCAATTAAAAAATGGGCAAAGGACTTGAATAGACAATTCTCCAAGGAGGACATATAGAGGATCCAGACACACATGAAAAGATGCTCGATATCGCTAGCTATCAGAGACACGCAAATTAAAACCACAATGAGATACCACTTGACACCAGTCAGAATGGCCCTCACAAAGCAACAAACAACAAGTGTTGGAGAGGTTGTGGAGAAAAGGGGACCTTATTGCACTGTTGGTGGGAGTGCAGACTGGTACAACCACTATGGAAAACAGTTTGTAATTTTCTAAAAAAACTAAAAATGGATATAACTTTTGATCCAGCAATTCCACTGCTGGGACTATATCCTAAGAACCCTGAAATACCAAGCCAAAAGAACCTATGCACCCCTATGTTTATAGCAGCACAATTTACAATAGCCAAGTGTTGGAAGCAACCTAGATGCCCATCAGTAAATGAATGGGTCAAAAAACTGTGGTACATTTACACAATGGAATTCTATGCAGCAGAAAGAAAGAAGGAGCTCCTACCCTTTGCAACAGCACGGATTGAACTTGAGGGCATCATGCTAAGCGAAATTAGCCAGGCAATGAAAGACAAATACCATATGATCTCACCTTTAACAGGAAGCTAATCAACAAAATAAACAAACAAGCATAATATAACAAAAGACATGGAAATTGAGAACAGGCTGAAAGTCACCAGAGGGGAGAGGGGAGGGAATTTCAGGGGAAAAAAGGAAGGATTTACAGGTACAAATATTAAGGACACATGGACAAAAACTATGGGGAGGTGGAAATGGAAGTGAGGTGGGGACGGCTGGGGTGGTGTGTTGGGGTGAGAATAAAAGAAAACTGTACAAGATTAACAATTAAAATAAAAATTAAAAAATATTTTTCTATGCTTTCAATTTTTAAGAGAACAGATCTTAAAGCAAGGATACATTAGCATATACTTTTTTGAGTGTCTTTACTATACCTAATGAATGTTTTCCTATATAATATATCATCATTAGTAAAATACATATTCCATTCATTTCCAACACTGATTTAATTTGACATGATAAAATACATATTGAAATAGCAATATAAACTAAAAAAGCCTTGAGAATGAGGCAAAATATTATTGTGCTTATCAGTATACTAGCTTTATCAATAGATATGAGTAATAATTGTTTGAAAATGAAGTACATTAACTGAGCATTGCTCTTTCAGATATATAGGTATATAAATACATATACATATATAGATACTGACAGATTCTGTCATTTTTATCTATCATCTCCTTTCATGTTGCTCCATTACACTAGAATCACTGTTTGACTCTTATCTCTATTAATAAAGTGGTATTATTCTTCTCTTTCCTTTTTCAATTATTTATTAAGCATCTGCTATGTGTCACACTTTTCAGCCATGAGACGGAGAGCAGCAAGAAAATTCCATCCTCAAGAAATTTATATTTTATTCCCACATTGAGTAGAGATAAGCAACAAACAAAGAAGCCAAAGGTATCATATGTATAATCACTAAGCGCTATGGAGAAAAAAATAGGCAGAGAGATGGAGAACTCAATTAACTAAGAGATAACATCAAATCAGAATGGACACTTACTGGTTCTACTTTTTTAATTTTGTCATCACTATAAGAAATCTGTAGACTCTATGGAACTGAAATTGAGAAAGTCATGTTCTACTGGTATCTTGTCATTAGTTGATGCATAGTTTATGGTGAATTTTAGCCATATCCTCAAAATCAATATCTTTTTATGTATCATACATATAGTCTTAGCCATGATATTGATGACTGAGATTTCTTTTTCCCTGATGGATATCTATTGGTAAAAATCTTAAAACTTTGAGTTCAGGGGTAAAGAATTTCCTGAGATACATGTGGTTCTAGCGCTTTAGGATATTTTTGTATTGGATGTTTCAAGTTATGGAAGAATAGGACAATTTTTTTAATGAAAACATATCTTCTTCAGGGTTGACTCTATATATAGAAGAAGCAACTGAAAACTCAGGAAAGAAACCTGCTTTACCACTATTTTTACATGCCAAAAACTTACATTATTAGTTACTTTTCTGGATTGTATCCTTGCAAATCTTAACTGAACTGACCATATGAATTTGACTTATTAGAAAATAAGATCTGGAGGGAAGAAGACAAAGAAAAAGGTTGGATTGTGGGTAGTTTTAAGTGTATGTATGGGCCTAGGATTCAAGATGCTCTACAGTACTACTTCAAAACAAATGATACATACTAGTTTTAGAAGGACAAGCTTTGCCTATTGTTCTAAGTTTGTCTAGTCATTTCTCATTCCTTGCTATGCAGAAGAACCATTAAAAGTTCATCTCTAAAAGAAAACAAAAACCCTGGGTGGTATGTCTCAGTGGACTGAATGCCAGCCTGTGAACCAAAGGGTTGGTGGTTCTATTCCTAGTCAGGGTACATACCTAGGTTGCGGACCAGGTCCCCAGTCAGGGGCACATGTGAAACAACCACACATTGATGTTTCTCTCCCTCTCTTTCTCCCTCCCTTTCTCCCTCCCTTCCCCCTCTCTAAAAATAAATAACTACCACCTTAAAAAAAAGAAAAGAAAAAGAAAACACTGGTATGGCTGGTGTGGCTCAATTGGTTGGGCATCTTTTTGCAAAGAGAAGGTCACCAGTTCAATTCCCAGTCAGAGTACATGGCTGGGTTGCAAGCCAGATCCCTGGTCGGGGGCATGTGTGAGAAGCAACCAATCAATGTTTCTCAAATTGATGTTTCTCTCCCTCTCTCTCTTTTCTTCTCTTTCTAAAATATAAAATAAAATAAAAATTTAATAAAGAAAAACTCTTTCATCACTGAAATGTGAGACAACTTTAAAATCATAACCTTTAAAGACTAGGTCCATTATTTATACATAGACTTATACTGAAGACCAGCTCTTGCTTATAGTACAGTATTGTATGATATAAACATTCAACTTATTGAGAGTTAAGAGATACACAAGATATGTTTATTTTATCACTTGGCTAATGTTTTATCACTTTATTCCTATGAAAAATTCACAAGGTCAATTTTTAAACGAAACCATATCAGAAAATAAGAATTGGGCTTTGGGGAGTTATTTTTGCAAGTGAAATGAAGAGATGTCACACTTCAGTGAGGTAGTTCTACATAAAAAGTACACAAATGAAAGAAATGGTACACTCAAACATATCTCTGGTATCTATGCACTGACAAAGATGGCAGAAGTTTCTGAGTTAAAACTCAGCTCTTCACCATTTACTAGATTATTTATGAAATAATTCAGTTTTGAAAATAATTGTGAACATCTAACCCTTCCCCCTTTTCTTGTGTTTTTTTTTTTTTCACTTAGGTGGAATGTGGAAGGAAATCCTGCTATTTTTCTTGATACCATTTGCTTTTGTCTTAATTTTTATTGTGTTAATAAGTTGCCTGCTTACTTCCAAACAAAAAGCTTTACTGAAAATGGTAAGTTGTATAACATTATAATACTTATTCTGGGACAGTAGATTGTGGGGGAGCTTTGTTCAGCAGAGCCTTCCCGGCTGCTGAGGATGAGAATAAGTCCACCAAGACATGATCTGCTTGGGGAGGAAAGGTGGCCAGTGTCTCACAGGAGAAGGGCCTTGAGCCTGTTCCTCAATGGGCTTTTATTGGTTTTAACTTGCACAGGAATACAGGTAAAGCTCATCAGTTATTGTCAGGCAGTAATGATCAAACAATAGATAACATTCAAAGAACTATGAGGGCTTATTCTGAGTCAGGGTCAGATAGCCAAAAGGCCATAAAACTTTGGGGAACAAACTCATTTATGTTTGGACCCTTATCAGAAAATTGAGGGTATTCTTAGCAAAGCAGTTTTCACAAGATTTATGCATTCTTTCTTAGGCCTGCTCATCCTGGGGAACTGCCAGTTCCTGCCCAGGGCGGCACCACCATCCAGCATGGTTTCAGGCTTAAGTCGAGTAGGGGGAATAAGGCAGTCAAGAGATTAAGAGACTTCTTACAGACAGAATGAGGACTCAAGCTATGTCAAAGGCAGGGGGTGGCAGTCCATCACCTCCTTTTTCTATAGTCCCCCAAGTCCTTCCCTGATGGCCCCATTGCAACCATGCCTGTCTTAAGTTGTCCCTCCCTTGAGGAATCTTACCCATCATTGGCTAACCAGTCATCTACCTGGGGCTAAGCAGGGTGAAGTAAAGGAGGCAGTGTCAGTGCCAATGCTGGGAAGATAAGCTTTGTCTCCTTAGTGATTTATGGTCCTAAGGTCCTTTTACTCAGCCTTAGCCATGGGGAGTTACAGCTTCTGAAACCAGGCAGGGTGGTTCCCAACAGTAGATAAGAAGAAATGTTCTACATTTAGGACTAATGGACTTATATTTTATAATGTTACCTACACACTGTGGATGGACAATTGATGTTGCATGGATTGTGATGATATCTTTAGAAAATATAGCAAATTAATAATTAACCCTATACTTCTGGCGAAGATGGAGGCGTAGGTGGACACACTGTGCCTCCTCTCGCAACCAAAATTAAGGAAAACAAAGTTTTATAAACAAGAAAACAACAAGTACTGATAGAAAATTGAACTGTACAGAAGTCCAACAACCACTCATCCAGACTAGTAAGAGGAGCAGACTCACAGCAGGAAAAAGTGGAGGTGTGGACCCGGGCACATAGGCAGCAGAGGCTGGCAGATCCCAGGTGTGCAGGCGGTGGCTAGTGCACACTGGACATGGGGTGGCAACTGTGCAGACCCAGTGAGGCTGCACAAGGTGGCTGGCTAACCAGGTGGTCCCACATTCCTGCAGAGATAATCCAGGCAAAGGAGAAGCCGCGGAAGGGACTGGAATCTGAGAGAGAGCAGAGCAAGTACCATTGTTCCCTTTCGGACCCCGCCCCCATTGCAGTGTCACAACCAATCAACTGGGCTGCCCCACCCTGGAGAGCATCTCAGGCTTCACCCCTCACTACATAACAGCCGTGACCAGACCAAAAAAAAAAAAAATCAAAAATGGCTCAAACAAAGCCCCAGAGCCAATTCACCTAAGCGATGAAGAGATAGCCAACCTATCAGGTGCACAGTTCAAAGCCCTGGTGATCAGGATGCTCACAGAATTGGCTGATTTTGCTCACAAATTAGATGAACAAATGAAGGCTACAATATGTGAAATGAAGGAAAATGCACAGGGAACCAATCGAGAAGAGAGGAAAACTGGGACTCAAATCAATGGAGTGGACCAGAAGGAAGTAACTAACAACCAAACAGAAAACAAGGAAGAAGCAAGAATTCAAAAAAATGAAGAGAGGCTTAGGAACCTTCGGGACATCGTTAAACGTCCCAACATCTGAATTATAGGGGTCCCAGAAGGGGAAGAAGAAGAGCAACAAGTGGAAAACTTATTTGAACAAATAATAGAGAACTTCCCCAATCTGGCAAAGGAAATAGACTACCAGGACGTCCAGGAAGTTCAGAGAGTCCCAAAGAAGTTGGACCCAAGGAGGAACACACCAAGGCACATCATAATTCCATTAGCCAAGATTCAAATGAAGGAGAGCATTCTAGAAGCAGCAAGGAATAAGGGGACAGTCACCTACAAAGGACTTCCCATCAGACTGACAGCTGATTTCTTCAAAGAGACATTACAGGCAAGACAGGGCTGGAAAGAAGTATTTGAAGTCTTGAAAGGCAAGGACCTACATCGGAAATTGCTGTATCCAGTAAAGCTGTCATTTAGAATGGAAGGGCAGATAAAGTGCTTCTCGGATAAGGTCAAGTCAAGGAGTTCATCATCACCAAGCCCTTATTATATGAAATGTTAAAGGGACTTACTTAAGAAAAAGAAGATAAAGAATGGGACAGTAAAAAGACAGCAAAATCACTGATATTAACAAGCACACCTAAAACAAAAGTAAACCAAGCAAACAACTAGAACAGGAATGGAAACACAGAAATGGAGATCATATGGAGGGAGGAGGAGAGAGGGGAAAAAGGTACAGAGAATAAGTGGCATAGACGGTAGGTAGAAAATAGATTGGGGGAGGGCAAGAATAGTGTGGGAAATGTAGAAGCTAAAGAAATTATGACACACATGGACATGAATTAAGGGGGGGAATATTGGTGGGAGGGTTGTGCAGGGTTGAAGGGATTGATGGGGGAGAAATGGGACAACTGTAATAGCATAATCAATAAAATATATTTAAAAATTAACCCTGAAAAGCTACATTTTTGGGTGGATTTACCTTTGCTGAAATATGAGAATAATGCTTTAGAATATGAAACACTATTTACATTTAGATTAGGGTAAAATATAAGAAAGGAGTTACAGGAGAAAAGCAGTATTAGGAGAAAAATATTGAGTGACTTAAAGTGGACATACTCTAAAATATATTACTAGTGTGCCACAGGCAGAGGATCACAATCATTACCAGTGTGCCTATCCTTCAAGAGCTCACACTCTATTTGAGGGAAATAGAAAAATAACCTGTGTTATCAGCTGATTTTAGATTTTTGTTTTCGAGTTGTATGGATAATGTAACAGAATTTAAAAAGATGGAGAGATCGCTATGAGTTTTTGGGCTTTCAGGAGGAATTGTGATTTGGAGGAAAATATCTTAATGTCAAGTCTTTCAAAGATAAAGATTATGTATAATGTTTCATTTCATTTCTCTGCTGAATTATTTTCTTCTTTTGCCTATTCTGTGAGTAATTAATCTAAGTCAAATAATTTGTTAGTAATGCTTATTTGTTGATAATAGAGCTCCTTTTTCAATTTCAGATGTTTCATACAAAACAAGAAGTATTTTCTCATCAAGAGACACTCTGTTGACTCAGTCATTTTGTCTTATGGCCAAATGTTAGCTATGCGTCTTATTAAACTGAAATTTTTCTCCAAATGTTTAATAAACCTGATTTTAAAAGCATTGTATTTAAGTAGTCTTTAGAGTATTCAAACCATAATTCTAGTAGTAAATTTTCTAGATTCTATTAACAAACAAGGTTTTTTCCTCATTAATATGTCATGAGAATGGTGCATTTGCAGAAGTCAAAGGATGGGTCAGATTCTATTTAGTGACGTATTGTTAGCAGTGGAAAAACAGTGCCAGCTGTTAACCTTTGTTCAGCAACCTCAGTTCCTGAGTTCTGGCTAAGAAAATTCAGAGAAAACTCTCAAATTATAAGAGAAAATTTATTTAGAAAGTTGCAAATGTAAAAGGGCCCTTGGAGCTTAGGAGAAAGAGAGAGACAGACAGACAGACAGACATGCCTTGAAGAAAAAAAAGAAGAGGGAAGAGAGGCTCCAGTGTGCTCTGGAAGAGAGAGAGGGAGAGAGAGAGAGAGAAGAGAGAAGAGAGAAGAGAGAAGAGAGAAGAGGAATAAGTGCCCTGAGGAAAGAAGGGAGTGGGGCAAAGTGCTGGTGTGCTCCATTGAAACAGGATGCTGGGTCCTCCATCCTGTGGGCTTTCATCTGAGGTCTCAGGGGGGAATCTCAATAGAATATTCATCATCTTTCTTGGTGTGTCTCCTCAGGGTCATGGTCTCTACTGATTGGTTGTCACCAGGGGATAGGATCATTTCTCATTTCGTCTGGTCCTGATGTCAGCCATGACATTGCTCCACCAGGTCTTGCTACTTTTCTGGACTTGGAGCTGAAACACTGCTAAGGCCTAGATATCATCTCCAAGGGTTAATGCTTAAAAGAGAGGTTTTGCAAGGGCTTGTCGTTTTGCCTATTTCTAGGCACCTGGGTCTGTCTGCCCTGGTGACCCTCTACACCTGGCCCATTGTTCCTGTTCTGCTAATGCCTATTTAACTGCCTACTACATTAATAAAACAATGTGATTTCACATGTTGCACTAAGCTATAGAGATATTATCCAATCTTGGAAGATGAAGAGTCTAATTTAAAAAAATGCACTTGGAATGAAAGTGTTCATCATAAATAAGATTGATTGGTTTTAAAAATAACCCATGAAGAGGGTTAATAAGAAGTTTTACATACATTCATAGTGTAAAGTGTGCTTCACATTTAATAAAAGAAAGGAGAGAAATGCAGTGCCTTTAAAAGGCTGAAAGTAATAAAATAACTGGAGATCATATTTGAAAAAATTCAGATGTCATAGACTGAACAAACTACAAAATAAAATTTTGGGAGTTCCCTATACTAGCTTTCAGGCAACATATTTTCCTTTTTTTTTCAGTTATTGCTTATGAAATTTTAATTAGGTTACATTTCAGTCCACTTATTTTTTGTACAATTACACTTGTCTCCATTTTTCTCCATTACTCTCCCCACCCTACCAACCCCCACCTCCCACATTTACTCCTCCCCCCTTGTTGTCTTTGTCCATGCATCCTTTGTACATGTTCCTTGGCTTGACCCTTCTTCTTCTTTTCACCATTATCTTCCTCACCCCTCCCCTCTGGTTACTGTCAGTTTGTTCTTTATTTTCATGTCTCTGGTTCTATTCCACTTGCTTGTTTGTTTTGTTAATTAGGTTACACTTATAGGTAAGATCATGTGGTATTTGTCTTTCACCGTCTGGCTTATTTCAATTAGCATAATGCTTTCCAGTTTCATCCATGCTGTTGCCGAAGGGTAGGAGTTCCTTTGTTCTTTGTGCTATGTAGTATTCCATTGTGTAAATGCACCATAATTTTTGATCCACTCATTTACTGATGGGCCCTTAGGCTGTTTCCAGCACTTGGCTATTGTAAATAATGCTGCTATAAACATTGGGTTGCATAAATTCTTTTGAATTGGTATTTCAGGATTCTTAGGATACAATCCCAGCAAGTAGAATTGTGGGATCAAAAGTTGAGAGCCAAGAGACATATGAAAAGATGCTCAGATCACTAGCCATCAGAGATGCAAATTAAAACCACAATGAGATATTACTTCACACTGGTCAGAATGGCCACCATAAACAAATGAACAAACAACAAGTGCTGGCAAGGTTGTGGAGAAAAGGAATCCTAGTGCACTGTTGGTGGGGGTGAAGATTGGTGCACCACTGTGGGAAAAAGTATGGAATTTCCTCAAAAAATATATTTTCATTTTGATGGCCTGATTTTTTTCAGTTCAGATACCAAAAGGCAGGAGCTTCTGAAATCAGTAAGAAGCCTTTTAAAAGTACATCCAAACTTCAGACTAATTGACAACTGACATCTAGGAGAGAATATGGCAATTTAGGGGTAGCTTTAGAATATTCTTGAAATATAAGACAGTTGCTTTAAAATATAAGAAATAATAAATAACCAACAGATTATAATCAGGATCCAAGGTTTAATTTGGATCAATCACTGTTTTATATTCTTCAGAGTGATTCTACTCTGGTCCACATTACCTATAGAGTAGGCATTAATTGGGAGCCTATTAGAAATGCAAAATCTCAGACTTCAACCAAGACCTATTTAATTAGCAACCTTCCTTTTAATAATGTCCCCAGGAGATTCATTTGTAAATTCAACCAGAAAAACACTGATATATAGCAGTTTCTTGAATGATGTCTTTTCACTATAACATTGAGAAAAAATTGTTTTCCATACATAGCTGCTGTCTGTGTGGAGTTTGCATGTTCTCCCCATGTGTGTGGATTTCCTCTGGGTAGTTCAATTTCTTCCCACATCCTAAAGACGTGCATGTTAGGTAAATTGGCATGTGTAAATTACCCCAGTCTGAATGAGTGTGTGTGAGGGAGTGCACCCTTCTATGGAAGAGTGTCCTGTCCAGACTGGGTTTGCACCTTGTGCTCTGAGCTGCTGGGATAAGTTCCAGCCATCAGCCACCCTGAATTAGAATGTGGGTTGGAAAACAGTACTTGTTTTTATTAATCTTTCTTAACTGTATATAAATTCACATTTATTTCATTGTTTAATAACAGAAGTGTTTTGGGTCTTTAGAAATTTGATGATGCTTTTGTTACCAACAACATGCCACAAGAACATAACTTCTGTTTACATCAATTAGCCTATGGTAAAATGTGTTTCCTTATGTCATTTCACTTAAAGTCACACTTTCCAAGAACTTTTCAATGATGTTAAGTGAGAACTTATTGTACAGCACTGTTTGAAAATGAAAAAGAGTAAATCAATATAATGAAAAATCAAGCCCATGGGCAGGGTAACTACAACTTTGTCATTGTTATTAATCTTATATCTCTAAGAGGGGGAAAACAGCTAAAACTTTAGTGTGTAGGGAAGAAAAACAATTTTCCCCTATCTTCCTAGGTTCTTGGCTGAAACACCTACCCCCATAATAAAAGACATTTTAACAGAGGAGAAGCATAATTTTAATAATATATATACCTCTTGTATATATTGGAAAGACCCAGGAAAACTGAATAAGTCTCCAAAATATCCCAAGCAACCATCTTAAATACCATCTCAAGTTAAACACAAAAGAAGGTGCTGGGGGGTGGTGGGAGGCCTCTTATTGAGATTACCAGGAAAAGCACAGTAAACAAGGGTAAGGTTGTTATGGACTTGTGGCCAAAATGGAGGCATAGGTGGACACGCTGTGCCTCCTCTCACAACCAAAATTAAGGACAACATATATTTAGAAACAAGAAAACAACCAGAGCTAATAGAAATTGAGCTGTATGAAAGTCCAACAACCATTCATCCAGACAAGTAAGAGGGGCAGAGTCATGGCCAGAAAAAGTGGAGGTATGGACCCAGGAACTCAGGCAGCAGTGGCTGGCAGTTCCCAAGCATGCAGGTGGCTGGCAGACCCCAGGCCCACAGGCAGCAGCTGGCAGACCCCGGGCATGGGATGGCAGCTGTGCGGACTCAGTAAGGCTGCACAAGGCGACTGGCTGACCAGGTGGACCCACATTCACGCGCTCAGATGGTCCAGGCGAGGGGGAAGCGGTGGAGGGGACTGGAATCCAGGAGAGAGCAGAGCAGGTGCCATTGTCCCTCTCAGACCCCACCCCCACATACAGCATCACAACTCAGCAACTGCGCTGCCCTGCCCTGGAGAACACCTAAGGCTCTACCCCCCAATACTTAACAGCCCCGACCTGAACAAAAACAAAACAAAACAAAACCCACCAAAAATGGCTCAAACCGGAGAACAAATCCCCATAGCCAATTCCTCTAAGCCACGAAGAGATAGCCAACCTATCATATGCACAGTTCAAAGCCCTGGTGATCAGGATGCTCACAGAATTGGCTGATTTTGCTCACAAATTAGATGAAAAATGCAGGCTACAATACGTGAAATGAAGGAAGATGCATGGGGAACTGATAGAGATGGAAGGAAAACTGGGACTCAAATCAATGGAGTGGACCAGAAGGAAGAAACTAACAACCAAACAGAAAACGAGGAAGAAACAAGAATTCAAAAAAATGAGGAGAGGCTTAGGAACCTCCAGGACATCGTTAAACGTCCCAACATCCGAATTATAGGGGTCCCAGAAGGGGAAGAAGAAGAGCAACAGGTGGAAAACTTATTTCAACAAATAATCAAGGAGAACTTCCTCAATCTGGCAAAGGAAATAGACTACCAGGACGTCCAGGAAGCTCAGAGAGTCCCAAAGAAGTTGGACCCAAGGAGGAACACACCAAGGCACATCGTAATTACATTAGCCAAGATTAAAATGAAGGAGAGAATTCTAGAAGCAGCAAGGGATAAGGGGACAGTCACCTACAAAGGAGTTCCCATCAGACTGTCAGCTGATTTCTCAAAAGAGACCTTCCAGGCAAGAAGGGGCTGGAAAGAAGTATTTGAAGTCTTGAAAGGCAGGGACCTACATCAGAAATTGCTCTATCCAGCAAAGCTGTCATTTAGAATGGAAGAGCAGATAAAGTGCTTCTCAGATAAGGTCAAGTTCAAAGAGTTCATCATCACCAAGCCCTTATTATATGAAATGTTAAAGGGACTTATCTAAGAAAAACAAGATAAAATATAGCACCGTGAAAAGACAGCAAACTCACAGCTATTAACAACCACACCTAAAACAAAAGCAAACAACTAGAACAGGAACAGAACCACAGAAATGGAGATCGCATAGAGGGTTAGCAACAGAGGAGTGGGTGGAGAAGAGAGGGGGAAAGGTACAGAGAATAAGTAGCATAGATGGTGGGTAGAAAATAGACAGGGGGAGGGCAAGAATAGTATGGGAAATGTAGAAGCTAAAGAATTTATGACACATGGACATGAAGTAAAGGGGGAGAATGTGGGTGGGAGAGAGTGTGCAAGGTAGAGGGGAATGATGGGGAATAAATGGGATAACTATAATAGCATAATCAATGAAATATACTTAAAAAAAAAAGAAAATATGACCCACACATACGTTGCTTGCAAGAGACCTACCTGAGAACAAAAGATCTCCACAGATGGAAACTGAAGGGCTGGAAACAATATTCCAAGCAAATAGACAGGGGAAAAAAGCTGGGCTAGTAATACTCATATCAGACCAAATAGACTTCAAAGAAAGGGCCATAAAAACAGACCTAGCAGGTCATTTCATAGTATTCAGGGGAAAAATTCATCAAGAAGAAATAAACATTGTAAATATATATGCACCCAATATGATAGCACCCTAATACATAAAGAATATCTTGGAGGATTTCAAGAAAGATATTGACAGCAATACAATTATAATAGGGGATTTCAACACTCCACTGTCAAAAATGCATAGATCTTCCAAATAAAATATCAACAAAGATATTGTAACATTGAACAATACTCTAGATGAAATGGACTTAACTGATACATATAGAGCTCTTCATCCTAAAGAAGCAAAATACACATTCTTTTCAAATGCACATGGGACATTTTCAAAGATAGACCACATGATAGAACACAAAACAATTCTCAACAAATTCAAAAAAATGATAAAAAGAATTTTCTGTGATCAGAAGGGACTGAAACTAGAAACCAACCTCAAGGAAAAAACTCAAAAACATTTAAACTCATGCAGGCTGGATAACATGCTATTAAACAATAAATGGGTCAAGAATGAATTCAAGGAATAAATAAAAAAAGTTTCTGGAAACAAATGAAAATGAACTCACAACAACCCAAAACTTGTTGGACACAGTGGAGGTAGATCTATGAGGGAGGTTCAGAGTGACACAAGCCTACCTAAAAAAAGAAACATTTCAAATAAGCAACCTAACCCTACAACTACAGGAACTGGAGGAACAACAACAAAGACAGCCCAGAGCAAGTAGAAGGATGGAAATAACCAAGATCAGAGCAGAGTTAAAAAGCATAGATACCAAAACCACATTTCTAAGAATTGATAAATCCAGGAGCTGTTTCAATGAAAAGAAACAAAATCGACAAGTATTTATGCAGTCTCATCAAGAAAAAAAGTTTGAGTACCCAAGTAAACACAATCAGAAGTGAAAGAGGAAAGACTACAACTTATACCACAGAAATACAAATGATTGTTAGAAATTATTACGAAGAACTACATGCCAAGAAATTTGAAAACCTGGGTGAAATGGACAAATTTATAGAAAAATATTATTTTCCAAAGTGAATGAAGAATGAGCAGAAAGCCTGAACAGACCAATAACAGCTGACAAAATTGAAGCAATAACTAAAAAACTCCCAACACACAAATGCCCTGAAATGAATGGTTTCACAGGAGAATTCTGCACAGCATTTAAGGAAGGGCTAACCCCTATCCTTCACAGACTAGTCAAAAAATATCGAAGAAGATGGAAGACTCCCAAACTCTTTCTGAATCCATGATCATCCTAATCCCAAAACCACATAAAGACACAAGAAAGAAAGAAAACTTCAGATCAAGATTGTTCATGGACAGAGATGCCAAAATCCTCAACAAAATATTGGCAAACCTCATCCAGCAATATGTTACAAAGATCATACACCATGAACAAGTGGGATTCATCCCAGGGATGCAAGGATGGTACAATATTCACAAATCGATAAACCTAATATATCACATGAACAAAAGCAAAGACGAAAATCACATGACAATATCAATAGATGTGGAAAAAGCATTTGATAAGGTACAGCACCCATTTATGATAAAAAACACTTAACTGGTAATTGAGGGAGCCTTCCTCAACCTAATAAAGGCCATTTCGAGAGACCTACAGCCAACATCAAACTCAATGGGCAAAAACTAAAAACTTTTCTACTAAGATTAGGAAACAAAGTTTTCCACTTTTACCACATCTATTCAACATTGTATTGGAAGTCCTAGCCACAGCAATCAAACAAGAAAAGGAAATAAAAGGCATCCACATTGGAAAAGAGGAAACAAAACTGTCATTGTTTGCAGATGACAGGATAGTGTACATAGAAAATCAAATAAACTCCACCAGAAAAGGTTTACTGTTCAACCTAGTAAATGAATTTGGCAAAACAGCAGGATGCAAAGTCAAGATTCAGAAATCAGAGACATTTTTGTATACTAACAATGAAGTATCAGAAGGAGAAATCAAGAAAAAAATCCCATTTGATATAGCAACAAGAAAAAAAATACCTAGGAATAAACCTAACCATTGAGGTACAACACCTGTACTCAAAAAACTACACAACACTGAAGAAAGAAATTAAGGAAGACATAAACAAGTGGAAACATATACTGTGTTCATGAATCAGGAGAATTAACATCATCAAAATGTTCATGTTACCGAAAGGAATTTATAGATATAATGCAATACTTATTAAAATGCCAATGGCATATTTACAGACATAGGACAGACACGTCAAAAATTTATATGGAAGAATTAATGACACTGAGTAGCTGCAGCAATTTTTAGAAAGAAGACCAAAGTAGAAGGGATCACAATACCTAATATCAAACTGTATTACAAGGCCACTGTATTCAAAACAGCCTGGTACTGGCATAAGCACAGACACATAGACCAGTGGAACAGAATAGAGAGCCCAGAAATAAACCAAAGACTCCATGGTCAGTTAATATTTGACAAATGGGGCAACAGCATAAAATGGAGGAAAAATAGCCTCTTCAACAAATTGTGTTGGGAGAACTGGACAGCTACATGTAAAAAAAAAAAAAATTGAAACCTGAGCACCAACTTACACCACAGGAAAAAATAAATTCAAGGTGGATAAAGGACTCAAATATAGACTTCCGGCCAAGATGGAGGCGTAGGCGGACACACTGAGCCTCCTCTCACAACCAAAATTAAGAACAACAAATATTTAGAAACAAGAAAACAACCAGAACTTATAGAAAATTGAACTGTACGGAAGTCCAACAACCATTCATCCAGACCGGTAAGAGGGGTGGAGTCGCGGCAGGAAAAAGTGGAGGTGCGGACCCAGGAACGCAAGAAGCAGCGGTGGACAGTTCCCAGGTGCACAGGCGGCAGCTGGCGGACCCCAGGCACAGGGGGGCAACTGTGCAGAACCAGTGAGGGCGCACAAGATGGCTGGCTGACCAGGTGGTCCCACATTCACGCACGCAGACGATCCAGGCAAAAGGGAAGTGGTGGAAGGGACTGAATCCAGGAGAGAGTGGAGCAGGCGCCATTGTTCCCTCTCAGACCGTGCCCCCACATACAGCGTCACAACCCACCGACTGCCTGCCCCGCACTGGGGAACGACTGAGGCTCCACCCCTCATACCTAACAGAACTCGAGCCCACACTAATAATGCAGGTGAAGGGGAAGCGGCGGAAGGGACCGGAGTCCAGGAGAGAGTGGAATAGGCACCATTGTTCCCTCTTGGACCCCGCCCCCACCTATAGCATCACAACCCAGCGACTGGGCTGCCCTGCCCTGAGGAACACCTAAGGCTCCACCCCTCATACGTAAGAGCCACGACCAGACTAAAACCAAAACAAAACAAAACAAAAAACCACCAAAAATGGCTCAAACCTAAGAAATGAAAGCCCCAGAGTCAATTCCTCTAAGCTGTGAAGAGATAACCAACCTATCAGACGCACAGTTCAAAGCACTAGTCATCAAGATGCTCACAGAATTGGTTGATTTTGCTCACAAATTAGATGAAAAAATGCAGGCTACAATATGTGAAATGAAGGAAGACCCATGGGGAACCAATAAAGATGGGAGGAAAACGGACTCAAATCAGTGGAGTGGACCAGAAGGAAGAAACTAACAACCAAACAGAAAACGAGGAAGAAACAAGAATTCAAAAAAATGAGGAGAGGCTTAGGAACCTCAAGGACATCGTTAAACGTCTCAACATCCGAATGATAGGGGTACCAGAAGGGGAAGAGGAAGAGCAACAAGTGGAAAACTTATTTGAACAAATAATAAAGGATAACTTCCCCAATCTAGCAAAGGAAATAGACTACCAGGACGTCCAGGAAGCTCAGAGAGTCCCAACGAAGTTGGACCCAAGGAGGAACACACCAAGGCACATCGTAATTCCATTAGCCAAGATTAAAATGAAGCAAAGAATCCTAGAAGCAGCAAGGGATAAGGGGACAGTCACCTACAAAGGAGTTCCCTTCAGACTGTCAGCTGATTTCTCAAAAGAGACCTTCCAGGCCAGAAAGGGCTGGAAAGAAGTATTTGAAGTCTTGAAAAGCAGGGACCTACATCCAAAATTGCGCTATCCAGCAAAGCTGTCATTTAGAATGGAAGGGAAGATAAAGCGCTTCTCAGATAAGGTCAAGTTAAAGGAGTTCATCATCACCAAGCCCTTGTTATATGAAATGTTAAAGGGACTTATCTAAAAAAAAGATGATCAAAAATACAACAGTGAAAAGACAGCAAACCCACAGCTATTAAGATCCACACCTAAAACAAAAGCAAAGTAAGCAAACAGCTAGAACAGGAACAGAACCACAGAAATGGAGATCATATGGAGGGTTAGCAACAGGGGAGTGGGAGGAGCAGAGAGGGGGAAAAGATACAGAGCATAAGTAGCATAGACGGTGGGTAGAAAATAGACAGGGGGAGGGCAAGAATAGTGTGGGAAATGTAGAAGCTAAAGAACTTATGACACATGGACATGAACTAAAGTGAGGGAATGTGGGTGGGAGAGGGTGTGCAGGGTAGAGGGGAATGATGGGGAGAAATGGGACAACTGTAATAGCATAATCAATAAAATATATTTTTTAAAAAAAGGACTCAAATATAAGTCATGACACCATAGAAGTCCTTCAGGAGGACATAGGCAGGAAAATCTAAGCTATTCCACACAGCAATATTTTGACTGATATGTCCCTAGAGCAAGGGACATAAAGGAAAGAATAAACAAATGGGATCTTGTCAAAATAAAAAGCTTCTACATGGGTAAATAAAACAACATTAAAATGCAAAAAAACCAACCATATGGGAAAACATATTTGCCAATGATGTCCTAGGAAAGGGTTTGATCTCCAAAATGTATAAAGAACTCACAGGACTCCACTCCAGGAGGACAAGCAACCCAATTAAAAAATGGGCAAAGGGACTACTGGCCAAGATGCAGGCGTACGTGGACACACTGTGCCTCCTCTCACAATCAAAATTAAAAACAACAAATATTTAGAAACAAGAAAACAACAAGAAATGATAGAAAATTGAACTTTACGGAAGTCCAACAACCATTCATCCAGACCGGTAAGAGGGGCGAAGTCACACCAGGAAAAAGTGGAGGTGTGAACCCGGGCATGCAGGCAGCAGCGGTTGGCAGTTCCCAGGTGCACAGGCAGTGGTTAGCAGACCCCGGGCATGGGGTGGCAACTGTGCAGACCCAGTGAGGCCGTACAAGGAAGCTGGCTGACCAAGTAGTCCCACATTCACGCACAGATAATCCAGTCAAAGGGGAAGTGGTGGAAGGGACTGGAATCCAAGAAAGAGTGGAACAAGCGCCATTGTTTCCTCTCGGACCCCACCCCCACAAACAGCATCACAACTCAGCAATTGGGCTGTCGCACACTGGAAAACACCTAAAGCTCCACCCCTCACTACTAACAGCCGCAACCAGACCAAGGGGAAAAAAAAAAGAAGCCACACCAAAAATGGCTCAAACTGGAGAACAAATGAAAGCGCCAGAGCCAATTGCTCTAAGCAATGAAGAGATAGCCAGCCTATCAGATGCACAATTCAAAGCTCTGGTGATCAGGATGCTCACAGAATTGGTTGATTTTGCTCACAAATTAGATGAAAAAAATGCAGGCTACAATACGTGAAATGAAGGAAGATGCATGGGGAACTGATAGAGGTAGAAGAAAAACTGGGACTCAAATCCATGGAGTGGACCAGAAGGAAGAAACTAACAACCAAACAGAAAACAGGGAAGAAACAAGAATTCAAAGAAATGAGGAGAGGTTTAGGAATCTCCAGGACATCTTTATACATCCCAACATCTGAATTATAGGGGTCCCAGAAGGGGAAGAAGAAGAGCAACAAGTGGAAAACTTCTTTGAACAAATAATAAAGAAGAACTTCCCCAATCTGGCAAAGGAAATAGACTACCAGGAAGCCCAGGCAGCCCAGAGACTACCAGGAAGTCCAAGGAAGTTGGGCCCAAGGAGGAACACACCAAGGCACATCATAATTACATTAGCCAAGATTAAAATGAAGTACAGAATTCTGGAAGAAGGAAGGGGTAAGGGGACAGTCACCTACAAAGGACTTCCCATCAAACTGTCAGTTGATCTCGCCAAAGAGACCTTACAGGCAAGACAGGGCTGGAAAGAAGTATTTGAAGTCTTGAAAGGTAAGGACCTACATCGGAAATTGCTGTATCCAGCAAAGTTGTCATTTAGAATGGAAGGGAAGATAAAGTGCTTCTCAGATAAGGTCAAGTTAAAGGAGTTCATCATCATCAAGCCCTTATTATATGAAAAGTTAAAGGAACTTATCTAAGAAAAAGAAGATAAAAAATAGGACAGTAAAAAGACAGCAAACTCACAGCTATTAACAACCACACCTAAAATAAAAGCAAATAACTAGAACAGGAACAGAACCACAGAAATGGAGATCACATAGAGGGTTAGCAACAGGAGAGTACGAGGAAGAGAAAAGGGAAAAGATACAGAGAATAAGTAGCATAGACAGTGGGTAGAAAATAGACATTGGGAGGGCAAGAATAGTGTGGGAAATGTAGAAGCTAAAGAACTTATGACACATGACCATGAACTTAAGGGGGGGAATGTGGGTGGGAGGGAGTGTGCAGGGTAGAGGGGAATGATTGGGGAGAAATGGGACAACTGTAATAGCCTAATCAATAAAATATATTTAAAAATGGGCAAAGGACTTGAACAGACACTTCTCCAAGTTGGACATACAGAGGGTGCAGAGACATATGAAATGGTGCTTAGTATTGCTAGCCATCAGAGAGATTCAAATTAAAATCTGAAGAAGATAGCACTTCACACCAGTGAGAATGACCATCATAAACAAATCAACGAACAACATGGAGAGGCTGTAGAGAAAGGGAACCCTAGTGCGTTGTTGGTGGAATTTCAGACTGGTGCAACCACTATGGCTAACAGTATGGAATTTCCTCAGAAAACTAAAAGTGGTTCTGCCTTTTGACCCAGCAATTCTACTGCTAGGATTATATGCTAAGAACCCTTAAACACCATTCCAAAAGAACCTATGCACTTCAATGTTATAGGAGCACAATTTACAATAGCCAAGTGTTGGAAGCAACCTAACTGCCCATCAGTAAATGAATGGATAAAAAAACTATAGTACATTTACACAATGGAATTCTATGCAGCAGAAAGAAATAAGGAGCTCCTACCCTTCAAGACAGCATGGATGGAACTGGGGAGCATTATGTTAAGTAAAATGAGTGAGGTGGTGAAAGATAAATATCATATGGTCTCACCTTTAACTGGAACCTAATCAACAAAACAAAGAAGCGAGCAAAATACAACCAAAGTCATTGAATTTGGGAACAATCTGACAGTAAAAAGAAGATAGGGGAGGGGTTAATGGAGGAAAAGGGGGGCGGGTTTACAGGAACAACTATAAAGGACATATGGAGAATAACCAAATGGGGTAGAAACAGGGGAGGGAGGTGGGGGATGCTCGGGTAGTATGGAAGGATGGGGGGAAAAGACAGAAAACTGTAGTTGAGTAAGAATAGAAATCAAAAGTAGTTTCAAAAAATAAAATGAAGAGAAAATCAATATAAAAAAAGAAGTGAAATGGGAGCCAGTACCCTGAGACAAAAACAAAGCATAAATGAAAATAATAACCCCTGCTAATGGGACTGTGGGCAAAGTGAGATATACAGATGAGCAGTGTGTCTTCTGCTCACTTCCTTAGCAAAAATCTTTCTTCTCTTGCCATGTAGTGAAGTCCCAAAGTTCTGTTCTAAACACTTTTCTCTTTCCTTCACTTCCTTTTGTTTTGCCTTCTTTTTCTCCTTAGTAACCTCACCCATTCTCTTGACTTTGGGTACAATCTCCCATTTCTTGGTCTTCAGTGTAAAGCCCTGAGCTGAACACCAAGTCTGCATTTCTACTTGGATGTCTGTCAGTCATTCCCAGTTGAAAATTTAATTTCTCCCCTCTTCCCCCTTCAAATCTGCTGCTTCCCTTTGCAAGTAGCTGTGTCAAAGAGGTGTTTCCAGGCAGAAGGTAGGATGTATTGGTGTGGAACACAAGGTTTGAATGGGAGTCGAAAGCAACCATCTCCAGGCCCCTTTCTAGATTCTGGTTTTAAAAAAAGGAAGTGGTGAACTACAAGTCCCTGACCAAAAACAGCCCAGGGTCAGAGATCCTATCACTTCCTGTTTTTGAGTGGCTGGAGAGAAAAGGGGTGAAGGGTGAGAAATATGGCTGAATACAATATAGTTTTTTGTTAATAGACATGCATACCTGTCGGGAGGGAGCTCACTCAGCCTCTCTATCCTCCTTGGATGTAAAGAAATGATGATCATTGGAAGGAAAAAAATAGCAGGAATATTCTTTTATTTTGACAATCCAACAGCTGTGATAAACTGTCTACAACAACAACAAAAAAAGCCACTGACAAAGCAGAAAATTACAAAGTCTTTAGACTTCAAGATATTTTGAAACACTGCACATATACCCTGGTAAAGGTGGGGTTTTGTTCCCTTTAGATTGAGATTTGGTTGTAGTGGGGGATTTATGGCTGGCATGGATTTGGTGGTGTTCTATCCAAGCAAAGGAATAAAACTAAGATTAACGTCTCTGAGACCAAGATTTCAAGTGGAATAATATCACTTACTTCATAGTTTTCTTCAGGATTAAATAACTAAAATATGTAGTATTGAAGACTTCACTGATCACATAGTAAGAGTCCAATAAATGCTATGTTTCTCTTTGTTTCTCTCAAAAATATATAAAATAATTTATTTCCCCTCAGAATGTAGTATGTAGATGGCATCTGAGCCAATTTACTTCTTGAGGGGTATTGTATTGCAAATACTCAGGAGTGGGGGGCTAGGTGGGAAGAATACAAATGCTCAGGTAAAGTGAACTGTCCTTAAGGACACAGAATCTGATTTTTGAGTTGGTGTTTTTCAAAAATCTATTTTTTCACCAAAACCTTAAGTTCTATTCTTCCACCCATATTATCATTTTACTGAAACTGAAGAAATATGTTCAGTTAAGTATTCCACAATATAGATAGTAATAATCAAAAGAACAACAGCTCATATTTGGTTAACACTTATATGTCAGTGTGCAAGTCATTTTGTTACAGAATGGACCTGTGGAGGGGCAAGATACTATTACTGAATGGATCCCCCCTTCTCCCAGGGGTCCCCCTGTACTAGGTTTTCCTTGCCTACCACCAGGGAATTATAGCTCTCAATGCCAGAGATTGGTGAAAAGGAAAGGAAGCGTTTATTCAAAATGTTATACAGACTTAGAGTAATGACTTAATATCTTCATTGAAATCCCAAAGTCCCTTAAACTAGCCACAAATGCACAGTCCTTCCTTCTCCTATTTGCCCAGTCTGGGGTACCATATCTCAGGAAAAGAAATAGAAGTCCATGGCTCAGGTAGCCCTCCAGTTCTTTCCAGTAAGCCACGCTCAGCTGGCAGGCCTCTGCTGGTTCCCAGCAACATCAGCTGTGTTGTTGGGATCTCCAGTTGTTAATACAAACCTGAATGACACTTTCTCATGGTCCACCAGCAAGAGTACTTTCACCCTTTTCCTTCCCTGCGAGATCTCTTCTGCACTCTTCCAAACTGCTAAGAGAAAGCTCTGCATCACTGCTGCATCTTGCTTTCCAGCTTCCTAAGCTACGTGGCAAAGGGATCCTCAAAGCCACTTAGTTCTAAACTTTGCCAAAGCCATGTGGTTCCCCCTTTGCATGACTGCTGTGCCTGGGTTTAAATCCCAGGGTCAATCTTCCTCTGTATCCCCATTTCCAAATCTTCCCACAATCAGCTACACCTGCCAGAACTCCCATATTTTTCCAGCTTTTCTGGGCTGCCATAGTAAGTCTGGGTAGGTGTGGCCCTGTGGTGTGGACTGAATCATCTCCAAACTCTCATGTAAGCGCTGAAACCAGAGGGCATTTGCCTCCCAGTTACATCCTGTGTGTAGAAGTCACTTCCATCTCCCTGGTTCAAGGCAGGGCCACAGCTATTTAACATATCTATGAAACCAGTCAAAAGTTATAGATATGTTAAAAGACCATTCTTGGGGCTATTTGCAAATTTGTTGATATGCAAAATAACTCTAAATGGCCCTGCTTCATGTGTCCCATCCCCCAGTTCAGACTTGGGGTAATGACATCCTATATTTTTAATATTTCCTGAATACCCTGAGTTCTAGACCCCATTACCAATCCCTCTTTGGGGGGCTTCCTGGCTGCACCCTGTTATAGTTTTAGATTTATTATTTCATTTCACCTCATAATAGCCCTGCTTGTTAGCTACTGTAATTATCTACATGGGAGAGCAAAAGGTGTTACTCATAATCTTTTGCTGTCCTTTAATGAGTGGGGCTTATAAACAAATGGAGGGTCCTTTGTTTGCTGAGTAGATTTGAATATAGGTATGTGAGTTGGTTAGTCCCTAGACAGAGACAAGTCACTTTGTCTGAGGAAGGGATAGAAAGAGGAGTATAATGATGCTGAAAGGGAGAAGCCAAAACTGGGGAGGATAAGCATAATAGAAAAGGGTGCAGAAAAGGAGACCTACTAGCTATGAAAAGTAAAACAGAGATTTTAAATAGAGATTTTTGAAGAAAAATATTTTGTAATTTTTCTCCAACTTGCCTTTGAAATTTTCAGTTATGTATACTTTCAATGCAAAAGGCTTCTTCACAAAGAATGCAAAGATGTTCTGAGTTCTGCTTAACAGTTAGTGCAGGGGCAAAAATGAGACATTGTATGTGGATACTGCCCACATATGGGCTATATGATTCCACAAATAAATGGAGGCTTAAAGAGGTTAAGAAACTTTTTCAGCGTCAATAGCTGGAAAGTAAAGGAGCCAAGATTTAACACCTGTTCCACATATAATATACCAGTGCCTGCAATCTTAACCTTTATAATAGTCTTCTTCTCTTGAGTATGTTAGTTTTCAATGTTTTGATCAGTTTATAATTTAAGATCATACCCTTTAATCTGAGATCCTTCATGCTTTCTCCTCAGCCAGGGTGTAGGGGAATTCCTTTGCATTTTTTCCACAGAACCTTTGAGGAAGGTGAGCAGACTGTGACCTTCTCTGGAATAAATTTTGAAGGGCAGCTTGTTAAGTGCATGGCTTCTGATTTTTCACTGAACAGCTGAATTGGGAAAAATGATCATTATGAAATGCATAATACAATGTAAAAGCACATGGTAGGACTAACCTTTGATTCCTGTTTCCTTGCTGAAAACACTTTCTAAAATGGGAGTTTTTTCCCTCCTGAATAGAAAAGGTGGGAATATCTCTAAAGTTCCTCTCTTCCATCTGAGCTCTATCTTTGCCTCCTATGTCTTCACTGAAATTTTCAAAGCAACATTTAAGGCTGAGGTGCTTCAAATTTCCATTTAAATTAAACCCCTCCAAGGTGTTTTCTGTGAGGTTATTGAGCTAAGTAAACTCAGACTTATCAAGAGCTACCTTAGAGCTCAGTCCTCAATGCAATGTCAAGGTCTCTGGTAGGGACTATATGCTGGTTCTGGTATTAAATCCAGTACTTGAAGATGCAGATTTTTTTCTAAATGCTTCTATAATTAAGTGAGAGAAATCATCTACAGTTGGTTGATTGTTCAGGAGGCTGTGAATAGAACAAGTCTCCTGTGCCCTTCTGATGTGCTCTAATCATTGGGCAGTGACCATGCCTCAGAAATCTGAGACTTGAGCTCAGTCTCTGTGTAGCCCCAGTGTTCCCTTTTATGCTTTTCCAATTGTCTGCTGCTTGTTCAACCAATTTTTTTTTTATTAAAATTTATGTTGAAATACCTAATATAGGTTTCGTTTTTCTATAGCAGTGCATTTTTTTTCAGTGCCATGATTGAGTCAGTCAGGAGATTTGTTGAATATCCCATAATTTTCAGGATTTCTTTATTGTTGACACTATTACAGATGCCCCCAATTCCCCCCACCTTTGCACTGACCCAAATTCTAGGCAACAAAAGAGGCCAAGAGAAGGATAAAAGGTCAAAAATAGTTTTGTTAGTCCTTTATTTAATTTAATCATCTGCAATTGGTCTTAAGGAAGAGAAACAACACATGGAGGTCGTTTGTGGGTGTGTTTTGGTCTTTTCACAGATTCTTGACCTGTTTGCCCAATCTCTATATGTGTCAGAGGATTACAGGAGTGTCGAGATAGCAATGCTAGTAAACACCTTACTTCCCTGGACATCCTTTCTGGATACAAGGGACCTCACCATTTACCTTTCTATAACAATTAACAATTTCTCTCCTAGGTATGCATTGACAGAAAATGATTGGGAAGCATTGGTCTATTGCATTTCATGAAGATTCTTGTAGAACCTCTAACTTCAGTGTTCTCCAAATTATATTCCATGTAATAATGGCCTCTCATGAGGTTACAAGGGGAGAAAAATGTTCTGTAACCATATAAATTTGGAAACTTCTGAGTTAATCAGCAGGCTAATCATAGGTTCCAATATTCCCAGGACATTTCCAGTATGTGCTTGTTGTTTCAGTGTAATTATCAATAACATCCCCTTTGGCATGCAGAAGTGGCCTAGTTTAGATGACTAATTATAGGTTGCTCTATCTTTGAGACAGAGTTTATGCAACATTCCCAACATTTATTTTCCCACGAGAACTTTTTATTCAAGGAGTGTCTTAAGGGTTCCATGAAATATATTTATGAAACAGTATACTTGGTTCTATTTGATGTCTATGACTATAAGCATCAAGGCAGAATAAAGGGCATTTAGTCTCATGAGGCCCATCCCCCTGTTTCTTTGAAGAACAGAGGAAATGTGACTTTAAAATCCACACGACTGGCCTAGGACAGGCTTTCATGGCTTGGAGCCTAAAGCCCACTGACACTTAAGAAAATTGATGTTGTAACGGTTAGGTTTTGGATGTCTCTTTTCTTTTTTTCTATATTCTTGGAATCTGAGACTGGTAGCACCACAGGAGGAGAGAGGGGAAACAAAGGGATCCCTGTGCCTCACATAAGATGCCCATTTTCTGGATTTCCTTGCTGCAATCTATACTTGGTCTTCACAGCTGTGTTCTCTTGTCAGTTTGGAGTTCCACACCCTCAGGTCTCAGATGACTGTCAACCAACCTCTGTTAAGGTGTTAGAGGGTAAAAACTTGACACAATGGATTTCTACCTTTTTTAATTTTTATTTTAATTGTTGATCTTGTACAGTTTTCTGTCTTTTATTCTCACCCCAACACACCACCCCAGCCCTCCCCACCTCTCTCCTATTTCCACCCCCCCATAGTTTTTGTCCATGTGTCCTTTATACTTGTTCCTGTAAATCCTTCCCCTGTTCCCCTGAAATTCCCTCCCCTCTCCCCTCTGGTGACTTTCAGCCTGTTCTCAACTTCCATGTCTTTGCTTATATTAGGCTTGTTTCTTTGTTTTGTTGACTAGCTTCCTGTTAAAGGTGAGATCATATGGTATTTGTCTTCACTGCCTGGCTTATTTCGCTTAGCATGATGCTCCCAAGTTCCATCCGTGCTGTTGCAAAGGGTAGGAGCTCCTTCTTTCTTTCTGCTGCATAGAATTCCATTGTGTAAATGTACCACAGTTTTTTGATCCATTCATTTACTGATGGGCATCTAGGTTGCTTCCAACACTTGGCTATTGTAAATTGTGCTGCTATAAACATAGGGGTGCATAGGTTCTTTTGGATTGGTGTTTCAGGGTTCTTAGGATATAGTCCTAGCAGTGGAATTGCTGGGTCAAAAGGTATATCCATTTTTAGTTTTTTTAGAAAATTCCATACTGTTTTCCATAGTTGTTGTACCAGTCTGCACTCCCACCAGCAGTGCACTAGGGTCCCCTTTTCTCCACAACCTCTCCAACACTTGCTGTTTGTTGCTTTGTTTATGAAGGCCATTCTGACTGGTGTCCAGTGGTATCTCATTGTGGTTTTAATTTGCATCTCTCTGATAGCTAGTGATAAAAAGCTTCTGCATGGCCAAGGAAAACAGTATTAAAATAAAAAGAGAACCAACTGTGTGGGAAAACATATTTGACAATGATACCTCAGATAAGGGTTTAATCTCCAATATATACAAAGAACTTACACGACTCCACTCTAAGAAGACAAGCAACCCAATTAAAAAATGGGCAGAGGACTTGGGCAGGCACTTCTCCAAGGAGGACATACAGATGATTTCTACTTTTAAAAATAGTAAAATGCTCTTTCTTCTTTTAAAATTTTGAAATCTAAAATACAAAACAGATAAACATGAAGTTGTACCATTTGAATTATAGGAGAAGTAGGAAAGAGGGGCATGCCCTTTCAGCCTCCCTTCTGCTACCCCTGCCAACTCCTCTGTCTACTGTGGTGAATCTTGATCCATGTATTCAGAGCCATGGAGTTCTGTGGAGAATAGCTGGAAATGACTGGTTTATGTTATCACACTCTAATGGAATAGATTGTGGTTAAACAAACAGATTTAGAATCAGACAAATCTAGATATGAATGCAGCCTTTGCCTCTTTCTGTCTGTATGAGAATTGACAATTTAAATAAATTTTTGAGCCTTGGTTTCTTAATCTGTAAAATATGGATAATATTACCTTTTGGTAGGTTAGTTTGAAGGTTAAACGATATAATGCTTATAAATTGACTAGCACAGTTCTAAGCATATAGTAATTGCTCTATAATAAATATCTAGAAATACTAGAAAGTATAAGGTTAAGAGTTATGTTTTGCACTCATACAGACCCAGATTTGAATTCCTATTTTGATCACAAGCTGTATGGTTCACTTGGCAGTTTACTAATTCCTCTAAGGATTAGTTTTCTCATTTGTTAAATTGGGATCTTAAGAGTATCTGACTCAAGGGATTTTGTAAAGGATTTTGTATATGTATGAGATAATATATGTGGTGCCTAGGATAAAGTATTGCATTATTAGTATTACTTTTTGATTTATTATTTATGCTTCTAGTATAATTATTGTTTGTCTTTCAATAGGATTTTGCAATGACAAAGGATTTAATGCCCTGAACAATGGTTGTATGGTATTGGAGTTATATAGGGCCTATGATAGTTAAGTGGAACATGGGCCCTAATGTAGTTGACCAACTTCATTAAAATCATTATTTATAAAATGAATGCATTTCAGGCAAATTGGTCATGGGATGAGGATCACTACATTGTAACTATTGCAGGATCTTAAAAAATGATGAGCTTCTCCAATATAAGTCTTGGGGTAAGGGTGGTTGAGACAATATTTTGATGGACAATTAATTTGAAGACAATGACAAGTTAAATTATGAAAGAAAATTAAAAAATTTTATTTCTTCAATTAGAATATTTAAAACCTTAATATAAGTTAAAAATAAAGTGTTCACAATGAATCTACTGTCTTAGGGAAATAGCAAATGTGTTTTATTGTGCATTATTCTCTTGGTGACCCCAATTGCAATACTTACTGACTTTGTCAATTTATGTTACTACTTTTGAGTCAGCTATGCCCTTTTGGTGAGCTGACTCTTGAACCTCAATCTCTGAGTGATTTAAATTGTCAGAATTTCTCTTTAGGCCCTATACAATAATCACTCAGCACTCAGAATAAAGACCACACTGGTTTAAAAAAATGAAAATTAAGTACAAGAAAATTTGAGCACAGTACAAACTTCCTTCCATGAGTAAGTGTGAGTTTTTGCCCTAAGTGATTTTTATAATTCATATCTTATTACATATGTAACTCTCTTGCTGAAACTTTTCAATGTTTTGCTGTTGCAGACATAGTAGATTAATTCCACTGCATGGGACACAAGGCTGTTCAAGATCTACCCCCTCTTTACTTCGTTGCTTATCTCTGACCACATACCTTTCCCTGCCACTCCCACTTCCTTGGTTTCTGCCCTCCCCAACAGCCTGCTCTCTCCTTCAGCCCCACTGAACTATTTCAGCACCTTAGTCAAGGCACCACCTCCTTTTCCTTTAGTTCTTAACAGTTACTACCCTCTCTGTCAGAAATACTCTTCAACCACTCTTGCTTTGGCTTGGCTGGCTGACTCCTACTTGTTCTTTGTCAGATTAAATATCATTTCCTCCAGAAAACCTATGTAAGGTGAGATTATGTTCTCTTCATTTGTGTTCTTATTGTCAGTGACTTGAAGTTTTTTAAATCCTTATCATTTTTTGGTAATCAATAATGTCATACTCTTTGTAATTTAAAATATAAAGCAGGCTTAGGAGTTCTTTATTCCAAATAAAAAAGTGTACTTTACCATTTCATATGCTCCTTGCTCTACAGCATCTCTCAACACTCCTGTCTGATCTCTCTCAGCACAATACCCATCTGGTTATAAATCATTGTCGCTATAGGTGGTAAAATTTTCCATAAAGAAGGAATGAAGGAGAGGATCAAGAACCCAATCTATGGTTATGTTTGGAATGTCATCTTTTCCTGGGCATTTTGAAATACAAAAGGCAGAAAAGAAGAATCCTCCAGATTTATAAACTGCCATATACTGCAGTTGTACTCCTGTCTCTGCAACTAGGTAGTTTTCTTGATTTAGTAAGGAATTTTGAAAACTTTTCTGGGACATTCTTCCTTTATCTTTCAAATTAAAAGAGTTCAGTGTTTCAGTAGATTTGGTGCTAGCCTGCGAACCAAACAGACCCTGATTCAATTACCAGTGTGGGCTCAAGCCTGTGTTGCACTCCAGGTCCCCAGTTGGGGGTGTTCAAGAGGCAACTGATCGATGTATCTCTCGCACATTGATGTTTCTCTCCCTCAGCAGGTTGGTTATAGCTAGATACATTTGAAATACACTAAGTTAAGCAAAGTTAAATAAGATTCAATCATCACAATCCTGTAACATGCTAATCTAGAAGGAATGTTAGTATGTAGTTTTATTTTTAACATATGTTTACCACAAAATCCTTTCGATTCAGAATCTCTTGTAAAATCTGTATTTTGTGTAATACAACTGAACTATCTGGTGTATTATGATTCTTTTAATGAAATTGATTTATGTTTGTCCTCTATGTCATGTTTAGACTCTTTTCCAAAGCAGCTTTCAACATTCATCTCTGATTCATTGATAATCTGATTATTGTCACACCCCAAGGAGCTGCTGGTGTATGATCTTCATGATTCAAAGTCTTTTCACTTTTAAAATGACTTGACGTTTCTGGAATGCAGAATTTAGAGGATGATGACTAGCCTCCACTAGTTGCTTTTCTATGCACAAAGGGCTTTGGGGCAGTCTGTGTTTGTTATTAGTCATGCAATCTACGAGGTCATGTTGAAAGCTTTCTGGAGAAAATATCTTGGGAAACCACCTACTGAAATATATGAGCTGTATGTTCCCTTTTTTAGATTTAGAATGCTTAGCTGGGACTAAGCAAAATGAAACAGACTTTTTTCTGGAACAGTCACTAGAAGTGTTCTGTTTGAAAGATTACAATTGAGTAAGTTCATGAAATGTCAGAAATATGAAAGAACTTTTTACATTGGAAGGGGAATTAGACCCAATTTCCTTGGGAAATTTCTTTCCAGATCTAAGACTGGTCTGCAGTGATATATGAGTCTTCCCAGAAGGAATCCAGCCATGTACTATGTAAAACAGAGTCATTTGTGGAAGAATATAGAAGATACAAGAAATATTGTACAAAGGACAATGATGCCTTAGTCCCCTTCAAAGTAGGCACCTTGGGATCTCACACAGTTCTCCCAATAGCCATCAGCTGCCCAGTTGTATTTTCCTAAATCTCATCAATGGTCTGAAGTCTGTTCCCTTTCAAAGGTGACTTTAGTTTTGGGGAAAGCCAGAAGTCTTTGGATACCAAATCTGGGCTGTAGGGGGGGCTGAATCACATGGATGGGTTACTGTTTCACCAAATAACTCTGCATGAGATGTGATGCATGAGCAGGCATGTTGTTATGATGAAGCTGCCAGTCACCAGTTGCTCATAGCTGTGGCCTTCTGATTAATCTGAATATTTCTGCAAAGGAATGTTCAAGCTTAATGCAAAATTTGATGCAGATTCATTACTCTACTCACTGTCATTTTGAATGTGAAGGCCACACATTACACATGCTCACTTAATGGAATCTACCACCTCCACTGTCTAGTACAGTGAAACCATCTTTGTTCACATATGCACATTGCAGTCCACTCTCCTTGGATTCCAGGTTATAGTAATGTTGTGCGAATCAATCTTGTTATATCAATAATGGCAGGATTTTTTTCCGGGCAGGCTTTGTATATAGTCTTCTCATTCTGATTTATAATTGTCCTTTTAGAATCTCTTTTCTTAAGGTTAGCCTTCAGAGATCCAATTATAAATAAACAAACAATACCTGGGAAAGGACTGCTACAGATTTCTTAGTTATTAATAGAGCTCCATTCTTCAATTATTTGGTGTCTTTGAAAGTAGAAAAATTCAGGCAATAAAGGAATGAAATATTGAACTAAAATTTTTAAAATAAGGTGATGATTAAGAGTGGGCAATGAAAACATGGCTAGAATGAGGATGATGATGTTACAGATGTGTGAGTATAACTTCTTTTGTCTAATAGGGAGACAAAACCTTGGGTAATTGTCAGGGAGGATAAAGCACAGGAACTGGAGTACCAAATCAAGGGAAATGTAAAACTTACCTTCTTTCATGAAACTCCTCTCTTGTGTCATAGAGACATAGCTAACACATGCCAGAGTGAGGGAAAAGATAGAATTAATAGAATCTAATTTCTATCTTCAAGCAGTTGTCAGTTCCGTAGACAACCACAATCAACTAACCAGTTACAATCCTATGTGAATTACATACAATAGAAGTTTGGAAATAAGGAATAGCTGCTAAGCATGTTTGCATGGTTAGTCCTCGTGTTTTCTTGTTTAAGAAATTGTGAAGTGTACGGTTGTCAGACCACTCTGCTAGACACCTGAAACTAACACTAAATAATATTGAATGTTGAGTGTAATTGCAAAATAAAACTTTTTTAGAAAAGATTTTATTTTCAGAAAGAAGAAAAGGGAGAGATAAAGAGAGGAAGAGAAACATCAATGTGTGCGTCAAACATCTATTGGCTGCCTCTCACTTGCTCCCAAATGGGGACCTGGCACACAAACCAGGCATATTCCCTGATGGAGAATCAAAACACTGACCTTTGGTTGGCAGGCCTGTGCTCAATTCACTGAGCCACACTAGCCAGGGAGAAGAGTAAAAGTTTTTAAAAAATAAAAATTTATTGAAACACACACACACAGAGAAGTAATCATTTCCTATTCTAAGTTCACATTACATATTATTTTACAATTTCCTTGTAGAAATTTAAAGTTTTCCTTTTCACATTTAAATCTTTAATCCATCTTGAATTAAATGTTGTATAAGGTATAGGTTTCAACCTCATTTTTTCTTAAAAAAATTTTATTAGTTTATTGTTGTTCAATTACAATTGTCTGCATTTTCTCCCCACCACTCCCACACACACCACAGCCAAACTCACCTCCTTCGCTTATTTAGTTTTTGTCCATGTGTGCTTTACATTTCTTCCTGAAAACTCTACTCCCCACTGTCCCCTCCCTCCACCCCTCTGGCTACTGCTAGACTGTTCTTAATTTCAGTGTCTCTAGTTATATATTGTTCGCTTTTTTCCTTTTGTTGAGTGTGTTCCAGTGAAAGGTGAGATCATATGGTATTTGTTCCTCACTACCTCACTTACTTCACTTAGCATAATGCTCTCCAGTTCCATCCAAGCTGTCTTGAAGGATAGGAGTTCCTTCTTTCTCTCTACTGCATAGAATTCCATTGTGTAAATGTACCATGTATTTTTGATCCACTCATTTACTGATGGGCACTTAATTTGCTTCCAGAATTTTGCTACTGTAAATTGTGCTGCTATGAACATTGGGGTGCATAGGTTCTTTTGGATACGTGTTTCAGGGTTCACAGGATATAATCCTACCAGTGGAATTTCAGGATCAAAAGGTAGATCTACTTTTAGTTTTCTAAGGCAATTCCATGCAGTTTTCCACAGTGGTTGCACCAGTCTGCAATCCCACCAACAGTGCACTAGGGTTCATTTTCTCTACAAACTCTCCAACAATTGTTTTTTGCTTTGTTTTTGATGGTTATTATCACTGGTGTGAATGGCATCTCATTGAGGTTTTAATTTGCATCTCTCTGGTGGCTAGCAATACTGAGCATCTTTTCATGTGTCTCTGGATACTCTGTATATCCTCCTTGAAGAAGTGTCTGTTCAAGTCCTTTGCCCATTTTTTTAATTGGGTTGCTTGTCTTCTTAGAGTGGAGTCATGTAAGTTCTTTATATATTTTGGATATTAAACCCTTGTCTGACTATTGTAAATTGTGCTGCTATGAACATAGGGGTGCATAGGTTCTTTTGGATTGGTGTTTCAGGGTTCTTAGGATATAATCCAAGCAGTGGAATTCCTGGGTCAAAAGGTAGATCCATTTTTAGTTTTCTTAGAAAATTCCATACTGTTTTCCATAGTGGTTGTACCAATCTGCACTGCCACAAACAGTACACTAGGGTCCCCTTTTCTCCACAACCTCTCCAACACTTGCTGTTTCTTGCTTTGTTTATGAAGGCCATTCTAACTGGTGTCAAGTGGTATCTTATTGTGGTTTTAATTTGCATCTCTTTCATAGCTAGCGATATTGAGCATTTTTTCAATTTACAATAGCCAAGTGTTGGAAGCAACCCAGATGCCCATCAGTAAATGAATGGATCAAAAAACTGTGGTACATTTACACAATGGAATTCTATGCAGCAGAAAGAAGGAAGCAGCTCCTACCCTTTGCAACAGCATGGATGGAACTGGAGAGCATCATGCTAAACGAAAAAAGCCAGGCAGTGAAAGACAAATACCACATGATCTCACCTTTAACAGGAACCTAATCAACAAAACAAACAAACAAGCATAATATAACCAAAGACACTGAAATTGGGAACAGAATGACAGTGACCAGAGGGGAGAGGGGAGGGAATTTCAGGGGAAAAGAGGAAGGGTTTACAGGAACAAGTATAAAGGACTCATGGACAAAAACTATGGGGGGTAGAAATGAGAGGGAGGTGGGGAGGGCTGGGGTGTTGGGCTGGGGTGGGAGTAAAAGACAGAAAACTTTACAAAATCAACAATTAAAATAAAAAAATAAAATCTGCAAAAAAAAAACTTTGAGGTATCATTGGCAAATATGTTTTTCCATACAATTGGTCCTCTTTTAATATTAATATTGTTTTCTGTAGCTATGCAGAAGCTTTTTATTTTGATGAAATTCTATTTGTTCCTTCCTTTATGTCCCTTCCTCTAGGGGACATATCAGTAAAAATGTTCCTGTGTGAAATATCTGAGGTTTTCCTGCCTATTTTATCCTCTAGGACTTTAATGGTGTCATGGCTTATATTTAAATCTTTTATCTACCTTGAATTTATTTTTTGTGTATGGTGTAAGTTGGTGCTCAAGATTCATTTTTTTTTTTTGCACATAGCTGTCCAATTCTACCAACACCACTTGTTCAAGACGCTATTTTTACTCCATTTTATGTTGCTGCCCCCTTTGTCAAATATTAATTAACCATAGAGACTTGGGTCTCTTTCTGGGCTTTCTGTTCTGTTCCACTGGTCCATGTGCCTGCTTTTCTGACAACACCAGGCTGTTTTGATTAAAGTGGCCTTATAATACACTTTGGTATCAGGTATTGTGATCTCTCCTACTTTGCTCTTCTTTCTCAAACTTGCAGCAGCTGTTTGGGGTCGTTTATGGTTCCATATAAATTTTTCAAGTGTTTGTTCTATGTCTGTGAAATATGCTATTGGTACTCTAATAGGTATTGCATTGAATCTGTAAATTGCTTTGGGTAGTATGGACATTTTGATGATGTTAATTCTTCCAATCCATGAACACAGTACGTGTTTCCATTTGTTTCTGTCTTCCTTGATTTCTTTCTTCCGTGTTGTGTAGTTTTCTGCATGCAGGTCTTTTACCTCCTTGGTTAGGTTTATTCTTAGGTATTTTATTTTTCTTTTTGCTACATCTAATGCGATTTCTTTTCTTGATTTCTGCTTCTGCTGTTTCATTGTTAGTATAAAAAATACCTTTAATTGCTGGATATTGACTTTGTATCCAGCTGTTTGGCCAAATTCATTTATTAGCTCGAGCAGCTTTTTGAATGAGTCTATAGGATTTTCTATGCACACTATCATGTCATCTGCAAACAATGACAGTTTTGTTTCCTCCTTTCCGAGTTGGATGCCTTTTATTTCCTTTTCTTGTCTAATCACTGTGGCTAAGACTTCCAATACTATATTGAATAGAAGTAGTGAAAGTCAACAACCTTGTTTTCTTCTTGACATTAGTGGAAAGATTTTAGTTTTTGCCTGTTGAGTATGATGTTGGCTGTAGGTCTGTCATATATGGCCTTTATTATGTTGAGAAATGCTCCCTCTATTCCCACTTTGCTGAGAGTTTTTATCATAAATCTGTGTTGTACCTTATTAAATGCTTTTGCCGCATCTATTGATATGATCATGTGATTTTTGTCTTTGCTTTTGTTTATGTGATGTATTACATTTACTGATTTGTGAATGTTGAACCATCCTTGCATCCCTGGGATGAATCCCACTTGGTCATGGTATATGATCTTCTTAATGTATCGTTGGATGCGGTTTGCCAATATTTTGTTGAGGATTTTAGCGTTTATGTTCATCAGTGATATTGGCCTGAAGTTTTCTTTCTTTGTTGTGTCTTTGTCAGGTTTTGGGATTAGGATGATGCTGGCTTCATAAAACGAGTTTGAGAGTCTTCCATCATTTTTTGACTTTTTGGAATAGTCTGTGAAGGATAGGTATTAGCTCTTCCCTAAATGCTTTGTGGAATTTTCCTGTGAAATCATCCAGTCCAGGGTTTTTGTCTGTTGGGAGTTTTTGATTACTACTTCAATTTTATCAGCTGTTATTGGTCTGTTCAGGCTTTCTGCTCCTTCTTCACTGAGTTTTGGGAGATTATATTTTTCTAGAAACTTGTCCATTTCACCTGTTTTAAAATTTCTTGGCATTCAGTTTTGAATAGTAATATCATACAATTCTTTGTATTTCTATGGTGTCAGTTGTAATCTCTCCTCTTTCATTCCTAATTGTGTTTATTTGAGTCCTCTCTTTTCTTGATGAGACTGCTTAAAGGCTTGTTGATTTTGTTTATATTTTCAAAGAACCAGCTCCTTGATTCATTGACCCTTAGAATTGTGCTTTTAGTTTCTATGTCATTTAATTCTCGTATCTTCGTTGTTTCCTTCCTTCTATTTGCACTGGGCTGTCTTTGTTGTTGTTGTTTGAGTTCTTGTAGTTTTAGGGTTAGGTTGTTTGTTTGAAATGTTTTTATCCTATGTTGGGTGCATATATATTTACAGTGTTTATGTCTTCTTGGTGGATTCTACCCTTGAGTCTTATGAGGTGACCTTCTGGGTCTGTCTTTATGGCTCTTGTTTTGAAGTCTTTTTTGTCTGATATGAATATTGCTACCCCAGCTTTTTTTCCCTGTCCCTTTGCTTGGAAAATTTGTTTTCAGCCCTTCACTTTGAGTCTGTGTAGGTCTTTTGTCCTGAGGTTGGTTTCTTGTAGGCAGCATATGGGCGGGTCAGGCTTTCTTATCCATTCAGCTATTCTATGTCTTTTGATTGGAGCATTTAATCCATTTACATTTAAGGTTATTATTGATAGGTACTTATTCATTGCCATTTTCGTACCTGTGTTCTTCTCTCTCTCCCCCCTTTTCCTTCCATTCCTTAAAGCAGTCCCTATAGCATCTCTTGTAGAACTGGTTTGGTAGAGGTGTGTTCTTTTAGACTACTTTTGCCTGGGAAGCTCCTTATTTGACCTTCAATCTTGATTGAAAGCCTTTCTGGGTAAAGTGGCCTTGGTTGCAGGCCTTTGGTTCTCATTGCTTGGAATATTTTCTGCCATTCTCTTCTGGCTAGGAGAGTTTCCATTGAGAAGTCAGCTGCTAACCTTATTGGGGCTCTCTTGTATGTTACTTCCTTTTTCTTCCTTGCTGCCTTTAATATTCTCTCTTTGTCTTGGAATTTTGCCATTTTAATGATGATGTGTCTTGACATGGGCCTCTTTGGGTTCCTCTTGATTGAGACTGTCTTGTTTCCTGGATTTGTGTGGCTTTTTCTCTCACCAAATTAGGGAAGTTTTCCATCATTACTTTTTCAAATAGGTTTTCTATCCCTTGCTCTCCTTCTTCTCCTTCTGGTATCCCTATTATACAGATATCATTATGTTTCATATTGTCTTTCAGTTCTCTTAATCCCTGTTCATTCTTTCTGAGCATCTTTTACTTTTTTGCTCTTTCTTTTTTTTTTCTACTTTTTCCTTCAACTTGTTGATCTGATCTTCTGCTTCATAGATCCTGCTTTTCATTCCCTCTATGGTTTTCTTCAGTTCATAAGTGGTATTCTTCTGGGGACTGCTGGACAAGATGGAGGCATAAGTGGACACACTGTGCCTCCTTGCACAACCAAAATTAAGGACAACAAAGATTTAGTACCATAAAAACATCCAGAGCTGATAGAAAATTGAACTGTATGGAAGTCCAACATCCATTCATCCAAACCCGTAAGAGGGGCGGAGTTGCAGCAGGAGACAGTGGAGGTTGGTGGACCCAGGCACCCAGGCAGCAGTGGCTGGCAGATCCCAGGCATGCAGGTGGCACGTAGGAGACCCCAGGTGCACAGGCAGCATCTAGTGGACTTCGGGCATTGGGTGGCAACTGGCAGACCCAGTGAGGCCACACAAGGAAGCTGGCTGACCAGGCAGTCCATCATTTGCACGCAGATAATCCAGGTGAAGGGGAAGCAGCAGAAGGAACTGGCATCCAAGAGAGAACAGCACAAGTGCTATTGTTCCCTCTTGGACCCTGCCCCCACATACAGAATCACAACCCAGTGACTGGGCTGCCCCACTCTGGGGAACAATGAAGGCTTCCCCCCTCACTATGTAACAGCCTTGAGCAGACCAAAAACACCCCCAAATACCCAGAAATGGCTCAATTGGGAGAACAGGTGAAAGCCCCAGAGCCAATTCATCTATGCAACCAAGAGATAGCCAACCTATCAGATGCACAGTTCAAAGAACTGGTGATCAGGATACTCATAGAATTGGTTGATTTTGTTCACAAATTAGATGAACAAATGAAGGCTACAATACGTGATATGAAGGAAAACATGTAGGGAACTACTGGAGATGTAAGTATAACTGATACTCAAATCAATGGAGTGGACGAGAAGGAAGGAAGAAACAACCAAACAGAAAAGAAGGAAGAAACCAAAATTTTAAAAAATGTTGAGGGGCTTAAGGACTTCCAGGACATCTTTAAATGTCACAACATCCAAATGATAGGGGTACCAGAAGGGGAAGAAGAAGAGCAACAACTGGAAAACTTATTTGAACAAATAATAAAGGAGAACTTCCCCAATTTGGCAAAGGCAATAGACTACCAGGAAGTCCAGGAAGCTCAGAGAGTCCCATAGAAGTTGGACCCAAGGAGGAACACACCAAGGCACATCATAATTCCATTAGCAAAGATTAAAATGAAGGAGAGAATTCTAGAAGCAGCAAGGTATAAGGGGACAGTCACCTACAAAGGACTTCCCATCAGACTGTCAGCTGATTTCTCCAAAGAGACCTTACAGGCAAGACAGGGCTGGAAAGAAGTATTTGAAGTCTTGAAAGGCAAGGACCTACATCTAAAATTGCTCTATCCAGCAAAGCTGTCATTTAGAATGGAAGAGCAGATAAAGTGCTTCTCAGATAAGGTCAAGTTCAAGGAGTTCATCATCACCAAGCCCTTATTATATGAAATGTTAAAGGGACTTCTCTAAGAAAAAGAAGTTAAAAAATATGACAGTAAAAAGACAGCAAATTCACAGCTATTAACAACCACACCTAAAACAAAAGCAAACTAAGCAAAGAACTAGAACAGGAACAGAAACACAGAAATGGAGATCACATGGAGGGTTAGCAACAGGGGAGTGACAGGAGGATAGAGGGGAAAAGGTACAGAGAATAAGTAACATAGACAGTAGGTAGAAAATAGACAGGGGGAGGGCAAGAACTGTATGGGAAATGTAGAAACTAAAGAACTTATGACACATGGACATGGACTAAAAGGGGGAATGTGGGTAGGAGGGCTGTGCAGGGTGGAGGAGAATGATGGGAGGAAAATGGGACAACTGTAATAGCATAATCAGTAAAATATATTTTTTAAAAAGACGTTGAATTCTTCATTTCCTATTGGCCCTTGTTGATAGTTTCTATTTCCTTTTTTATTTTGATATAGTTTACAGTGAGTTCATTGTAGTTTCCCTGTAGTTTCTGGTAATTCATTATGAGCTCATGGAGCTTCCTGACAACCATCACTTTGAACTCACTATCTGATAGTTGAGTTGCCTCTATTTCATTTAGCATTCTTCCTGAGACTACCTCCTTTTCTTTCATTGGGGGATTGTTTTTTTTTTTTTTTTTTTTTTTTTTTGTCTTCCCATTGCTTGTGACACTCTTCTTGTTAGCCTCAGATTCCTAAATTGATCTGTTCTGTCTCTCTGGATTTATGGTGTGACCTTCTGTGGTAGAATACCTGTGAGATTCAGTGGTGCAGTCTCATTGATCTCCTGATCTCACTGATCTCGGGCTGTCGTTTAAGTTGGTTCTGTGTCTGTCTTTGGGTTTTTATTGTTGTTGAGTCTTTCTTTGGTGGGTCCTTCCAAACAGCTGGTTAACTGATGGCCACTCTGTCCACCACTTCTTGTATTTTGTTGTGCTGGTGAGGGCAGGTTGTGTTGAAGCTTATTCTTCCATGTGTACAAGGTTTTGAGGATTGTCTTTTGCTTTTGTTCAGTTGTTTGTAGTGGGTAGTTTCTCCACTATTTAGTTGTATTTCCAGATAGGTTCTGGATTGAGATTTGATATTTTCCACTCCCTCCTTCACCTTCTTCTGCTGCTATCTGTTGGTTCCTTTGTTGGTGGGTTTCCTCTTCCAGCAGGAATCCTGGTGTTCACAGCTTCCACCTACACTTTTTTTGTGATCAGTTGGAAGGGGAAGGAAAAATGGTTTAAGACAGCAAGAGAGTATTCTATGGCATTTACAGTAGCAGCCCATAGAGCAGAGATAGGAGATCCCTTGACTATGTATAGAGTTAACCATGATCTTCCACCAAACTAGCCAGTTTTTAGAATGGATGGAAAGAAGATAAGACTCCTGTTGGGGAAGGAAGGATTGTGAGTTGGATCTAGAAAGCAGTGAGGTTGTGGGGGGTCAGATTCTGAGGTAAGGTGAGAGTAAAGGATAGTTAATAGGTGTAGTGTGTGAGAGAATAGAGTTAATCACTACAGTAATAGAGTTCAGGAAACTGTGAAGTGGGCTAAGATCTGGGAGGGGTGTTGTGAAGTATTTACAATTGTATGGGACAGCTATTATTTACAATAATATTAGAACAACAATCATATGATAGAATCTATGTGATCTGGATAACAAGAATAGGTAGTATAGGATCTTGAGTAGTGTGCTATTGGAACATAAGTGAAGCAAAGGACAGTAAATTAGCAATACACTATGAAAGAGAAAACAGGGGAAACCTGTCAAATGATACAATATAACAAGCCAAGCAAAGAATACTATACAGAAAGAAGAGGAATACAAAAATACTATTAAAATAAAAGATGTAGGGGATTCAAGATGGCGGCATGGTAGGAGGACGCAGATTGTCCTTCCTCCTGCACATGGGAGAAAAACCTAACTGATCTACAGAGGAACAGAGCAGATAGCCAGCAATACCACAGTATATATGAAAATAGGAGATCAAAATCCGTAGCAGACATTGAAAAACCAGACGTGGCAGCCGAGCGACTGGAGGTGGCCCTGAGACGGGACAGAGGCGACCCGGCGACCGGAGGGGCCTCTGCAACCGACCGGAGGTGGCCCGGCGACCGGAGGCGGCTCTGCAAACGACCGGAGGCGGCCGCGCGACCAGAGGGGCCTCTGCAACCGACCGGAGGTGGCCCGGCGACCGGAGGCGGCTCTGCAAACGACCGGAGGTGGCCCGGCGACCGGAGGCGGCTCTGCAAACGACCGGAGGCGGTCGCGCGACCGCAGGGGCCTCTGCAACCGACCGGAGGTGGCCCGGCGACCGGAGGCGGCTCTGCAAACGACCGGAGGCGGCCGCGCGACCGCAGGGGCCTCTGCAACCGACCGGAGGCGGCTCTGCAACGGACCGGAGGCGGCCGCGCGACCGGAGGCGGCTCTGCGACGGGGTCAGAAGCGGCCCTACGGCCAGAGGCGACCCTGCAACTAGAGAAGGGGACTCTGGAAGACCCGGAGCTCACATCTGTGATCCTGGGGTGAGTGCGCGCAACTCGGGAAACTCTCGGAGCCCACGCCCGTAGTCTCAGGCGGGCGCCTGCGCCCTGTAGGAGACCCGGAGCTCACAGCAATAGGCTCGGGGAGGGATGGATCTGTAAGAGATTCCAGCTGAAACCCATAAACTCTGGAAAGCTCGCCCCCTGCAGGAGGCTCAGAAATCACACCCAAGGCCCTGCATGGAGAGTACGCCATTAGCCCTGGGGACAGTGCTAGGCTGGCACTGAGGACAGTAGCCCAAAGCTGACTGAGTGAGGAACAGGGAGAAAAGCAGTACGAGTCGCCACGCATCCTGCTACAGCCAGCAAGTCCAGAAAATCAGGTTTGGCCTGTGTGAAAATAGCAAGAGTTTTTTTTCTTCTTATTCTTTTTTTTGGGGGGGGGCTGTTTTGTTTCATTTTGTTTTGTGGGGTTTTTTTGATAGTTGTTTTTTTGTCTGTTTAGTTGGGTTTTTTGATTGTTTGTTAGTTTTGGTTCGTTTTTCGTTTTTGTGGGGTTCTTTTTGTTTTGTTTGAATTATATATTTTTTATTTTTTTATTACTTCTACCTTTTTTATCCCTCAATTCCTTTTGCTTCTCTTTATTTCTTTCTGGCTTTATTCCTTCTTCCTTTCTTTCCAATTCTAGCTATCCTTCCCTCCTCTTTCTTTTTCTTTTATCTCTCTCTTCTTTTCTCACTTTATTCTTTTCTCTTTTTGAATACCCACGAGTGAGGCAAAGAAATCCTAGAACTGTGAAAAAACCAGAGTTGGACAAGAGGGGGTATTCCCACAGCTGAGACAGTGGAAGCTGTGAACACCAGGATACCTGAAGAAGACTATAACACTGAATCTCACAGGTATTCCACCACAGAAGTTCACACCATAAACGCAGGTAGCCAGAACAGATCAACTTAAGAAGCAGAGGTTTACAAGAAGAGTCTCACCAACAATGAGAAGACAAAGAAACAATCCCCAAATGAAAGGAAAGGTGGAAGCCCCAGAAAGAATGCTAAATGAAACAGAGGCAACTCAACTATCAGATAAGGAGTTCAAAGAAATGGTTGTCAGGAAGCTCCATGAGCTCTCAATGAGCTACCAGAAACTACAGGGAAGCTACGATGAACTCAGTGCAAACTATATCAACATGAAAAAGGAAATAGAAACTATCAAAAAGGGCCAAGAGGAAATGAAGAATACAATTTCTGAACTGAAGAACACAGTAGAAGGAATGAAAAGCAGAATCGATGAAGCAGAAGATCGGATCAGTGAGTTGGAGGACAAAGTAGAAAAAACAGCCAGATAGAGCAAGAAAAAGAAAAGAGGCTCACAAAGAATGAAGAGGTTTTAAGAGAAATGCAAGACAACATGAAACGTAATAATATCCATATAGTAGGAATACCAGAAGGAGAAGAAGAAGAGCAAGGGATAGAAAACCTATTTGAAAAAGTAATGATGGATAACTTCCCTAATTTGGTGAGAGAAAAAGTCACACAAATCCAGGAAACACAGAGAGTCCGAATCAAGAGGAACCCAAACAGGCCCACATCAAGACACATCATCATTAAAATGGCAAACTTCCAAGACAAAGAGAGAATCTTAAAGGCAGCAAGGGAGAAAAAGGAAGTAACATACAAGGGAGCCCCGATAAGGTTAGCAACTGACTTCTCCATGGAAACGCTCCAAGCCAGAAGACAATGGCAAGAAATATTCCAAGTAATGAGAACCAAAGGCCTACAACCAAGACTACTTTATCCAGCAAGGCTTTCAATCAAGATAGAAGGACAAATAAGGAGCTTCCCAAACAAAAGAAGTCTAAAAGAATACACCTCTACCAAACCAGTACTACAAGAGATACTAAAGGGACTGCATTAAGGAAAGAAAGGAAAAGAGAGAGTGAGGAACACAGATACGAAAATGGCAATGAATCAGTACCTATCAATAGTAACCTTAAATGTAAATGGATTAAATGCTCCAATCAAAAGACATAGAGTAGCTGACTGGATAAGAAAGCATGACCCACACATATGCTGCCTACAAGAGACCCACCTCAGGACAAAAGACCTACACAGACTTAAAGTGAAGGGCTGGAAACAAATTTTCCAAGCAAATGGACAGGAAAAAAAGGCCGGGGTAGCAATACTCATATCAGACAAAATAGACTTCAAAAGAAGAGCTATAAAGAGAGACCCAGAAGGTCACTTCATAATACTCAAGGGAAGAATCCACCAAGAAGACATAAACATTGTAAATATATATGCACCCAACATAGGAGCACCTAAATACATCAAGAAAATCGTAGAGGACTTCAAGAAAGATATTGACAGCAACACATTATAGTAGGAGATTTTAACACCCCACTGTCAAAAATGGACAGATCTTCCAAACAAATTATCAACAAAGATATTGTGGCATTGAACAGTACTCTAGACGAATTGGACTTAGCTGATATACATAGGGCCCTCCATCCCAAAGAAACTAAATACACATTTTTTTCAAACGCACATGGAACATTTTCAAAGATAGACCACATGATAGGACATGAAACAAGCCTCAACAAATTCAAGAACATTGATATCATACCAAGCATTTTCTCCGACCACAAGGGACTAAAACTAGAAACCGACTTGATGGGGAAAATCCCCAAATCATCAAAATCATGGAGATTGAATAGCATGCTATTAAACAATGAATGGGTCACGAATGAAATTAAGGAGGAAATCAAAAAGTTTCTGGAAACAAATGAAAATGAACTCACAACAACCCAAAACTTATGGGACACAATGAAGGCAGTCCTCAGAGGAAAGTTCATAGCAATACAGGCCTACCTAAAGAAGACAGAAACATTTCTAACAAACGACTTAACCCTACACCTACAAGAACTCGAGGAACAACAACAAAGACAGCCCAGGGCAAGTAGAAGGAAGGAAATAACCAAGATCAGAGCAGAATTAAATGACATAGAGACTAAAAGCACAATCCTATGGATCAATAAATCCAGGAGCTGGTTCTTTGAAAAGATCAACAAAATCGACAAGCCTTTAAGCAGGCTCATCAAGAAAAAAAGAGAGAGGACTCAAATAAACACAATCAGAAATGAAAGAGGAGATATTACAACCGACACCGCAGAAATACAAAGGATTGTAAGAAATTACTATGAAGAACTGTATGCCAAGAAATTTGAAAACCTAGGTGAAATGGACAAGTTTCTAGAAAAATATAACCTTCCAAAACTCAATGAAAAAGAAACAGAAAGCCTGAACAGACCAATAACAGCTGGTGAAATTGAATCAGTAATCAAAACACTCCCGGCAAACAAAAGCCCTGGACCAGATGGCTTCACAGGAGAATTCTACAAAACATTTAAGGAAGAGCTAACCCCTATCCTTCAGAGACTATTCCAAAAAATCCAAAATGATGGAAGACTCCCAAACTCTTTGTATGAAGCCAGCATCATCCTAATCCCAAAACCAGATAAAGACATAACAAAGAAAGAAAACTTCAGGCCAATATCACTGATGAACATAGACGCTAAAATCCTCAACAAAATATTGGCAAACCGCATCCAATAATACATTAAAAAGATCATACACCATGACCAAGTGGGATTCATCCCAGGGATGCAAGGATGGTTCAACATTCGCAAATCAGTAAATGTAATACATCACATAAAGAAAAGCAAAGACAAAAATCACATGATCATATCAATAGATGCAGAAAAAGCTTTTGATAAAGTACAGCACCCATTTATGATAATAACACTCAGCAAAGTGGGAATAGAGGGAGCATTCCTCAACATAATAAAAGCCATATATGAGAGACCTACAGCCAACATCATACTAAATGGGCAAAAACTGAAATCTTTCCCACTACGATCAGGAACAAGACAAGGCTGTCCACTTTCACCACTTCTATTCAATATAGTACTGGAGGTCTTAGCCACAGCAATTAGACAAGAAAAGGAAATAGAAGGCACCCAACTTGGAAAGGAGGAAACAAAACTATCATTGTTTGCAGATGACATGTTAGTATACATAGAAAATCCTATAGACTCGGCCAAAAAACTGCTCGACCTAATAAATGAATTTAGCCAAACAGCCGGATACAAAGTCAATATCCAGAAATCAAAGGCATTTTTGTATACCAACAATGAAACAACAGAAGTAGAAATCAAGGGAAAAATCCCATTTGATATAGCAAAAAGAAAAATAAAGTACCTAGGAATAAACCTAACCAAGGAGGTAAAAGACCTGTATGCAGAAAACTACACAACACTGAAGAAAGAAATCAAGGAAGACACAAATAAATGGAAACACATACCGTGTTCATGGATCGGAAGAATTAACATCATCAAAATGTCCATACTTCCCAAAGCAATCTACAGATTCAATGCAATACCTATTAAAGTACCAATGGCATATTTCACAGATATAGAAAAAACTCTTCAAAAATTTATATGGAACCATAAATGACCCAGAATAGCGGCAGCAATCTTGAGAAAGAAGAGCAAAGCAGGAGGGATCACAATACCTGATATCAAAATGTATTACAAGGCCACTGTAATCAAAACAGCCTGGTACTGGCATAAAAACAGGCACGTGGACCAGTGGAATAGAATAGAGAGCCCAGAAATAAACCCTAGTGTCTATAGTCAATTAATATTCGACAAAGGGGGCAGCAACATAAAATGGAGTAAAAATAGCCTCTTCAACAAGTGGTGTTGGGAAAACTGGACAGCTTCTTGCAAGAAAATGAAACTCGAGCACCAACTTACACCATACACAAAAATAAATTCAAGGTGGATAAAAGACTTAAGCATAAGCCGTAACACCATTAAAGTCCTAGAAGAGAACATAGGCAGGAAAATCTCAGATATTACACGCAGCAACATTTTTACTGATATGTCCCCTAAAGCAAGGGACATAAAGGAAAGAATAAACAAATGGGATCTCATCAAAATAAAAAGCTTCTGCATGGCCAAGGAAAACAGTATTAAAATAAAAAGAGAACCGACTGTGTGGGAAAACATATTTGCCAATGATACCTCAGATAAGGGTTTAATCTCCAAAATATACAAAGAACTTACACGACTCCACTCTAAGAAGACAAGCAACCCAATTAAAAAATGGGCAAAGGACTTGGGCAGACACCTCTCTAAGGAGGACATACAGAGGATCCAGAGACACATGAAAAAATGCTCGATATCGCTAGCTATCAGGGAGATGCAAATTAAAACAACAATGAGATACCACTTGACACCAGTCAGAATGGCCCTCATAAACCAAGCCACAAACAGCAAGTGTTGGAGAGGTTGTGGAGACAAGGGGACACTAGTGCACTGCTGGTGGGAGTGCAGACTGGTACAACCACTATGGAAAACAGTATGGAATTTTCTAAGAAAACTAAAAATGGACATACCTTTTGACCCAGCAATTCCATTGCTAGGACTATATCCTAAGAACCCTGAAACACCAATCCAAAAGAAACTATGCATCCCTATGTTTATAGCAGCACAATTTACAATAGCCAAGTGTTGGAAGCAACCTAGATGCCCATCAGTAAATGAATGGATCAAAAAACTGTGGTACATTTATACAATGGAATTCTATGCAGCAGAAAGAAAGAAGGAGCTCATACCCTATGCAACAGCATGGATGGAACTTGAGAGCATCATCCTAAGCGAAGTAAGCCAGGCAGTGAAAGACAAATACCATATGATCTCACCTTTAACAGGAAGCTAATCAACAAAACAAACAAACAAGCATAATATAACCAAAGACATAGAAATTGGGAACAGGCTGAAAGTCACCAGAGGGGAGAGGGGAGGGAATTTCAGGGGAAAAGGGGAAGGATTTACAGGAACAAGTAAAAAGGACACATGGACAAAAACTATGGGGGGGTGGAAATGGGAGGGAAGGGCTGGGGTGGCGGGCTGGGGTGAGAATAAAAGACAGAAAACTGTACAAGATCAACAATTAAAATAAAAATTAAAAAAAAAGAATACTGAAAAGTAGTATTTTGAATAAGCACATCCAATAATAACTAGGCTCCCAAGCAGAAAATGCAGGAGGAGAAGGTGATCTTGTACCCAAACATAAGGAAGATGAAAATTTTCAGAAATCACTACAGTAGATCTTGAAGAGGTCTTGCATGAATATCAATAAGTGGGGATAACTTGCAAGTGAAATTCAAATCTCAATGTTAATTTATTCCCTCTTGTGTCCACAGGAAGTTGAAGCTTGGGAAAATTCAGGTTGCATTTTTAGGATTCTGTCAGAGATTATTATTAGGAATCCTGGCCTGGTGGATATCTACACTATGAACTGTGAGAAGAAGAGATAGAAGTGCAGTCTCAGAGATCATTGCTTGCTTTTAAACACAGAGGGAACAAATTGGAAACTGAAAGTCCCTACAGCTTATCTTAATATACTTTCTCAGGTATAAAGTGACTGGATGATCAAGAAAGAAGTGGTCAATTTTTTGTGTGTATGTGTGAGAGCTCTCACAGGATGTTTGGAAAGTGATATTTAAGCCTTCTTCCTCAAACAGTGAATTTCTCAAATGATTGGCTTTATATTAGAAAAAAGAGACCAAGTGATGGTGTGAGAAGCAATAGGTGTGACAAGACTCCTTGGGGGCATTGGGACATCCCTAGAATTCTGAATCTAGGTGTGTTATCTATAAAAAGTAAGAAAGGCTATAAACACTAGGAGATACCAAAAACAAAAAAAGTATCTTCAGGTAATATAGTGCCAGATCCTGGTGAAGAAACCTTTAAGCCTGGATGGGAAGAGTGGCAAGTATCAGAAGGTGATTTTCACCAAGTTTATTGAAGTGTTTGGAGGAATTTCAACAGGCTTTTGGGTATACAAAGTACAACAGAATCATACAAGTTACATGTCTTGAGTATAAAAAGGCAGGTAAGAATGCTGCCAGCTTGTATCATTAGAACATTTGATCCAAAAGTCATAAATGTAAGGGAATCTCTAGAAAGAGTGTAGTGAAAGTCTGCTACAAAGAAATAGACATTGACTTATACTTGTTGAAATGTTTTAGTGAAGGATTAGCCTGCAGGAAGTTTTCTGGAGTTAAGGAAGCTAATATGAGATTAAAGAAAGAGGGAAAGGTTTCTTCAAAACAATTTATAAGAGAAAAAAATTAGAGGGAGAACCTACACATTAAGAGACCTAAAATACCTATCAAGCAATTATAATGTGTGAAATTCCTTGGGTTCTTGATACTAACGAACTTTATTTTTATTTTTTAAAAGATTTTATTTATCTTTAAAGGTGAAGGGAAGGAGAGAGGGAGACAAATATCAATGTATGGTTGCTTTTCATGCATCCTCTGCTGGGAACTGGCCTGCAACTCAGGTATGTGCCCTGACTGGGAATAGAACTATGATCCTTTGGTTTGTAGGCCCATACTCAATCCACTGAGCTATACCAGCCAGGGCCAAACTTTAAAAAATATTCGTGATGCAGCTGGAAATTCTGAGCAATGAGTGGCCTTTTCACGATACTAAATAATTATTGCTTATTAATTTTTAAGAGTGATGTTCACATTTTGGTTACATAGAAAAATAGTTATTATATTCTTATATATACATGCTGAAATATTTGTGAATGAAGTATTATGTTGTTTGGAGTTTATTTCAAAATATTATGGGAGGGAGAAGTGGATGGAAGTATGGATGAAACAAGACAGTCCATAAATTGATAAATTTTGGAGCTGGATAATGAATACACGGGTCTTATTATATATAAAGAAGGACCCAAAAGAAACCATAATTATCTTCTGGAGTGTGGGCCCCTTGTAGTACAGGCTTCCAACATTAGGTGAATGTTCTAGGAACACATCTGTATCCATGTACTAGCTGGTATTGTTGTGAGAGGCTGAATTTGGCTTTAATGACTTTTTTGAAGACTCACAAGGTTTGCCTATCTTATGTGTGATTTATGAGTAAACACTGTGCTGATTATTCAGAAGTTTTTGACCCAAAATGGCATGACCTCTATGCCCCACCCTCCTTATTCACTTGATCTTTCCCCGAGCAACTTTTTTTTGTTTGTTTCCTCAAAGGGGAATGTTTTGCCAATGTGAAAGAAATAAAACAAAAAATGGCAGAAACACTAAAAAGCATCAAAATTGATGAGTTCAAAAACTATTTTGAGCAGTAGAAAAGTGTCAGTAGTATATTGCATTAAATGGAGAGTACTTTGAAGGTGACTGAAATTTAAACATGTAAGAATCAATAAACACTTTTTATAAATAAATTTTGGTGTTTTTTTGAGTCCCTCTCATAATTCTATGCACTTTTATATTTTTTGAAAGTCTCCATAAACAAAGTTTAACAATATTTTTTAAATTTTAAAAGGAAAAGAAAACATAGCGGTCCCTTCTGAAACTGACAAATAAGTATCTATTAGGATCAGAAAGCTCTCCAAGACATAGTGGCCACTGCTAATCTTGAAAGTGATTATCTTCAGAACTAAACACTTGGACTGGTAAGTGGAAACACTTACCACTTCAAAATAATTATAGGGAAAAAGTCCATTTTCTGACAAAAATGGTTATATTTTCTCAGGATTCTGTAACAAGACCAGAGGAGGAGTATAGGGAACTTTTTTTTCCAAATCTCCTCCTACAGTGCCCCCCACCAATGTGGGAACTAGAGTTTAGAGGAATCCTGACAAGAAAGACACACCTACACTCAGGAAACAAGTGTTGAAGTGGAGATTCAATCCCCACAGAAAATGATGCACAATCTTCTAGGTATTCCTAGAGTCACCTGATGTCTCTGGAGAAGGCCTCACACACTGACTCTAAGATCCATGGAAGTCAGCACTACTCATGAGCCCAGGTATGGAGTGTGTTAGATTGCTTCTATTAAAAGATTTATTCTTTTTCCTAATGGATTCTAGGGCCTGAAAGTAGGGCTTGTCAAGGGAAAACAAGAGCGAGTAGCAGAGTGATTCCAGATGAGCAGAAACGGTTTTTGAATATTTGAGTCTAATTTTATGCCTGGCATCTTCTACTGGTATAATTTTATGTACATTGAGTAAAGAGTAAAGTTGGCTTTTATCAAGTCTACAATATGTGCCAGTCACTGAACCATGCATATTACTGACATTACAGATGTAAAAATCATGATCTCAATTGGGTTAATAGAGATATTATTTGGTAAGGTAGTTTAACTTCTTTACTAAATCTATACCATTGTTTTGTTTTTGTTTTTGTTTTTGTTTTTAGAAACCATGAACACAGACAACAAAACAAGAAGAAATTCAAGTTCCTTGAGAATATCTGGAAATTATAAATAATAGCAACCACTAAGGTAGCATTAATAAAAATATAGATTGCATACATTATCTTTCAATACTTTAGAAATTGAAGATACTTGTCAGCAGTTCTCAAAGTGTGGTTCAAGGACTCTTAGACTCTCAGACTCTTTGAGAGTTTGCTAGGTTTCCCTTTTCAACTATTTATTTTTAAAACTGCATTTTCTTTGTAAACTCCAATCCAAACAACATATCATAACGGGTTGAATGAAGGTGTATGTAAGAAAATCCAACTGTCTCTTTATAAAACTAAACATTAAAGAGATTTTTCAAAACTGTAAAACAATGCTTGATTTCTTATTTTTTGGGGGTAAATACAGTTAGTTTTCATGAAAATGTATTTATGTTAACAATAAATGGGCTTATTTTCATTTAAATGAAAGTATTCATAAACTTTAAAAGATTTCTTAGTTGTACTGTGTAACATAATAAATATCAATAGATATAAATCACATAAACAAAAACTTTATGTGGTCTCCAATTATTTTGAGAATATAATGCGGCCCTAACACCAAAGAGTTTGAGAACTGCTATTCTATGTTAATAGATGAAGTTATATTAGCCCTAGACAGTTAAGTTCAGCAAATGCATTAAGTATTTATCAGTATTTTAAACTTGTCAACCAGTAAACATTCAGGTGATATTATAATGTCAGAAAAATATAAACACATCAGGAATACCAACAAAATACTTCACATGCATCATCTCATACATCATCTCTTTCATTTTCATAGAAATTCTGAAAAACACATATTGTTTGGGAAGTTACCTTCAGAAAAGTTAAATATATTTAGCAAGCATAATGGAGCAATCTTTGACATTTTAAAAACATTTGATTTGGCCAAGGAGAAAAGGGAAAAATGAACTGCAATAGAAAATACTCTGTACACATAACAATTGCAATGATAATATATTTTACTGTCTACTTCCTATTTGTTACAAATTGTGTCAATTATTTTATAATTATTATATATTTTCATATATTATTAAACCCAGATAAAAACATAGAAAGAAAGAATTATTAACTAGAATCACTTAATCTTTCTGAAATTAACTTCAATAAAGCTGTATAATCTTTAGAATTTTAGAAACAACAAAACAAAGTTTTATTTCATGTTCTTCTGAAAGAATCAAATACTATTTTAACCAATAAACAATCTAGCAATGATTATTATTTATTAAGATTACTTAAACTCAGAGTAAAAAACCTTCAATAAACATATAGGGTCTTAGCATTTCACAAACATTGAATTAAATAACATAGATATAGTCCAGTTTTTACTGAAAATATCATGTGTTACTATGATTACTATGAGGACTAATGTTACCATTACTATTACGACTGTCATTCACTGAGCTCTTCCTGACTCTGGAACTTTATCAGGATTACACACTTTACATGCATTATTTCATTCTAGGCTCATTAAAGGCATAAAATAATTTAGTATATTTTATTGCAAATAATGCAAATTCAGAGAATGTATCATGATGTTCATGTTATTTCTTATAGCCTTGAATTCAAGCAACACAGATCAGCTCTCTACAAACAAACAGATAATAATATCATATGCTAATTAATGATTCTTATACTCTCATTCCTTTCAGATTTTAACCTGTTTGAATACATTTTACAGTGCAATACATCTTACAACTGATAGTGTCTTAAAATCACTGATAGCCACTCACCCCTGCTGCCATGGCAGCTGTGCCTGCGCCCCACCCCCACCCCCGCAGTGGCTATGCCCCACCCTTGTTGCAATAGCAGTGGTGCCCCTGCCCCATGTAGCCTGGCTGACTCATTAAGAGAAAGAAGGAGGTGCCCCCGGCAGAGGAGAGCAGCAAGGCTAGGGAGTTAGTTGTCTCAAGAGAGAAATTAACTTGATGGGAAGCTGAACTACCCTAAATAGGTTTGGAGAGTGCCTAGCACCTAGGACAGCAAAGAGCAAGAAAGTGGTGTGTAAGTTTCCCCTAGTTAGTGCACCTCAGGGATGGCACAACTGGTGGACAGAAGGCACCGGCATGGTGTAGATGGGCAGTGGGGGCCCAAGAGGGCACAGAGGAACTGGGATGGAGACTGGGCAACTGCAAAGATTACAGCCCAGACCTGGCCCTTATCCTCATAAAACCATAAGGAGGGAGAAAAGCAAAGCCCAACTCCCCTCAGCCTGAGGCACTCAAGAACACCAGCAGAACTCTCTTGGTGGGTTTCAAGTCAGCAGGAGGCTTTTCTTTTCTTTTCTTTTTTTCACCCAAGTGAGACAATAAGACATAGAACTGTGAAAGGTCCAGAGACAGACCCAAAGAGGGAACACAAGACTAATCCCAACAACTGAGACACTGACACAAATTTAATTTGCTATTCCAGAGAACTTGCACGATATTGTTTATTTGTATTATTATTATGTTTTCATTATTTTTACTTATCTATTAGTATTTTTTATTTCTCTTCTTTGTGTTTAGTTTTCTTCATTTTATTCATTTGTTTAATTACACTGTTTGGCTTTCCTTGTTCTCTCTTTCATAGTGTATTTTTATTTTTTCTTCTTTTACTTCACTTGTTTTCCAACAGCACACTGCTCTAGGTCATGTACTTCCTATTCTCATTATTCAGATCACACAGTTCTTGTCATATTATTGTTGTTCCAGTTTTCTTGTAAAAAAATATTGTTCCATACCATTGTAAATACCACACAGCACTCCTCCTGGATCTTAGCTCATTTCACTATCTCCCCAAGCTTTATCACTGGTGTGGTTAACTCTATTCTCTCACACATTATGTTTATTTTTTATCCTTTACTCTCCCTATATCTCATAATGTGAAGATTACAAGCTCTCCCCTTTTTTATTTATTTTTTGGATTCAGCTCACAATCATTCCCCCTCCTAACAAGAGTCTTATTTCTTTTTCACCCATTCTAAAAAGTGGCTAGTTGGGTGAAATATCATGGTTAACACTACACTTATCCAAAGGATCTCCAAACTCTTCTCTACAGGTTGGTACTTTAAATACCACAGAATATACTTTGGCTGTCTTAATCCATTTTGCATTCCTCCTCCAACTGACCACATAAAAGAATAGGTGGGAGCTGTGATCACCAATATACCTGCAGGAAAAAACCCACCAACAAAGAAACCACCAACAGATAATAAAGGAAGATGGTGGAGGAGTGAGTGGAAGCCACACTAACCTCCACCCAGGACCAATCTGGAATTACAACTAAACGGTTTTGAAATTATCCAGAAAAAACAAAACAAAACAAAAAAAACAAACAAAAAAACTGAACAATAGAGAGAAAGAAGCCTCACAATCTCAGACAGACAAAAGAACCAGATTTGACATAACCTGTCCGGACCTGCACAACAGAATACAACATGTGGTGGGTGGAGTGACTTTCACTCAACCAGCTAGAAGGAAGGACCCACAAAAGACACACCCAACAACAATTAAAATGCAAATAACTCCAGAGGGTCAACATAGAAGACAACCAAAGACCAGCAACTTCAGGAGATCAAGGAGACTGCATCACTGAATCTCATAGATCTCCTACCATATAAGTTCACACCACAAACCCAGGGAGTCAGAACAGATTAATTTAAGAGGCAGAGGCTAACAAGAAGAGTCTCACAAACAATGGGAAGACAAAGAAACAATCTCCAAATGAAAGGAAAGGAGGAAGCCTCAGGAAAAAAATGCTAAATAAAATAGAAGCAAGACAAATATCAGATATTGAGTTCAAAGCAATGGTTATAACTAAGGTCAATGAGCTTACTGAGAATTACCAGAAACTACAGGTAAACTACAATGAACTCACTACAAACTATATCAACAAGAAAAAGGAAATAGAAACAATCAACAAGAGACAATATAAATAAAGAATACAATTTCTGAACTGAAGAACACAGTAGAAGGAATCAAAAGCAGGTTTGATGAAGCAGAGGATCAAATCAGCAAGAGAGGACCAGGTAGAATATATTTCCAGAAAGACCAAGAAAAGAAAAAGAGGACTCAGAAACAAAAGAATAGGTGTTAAGGAAACTGCAGGACAACATGAAACATAATAATATCTATATAATAGGGATACCAGATGGAGAAGAATAAGAGCAAGGAAGAATAATATAAAACATGTTTGAAAAAATAATGATGGAAAACTTCCCTAATTGGATGAAAGAACAAGTCACACAAATCCAGAAAACACAGAGAGTCCCAATCAAGAGGACTCCAAAGAGGCTGATGTCAAGACACATCATCATTAAAATGGCAAAATTCCAAAAACAAAGAGAGAATAGTAAAGGTAGCAATGGAGAAACAGGGAGTAACATGCAAGTGAGTCCCAATAAAGCTTGCAGGTGACTTCTCAATGGAAACATTATAATCCAGAAGGGAATGGCGAAGAATATTCAAAGTAATGAAAAACAAAGGCCTAAAACCAAGACTACTCTATCCAGAAAAGGTATCAATTAAAATGGAAGGAGAAATAAGTTTTCCAGACAAAAGAATGCTCAAAGAACGCACCTCCACCAAACCAGCATTGCAAGTGATGCTAAAGAGACTGCTTTAAGAAAAGAAAGAAGAAGTGGGGCGGGGAAAACAGGTATGAAGGAAATAAAATGGCAATGAATAAATACCTGTCAATAATAACCTTAAATGTAAATGGATTAGATGCTCTAATAAAATGACATAGAATAGCTGAATGGATAAGAAACAACCCACATATATGATGCCTACAAGAGACCTACCTCAGAAAAAAAGACCTACACAGACTGAAAGTGAAGGGATGGAAAAAAATGTTCTAAGCACATGAACAGAATAAAAACTGGTGAGGTAGCAATACTCATATCAGACAAACTAGACTTGAAAACAAGGGCCATAAAATGAGACCCAGAAAGTCACTTCACAATACTCGCAGGAAGAATCCATGAAGAAAATATAAACATTGTAAATATATATACACCCAACATAGCAGCACCCAAATAAATAAGGAAAATCTTGGAGGACTTCAAGAAAGATATTGACAGCAAAACAATTATAGTAGAGGATTTTAACACCCCACTGACAAAAATGGACAGATCTTCCAAACAAAATATCAACGAAGATATTGCAGCATGAACAATGTCCTAGATATAATGGATTTAACTGATACATATAGAGTGTTTCATCTAAAAGAACCAAAATACACATTCTCTTCAAATGCACATGGAACATTTTCAGATAGATGACATGATAAGACACAAAACAAGCCTCAAAAAATTCAAGAAAATTGAAATCAAATCAAGCATTTTTTTCCAACCACAAGGGACTGAAACTAGAAATCAACCTCAAAAAAAAAATTGATAAAACTCAAACTCACGGAGATTAAAGAGCATGCTATTAAATATTGAATGGTCAAAAATGAAATCAAAGAAGAAATAAGTTTATGGAAACAAATAAAAATGAACTCACAACAATTCAAAACTTATGGGACACTGTGAATGCAGTCCTGAGCGGGAAGTACATAGCAATACAGGACCACCTAAAAAAGATAAAAACACTTCAACCCTACACCTACAAAAACTGTAGGAACAACAACAAAGACAGCCTAGAGCAAGTAAAAGGATGGAAATAACCGAGATCAGACCAGAAGTAAATGACACAGAGACTAACATAACAATTCTAAGGATCAATAAATCTAGGAGATGGTTCTTTGAAAAGATAAACAAAATTGACAAGCATTTATGCAGACTCATTAAGAAAAAAGTAGAGAGGACCTATAAACACAATCAGAAATAAAAGAGGAAAGAATACAACTGACACCACGGAAATACAAATGATTGTAAGAAATTACTTCCAAGAACTATATGCCAAGAAATTTGAAAACCTAGGTGAAATGGACAAATTTCTAGAAAAACATAATCTTCCCAAACAGAATAAGAAGAAGCAGAAAGTCTGAATAGACTAATAACAGCCCATGAAATTGAAGTAGTAACCAAAAAAATCTTGACAAATAAAGCTCTGGAACAGACATCTTAAGAGGAGAATTTTACAAAGCATTTAAGGATGAGCTAACCACTATCTTTCACAGAATATTCCAAAAAGTTCAAGAAGACTCCCAAACTATTTTTATGAACCCAGCATCATCCTAATCCTAAAACTAGATAAATATATAATAAAGAAACAAAACTTAAGGTCAGTATTGCTGATGAATAGAGATTCTAAAATCCTCAACCAAACATTGGCAAACCCCATCCAGCAATACATTAAAAAGATCATATACCATGATCAAGTGGGATTCATCCGAGAGGTGCAGGATGGTACAATATTCACAAATCAATAAACACAATACATCACATAAACAAATGGAAAGACAAAAATCACATGATCATATCAATAGATGTGGAAAAAGCATTTGATAAGGTATAGCAGCTATTTATGATAAAAAACACTCATCAAAGCAGGAATAGAGGGAGCATTCCTCGACATAATAAAGGCCATATATGAGAGGTCTACTGCCAACATCCTACTCAATGCCCTAAAAATTAAAGCATTACAACTAAGTTCAAGAACAATAAACGGATGTCTACTTTCACCACTCCTATTCAACATAGTATTGGAAGCCCTAGCCACATTGATCAGACAAGAAAAGGAAAAAAGGCATCCAAAGTGAAAAGGAGGAAGAAAAACTGTCATTGTTTGCACATGACATGATAGTGTACATACAAACTATAGACTCAGCAAAACACTATTCATTCTAATAAGTAAATTGTGCAAAGCAAGGGATATAAAAAGTCAATATCCAGAAATCAAAGGTTTTTGTTTTTGTATGCCAACAATGAAATATCAGAAATAGAAATCAGAAAAAAAATACCATTTGATATAGCAACAAGAAAAATAAAGTAAATAGGCATAAACCTAACCAAATAGGTAAAACATCTGTATTCAGAAAACTACACAACGCTAAAGAAAGAAATAAGGAAGATACAAACAGATGGAAGCATATACTGTGTTCATAGATTGGAAGAGTTCACATCATAAAAATGTCCATATTACAAAACAATTTACAGATTCAGTGCAATCCCTAGAGAAGTACCAATGACATATTTCACATAGAACAAACATTTCAAAATTTTATATGAAATCAAAAATAATGCCAAATAGCTGCAGCAACTTTTAAAAAGAATAACAAAGTAGGAGGGATCCCAATACCTGATATCAAACTGTATTACAATGCCACTGTAATTAAAACAGAATGGTACTGGCATAAGAACAGACACATAGATCAATGGAACAAAATAGAGAGCCCAGAAATAAATCCAAGTCTCTATGGTCAATTAATATTTTATAAAAGAGGAAGAAGCATAAAATAGAGTAAAACTAACCTTTTGAAAAAATGGTGCTGGGAAAGCAGGACAGCTACACCCAAAAAAACTGAAACTTGATCACCAACTTACTCCACACACAAAAATAAATTCAAGATGGATAAAACTTAAACATAAATCCCGGCACCATAAAAGTCCTAGAGGGAAACATCGGCAGTAAAATCTCTGATATTCTGTGCAGCAATATTTGCACTGAAATGTCCCGTAGAGCAAGGGACATGAAAGAAAGAATAAACAAATGGGATCTCGAGGGATTACAACTGACACCACAGAAATACAAAGGATTGTAAGAAATTACTATCAAGAACTGTATGCCAAGAAATTTGAAAACCTAGGGGAAATGGACAAGTTTCTAGAAAAATATAATCTTCCAAAACTCAACGAAGAAGAAGCAGAAAGCCTGAACAGACCAATAACAGCTGATGAAATTGAAACAGTAATCAAAACACTCCTGACACACAAAAGCCCTGGACCAGATGGTTTCACAGGAGAACTTTACAAAGCATTTAAGGTAGAGCTAACCCCTATCCTTCACAGACTATTCGAAAAAATCCAAAATGATGGAAGACTCCCAAACTCTTTTTATGAAGCCAGCATCATCCTAATCCCAAAACCAGATAAAGACACAACACAGAAAGAGAACTTGAGGCCAATATCGCTGATGAACATAGATGCTAAAATCAACAAAATATTGGCAAACCACATCCAACAATACATTAAAAAGATCATACACCATGACCAAGTGGGATTCATCCCAGGGATGCAAGGATGGTTCTACCTTCACAAAGCAATAATATACTATATCACATAAACAAAAGCAAAGACAAAAAAATCACATGACTATATCAATAGGTGTAGAAAAGCATTTGATAAGGTACAGCACCGATTTATGATAAAAACACTCAGAAAAGTGGGAATAGAGGGAGCATTCTTCAACATAATAAAGGCCATATATGAGAGACCTACAGCCAACATCATACTCAATGGGCAAAAACTAAAATCTTTCCCACTAAGATGAGGAACAAGACAAGGTTGTCTGTTGCGGACCGTTCAGCCTGGTTTCAGGAGTTGTAACCCTCACCCCATGGGTGGGCTGTGTAAGAGTCTAGGAACCCACTTCACCTGGTTCTGTTCTGTCAGGAGGATGTGACCTACTGAGACAAAGCTTATCTCCCTGGCACGAAGGCTGCTTCTGCCTCATCATTCTCTGGCCCCAACGCTTGGTCAGTAGTCGATGACAGGTAAGACTCCTCATGGGAGGGGCAACCTAAGCCAGACAGGACCACTTGGGAGGCCCTCATGGAAGAACACGAGGGGATGCAGCAAAGAGGGGGTAATAGACCCTCACCCCCCAGCTATTCTGACATAGCCCAAGTCCCCATTTCCATCTGGGGGATGTCTTCTGCTTCCTGAGCCTAATTGGCTTAAAGCCTGAAACTATGAGGGCAAGCAGTGCAGCACTGTGCTGGCCAGGACGGTTCCCTGGGTTATCGGGCATAAGAAAGGATTCCTAAAGTCCTGTGAAAGCTGCTTTGATAAGAGTGCACTCATTTAAATGATAAGGGCCCAAGGAGGAAATGGGTATGTCTCCCAAAGTTTTGCAACCCGTTTTCCTGACAGACGCTGACTCAGATTAGGCCGTCAGATTTCTTTGACATGTTAAACCTGTATTCCTCTGTATTTGAACCCAATAAAAGCCTAGTGAGGAAGGAGCTCTGGGTCATTCTCCCCTGAGAGTTTGTCCACCTTTCCTCCCCAAGCAGATCATGTCTTGGTAGTTTTATTTTCATCTGTGACAGATGGGGGGTTCTGCAGGTGGTGCCCACACAGTTGTCCACTTTCACCACTTATGTTAAATATAGAATTGGAAGTCTTAGCCACAGAGATTAGACAAGAAAAGGAAATAAAAGGCATCCAACTTGGAAAGGAAGAAACAAAACTATCATTGTTTGCAGATGACATGATAGTGTACATAGAAAATCCTATAGACTCGGCCACAAAATTGCTTGACTTAATAAATGAATTCGGCCAAACAGCTGGATACAAAGTCAATATCCAAAAATCAAAGGCATTTTTGTATACCAATAATGAAACAGCAGAAGCAGAAATCAAGAAAAAAATCCCATTCGATATAGTAAAAAGAAAAATAAAATACCTAGGAATATACCTAACCAAGGAGGTAAAAGACCTGTATGCATAAAACTACACAACACTGAAGAAAGAGATCAAGGAAGACACAAAGAAATGGAAGCATATACCGTGTTCATGGATTGGAAGAATTAACATCATCAAAAGTTCCATACTACCCAAAGCAATTTACAAATTCAATGCAATACCTATGAAAGTACCAATGGCACATATCACAGACATAGAACAAACCCTTCAAAAATTTATATGGAACCATAAACAACCTCATATAGCTGCAGCAATCTTGAGAAAGAAGAGCAAAGTAGGAGGGATCACAATACCTGATACCAAACTATATTACAAGGCCACTGTAATCAAAACAGCCTGGTACTGGCATAAAAACAGTCACGTGGACCAGCGGAATAGAACAGAGGGCCCAGAAATAAACCCAAATCTCTACAGTCAATTAATATTCGACAAAGCGGGCAGCAACATAAAATGGAATAAAAATAGCCTCTTCAACAAGTGGTGTTGGGAGAACTGGACAGCTATGTGCAAAAAAATGAAACTAGAGCACCAACTTACACCATACACAAAAATAAATTCAAGGTGGATAAAAGATTTAAATATAAGCTGTGACACCATTAAAGTCCTAGAGGGGGACATAGGCAGGAAAATCTCCCATATTTCATGCAGCAATATTTTTACTGACATGTCCCCTAGAGCAAGGGACATAAAGGAAAGAATAAACAAATGGGATCTCATCAAAACAAAAACCTTCTGCATGGCCAAAGAAAACAGTATTAAAATTAAAAGAGAACCGACTGTATGGAAAAACATACTTACCAATGATACCTCAGACAAGGGTTTAATCTCCCAAATATACAAAGAACTTACACGACTCCACTCTAAGACGACAAGCAACCCAATTAAACGATGAGCCACGGACTTGAACAGACACTTCTCCAAGGAGGACATACAGAGGCTCCAGAGACATGTGAATAGATGATAAGTATCACTAGCTATCAGAGAGATGCAAATTAAAACCAGAATGAGATACCACTTCACATCAGTCAGAATGGCCATCATAAACAGGGCAACAAGCAACAAGTGTTGGAGAGGTTGTTGAGCAAAGGGGACCCTAGTGCACTGTTGGTGGGATTGCAGACTGGTACAACCTCCATGGAAAGCAGTATGGAATTTTCTAAGAAAACTAAAATTGATCTGCCTTTTGACCCAGCAATTCCACTGCTAGGATTATATCCTAAGAACCCTGAAACACCAATCCAAAAGAACCTATGCACCCCTATATTCATAGCAGCACAATTTACAATAGCCAAGTGTTGGAAGCAACCTAGGTGCCCATCAGTAAATAAATGGATCAAGAAACTATGGTACATTTACACAATGGAATTCTATGCAGCAGAAAGAAAGAAGGAGCTCCTACCCTTTGCAACAGCATGGATGGAACTGGAGAGCATTATGCTAAGTGAAATAAGCTGGGCAGTGAAAGACAAATACCATATGATCTCACCTTTAAGAGGTAACTAAAAAATAAAACAAACACAATCAAAATATAACCAAAGACACTGAAATTGAGAACAGGCTGACAGTGACCAGAGGGGAGAGGGGAGGGAATTGCAGGGGAAAAGGGGAAGGTTTTAGAGCAACAAGTTAAAAGACACATGCACAAACACTAGCGGTGGGGTGGAAATGGGAGGGAGGTGAGGAGGGCTGGGGTGGTGGGCTGGGTAGGGAGTAAAAGACAGAAAACTGTACAAGAACAACAATTAAAATAAAATTTAAAAAAGAAAGAAAAAATAAACACATGGAACCATTTAAAATAAAAACAATTTTCTCAGACCACAAGTGTCTGAATATAGAAACTGACCTCAAAGAAAAAACTCAAACATACTCAAACCTGTGGAGATTGATTAGCATGCTGTTAAACAATGAATGTGTTAATAATGAGATCAAGGAAGTAAAAAACAAAGGTACCTGGAAACAAATGAAAATGAAAATACAACAGTCCAAAACCTATGGGGCAGAGCAAAGTTAGTCCTGAGAGGGAAGTTCATAATGATTGAGGTTTTCCATATAAAAGATAGAAACATTTCAAACAAACAAACTAACCCTTCATCTACAGAACTGGAGGAAGAACATCAAAATCCAGAGTAATAGAAAGAAGAAAATATCCAAAATTACAGAATTAAATGACATAGAGACTAAAAGAAGAATTTAAAGGATCAATAAATCAAAGATAAACTAATAATGGCAACCTTTTAGACAGACTCATCAAGAAAAAAAGAGTGAGGACACAAGTAAATAAAATCATAAATGAAAGAGGGCAGAATACAAAAGATTGTAAGCAATTATTATGAACAACTATATGCCAAGAAATTTGAAAACCTGGGTCAAATGGACAAATTTCTAGAAACATATAATCTTTCAAAACTGAATCAAGAAGCAGAAAGCTTGAAGAGACCAATTAGCAGATACTGAAATTGAAGCAGTAATCAGAAAATTCCCAGTGCACAAAAGTCCTGGATTAGATGGTTTCACAGGAGAATTTTACAGAACCTATAACAGAGAGCTAACCCCTATCCTTGTCATACTATTCCAAAAAGTCCAAGAAGAGAAAGATTCCCAAACTCCTTTTCTCCCCTAAACATCTTCAATTACATAAAACTTGTTTTAATGGAGTATCACACATTCTCATTACACCGAGTGTTCTCTACAACACAGTTTAGAAAACTTTATTCTGGAAACATCTCATTAATTTATGTTATACCAAACAATATAGTTGAAAACAGAACACTGGATTCCTTTTATTTGCATAAAATTCATACAACTTTGAACTAATATTCAGTTTACTTATTGCATTAAATCTTCCTGTAATTATTTTTGTGTGTTATATGTCTTAATGCCATTTTTTCACAATTTAGTATTCTAGACTCTATTATATAAGGTTTCTTTACCCATCACACAAGTTTCTGAGTACTTCTGTTTTAGTCATTGTGTTAAAACTTGAAATAGAGCAGTAAATAAAAACAAGAGTCCAGCCCTGGCTGGCGTAGCTCAGTGGATTGAGCGCGGGCTGTGAACCAAAGGGTCACAGGTTCGATTCCCAGTCAGGGCACATGCCTGGGTTGCAGGCCAGGCCCCTAGTTGGGGCCACGTGAGAGGCAACCACACATTGATGTTTCTCTCCCTCTCTTTCTCCCTCCTTTCCCCTCTCTAAAAATAAATAAATAAAATCTTAAAAAAAAAAAAAACAAGAGTCCAGCCCTTTTGGAGCTGTCAGTATAGTAGAAGAGATAAGACACCAGTCAAAAAAATAAAATAAAATAAAATAATAAAATAATAAAATAAAATATAAAAGTAAAATAAAATAAGATTTAAAAATAATAAAATAAAATAAAATGTGAATGTTCTTCTCCTTTGCCAGTCTCTACTCACCAGTGAGCCTTTGGGGGACAAATCCAATTATGATGGTTATTGCCTCACCCTGCCCCTAGCATTTTGGCCCCCTTCCTTGTTCTTCTTCTCCACAACTCTTAACTTCCTCTGACACACTACATGTTTTACTTGCCAACCTCTTCTTATGAGGACAGCATCATCCTAATCCCAAAACCAGATAAAGAAAACAAGGAAAGAAAATTACAGGCCAATAGTGCTGATGAACACAGAGACACTAATGTCCTCAACAAAATATTGGCAAACCACATTCAGCAATATATTAAAAAGATGATACACCATGAAGTGGGATTCATCCCCAAAATGCAAGGATGATACAATATTTGCACATCAATAGATGTAATACATCACATAAACAAACAGAAAGTCAAAAATCACACAATCATATCAATAGATGCGGAAAAAACCTTTGATAAGGTATAGCACCCATTTATAATAAAAACACTTATCAAAGTGGGAGTAGAGTGAGAATACCTCAACATAATAAAGGCCATATATGAGAAACCTACAACCAACATCACACTCAATGGGCAAAAACTAAAAGTTTTCCCACTAAGATCAGGAACAAGACAAGGATGTCTGCTTTTACCACTACCATTCAACATAGTATTGGAAGTTTTAACCACAGCAATCAGACAAGAAAAAGAAATAAAAGGCATCCAGATTGGAAAGGAGGAAGCAAAACTGTCATTATTTGCAAATGACATGATAGTGTACATGCAAAATCCTATAGACTCCAACAGAACACTACTTGAACTAATAAGTGAATTTAGCAAAACAATAGGATGCAAAGTCATAATTCAAAAAAATCAAAGGTATTTTTATATACCAAATGAATTATCAGAAACAGAAACCAGGAAAAAAAATCCCATTTACTATAGCAACAAGAAAAATAAAGTACCTAGGAATAAACCTAACCAAGGAGGTAAAAGACATGTAGTCATAAAACTACACACACTGAAAAAAGAAATTAAGAAAGACAAATAACGGAAACATACACCGTGTTCATGAACTGGAAGAATTAATGTCATCAAAATGTCCATACTACCCAAAGCAATTTACAGATTCAGCACAACCCCTTATCAAAGTACCAATTACATATTTTACAGATATAGAACAAACATTTCAAAAATTTATATGGAACCATAAAGGACCCCAAATAGCTGCACCAACTTTGAGAAACAATAACAAAGTAAGAGGGATCTCAATACCTGGCATCAAACTGTATTACAAGGCAACTGTAATCAAAACAGCATAGTCCTGGCATAAAAGCAGACGCATAGACAATGGAACAGAATAGAAAGCCCAGAAATAAACTCAAGTCTCTATGGTCAATTAATATTTGACAAATGGGGCAGCAGCGTAAAAATAGCCTCTTCAACAAGTGGTGGGAGATCTGGACACTGAGTAATGTTTCATGTACTTATTGCCATTCAGATGCATTCTTTTAAAACGTGACCAAAATTTTGCCAATTTTTGAGTTTTTTACCTTATTGTTATCTGATTGTAAGACTTTAAATATTCTTAATATGTGTCTTACATTAGAAATAATTTGCCAAGATGTTCTCTGAGTCTGTGACTTGTTTTTATTTCCTTAGCAGTGTCACACAAAAAGCAGTTTTTAATTATGAAAAAGTTCAATTTATCAACTTTGCAGTTTCATTGTTAATGCATTTTGTTTCCTATTTAAAAATATTAGCCTATGGCATGGTTATTATGATAGTCTCTTAAAGTTTATCTATAATATTTTAGCTTTAGATTTTATTTTTAGGTCTAAATCTATTTTAAAGTAATTTTTATATAGTATGAGTTAGGGATCAAGGTTAATATTTTTCATATCAATATATATAAAAAACTCAGAATATTTGTTGAAAGAACTATTTTATACCTTTAATTATTTTAGCATGTTTTTGAAACTTGATTTTGTAGTGTATTTTCTAAACTATTTTGAAAAATTGCATCGATTTATTCCTTTATTCCTTTGCCAGTAAAAATCCTGTTGCCTCCTTTACCTTTATAATAAGTCTTAATATCAGATAGCGTAAGTGCTCCTAGTTTGTTTGTTTTTTTTTTTAAATTATTTTGATTATCCTCAGTGTTTTGCATTTACTTATAAATTTTGGAATCACTTTTTCAGTTCGTACAAGAAATGCATAGTATTATCTTTGAGATTCTATGAGTTTATATATAGATTAATTTCAGTGATATTCTAGATTTTAGTTCCAATTCAAGAATATAGAATATCACTCCATTTAATTAGTCTGTCTTAATTCTTCTGTACAGTGTTTTGAAGTTTATAGTATAGAGTGTTTTCACATATTTCAATTGTATTTAGTGTATGGAAATGGAAAATAATTTAGTTTTGTATGGTATATTAATCTGATGTTGTGCTACCTTGTAAATTTAGTTATTGATATTACTAAAGTTTTCTTTTTGTAAATTCCTTAAGAGTTCCCACACAGATGGTTATTTTCAAGTATAAAAGTTTCAACTTTTTCCTGCTTTTATTATCTTCATTTATTTATATTTGCCTTACATAACTGGCTATGAACTAGAGTGAATCAAAATGGAAGGAAGTAAAAAAGTTGAAATTACTTTTCACATATCAAAGTAATGAAATCAATATTTTAACATTTCCCCAAAACTGAATTGAGATTTACATGGCTTCATCAGTGAATTCTGGCAAACATTTAAGAGAGAAACATTATCAAATTTACACAAATGCTTTCAGAGAATTTAAAATGAGGAAACACCATTAAGTGACTTCATGAGGCCAGCATAACTCTGATATAAAAACCGGAGAAGAACCTTATCAGAGAGGACATACACAGAACAATATCATTACTGTACACAGATGCAGAATTCCTTAGTAATATATTAGCAATCTTTAAATCTGTATATAAACTCTGCCCCAATTCTTGACTTATCTTTAAACTGTATGGGCACAGAGGAAAATATTGTAGGAACCCTAAAAAAGAAGCAGCTGGAAGCCAAAGAAACTGAGCACAGGCATTAGATGCTGCACATTGAAGGACACATTTTACAGTTTGTGTCCAAAAAGATAATTGCTTCCTAGAAGACAAAAACAATACTTTTCATAAGACGAAACAAAAAGTATGAGCATCACAATATATAAAAATGTTCACTTTTAAATAAATAGTTATTGACTATCAAAAAAAAAAAACCAGAAAAGTGAGAACTGAAACAGAAACAAAGAGAAGTCAATATAAATAAACTGAATTGGTCAAAGATGTTGGAGTTAAAAGACCAGATCTCTCAGATATTAGAATGTCTCATCACAAGAAAAAAATCATTATAACTATATGATTACAGTTGTTAACTAAATGTCTTGTGGTGATCATTTCACAATACGGGCATGTCAAAGGCTGTGCCTCCCGCAGGAGTAGCATAGGAGCCTAAACACTATAGGGCAAGAATAGACATCCTTAAAATAATCCAATCAATCACTAAATTAATTAAAAGCAAATAATAATAACAATCCCTGAATGGGAGTCAGGTTGCAAATATTGTTAAAATATATTATTAAAATGTTTATTTTTTAATGTAAAAATTATAAAACAACAAAGAAAGAAAGCATGACCCATATACTGGTATAAAAGCAGGCTAAAAATTACTTGTGAGAGCAAATAGTAGTCAGATTAAAAATATTTGAAAATAGCTATTATGAATATATATGAGGTACTAAAAGAAACTAAAGAGAGGAAAGGATGATATGATGACAATACAGTGTCAAATAGAGGATATACATAGAAATAGAAATTATACAAAAAGTAGCAAATGGACATTCTGGAGTTGAAAACTACAATAACTCAAATGAAAAAACTTAGTTGAGGGTCTCAACAGTATACTGTTTTTGGGGGTCAATAATACGCACCCACATTTTCGCCCAAACTTTCAGAAAAAAGTATTTTATTATATTTTTTAATTCAATTATTTATTTGTTTATATTTATATTTATTTTTTAAATTTTATTTTAACTGTTGTTCTTGTACAGTTTTCTGTCTTTTACTTCCATCCCAGCCCACCACCCTAGCCCTCCCCACCTCCCTCCCATTTCCACCCCCCACCAGTGTTTGTCCATGTGTCCTTTATACTTGTTCCTGTAAACCCTTCCCCTTTTCCCCTGCAATTCCCTCCCCTCTCGCCTCTGGTCACTGTCAGCCTGTTCTCAATTTCAGTGTCTTTGGTAATATTATGCTTGTTTGTTTGTTTTGTTGATTAGGTTCCTGTTAAAGGTGAGATCATATGGTATTTGTCTTTCACTGCCTGGCTTATTTTGCATAGCATAATGCTTTCTAGTTCCATCCATGCTGTTGCAAAGGGTAGAAGCTGCTTCCTTCTTTCTGCTGCATAGACTTCCATTGTGTAAATGTACCATAGTTTTTTTGAGCCATTCATTTTATGATGGGCCCCTAGGTTGCTTCCAACACTTGGCTATTGTAAATTGTGCTGCTATGAACATTGGGGTGCATAGGTTATTTTGGACTAGTGTTTCAGGGTTCTTAGGCTATAACCCTAGGAGTGGAATTGCTGGGTCAAAAGGCAGATCCATTTTTAGTTTTCTTAGAAAATTCCATACTGTTTTCCATAGTGGTTGTACCAGTCTGCAATCCCACCAACAGTGCACTAGGGTGCCCTTTTCTCCACAACCTCTCCAACACTTGTTGTTTGTTGCTTTGTTGATGATGGCCATTCTGACCGGTGTCAGGTGGTATCTCATTGTGGTTTTAATTTGCATCTCTCTGATGACTAGCAATACTGAGCATCTTTTCATGTGTCTCTGGATCCTCTGTATGTCCTTCTTGGAGAAGTGTCCAAGTTTTTTGTACTATAAAGGAATTTTAGCATTTTTTTTAACATATTATGGTACAAGAAATTTTATGTAACAAATAATTACAAAACACAAGAACAGATACAATGTATAAGAAATTTTATGTACCAGTAACAAATTTACAATATTTATGCATCACAGAAAGCCAAGAACTCTTTGTCACTGTCAATATCAGAAGTGCTGAATTAGTATTACCCATGTATAATGGGAACCCTTATTTTTCACTCAAATATCTGGGGGAAAAAGTATGCATTATATACACCAAGACACAGTATTGAAACTGGCTGAAGAAAGAATTAGTGGACTTCAAGATATATTGATAAGGAGTATACAAACCAAAGAACCAATAGAAAAAAAATGAAGAAAAATAAAATGAATCTCAGAGAATTATGGGACACTACAATAACAAATATAATGGAAATATCAGTTGGAGAGAAGAGAAAGAGAACGAGAGAAGAGATAGAGAGGCTGAACAAATATTTAATCAGTAAGGGATGAAAACTTCCTAAATTTATTGAATGTGCATTATATATGTAGGAAATTCAATAAATTTCATGTTAGATCAATGCAAAGAGATCCATGAACACATAATAGTCAAAATGAGGAAAGCCAAAAAAGAAGATAATTTTGAAGAGCAGCAAGTGAAAAATGACTCATTATCCACAAGAGAACCATAAGATAAACAGTTGACTTGCAATAAAAACAATGGAGAGTAGAATATAGTAAGATAACATTCAAAATAGTTGAAGAGGAAAAATGTTATTGAAGTAGTCAATATTAAGTAAATTTATGTTGCAAAAAATGAAAGCAAAATAAAGTCATTCCCTGAAAGTATTAGTTCCAGAAGACCTATCTTACAATAAATATTACAGGAAGTTCTTCAGGCTGAAAACAAATTACCCCAGAGGCTATATACAGAAAATACAAAGAACACCTGTAATGGTAATTTTTTTAATTATAAAGATATAAATGTGTATATTTCTTTTTTCCTTGATTGATTTCAAATTGTATAAATATATACATGGTGTATTATCAAACATATTAATATAGAAATGCAACATTTTTCAATGTCAGCACAAAGGATGTAGGTAGAAAGAAAGATAAAATAAGCAACAGAAATAATCTAGATAGTAACAAATCCACATGAAAAAATGAAGAGAACCTAAAATGTTAATAAAGTTAATAAAACAAATACTATAAATATAAGCATGTTCTCTTATCCTATCTCAGATTCTTTAAAAGATGTAAAATGATATAAAGTGATAATTACAATATATAGTTGTGTTTCTAAATTTATTGGTATAATATTGTACGTATAGCAATAATATCACAAAAGAGGGAAAGGAATAGAACTATAAAGGAGTAATGTTCCTACATTTAGCTAAAATTGTTAGATATCAAAAGCTGATTTTGGTAGCATAAGATGTATATTATAATACTTAAAGCTACAAAAATATGTGAAAATAATTATTTGAGTTATTTTAAAGTAACTAAAAATAGTAAAAATCCTTAAGAAATAAAATGATACATCATAAAATAATCACTTAATGTAAAGGAAAGCAGTAAAGGAGGACTAGAAGGGGGAAAGGAGGACTAGAAGAGACTATGAAATATATAGAAACAAAAGTTAGTAGGGCAGATCTGAATCCAAATATATCAATAATTGTATTAAATGTGAATGAATTTAAGTTTACTCAAAGTCATGGACACACCAGATGAAAAATTGGTACAAATATATGCTGTACATAGATGCCACAATTTCTATTCAAAGATAAATATAAACTAAAATGAATTTAAAAAATCAAAATTACATTGAGATAAAAAGGAACAGATCGTAGACTGAGAAACTACCAGAAAGCTTCATAGTATAAGTATCAGATAAAATAAACTTGAAAACAAAAAATTTTACTATACATAGAGAGTAACATTTAAAATGATAAAAGAATCAATCCATCAGGGAGATACAAAAGTGTGTGCATATATATATATATTCACCTAATAACAGAGCACTGAATCGCATGAACCAAAAACTTGAAAGAAATGGAGAAATAGACAATTTGACATTAATAGTTGAAAAATTCTATACCCCACATTTAAAATGCAATAGACCGATTAGGCAAATATCAAAAAGATGACTGGACTTCCGGCCAAGATGGAGGCGTAGGCAGACACACTGTGCCTCCTCTCACAACCAAAATTAAGGACAACAAATATTTAGAAACAAGAAAACAACCAGAACTTATAGAAAATTGAACTGTACGGAAGTCCAACAACCATTCATCCAGACCGGTAAGAGGGGCGGAGTCTCAGCAGGAGAAAGTGGAGGAGCGGACCCGGGATTGCAAACAGCAGCAGCTTGCAGTTCCCAGGTGCACAGGCGGCGGCTGGCAGTCCCCGGGCCCACAGGCAGCAGCTGGCGAACCCCGGGCACAGGCGGGCAACTGTGCAGAACCAGTGAGGCCACACAAGGTGGCTGGCTGACCAGGTGGTCCCACATTCGCGCACGCAGATGGTCCAGGCAGAGGGGAAGTGGCAGAAGGGACTGAATCCAGGAGAGAGCCGAGCAGGCCCCATTGTTCCCTCTCAGGCTCCGCCCCCACATACAGCGTCACAACCAGGCGACTGGGCTGCCCCGCCCCGAGGAACACCTAAGGCTCCACCCCTCATACGTAATAACTGCGACCAGACTAAAACCAAAACAAAAACAAACAAACAAACAAAAAAAAAACACCAAAAAATGGCTCAAACCAGAAAACAAATCAAAGCCCCAGAGTCAATTCTTCTAAGCAGTGAAGAGATAGCCAACCTATCAGATGCACAGTTCAAAGCACTGGTCATCAAGATGCTCACAGAATTGGTTGATTTTGCTCACAAACTAGATGAAAAAATGCAGGCTACAATATGTGAAATGAAGGAAGATGCATGGGGAACCGATAGAGATGGAAGGAAAACTGGGACTCAAATCAATGGAGTGGACCAGAAGGAAGAAATTAACAACCAAACAGAAAACGAGGAAGAAACAAGAATTCAAAGAAATGAGGAGAGGTTTAGGAACCTCCAGGACATCTTTAAACATCCCAACATCCGAATTATAGGGGTCCCAGAAGGGGAAGAAGAAAAGCAACAAGTGGAAAAGTTATTTGAACAAATAATAAAGGAGAATGTCCCCAATCTGGCAAAGGAAATAGACTACCAGGACATCCAGGAAGCTCAGAGAGTCCCAAAGAAGTTGGACCCAAGGAGAAACACACCAAGGCACATCGTAATTCCATTAGCAAAGATTAAAATGAAGGAGAGAATTCTAGAAGCAGCAAGGGATAAGGGGACAGTCACCTACAAAGGAGTTCCCATCAGACTGTCAGCTGATTTCTCCAAAGAGACCTTCCAGGCAAGAAGGGGCTGGAAAGAAATATTTGAAGTCTTGAAAGGCAGGGACCTACATCCAAAATTGCTCCATCCAGCAAAGCTGTCATTTAGAATGGATGGACAGATAAAGTGCTTCTCAGATAAGGTCAAGTTCAAGGAGTTCATCATCACCAAGCCCTTATTATATGAAATGTGAAAGGGACTTATCTAAGAAAAAGAAGATAAAAATATGACAGTGGAAAGACAGCAAACTCACAGCTTAAGAACCACACCTAAAACAAAAGCAAAATAAGCAAACATCTAGAACAGGAACAGAACCACAGAAATGGAGATCATATGGAGGGTTAGCAACAGGGGTGTGGGAGGAGGAGAGAGGGGGAAAAGGTACAGAGAATGAGTAGCATAGATAGTGGGTAGAAAATAGACAGGGGGAGGGCAAGAATAGTATGGGAAATGTAGAAGCTAAAGAACTTATGACACATGGACATGAACTAAAGGGGGGAATGTGGGTGGGAGAGGGTGTGTAGGGTGGAGGGGAATAATGGGGGAGAAATAGGACAACTGTAATAGCATAATCAATAAAATATATTTTTTAAAAAAGATGACTTAACAACACTACAAATCAATTAGACCTCAAAGATATCTATACTATAACACAGTCTTCTTGAGTGCACTTGGCACATTCTCCAGAATACATTATATGTCAAGCCATAAAACAGTCCTCAATATATTTTAAAAACTAGAAAAAATATGTGTTCTCTGGCTACAGTAGAATAAAACTGGAAATCAATACAGAACAAAATTTATGTAAATTAAACAACAGACTCCTAAATAACAAACGAAATAAAGAGGAAATCAAAATGGAAATTAAATAAACTTTAGATGAATAAAAATGAAGACATAACATACCTAAACTTAGGGCATTCAGCTAAACAGTGCATCGAGATTTATTTCTTGCTTTGAATGACTACATTAAGAAAGAAAAAAGATCTCAAATAGAACTTCATGTCCAGATGGAGGTGTAGATAGATATGCTTTGCTTCCTTGTACAGCCAAAAGAAAGGCAACAACCAACTTAAAAACAAAAACAATCAGAACCCCCAGAAAAATCAAACTGTATGAAAGTCTGACAACCAAGGAGTTAAATACAAACATTCATCAAGACTGGTAGAAGGGTCAGAGAGGACACATGGCAAGATGGCAGCTGGTGGACTGGGTGGTCCCACATTTGCGGGTAGATAAACCAGGAGGAACAACTAGGGAGCAAGACAGACTCAGGGTCCAACCCAGGGTTCCAGTGTGGGAAACTAAAGCTTCAAATCTACTGGCTGTAAAAGCCCATGGGGGTTGTAGTGGCAGGAGAAATTCCCTGACTCACAGGAGAGTTCACTGGAGAGACCCACTGGATCCTGGAATATACACAAATCTATCCACCTGGGAATCAGCACCAGAAGAGCCCAATTTGTTTGGGGGTAACGAGGGAAGACTAAATGTGGAGTGAGATCCCAGCAAGCAGCATTCTTCCCCCTCTGACCCCTCCTCCACAGACAATCCACACCTCGCAGCTATGGTGGGTTGCCCTGCTTTGGCAAATAACTAAGGCTCCACCTCTTACAATGTAACAGGTACAGTGTTTAAGAATCATAAATGGTAAGTACAAAATAGACTGGAGGAGGTTAAGAATAGCATAGGAAATGGAGAGGCTAAATAATTTATATGTATGACCAATGGTCATGAACTAAGGAGGGGGATGCTAAAGGTGGGGGGGATGCAGGGCAGAGGGAGATAAAGGGCAAAAAAAAACAAAACTGGGAATACTGTAATAGCATAATCAATACTTAAAAAATATTTCAAATAAACGACATATCTAAGCCAAGGGATACAAAAAAGCAAAGTAAACCTAAAAAGCAAGCAGAAGGAAGGAAATTACAAAGATTAAAGTAGTTATTAATAAAACAGAAAATGATAAAACAATGGAGGAAATCTGTGGCAGACCCTTCTGCATGGCGTGGGCCCAGCTCCCACTTGGAAATGCACAGGACCCATGCCCACAGATAGGTTCTCTCGTGGGTAATCAGATTTGCAATATATCTAGGCAGCTTGGAGACTTGCTTTTTGCTAAAACTCCCTCACCCTGCAAGTGCTAAACCTTGCAGGGACCAGTGTAACCAGCTCAACCACTTTTGCCTTTTCATTTGCTAATAAATATCCTTCTTCTGTGATGTGATGAGGGGCATTGGCTCCTTTGTTGTAACCTGTGGATAGTGAGGGAGGACCATCTTGTACTGTGAGGAGAAATAAAATAAAGGCCTGTCATGGTGGAGGCCGTGGCTTTTTGCTCCCCTTGAGAGAAAAGCCACGCTGTTGTCCTATTTCCTCCACCAGACTCAGTAGTCCGTGTGAATGTTTTATTTCATCCACAATGACGCAGACACTGCTAGCCGGTGTCCACATCAGAAATCAATAAAAATAAAGCTGCTTTTGTGAAAAGTTCAACTAACTTGAAAACCTCTTAGGTAGACTGATAAAGAGAGAGAACATTCAAATTATAAGAATCAACTAAAATGGAACATTACTACCAACCTTCCAGAAATAAAAACAATGTTATAAAGGAATACTATTATGATTGTATGCCAATACATAAGATCTCTTAAATGAAATGGTCAAATTTCTAGACAGACACAAACCACCAAAAGTGACAAAAAAAATATAGAGTATGAATAGCCCTTACCAAGTCAAATGATTGAATCAGTTATGAAAAACTACTCATACAGAAAATCCATCACCAGATAGCTTTACCTCTGATTCCTATCAAAAGTTTAAGGACAGTTTAAAAACAATTATTCACAAACTCTTCCAACAAATGGAAGAGGAAGTAACACTTCCCATCTCATTCTAAGCTAGTATCACCTTGATAACAAGACAAGGTGACAACTTCACAAAAAAAGAAAGCTATAGACTAATGCTTTTTAGAAATATGGGAGTGAAACCTGCACCATATGATGGTTCTTCTTTTTCATTTCCTCCTTTAACAACAAATTGGACATTCATTCATAAACAAGGGTGGGAGTTGTGGGATCTAGCACCATATATCAAGGGACCCAGAAAAAGTCTTGCCTAACTGTCTAAGTGGTAATAGGCAGACAAACCTCAATTTGGTCTGCAGAACCAGTACTGTCAGCGAATCTGTCCAGACTCTTCCTGCTGCCTTTAGTGGTTTGGAGGTAGGGCTGGCAAATCTGGATATACCTGACCTGTTCAGATATCCTTGAGTGAGAGAATTTGCAGATGTCCAGAATTCCAGCTCACCGTTGGAGAAAAAAACAACACCCCCCCACCCCACCCCACAAAAATCAATAAAACCAGTTGGGTCACAGTGGAGATGGCAAGAGAACCTTTCAGAGTCCCAGCCCCTCCCCCACAAAGGGATCCTAGTTTGGCTCAGCCTCTAATCTATCCAGCTGCAGCAACCTCTTTTTGTAGAGGAAAAGCAGGGTGAGAGAGTGTCTGGCAACTAGGGTAAAGAGAGCCTTCTATGCCTGAGGGAGGGAAAATACTGGGATACAGGCAGATAAGAGTTTCAAAAGGCATTAAAGGGGCTGTACTCAGCAGGAAGTCCACCTAGGAGCCTCAGGGAGTACTTGATCTGGAGCTCCTTTACCAGGTCACAGGTAGCTCCGATGTGCCTGAGTGCAAAACCCACAACTCCATCAGATCTGTGGCTGATTCCTTGTGCTTACTCCAATGTGTATCAGAGAAAGAGAGCTTTGATAGACTTGGAGTGTACTCAGAAAACAGGACCAAGTCTGTGAGCATGGTAGAAACCACAGACTTGAGCTATAGCACCACCTTCTGGAAAACAAGAGAGGTTTTCAGTAGCCAGCCTGCTGGGTTTTAAGGACCAGAGAAGACATAATTGCTTCAGAACTCTGCCACAGGAAGAAGCAAAGATTAGAGCAGCTTTGCCTACACAAAGGCAAAGAAAACCCCAGATAACAGCAATACCACAGGACAGAACATTGCCTCTGAAGGCAACTAGTAAAGATTTATGGCGATGTCTACTACTCCAAATGCAAAACCAGTAATGTGCAACTCCAAAAAAAAAAAAAGAAAGAAAATTTAAGGAAACGTACCATCATAAAAAGAAAATGAGTTCTTTCAGAATCAATTCAAAAGCAAGAGATTTTGTGATCTACTTGATAAAAAATTCAAAATAGTTATTTTGAACAAATTCAACTAGTTACAAGAAAACTCAGGATGACAATTTAATAAAATCTTGAATAAAATATATGATAAAATGCCACTTTGATAAAGAAAAAATCATTAAAAAAATCCACAAATTCTGGAGTTGAAGAACTTAATGAGTAAAATGCAAAATGCATTAGAGAGAATCTGCAGTAAAACAATGAAAGACAAAATAAGTTAGAGAATAGGAATTTTGAAATAAACCAGTTAGAGAAGAACAAATAAAAAAACAATTTAAAAAAGACAAGAAAAAATATGTGATCTATGGGATTCTACCAAAAATATAAATATTAGAATAATTGGGGTTCCAGGAAAAGAGAGCGAGAGGGAAGAAGAAAATATATTTTAAAAAAGAATAGTTAAGACCATCTCAATTCTGGAGAGAGAACTGTTTTGTTGTGGAGTGAGAATTGGACTTACAAGTTTATGAAACTAGTAGATAACTCTATTACCTCAAAGTGAAAAGACCATCTTCAAGACATATTATAGTGAAACTAACAAAATTCAAGGATAAAGGAAGAATTTTAAAAATAACCAGAGGAAAAAAGTTTGTAACCTACAATGGGTCACCCCTCCCATTAGTTCATCAGTGTTTTTCTCAGTAGAAACTGATAGGGGACTCAAGAGTTGGAAAATTTTACTTTAAGGTAAATAGTTAATAAGCCTATTAGGTAATGCATATGTTAAAGCTATTGTTTCAGGAACTGCAGGTATGGCCCACCACTCCTGGGAGAGACAGAGGACCTCCTGAGGCACAGCTAAAGACCACTGCCTGGGACACAGCTGGAGACATCTGGATGCTGTGTTCCAGGGAGAGACAGCCAACCACCTGCCCGCCTGAGGACAGCTAACCACCCAGGGTAAGAATTCTGCAGGGTTTTTTTTTTTTTTCATCTAATTTTCCTTGAATTTCAAAACCCTTCACCACACTTTGTTCTGTTATAAAAAAGGCTGGCTTGAAAGGAAATGTAAGAAGGTTCATTAGGGTACAAACCTGCTGTCTTCTCAGATTGCCGGCCACCTGAATAAGGTGCCCATAAAGATTCAATCTCTGTCTCTGTTTAGGTTTTGGCATGTTACAGACAGTACACATGCTGTCTTTTCCTGTTTCAAAACCTTTTGCATCAGGGTAGAGTAAAAAGACATATTTCAAAGACATATTGAAAGAAAAAAAACACCTGCCAAGCATGTTCTATGTGGAAAAGTTATTTATTATATAAAAAGTATATATATAAGGACTAATCTAGATAAACAAAAGCTGAGGGAGGTTATCACCACTAGATCAACATTGCAAGGAACACTGAAAGTTGCTCAAGCAGAAATGAAAAGATGCTAAAACTCAATAACAGAAAACATGAAAGTCTAGAAACACAGGTAAGGATAAACACACAAGCAGACTTAGAAAATGCTAAATATGGTGATGAGTTAACCATTTAACTATCATGTTGAGGTCAAATGAAAAGACAATTAAAAATAAGTATAGCTATTATAATGTGTTACCAAACATAATATAAATAAAAGTAAGTAATGACTTTCAAAATGTGAACAGGGGAGTAAAAGGGTAAAGCATTTGTAGAGATCAAAGTTAAGTTGCTGTCAGCTTAAAACTGACTGTTTTGTCTATATGTCTTATGTAAGGTTCATTGTAACTACAAAGCAGAAACCTAGAGCAAATTCAGAAAAATAAATAAATAAAAGGAAAACAAAGCAAACCACTGTGGAAAACTACCAATTTACAAAGAAAGGCAGAAACACGGTGGAAAAGAAATAATGGGAATACAAAACAACCAGAAAACAATTAGTAAGATAGCATTAATAAGTCCTCACATATCAATAACTGCTCAAAGTATATATAGATTGATTTAACCTACCAAAAGGCAGAGTTGCTGGATGTAAAAAATAAGATTTAACTATACTCTGTCTACAAGAGACTCACTTCAATTTTAAGAACACACAAGCTGAAGTGAAAGGATGTAAAAAGTTACTTTTTTCCAAGTAGAAGCCAAGAGAAAGTGGGACTGGCTATATTTATACTAGAAGAGATAGACTTGATGCCAAAAAATAGGAATAAGAGACAATGATGGTCATTTTATAATGATAAAGGGGTTACTTCATCAAGAAGATATAACAATGTAGACATATATGCACCCAACATCAAAGCACCTAAATATATTTAAAAAATACTAACAGATATAAAGGAAAAAATACACATCAGTACAATAATAGTAGGGGACCTGAGTACCTTACTTTTAGCAATGGATTACTCATCCAGACATAAAGTCAAGATGATGGACTTGAATAATATGTTAGACTAAATGAACTTAAAATATATTTATGGAACATTCTGTCCAACAGCAGCAGAATACACATTCTTCTCAAGCATACATGGAACATTCTCCAGGATATATGATAGATCACAAAATAAGTCAGAGCAAATTTAAGAAGATTAAAATCATATCAAGTGTCTTTTCTGTCCACAATTATATGAAACTATAAACAATGAAAAGAGAAAAATGGAGCCTGACTACTGTGGCTCGGTTGGTTGGGTGTCATCCCACAAAGAGAAAGGTCGAGGTTGTGCTTTTGCTTCCCCAATTGGGTCACATATAAGAGGCAACCTATTGATGTTTTTCTCTCCCATGGATGTTCATCTCCCTCTCTTTCTCCCTTCTTTCTCCTCTCTCTAAAAATAAACAAATATTTAAATAAAATAAAAGATAAAATTGAAAAATGGATAAATATGTGGGGATTGAAAAACAACGCACTCTGAAACAACCAATGGGCCAAAGAAAAAAATCAAGAGGGAAATAAAAGTATCTCTAAACAAATAAAAATTAAAACATAGTAACCCAAACTTATGGTATGATGCAAGAGCAATTTTGAAAGGGATATTTATAGGGATAAATCCATATGTTAAGAAAAGAGAAAGATCTCCAATAAGCACCCAAACTTTAAATCTTAAGAAACTAGAAATTAAAGACACTAAGCCCCAGGTTAACCAAAGGAAGGAAATAACAAAGATCAGAGCATAAATTAATGAAATAGAGAGCATAAGACAATAAAAATATCAACCAAACTAAGAGCTAGTTTTTAAACAAAATAGACAGATTGTTTCTATATGAACTGAGGAAAAAGAATGAAGACTCAAATAAAAAAAACTTGAAAGAGAAGAAATTACAACTGATATCACAGAAATTCACAGGATCAAAAGAGACTACAATGACAATTGCATGCAAAAAAATGAATAACCTAGAAGAAGTATACAAATTCTTATACACACACGAACTACTCAGATGGAATCCAGAAGAAATTAAAATGCTGAACAGACATTAACAAGTATGAAAATTAAATCACTGATAAAAAATCTGCCAACACCAAAAAAGCCCAGGACAAGATGTCTTTATGGTGAATTCTACCAAGCATTTTAAAAAGAATTAATGCCAATACCTTTCACGCTCTGCCAAAAAAATTAAAGAGGAGGGAACACTATGAACTCATGTTATGAGGAAAGCATCACCCTGATATCAAAGCCAGATAATGATACTACAAAGAAAGAAAGTTATAAAACAATATCTTCTGAATATTGATGCAGAAATTATCCATAAAATATTACCAAAGTGCAACACATGAAAATGATCATGGGAGGGAGGTGGGAAGAGCTGGGGTGGTGGGCCAGAATGGGAGTAAAAGACAGAAAACTGTGCAAGAAAAACAATTAAAATAAAGGGGAAAAAAAGAACAAGTATGAATGACCCATGGACGTAACAGGGTGGGAAATGACTGTAGGAGTAGGGGTGGGTGGGGCAGGGGAGAGTAATAGGGGAAAATTGGGACAACTGTAACACAACAACTTTTTAAGAAACATTAAAAATTCCCTCATGGGAAAAAAAGGAAAAAACAAAATGATCATATACCATGATCAGGTGGCATTTACACCTAGAATGCAAAAATGAATCAACATACATAACTCAATAAATGTGGCATACCCTATTAATCAAATGAAAGCTACAGGCAAGAAGAGGCTGGAAAGAAATGTTCAAAGTCATGAAAGGCAAGGACCTACATCCAAGATTACTCTTTCCAGCAAAGCTTTCATTTAGAATTGGAAGGCAGATAAAGTGCTTCCCAGGTAAGGTCAAGTTAAACAAATTCATCATCACCAAGCCCTTATTATATAAAATGTTAAGGGGACTTATTTAAGAAAAAGAAAATCAAAGCTACGAATAGTAAAATGACAATAAAATCACAACTATCAACAACTGAACCTAAGACAAAAACAAAAGAAACTAAACAAACAACTAGAACAGGTATAGAATCACAGAAATGGAGATCACATGTAGAATTATCAGTGGGGAGGGTGAGGGGGGAGAATAGGGAAAAAGGCAACAGAGAATAAGAAGCATAATTGGTAGGTAAAAAATAAACAGGAGTAGGCTGAGAATAGTATAGGAAATGGAGAAGCCAAAGATCTTACTTGTATGACCCATGGACATGAAATAAAGAGGGGGGTGGAATGCTGGAGGGAGTGGGATGTAGGGCAGAGGGGAATAAAGGGGAGAAAAATGGGACAACTGTAATAGTGTAATCAACAAAATATACTTAAGAATCAACTAATGCATAAAAAATAAAATGAAAGCTAAAAAGGCCCTGACGAAACAGAATTTTATGATTAAAAAACTCAACAAATTTGGTCTACAAGGAACATACCTTGGCATATTAAAGGTCATATATGACAAACCCATAGCAAACATTATATTAAATGATAAAAATTGAAAGTTTTCCATCTAAGATCATGAATACGACAAGGGTGCCCACTCTATCCTAGTCAGAGCACTTAGGCAAGACAAATACATTCACAGTATTCATATTGAAAAGGAAGAAAGAACATTGTCATTATTTGAAGGTGATGTGATCTTATATGGATAAAAATCGACCAAAAAATTGTTGAACCTAATCAATGAACTCAGCAAAGTTTCACGATTAAAAATCAACATACAAAAACAAAACAAACGAAAAATAAACACCAAAAATGGCTCAAACCGGAGAACAAATGAAATCCCCAGAGCCAATTCCTCTAAGCTGTGAAGAGATAGCCAACCTATCAGATGCACAGTTCAAAGCCCTGGTGATTAGGATGCTCACAGAATTTGTTGATTTTGCTCACAAATTAGATGAAAAAATGCAGGCTACAATACGTGAAATGAAGGAAGATGCATGGGGAACCAATAAATGTAGGAGGAAAACTGAAACTCAAATCAATGGAGTGGACCAGAAGGAATAAGCAAACAACCAAACAGAAAACAAGGAAGAAACAAGAATTCAAAAAAATGAGGAGAGGCTTAGGAACCTTCGGGACATCGTCAAACATCCCAACATCTGAATTATAGGGGTCCCAGAAGGGGAAAAAGAAGAGCAACAAGTGGAAAAGTTATTTGAACAAATAATAAAGGAGAACTTTCCCAATCTGGCACAGGAAATAGACTTCCAGGAAGTCCAGGAAGCTCAGAGAGTCCCAAAGAAGTTGGACCCAAGGAGGAACACACCAAGGCACATCATAATTCCATTAGCCAAGATTAAAATGAAGGAGAGAATGCTAGAAGCAGCAAGGGATAAGGGGACAGTCACCTACAAAGGAGTTCCCATCAGACTGTCAGCTGATTTCTCAAAAGAGACCTTCTAGGCAAGAAGGAGCTGGAAAGAAGTATTTGAAGTCTTGAAAGGCAGGAACCTATATCCAAAATTGCTCTATCCAGCAAAGCTGTCATTTAGAATGGAAGAGCAGATAAAGTGCTTCTCAGATAAGGTCAAGTTCAAGGAGTTCATCATCACCAAGCCCTTATTATATGAAATGTGAAAGGGTTAGAGATGGGTGAGTCAGAAGCAGTGCTCCTGCCAGGGAGATAAGCTTTGTCTCCTTCGTAGGTCACATCCTTGTGACAGAACAGACCCAGATGAAGTGGGTCCCTTGGGCTCTTACACACCCAACCATGGGGTGAGGGTTACAACTCCTGAAACCAGGCTGGACGGTCTGCAACAAGTCTCAGAGAACTAATGCACAGCATAGTGATTATAGTCAACAGTATTGTATTATAAACTTCAAAGTTGCTAAGAGAGAAGATCTTAATGGTTTCCAGCACAACACATGATGTGTTAGCTCACACAGAGGTTTTAGCTAATGCATTAGTCATAATCATATTGCAATATATAAGTATATCAAATTAACATGTTGTACCCCTAAAATTTAAACAGTCTGTATGCCAATTATATTTCAATTACAAAATAAACACTAAATACTCATTAGATGTTAGCAATGGAATCCAGTAATATATTAAAGAATTACACAGTGTAATCAAGTGAAATTTACTATAGGTATGCAAGGTGCAAGTTTCGTTTAATATCAATAGACTAAAAACAAAAACCTCATGGTCATCCCAATAGATGCATAAATAGCATTTGAAAAAATTCATTGCCCTTTTATAATAAAAACACTCAATAAACAAGAAATAGAAGGGAACTACTCAGCTTGATAAAGGACATCTACAGAAAACCCACTGCAAAATTTTTAATGGTGAAACACCTATTGATTTTTCCCTAAGATCAAAAACAAAACATGGCCACTCTGGCCACTTCTATTCACCATTGTACTACAATTTCTAGAGAGGGAAATTAGAAAAGAAAACAAAATAAAATACATTCATTTTGTAATGGAAGAACCCAAAACTACCTTTATTTGCAGATGACATGATCTTGTATATAGAAAATTCTAAAGAATCCACAAAAAATTAGAACTGATGACAGTAAAATTGAATGATAAAATTTCAATAGACAAAATTTAATTATATTTCTTACCATAGCAATAAACAATCCAGTAAATAAAATTGGGAGAACAATTCTAGTCCTGGCTGGCATGGCTCAGTTTGTTGGGTGTCATCCTGCAAACCAAGAGGTCAATGGTTTGATTCCTGGCCAGGGCAGGTGGCTTGGTTGTGGGCATGGTCCCTAATTGGGGCATGTGTGAGAGGCAACTGATTGATGTTCCTCTCCCTACCTTCTCCTATAAATAAATAAATAAATAAATAAATAAATAAATAAATAAAATCTTTAAAAAAGAAAACAATTTTATTTATAGAATAAAGTATTTAGGAATAAATTTAACAAAAGAAACCCAAAAGTTTTAAAATAAAAACTACAAACCATTGTTTAAAATAGTGAAAAATCTGAATGAATGGAAGAGATTTTATGTTCATTGACTGGAAGATTTAAAATTGTTAAGATGGCAGGTAACACTTCCCAAAATGATCTAAAAAGTTGACAAGATTTCTTTCAGCATCCTAGCTGACATTTTTGTGGAAATTGACAAGCCAATTCCAAAATTCATATAAGGACCAGAATAGTCAAAATAATGTTTTAATAGAACAAGTTAGGAAAACTCACACTTCCTGATTTTGAAACAATACAAAGCAATGATAATCAAGACCATGTGGCACTGACATGAGACAAGACATATAGATCAGTGGATATAATTGGGATTCCACAAGAATAAGTAAATCCATAAAAGCCAAAAGAAGATTAGTGGTTTGTAGGGTCTGGGAGGAAGGGGGAATGAGGAATGACTCCTGATAGGTACTTATTTTTTTGGTATTGTAAAAATGTTTTGTAATTACAAAGTGGTGATGGTTTTATAAGCTTGTAAATACATCAAAAATACTGAATCATACACTTTTAATGGTGAATTTTATGGTATATAAATTATAACATGATGAAGAAAAAACAGGAAAGAAATAACAGACAACAATAAAGATATAAGATGAATAGAAAAAAATTTCAAAAGTGAAGACCTAAATTCAACAATATCAATCATCATATTAAATGTAAACCAACTAAACACTCTAAATAAAAGATAGAGATCATGAGGTTGGATAAAAGGTTTTAAAAAGAGAGACTAAATTCTTTGGTGCTTACATGAGATATGTTTTAATTTCCAACACATATATGTTGATAAATAATTGGAATATATATTCAATGAAATAATATTCATTAAACATTATAGTAGATATATTAATTTCAGATAACATATACTTAATAATATGATTATTAAGGGCAAAGAGGGAAATTGCATGAGTATAAACAGGTTAATATAGTAAGATAATAATTAAAATATATGTACACCATAATACAGCTTTGAAATACACAGAGAAAAACAACAGAATTGAGAGGAAATATTGATAAATTGTTTTCAATATTAAACTCTCAGAAATTAATATAATAAATGGACAGAAATATAGTAAGGACATAGTAGACCTGAATAGCTCTATAAACCAATTCAACATAATTAAGATTTATATATCATTTCACACAACATCAGGATACAAATTCTATTCAAGAGGTTACAGACTTAACTAGGAGGCACTGAAACATATCTAGGGTCAAAAAAGAAAACTCACACCCCTATGTTTATAGCAGCACAATTTACAATAGCCAAGTGTTGGAAGCAACCTAGATGCCCATCAGTAAATGAATGGATCAAAAAACTGTGGTACATTTACACAATGGAATTCTATGCAGCAGAAAGAAAGAAGGAGCTCCTACCCTTTGCAACAGCATGGATGGAACTGGAGAGCATCATGCTAAGCGAAATTAGCCAGGCAATGAAAGACAAAAACCATATGATCTCACCTTTAACAGGAACCTAATCAACAAAACAAACAAACAAGCATAATATAACCAAGGACATGGAAATTGAGAACAGGCTGACAGTCACCAGAGGGGAGAGGGGAGGGAATTTCAGGGGAAAAGGGGAAGGGTTTGCAGGAACAAGTATAAAGGACACATGGACAAAAATTATGGGGGGTTGGAAATAGGAGGGAGGTGGGGAGGGATGGGGTGGTGGGTTGAGGTGAGAATAAAAGACAGAAAACTGTACAAGATCAACAATTAAAATAAAAATTAAAGAAAAACAAAACAAAAAACTCCATGTTGTGATAAATGAAAGAAATTCAAGAGGCTACAAAGAAATGGAAGGATATATAGTCCTTGCATATAGAATAGCATCACTAAAATGTCCATACTACCCAAAGAAATCTATAGATTCAATGCAACTCCTATCAAAATACTGAAAGCACTTTTCTCATAACTAGAACAATAATCCTAAAATTTTTATGGAACCAAAAATGATTCCAAATATCCAAGGCAATTTTGAGAAAGAAAAACAATGTCAGTGCTAATGCACTCCCTGATTTTAAGCTATATTATAAAGATATAGTAATTAATAACAGTCTGGTACTGGCACAAAAACAGACACACAGATCCATAGAATAGCATAGAGGGCCCAGAAATAAACCCACTTTGGAAAGTAAATTGGTAGGGTTTTTTTTTTTAAATAAAGATAAACATTCATCTTTGTTTTGACCTAGCACTCCCACTTCTAAGTATTTACCTGAAAGAAATGAAAACATACAACTTAAAAAAAACTTTGTACAAGAACACTCATATCAGTTTTATTCCTAATAGTCCCATACTGAAAACAATGCAGACATTCATCTAATGCAATTCAATAAATAAAAGCTATTATAGAAGTAAGGAATATTCTTTTGGAGTAAGAGTAAAGTGAGACAGCACTTTTCCCAAAGTCTGATACAGTAACAGGGTAATATGCTGGTAATTTAACTTTGAGTTAGAACAAAATTTAACACTTATGAGAGAAAGATAACACAAAATCTTTTGTAACATTGTTTCTACAATGCTGGTCATACACTAAAAAGTATTACATATGCAAAGAATCTTGAGGGAGTAACTGCTAATCAGAAGATGAATTAGTTAATAGAAGAGACTCAGAAGTGATTGAGTATTGAAAAAAGCAGGATATGAAAAAAGTATGTGAGGTAGATATTGTAAGATTGAATAAATAAATAGGACTTGACAAGTTCATCTACAAGAAACTCTGTTTAATTATAAAGACAAAAATGAGGTTAAAGAAAAGGATAATAATATAACCAGATGTGACATCACGAGGAACAGTGTAATACAGGTATTAGAAAATTCTCTTTTCTATGAAAACAGTAAGAACACTGGAAAATATTATCAAAATCAAATTTTTAGAACTCTAGAAATCACCCCAAATTTTACAATAATATGAGGAGCATTTATTCAATAAAAAGCTCTATCGCCACAAGAACAGTGTTTTGTAGGATTTAAACTTGCTTTGGCAACATTTCTCTCTCCAAAACTCTGCTGTAACCAATGGAAAACAACAGTCCTACAATAACACTGAAAACTAGTAGCCTACCAGCCACTTTAGAGGCCAAAACAGGATTGAAGATCTCACAAAAACCCCATTCTAAAGAATTATTTCTTAACTTTTTTGTCCTTGCCCTGGAAAATCCCACTTCAGGGTTTGTCATCAGTTGAACTGAGTGTTCATCCAGTAAAAGCAGCTTTTCCCTAGGGGTCATTTATCAAATCAGATCATTAGCAAGTGTTTAGCATTGCAGTTGCCTTAAGGGGTGATGAAGAGTAAGGTAAAAAAAAAATTCTGAACAAAAAACTTACAAGGAAAAATCATGAGATATTTTCAAAGATACAAAATATTTCTGGGAATCTAAAAATCTGAGTAAAGCTGTGCACATGCCTGGGTCTGTACATAGATCTAGGGAAAAATCTAAGCATGCCTTAAGTGCTTATTGAAGGATTTCTTTGAGGCCCTAAGCAAGAAGGAAATGAAGGCTGTGACACAGCTGTAAACTGTCAGCATTGAAGACATGTTCCAATATATACACAGAGCCTCTTGACAAAGATCCGGAGACTCACTGGTCCAGGCATTTAAGGAAATCCCTTCCAAATCATTAGCTGGCCACTAAAATAACTTAGAAAAAATACCAATGACCATGCACAAAGAATACATACTTTAAAGAATAAGTTTAGGAAAGTGATAAAAGGAAAAAAAAACACAATTACAAACGGCAATAATATCAAACTAAAAACTGATTTCCAAAGTTGTTAAATTACAGAAATTAAAAAATAGTATTAAATAGAAATTCTGGAGTTGAAAGCACAATACCTGAAATAAAGAATTAACTTGATTAGCTCACCAAAAGATTTTAAATGGCAGAAGAAAGCATCAACAAATACGTAGATAGGTCAATTGGGTTAATACATTCTCAAGAACAAAATGAATAAAGAATGAAGAAAAAAGAGGAAAACCTCAGAAGCCTGTTGGACAATATCAAGTACATGGACATATGCAAAATGGGTTTCCCAAAACTAAAGTGAAAGAGAAAGAGACACAAAGAGTATTTGGAGAAATTATAGCAAAATAATCATCAAATATGAAGAAAAACACTTACGTGTATATCCAAGAAATTCAATGAACTTAAGTATACCAAACTCAAAGTGGTTCATTCCTAGAAACATCACAATGAAAATGTCAAAATACGAGGACTTCCGGCCAAGATGGAGGCGTAGGCGGACACACTGTGCCTCCTCTCACAACCAAAATTAAGGACAACAAATATTTAGAAACAAGAAAACAACCAGAACTTATAGAAAATTGAATTGTACGGAAGTCCAACAACCATTCATCTAGACCGGTAAGAGGGGCGGAGTCGCAGTAGGAAAAAGTGGAGGTGCGGACCCAGGAACGCAAGTAGCAGCGGCTGGCAGTTTGCAGGTGCACAGGCGGTGGCTGGCGGTCCTCGGGCACCCAGGCGGCAGCTGGCGGACCCCGGGCACAGGGGGGCAACTGCGCAGACCCAGTGAGGACACACAAGGCGGCTGGCTGACCAGGGGGTCCCACATTCGCGCACGCAGACGGTCCAGGCAGAGGGAAGTGGCGGAAGGGACTGAATCCAGGAGAGAGCGGAGCAGGCGCCATTGTTCCCTCTCAGACCCCGCCCCCACATACAGCATCACAACCAAACGACTGGGCTGCCCCGCCCTGAGGAACAACTCAGGCTCCACCCTCATACGTAATAGCTGCAACCAGACTAAAACCAAAACAAAAAACCCCACCAAAAATGGCTCACACTGGAGAAAAAATGAAAACCCCGGAGTCAATTCCTCTAAGCAACGAAGAGATAGCCAACCTATCAGATGCACAGTTCAAAGCACTGGTCATCAAAATGCTCACAGAATTGGTTGATTTTGCTCAAAAATTAGATGAGAAAATGCAGGCTACAATACGTGAAGTGAAGGAAGACGCATGGGGAACTGATAGAGATGGAAGGAAAACTGGGACTCAAATCAATGGAGTGGACCAGAAGGAAGAAATTAACAACCAAACAGAAAACGAGGAAGAAACAAGAATTCAAAAAAAGGAGGAGAAGCTTAGGAACTTCCAGGACATCATTAAATGTCCCAACATCCGAATTATAGGGGTCCCAGAAGGGGAAGAGGAAGAGCAACAAGTGGAAAACTTATTTGAACAAATAATAAAGGAGAACTTCCCCAATATGGCAAAGGAAATAGACTACCAGGACGTTCAGAAAGCTCAGAGAGTCCCAAAGAAGTTGGACCCAAGGAGGAACACATCAAAACACATCGTAATTACATTAGCCAAGATGAAAATGAAGCAGAGAATTCTAGAAGCAGCAAGGGATAAGGGGACAGTCATCTACAAAGGAGTTCCCATAAGACTGTCAGCTGATTTCTCAAAAGAGACCTTCCAGGCAAGAAGGGGCTGGAAAGAAATATTTGAAATCTTGAAAAGCAGGGACCTACATCCAAAATTGCTCTTTCCAGCAAAGCTGTCATTTAGAATGGAAGGACAGATAAAGCGCTTCTCAGATAAGGTATATGAAATGTGAAAGGGACTTATCTAAGAAAAAGATCAAAACTATGACAATGAAAGGACAGCAAATTCATAGTTATTAAGAACCACACCTAAAACAAAAGCAAACTAAGCAAACAGCTAGAACATGAACAGAACCACAGAAATGGAGATAATATGGAGGGTTAGCAACAGGGGCGTGGGGGGGAGGTACAGAGAATGAGTAGCATAGATGGTGGGTAGAAAATAGACAGGGGCAGGGTGAGAATAGTGTGGGAAATGTAGAAGCTAAAGAACTTATGACACAAGGACATGAACTAAAGGGGGGAATGTGGGTGGGAGAGGGTGTGCAGGGTGGGGGGAATGATGGGGGAGAAATGGGACTACTGTGATGGCATAATCAATAAAATATATTTAAAAAAATGAAAAAAAGAAAATGTCAAAATACAAAAACAAAGAGAAAATATTGAAAGCAGTAAAAGAGAAGCAACTCATTTAATATGAGGGATTCTTAATACATTTTACTGATTTCTCAACAGAAAACTTGGAGCCAAGGAACCAAGACAGTGGAAAGATATATTCAAAGTCTTCAAATAGAAATATTGTCAACCTATAATACCATATCTAGCAAAGCTATTGTTTAAAAATGGAGAAAATAGTTGTTTCCAGCTAATCAAAAGCTGAGAAAATTTGTTGCTAACAAACATGTCCTACACAAGGTACAAAAGGGAGCCGGCCAGGATGAAATGGAAAACAACATAACTGGTATCTTGGAAAGATATCCAACATTGATAAACAAGTAAACAAGTAACTAATCTTACCAGAATAGTGAAGATATAAATGACCAAATATGTGAATAAAAGAGCAAACATGACAGAAATGAAATTGATTACAAGGGACTACTATGAATAATTTTACGCCAACCAATCAGAAAAGCTGCACAAATGAAAAAAATTCCAAGAAATACACAGGCTATTAAGACAGCTTCCATACTTCCCCCCAAAAAGAAAAGAAAATCTGAATAAACATATAACAAGTTAAAGTTTCAATTTGTGATAAAAAATAAAACTTTCCACTAAGTACAGTCCAGGCCTAAATGGCATCATTGGTGAATTTTACCAAATGTCTAAAGAAGAATTAATTGTGAATATTACAGAGAAAGAGTCACACAAATCCAGGAAACACAGAGTCCCAATCAAGAGGAATGTAAAGGGGCCCACATGAAGATGCATCATAATTAAAATGGCAAAATTCCAAGACAAAGAGAGAATCTTAAAGGCAGCAAGTCAGAAAAAGGAAGTACCATGCACAGAAGCCCCGATAAGGTTAGCACCTGACTACTCAATGGAAATGCTCCAAGCCAGAAGAGACTGACAAGAAATATTCCAAGTAATGAGAAACAAAGGCCTGCAACCAAGACTACTTAACCCAGCAGAGCTTTCAATCAAGATAGAATGCAAAATAAGGAGTTTCCCAGACAAAAGAAGTCTAAAAGAATACACCTCTACCAAACCAATTCTGCAAGAGATACTAAAGGGACTGCTTTAAGGAAAGGAAAGGAAAGAGAGAGAGAAGAACACAGGTACAAAAATGGTGATGAATCACTACCTATAAATAATAACCTTAAATGAAAATGGATGAAATACTCCAATTAAAAGACATAGAATAGCTGAATGGATAAGAAAGCATGACCCACAAATATGCTGCCTACAAGAGACCCACATCAGGACAAACGACTTACAGCAACTCAAAGTGAAGGGCTGGAAACAAATTTTCCAAGCAAATGGACACACACACACACACACACACACACACACACACACACAATCCAATCCAGGGTAACAATACTCATATAAGACAAAATAGAATTCAAAAGAAGAGCCATAAAGAGAGACCCAGAAGGTCACTTCATAATGCTCAAGGGAAGAATCCACCAAGAAGACATAAACATTGTAAACATATATGCACCCTACATAGGAGCACCTAAATACATCAAGAAAAATCTTAGAGGACTTCAAGAAAGATATTGACAGAAACACAAGTATAGGAGGGGATTTTAACACCCCACTGTCAAAAAGGGACAGATCTTCCAAACAAAATATTAACAAAGATATTGTGGCGTTGAACAACATGCTGGATGAAATGAACTTAACTGATATATATAGAGCACTTCATCCCAAAGAAACTAAAAACACATTTCGTTCAAATGCACATGGAACATTTTCAAAGAGACCACATTATAGGACACAAAACAAGCCTCAACAAATTCAAGAAAACTGAAATCATACCAAGCATTTTCTCCAACCACAAGGGACTGAAACTAGAAATCAACTTCACGAGGAAAATCCCAACACCCTCAAAATCATGGAGATTGAATAGCATGCTATTAAACAATGAATGGGTCAAGAATGAAATTAGGGAGAAAATCAAAAAGTTTCTGGAGACAAAGGAAAATGACCTCACAACGACCCAAACTTATGGGACACAGTGAAGGCAGTCTTCAGAGGGAAGTTCATAGCAATACAGGCCTATCTAAAGAAGATAGAAACATTTCAAACAAACGACTTAACCCTACGCCTACAAGAACTCGAGGAACAACAACAAAGAGAACCCCGAGCAAGTGGATGGAAGGAAATAACCAAGATCAGAGCAGAATTAAATGACATAGAGACTAAAAGCACAATCCTAAAGATCAATGAATCCAGGAGCTGGTTCTTTGAAAAGATAAACAAAATCAACAAGCCTTTAAGCAGGCTCATCAAGAAAAAAGAGAGAGGACTCAAATAAACACAATCAGGAATGAAAGAGGAGAGATTACAATGGACACCACAGAAATACAGAGGATTCTAAGAAATTACTATAAAGAACTATATGCCAAGAAATTTGAAAACCTAGGGGAAAGGGACAAGTTTCTAGAAAATATAATCTCCCAAAACTCAATGAAAAAGAAGCAGAAAACCTGAACAGACCAATAACAGCTGATGAAATTGAAGCAGTAATCAAAAACTTCCTGAGACACAAAACCCCGGACCAGATGGTTTCACAGGAGAATTCTACAAAGCATTTAAGGAAGAGCTAACCCCTATCCATCAAATACTATTCCAAAAAACCCAAAATGATGGAAGACTCCCAAACTCTTTTTATGAAGCCAGCATCATCCTAATCCCAAAACCAGATAAAGACACAACAAAGAAAGGAAACTTCAGGCCAATATCATTGATGAACATAGACGCAAAAATCATCAACAAAATATTGGCAAACCACATCCAACAATACATTAAAAAGATCATACACCATGACCAAGTGAGATTCATCATAGGAATGCAAGGAAGGTTCAACATTCGCAAACCAGTAAATGTAATACACCACATAAACAAAAGCAAAGACAAAAACCACATAATTATATCAATAGATGTGGAAAAAGGTTTGATAAGGTACAACACCCATTTATGATAAAAACACTCAGCAAAGTGGGAATAGAGGGAGCATTCCTCGACGTAATAAAGGCCATATATGAGAGACCTACAGCCAACATCATACTCAATGGGCAAAAACTAAAATCTTTCCCACTAAGATCAGGAACAAGACAAGGTTGTCCACTTTCACCACTACTATTCCATATAGTATTGGAAATCTTAGCCACAGAGATTAGACAAGAAAAGGAAATAAAAGGCATCTAAATTGGAAAGGAGGAAACAAAACTATCCTTGTTTGCAGATGACATGATAGTGTACATAGAAAATCCTATGGACTAGGCCAAAAAGCTGCTCAACATAATAAATGAATTTGGCCAAACAGCCGGATACAAAGTCAATATCCAAAGATCAAAGGCAGTTTTGTATAGCAACAGTGAAACAGGAGAAGCATACATCAAGAAAAAAAAAATCCCATTCGATATAGCAAAAAGAAAAATAAAATACCTAGGAAAAAACCTAAGCAAGGAGGTAAAAGACCTGTATGCAGAAAAATACACAACACTGAAGAAAGAAATCAAGGAAGACACAAACAAATGGAAGCATATTCCGTGTTCATGGATCGGAAGACAATATCATCAAAATGTCCATACTACCCAAAGCAATTTACAGATTCAATGAAATACCTATTAAAGTACCAATGGCATATTTCACAGACATAGAACAAATACTTCAAAAATTTATATGGAATCATAAACGACCCTGAATAGCTGCAGCAATTTTGAGAAAGAAGAGCAAAGTAGGAGGGATAACAATACCTGATACCAAACTGTATTACAAGGCCACTGTAATCAAAACAGCCTGGTACTGGCAGAAAAACAGGCACATGGACCAGTGGAACAGAACAGAGAGCCCAGAAATAAACCCAAGTCTCTACAGTCAATTAATATTCGACAAAGGGGCAGCAACATAAAATGGAGCAAAAGTAGCCTCTTCAACAAGAGGTGCTGGGAGAACTGGACAGCTACATGCAAAAACAGGAAACAAGAGCACCAACTTACACCATACACAAAAATAAATTCAAGGTGGATAAAAGATTTAAATATAAGCCGTGACACCATTAAAATGCAAGAGGATAACATAGGCAGGAAAATCTCATATATTGCACGCAGCAATATTTTTACTGATATGTCCCCTAGAGGAAGGGACCTAAAGAAAAGAATAAACAAGTGGGATCTCATCAAAATAAAAAGCTTCTGCACAGCTAAAGAAAACAGTATTAAAATAAAAAGAACGAAATGTATGGGAAAACATATTTGCCAATGATACCTCAGACAAGGGTTTAATCTCCAAAATATAGAAAGAACTTACAAGACTCTACTCTAAGAAGACAAGCAACCCAATTAAAAAATGGGCAAAGAATTTGAACTGACACTTCTCCAAGGAGGACATACAGAGGATCCAGAGATACATGAAAAGAGGCTCGATATCTCTAGCTATCAGAGACATGCAAATTAAAACTACAATGAGATACTACTTGACACCAGTCAGAATGGCCTTCATTAACAAAGCAACAAACAACAAGTGTTGGAGAGGTTGTGGAGAAAAGGGGACCCTAGTGCACTGCTGGTAGGAGTGCAGACTGGTACAACCACTATGGAAAACAGTATGGAATTTTCTAAGTGTTGGAACCAGGAAAATAGCTAAAGGACTGTCCCTGTGATATCTTGGTGTCCAGGAACAAAGAACTGGAGGCAGATTACCATTTAAGGACATGTTTAGGTTTAAATTCCCCGTTCCCCAAACCCTGCAATGTATAGATCCCGAGCGGGCCAAAAGATAGCCAATAGCTAACAGCCACTTCTGTTTCTGTGAAATGCTTGCTTGCTTGTGTTTATAAAAAGGCCTAGCTGTAAGTGTGAGGCGCGATTCTCATCTGCAGCTCTTCTGAGCATCGCGTCTCTGGACACTCTGAGAGTTCATCCCTGCGCAGGTTAAAACTTTTGGCCGATAAAATAACACCTTTGAACCCTGAAAGTTTCCAAACATCTGTTTCTCACGTCGGTGAATGCAACACTAAGAAAACTAAAAATAGTTCTTCCTTTTGACCCAGCAATTCCACTGCTTGGATTATATCCTAAGAACCCTGAAACACCAATCCAAAAGAACCTATGCACCCCTATGTTCATAGCAGCACAATTTGCAATAGCCATGTCTTGGAAGCAACCTAAGTGCCCATCAATCAGTAAATGAGTGGATCAAAAAATTGTGTTACATTTACACATTGGAGTTCTATGCAGCAGAAAGAAAGAAGGAGCTCCTATCCTTCACAACAGCATAAATGGAACTGGAGAACATTATGCTAAGTGAAACAATCCAGGTGGTAAAAACAAATACTATATGATCTCACCTTTAACTGGAACCTAATCAACAAAACAAACAAACAAGCAAAATATAACCAGAGACACTGAATTTGAGAGCAGTCTGACAGTGACCAGAGGGGAGAGGGGAGGGAATTTCAGGGGGAAAGGGGAATGGTTTAGAGCAACAAGTGTAAAGGACACGTGGACAAAAACTATGGGGGGTGGAAATGGGAGGGAAGTGGGGAGGGCTGGGGTGGTAGGCTGAGGTGGGAGTAAAAGACAGAAAACTGTACAAGATCAACGATTAAAATAAAAATTATAAAAGAAATTTTAAGTGATAAAGTCTAAAATTCAAAACCAATAAATAAATGAATGAATGAATGAATAAGAAACTATGGTACATTTACACAATGTTATACTATGCAGCAGAGAGAAAGAAGGAGCTCCTATCTTTTGTGACAGCATGGATGGAATGGGAGAGCATAATGCTAAATGTAATAAGCCAGGCAGTGAGGGAAAAATACCATATAATCTCACCTTTAACTGGAACCTAATCAGCAAAACAAACAAGCAAGCAAAGTATAATCAGAGACATTGAAATTAAGAACAATCTGACAGTAACCAGAGGGGAAATTTGAGGGGATAATGGGGGGAAGCGTTTTCAGGAACTACTATAAAGGACACGTGGACAAACCCAAGGTGGAGTGGAAGCAAGGGAGGGAGGTTCATTTGGCTGGGGTGGAGTAGAGTTGTGGGGGGAAAATTTAGACATCTGTAATTGAACAAATATATTTTTTTAAAAGAAAGAAATATTCAACACTTTCCACTGTTCTACTCAGGAAAAAGAAAAATATGCTAATCATCTCCACTTTTGTTAAACAGTATTGTGCAAGTCCTATCAGTACAATAAAGCAAAAACAATACATTGAAGAATGTACTAAGATAGGAAATGAGAAAATAAATTTGTTGTTATAGCATTACCAGTTAAGTAGAATATTTCAAAGAATTATTAACCAATCTTAGAAATGCTGAGTTAAGCCAGATATCTTGGTACAGAAGAAATTCACAAAAATCAAATGTATTTCTATAGTCTAGCAACAATCTTTTGGAAATAAAAATTTAAAACACCAACAATATTTACAATAAAACTCTAGAAAATTAAACACCTCAGGATAAATCTAACAATGATGTGCAAGATCTCTAAATTGAAAACTACAAAATATAACAAAGCAATTTAAAAAGGCCTAAATAGAGGAATAATTACTTGTACATATACATATGTACGTAGATTGAAGGTCAGAATATTGTTAAACCATCAATTCTCTTAAATGTTTCATAGATTTAATATAATACTGACTTAAAAAAACAGCATGTTTTGTTTTGGAGATTGAAAAGATAATTTACATTTTACATGAAAATGAAAAAGCTTTAGAATTGCCTTGACATTTTTGATGAAAAAAATAATTGAAGGAATTACTTTACTAGATATCAAGACTCAGTATAAAGCCACAGTAAGTAGGACATTTCAGTACTGGTACAAGAACAATATTAGACCAATGAAACAAAACAGCCCAATAGAAACAACATACTTAAGGTCATCTGATTTATAAGAATGATCCTATTCTAATTAAGTGGGCAAGAATAAACTTTTCAATAAATGCCGCAGAATCCATTAGATATCCATGTGGGAAAAATCCAACCCCTAGCTCATATTAGGTGTTTGAATGAAGTTGACATGGCTATTAGACCTAAATGTAAAAGTTCAGATCATCAAATATTAACTAAACAATCAATCAAACAAACAAACAACAAAAAAAAGCAAAACCTCAAACTCAAGCAAATGGGCTTATCTTCTTAGTTTTGAACTTATTTTTTTTTCTTGTGCTCAATTTTTATTGGGAATTTTTTCGTTGAATTTATTGGGGTGACATTGGTTAATAAAATTATATAGTTTTCATGCAAACAATCCATCATCTCTATATTGTGTCATGTGATAACCAACCCAAGTCAGGTCTCCATTCACAATTTCCTCTTGAACTTTGAGTAGAAAAATGTTTCTTGAACTGGACAAAAAAATTGCTGACTATTAAAAACCAACAAAGTGAATATTGAGAGAGTGAAAAGCTAAGCACAGATTGGGAAAAAATGTTTCAAATATATATTTGGAAAAGGACTCATGTAGAATACAAAAAAATCTAGAAATCCATAAAAGACTGTTAAATTGACAAGAGACAAATAAAAAAATAAAATTTTGTATAAAAGTAAAAAAAAAAATAGGCAAGTGGCTTGAAAAGATACATCACAAAATATATAAAAGAGGATATCCACATACATTAAAAACATTTTTAAAAGTGTTCAATATTATAACTGAATAGATATAAAAATAAATACTAAAATGAAATCATCACTATGCACTTACCAGAACACATTGAATTATTAAAATCAAGGTTGGCAAACTGTGGCTCATGGGCCAAATTTTGTCCACAGCCTATTTTTGTACAGCCTAGAAGGTTAGTAAAAATATATGCAACAGGGACCATATGTGGACAAAAATATTTGCTGTCTGGCCCTAATAGAAAACATATGTTGTTCCCTAATTGAGGCTGACAGTATCAATTTTTGGCAGACATGTTATTTTTTTCTTACATTTCTTTCATCTTACATTTTTGATGGTTTTGTGGATGAATAAAAACAGTTTGGAAAATTCTTCAACACTATATACAGAAGAAGTCCAAGATGATTCTCTAATTTCTATTTTGGGTATAAGTACAACATAAATAAATGTTTATATCCACCAAAATCATGGACACTCAGGTTCTTTGCAATTTTATTTATAATAGACAAACATGGGAACCAAAGCAAATGTTCATCAACATTAAGAATATAAATTCATTTTTATATTTATAAAATGGAACACTATGTGACAATCAAAAAGAACCAACTACTAATAAATGCAATGACACAGATGGGTCATACAGAAACAGTACTGATTGAAAGAAGTCAGACTCAAAAGAGTATATATTATGTGCTTCCATTTATATGATGGTTTCAAAACAGTCAAGACTAATCTAACCTGTGGTTGTAGGAGTCACAATAGTGGCTATCTATAGAGGATTACTGGTGGAACTGGTGCAATAGATAGTCCTTTTGATATTTGGAATATTCTATATCTTTTCCTGTGTATTCATTAGAGTGGTGTATGCAGTTGGCAAACACTCATCAAGCTATTAACTTAAAATTTGTGACTTTATGATATATATTATACTTATTTTTTTAAAAAAGCTAGAACTCATAGATACCCTGAATTCTATTCACAGACATAGGTCAGAACCACTGACCTATGTTAAAAATTATATATAAACTATGTTGAAAGATGAAGATATTCTGATGACATGGGATAAATTTGTGAACTATGGCTACTAATGAATTATGAATGTGGACAAAAGGTACCTTGATTAGTGTGCAAATAACTAAGCCACTAATATGGCAGAAAATTTTGGGAAGCAATACAAATTGTCCCTAGCCAAAGGAAAAGGGTGAGCCAACATGCAAAGGCAAGATGATTAAGAAATTAAACAAGGCAGAACACACAAAAAAGCACAGAGAAATGTTAGAAAGGCAATGTTCAAAAAAGTTGTCTTGAGTAATTGAACATGAAGATTTGGAAAACTTTAGTTCTTTTTTTATTGTTGTTCAAGTACAGCTGTCTCTATTTTTCACCCACCCCAGCCATCCCCACCTCCCACCCCTGATCCCACCCCCCCTTGGTTTTGTCCATGTGTCCTTTTATCATGGTGTACCCAGCTCACCTAAGGAAGTAAATATGTGCCTTGGATATAATAAGAACCATCTCTTTTATAGAGAGACATGAGAAGGAGGTGTGGTTGCATAAATGATTAATGATTAAAAAGCTTAAACAAAGAGAACAACTGAAAGAATGGAGAGACTAAAATGTGAGACATATTAAGGGTAGGTTTTATTGATTGGTTATGAGAGGGAAAGAGAAGGGGTCTAAAATGATTCTCATATTTCCTCTGGGTAAATGGGAGATGTTGTTGTTAGTCACTTGAGAAACAAAAATGTTGGAGGAGGAAAAGGTGGAGATGAAGAAAGGTGATGAGAGCAATCTAGATGAGATGGCTTTTGAGATATATATCCAACATCTCTATATCCATATATAACTTAAGCTAGAGGCCTGAATATAATGTGAATAGAAATAAATAGAAATATTGACCTAGGGAGTTAACAGTAGGTAGGTTTTTGTTATTTCTGTGGAATAAGTAAGCCAGAAAAACTGTATAAGTAATTGGAAAGAACAGAATCCTGGAAAAGAGTGAGGCTAAAGAAGAAAATGGAAAAAAAAGAATAGGAGCAGACAGAAAAGTAGTAGAAAACAAAACAAAAAAAAATGTCCATAGCATTGGAAGAAGAGAGAATTATAAGAAAAGTATCTTCAATTGTTTTGAATGCTGCGGAGGGATCAAAAGTTGGAAATATAGTACTTTAAGCATGGTCCATGGATACCTAAGTGTCTCCACAACACTTTCAATGGTTTCATGAAGTCAAGACTACTTTCATAATAATATTGTGTTATTTTGTGCTTTTCCTGTGTTTACATTTTTACTAATGGTGTGAAACTGCTGGTACCTTAGCATGAATCAGGCTAGTGACATCAAATTATACTAGTCATTGCCTTGTTCACCACCACACTTTCAAGGAAAAAAATGGCCAGTTTTACTAAAGAATTCCTTTAATCAAGCAGGAAAAAATAATTTTGTTACATTTTGACTTTTTTAATAATGCATGTGATGACAGAAACACCACTTCAAAAGAACCTATGCACCCCAAAGTTCATAGCAGCATTATTTACAATAACCAAGTGCTGTAAACAGCCTAAGGGTCCATCAGTAAATGAGCGAACAAAAAAACTATGGTACATTTTCACAACGCAATACTACACAGCAGAAAGAAAGGAGTTCCTGCCCTTCAGGACAGCATGGGTTCAACTGGAGAGTATTATGATAAGTGAAATAAGCCAGGCAGTGAAAAACAAATACCATATGATCTCACTTATAAGTGGAACCTAATCAACAAAACAAACAAGGGAGCAAAATAGAACCAGAGACATGGAAATAAAAAACAAACTGACAGTGACCAGAGCGGAGTGGGGATGGGAATAACAGGGAGAAAGAAGGGGTAGGGTCAAGTCAAGGAACATGTATCAAGGACCCATGGACAAAGACAATGAAGGGGAAGGATTACAGGTGGGAGGTGAAGGTGGGTAGGGCAGGGAAGAGTAATGGAGGAAAAATGGGGACAACTGTAATTGCACAACAATAAAAAATTAAATTAAATTAAAAATTAAAGGAAATAATGCATGTGATGAAATTTAAGTATACATAGAGTACTTCTGCTGCATTCTGACAGAAGATTATTGCTTTGAGGAAAAGCACTTATACAATTGTTGGAGTTGGAAAATGAATGAGCCAGCCCCTTTTTCATGGAGTAACATTTGTATTGGAAAGAATGACTGTCAGACACTCATGTGTTACTCATACTTGGATATTTGGCAGCTAGTTTCTTGAAAATGGGTGAATTGAACTTGCCATGTCAAGGAAAAGGCAGATGATATTTGCTGCTGATAAAATTTGAGATTTCAAGTGAATATTGGAACTTCGGAAAACTTGTATCTGTCCCTTAGAGTACAGGTGGCAAACACAAGGCCCACAGGTTGAATCTGACCCTCCACCTTGTTTTATCTGGCCCAGCACCTTGTTTCTATCTGGTGGCAGCGTCGAGCTCCTTGCCCCTAGTTAAGAAGTAGTTACAGTTATACAGTCCTAAAACTACACTCGACCCTTTGAAGGCAACCATGAGGCTGATGTGGCCCTGGTGAAAATGTTTGACACCCCTGCCTTAGAGTTTAGTATCTTCCCAATATTTAGAGACTTTTCTGATAAGATGCGTAGGGGTTATTAATGCATGTGGTTTTTTTGCTGTTGTACTAACAATCAAAATCTGCATATGTCAGAAAATCGATATTTTCCAAATGACTTATACTTAATGTTACAAAATGAATCTTGGGTAAAAAAGAGTGCAAGAGAGACCAGTGGATTTTAATGTAAAGGCGTATGAAAAATTTAGTGATATGATTTCTGATTTCACATTCCAACTAAACTTAAGAAACTACCATTTGCTGAGTTTTCATATGCTATCAAAGAAGAATGTTCACTATTATCTAAAAACAAAATACTTTTGTGATGAGGCTCTGTATCTTCTTTGCATAATTCAATTGAAATAGCTCATTGCATCACCTTAGAGGCAAAAACAGTGATTAGAATCTAGTTGTCTTCTATTAAGCCAGATAATGAGATTTTTGTAACTGTTCTTATAGTTCTGTCCACTTTTATTTTTTGATATTGAGACCATATTATTATACACATACAATTTGTTATGCCATGTCTTCCAGATGAAGTAAACATTTCATGATTATGAAGTCACCTTTTCAAAAACAATTGTTTTTTGCTCAAAGCCTATTCTGAAATATTATTAATATAACTACATAATTTTTGTATTGATTAGTGCTTGTGTAGAGTACCCTTTTATCACTTACCTTATTGATCCATATAAGCCATATATAAACACATAGCTGAACTATTTTTAAAATCCTCTCTGACAGTGTTAGAATATTTAGTCCCATTTACAGGGAATATAATTATAGACATGTAGTTAACCTTTGCACAACATGAGTTTCAACTGCATAGGTCCACCGATACATGAATTTTTTTTTTCAGTAAATATATCGGAAATTTTTTTGGAGGCGTGCAATAACTTGAAAAAACTTGCAGAGGAACTTTGTAGCCTAGAAATATCAAAAACTTAAGAAATATCAAAAAAATGCCTAAGTATACGTAGGTAGTAGTTTATTTTATTATTTACTATCATGAAATATACACAAATCTACTATGAAAAGTTAAAATGTATCAAAGCCTATGCACACAAACATGGATGTATATGGCACCATTCACAGTTGAGAGAAATGTAAACAAACTCAAAATACAGTATTAAATTATAACTGCATAAAATTAACTGTAGTTCATACTAATGTAATAATTCTGTAGCCACATCTTGTCACTATTATAGTGAGCTCAATTGTTTCAAGTATCTGCTTAAAATGCCATGTGACTCTAATCACTGCTGAATGAGCAGTTTGCCTCTCTAGTAAAACTGTGTATCACAGTAAAAAGTGATCTCTCACAGTTCTCACATGCTTTTTCATCATGTTTCATGCAGTACCATAAACATTGAATAACACCATGGGACCCACATGAAATGCCACTAGTGATGCTGGAAGTGCTCCCAAGAAGCAGAGAAAAGTCATGACATTACAAGAAATAATTGAACTGGCCCTGGCTGGTGTGACTCAGCGGATTGAGTGTCAGCCTGCAAACCAAAGGGTTGCTGTATCAATTCCCAGTCAGGGCACATGCCTGGGTTGTAGGCCAGGTCCCTAGTAGAGGGTGCTCAAGAGGTGACCACACATTAATGTTTCCCTCTCTTTCTCCCTGCTCTCCTCTCTAAAATTAAATAAATAAAATCTTTAAAAAATAGTTGAATTGCTTGATATGCACCATACATTGCGGGCTGCAGCTGCACTTTGCCTGCCATTTCAAAAATCCACAGTAAGGACCACTGTAAAAACAGAAAAGAAAATTTAGTTGTTGCTACAGCTACACCAACATCAGTAGGTAAAAAGACTGCAGTTTTTTCAGAAATACTTTTTTTCTCATACTGAAAATGCATTGGGCCAACTGTAATATACTACCAATAAAATAAAGTGATTATTGATAGATACATAAAAAAGAAAATGCAGTTTTTATGTGAGGGCAGAATTGTGATAAGAAAGGAATACCTATAGATTCTATGATTTGAGTAAAAAGCAAAGTTATATGACAAATTAAAGCAAAAGGAAGGTGAAGGATGTAAAGCAGTAGAATTTAATGCCAGCAAATGATGGTTTGATAATTTTAGAAAGAGATTTAGCTTTAAAAATGTCAAAATACCAAAAGAAGCAACTTTTGCCAACCAAGAGAGCGGACAAGTTCCCAGATGTCATCAAGAAGACCATTGAAGAGAAACGATATTTGCCTGAACAGGCTTTTTAATGCAGATAAAAGTGACCTATTCTGGAAAAAAAATCTCACAAAGAACATGTATTAGTGACTAATAGAAGCAAGAACCAGGATTTAAGGCAGAAAGGGATAGGCTAACTCTACTCTTTTGTGCAAATGCAGTCAGGTGTATGATCAGGACTACCTATAAAGCTGCTAACCCCCAAGTCATTAAAGGAAAAGATAAACACCAGTTGTCAGTCTTCTGGTTATAGAACAAAAAGGACTGGACAACAAGAACCCTTTCTTTGGATTGGTTCTATTGATGTTTAGTCCCTGAAGTCAGGAAGTACCTTACCAGAAACGGACTGCCTTTTAAAGTTCTTTTGATTTATACAATGTCCCTGGACATTCAGAATCCCATGAGTTCAGCACTGAAGGCATCAAAGTGGTCAAATTGCTCCCAAACATATTTCTAATTCAGCCACTACATTAGGGGGTTATAAATATTGTTAAAGCTCATTATACATGGTTCTCTATGGAAAGGATCATCAAAACTATGGGAGAGAATCTTGATAGAACATTATGAAAATCTGGAAGGATTACATTTTTTTCTTTTTTTAAATATATTTTATTGATTATGCTATTACAGTTGTCCCATTTCTCCCCCATCATTCCCCTTCACCCTACACACCCCTCCCACCCACATTCCCCCCTTTAGTTCATGTCCATGTGTCATAAGTTTTCTAGCTTCTACATTTCCCATACTATTCTTGCCCTCCCCCTGTCTATTTTCTTCCCATTATCTATGCTACTCATTCTCTGTACCTTTTCCCCCTCTCTCCTCCTCCCATGCCCCTGTTGCTAACCCTCTATATGATCTCCATTTCTGTGGTTCTGTTCCTGTTCTAGCTGTTTGCTTAGTTTGCTTTTGTTTTAGGTGTGGTTCTTGATAGCTGTGAGTTTGCTGTCTTTTCCCTGTCATAGTTTTATCTTCTTTTTCTTAGATAAGTCCCTTTAACATTTCATATAATAAGGGCTTGGTGATGATGAACTTCAACTTGACCTTATCTGAGAAGCACTTTATCTGCCCTTCCATTCTAAATGACAGTTTTGCTGGATAGAGCAATTTTGGATGTAGGTCCCTGCCTTTCAAGACTTCAAATACTTCTTTCCAGCCAGCCCCTTCTTGCCCGGAAGGTCTCTTTGGAGAAATCAGCTGACAGTCTGATGGGAACTCCCTTGTAGGTGACTGTCCCCTTATCCCTTGCTGCTTCTAGAATTCTCTGCTTCATTTTAATCTTGGCTAATGTAATTACGATGTGCCTTGGTGTGTTTCTCCTTGGGTCCAACTTCTTTGGGACTCTCTGAGCTTCCTGGATGTCCTGGTAGTCTATTTCCTTTGCCAGATTGGGGAAGTTCTCCTTTATTATTTGTTCAAAGAAGTTTTCCACTTGTTGCTCTTCTTCTTCCCCTTCTGGGACCCCTATAATTCGGATGTTGGGACGTTTAATGATGTCCCGGAGGTTCCTAAGCCTCTCCTCATTTTTTTGAATTCTTGCTTCTTCCTCGTTTTCTGTTTGGTTGTTAGTTTCTTCCTTCTGGTCCACTCCATTGATTTGAGTCCCAGTTTTCCTTCCTTCTCTATCAGTTCCCCATGCATCTTCCTTCATTTCACAGATTGTAGCCTGCATTTTTTCATCTAGTTTGTGAGCAAAATCAACCAATTCTGTGAGCATTTTGATGACCAGGGCTTTGAACTGTGCATCTGACAGGTTGGCTATCTCTTCACTGCTTAGAGGAATTGGCTCTGGGGATTTTATTTGTTTTCCGGTTTGAGCCATTTTTGGTGGTTTTGTTGTTGTTGTTGTTGTTGTTGTTGTTGTTGCTTTGGTTTTAGTCTGGTCTCGGCTATTACGTAGTGAGGGGTGGAGCCTTAGGTGTTCCTCAGGGTGGGGCAGCCCAGTCGCCGGGTTGTGACGCTATAGGCTATAGGTGGGGGCGGGGTCTGAGAAGGAGCAATGGTGCCTGTTCCGCTCTCTCCTGGACTCCAGTCCTTTCTGCCGCTTCCCCTTCACCTGGATTATCTGTGCACGTGCGCCTGCTGTTACGTAGTGAAGAGTGGAGCCTCTGGTGCTCCCCAGTGCGGGGCAGCCCAGTCGCTGGGTTGTGACGCTGTGTGTGGGGGCGGGGTCTGAGAGGGAACAATGGCGCCTGCTCCACTCTCTCCTGGATTCAGTCCCTTCTGCCCCTTCCCTCTGCCTGGACCATCTGTGCGTGCAAATGTGGGACCACCTGGTCAGCCAGCCACCTTGTGCAGCCTTGCTGGGTCTGCACAGTTGCCCCCTGTGCCTGGGATCTGCCAGGGGCTGCCTGTGGGCCCGGGGACCACCAGCCGCCGCCTGTGCACCTGGGAACTGCCAGCCGCTGCTGTTTGCGCTCCGGGTCCGCACCTCGACTTTCTCCTGCCGCGACTCCGCCCTTCTTACCGGTCTGGATGAATGGTTGTTGGACTTCCGTACAGTTCAATTTTCTTTAAGTTCTGGTTGTTTTCTTGTTTCTAAATATTTGTTGTCCTTAATTTTGGTTGTGAGAGGAGGCACAGTGTGTCCGCCTACGCCTCCATCTTGGCCGGAAGTCTGGAAGGATTACATTTTTGAAGATGCTATCATTGTTACAAAAAAAAGGCATGAAAACCATCAAGCCTGAAATAATAAATTTCGGGTGGAGAAAACTGTGTTTAGATGCTGTGCATCTAAACAAGATTTATGATAAATCCAAGCAAGGAAATCATGAAAGAGATGGTGGATATGGTCAAAAAATGGTAGGGAGTGAAGGGTTTTAAGATATGGATCTTGGTGAAATTTAAGAGATAATAGACAACACACCAGAAGAATTAACAGGAGATGACTTGATGGAGATGAATGCTTCTGAGCTGGTGTCAAACAATGAAGAAAAAGACATAGAAAAAACAGTGGCAGAAAAAAACAAATTATTACACAACATGGCAGAAGGGTTTTGATTACTCAAGGCTGCTTTTGACTTCTTTTATGACATGGATCCTTCTATGATATGGGCACTGAATCTAAAGCAAATGGTGAGGAGTGACCCTGGTGCCTGTGACTGCGGGCTGAGCAATCCTGGTCGCGCGTGACTGCAGACAGCTGTGCCTGTGAACTGAGACAGCTGCATGAAAATAGGCACCCACGCGTGACTGCAGAAGGTTGGGGGATCACAGTCACAAGCGAGATCACAGGTGCTTGCCACTGAAGACAGCTGTGGGACCATAGTCGTGAGCACAAACGCAGACAGCTGAGGGCCATAGGTGTGCAGGCGAGAGATGCCTGCAGGATTGTACACCCCAGGACACCACAGAAAGCTGCGCCAGGGCCAACACAGACAGCTACTTGCGACCAGAGACCTGAGCTCATACCCATAAACTTGGGAAAGTGCGCACACTCCAGGAGGCTAAGAAAACACACCTGAAGTCCTGTGCAGAGAGGCACCGGTTTAACTCTCAAGACCATAGCACAAGGAGGACTGAGTGCTGAACACAGAGAAAACCAGTTCTGTCATCCCTCAGCCATTGCAGCCAGCAAGACCAGAAAAACCGGCTCAGCAAATTTAAAAACAGTGAGAGTTTTTTGTTTGGTGTTTTGGGATTTTTTGTTGTTGTTGTTCGCTTGTTTGTTTTGGTTTTTAGTTTGTTTTTTGGTTTTATTTGTTTCCTTGCTTTGTTTTTTTTTTTGTTTGTGTGTCTATCTGTTTATATAATTGTTCTTAATTATTATTTCTTTATTATTTTTATCTCCTTTTTTACTCAACTCCTTTTACCTCTCTTCTTTCTTGTTTTATTCCCTCTTCCTTTCTTGCCAACTTTATCTCTTCTACCTTCCTCTTTTGTTTCCTTCTTCCTTTTGCATTTTTATCACTCTTTTCTTTTTTAAATACCCACAAGTGAGACAAAAAAACAAACCTGGAACTGTGAAAAAAATAAAAAACAAAGTTGGTCCCAAAAAGAGGGTATCCTGGTAGCTTAGAGAGTGGAAGCTGTGAACACAGGATATCCGAAGGAGACTCCACCACTGAATCTCACAGGTATTCTACCACAGAAGGTCACACCATAAATCCAGGGAGCCAGAACAGATCAATTTAAGAAGTTGAGGCTAACAACAAGAGTCTTACAAACAATGGGAAGACAAAGAAACAATCCCCAAATGAAAGGAAAGGAGGAATCCCCAGAAAGAATGCTAAATGAAACAGAGGCAACTCAACTATCAGATATCGAGTTCAAAGCAATGGTTGTCAGGAAGCTCCATGAGCTCTCAATGAGCTACCACAAACTACAGGGAAGCTATGATGAACTCACTGCAAACTATATCAACATGAAAAAGGAAATAGAAACTATCAACAAGGGCCAAGGGGAAATGAAGAATACAATTTCCGAGCTGAAGAACACAGTAGAAGGAATGAAAAGCAGAATCGATGAAGCAGAGGATCGGATCAGCGAGTTGGAGGATAAAATAGTAAAAAACACCCAGAAAGAGCAAGAAAATGAAAAGAGGCTCAGAAAGAATGAAGAGGGGTTAGGAGAAAGGCAGGACAATATGAAACATAACAATATCCATATAATAGGGATACCAGAAGGAGAAGAAGAAGAGAAAGGGATAGAAAACCTATTTGAGAAAGTAATGATGAAAAACTTCCCTAATTTGGTGAGGAAAAAAAGTCACACAAATCCAAGAAAAACAGAGGGTCCCAATCAAGAGGAATCCAAACAGGCCCACTTCAAGGCATATCATAGTTAAAATGGCAAAATTCCAAGACAAAAAGAGAATCTTAAAGGCAGCAAGGGAGAAAAAGAAGAAACATACAAGGGAGCCCCAATAAGGTTAGCAGCTGACTTCTCAATAGAAACGCTCCAAGCCAGAAGAGAATGGCAAGAAATATTCCAAGCAATGAGAACCAAAGCCCTGCAACCAAGACTACTCTATCCAGCTAGGCCTTCAATCAAGATAGAAGGCCAAATAAGGAATTTTCCAGACAAAAGAAGTTTAAAGAATACACCTCTACCAAACCAATTCTGCAAGAGATACTAAAGGGAGTGCTTTAAGGAAAGGAAGGGAAAGACAGAGGGAGAGAGAGAGGGAAAGAGAGAGGGGGAGAGAGGGAGGGGGGAGAGAGAGAGGGAGGGAGGGAGAGAGGGAAGGAGGGAGGGAGGGACACAGGTAAGAAAATGGCAATGAATATATACCTGTCAATAATAACCTTAAATGTAAATGATTAAATATTGCAATCAAAAGACATAAATACCTTAATAGATAAGAAAGCATGAGCCACATATATGCTGCCTACAAGAGACCCACATCAGGACAAAAGACCTACAAAGACTCAAAGTGAAGGGCTGGAAACAAATTTTCCAAGCAAATGGACAGGAACAAAAAAGCCGGGGTAGCAATACTCATATCAGACAAAATTGACTTCAAAAGAAGAGCTATAAAGAGAGACCCAGAAGGTCACTTCATAATACTCAAGGCAAGAATCCACCAAGAAGACATAAACATTGTAAATATATATGCACCCAACATAGGCGCACCTAAATACATCAAGAAAATCTTAGAGGACTTCAAGAAAGATATTGACAGCAACACAATTATAGTAGGGGATTTTAACACCCCATGTCAAAAAGGGACAGATCTTCCAAACAAAATATCAACAGAGATATTGTGGCATTGAAGAAGGCGCTAGATGAAATGGACTTAACTGATATATATAGAGCCCTTCATCCTAAAGAAACTAAATACACTTTCTTTTCAAATGCACATGGAACATTTTCAAAGATAGACCACATGATAGGACACAAAACAAGCCTCAAAAAATTCAAGAAAATTGAAATCATACCAAGCATTTTCTCCAACCACAAGGGACTGAAACTAGAAACCGAATTCACGTGGAAAATCCACAAACCATCAAAATCATGGAGATTGAATAGCATGCTATTAAACAATCAGTGGGTCAAGAATGAAATTAGGGAGGAAATCAATAAGTTTCTGGAGACAAATGAAAATGATCTCACAACAACCCAAAACTTATGGGAAACAGTGAAGGCCGTCCTCAGAGGGAAGTTCATAGCAATACAGGCCTATCTAAAGAAGATGGAAACATTTCAAACAAACGACTTAACCTTACTCCTACAAGAACGTGAGGAACAACAACAAACAGCCCCGAGCAAGTAGAAGGAAATAACCAAGATCACAGCAGAATTAAATGACATAGAGACTAAAAGCACAATTCTAAGGATCAATGGATCCAGGAGCTGGTTCTTTGAAAAGGTAAACAAAATCAACAAGCCTTTAAGCTGGCTCATCAAGAAAAAAGAGAGAAGACTCAAATAAACACAATCAGAAATGAAAGAGGAGAGATTACGACTGACACCACAGAAATACAGAGGATTCTAAGAAATTACTATGAAGAACTGTATTCCAAGAAATTTGAAAACCTAGGTGAAATGGACAAGTTTCTAGAAAAATATAATCTCCCAAAACTCAATAAAGAAGCAGAAAACCTGAACAGACCAATAACAGCAGATGAAATTGAAGCAGTAATCAAAAAAACTCCCAGCACACAAAACCCCTGGACCAGATGGTTTCACAGGAGAATTCTACAAAGCATTTAAGGAAGAGCTAACCCCTATCATTCACGGACTATTCCAAAAAATCTGAACTGATGGAAGACTCCCAAACGCTTTATGAAGCCAGCATCATCCTAATACCAAAACCAGATAAAGACACAACAAAGAAAGAAAATTACAGGCCAATATCACTGATGAACATAGATGCTAAAATCCTCAACAAAATATTGGCAAACCGCATCCAACGATACATTAAAAAGATCATACACCATGACCAAGTGGGATTCATCCCAGGGATGCAAGGATGGTTCAATATTCACAAGTAAATGTTATACATCACATAAACAAAAGCAAAGGCAAAAATCATATGATCATATCAATAGATGCAGAAAAAGCTTTTGATAAGGTAAAGTACTCATTTATGATAAAAAAAAACTCAGCAAAGCGGGAATAGAGGGAGCATTCCTCAACATAATAAAGGCCACATATGAGAGACCTACAGCCAACATCACACTCAATGGGAAAAAACTAAAATCTTTCCCACTAAGATCAGGAACAAGACAAGGTTGTCTACATTCACCACTTCTATTCAATATAGTATTGGAAGTCTTAACCACAGAGATTAGACAAGAAAAGGAAATAAAAGACATCCAATTTGGAAAGGAGGAAAGAAAGCTATCACTGTTTGCAGATGACATGATAGTGTACATAGAAAATCCTATAGACTCGGCCAAAAAGCTGCTCGACGTAATAAATGAATTTGGCCAAACAGCCGGATACAAAGTCAATATCCAGAAATCAAAGGCATTTTTGTATACCAACAATGAAACAACAGAGGTAGAAATAAAAAAAAAATCCCATTCGATATAGCAAAAAGAAAAATAAAATACCTAGGAATAAACCTAACCAAGGAGGTAAAAGACCTGTATCCAGAAAACTACACAACACTGAAGAAAGAAATCAAGGAAGACACAAACAAATGGAAGCATATACTGTTTTCATGGACTGGGAGAATTAATATCATCAAAATGTCCACACTACCCAAAGCAATTTACAAATTCAATGCAATACCTATTAAAGTTCCAATGGCATATTTCACAGACATAGAACAAACACTTCAAAAATTTATATGGAACCATAAATGACCCAGAATAGCTGCAGCAATTTTGAGAAAGAAGAGCAAAGTAGGAGGGATCACAATACCGGATACCAAAATGTATTACAAAGCCACTGTAATCAAAACAGCCTGGTACTGGCACAAGAACAGACACATGGACCAGTGGAACAGAACAGAGAGCTCAGAAATAAACCCAAGCCTCTACAGTCAATTAATATTTGACAAAGGGGGCAGCAACATAAAATGGAGCAAAAATAGTCACTTCAACAAGTGGTCCTAGGAGAACTGAACAGCTACATGCAAAAAAAAAAAAAAATGAAACTTGAGCACCAACTTACACCATACACAAAAAGAAATTCAAGGTGGATAAAAGACTTAAATATAAGTCATGACACCATTAAAATCCTAGAGGAGAACATAGGCAGGAAAATCTCAGATATTTTACACAGCAACATTTTTACTGATATGTCCCCTAAAGCAAAGAATAAACAAATGGGATCTCATCAAAATAAAAAGTTTCTGCACTTCTAAAGAAAACAGTATCAAAATAAAAAGAGAACCGCCTGTATGGGAAAACATATGTGCCAATGATACCTCAGACAAGGGTTTAATCTCCAAAATATACAAAGAACTGACACGACTCCACTCTAAGAAGACAAGCAACCCAATTAAAAAATGGGCAAAGGACTTGAACAGACACTTCTCTAAGGAGGACATACAGAGGATCCAGAGACACATGAAAAGATGCTCGATATCATTGGCTATCAGAGAGATGCAAATTAAAACCACAATGAGATATCACTTGACACCAGTCAGAATGGTCATTAGCAACAAAGCAACAAACAGCAAGTGTTGGAGAGGTTGTGGAGAAAAGGGGACCCTAGTGCACTGTTGGTGGGAGTGCAGACTGGTACAACCACTATGGAAAACAGTATGGAATTTTCTAAAAAAAACTAAAAATGGATCTACCTTTTGACCCAGCAAATCCACTGCTTGGATTATATCCTAAGAACCCTGAAACACCAACCCAAAAGAACCTATGCACCCCTATGTTCATAGCAGCACAATTTACAATAGCCAAGAGTTTGAAGCTACCCAAATGCCCAACAATAAATGAATGGATCAAAAAACTGTGGTACATTTACACAAAGGAATTCTATGCAGCAGAAAGAAAGAAGGAGCTCCTACCCTTTACGACAGCAGGGATGGAACTGGAGAGCATCATGCTAAACAAAATAAGCCAGGCAGTGAAAGACAAGTACCACATGATCTCACCTTTAACAGGAACCTAATCAACAGAACAAACAAACAAGCAAAATATAACCAAAGACACTGAAATTGGGAACAGGCTGACAGTCACCAGAGTGGAGAGGGGAGGGATTTTCAGGGGAAAAGGGGAAGGGTTTACAGGAACAAGTATAAAGGACTCATGGACAAAAACTAGGGTGGGTGGAAATGGGAGGAAGGTGGGGAGGCCTGAGGTGGTGGGCTGGGGTGGGAGTAAAAGACAGAAAATTGTGCAAGATCAACAATTAAAATAAAAAATTTTAAAAAATAAAGCGAATGGTGAAAGACAGATTGATACAGTATAGAAACATTTTTAGAGACATGAAAAAGCAAAAAAGAGCAGAAATTATGATATATGTTCTTATAGTTACACCAAGTGTGCCCGCCTCTTTTGCCTCCCCTTCCTCTTTTTGCTGCTGCCACTGCCAAGACTACAAGAACAATTCTTCCTCTTTCTTCTCCTCCTCAGACTACTCAATGTGAAGAACACAAAAAAATGAAGACTTTCATGATGATGCACTTCCACTTAATGAACAGTAAACAATCATCAGGCTATGAAGCCAATAAACTTATCTGTTGTGAAAATCTAATAACTTTACTGCAAGAACTGTATGAGATGTTTTTGTGTCATCGCCATCATCACCTAAGTATTCATTTTTTTAAATATATTTTATTGATTATGCTATTACAGTTGTCCCATTTTTCACCCATCATTCCCCTCCACCTTGAACACCCCCTCCCACCCACATTCCCCCCTTTAGTTCATGTCCATGTGTCATAAGTTCTTTAGCTTCTACATTTCCCATACTATTATTGCCCCCCCCGTCTATTCTCTACCCACTATCTATGCTACTCATTCTCTGTACCTTTTCCCCCTCTCTCCTCCTCCCACACCCCTATTGCTAACCCTCTATATGATCTCCATTTCTGTGGTTCTGTTCCTGTTGTAGCTGTTTGCTTAGTTTGCTTTTATTTTAGGTGCAGTTCTTAATAGCTGTGAGTTTGATGTCTTTTCACTGTCCTATTTTTGATCTTTTTCTTAGATAACTCCCTTCAAAACACTGTGTGGAAGACTTGTAGGGAAGTGTGTGATAGTTAATATACAACTAATAGCCCTGACTGGTTGGTTCAGTGGGCTGAGCACCAGACTGTGAACTAAAATGTCACCAGTTTGATTCCACTTCAGGGCACATGCCTGGGTTGGGCCAGGTCCCCACTTGGGAACATGTGGGAAGCAACTGACTGATGTTTCTCTCATGCTTTGATGTTTCCTTCCTTCTTTCTCCCTCCATTATCTCTCTGAAAAATAAATAAAATCTTTAAAAATAATTTTTTTAAAGATTTTATTTATTTATTTTTAGAGAGGGGAAAGGAGGGAGAAAGAGAAGGAGAGAAACATCAATGTGTGGTTGCCTCTCACGTGGCCCCCACTAGGGGCCTGGCCTGCAACCCAGGCATGTGCCCTGACTGGGAATCAAACCTGCGACCCTTTGGTTCACAGCCCGCGCTCAATCCACTGAGCTACGCCAGCCAGGGCTCTTTAAAAATAATTTAAAAAAACTAATAATGTCTTAGTTTTCTTGCTGTTTTATAACTTTGCTTTCAAAGATTTACATTACCATATAATATACCTCTATCTCATAATTGGAGAAATAGCATATTAACCTCTCATCACAGCCAAGTGATTTAAAAAATGTAAAAATATTTCTAATGATCAATGCATGAATCATTCATTATAACTATAAAAATATAATTTTTTTCACGTTTTTGATGTCTAGTGTTAGTAATACATATAATATCTACAGTGTTTTGTGTCATATAAGACAATATTGATATAGGTTCTGACAGACAATTCATCTTGTAATGAGATGAAATTAACGTATTGTATGAATGAATAACACTACAGAACTATACATATTTTTCCCTTCCTTACAATTTTCTTCATAACATTTTCTATAGCTTACCAGAAGAATATAGTATATAAATCACATATAACATGTGCTGTTTATGTTACCGGGAAAGTTAATATTAAGCTGTTAGTTAACCTTTGAGGGAGTCAAAAGTTATACACAGATTTCAGTTGTGAGTGGTGCTGGTGCCTATAAACCCTCTTGTTGCTCAAGTATCAACTTTATTTGTTTTTATTTCTACCATCTTAGTAAGTGTTTAGATATTTCCCTCCTGATATTATCGCTTACTTTTGGATTTGTTTTATTATACTATAATATTCCTTGGTAAATTTGAAAATTAAACATTTCTTTTCTGTTAGTACCTTTCGAATATACAAAAAATTATGTAAGCTATTTATCAGAGCTTAATATCAAATATCATTTTTATCTTTCTCCTGGACAATGATAAAGTTTACTTTCAACACTCTTTACTCATATACTATCATTTTGTGTATTTTCCATAAATATTCTGAGCTCCAGAATACAGTGTTCTTGTTGATTATACACCGTCAATATTTACAATAAATATTTACTTATATTTAACTACACATTTACCATTTTTATCGTTAATTGTTTTCTTTTTCTCCAACCTTTTTATCCATGGCCATTTCCTTTGTTTTATAGTTATTAGGTTTCCTTAAGTGAGTCTGTTTTTGCCATGTTCTTTTAGTTTTTGCTTGTCTGATAATGTCTATTTCACTTTGATTCTTGAGGTGTAAATTTGCTGAGTATATAATTCTAATTTAGCATTCACTTTTTAATCAGCACATTAAGACTATTATTTCAACCTCTTTTGGCTTTCATTGTTGTTGAGAATGCATTCGTACATCTTGTTTCTTTATTGAAATTGATCTCTATTTTTTCTTTAAGGTTGACATTATTTTTATTTCTGCAGTGTCAGTATGATGAGTCTAATGTCAATTGTTTTTTATTCATTCTGCTTGAGACTGTTAAGCCCTTTAAATATGAGATTTGGTGTTTTTCATCAATTCTAAAAGCCGTTATTTCTTCAAATACTGTTTTTCTGCCATTTTTCTCACTTTGTGGAACTCTTTTCACTTTGTATTATTATCTTTTATTATCTCTTTTCCGCCCTTGCAATTTTTCTTTCTTCACCCATTACAGTTTCTTCTAACCAACCTCTAGTAATCCTTTATTTAGCCATATCCAATCTGCCTTAGGTTTTCACATTATGCTAAACCTCCAGCTGTTCCAGTTTCTGAAATCTTAAATCTTGCTCTTTATAGTTTGCAGTTTCTTGCTAAAATTTTTAAGTTCAGCATGTAATTTCCATGCGCAAATTACAACTAGTTGTTTAAAGTCTATGTCAAGTAATTCAACTACCTTCAGTGACTCTGGGTTCATTTTTATTACCTTTCATTTTGTTGTACCTAGTTCATGTTGTCTTGTCTCTTCATTTGCCTGTTTATTATTGTATTATAGTATTCCAGTTACTGTAATTAAAAATTATTGAAAGAAATAATTTGAAGACTAGGATGATGATTTCTTCACCTGTATCAAAAAAAAAAAAACTGGAAACATGAAGAATATAAAATCACATTAATCCAATTCTCAGACTAAGATTTTTCTTAGTTACATAGGTGACTTGAATCAGACCTAAATATAACGAGGGTGATTCAATCCTGGCCCATCCTTATTTCTAGTATACAGACCTTTGGGATCCAAAAAATAAGTTCAAGTTGATTAACCCTTGCAAGGTTCTATATTCTTACCACGGTTTTCCTCTGTTCATGAGTTTGTAAAATGAGCTTCTTAACTTGTCAGTCACAGCTTCAGGTTTGCAAATGCATCACTGGCAGAATGAACCAAAAGTCATCATCATTTTTCCTGGATTTCTGTCTCTTTCTGGATCCTTCACTATCTTATTAGCTTCATGATGTTTATAGTATTTTTCCATATTTTAGTTGTTTGTAGTGCAAGACTCATTATTAATTAGAAGCTTATGCCCCAAATATTCTAATTTAATTTAGCTGTGTGTTTCCTTTGTAAGTACCATGAGAAATGGCATTTTTTTTAGATGAGTTCTTCAGGGTGGAGGAGGTAAAAATCTGTAAACACTTGAGTATGTAGGTCAAACTGTGTATATATATTCACTTTTTTGTGATATGTTTCATTATATTTGTCCAAAAGTGTGTCTATGTGCATTCACCTATAATAGAAAAATCTTAAAACTTAGATCAATTTATATTATAGGTAAGCCAAAGTCAAAATCTTTAAATAATATCAGAGAAGATTGTAAACTTTACCAGAATCTCTAATAGAAGCATAACTTGAAAAAATAATTATTTGATGAGACACTAAATATATAAGTTCCAACTGTGAGAGAAAAAGAAAAAAGAATTATAAGAGCTCTTATATTCCAATTGGTTAAATTTTGTGTCTTGAATATTAGCATTGTTAAGGCATTTATGAATATTTCAAATACAAGCAATAAGGTGATCACTTTTCTTCTTCAACCTCCCGCAAACCTTTAAACAAATCAAAAGATTTTTCTCTTTTTCAATATCCAAAATCCAAGGAGATATTTGAAAATTAAGAAAAATAGTATATTTTAGGTGATTAACAGCATAAATTTGGCATGTTTACTTCATGAACATTCCTATTGCACTATTTCCACTGATGAAAATATGGAAATAGAATAAAAATGTTAAGATTAATATTCTAGGGTAGATTTATATTTTATAATATTTAAATTTACATTTTTAATTTAGATTTTGTCATATATCTTTGTCATCTTCAAATCTTTTTAAACATCTTAAAGGTTTGTGTCTGTGTTGCAGAATTCATTGGCATATTGATGCATAAAATAATTTAGCATAATAAGTAGAAAATTTTCATATAAATACTCATATACATTACATTTCTTCTATCGTTGTTAACCTAAATAGCAGATAAATAGGTTAAGAATAATTATTAAACATAACAATCCTGATTATAACAAATGTTACCAGTTGATGTCTGTTTGTTGTTCACAGTACATAATGAAAAGGTATTGAGCATAGCTGTTGCAATTCTAATAGCCCAGAAAGTTATTTACCTATAGAAATTGCCCAACCAATAGTAATCTTCATGATGGCCTTAGTCCATGAATTGCAATGACTATGCTCAATAGGATTACGTATTACTACATACCAATCCAGCGAGATAGCACAGAGGTGCATGATGGATGCAGTAGAAAATAAAATATCTAAAGAAATCCAGACAGGACACAAATACCTAGGTAGCAGCCAGACATAATCTGAAAGAAAAGAGAGAGAACACAAGAACATGTTATACAAATGATGCTGACTGCAGTTCTAAATTTTAGTCTACTTATTTTCCATCTCATAATCTAAGCATTTAATTTCATTTTATTAAAATTTTTCATTGTTGGTCAAGCACAGTTGTCTACATTTCCCCCAACAACTGCCCCCCAACCCAGCCATCCTCACTCCCTCCCCCTGATCCCAACACCCCATTAGTTTTGTCCATATGTCCTTTATAGCTATTACTGAAAACCCTTTCCCCTTACCCTCCATTAGCCCCTCCCTTCTCCCCTGTGGTTACTGTCAGATTGGTCTTAATTTCAATGTCTCTGGTTATATTTTGCTTGATTGATTGGTTTTTTTAAATTAGGCTGTTTTTTGATATATTACATTTATTGATTTACGAATATTGTACCATCCTTGCATCCCAGGAATGAATCCCACTTGGTCATGGTGTATGATCTTTTTAATACATTGCTGGATGTGATTTGCCAATATTTTGTTGAGGATTTTAGCGTCTATGTTCATCAGCAACCTTGGCCTGTATTTACTTTGTTTGTTATGTCTTTATGTGGTTTTGGGATTAGGATGATGCTGGCTTCATAAAGAGTTTGAGAGTGTTCCATCTTCTTGGATTTTTTGGAATAGTCTGTGAAAGATAAGGGTTAGCTCTTCCTTAAATGCTTTGTAAAATTTTCCTGTGAAACCATCCAGTCTGGCACTTTTGTGTAATGAGAGTTTTTTGATTACTACTTCAATTTTATTGGCTGTTATTGATATGTTCAGGCTTTCTGCTTCTTCATTGAATTTTGGGAGATTATATTTTTCTAGAAACTTGTCTATTTCACCTAGGTTTTCAAATTTCTTGGCATACAGTTCTTCATAGTAATTTCTTACAATCCTTTGTATTTCTGTGGTGTCAGTTGTAATCTCTCCTCTTTTCTTTCTGATTGTGTTTATTTGGGTCCTCTCTTTTTTCTTGATGAGTCTGCTTAAAGGCTTGTTGATTTTGCTTATCTTTTCAAAGAACCAACTCCTGGATTCATTGATCCTTAGAATTGTCTTTTTAGTCTCTATGTCTGTTGCGGACCGTTCAGCCTGGTTTCAGGAGTTGTAACCCTCATCCCATCGTGGGCTGTGTAAGAACCCAAGGGACCCACTTCATCTGGGTCTGTTCTGTCACAAGGATGTGACCTATTAAGGAGACAAAGCTTATCTCCCTGGCAGGAGCACTGCTTCTGCCTTACCCATCTCTGGCCCCATAGCTTGGTTGGCAGTCAATGACGGGTAAGACTCCTCATGGGAGGGGCAACCTAAGCCAGACGCGACCATTTGGAAGGCCTCATGGAAGGACTCGGGGGGTTGCAGCAAAGAGGATGTGATGGACCCTCACCCCCCGGCTATTCTGACATAGCCCGAGTCCTCATTTCCATCTGGGAGATGTCTCCTGCTTCCTAATAGGCTTAAAGCCTGAAACTGTGGGGGTGAGCGGTGCAGCCCTGTCCTGGCCAGGACGGCTCCTTGGGTGATTGGCATAAGAAAGAATTTCTAAAGTCCTGTGAAACCTGCTTTGCTAAGTGTGCTCTTCCTGAGGTGACAAGTGTCCCAGGAGGAAATGAGCATGTCTCCCAAAGTCTGGCAACCCCTCTTCCTGACAAACACTGGCTCCAATTAAGCCCTCAGATTTCTTTGACATGTTAAACTTGTATTCCGGTGTATTGGAACCCAATAAAAGCCTAGTGAGGAAGGGGCTCTGGGTCATTCTCCTCTGAGAGTTTGACCCCTTTCCTCCCCAAGCACAAGATGTCTTGGTAGTTTTTATTTTCATCCGTGACGAACCAGGGGTTCTACGGGCGAAGCCCCCCGCATAGGTCATTTTATTCTGGTCTTATCTTGGTTATTTCTGTACTTCTGCTTGCTCTGGGCTGTCTTTGTTGTTGTTACCTGAGTTCTTCTAGTTGTAGGATTAGGTTGTTTATTTGAAATGTTTCTCTCTTTTTTAGGTAGTCCTGTATTGCGATGAACTTCCCTCTCAGGACTGCCTTCACAGTGTCCCATAAGTTTTGGATTGTTGTGAGTTCATTTTCATTTCTTTCCAGAAACTTTTTATTTCTTCTTTGATCTCATTCTTGATCCATTCATTGTTAATAGCATGCTATTCAATTTCCATGAGTTTGAATGTGTTTAAGTTTTTCCTTGAGGTTGGTTTTTAGTTTCAAGCCCTGTGATCCGAGAAAATGCTTGATGTCATTTCAATTTTCTTGAATTTGTTTAGGCTTCTTTTGGGTCCTAACATGTGGTCTATCTTTGAAAATGTTCCATGTGCATTTGAAAAGAATGTGTATTTTGCTTCTTTGTGGTGAAAGGTTCTGTCTTTATCAGCTAAGTCCATTTGATATAGGATAGTCGTGTCAAACTCATTTTCACTGGGGGCCACATCAGGTTTTCACTCAGTTGCCTTCAAAGGGCCAAATGTAATTTCAATTTCTTAATTGTTAAGAAGTAGTTACATTTATAGAGTCCTAAAATTATTTCAGCCCTTTGCAGGCAAGTGCAAGGCTGATGTGGCTCCCAGTGAAAATGAGTTTGACACCCCTGATCTAGGATATTGTTCAATGCTACAATATCTTTGTTGATATTTTGTTTGGAAGACCTATCCATTTTTGACAGTGGGGTGTTAAAACTCCCTACTATAATTGTGTTTCTGTCAATATCTTTCTTGAAGTCCTCTAAGATTTTCCTTATACATTTGGATGCTCCTCTGTTGGGTGCGCATATATATATATATATATATATATATATATATATATATATATATATATGTTTGTCTTCTTGATGCATTCTTCCCTTGAGTATTATGAACTGACCTTCTGGGTCTCTTTTCATGGCCCATGTTTTGAAATTTATTTTGTCTAATATGAGTATTGCTATCCCACCTCTTTTTTCTGTTCATTTGCTTGGAAAATTTTTTCCCATCCCTTCGCTTTCGGTCTATGTTGGTCCTTTTGTTCTGTGGTGGGTCTCTTATAGGCAGCATATGTGTGGGTCATGTTTTCTTATCCATTCAGCTATTCTCTTTTGATTGAAACATTAATCCATTAATGTTTAAGGTTATTATTGATAGGTACTTATTCATTGCCATTTTACTTCATACCTCTCTCTCTCTCACTCTTTTTGTTCCTTTTCTTAAAGCAGACCCTTTAGCATCTCTTGCAGTGCTGGTTTAGTGGAAGCATATTCTTTGAGGCTTCTTTTGTCTGGGAAACTCCTTATTTTGCCTAAAATTTTAATTGAGAGCCTTGCTGGCTAGAGTAGCCTTAGTTTCAGGTCTTTGTTTTTCATTACTCGGAATATTTCCTGTCAATCTCTTCTGGCTTGGAGCATCTTCATTGAGAAGTCAGTTGCTAGTCTTATTTGGGCCACTTTACCTCCTGTTTCTCCCTTGCTGCCTTTAAGATTCTCTCTTTGTCTTGGAAGTTTGCCATTTTAATGATTATGTGTCTTGAAGTGGGCCTCTTTGGGTTCCTCCTTATTGAGACTCTCTGCATTTCCTGGACTTGAGTGACTTTTTCCTCTCATCAGATTAGGGAAGTTTTCCATCATTATTTTTTCAAACAGGTTTTCTATCCCTTGCTCTTATTCTCCTCCTTCTAATCTAAACATTTTAAAGAAAGTGGAATTTGGGAAACATTTTCCAAAGTAATGGTGATGATGATGACGATGATGATGATGATAATGCCTTCAGTGTTACATAATTTTTATGGGGTAAAATTTATATAAAATTAATAATTTTGGGCAACCCAATTGTATTTACTGCATTTACAGTATCATGCAACCATCTCCTTTTTCTAGTTCCAAAACATTTCAGTATCCCCAAAGGAAACCATTACCCATTAAGCAATCACTCCTTAATCTCCCCTCACCCATCTTCTGACAATTTCTAATCTGCTTTTTTTGTTGTTAGATTTAGCTAATTTGGGTATTTCATATAAATTGAAACATAAAATAGGTGTCTTTTTGTGTCTGGATTCTTTCATTCAGCATACTTTTTTGAGCTTCATCCATTTTGTAGCATGTATCAGTACATCATTCCTTTTTATGACCAAAGTTCTTATTAGTTGAGATATTTTTGATGATCTTGTAAGTGCAGTTGTTTTCTTAACTTAAATTATAAATTGTTCATTATTAGTATATGGAACCAAAACCAGTTTTCATGTGTTAATCTTGTATTCTACAACTTTTCTGAATGCATTTATTACATCTATCATTTTGTGCATGAATCCTATAGGTTTTTTCCCCTGCTTGTTTTAGATAGAATTTCCAGTTCAACAATGAATGGAAGTAAAAGGAACAAGTATCTTCTCATTTTCTTGATCTTAAAGGGAAATTTTTCATTCTTTTATGATTGAATAGTATGTAAGCTGTGGGTTTTCATAAATGTGATTTATTATGTTGAGGAAATTTCCTTCTCTTACTAGTTTGTTGGGTATTTTTACCACAAAAGAACCATGTATTTTGTTATCTTTTTATATCAATTGATAAGATGGTCATGCTTTTCTTTAATATTCATTCTATCACTATGATGTATTATATATATTTTTTCTGGTGAAAAAATATATATAATACCCTTGCATTCCTGGGATAAACCTTGTGTGGTCATGGTGTATTATAATATGATGCTTGCTTGAATTGACTAATATTTTATTGAAGATTTTTGCATCTTTATTCATAAGTGATATTGTTCCATACTTGTCTTTTCTTGTGATGTCATTATCTGATTTTAGTTTCTGGATAATGCTGGTCTCATCATATGAGTTTCAAAGTGTTCCATTATCTTCTACTTTGTAAGAGTTGGATAAAATTGGTGTAAATTCTTCATTAGATGTCTGGTAAAAGTTGCCAGTGAAGCCCTCAGATCCTGGACTCTTTCTTAGAAGGTTTTTTCAACATATAGTCATCTTTATTACAATTTGTAAGCACATTAAAAATGAATCTTTAATAAAGACATCTAGGTTCTCATGGGCTTCTGCTTTCTGTTCAGCAGTGCAGTCAGAAAACCAACTTGACGGATTTAAAAAGGCCAAGTATCATCTTTTTTCAATTTTTCACCTCAGGTATTCCGAAAAATTCTGAGGTGTCTAGGTCCACGGACCATACTGTTTGAATAAACCTTCTCATACTAAAGTGCATCCTGCAATTCCTTATTAACTTAAACAGGCCACCTGGTCCTTGGAACATGCTAATAGTCTGTTAGTTTATATATCTGAAGCTATGCCCAAGAATTTGTAGTTCTGTCCTCCTCTTTCCCCTTTATGCCAAAGGGCAGTTATTAATCTTCCAAAAATAACATCACTTTACAAACTTTCCCTCTCAAATAAAGTACTCAAAAAGCATTGCCAGCTGCCAAAAAATTAAGGTGAGGCTCCTTTTCTCTCCTGAATGAAAACAGAAAATAATACTAGATGCATATTTATGAGGTCTGTCCAGAAAGTATCCAGCCATTCACTATGGGAGGAATGGAGATTTTTTTTTTTTGAAGACACAAGATATATAGGACAATGAAGCCTCAATCCCCTTCAAAGTAGGACCCTTAGGACCTCAAACAGTTGATCCAGCATCTCTTCCACTGTTTAAAACACTCTGCAAAATCCATTGTTGGAATTGCCATTAGCGGCCCCATCACATTTTTCCGAATCTCATCAACAGTCTGTAATCTCTTCCCTTTCAAAGGTGATTTTAGTTTGGGGAAAAGCCAGGAGTCACAGGGTACCAAATGTGGGATATAGAAGGGCTGTCACTTGGCTAAGATGTTTCACAAAAAAAAAAAAAAAAAAAAACTCTGTATGAGTCTTGATGCACGAGCAGGCACGTTGTCATGAAGCAGCTGCCAACCACCAGTTGCCCAGAGCTGCAGCTGTTTTCACTGTATTGCTTCTCTCAACAAAGAACACTGAGGTAGTACTGCTTATCATTTGCCCTGGAAGAGCAACTTGTGATGGCTGACACCATCCATTGGAAGGCCAGGTCTTTGTTTCCGGATCATAGACCTAGATCCACCATTCATCTCCGGTCATGGCCTTGAAGAAATCTGGTACACTGGTAGAGGTCTGGGTTGAGTCATTTGCAACTGCAGCACTATGCTCCTTCCACACTCGTAGTGGAAGCCATGGAATGAATTACGCCACAAGGCGCTTCATGCAAAGATCGTGTGTCAAAATCTCAGGCACGGTAGTTTTGGGAATCTCCAGATCAGCTCCTAGTTCTCGCACTGTCAGGTGTAGGTCTTTGTTGATTGCATCCCGCACACCTTCAACATTCTCAGGTGTTCTGCTTGTCGCAGGCCTTCCCGAACTCGGATCACTTGCAACAGATTCCCGACCATCTTTGAAGTGTTTGTGCCACACTTTTATTTGTGCTGCACTCATTCCATCATCCCCGAAAGCCTGCTGAATCATTCGAATAGTTTCCGCTGAGGAATGTTCAAGCTTGACACAAAATGTGATGCAGATTTGTTGCTCTACTCGCTCAGTCATTTTGAATACAGTGGCCACAGAATACAGATGCTCACTCAACAGCATATACTGCCCACGGACTACTGCAGTGAAGTCTTCATTGTTCATACATGTGCATTGCAATCCACTCTCCCTGGCTGCAAGGTAATACCAATTCTTGTTACATTAACAATGACTGGACTTTTCCAGACAGACTTTGTAGAATCCCAATCAAGTTAATTGGAATCCTGATGGAAGGCCCAAATCAAGGTATTTGGAATCTTGATTGAAGGCAAACACCACAGAGGCTGAACAAAAACCTTCCCAGAAAAGCCTTAGTTTTTTGATTAACGATTCAAAATCTTTATTGTTCTCAGTCTCATCAGATTCCCCTTTTCTTTTTGAGTCACTTTTGGTAGTTTGTGTGTTTCTAGGAATTTGTCCATTACATTCCTGTTATCTGACTTATTGGAGTGCAATTGTTCATTATATTATTTTACAATCTCTTTTTAAATATCTGTAGGGTTGATAACAATGGTTCTAAACCCACTTTCATTCATAATTTAATGATTTGTGTCTTTTCTTTTTTTCTCAGTCACTCTAGCTAAAGGTTTATTAAGTTTGTTGAGTTCTCAAAGAATCAACTTAAGGTCTACGTAATTCTTTGGGTTTTTTACACTCTATTTTGTCTCTTCCCATTTCAATTTTTTTTTAATTTTCATTAAATTTCTTTTTTCTCTTTTTTACTTATTTATTTATATCAGTATTTTTTAATTGTTGATATTGTACAGTTTTCTGTCTTTTACACCGCTCCCAGCCCACCACCCCAGCCCTCCCCACCTTCCTCCCATTTCCACCAGCCCATAGTTTTTGTCCATGAGTCCTTTATACTTACTGCTCTAATCCGTTCCCCTTTTCCCCTGAAATTCCCTCCCCTCCCCCTCTGGTCATTGTCAGACTGTTCTCAATTTCAGTGTCTTTGTTTATATTATGCTTATTTGTTTGTTTTGTTGATTAGCTTCCTGTTAAAGGTGAGATCATATGGTATTTGTCTTTCACTGCCTGGCCTATTTCGCTTAGCATGATACTCTCCAATTCCGTCCATGCTGTCGCAAAGGGTAGGAGCCCCTTCTTTCTTTCTGCTGCATAGAATTCCATTGTGTAAATGTACCACAGTTTTTTAATCCATTCATTAACTGATGGGCACCTAGGTTGCTTCCAGCACTTGGCTATTGTAAATTGTGCTGCTATGAACATAGGAGTGTATAGGTTCTTTTGGATTGGTGTTTCAGGGTTCTTAGGATATAGTCCTAGCAGTGGAATTGCTGGGTCAAAAGGTATGTCCATTTTTAGTTTTCTTAGAAAATTCCATACTGTTTCCATAGTGGTTGTTCCAACCTGCAATCCCACCAACAGTGCACTAGGGTCCCCTTTTCTCCACAACGTCTCCAACACTGGCTGTTTGTTGCTTTGTTTATAAAGGCCATTCTGACTGGTGTCAAGGGGTATCACATTTTAGTTTTAATTTGCATCTCTCTGATAGCTAGAGATATCGAGCATCTTTTCATGTGTCTCTGGATCCTCTGTATGTCCTCCTTGGAGAAGTGTCTGTTCAAATACTGTTCCCATTTTTTAATTGGGTTGCTTCTCTTCTTGAGTAGAGTCTCGTAATTTTTATATATTTTGGAGATTAAACCCTTGTCTGAGGCATCATTGTCAAATATGTTTTCCCATACAGTTGGTTCTCTTTTTATTTTAATAGTTTTCTTTAGCGGTGCAGAAGCTTTTTATTTTGATGAGATCACATTTGTTTATTCTTTCCTTTATGTCCCTTGCTCTAGGGAACATATCAGTAAAAATATTGCTGCGTGACATATCTAAGATTTTCCTGCCTATGTTATCCTCTAGGATTTTAATAGTGTCATACTTACATTTAAATCTTTTATCCACCTTGAATTTATTTTTGTGTATGGTGTAAGTTGGTGCTCGAGTTTCATTTTTTTGCATGTAGCTGTCCAATTCTCCCAGAACCACTTGTTGAAGAGGCTATTTTTGCTCCATTTTATGTTCTGCCCCTTTTGTCGAATATTAATTGACTGTAGAGACTTGGGTTTATTTCTGGGCTCTCTGTTCTATTCCACTGATCCATGTGTCTGTTCTTGTGCCAGTACCAGGCTGTTTTGATTACAGTGGCCTTGTAATACAGTTTGGTATCAGGTATTGTGATCCCTCCTACTTAGCTCTTCTTTCTCAAAATTCCTCTTGCTATCCAGGGTCGTTTATGATTCCATATAAATTTTTGAAGTGTTTGTTCTATGTCTGTGAAATATGCCATTGGAACTTTAATAGGTATTGCATTGAATCTGTAAATTGCTTTGGGTAGTATGGACATTTTGATGATATTAATTCTCCCAGTACATGAAAACAGTATATGCTTCCATTTGTTTGTGTCTTCCTTGATTTCTTTCTTCAGTGTTGCGTAGTTTTCTGCATACAGGTCTTTTACCTCCTTGGTTAGGTTTATTCCCAGGTATTTTATTTTTCTTTTGGCTATATCGAATGGGATTTTTTTTTTCTTGATTTCTGCTTCTGCTGTTTCACTGTTGGCATACAAAAAATGTCTTTGATTTTTGGATATTGACTTTGTATCCGGCTGTTTGGCCAAATTCATTTATTATGTTGAGCAGCTTTTTGGCCAAGTCTATAGGATTTGCTATGTACACTATCATGTCATCTGCAAACAATGATAGTTTTGTTTCCTCCTTTCCAAATTGGATGCCTTTTATTTCCTCTTCTTGTCTAATTGCTGTGGCTAATATTTCCAATACTATATTGAATAGAAGTGGTGAAAGTGGACAGCCTTGTCTTGTTCCTGATCTTAGTGGGAAAAATTTCAGTTTTTGCCCATTGAGTATGATGTTGGCTGTAGGTCTCTCATAGATGGCCTTTATTATGTTGAGGAATGCTCCCTCTATCCCCACTTTGCTGAGTGTTTTTATCATAAATGGGTGTTGTCCTTTATCAAAAGATTTTTCTGCATCTATTGATATGATCATGTGATTTTTGTCTTTGCTTTTGTTTATGTGATGTATTACATTTACTGATTTGCGAATGTTGAACCATCCTGGCACCCCTGGGATAAATCCCACTTGGTCATGGTGTATGATCTTTTTAATGTATTGTTGGATACGGTTTGACAATATTTTGTTGAGGATTTTAGCGTCTATGTTCATCAGTGATATTGGCCTGAAGTTTTCTTTCTTTGTTGTGTCTTTATCTGGTTTTGTGATGAGGATGATGCTGGCTTCATACAAAGAGTTTGGGAGTCTTCCATCATTTTGGATTTTTTGGAATAGTCTGTGAAGGATAGGGGTTAGCTCTTCCTTAAATGTTTTGTAGAATTCTCCTGTGAAACCATCTGGTCCAGGGCTTTTGTGTGCCGGGAGTGTTTTGATTACTGATTCAATTTCACCAGCTGTTATTGGTCTGTTCAGGCTTTCTGTTTCTTTTTCATTGAGTTTTGGAAGGTTATATTTTTCTAGAAACTTGTCCATTTCACCTAGGTTTTCAAATTTCTTGGCATACAGTTCTTCATAGTAATTTCCTACAATCCTTTGTATTTCTGTGGTGTCAGTCGTAATCTCTCCTCTTTCATTTCTGATTGTGTTTATTTGAGTCCTCTCTCTCTTTTTCTTGATGAGCCTGCTTAAAGTTTTGTCGATTTTGTTGATCTCTTCAAAAAACCAACTCCTGGATTCATTGATCCTTAGGATTGTGCTTTTAGTCTCTATGTCATTTAACTCTCTCTGATCTTGGTTATTTCCTTCTTTCTACTTGCCCTGGGCTGTCTTTGTTGTTGTTCCTCGAGTTCTTGTAGGCATAGGGTTAAGTCGTTTGTTAGAAATGTTTCTGTCTTCTTTAGGTAGGCCTGTATTGCTATGAACTTCCCTCTGAGGACTGCCTCATTGTGTCCCATAAGTTTTGGGTTGTTGTTTTTTCATTTGTTTCCATAAACTTTTTGATTTCGTCCCTAATTTCATTCTTGACCCATTCATTGTTTAATAGCATGCTATTCAATCTCCATGATTTTGATGGTTTAGGGATTTTCCCCATCAAGTCGGTTTCTAGTTTCACTCCCTTGCGGTCGAAGAAAATGCTTGGTATGATTTCAATTTTATTGAATTGGTTGAGGCTTGTTTTGTGTCCTATCATGTGGTCTATCTTTGAAAATGTTCCATGTGCATTTGAAAAAATGTGTATTTAGTTTCTTTGGGATGAAGGGCTCTATATATATCAGCTAAGTCCAATTTGTCTAGAGTACTGTTTAATGCCACAATATCTTTATTGATATTTTGTTTGGATGATCTGTCCATTTTTGACAGTGCGGTGTTAAAATCCCCAAGTATAACTGCGTTGCTGTCAATATCTTTCTTGAAGTCCTCTACGATTTTCTTGATGTATTTAGGTGCTCCTATGTTGGGTGCATATATATTTACAATTTTTATGTCTTCTTGGTGGAGTCTTCCCTTGAGTATTATGAAGTGACCTTCCAGGTCTCTTTTTATAGCTCTTCTTTTGAAGTCTATTTTGTCTGATATGAGTATTGCTACCCCGGCCTTTTTTTCCTGTCTGTTTGCTTGGAAAATTTGTTTCCAGCCTTTCACTTTGAGTCTGTGTAGGTCTTTTGTCCTGAGGTGGGTCTCTTGTAGGCAGCATATGTGTGGGTCATGCTTTCTTATCCAGTCAGCTACTCTCTGTCTTTTGATTGGAGCATTTAATCCATTTACATTTAAGGTTACTATTGATAGGTACTGATTCATTGCCATTTTCGTACCTGTGTTCCCCTCTCTCTCTTTTCCTTTCTTTCCTTAAAGCAGTCCCTTTAGTATCTCTTGCAGAACTGGTTTGGTAGAGGTGTATTCTTTTAGACTTCTTTTGTCTGGGAAGCTCCTTATTTGTCCTTCTATCTTGATTGAAAGCCTTGCTGGATAAAGTAGTCTTGGGTGTAGGCCTTTGGTTCTCATTACTTGGAATATTTCTTGCCATTGTCTTCTGGCTCGGAGCGTTTTCATGGAGAAGTCAGCTGCTAACCTTATCGGGGCTCCCTTGTGTGTTTCTTCTTTTTCTCCCTTGCTGCCTTTAAGATTCTCTCTTTGTCTTGGAAGTTTGCCATTTTAATGATGATGTGTCTTGAAGTGGGCCTGTTTGGGTTCCTTTTGATTGGGACTCTCTGTGTTTCCTGGATTTGTGTGACTTTTTCTCATCAAATTAAGGAAGTTTTCCATCATTACTTTTTCAAATAGGTTTTCTATCCCTTGCTCCTCTTCTTCTCTTTCTGGTATTCCTATTATATGGATATTATTATGTTTCATGTTGTCTTGCATTTCTCTTAATCCCTCTTTATTCTTTCTGAGCCTTTTTTCCTTTTCTTGCTCTTTCTGGCTGCTTTTTTCTACTTTGTCCTCCAACTCACTGATTTGATTCTCTGCTTCATCGATTCTGCTTTTCATTCCTTCTACTGTGTTCTTCAGCTCAGAAATTGTATTCTTCATTTCCTCTTGGCCCTTTTTGATAGTTTCTATTTCCTTTTTCATGTTGATATAGTTTGCAGTGAGTTCATCGTAGCTTCCCTGTAGTTTCTCGTAGCTCATTGAGAGCTCATGGAGCTTCCTGACAACCATTTCTTTGAACTCCTTATCTGATAGTTGAGTTGCCTCTGTTTCATTTAGGCTTCTTTCTGGGGCTTCCTCCTTTTCTTTCATTTGGGGATTGTTTCTTTGTCTTCTCATTGTTGGTGAGACTCTTCTTGTAAACCTCAGCTTCCTAAATTGATCTGTTCCAGCCCCCTGGGTTTATGGTGTGAACTTCTGTGGTGGAATACCTGTGAGATTCAGTGGTGTAGTCTCCTTCAGGTATCCTGGTGTTCACAGCTTCCACTGTCTCACCTGTTCGATTACCCCCTTTTTTGGTCCAACTCTGGTTTTTTTCACAGTTCTAGGATTTTTTTGCCTCACTCGTGGGTATTTGAAAAGAGGAAAGAATAAAGTGAAAAAAGAAAAGAAAAAAGAGGAGGGAAGGAGAAATAGAATTGGAAATAAAGGAAGAATGAATAAAGCCAGAAAGAAGTAAAGAGAAGCAAAAGGAATTGAGGGATAAAAAAGGTAGAAGTAATAAAAAAATAAAAAATATATAATCAAAACAAAAGAAAAAGAACCCCACAAAAACGAAAAACAAACCAAAACAAACAAACAAACAAAAAAATCTCTTGCTATTTTCAAACAGGCCAAACTGGATTTTCTGGACTTGCTGGCTGTAGCAGGCTTCAAGGCGACTCGTACCACTTTTCTCCCTGTTCCTCCTCACTCAGTCAGCTTTGGGCTACTGTCCTCAGTGCCAGCCGAGCCCTGACCCCAGGGCTAATGGCGCACTCTCCATGCAGGGCCTTGGGTGTGATTTCTGAGCCTGCTGCAGAGGGCGCGCTTTCCCGAGTTTCTGGGTTTCAGCTGGAATCTCTTACAGATCCATCCCTCCAAGAGCCTATTGCTGTGAGCTCTGGGTCTCCTATGGGGCGCAGAGTCGCCTCCGGTCCCAGGGCTGCCTCTGGTCAGTTGCAGAGCCCTCTCAGGACCCAGGGCCACCTCCGGTGGGTCGCAGAGCCAGCTCCAGTCACAGAGCCGCTTTCGTCCCGGTCGCAGAGCCGCTTCTGGTCGCCGGGCCGCCTCCGGTCCTTTGCAGAAACGCCTCCGGTCGCTATGTCGCCTCTGTTCCAGTCTCAGGGCCACCTCCGGTCGCTCGGCTGCCACGTCTACTTTTCCAATGTCTGCTAAAGATTTTGATCTCCTATTTTCATATATACTGTGGTATTGTTGGCTCTCTGCTCTGTTCCTCTGTAGATCAGTTAGGTTTTTCTCCCATGCGCAGGAGGAAGGGCAATCTGCATCCTCCTACCATGCCGCCATCTTGAACCCCCCATTTCAATCTTTGTCATTTCCTTTATTTCATTAGTTTGGGTTTAGTTTGCTCTTCCTCTCTGGTTATTTCACTATAAGCACTGCTTTTACTACATCCCATAAATTTTTTAAAAAATTTATTTAGTTTTAGAGAGAGGAAAAGAGAGGGAGAGAAATACCAATGTGTAGTTGACTCTCACACATCCCTAGTGGGGACCTGGACCACAACCCAGGCATGTGCCCTGAGTGGGAAATGAACAGGTGGCCCTTTGGTTCACAAGCTAGCACTCAATCCACTGAGCCACACCAGTCAGGCCATACCTCCCATAATTTTTATATATTGTTTTCATTTTGCTCTTCTCAAAATATTTTCTAATTTGATTTGTAATATCTTCTTCGATCTATTGATTGCTTAATAGTGAGTGTGGTATTTAATTTTCACATATTTATAAGTCTGTCAGTCTTCTTCTGTTGTTGATTTCTAGTTTAATTCCACTGTGGAGAAGATTATTTGAAAGATAATAACATTTTAAATGTTTATAGTTGTATTGAGGCCCGATAAAGGGTCGATTCCAGAGAACGCTTTGTTTGCATTTGAAAAATGCCTTTTCTACTGTTTTGAATGAGATGTGGTACGTGTTTGTTAGTATTATTTACTTTATAATACTGTTCAAGTCTTCTATTTTCTTATTCTCTGTCTAGTTGTTCTATCAATTACTGAAAATAGGGCATTGTCTCCAAATATCATCATAGATCTTTTTCACCCATAAGTTTTGCGTCTTACATTTTTTGGTCTCTGTTTATAAGTGCATGTATATTTATACTTGTTTTATATTCTTGCTGTTTTGAGCCCCTTATTGATGTATTAAATCTTTCTTTGTCTGTCATAACAACTTTTGTCTTAGGTTCTATTTTGTCTGAACAATAGCCACCCAGCTCTTTCCGGTTACTATTTGTATGGAATATATCTTCATGTTTTTACTTACAACATGTATTTAACTTTGGTTGTAAAATGAATCTGGCTGGTGTGGTTCTGTGGATTGAATGCAAGCCTTCAAACCAAATGGTTGCAAGTGTGATTCCCAGTCAAGGCACATGCCTGGGTTGCAGGACAGTGTCCCCATGGGGGTATGAGAGAGGCAATCAAACAATGCATGTTTCACACATTCATGTTTCTTTCCTTCGTTATCTCCCTCCCTTCCCCTTTCTGAAAAGTAAATAATTTTTTAATTTACTAAAAGTGAATCCCTTATTGACAGTATTTGCAGGAAAATATTAAATCCAATCTGACATGTATTTTTAACCTTTTTGCCAACTTCACCTTTACAATTAGAAAGTTTAATGCATTTATACTTAAAATCATTACAGTTAAGAAACGATGTATTTATTGAATGAATTATTTATATATTTAATAAATTACCACATTGTAGGCTATACATGCACGTGTAGTTTGGTCTGCGATAATCTGCTTGAGAAAACCCACAGGAGAAAACACTATCATTGCAGCTTGTTCTCCCTCCAAGATCACATAGTCAATTCTGGCGTTCACTCATTTGCTGATGGAATTTCCTGTCAGTCGCTCATTCTCTCACTCAATCTTCTGAATTGATATTTCAGAATTATTCTTCTACCTCATCGTGAAAACACTACGCATGATATAAGACACCATCTCTATCGTTTTTTCTGGAATGAACTCATGGTTGTGGACTTACAATAAGTGCAAAGACTGTTTTCCCAGAAACAGCTTGGTAGAAGACACTTGATTCATGAGTGATCTGGATAGTTTCCAACTATACCTTTTTCTCTTATGCAAGAAAAATGCACGGGGTGACAGACATGGACCTTTAGTTGCATATTCATTAGTATGCACAAAGATGACTGTTCCCAATTAAGTTGTAGGCTGTACAGGCATGTCTTAGTTGGGTTCACATTTCTGCTTGAAGAAACCCACAGGAGAGAACTCTGCCATAGCAGCTTATTCTCCCTCAAAGATCACATAGTATATACCAGTGTTCACTCATTTGCTGATGGAAAATCATGTCCGTAACTCATTCTCTCTCGCATGCTCTTTGGATTTGTCCTTTCTGAATGAATCCTCTATGTAATGGTGAAAAGAGTACGCATCATATAAGACAGCAGTTCCTTCAACTTGTGTGAAACGAGTCCATTGTCCTGGGCTTCCAAACCATGGAAAAGGTGTTTGCTCAGAAACAGCTTTTTAGGTGATGATCACTTCACGAGTGATTTGGAAGCGTTCCAAGTATTCTTTTGTATCTTATGCCAGGAAACTGCACTGGGTGACTGAAAGTGGGCCTTCAGTTGGATAATCATTTGGACATTCCTAAAGCTGTGTGCTACAAATCACCTCATAGGCTGTTCATGCATGTCTTCTTTGGCCTGCGATGATCTGCTTGAGAAAACATACAGGAGAAAATTCTACCATTGCAGCCTCCTCTCCTTCCAACCTCAGGTAGTCCTACGCTAGCATTCACTGGTTAGCTGATGGAAAATCATGCCAGTACCTCATTCCCTGTCACTCAGCTTTCGGAAAGTATATTTCCAAATGATCCTTATATATATTGGTGAAAAAAGTACATATGTTGGAAGACACCATTTCTTTTCTGAAATGAGTCTACTGTCCTCGATGTAGAAGCACTACAGTATCTGATACAGCTTGGTAGGGGACAGTTGATTTGGGAGGGATTTGGAATGTTCTGAACAATACCTCTTTATTTTAACCAAGGAAAATGCACTGGCTGACAGAAAGGGGACCTTTAATTGGATATTCACTATGACATCACAAGGCTGTTTGTTCCCAATCATATCGTACACTGTACATGCTTAACTTCATTGCATTTCACTTTTTCTTCTTGAGAAAATACATAGTAGGAAACTATAGCATAGCAGCTTATTCTCCTTCAAAGATCACTTTGTCTATGCCAGCGTTCACTAATTTCCTAACAGAAAATCATTTCAGTAGCTCATTCTTTCTCGCACCTTCTTCAGAATTAATATTTCAGAATGATTTTTCTACATAATGGGGGATACACTATGTATGATATGACTCCTTTTGTTTCAACTTGTCTGAGATCACTCCATTGTCCTGGGCTGAAAAACACTGCAAAAGGTATATGCTCAGAAACAGCTTTTTAGGCGACAGTTGATTCACCAGTCGTTTTGTAGGGTTCAAACTATTCCTTTCTTTCTTCAAGGGAAATGCACTGGATGACAGAAAGTGGACCTTTAGTTTGGTATTCATTTTAACATTCACAAAACTGTTTATTCCAAATCACGTCGTAGGCTGTACATATATGTCTTAGATGGGCTACGCTTTTTTGCTTGAAAAAACACACAAGAGAAAACTCTTCCCCTAGAAGCTTACTCTTCTTCAATGATCACATAGTCCTTTGCTGGCATTCACTCATTTTCTGATGGACTATTATGTCAGTTGCTCATTCTCTCACACACTCTTCGGAATTGATATTTTAGAATGATTCTTCTGCATAATGGTGAAAACAGTTCGTATTATGAAGACACCATTTCTTTCATCTTTTCTGAAATGAGTCCATTGTTCTGGGCTTTAAAAAACACTGCAAAATTTCTTTCCTCAGGGACAGCTTGGTAGGAGTCAGTTGATTCACTTGTGATTTGGAAGGAATCAAAGAATTCCTTTCTACCTTATCCAAGGAAAATGCACTGGGTGAAACAAAGTGGATCTTCAATTTTGTATTCATTTTGACTTTCGCAAAACTGGTCCAAATCACATAGGAGGCTGTACATGCATGACTTATTTGGGCTATGGATTTCTGCGTGAAAAAAATGCACAAGAGGGAACTCTACCATTGTATCCCATGGTTCTTATGTGTACCTTTTTCAACGTTTCTTTGAGTCATCTCAGGTATTTAACATCAAAACTGACATGTTTTTTCCTGAGTCATTTCAGATTACTCTGCCGAATGGGCTGTCTCCATGAAATATTGAAGTAGTTGTCACTTTTCTAAGTCTGGAATACCCAAAAAGAGAGAATCATGATTCAGTTTAAAGTGAAACAAAGAATAAGCCGTATCTTTATTTCAAAATCACATCTTATTGTGTATGTTGTTCCTGCACCCTGTCTCCAAATTGGGGACAAGTAATATTCACCAGATTATTTTCTTCCATGTCAGGGGCAGATCAAGTCTCATAGCATAAAGGGAACATGGTTCACCCAGACTTTAGACGGTTCTCAGTGCTGGCCTGAAGGACCACGGGCAGTGAAATGGTATCTGTACGCCTCTTTCTTCTTTTTTCTATAATCAGGTTGTTTGACTTGTATTTTCTCAAAGGCAGAATGGGGCCTCAGATTTGGCAGCAAGTGGAAAAATCCATCATCGATTTTTTAAAATGAAAGTCTTAGGATGGGAAATATTGAAGTCATAAAAAGGAGCAAATCACTAATACAAGCAGGAACATGGGGACTCTATATGTAGTAAACCTTGTGCTACATGATATGAGCCCAGTCATCAAAGATGACATAGTGTGATTCTATTCCTATGTCATAGCCAGAAGAGTGAAACGCTAGAGCGAGACAGCAGTTTGGGGGGTCTGGAGTTGGGACTGGGAGAGTGGTGGTGTTGGTGATGGTGGTGTGGTGTGAAGTTGGGTAGGATGGGTTGGGAAAGGGTAAGAGTGGAGGTGAGAATGGAGGGAGAGTGAAAACATCACAGAAGGTATATACTTAATAACACTAGGAATGGGTATTATACTCAGTGCTTTGTTGTTGTTGTTGTTTTTTAAAGCTTTCATTCCCCAGAACCTAAGAAAAAAATAAGCTGTAGAGTTAAACAAGGTTCAGCCAGTACACTGCCACTGGTATTTTGAAGGAAATAAAAATGAAGGCGGGGGGGAGTGGGAAATAATCACATGTTTACATTTCGGCTTCACCAGGCATCAATATTCTGAAAGTGTTGTGACATCATTTCATATGTACATGAAAGAAATTGATTTTTGAGATATTCCATGTGTTATTTATAAATGGTATGATTAATGAAAACAGTTGAAATGGCTGTTATGAATACCTACCATGAACCTCTAAACTGCCTTTCACTCTCCACTGCACATAGTGCGCTCCCATTCCTCTCATTCCCTATACCCTTTCCCTGTTTGCCTCTATCAGCCCTCCATGTCTCCTGTCACTCTCAGCCCAGCCATGTGGTTGACCTTTTTCCTCGGAAGGCTATAAAAATGACCACCATTCTGCTGGGGACTGACTACTGTGCGCCATACTGAGCCCGCCCCCCCCCATTGGAAACATGGCCAGTCACTCAGCAGCTAGGTGTCCTGTAGTATCTTGGCAGTAGAAGAGGACTTTGGAGACTTTATTCTCTCTCTTCCTCTCTCCTTCTTACTCTGTCACCTCTCTGTCTTTTCTTTCTTCCTTTTCTGTTCCCAACACCCTGGGACTTGGATGTTCACTATGACAAGAATGACTCCTCCCCTATGCTTCTACAGCAGTAACGCAAGGCCATTTGGTGAACGTGGAAAAGTCAAACAGGGCTGCCACCTGGGGCAACTGGTTCTGTGCCAATGTAGAAATTTCCTCATAGGAAGGCATCAACTGGGTACCCTTTGTGGGCAGAGAAACTTGACTGGAGTTGTTTTGTGTTGTAGTAGCAGATGCCACTGTGAAGCATCCATAAACGATATGCAGTAATAGTAATCATTGCAATATGATAGGATACATGGTTATGTGTTTACCGTTCTTTAAAATTTTTATTTTGTGTATTATTATTTTTACATTGTTTTACCACTTTTATTTTATTAGTGTTTTTTTTTAAATTTCTCTCCCTGATGTTTAGTTTTCCTCATTTTATTTCTCTATTTAATTGCATTGTTTCACAGATTTTTCTTATCCCCTCTGTCTTGTATTTATTTGCCCTTCTTTAACTTCACCCATGTTCTAATAACAAACAACTCTTGATTGGGTCCTTTCTATTCTGGGTATCCAAATCATATATTTCTTGTCATATTATTGTTTTTCCAGTACTATTGTAAACAATTGTTGTTCCGTACAATTGTACATACTACACAGCAACCCTTCACGATCTTATCCCACTTCACTTCAATCCTGAGCATTATTTTTCTGGTTAACTCTATTCTATCTCACACTATGCCTACTTTCTATCCTTTATTCTCACTATATCTCATCATCTAACTTTACAAAACTGCTGTGTTTTCTGGAGTCAGCTGACAATCCTCCCCTCTAACAAAAGTCTCATCTCTCACCTTTTACAAAAAGTGGCTAGTTGGATGAAATATCACACTTAAAGCTATACATATCCAAAGAGTCTCCTCTCTATTCTCTACCTGATGGTACTTTAAATCCCATAAGATACTCTCCTCCTGTCTTAATCCATTTTGCCTAACCCTGCCACTGATCACATACAAGAAGAGGTGGGAGCTGCAAACATCAGTATACTTACTGGAGGACAAAAACCACCAACAAAGGAACCACCAAAAGGTAAAAACCCAAGTCCACAAGAGAGCCCACACAAACAGAAGAAAGGGTAAACCTAGAGCATCCAGACAAGCAGCTCAAAGTCATCACACCACAAACTCCATAGAATGCCTACCACAGAAGTTCACCTTACAAAGACAGCTTGCAAAGGGAAACATCAGGAATCACAGAAACAAACAAAAAGACTCATCTAATATAGGGAGACAAATGAAGAGCATGCAATCAAAAGGAATGGAAGACTCCCCAATAAAACAGCTAAATGAAATGGAGGTAAGCAAACTATCAGACATAAAATCCAAAATAATGTTTATACAGATGCTCAAGGAATTCACAGACAACTACAAGAAACTGAGTGAGAACTACATCAGCATGAAAAAGATTATAGAAATATAAATAAAAACCAGGAAGAAATGAACAATAAAATCTCGGAAATTAAAAACTCTCTAGAAGAAATTACAAGCAGATTGGATGAAGCAGAGGATTGAATAAGTGAGCTGGAGGACAAGGTAGAAAAAAACACCCAGAAGGAGCAAGAAACAGAGAAGAGACTCAGAAAGAATCAAGAGGTGGTAAAGGAGCTGCTGAGCAACACGAAGTGTAAAAATAGCCCTATAATAGGAATACCAGAAGGAGAAGAAGAAGAGCAAGTGATAGAAAACCTTTTTGAAAAAATAATGATGGAAAACTTCCATAATTTGATGAGGGGAAAAGTCACACAAATCTAGGAAACACAGAGAGTCCCAATGAAGAGGAACCCAAAGAGGCCCACTTCAAGACACACCATGCATAAAATGGCAAAATTCCAAGACAAAGAGAGAATCTTAAAGGCAGCAAGGGAGAAACAGGAAGTAACATACAAGGGATCCATGATGAGACTAGCAGGTGACTCCTCAATTGAAACACTCCAAACCAGAAGAGAATGGCAAAAAATATTCCCAGTAATGAAAACCAACGGCCTTCAACCAAGACTAGTTTATCCAGCAAGGCTCTCAATTAAAATGGAGGGCCAAATAAGGAGCTTCCCAGACAAGAGAAGTCTAAAAGAATACAACTCTAAGAAACCACATTTGAAAGATGCTAAAGGCACTACTTTAAGAACAGGAAGGAAAAAAGTGAGAGAAAGAGGAACACAGGTATGAAATAATGGCAATAAGTAAGTACCTATCAAACAAACTTAACCATAAATGGAGTAAATGCTCCAATCAAAAGACATAGAATAGAGGAATGGATAAGAAAACATGACCCACATATATGCTGCCTACAGGAGACCCACCTCAGAACAAAAGACCTACACAGACTGGAAGTGAAGGGCTGGAAACAGATAGTCCAAGCAAATGGAGAAGAAAAAAGAAGCCAGGGTAGCAATACTCATATGAGACTTCAAGAAGAGTGCCATATTTTCATTTTCTTGCACATAACTATAGGGAATTTCAGGGGAAAAGGGAAGGGTTTACAGGAACATGTATAAAGAACACATGGACAAGAACTAGGCAGGGGTGGAAACGGGAGGGAGGTGGGGAGGGCTGGGGGATGGGCTTGGATGGGAGTGAAAGACAGAAAACTGTACATGAACAACAATTAAAATATATATTCAAAAAAGAGGAGGGCCATAAAAACAGACCGAGAAGGTCACTTTATAGTACTCAAGAAAAGAATCCATCAAGGAGACATAAACATTGTAAATGTATATGCACCCATCTTAGGAGCACCCAGATACATCAATAAAATCTTAGAGAACTTCCAGAAAGATATTGACAGCAACACAATTATATTAGGGCATTTCAACACCCTACTGTCCAAATGGATAGATCTTCCAGACAAAATATCAGCAAAGATATTCTGGCATTGAATGATGCCCTAGATCAAATGAACTTAACTGATATATATAGAGCCTTTCGTCCCAAAGAAGCAAAACATACATTTTTTTTTTTTTCAAATGCACATGGAACATTGTCAAAGATAGACTTCATGACAGGACACAAAAAAAACCTGAATAAATATAAGAAAATTGAAATCACATCAAGCATTTTCTCTGAGCACAAGGGACTGACTCTAGAAACCAATCTCAAGGACAAAATTGAAAAACACTCGAAGTCATGGAGATTTAATAGCATGCTATTAAACAATGGATGGGTCAAGAGTGAGATCAAGGAAGAACTAAAATGTCTCTGGAAACAAAAGAAAATGAACTCACGGCAATTCAAAACTTGCTGGACATTGCAAAGGCAGTCCTGAGAGTGAAGTTCATAGCGCTATAGGCCTACCTTACAAAGATAGACACATTTCAAATAAACAGTCTCACCCTACATCTCCAAGAACTTAAAGACAAACAATAAAGACAGCCCAGAGCAAGTAAAAGGAAGGAAATAACCAAGATCTGTGCCGAATTAAACAACATAGAGACGAAAGGAACAAACCTAAGCATCAATAAATGCAAGGGCTGATTCTTGGAAAAGGTAAACAGAATTGACAAGCCTTAAACAGGCTCATCAAGAAAAAAAGACAGAGAACCCAATTAAACACAATCAGAAATGAAAGAGGAGAGATTACAACCGATACCACAGACATACAAAGGATTGTAAGAAAGTAATATGAAAGACTATATGCCAAGATATTTAAAAACTTAGGTGAAATGAATAAATTTCTAGAAGAATATAATCTCCCAAAACTCAACGAAGAAGCAGCAGAAAGACTGAATGGAACAGTAACAGCAGATGAAATTGAGGCAGTATTTAAACAAAAACAAAAACAAAAATAAACTCCCAACACAGAAAAGACCTGGACTGGACAGTTTCACAGGAGAATTTAACAAAGCCCTTCAGTAAGCGATAACCCCTATCCCTCACAGACTATTCCAAAATTCCAAGAAGTCACAAGACTCCCAAACTCTTTTTATGAAGGAGCATCATTCTAATCACAAAAGCAGATAGACACAACAAACAAAGAAAACTTCAGGCTAATACCACTGATGAATACAGATGCTAAAATCCTCAACAAATTATTGACAAACCACATCCAATGATACATTAACAAGATCATACACCATGACCAACTGAGATTCACCCCAGGGGTGCAAAGCTGGTAGATATTTGCAAATCAATAAATGTAATACATCGCACGAAGAAAAGCAAAGACAAAAAAAAAATCACATGATCATATCAATAGAAGTGTAAAAAGCATTTCATAAGGTAGAGCATCCATTTATGATTAAAAAAAAAAACCCTCAGGAAAGTGGAAATAGAGGGAGCACTCCTCAATATAGTAAAGGCCATATATGAGAAACCTAGAGCCAACATCATACCCAATGGACAAAAACTAAAATCTTTCCCCCTAAGATCAGAACAAGATAAGGTTGTCAACTTTCACCACTTTGATTCCACATGGTATTGGAAGTCCTAGCCTCAGCAGACAGACAAGAAAAGGAAATAAAAGGCATACAAATTGGAAAAGAGGAAACTAAACTGTCATTGTTTGCAGATGACATGATAGTGTACATAGATAATCCAATAGGCTCCACAAAAAAAAAAAAAAGGCTCAACCTAATAAATGAATTTGGCAAAACAGCGGGATACACACTCAATATCCAGAAGTCAAGACCATTATTGTATACCAACAATGAAATATCACAAACACAAATTAGGGGAAAAAAATCCCATTTGGTATAGCAAGAAGAAAAATGAAATACCTGGGAACAAACTTATTCAACGAGGTAAAAGACCCGTGCTCAGAAAAACTACAGTACACTCAACAAAGAAATTAAGGAAGACACAAACAATGGAAGTATACACCGTGTTCATGGATCAAAAGAATTAACATCATCAAAATGTCCACACTACCCAAAGCGATTTATAGCTTCAATGCAATAAGTATTAAAATACTAATGATATATTTCAAAGATACAGAACACTTTGCAAAGTTATATGGACTCAAATCTACCCCCAATAGCTGCAGCAATTTTTAGAAAGAAGACCAAAGTTGGAGGGATCACAATACCTAACGTGAAAGAGAATTACAAGGCCACTCTAATCAAAACAGCCTGGAAATGGCATAAGATAGAACACATAGACCAATGAAACAGAATAGAAAGTCCAGAAATAAACCTAAGAATCCATGGTCAGTTAATATTCAACAAAGAGGGCAGCAGTATAAAATGGAGTAAGAATAGCCTCTTTAACAAATAGTGTAGGGACAGCTGGACTGCTGCATGAAAAAAATGAAACTTGATCACCAACTTAAACAATACATAAAAAGAAATTCAAAGTGGATAAAAGATTTAAACATGAGTTTGGACAACATAAAGGACCGAGAGGGTAACATAGACAGGAAAATCTCAGGTATTTCACAGAGCAGTATTTTCACTGATATGAGCCCTAGACCAAAGGCAACAAAGGAAAGAAAAAACAGTGGGATCTCATGGGAAAAAAAGCTTCCACATGGCTAAAGAGAACAGCATGAAAATGAAAACAGAACCAACCATATGGGAAAACATATTTTTCCCATAATACCATGGAGAAGGGTTAGAACTCCAAAATATGTAGAGAAGTCAATGATTCCATTCCAGGAAGATGAAGAACCCAATTAAAAAATGGGCAAAAGACTTGAACAGACACTTCTTCAAGGAGGACATGCTGAGGGGTCAGAGACATCTGTAAAGACGCTTAGCATCACTAACAATCAGAGAGATGCAAATTAAAACCACAAAGACATACCACTTCACATTGTTTAGAATGGCCATCATAAACAAAGCAACAAACAAGTGTTGGAGTGGATGTGGAGAAAATGGAACCCTAGTGCACTGTTGGTGGTAACTCAGACTGGAGCTGCCCCTGTGAAAAATGGTATAGAATTTCCTCAGGAAATTAAAAATGGAACTGCCTTTTGACCTGGCAATTCCACTGCTGGGATTATACCTTAAGAACACTGAAACACTCATTCAAAAGAACCTATTCACCCCAACGTTCATAGCAGCTCAATTCACAAACCGAAGTGCTGGAAGCAAACTACATGCCCATCAGTAAATGAATGGATCAAAATCAATGGTACATTTACATGACAGAATACTACACAACAGAAAGAAATAAGGAGCTCCTACCCTTTGCAAAAGTGTGGAGTAGAACTGGAGGGAATAATGCAAAGTGAAATAAGCCAGGCAGAAAGACAAACACCATATGATCTCACCTATAAGTGGAACCTAATCAACAAAACCAACAAACAAGCCAAACATAACCAGAGACATTGAAATTAAGAACGATGAGACAGTAACTGGGGGGGAGGGTGTGATGGGATAATGGGAGACAAAATGAGGAAGGTTCTTCAGGAACATATATAAAGGACACATGGACAAAACCAAAAGAGGGTAGGATCCAGGATTGGAGGTGAACATCCAATGTTGGCCTGAGGGGTGTGGTGGAGGGAAAATGGAGACAACTGTACTTGAACAACAATTTTAAAAAGAAAGAAAAAGAAGACATTTTGTATAGAGTATCATGTCACTTAGAAATGCTGACAGTTTCTTTTTTATTTAGAGGTATTTTATTTATTTTTATTTTTTGATTGCTATGTCTAAATATTCCATTATTATTTTTAATAATAGTAATGAGAGTAGACACTCTTGACATGTTTTTGATCTTTAAATAAAAATACTTTCATTATTTTGCAATTGCGTATTCTGTGAGCTGAGAGCCTGTCATATACAGCATTGTCAAGCTGAGATATTTCCTTCTATTAGTGTTTTTTGAAATATTTTTATCAGTAATGCATATTTAGTTCCTCAAAAGCTTTTCCTGTATCTCTCAAGTAATCATATGATTCTTGTTTTTGGTTTTCAGTGGATTACATCGATTGTTTCCTGGACATTGAGTCATTCTAGCTTCAGTGGTAAAATTCACTTGATTGGGGTGCATAATCCTGTAAAAATATCATTAAATTTGGTTTCCAACCGACATTTTCAGAATTTTGGCCTGGAAAATTTTTTAATAATATAGGCCTATAAATCTCTCTGGTAACTCTTCGTTCACAGGGTGGTGTTCAATGCACTGAGCCATATCAGCCAGGGCTCTATTAACCGTATTTTCCGACCACAATGGTAAGAAACTGGAAATCAAATATAGGTAAGAAAACAAAAACAAATAATACATTTGGAATTTATTCAAAGTACTACCAAACACTCGATAAATCAAAAATTAAAACCAACATCCCTGGCTGGTGTGGCTCAGTGGATTTAAGGCCAGCCTGTGAATCAAATTTTTGCAGGTTTGATTACCAAGCAGAGCACAGCCCTGGGTGGCAGGCCAGGTCTCCAGTTGGGGGCACGTGGGAGGCAATCACCGATTGATATTTCTCTACCTCTCTTTCTCATAACTTCCCCAAGTCTAAAAAAAATTAAATGAATAAAGTCTTTAAAAAATTAAAAGAAACAGAAAACCCACAACTTCACTGAGACAAATAAAAATGCAAATACGGTCTCAGAAAATTGACATTTATGAAAAGCTCTTATAAGAGGACACTATAACTATACAGTTCTAACTAAAGAGCAGAAAATTTTCAATAAAATCACTTGAGTTTCTAAATACATTAGAAATAGAAGTAACAAACCAAAAAGTAAGTTGAATTGGGGAAAAAAAACCCACAAAGATCAGTGCCACAATAAGGAAAAAAGATCAGTGCCACAATAAGGAAAAAAGAGAAAGAATGTAAAGATTAATAAAACTAATGGATCCTTCTTTTAAATGCTAAATAAAATGAAAAGCCTCTAATAAAACCCATCATGTAGTAAAGAGACAAAACAAAAATAAATACAACCAAAAAAAGAGAGAAACAACCAACACTACAAAAACAATTTTTAAAGAATACCATCAACAATTGTATACAAAAAATTTGACCATATAATAAAAATTAAAATATTTTAAATTGTCCCTTTGAAGGCCAAAATATGACAAATCACATTATCTGAACATACCTATTACTAGCAATACGTTTGAACCAGTAATTAAAACACCCAAAAAGAAAAGCTCAGGCCCAGGTAGGTTTATAGGTCAACGCTAACAAATATTTTTAATATGAAGTACACATACTTCTCAACTAATCCATAAATTGATGAAGTTCACTTACAAATTTATTTTATGTGACCAGCATTACTCTGATAGCCAAACTAAGGCAAGACACTGGGGAAAAAAAAAAGATAGAGGGAGCCTTACAGGCCTATATACTTGATAAATGTACACACTGAAATTTTCAACAAAATTATACCAAACCAAATGGAATGATATATTAAAATAATTATTTGTCTTGATCAACTGTGAATTATACCAGAGATGTAAGAATGACTCAATATCCAGGAACCAATTGACATCACTCATCACATCAAAAAATCAGATGAATATTCAAGAGGTGCAGAAAAAGAAATAGAACACTATCTGCATTACTGATAAAAAAATCTTTTCAAGAACACTTATAGAAGGGGGGGGAAAAAAATCCCAGTTTGACAAACAGTATATATGTCAAACTCAAAACTAAGTGTATACTCAATTGTGAAATAGTTTTCTTTAAAATGAAAAACATAGAGAATGTCCACTTGCATTACTATCATTTGAAATAGATTGGAATAATTACACTATCAATCAGAGGGAAAAATAAATTAAATACATGTAAATAAAAAAGAATAAAAACTGTCACCATTTGCAGGTCATATGACACTCTATATAGAATCTCTTAAAGAATTCAAGCAAGTTGAATTAATAAAGTAATTCACTAAAGACAAAATGTAAACTGTACAGAAACCTGTCACATTCATATACAATCGTAAATACAGGAAGAAGAGGTAAAGAAAGTAATCCCGTTGACATTTGCATGAAAAATAAATAAATGCCTCTGAATTGAAATCAACAAAGAGGTTTAAGATCTGTACTCTCGACTTCCGGCCAATATGGAGGCGTAGGTGGACACACTGTGCCTCCTCTAACAACCAAAATTAAGGACAACAAATATTTAGAAACAAGAAAACAGCCAGAACTGATAGAAAATTGAACTGTACAGAAGTCCAACAACCATTCATCCAGACCGGTAAGAGGGGCGGAGTCACGGCAGGAAAAAGTGGAGGTGCGGCTCCGGGAATGCAAGCAACAGCGGCTGGCAGTTCCCAGGTGCACAGGCGGCAGCTGGCAGACTCTGGGCCCACAGGCGGCAGCTGGCGGACGCCGGGTGCGGTGTGGCAGCTGTGCAGACCCAGTGAGGCTGCACAGGGCAGCTGGCTGACCAGGTGGTCCCACATTCCCGCGCACAGACGATCCAGGTGAAGGGGAATCGGCGGAAGGGACTGGAATCCGGAAGAGAGCGGAGCAGGCGCCATTGTTCCCTCTCAGACCCCGCCCCCACAAGCAGCATCACAACTCAGCGACTGGGCTGCCCCGCACAGGGGAAAAGCTAAGGCTCCACCCCTCTTATGTAACGGGTGTGACCAGAACAAAACCAGAACAAAACAAAACAAAAAAACCACCAAAAATGGCTCAAACGGGAGAACAAATGAAATCCAGTTCCTTAGAGAGCCAATTCCTCTAAGCCGTGAAGAGATAGCCAACCTATCAGATACACAGTTCAAAGCCCTGGTGATCAGGATGCTCACAGAATTGGTTGATTTTGCTCACAAATTAGATGAAAAAAATGCAGGCTACAATACGTGAAATGAAGGAAGACACATGGGGAACCGATAAAGATGGGAGCAAAACTGGGACTCAAATCAATGGAGTGGACCAGAAGGAAGAAACAACCAAACAGAAAACAAGGAAGAAACAAGAATTCAAAAACATGAGGAGAGGCTTAGGAACCTCCGGGACATCATTAAACGTCCCAATATCCGAATTATAGGGGTACGAGAAGGGGAAGAAGAGGAGCAACAAGTGGAAAACTTATTTGAACAAATAATAAAGGAGAACGTCCCCAATGTGGCAAAGGACACAGAATTCCAGGAAGTCCAGGAAGTCCATCCAAAGAGGATGGACCCAAGGAGGAACACACCAAGGCACATCGTAATTACAGTACCCAAGATTAAAATGAAGGAGAGAATCCTAGAAGCAGCAAGGGATAAGGGGACAGTCACCTACAAAGGAGTTCCCATCAGACTGTCAGCTGATTTCTCCAAAGAGACCTTCCAGGCAAGAAGGGGCTGGAAAGAAATATTTGAAGTCTTGAAAGGCAGGGACCTACATCCAAAATTGCTCTATCCAGCAAAGCTGTCATTTAGAATGGAAGGGAAGATAAAGCGCTTCTCAGATAAGGTCAAGTTAAAAGGGGTTCATCATCACCAAGCCCTTATTATAGGAAATGTGAAAGGGACTTATCTAAGAAAAAGAAGATAAAAATATGACAGTGAGAAGACCGCAAACTCACAGCTATTAACAACCACACCTAAAACAAAAGCAAAGGAAGAAAACAACTAGAACAGGAACAGAACCACAGAAATGGAGATCATGTGGGGGGTCAGCAACAGGGGAGTGGGAGGAGGAGAGAGGGGGGAAAAGGTACAGAGAATAAGTAGCATAGACGGTGGGTAGAAAATAGACGGGGAGGGCAAGAATAGTGTGGGAAGTGTAGAAGCTAAAGAACTTATGACACATGGACATGAACTAAAGGGGGGAATGTGGGTGGGAGAGGGTGTGCAAGGTGGAGGGGAATGATGGGGGAGAAATGGGAAAACTGCAATAGCATAATCAATAAAATATATGTAAAAAGAAAAAGAAAAAAAGATCTGTACTCTCAAGATTTAAGGACATTGAGGAAATTGAAAATAACAGCAAACTATGGAAAGACAAACCATTCCTATATGTTGGAAAGATAAAATTGCTATAATTATGATATCTCCCAAAGCAATTTATTTGGTTCAACTGAAATCTTATCAAAGTACTATGCACATTCTTCTCAGAAGTGAAAATTTTAAAAAGTGTATGGAAAAACAAATACCTTCAAGAAGCAAATACATTTAGAGAAGGAAGAGAAAAGTTATAGATATCACTCCCCATGTTCTCACACAATACTATAAAGGTACAATAATCAAAACAGAAAGGTATTGGCACAAAACAGACACTTAATACATGGGAACACTATAGAGTGCCCAGAACTAAGCCCTCTTACATGAACAACTAATGTATGACAGAGAAGGTAAAGAGATAAACTGCTGAGTTAACAGACTTTTCAGCAGCTCATCCTAGCTAAAATATACATAATCAGCAAAAACTGGATACTCTCTTATATTGAAGAATAAGCTTAAACTGATACCAGCCTTGTCAACCTCTTCTACATTTCCAACTGATGCCAGTCCTGCTTCTCTCATACCCACATCTGCTTACCGTCCAGTAGAAGTTAGCACACCATCATTCCCTGCCTCATGGATAAGTCTAGATCCACCCACCATCTTTTGCCTCCCAACTGACTCCATTCCTGCTTATATTCCCTACTTTTCAACTGAAGTCAAGCATGCTAAGTCTCCTTGTGTTTTAACTTGGGCCAGTTGTAGGGCAAAATGAGGCAGACTGGCTTCCTCATCCAGACATCTGGACAACTAAGGGAAGCAGTTTCCCATAAACTTGAGAACAGTCCTGAAAAGTATCGTTCTCACAGCCTTGAGACTGGGTGTGATAAACAGTTCTCATAGCCTTGGGTGGGCTTGCATGCATAGCATGAAGCTCTGTTGCATAATTTTGTTGGCACCTTGCTGGCTTTTTCTATAATCTTGTATTTCACAATGTAAGGGTTCCCTCAGGGTTCCAAGCTGTGTGATGAGAGATATGCAGTGAGTGGGTCACACTGGGTGCCACCCTGGGTTACCACACAAAGTGGACAGGTGACATGCAGTGGGACAGTTGGCAGCATGTTGCTTTGCCCATCCTTGAATAATGGTATGTCAGACATCCCCAAAGGTCCCTGAATATACTTCCATCTGCCAGAATCTCATGAACCTGTCTGGCCTCGAATGGTCACAACACACCAGATGTATCATGTATAGTTGAATGAGTGAACTTCATCCAAAATAGTACCAGTTACCTCAGTGAGTGTTATACATATTTACTGCCCTGATAGATCGTTTATCTGGCCACAAATTTCAAAGAGCAAGACTAGATGGAAACCATCTCAAATTCCTTCAGATTTGCATTCTACCTCTTTTTCAAGCTCACAGGGCTCACAAGCCAGTGGGGAAGAAGGCAGAAAGTTTTTCATGGGTGAGTGAAAATTCATTTAGGTGAAAATTCACAGCAGATCCTGCAAACTCACTGCAAGACCTGGTAATAGATAAGTACTTGCCATGGCTGAGTCAATTGATCCGACCAAAATAATACAAGGTTTGTTTTCTAATACCCACTTTTTATAGCCGCAAACAGAGCCTCAGCGAGATAAGGGATATTCTTAGGATACAACCTAGTGCTGGGAAGAGTCATGTGGTGCCAAGGACGTGGCCAATACTCACATAGTAAAAATGAGGTCTAGGATATGTTGTACTGTACCAAATACCAGACAAATGAAGTGGTGGGTCATCATTTTGAAAATGTGTTGACAGGGGTAGGACGCTACCATGGACATTATGAAAATACTCTGTGTTTATGCATTCTACAGGATCCTCAAGGTGACAGTGTGATGTCACCTTCATATTTAAACAAAAAAAAAAAGGACACAATGTGAACATCACCGAAAACCACTAAAAGAATGACAATGTGGAGCTGCTGCAGGAACTCAGAGTTCTTCAGGGATACATGTATCAAGACACAGCACCCTGACTGAAACAATTTCTGACCTTTAAATGTGCTATCATGAGATAGTTGATCAAGAGGAATTATATGATCATTCTTTTCCAGGCATTTTTTTTTAACTTAGGAACAAGAGACCTCCCTTGTTTCTAAGTTTGAGTAGTCTGTATAAAGAGCATTTTTCCCAGTGACTGCACAAAGAAACACCCAAATGCAAGAATGGGAATACACAGACTTAAATATGTCATGGGTTCTCAAGTTCCTTCATGCCAGTACTGAGAACCGCCAAAAGTCTGGTAACAGCATATTACCTCTGAGCCACTGAGCCTTGGACTCCCCTGACATGAAAGGACAACTTCTGGAGGATTTTATGCCTCCGCCATTCAACAACAGTGTACAGGAAACACACATGAAAGGAATCCACTGGATTCTCACAGAAAGACAGTGATTTTTTTTATTTAATCAAGTTTTGAAGACTTTATTGTAGAAATTTGAGACTTAGAACAGAATCAAATACTTGGAGATTTAAGAAAGAAATACAGCCCTTTCCAGGGACAGTATCTGATCACATGACTTGTAAAATTAAAAAAAAAATCCACATCGCTGAGAAATGGCTGACATCTGACACAAAATATTGTTTAGAAAATAGTGCACATCAACGACAACTGTGAAATCATTGGGCAACTTGACAACATGAGAACTGAGTCAAACAATTATAAATTGCAAGTGAGGCTTGATTCAAAAACAACTACCAACAGAGAGTGTTGGTGGCAATATAACTGGGATAGAAATTTTGGTTAAAATTTGGCTATAGCTATAACACATGAATATATTACATATGGAGATCTTTCTACCTGCAGCGTCATTTCTGTGTACGTCTCTCCAGTCAAGCTGCGGCATGCGTTAAGGGCTCAAATGTGTTTTCCAAATTCACCATTGGAAGTGTAAAGGCCTATTACCTCGCAGTGTGCCTGTATCTGGATTGATAGTTTTTTAGGAAAATGACATTAAGTGAATTACTTTGGGGGGGGGGTCCTAATCAAATAAAACAGGAGCTTTTACCCAATGGTCAGGACACAGGGAAGCGTAGAGGAAACACCTTGGAACAAGAAGTTTAAACACACTCACCTGAAAGACAGAGAAAGGGTCCTCAGGAGAAAGCAATCCAGCCCACAACCTGATGTCAAAATTTGAGCTTGCAGAAGTGTAAGTTAAAAAGTATGTTGTTTACACTCACCAACATAGCATTACATTCTGACAGCATAAGCAAACTAATATTCCTTATCAGGAGATAATTTAGATATTTTTGGCAGAACTGCAGACATGGCAACTGAATGTAATCAAGTCATGCTCTAGTGGCATTGTTAGACTGTGACCCTGCGAAAAATGTTCTCCCTTGTGGGAATTCAAGAAAAGAAGTGAGGTTGCAGCTTCTGACCATGGGGTCTAGGTTTGTTATGAGACAAGTTGCACAAAAACTGCTGCATAGGGAACCTGTCTACGTGGGTTGGAAAATGTAGCCCAGCTCTATTGAAAAGCCCAATAGGCACCTGGCAGCACACAGGATGCCAAACCCACAGATCGGTTCTCCCATGGAAAATCAGGCCTGCATTATACCTAGGCTGCTTTGAGGGTTGCTCTTGCTAAAACACCCTCACCCTGAGTTCAGGCAGCAAATACTTACTGCATATCTTTAAAGTAACTTCCTGAAGTCTGTGCTAATTCTCCCAAGGAGTGCACTGTAACCAGACCAATTACGCTTATCATTCCCTTGGATTTGCAACGTATTTTCCTTGTTAATCTGCAAGAAGTAATCAGTAACATCCTTTCCATTGCTATCTGTGGAAAGTAATTACCTAAAGCAAACCTAAGTATAGTGAATAAAAACCTTCTTTGACGGATGCTATTGGAAAGTCAATAAAAACCTGTCAAGGCAAGTGTCGGTGTGCTCTCCCCTTGAGTGAGTAGCTCTGCCATCCCTTTTCTTCCACAGGAATCTGTAGTCCATGTGAATTTATGTCATCTCATCCACAACGCCACGGACACTGCTTGTCGGAGTCCGTCTCACTGCTGCAGTAACTTAATCACATCTACCATTTTGTGTACACATGATGCAAGTAAGTGCGGTAATTGATACGCGTCTGAGAAGGACAGACAGGACAATGGAGTCAACTGCTACACAGACACCCTAGGAAGACAGTTCCACAAAAACTGTGGCCAAATGCAAGGTGCTTATGGCTTGCCGTGAAGTTGAACAACATGCCATTTTTCTCTAATATTCCGACAAATATGTGAGGACTGACTTTCTACCCTTTCATTTAGCAGCTGGTGGTGAAGAGAATGGAGGCTCAGATTCCATTGGGAGTGGGACAGTGTGACGCCTTGTGCGAGACTGTGGGGGGTGTCCCCATGAGTACATAGACTGGAGTCTGGGACATGGGCTGTACAGACTTTCTGTGCCCACAACCACTTTTGACAGTTTTGGACTCTTGTTTTGGTGTACCTGCCCCCTGTCTGAGATTATAGAAAGTTTGTACCTGTCTAAATGCTCCACCATGAGTTTCTGTGTGGAGCTTTGTAAAGATGTTGTGCGGTTTTCAATCATGTAACTTCAGGGGGCTGCCTTGGCATTGCCACAGAATGAACCAGCACCAGAATTTGTTAAAATTCATTCTGATCAGGTACATAGAGGAAAAACTACATAAATGTCCAACCTTAAAACAAGTCAAAGGACACACTAGTAGCTCAGGATTATAAAAAAATGTAGATTAATATGTTCTCCAGCACTCCCTTCTTATTCTGCAAGCCATGACCTGAAGTACACAACTGACAGACCTAGCAAACTGCTTCTGATGAGGAAAGCCACCCTCTTCTCCTGATATTTTCCCCACAACTCAACAGCAAAAATTGGCAATGGCTGCAATGCTGCCCACGTGGAGTCACAGTAATCGCCTAAATTTCCTGAGAGTACCCACAGGTGTATGAACAAAGTTGTTAGAGGGAAAGCCAGGTTCACTCTATAAAGTGAGGGAAACAGTTTTATTATGGCCTTTCCCAAAAGACACATCCGTAGAAACTATTGAGACAACTGGCAAGCATTTTGTTCTCTCAACTGTCTTCAGGAATATAAACTTGATAATGACCTGTCTCTAGGATGTGGGTGTCTAATTACCAGATTCCGTATGTTTTGTACTCTCGATGAACAAGTGGGCTCACTTTTTTAAAGTTTCATTACCCGGGTGCTGTTTTCTAATTAGATTTAGCTGAAAGGTTCTCAAGAAATCTCTTGATTTCTCACCGAGGACACTTCCATTAGTATACAAATGCATCAGGCACAGTTTTTTTTTTTTCAGATTCCTAGGAAGTTAACAAAGATCCCAGATTTCAGAAGGAAGTGCTGAGTTCAAACATTTGTATTCTGATCAGTTTAGAGCCATTGTGTTTCTTCGTAGTCTCCAATGACCCAACTAGCTCTCTGGGGTGAGGACTGAAGCAACTTTCTAGAGACATTGCCACAAGTGTATCACATACAACCAAAAACACCGTGGGCTGCTGTTACATGTGTTTGGTGGGATACCTCAGACATGCGGTAATACTTCATGAATACCTCAGACAAAATTTCCAAAAACAAAAAGTGAAATCTAGCTGGAAACATTAATTAAATCAGATCTGAGATTCATCAATATGACTTTGGAAAAGTCATACTACTTTAGACAACAGTTTTTTGGTACCCACCTTTACGGGGTTAACATTAAGAAAACATCTAAATGTAATTACTCCTGGACTTCCAGCCAAGATGGAGGCGTAAGTGGACACACTGTGCCTCTTTGCACAACCAAAATTAAGGACAAAAAGATTTAGAAACAAGAAAAGAAGCAGAACTAACAGAAAATTGAACTGAAGTCCGACAACCTTTCATACAGACCGGTAAGAGGGGCGGAGTTGCGGCAGGAAGAAGCGGGGGTTGGCGGACCCTAGGCACACAGGCAGCAGCTAGTGGACCACAGGCGCGGGGTGGCAATGGGCAGACCCAGTGAGGCCACGCAAGGCGGCTGACTGACCAGGTGGTCCTACATTCCTGTGCAGATAATCCAGGGGAAAACAGGGAGCAAGACAGACGTCGCAAGCCAGGGCCCCAGCGCCAGGAAATAAAACCTAAAAACACCGATTGAAAACATTTGTGGGGGGTTGAAGTGCCGGGAGAGACTCCCATCATCACAGGAGAGTACATTGGAGAGACCCACAGCGGCCTAGAATGTACACAAGCCCACACACATGGAAATCAGGAGCAGAAGGGCCCAATTTGCTTGTGGGAAGTGGCGGAAGGGACTGAAACACAAGAGAGAGCGGAGCAAGCGCCGTTGTTCCCTGTCGTACCCCGATCCCACGTACAGCCTCACAACCCAGCCACTGGGCTTCCCCGCCCTGGTGAACACCTAAGGATCCACCCCTCATATGTAACGGGTGTGACCAGACCAAAAAACAAAAACAAAAACAAAAACAAAAAAGGCACAAATGGAAGAACACATCAAAGCCCCAGAGCCAATTCATCTAAGTGATGAAAAGATAGCCAACCTATCAGATGCACAATTCAAAGCACTGGTGATCAGGATGCTCACAGAATTGGTTGATTTTGGTAGCAAATTAGATGACCCAATGCAGGCTACACTAAGTGAAATAAAGGAAAACGCACAGGGAACCAATACTGATGGGAAGGGAACTGGGACTCAAATCAATGGAGTGGACAAGAAGGAAGAAAGAAACAAACAAACAGAAAAGAATGAAGAAACAGGAATTCAAAAAAAAAATGAGGAGAGGCTTAGGAACCTCCAGGACATCTTTAAACGTCCCAGCGTCTGAATTATAGGGGTACCAGAATGGGAAGAGGAAGAGCAACAAGTGGAAAACTTATTTGAACAAATAATAAAGGAGAACGTCCCCAATCTGGCAAAGGAAACAGAAGTCCAGGAAGTTCAGAGAGTCCCAAAGAGGATGGACCCAAGGAGGAACACACCAAGGCACATCGTAATTACAGTACCCAAGATTAAAATGAAGGAGAGAATCCTAGAAGCAGCAAGGGATAAGGGGACAGTCACCTACAAAGGAGTTCCCATCAGACTGTCAGCTGATTTCTCCAAAGAGACCTTCCAGGCAAGAAGGGGCTGGAAAGAAATATTTGAAGTCTTGAAAGGCAGGGACCTACATCCAAAATTGCTCCATTCAGCAAAGCTGTCATTTAGAATGAAAGGGAAGATAAAGCGCTTCTCAGATAAGGTCAAGTTAAAGGGGTTCATCATCACCAAGCCCTTATTATAGGAAATGTGAAAGGGACTTATCTAAGAAAAAGAAGATAAAAATATGACAGTGAGAAGACCGCAAACTCACAGCTATTAACAGCCACACCTAAAACAAAAGCAAAGGAAGAAAACAACTAGAACAGGAACAGAACCACAGAAATGGAGATCATATGGAGGGTCAGCAACAGGGGAGTGGAAGGAGGAGAGAGGGGGGAAAAGGTACAGAGAGTAAGTAGCATAGACGGTGGGTAGAAAATAGATGGGGAGGGCAAGAATAGTGTGGGAAATGTAGAAGCTAAAGAGCTTCTGACATATGGACATGAACTAAAGGGGTGAATGTGGGTGGGAGGGAGTGTGCAGGGTGGAGGGGAATGAAGGGGGGAAGTGAGACAACTGTAATAGCATAATAAAAATATATTTAAAAATAAATGTAATTACTTCTGCCATATAGCTTTTCATGGACTCCTGGTATAATTCAAATCAGACCTTGTACTCATAAGGGCTTCCGTGATGAGCAGCCTCCACATTGGTTCCCCATGGATGTTGTCTGTCGATATGAACATATCTGTGTCAACACTGAGTGGTTTTGAACAAGCTTTTCCCAGTAAAGCCAATGTGATGTGAAGTGACATATGTCTTCCGAGTAAAAATAATATCATCCTGATCAGGTAGCTCAGTTGGTTGCAGCCTCATCCCATTCACCAATATGTTGCTGGTTTAGTCCCCAGTCAGGGGTTCAGTCCCTGGTAAGGGAGAGTATACAAAAAGCAAGCGATCAGTGTTTCTCTCTCACACAGTTATTTCTTTCTTTCTCCCTCTCTGAAAATATATGTTAGTGTGAAGACTTTTTTTACAAATTATTTATCAAAATGTCACTTTTCACTTATTTACTTCTTTGAATATTATTATTTTTCTCATATTAGAGAACTTGTATTTCTCTAATATTGTTTTAACCTCTTTCTTTTTTAATATATTTTATTGATTATGCTATTACAGTTGTCCCATTTCCCCCATTATTTCCCTCCACCCTGCACACCCTCTCCCACCCACATCCTCCCCTTTAGTTCATGTCCATGTGTCATAAGTTCTTTAGCTTCTACATTTCCCATACTATTCTTGCCCTCCCCGTCTATTTTCTACCCACTATCTATGCTACTCATTCTCTGTACCTTCCCCCCCCTCCTCCTCCCACACCCTTGTTGCTAACCCTCCATGTGATCTCCATTTCTGTGGTTCTGTTCTTGTTCTAGCTGTTTGCTTAGTTTGCTTTTGTTTTAGATGTGGTTGTTAATAGCTGTGAGTTTGCTGTCTTTTCACTGTCCTATTTTTATCTTCTTTTTCTTAGTTAAGTCCCTTTAACATTTCATATAATAAGGACTTGTTGATGATGAACTCCTTCAACTTGACCTTATCTGAGAAGCACTTTATCTGTCCATCCATTCTAAGTGACAGCTTTGCTGGATAGAGCAATTTTGGATGTAGGTCCCTGCTTTTCAAGATTTCAAATATTTCTTTCCAGCCCCTTCTTGCCTGTAAGGTCTCTTTTGAGAAATCAGCTGACAGTCTGATGGGAACTCCCTTGTAGGTGACTGTACCCTTATCCCTTGCTGTTTCTAGAATTCTCTCCTTCATTTGAATCTTGGCTAATGTAATTACGATGTGCCTTGGTGTGCTCCTCCTTGGGTCCAACTTCTTTGGGACTCTCTGAGCTTCCTGGACATCCTGGTAGTCTATTTCCTTTGCCAGATTGGGGGCGTTCTCCTTTATTATTTGTTCAAATAAGTTTTCCACTTGTTGCTCTTCTTCTTCCCCTTCTGGGACCCCTATAATTCGGATGTTGGGACGTTTAACGATGTCCCGGAGCTTCCTAAGCCTCTCCTCATTTTTTTGAATTCTTCTTTCTTCCTCGTTTTCTGTTTGGTTGTTAGTTTCTTTCTTCTTGTCTACTCCATTGATTTGAGTCCCAGTTTTCCTTCCATCTCTAACAGTTCCCCATGCATCTTCCTTCATTTCACGTATTGTAGTCTGCATTTTTTCATCTGGTTTGTGAGCAAAATCAACCAATACTGTGAGCATTCTGATGACCAGTGCTTTGAACTGTGCATCTGATAGGTTGGCTATCTCTTCACTGCTTAGAGGAATTGGCTCTGGGGATTTTATTTGTTTTCCGGTTTGAGCCATTTTTGGTGGGGTTTTTGTTTTGTTTTGTTTTAGTTTGGTTTTAGTCCGGACCGGTTATTACGTAGTGCGGGATGAAGCGTTAGGTGTTCCTCAGGGCGGGGCAGCCCAGTCGCCTGGTTGTGACGCTGTATGTGGGGGCGGGGTCTGAGAGGGAACAATGGCGCCTGCTCCGCTCTCTCCTGGACTCCGGCCCTTTCCGTCGCTTCCCCTTCACCTGGATTATCTGCGCACACGGGAGTGCTGTTATGTAGTGAGGAGTGGAGCCTCTGGCGCTTCCCAGTGTGGGGCAGCTCAGTCACTGGGTTGTGATGCTGTATGTGGGGGCGGGGTCTGAGAGGGAACAATGGCGCCTGCTCCGCTCTCTCCTGGATTCAGTCCCTTCCGCGACTTCCCCTCTGCCTGGACCGTCTGCGCGCGGGAATGTGGGACTACCTGGTCAGCCTGCCGCCCTGTGTGGCCTCACTGGTTCTGCACAGTTGTCCCTCTGTGCCCGGGGTCCGCCAACTGCTGCCTGTGGGCCCGGGCCTGCCAGCCGCCGCCTGTGCACCTGGGAACTGCAAGCCGCTGCTGCTTGCGTTCCTGGGTCTGCACCTCCACTTTCTTCTGCCGCGACTCTGCCCCTCTTACCGGTCTGGATGGATGGTTGTTGGACTTCCGTACAGTTCAATTTTCTATAAGTTCTGGTTGTTTTCTTGTTTCTAAATATCTGTTGTCCTTAATTTTGGTTGTGAGAGGAGGCACAGTGTGTCTGCCTACGCCTCCATCTTGGCCGGAAGTCTGTTTTAACCTCTTTCTTTTCCTACCTATCTATCTCTTTATTTCTCTCTTTTTTATATATACTTAGAGGCTTGGTGTACTGTAGTCATGTATTCAGTTTGGACAAATGTTATCAAATGTCCTACTGTCCAGAAGCCATCACCCAAAACACAAGTGATTTGGTCTAAACTGTTAACGGTTAACTCATGACAAGAGCGCCAACACTGATGTACGTGAAGTACTTACTGTTATAGTCAGGTCCTTTAGATGTGGTGTGTGCTTGGAATAACTGAAGGCTGTTGATGGGGCCTCTCTGTTCGATCAGATGTGTATTCTTTGTGACTTATACGGTAAAAAAAAAAAAAAAGTCTGAGGTGTTAAAGTTTGTCATGTTACTTCCAGTCAATATTGTGTGAAGGAGATATGAGGTTCAGAAGAATAGAAATTTTCACAGTGGGGACTGGGGGCCAGTAGCCTGAGAGACAGTGGGTGTCTCAGTTTTAAAGCTGCAAAATCATCTCAGAAGGTGTCACCTGAGCAAGGTTACTCTTCAGACACAACGAGAGTCAGGAAACACAGGTGTTCTTACACACTCCTGTTCTCAGGTTCTGAGCTGTTGAAGGAAAAGGAGATGAGTGAAAGATAATTATAGGGAGAGAGTGAGCACTGAAAACAAGGAGGAAAACTACCATAAATTAAAAAAACAAGGAGACTTAACCACGCCTGACATTAGCTGGAAAGCAGGGAATACAGACACAAATGGAGTCAGTCATAAGGGAAAGAGAGATGGGTGGTCTAGAATTTTCTGTGATGTGGGGATCAGTTAGGTGCTGACTTCAATGGGAAGGTACGGAGAGGTAGATAAAAGGGAATCAGGGCTGGTGTCAGTTGACAATATGGAAGAGATGGGCAGAGCTGATACCAGTTTAAATTTATTTTTGTATATGATGTAAGAATGTAGACAATTTTACACCATGCATAAATTGTTTTTCCAAGGTCAATTTTTCTTTTTTATATATTTTATTGATTATGCTATTACAATTGTCCCATTTCACCCCTTCGCTCCCCTCCACCCTTCATACCTGCTCCCACCCACATTCCTCGCTTTAGTTCATGTCTATGTGTCTTACTTATAAGTTGTTTAGCTTCAACATATCCCATACTATTCTCACCCGCCCCCTGTCCATTTTCTACCTAGCATCTATGCTGCTTATTCTCTGTATTTTTTTCCCCTCTCTCTTCCTCCCACTTCTGTTGCTAACCCTCCATGTGATCTCCATTTCTCTGGTTCTGTTCCTGTGCTAGTTGTTTGCTTCCTTTGCTCTTGTTTTAGGTGTGGTTGTTAATAGCTGTGAGTTTGCTGTCTTTTCACTGTCATATTTTTTATCTTCTTTTTCTTAGATAAGTCCCTTTCACATTTCCTATAATAAGGGCTTGGTGATGATGAATCCCTTGAACTTGACCTTATCTTGGAAGCACTTTATCTGCCCTTCCATTCTAAATGATTGCTTTGCTGGGTAGAGCAATCTTGGATGTAGGTCCTTGCCTTTCTTGACTTGGAATACTTCTTTCCAGCCCCTTCTTGCCTGGAAGGTCTCTTTTGAGAAATTAGCTGACAGTCTGATGGGAACTCCTTTGTAAGTGACTGTCCCCTTATATCTTGCTGCTTCTAGGATTCTCTCCTCCCTTTTAACCTTGGGTAATGTAATTATGATGTGCCTTGGTGTGTTCTTCCTTGGGTCCATCCTCTTTGGGATTCTCTGAACTTTCTGGACTTCCTGGAATTTTATTTCCTTTGCCAGTTTTGGGAAGTTCCCCATTATTATTTGTTCAAATAAGTTTTCCACTTGTTGCTCTTCCTCTTCCGATTCTGGTGCCCCTATAATTCGGATGGTGGGACATTTAAAGATGTCCTAGAGGTTCCTAAGCCTCTCCTCATTTTTTTTTAATTCTTGTTTCTTCATTGTTTTCGGACTGGATGTGTCTTTCTTCCTTCTAATCGACTCCATTGATTTGGGTCCCAGTTTTCTTTCCATTCCTCTTGGTTCCCTGTACATTTTCCTTTATTTCACTTAGCATAGCCTTCATTTTTATATCTAATTTGGTACCAAAATCAACCAATTCTCTGAGCATGCTGATTACCAGTGTTTTGAACTGTGCATCTGATAGGTTGGCTATCTCTTTGTTGCTTGGTTGTATTTTTTCTGTAGCTTTGATCTCTTCTTTCATCTGGGCCATTTTTTTTTCAGTGCACCTGTTTTATAGTGAGGGGTGTAGCCTTAGGTGTTCATTTGTGTGGGGCAACCCTGTTGCTGGGTTGTGATGCTGTATGTGGGGCAGGAGTCTGAGAGTGAACAATGGCACTTGCTCTGCTCTCTGCTGGATTTCAGTTCCAAGACCAATTTTTGAAAAGTCTCTCAACTCTCCAGTTTATATTTTTGCCTCCTATCTCATAGATTAGTTGTTCAAGAAAGAGGGTTAAATTCTGGGCTCTGTATACTCTTCCATTGATGAAGTGATCTGTTTTGCACCAATGCCATTCTGTTTTGATGATTATAGTTTTATAGTATAATTTCAGTATGCCGATTGTTTTTTCTTCTCCAAATATGTTTGGCTATTTAAGTATTTGTAGTTAAATATAAATTTTAACCTTTTTCTTCTAAGAAATAGTTTGATAAGGTTTTTTGAACTAATAGCTTTGGGAAGTATTGTAGTTATAACAGTTTAATCTTCCCATGGTATAGGAATGAGGTATCCTTTCATTGTTTTGTGTGTTCTTTATACTTTATTTCTTCAATATCCTTTAATTTTCAGAGCACAGGTTCTTAACCTCTTTCTTTATTCCAGTTCACAGGTATTTATTTCCTTTCCACACAATTGTAAGTGGTATTTCTTTACTTCATCTTTCATTGTTTATTAGTCCTATGGGTGAGACAGATTTCTGTATATTCAGTTTGCATTTCATTCTTAATTAACTATTTTATTAATTCTGTTAATTTTGTTGAATTCTGGCTAAGGTTCAGGGCTTGACAAAGCCGCACTTGACTGTTTGCATCTGCAAAGTGGATCCAAGCCGGCAGCAACAGCAGTCAGAACCTGTGGGGGTTGACAATGAACTAGATAGCTGCAAGCATCAGCTGAATGTGACTGTCTGTAACTATTGCAGAAGACATATGTATCAGTTAGATAGCCTGGGAATGGAACAATCTGTGCCTGCAGCATCTCCCTAAGTTTCCAAAATGCCCTTGAGATCTATCTAACCAACACCTATAAAATAAACATAGAGACCATGTTTGTGGGTCATTGTCTCTCCATCAGAGGACGATGTCCCACCTGGTCCCTGCTTTTCCTTAAACTGTGTTGTATCTTTCTTCATCTCCTGTTGCCCCCACTTGGGGATCCCCATTCTGTGCTGGTTGCAGCAAGTGGCACCCAATGTGGGGCCTTGAGTATGGGGTAACTCATCAGTCCAGGTGAGGAGATCCTCCTGAGTGTGTCCACTTAACGATGTCCTGGAAGTTCCTAAGCCTCTCCTCATTTTTTTGAATTCTTGTTTCTTCCTCGTTTTCTGTTTGGTTGTTAGTTTCTTCCTTCTGGTCCACTCCATTGATTTGAGTCCCAGTTTTCCTTTCATCTCTATCAGTTCCCCATGCATCTTCCTTCATTTCACGTATTGTAGCCTGCATTTTTCATCTAATTTGTGAGCAAAATCAACCAATTCTGTGAGCATTTTGATGACCAGCGCTTTGAACTGTGCATCTGATAGGTTGGCTATCTCTTCATGGCTTAGAGGAATTGGCTCTGGGGTTTTGATTGGTTCTCCGGTTTGAGCCATTTTTGGTGGGTTTTTTTGTTTTGTTTTGTTTTGGTTTTAGTCTGGTCGCGGCTATTACGTAGTGAGGGGTGGAGCCTTAGGTGTTCCTCAGGGCGGGGCAGCCCAGTCGCTGGGTTGTGACGCTATAGGTGGGGGCAAGGTCCGAGAGGGAACAATGGAGCCTGTTCCGCTCTCTCCTGGACTCCGGCCCTTTCCGCCGCTTCCCCTTCACCTGGATTATCTGTGAACACGTGCGCGCTGTTATGTAGTGAGGAGTGGAGCCTTAGGTGTTCCCCAGTGCAGGGCAGCCCAGTCTCTGGGTTGTGACGCTGTATGTGGGGGCGGGGTCTGAGAGGGAACAATGGCGCCTGCTCTGCTCTCTCCTGGATTCAGTCCCTTCTGCCACTTCCCCTCTGCCTGGACCGTCAGTCTGGATGAATGGTTGTTGGACTTCCGTACAGTTCAATTTTCTATGAGTTCTGGTTGTTTTCTTGTTTCTAAATATTTGTTGTCCTTAATTTTGGTTGTGAGAGGAGGCACAGTGTGTCCGCCTACGCCTCCATCTTGGCCGGAAGTCCTCCTTCAACTATTTTGTTTGCAATTTTGGGGTTTCCCAGCAAACACAGTTTGCAGTAATAGCAATTATGTTTGACTTTTCCTCTTTTATATTGCTGATTCTAGTTTCCTACAATTCTGGCCATTATTATCTTAGTACTATTACTAAAATTCAGTACTTTAAAATAAAACTATTGTTATTTAACCATTTTACTCCACATTTAACTCTCAAAACGGGCCTCTGAGATAAATGCTTTTTTAAATGACATTGTTAGAGAAAAAAGGGGCAAAATGCAACTTCTGTACTCTGTGGCAGTTTCAAGATTCTAACATGAAATTTCCAGACACATTACCGTTCAATTTCTTTTTTTAAACTGTAGCAGAAAAACTCAGAGAGCAGAAAAATGTGGGTGAAATAGGAGTATTCCTCTCAGGGAACTCATAATGTTTTGTACAACTGTCTTTGCGGAGCTGAACTTCAGAGACTCTGGCCTCACAAACTGGTTGGCACAGGCTGGTAATGAGGAATTTGCATGTGAAGGGCTCAACACCAAAGCTATCAGCTGCACTGAAAAGGATAAAAACAGTCCAAGCCATAAGATAGACTTGTACAGAATCTAGACTTTGACAAGGACATCCTCACTCACAATGCAGGGCTTTTCTTTCCAGCACATGCTGTGTGGTAACATGAGGCCCTTTTTCAAAAGTCAAAGCTTAATCACATTGTTAAATGTTCCTGTGATCCATCATTGTGGGCAGCGTTGGGAAAAACCCTTCAGATGCACAGAAGGCTCCAAAGATACCATCTGTGCTATATGGAGAAGAGAACCACATGATGCCTATTTTCTCTACATTTCTACTAAAACTGAAGCTCCAGAATGGTGTGCATTTTTTTCATAAGTTATTATGTGCCACAGAAAGTGCCTGCAGCTAGCATAAAAATATATACACATTTATATATGTGTGTGTATGTGTGTATTTGAATAGGTAAACTCCATCTAACTTTGTAGGAAATATTTGAGTTAGTCTGGGGCTTCACCGCAGCCGACAGAGATTCTTAATGTGGCCACAAGAAGGACAAAATGAATGACAAGAAAAGTAGCATATATAATTTCTTAACAGGTTGTTTTTCAGGTGATTTTCCAATGTCTGAATGGCTACAGGCCAATGAGAAAAAAGCAGGGAATCTCTCATGAGAAAGTGGAAAATTATAAATATGATGAACCACAGTATCTCCCTCAGCATATTATGTACAACAAAGCACCAGGTATGCCCTGGCCATGGCTGATGCAATTAATCCACCTAAAGATTACAGAAATTTTATTTAACTCCCCACTTTCAGAGAGGCAAATGGAGGCTCAAAGGGATGGTGAATGTTCCCAGGATAGAAGCCAAATGTAGACAGGCTCACCTTGTGTTGTGGAGAAAGCCAGTAATCACATAGTGAAAAGCTGGTCCACAATATACTGCATGATATTAAACCCTGCATGATTCAACCCAGATAGTTGAACAGCTAGGTAGTCATGTACATGGTTATTTTACATTGAATGGTTATTGCCACAGATACATGGGGCACCTCTTTCTAATGCCTCCTGGATAGCCCTTAAGGTGCAAGTTTCATTCACAGATAAGCTGGTGTTATCTTCACACTAAGTAAGTAGAAAGAGATATAATGCAGGCAACAACCCTAGGAACCATCATAAGGATCATGGTGTGAACATCACACAGGAACTCTGAGATCTTTATGGACATGGGTGGAAGAATGGTAATTTTTAACGTGAAAACATTCTGAGCTCTAAATGTACAATTTCTGTTTACTGGTTTGAAAAAAATACATACAATTATTTCCTTCAGGGCATTTTGCTAACAAAATTAGGTGAGGAACAACAGATCTTCCTGTAGCAATAGTCTGTCTTAAGAGCATTGTCCCAGTGAGTCTGCAAGAAACGCCCGGAGTATAGAGACTAAAATACAGAAGCTTATGGATTTGAATGGCTGCTCAAGCTTCTTCAGATCGGAACTTGCAACCCTCTAAAACAATCTTTCCACATTCCCTCTAAGCTAATGAGGCTTTATCTGCCTCTGCCATGAAGCAAAATGTCATTGTTTTACAATTTGGAAACACTGTGCAAAGAAAATAAAGACTCATTATACTCATTTTTTTCATATTTAACATTTTTATTTATTTTTAAACATTTTTATTGTTGTTCATATATACTTTTCTGCCATTTCTCCCCACAACTCCCCACCACCTGAGAACTCCCCACCTCCTTCCCCTGTTTCCAAACCCCATTGTTATTGTCCATGTGTCTTTTATAATTGTTCCTGTAAACCTTTCACCCTTTCCCCCCATCATCCGCTCCCTTCTCCTCTCTGGTCACTATCAGCCTGTTCTCAATTTCAATGCCTTTCATTATATCTTGCTTCCTTGTTTGTTTTGTTGATTAGCTTCCTGTTAAAGGTGAGTTCATCTGATATTTTTCTTTCATTTCCTGGCTTATTTCACTTAGCATATTGCTCTCCAGTTCCATCCATGCTCTCACAAATGATAGGAGCTCCTTCTTTCTTTCCACAATATAGAATGCCATTGAGTACTGTACCATAGTTTTTTGATCCATTAATTTCCTGATGGGCACTGGGGTTGTTTTCAGCCCTTGTCTATTGTAAATTTTGTTGATATGAACATTGGACTGCATAGATTCTTTGGGATTGGTGTTAAGGATGTTGATTGTTTTTAATTTTATAGTAAATCAAGGTTTCATAACCTCCTTAGGAACATTTTAGATTTAGCAAAGGGGTAATTGGACAATTTAGTTGGTAAGATAGCCCATTACAGGGAAAGAATTTGAGCCAATAACATGGGAATAGACAAGCCATTATGTGGCCAATGAACTTCTGATAAATCCTTATAGTGTCAATGAAACAAGGGGCTATGAAGGAGCACTGAGAGAGCATGGGTAACCTTACACCAGGGAGGTTTACAACTAAAAGAATAATTAGGCCTGGGGGGTTCAAGATGGCGGCATGGTAGAAGGATGCAGATTGCCCTTCCTCCTGCACATAGGAGAAAATCCTAGCTGATCTACAGAGGAACAGAGCAGACAGCAAACGATACCACAGTATATATGAAAATAGGAGATGAAAATCTGTAGCAGACTTTGGAAACCTATACGTGGCAGCCGAGAGACTGGAGGCGGCCCTGTGACAGAGGGTGGCTCTGCGACCCACTGGAGGTGGCCCTGGGTCCTGAGACGGCTCTGCAACTGACCGGAAGTGGCCCTTGGACCAGAGGCGACCCTGCAACTAGAGGAGGGGACTCTCTGGAAGACCCGGAGCTCACATCTGTGATCCTGGGATCACAGCACACAACTCAGGAAACTTGCGGAGCCCACGCCCCTAGTCTCGGGTGGGCGCTCGCGCCCTATAGGAGACCCAGAGCTCACAGCAATAGACTTGGGGAGGGTTGGATCTGTAAGAGATCCCAGCTGAAACCCATAAACTTGGGAAAGCGTGCCCTCTGCAGGAGGCTCAGAAATCACACCCAAGGCCCTGCATGGAGAGTGCGCCATTAGCCCTGGGGTCAGTGCGCGGCTGGCACTGAGGACGGTAGCCCAAAGCTGACTGAGTGAGGAACAGGGAGAAAAGGGGTACGAGTCGCCTCGCAGCCTGTTACAGCCAGCAAGACCAGAAAATCCAGTTTGGCCTGTTTGAAAATAACAAGAGATTTTTTCTTTTCTTTTCTTTTTTTTTGTTTTTTTGTTTGTTTTGGGGTTTTTTTTTTAGTTTTGCTTTGTGTTTTTTTGTTTGTTTGTTTGTTTGTTCTTTGTTTAGTTGGGTTTTTTGTTTGTTTGTTTTGGTCTGTTTTTCGTTTTTGTGGGGTTCTTTTTGTTTTGTTTTGTTTTGATTAGATATTTTATATTCTTTATTACTTCTACCTTTTTCATCCCTCAATTCATTTTGCTTGTCTTTATTTCTTTCTGGCTTTATTCCTTCTTCCTTTCCAATTCTATGTCTCCTTCCTTCCTCTTTTTTTGCTCTTTATTCTTTTCTCTTTTTAAATACCCATGAGTGAGGCAAAAAAATCCTACAACTGTGAAAAAACCAGAGTTGGACCAAAAAAGGGGGTATTCCCAACAGCTGAGACAGTGGAAGCTGTGAACACCAGGATTCCTGTAGGAGACTACACCACTGAATCTCACAGGTATTCCACCACAGAAGTTCACACCATAAACCCAGGTAGCCAGAACAGATCAATTTAAGAAGCTGAGGCTTAGAAGAAGAGTCTCACAAACAATGAGAAGACAAAGAAACAATCCCCAAATAAAAGAAAAGGAGGAAGCCCCAGAAAGAATGCTAAATGAAACAGAGGCAACTCAACTATCATACAAGGAGGTCAAAGAAATGGTTGTCAGGAAGCTCCATGAGCTCTCAATGAGCTACCAGAAACTACAGGGAAGCTGCAATGAACTCACTGCAAACTATATCAACATGAAAAAGAAAATAGAAACTATCAACAAGGAACAAGAGGAAATGAAGAATACAATTTCTGAGCTGAAGAACACAGTAGAAGGAATGAAAAGCAGAATCGATGAAGCAGAGGATCGAATCAGTGAGTTGGAGGACAAAGTAGAAAAAAGCAGCCAGAAAGAGCAAGAAAAGGAAAAGAGGCTCAGAAAGAATGAAGAGGGGTTAAGAGAAATGCAAGACAACATGAAACGTAATAATATCCGTATAATAGGAATACCAGAAAGAGAAGAAGAGGAGCAAGGGATAGAAAACCTATTTGAAAAAGTAATGATGGAAAACTTCCCTAATTTGATGAGAGAAAAAGTCACACAAATCCAGGAAACACAGAGAGTCCGAATCAAGAGGAACCCAAACAGGCCCACTTCAAGACACATCATCATTAAAATGGCAAACTTCCAAGACAAAGAGAGAATCTTAAAGGCAGCAAAGGAGACAAAAAAAGTAACATACAAGGGAGCCCCGATAAGGTTAGCAGCTGACTACTCAATGGAAACGCTCCAAGCCACAAGACAATGGCAAGAAATATTCCAAGTAATGAGAACCAAAGGCCTACAACCCAGACTACTTTATCAAGCAAGGCTTTCAATCAAGATAGAAGGCCAAATAAGGAGCTTCCCAGACAAAAGAAGTCTAAAAGAATACACCTCTACCAAACCAGTTCTGCAAGAGATACTAAAGGGACTGCTTTAAGGAAAGAAAGGAAAAGAGAGAGAGAGGAACACAGATACGAAAATGGCAATGAATCAGTACCTATCAATAATAACCTTATATGGAAATGGATTAAATGTTCTAATCAAAAGACCTTAAATTGCTGAAAGGATAAGATAGCATGACCCACACATATGCTGCCTACAAGAGACCCACCTCAGGACAAAAGACCTACACAGACTTAAAGTGAAAGGCTGGAAACAAATTTTCCAAGCAAAAGGACAGGAAAAAAAAGGCCGGGGTAGCAATACTCATATCAGACAAAATAGACTTCAAAAGAAGAGCCATAAAGAGAGACCCAGAAGGTCACTTCATGATACTCAAGGGAAGAATCCACCAAGAAGACATAACCATTGTAAACATATATGCACCCAACATAGAAGCACCTAAATACATCAAGAAAATCTTAGAGGACGTCAAGAAAGATATAGACAGCAACACAATTATAGTAGGCAATTTTAATACCCCACTGTCAAAAATGGACAGATCTTCCAAACAAAATATCAACAAAGATATTGTGGCATTGAACAGTACTCTAGATGAATAGGACTTAGCTGATATATATAGAGCCCTTCATCCCAAAGAAACTAAATACACATTTTTTTCAAATGCACATGGAACATTTTCAAAGAAAGACCACATGATAGGACACAAAACAAGCCTCAACCAATTCAATAAAATTGAAATCATACCAAGCATTTTCTCCGACTACAAGGGACTAAAACTAGAAACTGAATTCATGGGGAAAATCACCAAACAATGAAAATCATGGAGATTGAATAGCATGCTATTAAACAATGAATGGGTAAAGAATGAAATTAGGAAGGAAATCAAAAAGTTTCTGGAAATAAATGAAAATGAACTCACAACAACCCAAAACTTATGGAACACAAAGAAGGCAGTCCTCACAGGGAAGTTCATAGCAATACAGGCCTACCTAAAGAAGACAGAAACATTTCTAACAAACGACTTAGCCCTACGCCTACAAGAGCTCGAGGAACAACAACAAAGACAGCCCAGGGCAAGTAGAAGGAAGGAAAGAACCAAGATCAGAGCAGAATTAAATGACATAGAGACTAAAAGCACAATCTTAAGGATCAATGAATCCAGGAGTTGGTTTTTTGAAGAGATCAACAAAATCGACAAGCCTTTAAGCAGGCTCATCAAGAAAAAAAAGAGAGAGGACTCAAATAAACACAATCAGAAATGAAAGAGGAGAGATTACAACTGACACCACAGAAATACAAAGGATTGTAAGAAATTACTATGAAGAACTGTATGCCAAGAAATTTGAAAACCTAGGTGAAATGGACAAATTTCTAGAAAAATATAATCTTCCAAAACTCAGTGAAGAAGAAACAGAAAGCCTGAACAGACCAATAACAACTGATGAAATTGAAGCAGTAATCAGAACACTCCCGACACACAAAAGCCCTGGACCAGATGGTTTCACAAGAGAATTCTACAAAACATTTAAGGAAGAGCTAACCCCTATCCTTCACAGACTATTCCAAAAAATCCAAAATGATGGAAGACTCCCAAACTCTTTGTATGAATCCAGCATCATCCCAATCCCAAAACCAGATAAAGACACAACAAAGAAAGAAAACTTCAGGCCAATATCACTGATGAATATAGACGCTAAAATCCTCAACAAATTATTGGCAAACCGCATCCAACAATACATTAAAAAGATCATACACCATGACCAAGTGGGATTTATACCAGGGATGCAAGGATGGTTCAACATTCGCAAATCAGTAAACGTAATTCATCACATAAACAAAAGCAAAGACAAAAATCACATGATCATATCAATAGATGCAGAAAAATCTTTTGATAAAGGACAACACCCATTTATGATAAAGACACTCAGCAAAGTGGGAATGGAGGGAGAAATCCTCAAAATAATAAAGGCCATATATGAGAGACCTAGAGCCAACATCATACTCAATGGGCAAAAACTGAAATTTTTCCCACTAAGATCAGGAACAAGACAAGGCTGTCCACTTTCACCACTTCTATTCAATATAGTATTGGAAATATTAGCCACAGCAATTAGACAAGAAAAGGAAATAAAAGACATCCAAATTGGAAAGGAGGAAACAAAACTATCATTGTTTGCAGATGACATGATAGTGTACATAAAAAATCCTATAGACTCGGCCAAAAAGCTGCTCGACATAATAAATGAATTTGGCCAAATAGCTGGATACAAAGTCAATATCCAGAAATCAAAGGCATTTTTGTATACCAACAGTGAAACAGCCGAAGCAGAAATCAAGAAAAAAAAAAAATCCCATTCGATATAGCAAAAAGAAAAATAAAATACCTAGGAATAAACCTAACCAAGGAGGTAAAAGACCTGTATGCAGAAAACTACACTACACTGAAGAAGGAAATCAAGGAAGACACAAAGAAATGGAAGCATATACCGTGTTCATGGATCGGAAGAATTAATATCATCAAAATGTCCATACTTCCCAAAGCAATTTACAGATTCAATGCAATACCTATTAAAGTACCAATGGCATATTTCACAGACATAGAACAAACACTTCAGAAATTTATATGGAATCATAAATGACCCCGAATAGCTGCAGCAATTTTGAGAAAGAAGAGCAAAGTAGGAGGGATCACAATACCTGATACCAAACTGTATTACAAGGCCACTGTAATCAAAACAGCCTGGTACTGGCACAAGAACAGACACATGGACCAGTGGAATAGAACAGAGAGCCCAGAAATAAACCCAAGTCTCTATAGTCAATTAATATTCGACAAAGGGTGCAACATAAAATGGAGCAAAAATAGCCTCTTCAACAAGTGGTGCTGGGAGAACTGAACAGCTACATGCAAAAAAGTGAAACTCGAGCACCAACTTACACCATACACAAAAATAAATTCAAGGCGGATAAAATATTTAAATATAAGCCGTGACACCATTAAAATCCTAGAGGATAACATAGGCAGGAAAATCTGAGATATTTCACGCAGCAATATTTTTACTGATATGTCCCGTAGAGCAAGGGACATAAAGGAAAGAATAAACAAATGGGATCTCATCAAAATAAAAAGCTTCTGCACAGCTAAAGAAAACAGTATTAAAATAAAAAGAGAACCAAGTGTATGGGAAAAGAGATTTGACAATGATACCTCAGACAAGGGATTAATCTCCAAAATATATAAAGAACTTACAAGACTCTACTCTAAGAAGACAAGCAACCCAATTAAAAAATGGGCAAAGGATTTGAACAGACACTTCTCCAAGGAGGACATACAGAGGATCCAGAGACACATGAAAAGATGTTTGATATCGCTAGCCATCGGAGAGATGCAAATTAAAACTACAATGAGATACCACTTGACACCTGTCAGAATGGCCATCATAAACAAAGCAACAAACAGCAAGTGTTGGAGAGGTTGTGGAGAAAAGGGGACCCTAGTGCACTGTTGGTGGGATTGCAGATTGGTACAACCACTATGGAAAACAGTATGGAATTTTCTAAGAAAACTAAAAATGGACATACCTTTTGACCCAGCAATTCCTCTGCTTGGATTATATCCTAAGAACCCTGAAAGACCAACCCAAAAGAACCTATGCACCCCTATGTTCATAGCAGCACAATTTACAATAGCCAAGTGCTGGAAGCAACCTAGGTGCCCATCAGTTAATGAATGGATCAAAAAACTGTGGTACATTTACACAGTGGAATTCTTTGCAGCAGAAAGAAAGAAGGAGCTCCTACCCTTTGCAACAGCATAGATGGAATTGGAGAGCATCATGCTAAGTGAAATAAGCCAGGCAGTGAAAGACAAATACCATATGATCTCACCTTTAACAGGAACCTAATCAACAAAGCAAACAAACAAGCATAATATAAACAAAGACACTGAATTTAAGAACAGTCTGACAGTGACCAGAGGGGGAGGGGAGGGAATTTCAGGGGAAACGGGGAACGGTTTAGTGCAACAAGTATAAGGGACACATTGACAAAAACTATGGAGGGTGGAAATGGGAGGAAGGTGGGGAAGCCTGGGGTGATGGGCTGGGGGCGGGGTAAAAGACAGAAAACTGTACATTATCAACAATTAAAAAAATACTGATTTAAATAAATAAATAAATAAATAAATAAATAAATAAATAAAATTTAAAAAAAGAATAATTAGTCCTGCCTTTTGGGTCAAGTCCCCATTAAGGGGTGTGTAAGAGACCACTACACACTGATGTTCTCCTTTTTCGTTTTGTTCCTCCCCTCCTCTCTAAAAACAAAGGAATAAAACCTTTAAAAAAACAAAGAATAAAACCTTAAAAAAAAAAAAACAATAAAACACCTCAGGATCAAGTGCACGTTTTGGCCAAACGGTGGGGTAGGTAGAAACCCTTCTCTTCCATACACATCCCAAAGTAGGAGAACAACCAATGTAATATCAATAAACAACCAAAGTGTCAGAAAATAAAACTTCATGAAAATTCAACAACCATGGAATTAAAGAAACAGTCAACCAGGCCAACCAGACCTGTAAGATGGACAGATGGAGACAACACAAGGTGAGGCTTTGGACTGCATGGGGATGGCCGGCTGAGAGAAACTATGGTGAGGTGGTGGACTGTGTGTGAGGGGCTGACTAGTATAAAACCTGAGATTCACAGCTGGCTGTTTAGCAGGTGGGGGTTGCCGTGGTGGTAGAAACTCCCAGGCTCACAGCATAGTTCATTGGGTAGTGGGCTAGAGCTGAGCATTTGAGCTGCATTGTTGTCTCTCAGGCCCCACCCCAACAGGGAGGAGGGGTGGAGACATGTAACCTCAGTGGAGGGTAGTCACAGGAAGGCATTGGCTGCAGTACCAAGGCAGGCAGTGGGGTGGCTGGTGGATCAGGTGAGCCGGCAGCTGGTGATCTGGTGGTCCCACCTTCACTTGTGCATAAACTCAAAGAAACACCTGGGGAAAAAGACAGTCCAAGCAACAAGGGGTTCCAAAGTGGGGAAATAAATCTGCAAAATCCCTGACTGAAAAAACCTGTGGGTGTGGCGTTGCCAGGAAAAACTCTCAGATTCACAGGAGTGTCCATTGGAGAGATCCATAGGGTTCTAAAATGGACACAAAACCACCCAAGAAGGAATCTGTTGCGGACCGTTCAGCCTGGTTTCAGGAGTTGTAACCCTCACCCCATGGTGGGCTGTGTAAAAGCCCAAGGGACCCACTTCATCTGGGTCTGTTCTGTCACAAGGATGTTCCCTATTAAGGAGACAAAGCTTATCTCTCTGGCAGGGGCACTGTTTCTGCCTTACTCATCTCTGGCCCCATAGCTTGGTTGGCAGTCAATGACGGGTAAGACTCCTCATGGGAGGGGCAACCTAAGCCAGACGCAACCACTTGGAAGGCCTCATGGAAGGACTCGGGGGTTGCAGCAAAGAGGATGTGATGGACCCTCGCCCCCCGGCTATTCTGACATAGCCCGAGTCCTCATTTCCATCTGGGAGATGTCTCCTGCTTCCTAATAGGTTTAAAGCCTGAAACTGTGGGGGCGAGCGGTGCAGCCCTGTCCTGGCTAGGACGGCCCCTTGGGTGATTGGCATAAGAAAGAATTCCTAAAGTACTGTGAAACCTGCTTTGCTAAGAGTGCTCTTCCTGAGGTGACAAGTGTCCCAGGAGGAAATGAGCATGTCTCCCAAAGTCTGGCAACCCCTCTTCCTGACAAACACTGGCTCCGATTAAGCCCTCAGATTTCTTTGACATGTTAAACTTGTATTCCGGTGTGTTGGAACCCAATAAAAGCCTAGTGAGGAAGGGGCTCTGGGTCATTCTCCTCTGAGAGTTTGACCCCTTTCCTCCCCAAGCAGTAATGTCTTGGTAGTTTTTATTTTCATCCGTGACGAATGGGGGGTTCTACGGGCAAAGCCCCCCGCAGGAATCAGCACCATTAGGGCCCGATTTTCTTTTGGGTAGCAGAGGAAGTGATTGACAGCACCCCAGAGTCAGGCAAGGAGCATTGGTCCCTCTCAGACCCCTCCTCATCATACAGTCCCACTATATAAGGATGTGGGGTGTCCCACCCTGGCAAATACCTAAGGCTCAACCCCTTACTAGGTAATATGTGCGTGGAGGCTGTGTGTGTGTGTGTGTGTTTTGTGTGTGTGTGTGAGCTCCCAAATGAAAGAGCAGATCAAAGCTCCAGAAAAAGTACAACCAAGCCACGAAGAGATAGCCAATCTATCAGATGCAGAGTTCAAAACCCTGGTTATCAGAATGCTCACGCAAATGATTGAGTACAGTCACAAAATAGAAGTGTAGGCTATGCCAAGTGAAATAAAGGAAAATATCCAGGGAACCAACAGTGATGGGAAGGAAACCTAGACTCAAATCAATGATTTGGAATAAAAGGAAGACATTAACATTCAACCTGAACAGAATGAAGAAACAAGAATTCAAACAAATGAAAAGAGCCTTTGGAACCTCTGGGAGAATTTTAAACATTCCAACATCTGAATCATAGGGGTACGAGAAGGAGAAGAGGAAGAGCAAGACATTGAACATTTATCTGAAAACGTAATGGAGGACTCCACTAATCTAGCAAAGGAAATGTACTTCCAGGAAGTCCAGGAAGCTCAGAGAGTCCCAAGGAAGGTGGACCCAAGGAAGCACATACCAAGGCACATCATAATGACATTAACCAAGATCAAAGATAAGGAGAGAATCTTAAAAGCAGCAAGGGAGACGGAGACAGTTACCTATGAAGGAGTTCCCATAAAACTATCAGCTGACTTCTCAAAAGAAACCATATGGACAAGAAGGGGCTGGAAAGAAATATTCAAAGTCATTAAAGTCAAGGAGGACCTTCAAGCTAGATTATGCTATCCAGCAAAGCTATCATTGAGAAAGGAAGAGCAGATAAAGCACTTCACAGACAAGGTCAAGTAAAAGTAGTTCATGATCACAAACCTTATTATATGAAATGTTAAAGGGACTTGTCTAAGAAAAAAAAATCAAAAGTATCCACAATAAAATGATAAACTCACAACTAGCAACAACCAAACATAAACAAAACAAAACAAAACAAAACCCTAAGGAAACAGCCAGAACAAGAATGGATTCACAGAAATGGAGATCATATTGATCATATTGTGGGTTATCAGTAGAGGGCAGATGGGGAGCATAATGAGGATAAAGGTACTGTGGATAAGAAGCATAAATGGTAGGTACAAATTAGACAGGGAGAGGTTAAGAATAGTAAAGGAAAAAGGGAATACAAAGAACTTACATATATGACCAATGGACTTGAACTAAGGTGAGGGAATGCTGCTGGGAGGTGGGGTACAGGGTGGAGGGGAATAAAAGGGAACAAATGGGATAACGGTAATAGCATAATCAAGAAATAGATGCAAAAATGATTTTAGTGGAAAAGAAAGGATGCCACAGGTTTAAAAATTCATGAAAAATTTAAGGAAAATTACATATGAACACATTTAACAATTAGACAAAACAGAGTTTTCTCAATAACATAGAGTCTCCCAAATCTCAACCAGAAGGAAACAGGAAATGTCTATAGAAAAATTCCCAGCAGTGAAAGTGAAGCCAAATGATAACTCCCCCAAAACAAAATTCCAGGACAAGATGGCTTATAGGTGAAGTCTGCCAAATATTTAAATAGTAATTAGTATCTTTTCTCTTCAAAATGTTTTAAAAAACCACATAATAACAGTGGAGAGAGTGTATGAGAGAATTGTCACAATGTCTTGGGTATAAAATAGTAAGAAGATACTAGGACCTCATTTTGAAAGAATCCTTCCATAATACTTCCTTACCACTTGTGCTTTCATGCCCAACCACCCATTCTGTCTTTGCCCTGGAATCTCTTCCTTGCATGGCATGTGGGCATGGACCAAGCTAATAGCCAGATGGCAATTTGACCTTATTATCATCCTGTCTGGGCAAAAAAAAAATGGGAACAGGTGGATGTGTAAGAGATCACCAGAGGCTTTGATGAGAAATAATTCAGCATCTTTCAGAGACATGTGATGCCTCTGGGGAAGGTATGAAGGCCAGCTAGCTATGCAGTCCCCAGCACTTTATCCTGTATTCCCTCAGTGACTGCATGTCCATATGGTGACTGTGTAGATTGGCCCATGGTCACATCAACGTGGTTGGAAAAGTAAAACAATGGATTTTGCCAAAATATCTGATAAGGGTTTGACATCCTAAATTTATAAAGAATGTAGAAAATCAACACCAAAACACAAGCAGCTTAATTTTAAAAAAATAGAAAAAGAACCTGAATAGATACTGCTCCAAAGAGGGCATAAAAGGTTAATAGACTTATGAAAAGATTCTCAATGTCACTAATCATTAGAGAAATGCAAACTGAAAGCTGTTATATTAACAGCCAAATGCCAGGTGTTTTGAAGTGTGGATTTTGGAGAGGGGGGCAATAAATCTTACACAGTGATTCACATAGTAAATTGTTAACACCAGTAAGAATGGTCATTATAAAGAAATAAACAAAACACAACTACTGGAGAGGTTGTGGGGAAAAGGGAACCCTACTGAACTGTTCATGGGACTGCGGACAGTTGCAACCACAATGGGAAACATTATGGAATTTACTTAGAAAACTAAAAATGGAACTGCCTTTTTTCCTGGCAATTCCACTGCTAGGATTATATCCTAAGAACCCTAAAACACTAATCCAAAAAAACCTATACGCTCCAATGTTCATAGCAGCACAATTTACAATAGCCAAGTGCTGGAAGCAACCCAAGTGCCCATAAGGAAATTAATGGATCAAAAACTATGGTACATTTACACAATGGATTTCTACACAGCAGAAAGAAAGAAGGAGCTCCTATCCTTTGCAGGAGCATGGATACAGCTGGAGACCATTATGCTCAGTGAAATAAGCCAGATTTTCAAAGACAAATACCATACAATCTCACCTATAAGCAGAAGGTAATCAACAAAATGAGCAAGCAAATAAAATATAACCACAGATATCAAAATTGGTACAAGTCAACAGTAACCAGAGGGGAGGGGGAGGGGATAATAGGGAAAATGGGTGAAGGGTTTATGGGAACAACTATAAACCACACACAGACAATAACAAGTAGGGTGGAAACGGGAGGGAAGTGGGGAAGGCTGCAGTGCTGGGAGGGGTGCAAGGAAAAGCAGAAAACTGTACTTAGACAACAATAAAAACAAAAAAGTTTTAAAAATAAATAAAAATTAAAAATAAGAAATTTGGAATCTCCATAATAGGAGTATGAAAATTCAATTTAAAGTGAACTGAAAGTAATCAGTATGTCCATTGAGATCAAGAAGGTTCTCATTGTGTGTGCTATTCCTGCACACTGTCTCCAGATTCAGAAGGAAAGGCATTCTGCAGATTTTTCCCTCCATTTTACAGGTAGATGAAGGTTCAGAGCCTAAACAAAATGTGGTTCATTCAGACTTTAGGGGGTTTATATTTCTGGCCTGTAAGCCTTTGAGGCGCAATTTGAAATCTTGAGGCCTCTTTTGAATAATCTCTAAGTTTTTCCTTTTTATTGCACTATATATTTTTTATTTGTAATTATATTTTATTCATTTTTCAGTTTTTCTTCAAGTACAGTTGTCTTCCATTCTTATTTCTATAATCAGGTTGTGGGTTTCAGACTCACTGAGACAATGCTATTAATACAAACTACACATAAAGTGGGGTCAGTTATTTCTCAGCTCAAAAATGCCTTGAAAACAATAATTGGATAATTTTCCTCACCATTCAACTCAAATTATGCATTTAAAGATGAGTTTTTTCATCTTGTGCACATATGGCCCTGCAAAATATCTCTAAAGTGCTGAGTATTCCTGGGTGACCTCCAGAAGTTTATACTTCTGCTTGTAAAATGTAATGTAGCTGACATTATGTCACTTTTTCTATCATTTATTGTGAAGATGACAGCAGTTTTTCAGTGGATGATGCACAATGATGTCTCTTCAAAGGCATAATGCTGAACTGCCCATAGTGTCAACGGTACTCAACTTCACATGTAGGACATTCATTTACAAGACTACCTACCTTTTTTTCCTTTCTGACATTCAACAGCACCCAAAATTATCTGGACCAATTTTTCATTGAGGACTGGCCAACTCCATGTCATGCGGTGACACCGCCCATTTCTAGGATGTGTCTTGGGGCTAAGACCTCGTGTCTCTGAGGCTCAGTTTGCTTGTGCAAAAGTTGTTACAAAATGTATTTTATATGACTTTGGATGGATACATTGGATCGGCTATGGCTGTTATTTACCTGGTACTTTGTGTTGCAGAATATATTGCTGGAGCTGCTGTGCTTGTTGATCTTTATAATTTTCACTCATATATAAAAGGCCTTCTGCCTTCATCTTCCCTTTCTGTGGCCTTCCAAAGTTGGAAAAAAATACCTGGAAAGCAAACTGCCAAGGAGTTTCAGACGTCATTTATGTAGTCCGGGTTTTTGGTTTTGGTGTGGCCTGTTTAGGGACTTCTGGGGGTAGCTGAAAGTCCCAGAGGCCCACTCAGATATGTGGTATCATTTTGGATGCAGGTCACACATTCAACTCTGTATCTTATATACCTCATTCAAGCATGCCCATCCTGAAACACTTATTGTAACTCAGTAAAAAAGAGCAAACGCAAGAACTGATCTTCAGTTTTGATCAAAGGATCAGGCCATCGACTGGCACATCACTTGATGTAGTCTCCACATATGTCATATGTGACATTTTCTTAGCATTCTTTGTATCTGGAAGCATTTTCCAAATGTGGACTTAGTGAAAGATCACAAGACAATAGATATAGGTTAGTGATCTTTAAGTCCAGAGAAAGCACCTACCATTTTTATAATTCATGTCCTTGGTAGAAGAGAATGGCATTTTGGGTGATGAGGGCCTGGAAGTACCCTGGATTTGGTCCAACCCCTTTCTAAATTTGTTGCCACTTTGTCATTTTTTTTTTTTACACTTTAAATGTTGGCTTTTTTTCTAATGCCTTTGCATGATCAACTGTATCATCTTCATCCTCTGCCATATAGACAACCTGTGGCTAGACCCTGTCAATTTCAGACCCACAGAGTCAGTTCTAAAAATACTGCTAAAAGCCCCTCACTAGTGCCACACAATGTTCACTTCAGTCCACTTTGTTAATCTATTTAAACTTGCTTACTGTATTATTACGTGATATGGATGGCTGGGGAAATAGACAGTTCCTGGATGAAAAATTGGAAATGCTATTAATAGTGTGGTCAATTTAAAGGAGCTAAAATATCTTTCTCTTTCCTCACGTGTAATGCTCAGGTAAAAAAGCATTTATTTTAAAGATTTATTTTGAGAATTAAATGTGGTATGAGATGAATGAAGAACAATCTTATTTTAAAACACTGTGTTTTAGACCATTGAAAATTAATTTTCAACTAACTGCAAAACAGGTTTCCTTGATAGGTATTTCTAGACCATTGCAATTAAAACTGCAGGGTACACATTTTTCTCTATTTCACATGGAAAACTTTCCAAGACAGACCTCATACTAGATGAAAAAAAGAGTCCTCAATAAATTTAAAAGTTTAAAGTTATATAAACCATATTTTGCTTTTCTTTTTTAAACGATTTTATTCATTTTTGGAGAGACTGCAAGGGAAGGAAAAAAAAGGAGAGAAACATCATTGTGTGCTTGCCTCTCATGCACTCCCAGCTGAGACCTGGTCTGCAACCCATGCATGTGTCCTGACAGGGGATCGAGCTGGTGACCCTTCATTCACAGACCAGTGATGCATAAACTGAGCCACACCAACCTGGGCTATATTACTCATATTTTCTGACCACAATAGTAAGAAACTGAAAATAAAATATAGAAAAGAAATGAAAAACAAACAATACATTTGGAAATTAATGAGCATACTACTGAACACTCGACAGATCAAAAAAATTTCTTTAAAGCCCTGGCTAATTGGCCTCAGAGGACCGAGAGCCAGTCTGTTAACCAAAGCAATAGATACTGATTTGATTCCCATCGGGACACATGTTTTGGTTGCAAACAACATTCCCAGTAGGGGACACATGATGGCTACAACACATTGATGTTTCACTCTCCCACTTTCTCTCTCCCTTCCCCTGGTTTAAAATAAATACATACATACTTACATACATACATACAGACATACATAAATGAATGAATCAATGAATAAATAAAATCTTTTAAAAAAATTAAACGAAACAGAAAACACACAACTACACTCAGACAAATAAAAATTCAAATATGGTCCTAGAAAACTTGCATTTACAAGAAGGTCTTATAAGAGGAGCCCATAATAATACAGCTCTAACTACAGAGCAAAAAAATTTCGATAAAATCTTTTGAGTTTCTAAATACATTAGAAAAAGAAGTAACAAACCAAAAAGTAAGTCAAAATAATAATTAAACAAAGATCAGTACCATAATAGAGAAAAAATGTAAAGTGTAATGAAACCAATGGCAACTTCTTTGAAACAGTAAATAACTTTGCAAAGCCTCTGATAAGACCTATTAAGCATTAAAGAGATAAAATAAAAATAAATAAAATCAGAAAAAAGAGAAACAACAAAGTTAAAAACACAAAGAATTTTTAAAGAATATCATCAGCAATTATATACAATTGACTTAGCCATTTAGTAAAATAGATAATTTCTAAGTCAAACTCACTTTGAAGACTAAATCATGACAAATCACATTATCTAAACAAACAAATTCCTAGCAATATGTATGAATTAGTCATTCAAATATCCAAAAGAAAACCCCAGGCCCAGAGAGATTTACTGAACAATTCTAACAAATATTAAAACATGATTAGTACATATCCTTCTCAACTATTCCATAAATTGATGAAGTTCACTTACAAATCAATTTTATGAAGCCAGCATTACTGTGATACCCAAACTAATGCAAGATACTGCAATATAAAGAGACTTCCAGGCCTATATTCTTGATAAAGGTACATGCTGAACTTCTCAATAAACACACCAAACCATATTGAGTGATACATTACAATGATCGTACATTCTGATCAAGTGTGACTTATACCAGTGATGCAAGAAAGGCTCTACTTTCAGGAAAAAATTGATGTGATTCAACACATCAAAAATAATCATGAATATTCAAGAGATAGAGGAGAAGAAATAGAATAGTATATGCATTACTGAGAGACCAGCCACATGGATTCCGGTGCTTAGTCAACACCTATACTGCAGCAGCCATCCTTCTCTGGCAGACTATTCTGCTCCAATCAGCAGCAGCCTTTAGGAAAACAATAGCTACAATGCCAGGAGGAATTCTGTCCCGCCCTATGGGGCTTAAGCCTAACTGCTGAGTGTAAAGTGACTAACAATAAAAAAAAGACAACTATGGACAGAAGACACCTGGCAGTCTAAGAGCAGGCTGTCTAAGGTCAGACAGGGTTGACATCTGACACACTAGAGGCAGATCCAAAAAGAAAAAAAAAGTGCTAAATACTGAAGGCTACTGAGACAAAATCAACTGTGGTCTCCTCAATAATTAGTGGTACTTTCTTTCTTGCATAGCTTTTCAACATTCATTTCTTGTCCAGCAATTTAGTGCATAATAGGTCACTAGAATTTATACTATAGATTAATTCTCTCTTTTCTTATACTAGTCTTCATCTCTTTATACACTTACTAATACTTGTTCATTTGCCATTGACACTGAGATAATGGGAGCGAGATATTTTTGCATAGGTGGGTGTGTTCCCACAGCCAAGCAATTGATAGATTCAATGCAATCACTCTTAAAATATGATTGACATATTTCACAGATATTGAACAAACATTTCAAAAATGTATGTGGAATCATAAATATCTCAAATAGCTGCAGCAATTTTGAAAAAGAAGAACAATGTAGGAGAGATCACAATACCTGATATTAAACTATATTACAAGGCTACTGTAATCAAAACACTCTGGTAGGGGTGTAAATACAGACACATGGACCAGTGGAACAGAAATAGAGCCAAGAAATAAAACCAAGTCTCCATGTTCAATTAATATTTGATACAGGGGAAAGAAGCATAACATGGAGTAAAAAGAGCATCTACAACAAATGGCATTGTGAGACCTGGAAAACTACATGCAAAAAAACACATGAAACTCAATCACCAACTCACACCATATGCAAAAATAAATTCAAGGTGGATAGAAGACTTAAATATAAGACCTGACACCATAAAAGTTCTAGATGAAAACATAAGCCAAGAAAATCACAGATATTCCCTGCATCAATATTTTCATCAATATGTCACCTAGTGCAGGAACATAAAGGAATGTATAAAGAAATGGGATCTCATCAAAACAAATATCTTCTGCAGGGCTAAAGAGAACAGCGTTAAAATGAAAAGAAAACCAACTGTATGAGAAAACATATTTGCCAATAATACCTTGGACAATGTTTGAGCTCCAAAATATATAAAGTGAACTCCACATGAGTCCACTGGAAGAAGACAAATAACCCAATTTTAAAATGGGCAAAGGGGAGACTGAAGGTGGCATCGAGGTTGGTGGGAGTGGATTCCACTTTCTCCCTACACACAGGTGAAAAACCTAGCTGATCTACAGAGGAACAGAGCAAACAGCCAACAATGCCTCAGCACAGATGAAGATAGGAGACCAAAAATTGTAGAAGACATTGAATAACCAGATGGTAGGGAAAGTGCTTCAGGACAATAAGGTCCCTGGGACCAGTATGGGGACCAGGGTGGCTGCAGCCCCAGGCTCGGCCCCTGCTGGGTCTGCCACAGGGTTCTTGGTTCTTGGTAGAGAGATGGGTCAACAGCTCCCTCCCCTGCCAAACAAGGTTTGAGCGGCACCGGGAGAGACTTGGTTGCTTGAAGTCACAGAGAGGGGAATAAGGACTAAGTGGCAAATACACAGGGGCTGGGAGCACCCACGGAGACTGTGGACACCGGCTGGGGAGAGTTGAGAGTTGGGCCATGACAAGCACCTGACCCAGATAGTCCCCGGTCTGGTTGGAGAATCGGGCTGTGCGAGAGGCCAGGCACCTGTATGGAGTGGCAGGCTTGAGCACAAGGAAATTATCAAAAAGAAAAAGTGAAAAAAGAGACACTCTGTGACTGTTTGGGGAATTCCCCTGCAGCAGGCACTCCAGCCTCCTACCTACTTAACTGCACGGAGCCCCTGAGGTCGTGCTGGCATGGAAGGCCCTGTGCACACTAACATAGCCAAGGAAAGAATGAGCGCCCAAACCTGTAGAACCCGCAGGACCAGAGGCTGCTGAGGAAATGGGCTGAAGGCTGACTGAGTGCTTATCAGGAAGGGAGAAAAGCAAAACCAATCACCCCTCAGCCTGCTGCAGCCAGAAAGGCCAGCAAAACTAGTTTGGACAGTTTGAAGTCAGGAAGAGGCTTTTTTTTAAAGTAATTCTTATTATTTTATTATTTTATTTTTTTTAATCTTTTAACTCCTTTCCCCCCTCTTTCCATCTCTCTTGTTTTATTTCTACTTCCTTTCTTTCCCATTTTATCTCTTTCTTCCTTCCTCCTCTTCTTTTTTAATTCCCACAAGCAAGACTAAAAAAACCCTGAAACTGTGACAAGACCAGACATGGACCCAAAAAGGGAGCATCCCAACAGCTGAGACAAATTTCACTTCGCTACTATACAGAACTTGCAAGTTATTGCACATTTGTATTATTATTTTTTCTTACGTCTTTTTTATTCTTACATCTTTTATTAGTATTGTTGTATTTCTCTTCTATCTATTTAGTCTTCTTTGCTTGGCTGGTTAAATTGTATTGCTTGACTGCTTTCCCTTGTTGTCCCTTTCATAGTGTATTTTTTAATTTACTTTCACTCCACTTGTGTTCCATTAGCACACTAGTCTAGGTCCTATACTTCCTATTCTTGCTATCCAGAGCACATAGACTCTGTCATAGGATTATCACTCCATTATTATTGTAAATAATAGCAGTTCCATACAACTGTAAATACTACACAGCACCCCTCCCAGATCTTAGCCCACTTCACGGTTCCCTGAACTCTATTACTGTAGTGGTTAACTCTACTCTCTCACACACTGCACCTATTTTCTATACTTTACTCTCACTTTACTTCATAATATGACCTCCCACAAGCTCACTGCTTTCTAGATTCAACTCACAATCCTTCCCTCCCCAACAAGAGTCTTATCTCTTTTCCACCCTTTCTAAAAAGTGGGTTATTGGGTGGAATATTACGTTTAACAATACACATAGCCAAAGGATCTCCTATCTCTTCTCTATGGTCTGCTACTATAACTTTCATAAAATACACTCCTGCTGTCTTAAACCATTTTGCCTTCCCCCTCCAACTGATCACAAAAATGAGTAGGTGGAAGCTGTGAACACCAGGACACCTGCTGGAAGAGGAAACACACCAACAAAGGAACCACCAAAGGAAAACAACAGAAGAAGGTGAAGGAAGGAGAGGAAGCCACACCAACTCAACCCAGGATGTATCTGGAAATACAAATAAATGATGGAGAAATAACTGACAACAAACAAATGAACAAGAGCAAGAGAGAATCCTCAAAACCTTGTCCACATGAAAGAACCAGCATCAATACAGCCTGCCCACATCTGCACAACAAAATACAAGTGGTGGACAGAGTAATCCTCAGTTATCCAACTGGTGGGAAGGAACCAACAAAGAAAGATCCAACAGCAATCAAAACCCAAAGACAAACACGGAGCCAACATAAATGACAGCTGAAGACCAGTGAGCTTGGAAGATCAAGGAAAAGGCACCACTGGATGTCACAAGTATTCTACAACAGAACTTCACACCATAAACCCAGGGAGTCAGAACAGATCAATTTAAGAAGCAGAGGCTAACAAGAAAAAGAGTCTCACAAACAATGGGAAGAAGACAAATAAACAGTCCTCAAATGAAAGGAAAGGAGAAAGTCTCAGAAATAATACTAAATGAAATAGAGGAAAGTCAACACTCAGATATTGAGTTCAAAGAAATGGTTATCAGAAAGCTCAATGAGCTCACAGAGAATTACCAAAAACTACAGGGAAACTACAATGAACTCACTGAAAACTAAATCAACATGAAATAGGAAGTAGAAACTGTCAACAAGGCCCAATAGGAAATGAAGAATACAAATTTCTGAACTGAAGAACACAGTAGAAGGAATCAAAAGCAGGCTACATGAAGGAGAAGATCGAATCGGCGAGTTGGAGGACAAAGTAGGAAAAAACACCCAGAAAGAGAAAGAAAAGGAAAAGAGGCTCTGAAAGAATGAAGAGGGATTAAGGGAAATGCAGGACAATAGGAAACGTAATAATATCCGTATAATAGTGATACCAGAAGGAGGAGAAGAAGAGCAAGGGATAGAAAATCTATTTGAAAAAGTAACGATGGAAAACTTCCCTAATTTGATGAGCAAAAAAGTCACACAAATCCAGGAAACACAGAGAGTCCCAATGAAGAGGATCCCAAAGAGGCCCACTTCAAGACACATCATCATTAAAATGGCAAAATTCCAAGATAAAGAGAGAATCTTAAAGGCAGCAAGGAAAAACAGGAAGTAACATACAAGGGAGCCCCGATAAGGTTAGCAGCTGACTTCTCAATGGGAACACTCCAAGCCAGAAGGGAATATAAAGAAATATTCCAAGTTATGAAAACAAGAAGCCAGCAACCAAGACTAGTTTATCCAGCAAGCCTCTCAATCAAAATAGAAGGCCCAATAAAGAGCTTTCCAGACAAAAGAAGCCTAATAAAGTACACCTCCTCCAAACCAACTTTGCAGGAGATGCTAAAGGGTTTTCCTTAAGAACAGGAAGAAAAACAGTGAAAGGGAGAAGAACACAGGTACAAAAAAATGGCAATGAATAAGTATCTGTCAATAATAACTTTAAAAGTAAATGGATTAAATGACCCAATGAAAAGACACAGAATAGTAGAATGGATAAGAAACCATAAACCACACATATGCTACCAACAGGAGACCCACCTCAGAACAAAAGACCTATTCAGACTAAAAGTGATGGGCTGGAAACAAATATTCCAAGCAAATGGACAGGAAAAAAAGCTAGGGTAGCAATACTCACATTGGACAAAATAGACTTCAATAAAAGAACCATAAAAAGAAACCCAGAAGGTCACTTCATAATACTCAAGGGATGAATCCATCAGGAAGACATAGATATAGTAAATATATATGCACCCAACACAGGAGCACAATTACACAAAGGAGCCAAATACACAAAGAAAATCTTGGAGGTCTTCAAGAAAGATAGCAACAGCAGCACAATTATAGTAGGAGATTTTTAACGCCCCAGTGTCAAAAATGGACAGATTTTCCAAACAAAATATCAAAAAAGATATTGCGGCATTGATCAATGCCCTAGATGAAATGGATTTAACTGATATATAGAGAGCCCTTCATCCCAAAGAAGAAAAATACACAATTTTTTTTCAAATGCACATGAACATTTTCAAAGACCAACCACATGATAGGACACAAAACAAGCCTCAACAAATTCAAGAAAATTGAAATCATATCAAGCATTTTCTATTTCCCCCACAGGGGACCGAAACTACAAACCAACTTCAGGGAAAAAAAACCCCAAACACTCAAAATCATGGAGGTTGAATAGCATGGTATTAAACAATGAATGGGTGAAGAATGAGATTACGGAAGAAATAAAAATGTTTCTGGAAACAGACGAAAATGAGCTCACAACAACCAAAAACTTACAGGACACAGCAAAGGCAGGCCTGAGAGAGAAATTCATAGCAATACAGGCCTACCTAAAAATGATAGAAACATTTCAAATAAACAACCTATACCTACACCTTCAAGAACTGGAGGAACAATAACAAAGGCAACCCAGAGCAAGTAGAAGGAAGGAAATAAGCAAGATCAGAGCAGAGTTAAATGACATAGAGACTAAAAGCACAACTCTAAGAATCAATGAACCCAGGAGCTGGTTCTTTGAAAAGATAAAGAAAATCAACATACCTCTAAACAGACTCATGAAGAAAAAAAAATGAATTTGGACTTCTGGCCAAGATGGAGATGTAGGTAGACATACTGTGCCTCCTTGCACAACCAAAAGAAGAACAACAACAATTTAAAAACAAAAGAACAATCAGAACTGATATAAAACTAAATGGTATGGAAGTCCAACACACAAGTAGTTAAAGAAGACACATTCATCCTGACCGGTAGGAGGGGTGGAAACAGCCAGCCAGGCAGAGAGAACATGCAGTAAGGTGGTGGCTGGAGGACTGGGGCAGGCAAGGCAGTGGCTGGTGGACCCAGTGAGGTGGTGGATTGTGGAGCCGAGTGCACAAGGCTGCAGCTGGCTGGCAAGGAAGCAGCAGACATACCGAGCCAGGTAGCAGATTTCGGATCGGGCAGTCCCATGTTTGCATGCAGATAACTTGGGAGAAACTTGTGAGTGAAACAAACTGCACAACCAAGGGCTCCTGTATGGGGAAATAAAGCCACAAACCACTGACTGAAAATACCTGTGGGGGTTGAGGCAGTGGGAGAAACTCCCAGGCTCACTGGAGAGTTTCACTGGAGAGACCCATAGGGCCCTAGAATGTACACAACCCCACCCACCCTGGAATCAGCACCAGAAGAGCCCAATTTGCTTGTAGGAAGTGAAGGAAGTGACTGAAATCCAGCACAGAGCAGAGGAAGCGCCATTATTTCCTCTTGAACCCCTTTCCCCACATACAGGGTCACAATATAGCCATGTGGGTTACCCCGTCCTGTTGAACACCTAAGGCCCTGCCCCTCACTATGTATCAGACATGTCAAGACAAAAAAAAGGCCCAAATGAGAGAGCAGATCAAAGATCCAGAGAAAATACAACTAAGTTACCAAGAAGTAGCCAACCTTCAGTGGATTGAGCGCGGGCCTGCGAACCAGAGGATCGAGGTTCGATTCCCAGTCAGGGCACATGCCTGGGTTGCAGGCCAGTTCCCAGCAGGGGACACACGAGAGGCAACCATACATTGATATTTCTCTCCCTCACCCTCTCTCCTACCCTTCCCCTCTAAAGATAAATAAAAAAAAAAGAAGAAGAAGAAGTAGCCAACCTATCAAACGTACAGTTCAAAACACTGGTAATCAGGATGCTCACAGAATTGGTTGAATTCAGTCACAAATTAGATGAAAAAATGAAGGCTACACTAAGGGAAATACAGTAAAATGTACAGGGAATCAATAGTGATGGGAAGGAAAATGGGACTCGAATCAACAATGTGGACCAGAAGGAAGAAAGAAACATTCGATCAGAAAAGAATGAAGAAACAAGAATTCTAAAAAATGAAGAAAGGCTTAGGAACCTCCAGGACATCTTTAAATGTCCCAACATCTGAATTTAGGGGTACCAGAAGGAGAAGAGGAAAAGCAACAAGTGGAAAACTTATTTGAACAAATAAAGGAGAACTTCCCCAATCTGGCAAAGGAAATAGACGTCCAGGAAATCCAGGAAGCTCAGAGAGTCCCAAAGAAGTGGGACGCAAGGAGGAACACACCAAGGTATATCATACTTACATTAGCCAAGATTAAAATGAAGGAGAGAATCCTATAAGCAGCAAGGGAAAAGGAGACCGTTAGCTATACAGGAATTTCCATCAGACTGTCAGCTGAATTCTCAAAAGAGACCTTAAAGGCAAGAAGGGGCTAGAAAGAAGCCTTCCAAGTTGTGAAAGGCAAAGACCTACATCCAATATTGCTCTATGTAGCAAAGCTTTCATTTAGAATGGAAGGGCAGATAAAGTGCTTCTCAGATAAGGTCAAGTTCAAGGAGTTCATCATCACCAAGCCCTTGTTATAGGAAATGTGAAAGGGACTTATCTAAGAAAAAGAAGTTCAAAAATATGAACAGTAAAATGACAACAAACACAGTTATTAACAACCACACGTAAAACAAAAGCAAACCCAAACTAAGGAAACAACTGGAACAGGTACAGAAACACAGAAATGTAGGTCACGTGGAGGGTTTACAATAGGGGAGTGGGAAGGAGAGGGGGGGAAAGGGTACAGAGAATAAGTAGCATAGATGGTAGGTAGAAAATGGACAGGAAAAGGGTAAGAATAGTGTAAGAAAGGTAGAAGCCAAAAAACATATGTAAGACCCATGGATGGACATGAACTAAAGGGGGGGAATGTGGGTGGGAGGGGGTGTGCAGGGCATAGGGGAGTGAAGGGTGGAAAATGGGACAACTGTAATAGCATAATCAATAAAATATTTTTGAAAAAGTAAAAGAGGGAACCCCAATAAACACAATCAGAATTGAAAGAGAAGAGATTACAACTGATATCATGGAAATACACAGGATTGTAAGAAATTACTATGAAGAACTATATGACAAGTAATCTGAAAACCTAGATGAAATGGGGAAATTTCTAGAAAAATATAATCTACGAAAACTCAATAAAGCAGCAGAAAGCCTGAACAGAACAATAACACCTGATGAAATCGAAACAATAATTGAAAAGCTTCTGACACACAAAACTCCTGGACCAGACAGTTTTCATAGGAGAATTTTACAAAGCATTTAAGGGGGAGCTAACCCCCAACCTCCACAGATTATTTCAAAAAATTCAAGAAGATGGAAGACTCCCAAACTCTTTTATGTAGCCAACATCATCCTAATCCCAAAATGAGATAAAGACTTAACAAAGAAAGAAAACTTCAGGCCAATACCGCTGATGAATATAGATGCTAAAATCTTCAACAAAATACTGGTAAACCGTATCCAGCAATATGTTTAAAAGATCATACAACACGACCAAGTGGGATTCATCCCAGAAATGCAAGGATGGTACAATATTTGCAAATCAATAAACATAATACACCACATAAACATAATGAAAGACAAAAATCACATGCTCATGTCAATAGATGCTGAAAAAGCATTTGATAAGGTATAGCACCTATTTATGATAAAAATGCTCAGCAAAGTGGGAATAAAGGAAGCATTCCTCAATATAATGAAGGCCATATATCAGAGACCTACAGCCAATATCATATTCAATGGACAAAAACTTAGAGCTTTCCTACTAAGATCAGAACAAGACAAGGATGCACACTTTCACCACTCCTATAAAACATAGTACTAGGAATCCTAACCACCACAATCAGACAGGAAAAAGAAATAAAAGGCATCCAAATTGGAAAGGAGGAAACAAAACTATCACTGTTTGCAGATGACATGATTGTGTACATAGAAAATCCTAGAGACTCCACCAAAAACCTACTTGACCTAATAAATGAATTTGGCAAAACATCTGGATACAAAGTCAATACTCAGAAAGCAAAAGCATTTTTGTATATCAACAATGAAACATCAAAAAGAAAAATCAGGGAAAAAATCCCATTGCTATAGCAACAGGAAAAATAAAGGAACTAGGAATAAAGCTAACTAGGAGGTAAAAGACCTGTACTCAGAAAAATATACAACACTGAAGAAAGAAATTAAAGAAGACACAAACAAATGGAAGTGTGTACCATGCTCATAGAGCGGAAGAATTGACATCATCAAAATGGCCATACTATGCAAAGCAATTCATAGATTCAACACAATCCCTATTAAATTACCTATGATGCATTTCACAGATATTGAACAAACATTTCAGAAATTTATATGGAACCACAAATGACCCAAATAGCTGCAGCAATTTTGAGAAAGAAGAACAAAGCAGGAAGGATCACAATACCTGATAGCAAACTGTATTACAAGGCCACTGTAATCAAAACAGCCTTGTACTGGCATAGAAACAGGCACATGGACCAATGGAACAGAACCGAGAGCCCAGAAACAAACCCTGCGGGGGCCCTTGTCCTGAACGCCAGATGTGGGGGGGGCTCCGCTCGCAGAGCCCCATCCCTCCATCACGGATGAAAATAAAAACTACCAAGACATGACTGCTTGGGGAGGAAAGGTGGTCAAACTCTCAGAGGAGAATGACCCAGAGCCCCATCCTCACTAGGCTTTTATTGAGCTCAAATACACAGGAATACAGGTATGTCAGGTGACAAGGATCAAACAATGGTTAACATTTCAAAGAAATCCGAGGGCTTAATCTGAGCCAGTATTTGTCAGGAAAGGGGGTTGCCAGACTTTGGGAGACATACTCATTTCCTCCTGGGACCCTTATCATTTAAATTAGAGCACTCTTAGCAAAGCAGGCTTCACAGGACTTTAGGAATTCTTTCTTATGCCCAATCACCCAGGGAGCCGTCCTGGCTGGCACAGGGCTGCACCACTCGCCCCCACAGTTTCAGGCTTTAAGCCTATTAGGAAGTAAGAGACATCTCCCAGATGGAATTGAGGACTCGGGCTATGTCAGAATAGCGGGGGGGCGAGGGTCCATCACATCCTCTTTGCTGCAGCCCCCCCCGAGTCCTTCCATGAGTCCTCCCAAGTGGTTGTGTCTGGCTTAGGTTGCCCCTCCCATGAGGAGTCTTCATTGACTGCCAACCAAGCACTGGGGCCAGAGATGGATGAGGCAGAAGCAGCACTCCTGCCAGGGAGATAAGCTTTGTCTCCTTAGTAGGTCACATCCTCGTGACAGAACAGACACAGATGAAATGGGTCCCTTGGGCTTTACACAGCCCACCATGGGGTAAGGGTTACAACTCCTGAAACCAGGCTGAATGGTCCACAACAAAACCCAAGATTCTATGGTCAATTAATATTTGACAAAACATAAATGGAGCAAAAATAGCCCCTTCAACAAATGGTGTTGGGAGAACTGGACAAGCTACACACAGAACAATGAAACTTGATCACCAACTTACACTATACACAAAAATAAATTCAAAGTGGATAAAAGACTTAAATCTAAGTTGTAACACCATAAAAGTCCTAGAGGAAAACATTGGCAGGGAAATCTTAGACTTTCCATGCAGCAACATCTTCACAGAAATGTCCCCTAAAGCAAGGGACATAAAGAAAAAAATAAACAAATGGGACCGCATCAAATTAAAAAGCTTATACACGGCTAAGGAAAATAGCAGTAAAATGAAAAGAGAGCCAACAGTATGGGAAAAACATATTTACCAATGACACCTCAGACAAGGGCTTGATCTCCAAAATATAGAAAGAACTCACATGACTCCCCTGCAGGAAGACAAAAATAAATAAATAAATAAATGGGCAAAAGACTTGAACACACACTTCTCCAAGGAGGACATACAGGAGGCTCAGAGACACTTGAAAAGATGCTCAGCATCACTAGCCATCAGAGAGATGCTCATTAAAACCACAATGAGATACCACCTCGCACATGTCAGAATGGCCAACATAAACAAATCAATAAGCAAGTGTTTGAGAGCACGGGGAGAAAAGGGAACCCTAATGCACTATTGGTGGGAATGCACACTGGTGCAGCCACTGTGGAAAACAGTATGGAATTTCCTTAGAAAACTGAAAATGGATCTGCATTTTGATCTAGCAATTCCGCTGCTGGGATTATACCCTAAGGGCCCTGAAACATCAACCGAAAAGAACCTATGCACCCCAATGTTCATCGAAGCACAATTTACAATAGCCAAGTGCTGGAAGAAACCTAACTGCCCATCAGGAAATGAGTGGACCGGAAAACTATGGTGCATTTACACAATGGAATTCTACACAACAGAGAGAAAGAAAAAGCTTAGACCCTTTGCAACAGCATGGATGGAACTGGAGAGAATTATGCTAAGTGGTGAGGGACAAATACCATATGATCTCACCTTTAACTGGAACATAATCAACAAAAGAAGGAAAGAAAACAAAATATAACCAGAGTTATTGAAAATAAGAAGAATCTAAGAATAGCCAGAGGGGAGGAATGGGGACAAAGGTGACAAGGGTTTTCAGGAACTACTATAAAGGACACATGGACAAAACCAAGTGGAAGCGTGGAAGCAAGGGAGGGAGATGGGATTGGAGGGGGAGGGGAGAGGTGTAGGGAGAAAATACAGACAGCTGTAAATGAATAAAAATAAAATAATTTTTTAAAATATGGGCAAAGGACTTGAACAGACACTTCTCCAAGGAGGACATACAGAGGGCCTAGGGACATATGAAAAGATGCTTAGCATCACTAGCAATAAGAGAGATGCAAATTAAAACCGCAACAAGATACCACTTCAGACCAGTGACAATGGCCATCGTAAGCAAATCAATAAACAGCAAGTGTTGAAGAGGATGTGGAAAAAAAGGAGGAAGATGGGTTTGGCTGGTTTGGGGGGTACTGGTGGGAGGTAAGTAAAGACAAGTATAATGGAACAACAATAAAATAATTAAAAAATGAAAAAAGAAGAGGGTGTGGAGAAAAGGGAATCCTAGTGCACTGTTGGTGGGAATGCAGACTTGTGCATCCACTGTGCATAACAGTGTGGAATTTCCTCAGGAAACTAAAAATGGAACTGCCTTTGCTCTGGCAAGTCCACTGCTGTGATTATACTCTTAAGAACCCTGGAATACCAATTCAAAATACCCTATGCACCCAATGTTCATAGCAGCATGATTCACAATAGCCAAGTGCTGGAAATAGCCTAAGTGCCCATCAGTGAATGAATGGATCAAAAACACTATGATACATTTAAAAGAAATAAGGAGCTCCTACCCTTTGCAACAATATGGATGGAAATGGAGACCATACTGCTAAGTGAAATGAGCCTGATGGTGAAAGACAAATACCATATGATCTCACCTATAAGTGGAACCTAATCTACAAAACCAACAAGAAGCAAAATATAATCAGAGACTTTGAAATTAAGACCAATGTGACAGTAACCAGAAGGGAGTTGGGAGGGGATGATGGTGGGGGAGGCGGGAGTGTTTTCAGGAACATACGTAAAGGACACATGAACAACACCAAAGGCGGGTAGGATCAAGATTGGGAAGTGGGGATTGTTGGTCTGGAGGAAGTGTTGGAGGGAAAATGGAGAAAAAGATTCTTAAACAACATTAAAGAAGAAAAAAGGAAGAACAAAAAGAAATTCTGTATAGAGTATGATGTCATCTACAATTGCTGACAGTTTTCTTTTTTTATTTAGATGCATTTTATTGATACTCCTTTTTTGATTACTATGTCTAAGTATCCCATTATTATTTTTAATAGTAGTAATGAGAGTAGATATTTTTGACATGTTCTTGGTCTTAAAAATGTTTTCATCATGTCACAATTGAGCATTAAGTTAGCTGTGAAGTTGTTGTATATAGCCTTATTCAAGCTGAGACCTTTCCTTCTATTAGCATTCATTTGAAATTGTTTATTAGTAACGCATATTTAGTTCTTCTAAGGATTTTCCTGTATCTCTCAAATAATCATGATCCTTGTTTTTGCTTTTACATGTAATAAATCACATTGTTTGCTAAATATTGAGACATTCATGCATCAGTGGCAAAATACACAACTGATGGAGATACAAAAATCATTTAAAAATTTTATTGAATTTGGTTTGCTAGTGTTTTGTTGAGAATTTTGACCTGGACATTTATCAACAATATAGGCCTGTAAGTCTCTCTGTCTCTCTCTCTGTCTCTCTCTCTGTCTCTCCCCTCTTGCAATGTCTTTGTGCAGTTTTGGTATGAGTAATGCTGGTATTGTAAATTACATTTGGTAGTGTACTTTCTCAATTTATTAATTATTTTAAAATAAGTGTTAGAATTCCCCTGTAAATATATCTGATCCTGGGCTTTTCTGCATTGGGTGTTGTGATTACTGTTTCAAATTTGTTGCTAGTAATTGTTTTGTTAAGAATATGTAATTCTTACTGATTTAGCATTTAAAGGGTGCATTTTCTAAAATTTCCCCATTTTCTTAAATTGTCACATTAATTTAATATAATTGTTGTTGGTATTTCTCAAGATTTCTTTGTGCTTTTGTGGGCAGTATCGATGGTAGCTTGTCTCCTTTTCTCATTTTATCTATTTATGTTTTCTCTATTTACTGCTTGATGACTCTTACTAGAGCCTTTTCAATTTTATCATTTCAAAGGAGCCATTGCATTGGTTTTATTAGTCTTTTCTATTATTTTTATACTTTACTTATAATGGCAGTGATCTTTGTTTTATATCTCTTCAATTAACTTTTTGTCTTGTTACCTCATTTTTCATGTATTTAGAAATAAGTTCAAATGATTTTATTGAAACATTTTAGTGCTTTAGATAGACTTGTATCTTTATAATGTTTCCTGTTATAACAGCTTTTGCTAAATCCAGGTTTCCTAAGACTGTGTTTGCATTTTTAGTTCTTTCAATATAGTTGTTGTTTTTCAGTTTTCATTTTTGATTCATTAGGTGTTTGGTAACCTGATATGTAATCTTCAAATATTTGTGGGTTTTTTTCTGTATTTGATTTCTAGTATCACCATTGTGGACAGAAAATATGGTTAATATAACTTTAAATAGTTATAATTTAATGAGGATTGCTTTTTCTCCTACCACAAGAGCTATCTTGGGAAGTTTTGCACATAAACTAGGGAAAAATATATACCCTGCAGTTCTAAAGGTAATGCTCTATAAAAAAAAATCTAACAAGCAAATATGGTCTAATACTGCACTTGAATCTATTTATATTTTAATTCATTATAACACAGTGGTTTTAAATAAGATTACTTTTCCTTAATCATCTCATATGCCACATAATTTTTTAAAGGACCCTTTCAGATAAATGATTTTGCATCTCAGCTTTACACATAGGAAAGTAAAAGGCATTACATTACATCTACTTTGAAGTCACAACAGTTTTCTGTATCCTTTCCAGATTTTCAACCTGAAGAAATCTATTTCCTCGGCCATCCCTCAATGGGTACAGAAAAGACATTTAAAAAGATTAAGGAGAAAGCTGGAAAAGAGAAGGGACTCTCCGGAAGGAAATCCCACTAGTGCCTCTACAACAGACTCAGTGGGTCTGAACGTCACAAAGTCTAGCTCAAGGTTCTCTGTAGGCACAGTTTATGGTGAACATGTATAATCAAAACACCGTCAGTTAAAGGAAATAAAACAAAGTGGCAACAATTTTGAAAGTTAGAGAAGAAATTATTGAAGAAATAAGTACTCTTCAAAAATCAGAAAAAAATACATGCCAAAAATAAATGTGGCTTATAGGAGACCATTCTGCATGGCATGGGCACAGCTCCCAATCAGAAAGGCAAGTGGCAAGTGAGGTCCAATGCACAGGACTCACACCCATGGATAGGTTCTCTCATGGGGAATCAAGCCTGCATTGTACCTAGGCCACTTTGAGACTTGCTTTTGCTAAACCTGAATTGAGGCAGCAAGTGCTTACTGTAACTTCCTAAAGTCTGTGCTAAACCTCGCCAGTATGGAGTGTAACTGGTTCAACAACTTTTGCCCTTGGTCTGCAACATCTTTCTCTTTGAAGTAATTAGTGCCATCCTCTCCTTTGTTTTCTTTGAAAGGTAACCACCTAAAGCGAGCCTGTGCATAGTAAATGGCGACCATCATGCAATGTGCCCAGAAAAGCAATAAAAGCTTGTCAAGGCAAGGGTTGGGGCCTTCTCCCCTTGAGAGAGGTGACCACATCAGTGGGCAATTCCATGATAGTATTAACAAAGAAAGAAAATAGAAAAAAGAAAAAAAACTAATGTCATACCTGCCTTCTGTACCAGAATTTCAACAGATGGAGATTCCATGCACCCACTATTTATTTCCCATTCATTCTAGCCCTGTCCAACTTCCATTTCTTCAAACTGATAGCAGTACCATACCTCTCCATGACTTCCAGATGATACTGTTCTTGCCCACCTGTCTTTGTCTTCAAACTGACAGCAAGTCCACACACCATATTTAGGGGTTCAGTTACTCCAGCCCTGCATACTTCTCCCTGTCTTCCCACTGAATCCAGTAACCCTTCCTTACAACTTGTGGAAGTCCCCCTTCCTTCCAACTTGTGACTGTCCCCCTGTGTATGCATAACTTCCAACTAACAAGAGCTCTGTTCATTTGATTTTTACCAGCCCTGTTTCTATAAATATATTCACTCACTGAAAAAAATTCAGCAAGTGAAAAACTTTCAGTGTGTGCCTTCTTCAAAAGCACACAATGTGGAAATATCAGTGTGCTAACAACCTCATATTGGCTCCCCTTTATTCTCTCTGAAGTCTGTGCTTCCTCAGGTGAGAAATTCCAAAGCAAGACACATCAGAGACTCTTTGTCCCAGTTCTTTAAAACTGGGTCTATTTTTAACTTCAAGTCTCTCTGCTCTCCTCCTATGATATATTTTTATAAGTTCCAATTCTTCCTTCTGAATGCTTCTATGCTTCCATGCCTAACATATCTCAAATATTACACAGAATAGTACAAAATGTAGCAAATCAAATTATTTTCACTGAATATCTCATAAAGGACACACATTTGAGACATTGCAGAGACCACATCCACAGCTTACAATGTCCCAAAACTCACACCACATGTAAATATTTTGAAAGCTAATCTTCAATAAGCGCAGCATATCCATCCATAATGGGGGCTCCTGATATGCATAAATTATTGATATTTTAAGTCAAATAATTTATTTTTCAGCTTCCTTCTAAATCAAAAATATTGGGCAGGACCTCAGTCCCTACAGAAAAAAATCACCTCTAAAAACTCATCCTCACAAAGATATAGAGAAAAGAAAGACACAGATAAATCAAGACGGGGAAGAAGGTGAGATAAAGTTGAAAACAAATAGAGCCATGACTCATAAGCCCCAGTGTGTTGCACATCATCCTGTGAACCTAAGTGACACTGGTTCAATTCCAGTCAGTGCTCATGCCTCCGTTCCATGCCAGGCCCCTCTTTGGATAATGTGAAGCCATGCAAATTGATATATCTCTCCCTTTTTTCCCCTACCTTCCTGTTTCTTTAAAAATATTTGTTTTAAAAAGAGATCAAAATATTTAGGTGGAACCTAATTAAAAAAACAAACAAGGAAGCAAAATATACCCAGAGGCACTGAAATTAAGAACAATTAACAGGAGAGGAGGTGGTAAGGCATAATGGTGGGAAAGAGGGAAAGGTTTTCAGGAACTGCTATAAAGGACACATAGAAAAAACAAAGGTGGGTGGAATCAGGGGAGGGAGATGAGGATAGCTGGGATGGGGGTAAATGCAAATAACTGTACTTGAACATCGATAAAATAATTTTTAAAAAACAAAAAGAAACAAAAAATAAATGAAAATATATTTTGGATGTGAAGCCCTTGTCTGAGGTGTCATTGGCAAGTATGTTTTCTCATACAATTGGCTCCCTTTTCATTTTGTTGATGCTTTCTTTACCTATGCAGAAGTTTTTATTCACATGAGTCTGATTTCATCATTTTTTCCTTTATGGTCCTTGCTGTAAGGGACATAGCGGTGGAAATACTGCTGTGTGGAATATCTGAGATTTTCCTGCCTATGTTGTCCTCTAGGACTTTTACAGGGTTGTGAATAATTTAAATCTTTTATCCATATGGAATTTATTTTTGTGCATGGTGTAAGTTGGTGGTCGCGTTTCATTCTTTTGGATGTGGCGATGCACAATTCCCAACACCATATTTTCAAGAGGTTGATTTCACTCCATCTATGTTTCTGACCCCCTTGGTGAATATCAATTAACCATAGAGATCTGGGCTTATTTCTGGGCTATCTACTATGTTCCATTGATCTATGTTTCTGTTCTTATGCTACTACCAGTCTGTTTCGGTTACCATGGTCTTGAAATATTGTTTGATGTCAGGTTTGTGATTTCTCTGACTTTGTTCTTCTTTCTCAAGCTTCCTGCCATATTTGGGTCATTGATGGTTCTAACTAAAGTTGTGAAATGTTTGTTCCATATCTGTGAAATATATCACTGGTATTTTAATAGGCATTGCATTGAATCCATAAATTGCTTTGGGTAGTATCGATATTTGGATGACGTTTAAGCAATATGCTTCTAAAGAATTAATAGATCAAAGAGCAAAACAAATAGAAATCTAAATCCACAATGAGACTCACAGAAATTGAAAGACAACCTAACACAACCTAGTACAATGAAAAAGCATAATCCTAACATAATCCTCAATGGTGAAATAATGAAAACATTTTTAAAGGTGTAAAACATGTCAAAAATGTCTACTCTCATTACTATTACTAAAAATAATAATGGAATATTTAGATATAGCAGTAAAAAAATAAATAAAATACATCTAAATGAAAAGGAAAGACAACTGTCAGCATTTGGAGATGACATGATACTCTGTACAAACTTTCTTTTTTTCCCTTTTTTCTTCTTTTATTGTTGTTCAAGTACAGTTGTCTCGATTTTTCCCAACCATTCCCCTCAGTCCAGTCATCCCCACTTTCCACCCTCAGTCCTACGCCCCTTTGGTTTTCTCCATGTGCCCTTTATATACGTTCCTGAAAAACTTTGCCCATTCCACCCCCCATTATACACTCCCACCTCCCCTCTGGTTACTGTCAGTCTGTTCATAATTTCAGTGTCTCTGGTTATATTTTGCTTGCTTGTATGTTTTGTTGATTAGGATCCACTTATAGATGAGATCATATGATATTTGTCCCTCCGTCTGGCTTATTTCACTTAGCATTATGTTCTTCAGTACCATCCACACTGTCACAAAGGGTAGAAGCTCCTTCTTTCTGCTGCATAGGATTCCATCGTGTAAATGTACCATTGTTTTTTGATCCATTCATTTCCTGATGGGCACTTGGGTTGTTTCCAGCACTTGGTTATTATGAACTGTGCTGCTATAAACATTTGGGTGCATAGGCTCTTTTGAATTGGTGTTTCAAGTTTCTTAGGCTGTAATCCCAGAAGTGGAATTGCTGGGTCAAAAGGCAGTTCCATTTTTATTTTTATGAAGAAATTCCATATTATTTACACAGTGACTTTTTCCAGTCTTCTTTCCCACCAACAGTGCACTAGGGTTCCATTTTCTCCACATCTTCCTCAACACCTGTTTCTTTGTTGATTTGTTTATTATGGCCATTGTCTCTGATATGAAGTGGTATTTCACTGCAGTTTTAATTTGCATCTCTCTGATGACTAGTGATGCTGAACATTTGTTCAAATATCTCTGGGCCCTCTGTATGTCTTACTTGGATAGCTGTCCAAGTTTTTTCTCTCATTTTTTAATTGTGTTTCATGTCTTCCTGTCATTGAGTCATATGAGTCCTTTATATATTTTGGAGATAAACCTTGTCTGTGGTATGATTGGCTAACAAGTTTTCCCATGTGGTTGGTTTTCTTTTCATTTTAATGCTGATTTCTTTAGCTGAGCTGAAGCTTTTTATTTTGATGCAATCTAATTTGTGAATTCTTTCCTTGTTCTAGGGGACATATCAGTGATAATATGGCTGCATGGAATTTCTGAGAATTTCCTCCCTATAGTCTCCTCTGGGACTTTTATGGTGTCATGACTCATATTTGTCTTTTATCCACAGTGAATTTATTTTTGTGCATGTATGTTGTAAGTTGGTGATGGAGTTACATTATTTTGCATGTAATTTTCCAGCTCTCCCAACACCATTTGTTGAAGAGGCTCTTTTTACTCCATGTTATACTTCTGACCACTTTGTCAAGTATTAATTGGCCATGGACACTTGGGTTTATTTCCGTGCTCTCTAATCTGTTCCATTGGCCTATGTGTCAGTTCTAATGCCCATAACAGAGTGTTTTGATTGAAGTGGACTTATAATACAGTTTGATATCAAGTATTATTACCATTCCTACTTTGTTCTTCTTTCTCAAAATTGCTGCAGCTATTGGGTTTGTTTTAGATCCATATAAATTTTTGAAATGTTTGTTCTACATCTGTGAAATATGTCATTGGTACTTTAATAGGGACTGTGTTCAATCTACCAATTGCTTTGGCCCAGGGAACAAACCCACCTCCACAAAAATCTCTTTCACCCCAATTTCAGGATCAAATGCAAATGAACAAGTATTAATTAGGATGCAAAGAGATTAAGAGATAAGAAATGAGAGAAAGAGTCAGGGCACATGCCTGGGTTGCCGGGCCAGTTCCCGGCAGGGGACATACAAGAGGCAACCGCACATTGATGTTTCTCTCCCTCTCTCCTTCCCTTCCCCTCTAAAGATAAATAAATAAAATCTAAAAAAAAAGAAAAAGAAAAGAAATGAGAGAAAGAAACTATGGTATAATTTCTAGTGACTTATTATGCACAAACTTGCTAGACAAGAAATGGACAATGAAGAGCAATTCAGGAAAGAAAATATCACTATTCATGAAGAAAACCAAAGTCTATTTTATCTCAGTGGCCTTTACTACTTAGCACTATTTTTTTTCTGGATCCACCTCTACTGGTGTGAGATGTTGACCCTGTCTGACCTTAGGCAGCCTGCTCTGAGACTGCCAGAGATCTGCTGTCTATTGTTGTCTCTTTCAGTTGGTAATTAGTCACTTTGCACTCAGCAGCCAGGCTTAAGCCCCATAGGGTGGGGCGGAATTCCTCCAGGGTTTGGGGCTATTGATTCCCCTCAGGCTGCTACTGCTGGGAGGGGAAAGGTCTGCCTGAATAGGATGGCTGCTGAAATATGGAAGACTACACAGCACCAGGATGCCAGTGGCCTGTCTCTCGGCTCTCTCCTCCATGCCTCCATCCCCAGTCTCTCCTCAAGCCTCTCTAGTCCACTCTGCCCCCACTTTGCCAGAGTGTTGCATCTGTGTCTGATTGCTTTATTCATTAATTTAGTCTCTCTGCACTCTGAAGTTAGGCTTAAGCAATGGAGAGCTAGAGCAGAATCTCTCTTGGGGGCTGGGCTGTTTTTTCCCCTCAGGATGCTTCTGCTCAGAGGGGCATGGTCTGCCCTAACACATTGGTTCCTGGGGCTGGCTTTCAGACTGACTCAGCACTGGGTTCCCTGTGGGTACTCTCTCTGCACTCTCCCCAATCTCTCCTCAGGTATCTCCACGCCAATCTCTTCCCACCTTTGCTGGCACCTAGGTAAGTGACAGCAAATAAAAATTTTATGTGTTGGTTCTTTCAAGGGGCCTTTGTGTCTTCAGCCATCTGTCTCTATCAGAGCCAACTCTGCCACTTTTCTTTGGAGGTCATTAACTGTATACCTTTTTGGCTCTGGTGTTCTACACTGGGGATCCCAGCTTATTATTTAGATTTCATTCTTCTGGGGTGGGGGATGGAGTAATCTTCTCCTTAAGTATTTCTACAGTGTTGCCGCCTTTGGACACACCACAAGCCCTCCCAAATTTCCAACCCACTCCTTACCAGACAGGTTGTATCAAAGGTAATTTTTCTGTATGTCCGAGCTTATAAGGATTCTCTCTCACTATAGGTCAGTTTTTTGTTCTAGGTAATTTCTTCACAATTTAGTTGTAATTCCAGATTGGTCCTGGGAGAAGGTTAGTGTGGCCTCCACTCAGTCATCTACCATTTTGTTGCCCATCCACAATTCCTTAATCAATTCAACAAAATTAATAGAATTAATAAAATAATTCATTAAGAAACGAAATACAAACTGAAAGTACAGAAATCTGTCACATTCATAGCACTAATAAACAATGAAAGAAGAAGTAAAGAAAGTAATCCCATTTACAATTGCATGGAAGTGAAAGAAATGCCTGTGGATTGGAATAAACAAAGAGGCGAAGTACCCGTGCTCTCAAATTTAAAGGACATTGAAGAGAGGAAGTGAAAAGAACACAAAAAATGGAAGGGTAAATCATTCCTATACAATGGGAAGATTAAATTCTTATAATTGCATTATTTCCCAAAGCTATGAGTACAGCTCAGACCTTATCAAACTACTTCTCAGAACAACAACAAAAAAAAAACCTTAAAAAGTTATACTTTAACAAATATATAATATGAATTGTATATATAATTTACATATGCATAATATATAAATAATATATAACAAAATATAACAATTTAAAATTATAATAAATTATAAAAACAAAAATGTATCAGCACAAAACTGATTTCTAAGTAAATGCATGTGTATAGAGAATTCAGAATTAAACCCTCTTACATGAACAAGTAATCTATGAGAGAGAAGGTAAAAATATACACTGAAGAGTTGACAGACCTTTCTCAAATGGGTCTTGAGAAAACAGAATTTATGCATGCTATAAAACTTTTCTACCTTCTTACATCATATACAAAAATAAATTTAAACTTGTAACAGGTGTCCCCACCTCATCCATATTTTCAACTTACTCCAGCTCTGCTTCCCTCTTACCTACTTCTCCTTGCATTCTCATTGAAGTCAGAACCTCACTGATTCCTACCACACAGAAATTTCTAGACCACCCATCTCTCTTTGCCTTCTGACTGACTCTACTGCTGCCTATATTCCCTGCTTTCTAACTGATGCCACACAAGGTTAAATCTCCTTGTTTTTAAATTTATGCTAATTCCCTCCTCATTTTCAGTGCTCACCCTCTCCCTATAATTATCTTTCACTCAGTTCCTTTTTCTTCAACAGCTAAGAACCTGAGAACAGGAGTGTAGAAGACACCTGTGTTTGCAGAATTTTATTGTGGCTGAATACTGACCTTGCTCAAGTGACACCTCCTTAGATGCTTTAGCAGCTTCAAAGCGAGGACATCCACTGTCTCTCAGGCTACTGGCTCCTAGGATCTGCTCAGAACATTTCTATTCAGGGGAGATTCAAGATGGCGGCATGGTAGGAGAACGCAGATTCCACTTCCTCTTGTACATGGGAGAAAAACCTAGCTGATCTACAGAGGAACAGAGCAGACAGACAACAATACCACAGCATATATGAAAATAAGAGATCAAAATCTGTAGTGGACATTGGAAAACCAGACGTGGCAGCCGAGCGACCAGAGGCGGCCCTGAGACCGGGATGGAGGTGGCCCTGCAACCAGGACGGAGGAGGCTCTGTGACCGGAGGTGGCTCTGCCACCTACCGGAGGTGGCCCTGGGACCTGAGGCGGCCCTGCGACTAACCGGAGGTGGTACTGCGACTGACCAGAGGTGGCCGAGCTCCCAGAGGCAGCCCTGGGACCGGAGGCGACCCTGCGACTGGAGGAGGGGGTTCTGTGGAAGACCTGGAGCTCACATCCGTGATCCTAGGGAGAGTATGTGCAACTCGGGAAACTCACGTAGCCCAAGCCCCTAGACTCGGGTAGGCGCATCCGCCCTGTAGGAGACCCAGAGCTCACAACAATAAACTGGGGAGTGCTCGATCTGTAAGAGATCTCAGCTGAAACCCATAAACTCAGGAAAGCGTGACCTCTGGAGGAGGCTCAGAAATCACACCCAAGGCCCTGCATGGAGAGTGCATGGCTAGCCCTGGGGAGAGTGCACGGCTGGCACTGAGGAGAGTATCCCAAATCTGACTGAGTGAGGAGCAGAGAGAAAAGCAGTAGGAGTTGCCTCTCAGCCTGTTACAGCCAGCAAGACCAGAAAAATCCAGTTTGGCCAGTTTGAAAATAGCAAGAGGTTTCTTTCTTCTTTTTTGTAGTTGTTTTTTGTTTGTGTAGTTGGGTTTTTTGTTTTGTTTTGTTTTTGTGGAGTTCTTTTTGTTTTGTTTTGATTATATATTTTTTATTTTTTATTATTTCTATTTTTTTATCCCTCAAATCCTTTTGCTTCTCTTTACTTCTTTCTTGTTTTATTCATTCTTCCTTTCTTTCCAATTCTATCTCTCCTTCCTCTTTTCTTCTCTTCTTTTTTCACTTTTTTCTTTTCTCTTTTTAAATACCCACGAGTGAGACAAAAAAATCCTAGAAGTGTGAAAAAAACAGAGGTGGACCAAAAGAGGGGTTATCCCAACAGCTGAGACAGTGGAAGCTGTGAACACCAGGATACCTGAAGGAGACTACACCACTGAATCTCACAGGTATTCTACCACAGAAGTTCACACCATAAACCCAGGGAGCCAGAACAGATCAACTTAAGAAGCAGAGGTTTACAAGAAGAGTCTCACCAACAATGAGAAGACAAAGAAACAATCCCCAAATGAAAGGAAAGGAGGAAGCTCCAGAAAGAATGCTAAATGAAACAGAGGCAACTCAACTATCAGATATTGAGTTCAAAGAAATAGTTGTCAGGAAGCTCCATGAGCTCTCAATGAGCTACCAGAAACTACAGGGAAGCTACGATGAACTCACTGCAAACTATATCAACATGAAAAAGGAAATAGAAACTATCAACAAGGGCCAAGAGGAAATGAAGAATACAATTTCTGAACTGAAGAACACAGTAGAAGGAATGAAAAGCAGAAAAGCTGGCTGGGGCGGTGGGCTGGGATGGGAGTAAAAGACAGAAAACTGTACAAGATCAACGATTAAAAAATACTGATAAAAATAATAATAAAAAATTTAAAAAAATAAAAATAAAACAAAAAATAATGAAGTTTCTGTCAATTTGAGAGGCAACAACAACAAAAAAGAACATTTCTATTCTTCTGAATCTCACATCTTCCTCATGCAATATTGACAAGTAACATGACAAAATTTAACACCTCAGAGTTTTTTTGGCATGTAAGTCATAAAGAATATACATCTGATCCAACAGAAAGGCCCCATCAACAGCCTTCAGTTCTTCTAACCACACACCTCATATAAAGAATCTGAAAAAAATAACACCCAGTAACACATCATGTGCATCAGTGTTCTGGCTCTCATCATGTGTTAACCATTGACATGTTAGGCCAAATCACTGGTGTTTTGGGGGAGGCCTTCTGCATGGTAGGGCATTTGGTAACATTTGTCCACAATTGAATACATGCCTATAGTACAACAACCCCCTAAAGTCATATACAAAAGAGAGAAATGAAGAGTTAGACAGTTATAAAGAGAAAGGGAGAGGTTGAAACATAGGTAGAGAAATAAAGTGTTACATTCAAAGAAGTAAATAGGTTAAAAGTGACATTTTTAAAAATAATTTTTAAAAAATCTTCACACAAAGATACATTTTATTTTTCAGAGAGGGAGGAAGAGAGAAAGCAACAGTGAGACAGAAAACATCAACGTGAGAGAGAAACTTAGATCACTTGCTTTTTGTATACCCTCCCTTATCAAGTATTGAACCCACAAGTTAGTTAGGGGCCCTGACTGGGGACTAAACCAGCAACATATTGGTGAATGGAATGATGTTGCAACCAACTGAGCCACTTGACCAGGATGACATTATTTTTACTTGGAACTGGTATGTGATGTCACATCACATTAACTTTATTGTGAAGTAGCTGGCTAACAAAGCACTGTGTGGTGAAAAAAAAAATGTTCATATCAGCAGACAGCATCCATGGGAAGCCATTATGTGGGCTGCATATCACGTAGGTGGATATGAGCAAAATATCTATTCGAAGTACAACAGGAATCCACAGAGTTATATGGCAGAAGTAGTAATATTTAGATGTTTTCTTAATGTTAAACCCATAAAGGTGAGTACCAAAAAATGTTGCCCACAGTAGTATGTTTCCAAAATCATATTGATGAATCTCAGACCTGATTTAATTAGTATTTGAGCTACATTTTACTTCTTGTTGGAAATTTTGCCATGTCTAAGGTTATCCAACAAACACATGTAACAACAGACCTCAGTGTTTTTGTTTGTATGTCATACACCTGTGACAATGTTTCTAGAAAGTAGTTCCAGTCCTCATCCCCAGTGAGCCAGTTGGGTCACTTGACAGTCCAAAGAAACACAATGGCACTAATGTGATCACAAAACAAATGTTTGTACTCAGCCCTTCCTTCTGAAACCTGGGACCCTTGTTACCTGCCTAGGAATCTATGGAAAAGCTTTGCCTAATGCAGTTGAATATTAATGAAAAGGTCATAGGTGACAAGTCAAGTGTCCTGAGAACCTTCCAGGGAAGTCTAATCGGGAAAAAAGCACCCAGTTAATGCAACTTTAGAAAGTCAGCTCATTTCCACATTAAGAGGGGAAAAAAAACAGAAGAAATCTAGTACTTGCCAACATTCTAGGAACAGACTCCTATCAAGTTTACTTTACTGAACAAGATTAAGAGATCAAAATGTTTGCCATCTCCCTCCACACATTCCCAGCATGTGTGTTTTGGGAAAGACCATAATAAAACTCTCCCTAACTATAAACACTGAGTTTAGCTTTCCCTCTAACAAGTTTGCTCATTCAGCCGTGAGTATTTTCAGGTAGCTTAGGCCATTACTGTGATCCCACGTGGGCAGCATTGTAGCCAGTGCCAATTTTTTGTGTTGTTTTATGGGGAAAATATCAAGGGAAATGGGTGACTTTTCTGGTCAGAAGCAGCTTGTTAGGTATTGAAATTTGGCTGGGTCTGTCAGCTGTGTACCTAGGGTCATGGCTTGCAGACTAAGAAGAGAGTGCTGGAGAACCAGGTACTCTGCATTCTTATAATTCTGAGCTACTGAGGTGTCCTTTGGTTTGTCTTAATGTTTAAGGTATATGTAGTTTTTCCTCTGTACCTGATAAGAATAAATTAAAAAAATTATGGTGGTGTTTCATTCTGGGTGATGCCCAGGCAGCCCCCTAGTGTTACCTGACTGAATACCAGACAACATCTTTACAAAGCTCCATACAGAAACTCATGGTGGAGCATTTAGAGAGGTACAAATTCTCTGTAGCCTTAGACTATTAGGTGAGACTGATCCCTGCATCACAGAAAATTCTAGACCACCCATCTCTTTTTGCCTTGTGACTGACTCCATTTGTGTCTGTATTCCCTGCTTTCCAGCTAATGTCAGGCGTGGTTAAGTCTCCTTGTTTTTTTAATTTATGGTAGTTTTCCTCCTTGTTTTCAGTGCTCACTCTCTCCCTATAATTATCTTTCACTCATCTCCTCTTCCTTCAACAGCTCAGAACCTGAGAACAGGAGTGTGTAAGAACACCTGTGTTTCCTGACTCTCATTGTGTCTGAAGAGTAACCTTACTCAGGTGACACCTTCTTAGATGATTTTGCAGCTTTAAAACTGGGACACCCACTGTCTCTCAGGCTACTGGCCCCCAGTCCCTGCTGTGAAAATGTCTATTCTTCTGAACCTCATATCTCCTTCACACAATATTGACTGGAAGTAACATGACAAACTTTAACACCTCAGACTTTTTTTTTTTTACCGTATAAGTCACAAAGAATACACATCTGATCGAACAGAGAGGCCCCATCAACAGCCTTCAGTTATTCCAAACACACACCACATCTAAAGGACCTGAATATAACAGTAAGTACTTCACGTACATCAGTGTTGGCGCTCTTGTCATGAGTTAACCGTTGACAGTTTAGACCAAATCACTTGTGTTTTGGGTGATGGCTTCTGGACAGTAGGACATTTGATAACATTTGTCCAAACTGAATACATGACTACAGTACACCAAGCCTCTAAGTATATATAAAAAAGAGAGAAATAGAGAGATAGGTAGGAAAAGAAAGAGGTTAAAACAATATTAGAGAAATACAAGTTCTCTAATAATGAGGTTCCTAAGCCTCTCCTCATTTTTTTTTTTGAATTCCTGTTTCTTCATTCTTTTCTGTTTGTTTGTTTCTTTCTTCCTTCTTGTCCACTCCATTGATTTGAGTCCCAGTTCCCTTCCCATCAGTATTGGTTCCCTGTGCGTTTTCCTTTATTTCACTTAGTGTAGCCTGCATTGGGTCATCTAATTTGCTACCAAAATCAACCAATTCTGTGAGCATCCTGATCACCAGTGCTTTGAATTGTGCATCTGATAGGTTGGCTATCTTTTCATCACTTAGATGAATTGGCTCTGGGGCTTTGATGTGTTCTTCCATTTGTGCCTTTTTTGTTTTTGTTTTTGTTTTTGTTTTTTGGTCTGGTCACACCCGTTACATATGAGGGGTGGATCCTTAGGTGTTCACCAGGGCGGGGAAGCCCAGTGGCTGGGTTGTGAGGCTGTACGTGGGATCGGGGTACGACAGGGAACAACGGCGCTTGCTCCGCTCTCTCTTGTGTTTCAGTCCCTTCCGCCACTTCCCACAAGCAAATTGGGCCCTTCTGCTCCTGATTTCCATGTGTGTGGGCTTGTGTACATTCTAGGCCGCTGTGGGTCTCTCCAATGTACTCTCCTGTGATGATGGGAGTCTCTCCCGGCACTTCAACCCCCCACAAATGTTTTCAATCGGTGTTTTTAGGTTTTATTTCCTGGCGCTGGGGCCCTGGCTTGCGACGTCTGTCTTGCTCCCTGTTTTCCCCTGGATTATCTGCACAGGAATGTAGGACCACCTGGTCAGTCAGCCGCCTTGCGTGGCCTCACTGGGTCTGCCCATTGCCACCCCGCGCCTGTGGTCCACTAGCTGCTGCCTGTGTGCCTAGGGTCCGCCAACCCCCGCTTCTTCCTGCCGCAACTCCGCCCCTCTTACCGGTCTGTATGAAAGGTTGTCGGACTTCAGTTCAATTTTCTGTTAGTTCTGCTTCTTTTCTTGTTTCTAAATCTTTTTGTCCTTAATTTTGGTTGTGCAAAGAGGCACAGTGTGTCCACTTACGCCTCCATCTTGGCTGGAAGTCCAGGAGTAATTACATTTAGATGTTTTCTTAATGTTAACCCCGTAAAGGTGGGTACCAAAAAACTGTTGTCTAAAGTAGTATGACTTTTCCAAAGTCATATTGATGAATCTCAGATCTGATTTAATTAATGTTTCCAGCTAGATTTCACTTTTTGTTTTTGGAAATTTTGTCTGAGGTATTCATGAAGTATTACCGCATGTCTGAGGTATCCCACCAAACACATGTAACAGCAGCCCACGGTGTTTTTGGTTGTATGTGATACACTTGTGGCAATGTCTCTAGAAAGTTGCTTCAGTCCTCACCCCAGAGAGCTAGTTGGGTCATTGGAGACTACGAAGAAACACAATGGCTCTAAACTGATCAGAATACAAATGTTTGAACTCAGCACTTCCTTCTGAAATCTGGGATCTTTGTTAACTTCCTAGGAATCTGAAAAAAAAAAAACTGTGCCTGATGCATTTGTATACTAATGGAAGTGTCCTCGGTGAGAAATCAAGAGATTTCTTGAGAACCTTTCAGCTAAATCTAATTAGAAAACAGCACCCGGGTAATGAAACTTTAAAAAAGTGAGCCCACTTGTTCATCGAGAGTACAAAACATACGGAATCTGGTAATTAGACACCCACATCCTAGAGACAGGTCATTATCAAGTTTATATTCCTGAAGACAGTTGAGAGAACAAAATGCTTGCCAGTTGTCTCAATAGTTTCTACGGATGTGTCTTTTGGGAAAGGCCATAATAAAACTGTTTCCCTCACTTTATAGAGTGAACCTGGCTTTCCCTCTAACAACTTTGTTCATACACCTGTGGGTACTCTCAGGAAATTTAGGCGATTACTGTGACTCCACGTGGGCAGCATTGCAGCCATTGCCAATTTTTGCTGTTGAGTTGTGGGGAAAATATCAGGAGAAGAGGGTGGCTTTCCTCATCAGAAGCAGTTTGCTAGGTCTGTCAGTTGTGTACTTCAGGTCATGGCTTGCAGAATAAGAAGGGAGTGCTGGAGAACATATTAATCTACATTTTTTTATAATCCTGAGCTACTAGTGTGTCCTTTGACTTGTTTTAAGGTTGGACATTTATGTAGTTTTTCCTCTATGTACCTGATCAGAATGAATTTTAACAAATTCTGGTGCTGGTTCATTCTGTGGCAATGCCAAGGCAGCCCCCTGAAGTTACATGATTGAAAACCGCACAACATCTTTACAAAGCTCCACACAGAAACTCATGGTGGAGCATTTAGACAGGTACAAACTTTCTATAATCTCAGACAGGGGGCAGGTACACCAAAACAAGAGTCCAAAACTGTCAAAAGTGGTTGTGGGCACAGAAAGTCTGTACAGCCCATGTCCCAGACTCCAGTCTATGTACTCATGGGGACACCCCCCACAGTCTCGCACAAGGCGTCACACTGTCCCACTCCCAATGGAATCTGAGCCTCCATTCTCTTCACCACCAGCTGCTAAATGAAAGGGTAGAAAGTCAGTCCTCACATATTTGTCGGAATATTAGAGAAAAATGGCATGTTGTTCAACTTCACGGCAAGCCATAAGCACCTTGCATTTGGCCACAGTTTTTGTGGAACTGTCTTCCTAGGGTGTCTGTGTAGCAGTTGACTCCATTGTCCTGTCTGTCCTTCTCAGACGCGTATCAATTACCGCACTTACTTGCATCATGTGTACACAAAATGGTAGATGTGATTAAGTTACTGCAGCAGTGAGACGGACTCCGACAAGCAGTGTCCGTGGCGTTGTGGATGAGATGACATAAATTCACATGGACTACAGATTCCTGTGGAAGAAAAGGGATGGCAGAGCTACTCACTCAAGGGGAGAGCACACCGACACTTGCCTTGACAGGTTTTTATTGACTTTCCAATAGCATCCGTCAAAGAAGGTTTTTATTCACTATACTTAGGTTTGCTTTAGGTAATTACTTTCCACAGATAGCAATGGAAAGGATGTTACTGATTACTTCTTGCAGATTAACAAGGAAAATACGTTGCAAATCCAAGGGAATGATAAGCGTAATTGGTCTGGTTACAGTGCACTCCTTGGGAGAATTAGCACAGACTTCAGGAAGTTACTTTAAAGATATGCAGTAAGTATTTGCTGCCTGAACTCAGGGTGAGGGTGTTTTAGCAAGAGCAACCCTCAAAGCAGCCTAGGTATAATGCAGGCCTGATTTTCCATGGGAGAACCGATCTGTGGGTTTGGCATCCTGTGTGCTGCCAGGTGCCTATTGGGCTTTTCAATAGAGCTGGGCTACATTTTCCAACCCACGTAGACAGGTTCCCTATGCAGCAGTTTTTGTGCAACTTGTCTCATAACAAACCTAGACCCCATGGTCAGAAGCTGCAACCTCACTTCTTTTCTTGAATTCCCACAAGGGAGAACATTTTTCGCAGGGTCACAGTCTAACAATGCCACTAGAGCATGACTTGATTACATTCAGTTGCCATGTCTGCAGTTCTGCCAAAAATATCTAAATTATCTCCTGATAAGGAATATTAGTTTGCTTATGCTGTCAGAATGTAATGCTATGTTGGTGAGTGTAAACAACATACTTTTTAACTTACACTTCTGCAAGCTCAAATTTTGACATCAGGTTGTGGGCTGGATTGCTTTCTCCTGAGGACCCTTTCTCTGTCTTTCAGGTGAGTGTGTTTAAACTTCTTGTTCCAAGGTGTTTCCTCTATGCTTCCCTGTGTCCTGACCATTGGGTAAAAGCTCCTGTTTTATTTGATTAGGACCCCCCCCCCAAAGTAATTCACTTAATGTCATTTTCCTAAAAAACTATCAATCCAGATACAGGCACACTGCGAGGTAATAGGCCTTTACACTTCCAATGGTGAATTTGGAAAACACATTTGAGCCCTTAACGCATGCCGCAGCTTGACTGGAGAGACGTACACAGAAATGACGCTGCAGGTAGAAAGATCTCCATATGTAATATATTCATGTGTTATAGCTATAGCCAAATTTTAACCAAAATTTCTATCCCAGTTATATTGCCACCAACACTCTCTGTTGGTAGTTGTTTTTGAATCAAGCCTCACTTGCAATTTATAATTGTTTGACTCAGTTCTCATGTTGTCAAGTTGCCCAATGATTTCACAGTTGTCGTTGATGTGCACTATTTTCTAAACAATATTTTGTGTCAGATGTCAGCCATTTCTCAGCGATGTGGATTTTTTTTTTAATTTTACAAGTCATGTGATCAGATACTGTCCCTGGAAAGGGCTGTATTTCTTTCTTAAATCTCCAAGTATTTGATTCTGTTCTAAGTCTCAAATTTCTACAATAAAGTCTTCAAAACTTGATTAAATAAAAAAAATCACTGTCTTTCTGTGAGAATCCAGTGGATTCCTTTCATGTGTGTTTCCTGTACACTGTTGTTGAATGGCGGAGGCATAAAATCCTCCAGAAGTTGTCCTTTCATGTCAGGGGAGTCCAAGGCTCAGTGGCTCAGAGGTAATATGCTGTTACCAGACTTTTGGCGGTTCTCAGTACTGGCATGAAGGAACTTGAGAACCCATGACATATTTAAGTCTGTGTATTCCCATTCTTGCATTTGGGTGTTTCTTTGTGCAGTCACTGGGAAAAATGCTCTTTATACAGACTACTCAAACTTAGAAACAAGGGAGGTCTCTTGTTCCTAAGTTAAAAAAAAATGCCTGGAAAAGAATGATCATATAATTCCTCTTGATCAACTATCTCATGATAGCACATTTAAAGGTCAGAAATTGTTTCAGTCAGGGTGCTGTGTCTTGATACATGTATCCCTGAAGAACTCTGAGTTCCTGCAGCAGCTCCACATTGTCATTCTTTTAGTGGTTTTCGGTGATGTTCACATTGTGTCCTTTTTTTTTTTGTTTAAATATGAAGGTGACATCACACTGTCACCTTGAGGATCCTGTAGAATGCATAAACACAGAGTATTTTCATAATGTCCATGGTAGCGTCCTACCCCTGTCAACACATTTTCAAAATGATGACCCACCACTTCATTTGTCTGGTATTTGGTACAGTACAACATATCCTAGACCTCATTTTTACTATGTGAGTATTGGCCACGTCCTTGGCACCACATGACTCTTCCCAGCACTAGGTTGTATCCTAAGAATATCCCTTATCTCGCTGAGGCTCTGTTTGCGGCTATAAAAAGTGGGTATTAGAAAACAAACCTTGTATTATTTTGGTCGGATCAATTGACTCAGCCATGGCAAGTACTTATCTATTACCAGGTCTTGCAGTGAGTTTGCAGGATCTGCTGTGAATTTTCACCTAAATGAATTTTCACTCACCCATGAAAAACTTTCTGCCTTCTTCCCCACTGGCTTGTGAGCCCTGTGAGCTTGAAAAAGAGGTAGAATGCAAATCTGAAGGAATTTGAGATGGTTTCCATCTAGTCTTGCTCTTTGAAATTTGTGGCCAGATAAACGATCTATCAGGGCAGTAAATATGTATAACACTCACTGAGGTAACTGGTACTATTTTGGATGAAGTTCACTCATTCAACTATACATGATACATCTGGTGTGTTGTGACCATTCGAGGCCAGACAGGTTCATGAGATTCTGGCAGATGGAAGTATATTCAGGGACCTTTGGGGATGTCTGACATACCATTATTCAAGGATGGGCAAAGCAACATGCTGCCAACTGTCCCACTGCATGTCACCTGTCCACTTTGTGTGGTAACCCAGGGTGGCACCCAGTGTGACCCACTCACTGCATATCTCTCATCACACAGCTTGGAACCCTGAGGGAACCCTTACATTGTGAAATACAAGATTATAGAAAAAGCCAGCAAGGTGCCAACAAAATTATGCAACAGAGCTTCATGCTATGCATGCAAGCCCACCCAAGGCTATGGGAACTGTTTATCACACCCAGTCTCAAGGCTGTGAGAACGATACTTTTCAGGACTGTTCTCAAGTTTATGGGAAACTGCTTCCCTTAGTTGTCCAGATGTCTGGATGAGGAAGCCAGTCTGCCTCATTTTGCCCTACAACTGGCCCAAGTTAAAACACAAGGAGACTTAGCATGCTTGACTTCAGTTGAAAAGTAGGGAATATAAGCAGGAATGGAGTCAGTTGGGAGGCAAAAGATGGTGGGTGGATCTAGACTTATCCATGAGGCAGGGAATGATGGTGTGCTAACTTCTACTGGACGGTAAGCAGATGTGGGTATGAGAGAAGCAGGACTGGCATCAGTTGGAAATGTAGAAGAGGTTGACAAGGCTGGTATCAGTTTAAGCTTATTCTTCAATATAAGAGAGTATCCAGTTTTTGCTGATTATGTATATTTTAGCTAGGATGAGCTGCTGAAAAGTCTGTTAACTCAGCAGTTTATCTCTTTACCTTCTCTGTCATACATTAGTTGTTCATGTAAGAGGGCTTAGTTCTGGGCACTCTATAGTGTTCCCATGTATTAAGTGTCTGTTTTGTGCCAATACCTTTCTGTTTTGATTATTGTACCTTTATAGTATTGTGTGAGAACATGGGGAGTGATATCTATAACTTTTCTCTTCCTTCTCTAAATGTATTTGCTTCTTGAAGGTATTTGTTTTTCCATACACTTTTTAAAATTTTCACTTCTGAGAAGAATGTGCATAGTACTTTGATAAGATTTCAGTTGAACCAAATAAATTGCTTTGGGAGATATCATAATTATAGCAATTTTATCTTTCCAACATATAGGAATGGTTTGTCTTTCCATAGTTTGCTGTTATTTTCAATTTCCTCAATGTCCTTAAATCTTGAGAGTACAGATCTTTTTTTCTTTTTCTTTTTACATATATTTTATTGATTATGCTATTGCAGTTTTCCCATTTCTCCCCCATCATTCCCCTCCACCTTGCACACCCTCTCCCACCCACATTCCCCCCTTTAGTTCATGTCCATGTGTCATAAGTTCTTTAGCTTCTACACTTCCCACACTATTCTTGCCCTCCCCGTCTATTTTCTACCCACCGTCTATGCTACTTATTCTCTGTACCTTTTCCCCCCTCTCTCCTCCTCCCACTCCCCTGTTGCTGACCCCCCACATGATCTCCATTTCTGTGGTTCTGTTCCTGTTCTAGTTGTTTTCTTCCTTTGCTTTTGTTTTAGGTGTGGTTGTTAATAGCTGTGAGTTTGCGGTCTTCTCACTGTCATATTTTTATCTTCTTTTTCTTAGATAAGTCCCTTTCACATTTCCTATAATAAGGGCTTGGTGATGATGAACCCCTTTTAACTTGACCTTATCTGAGAAGCGCTTTATCTTCCCTTCCATTCTAAATGACAGCTTTGCTGGATAGAGCAATTTTGGATGTAGGTCCCTGCCTTTCAAGACTTCAAATATTTCTTTCCAGCCCCTTCTTGCCTGGAAGGTCTCTTTGGAGAAATCAGCTGACAGTCTGATGGGAACTCCTTTGTAGGTGACTGTCCCCTTATCCCTTGCTGCTTCTAGGATTCTCTCCTTCATTTTAATCTTGGGTACTGTAATTACGATGTGCCTTGGTGTGTTCCTCCTTGGGTCCATCCTCTTTGGATGGACTTCCTGGACTTCCTGGAATTCTGTGTCCTTTGCCACATTGGGGACGTTCTCCTTTATTATTTGTTCAAATAAGTTTTCCACTTGTTGCTCCTCTTCTTCCCCTTCTCGTACCCCTATAATTCGGATATTGGGACGTTTAATGATGTCCCGGAGGTTCCTAAGCCTCTCCTCATGTTTTTGAATTCTTGTTTCTTCCTTGTTTTCTGTTTGGTTGTTTCTTCCTTCTGGTCCACTCCATTGATTTGAGTCCCAGTTTTGCTCCCATCTTTATCGGTTCCCCATGTGTCTTCCTTCATTTCACGTATTGTAGCCTGCATTTTTTTCATCTAATTTGTGAGCAAAATCAACCAATTCTGTGAGCATCCTGATCACCAGGGCTTTGAACTGTGTATCTGATAGGTTGGCTATCTCTTCACGGCTTAGAGGAATTGGCTCTCTAAGGAACTGGATTTCATTTGTTCTCCCGTTTGAGCCATTTTTGGTGGTTTTTTTGTTTTGTTTTGTTCTGGTTTTGTTCTGGTCACACCCGTTACATAAGAGGGGTGGAGCCTTAGCTTTTCCCCTGTGCGGGGCAGCCCAGTCGCTGAGTTGTGATGCTGCTTGTGGGGGCGGGGTCTGAGAGGGAACAATGGCGCCTGCTCCGCTCTCTTCCGGATTCCAGTCCCTTCCGCCGATTCCCCTTCACCTGGATCGTCTGTGCGCGGGAATGTGGGACCACCTGGTCAGCCAGCTGCCCTGTGCAGCCTCACTGGGTCTGCACAGCTGCCACACCGCACCCGGCGTCCGCCAGCTGCCGCCTGTGGGCCCAGAGTCTGCCAGCTGCCGCCTGTGCACCTGGGAACTGCCAGCCGCTGTTGCTTGCATTCCCGGAGCCGCACCTCCACTTTTTCCTGCCGTGACTCCGCCCCTCTTACCGGTCTGGATGAATGGTTGTTGGACTTCTGTACAGTTCAATTTTCTATCAGTTCTGGCTGTTTTCTTGTTTCTAAATATTTGTTGTCCTTAATTTTGGTTGTTAGAGGAGGCACAGTGTGTCCACCTACGCCTCCATATTGGCCGGAAGTCGAGAGTACAGATCTTAAACCTCTTTGTTGATTTCAATTCAGAGGCATTTATTTATTTTTCATGCAAATGTCAACGGGATTACTTTCTTTACCTCTTCTTCCTGTATTTACGATTGTATATGAATGTGACAGGTTTCTGTACAGTTTACATTTTGTCTTTAGTGAATTACTTTATTAATTCAACTTGCTTGAATTCTTTAAGAGATTCTATATAGAGTGTCATATGACCTGCAAATGGTGACAGTTTTTATTCTTTTTTATTTACATGTATTTAATTTATTTTTCCCTCTGATTGATAGTGTAATTATTCCAATCTATTTCAAATGATAGTAATGCAAGTGGACATTCTCTATGTTTTTCATTTTAAAGAAAACTATTTCACAATTGAGTATACACTTAGTTTTGAGTTTGACATATATACTGTTTGTCAAACTGGGATTTTTTTTCCCCCCCCTTCTATAAGTGTTCTTGAAAAGATTTTTTTATCAGTAATGCAGATAGTGTTCTATTTCTTTTTCTGCACCTCTTGAATATTCATCTGATTTTTTGATGTGATGAGTGATGTCAATTGGTTCCTGGATATTGAGTCATTCTTACATCTCTGGTATAATTCACAGTTGATCAAGACAAATAATTATTTTAATATATCATTCCATTTGGTTTGGTATAATTTTGTTGAAAATTTCAGTGTGTACATTTATCAAGTATATAGGCCTGTAAGGCTCCCTCTATCTTTTTTTTTTCCCCAGTGTCTTGCCTTAGTTTGGCTATCAGAGTAATGCTGGTCACATAAAATAAATTTGTAAGTGAACTTCATCAATTTATGGATTAGTTGAGAAGTATGTGTACTTCATATTAAAAATATTTGTTAGCGTTGACCTATAAACCTACCTGGGCCTGAGCTTTTCTTTTTGGGTGTTTTAATTACTGGTTCAAACGTATTGCTAGTAATAGGTATGTTCAGATAATGTGATTTGTCATATTTTGGCCTTCAAAGGGACAATTTAAAATATTTTAATTTTTATTATATGGTCAAATTTTTTGTATACAATTGTTGATGGTATTCTTTAAAAATTGTTTTTGTAGTGTTGGTTGTTTCTCTCTTTTTTTGGTTGTATTTATTTTTGTTTTGTCTCTTTACTACATGATGGGTTTTATTAGAGGCTTTTCATTTTATTTAGCATTTAAAAGAAGGATCCATTAGTTTTATTAATCTTTACATTCTTTCTCTTTTTTCCTTATTGTGGCACTGATCTTTTTTCCTTATTGTGGCACTGATCTTTGTGGGTTTTTTTTCCCCAATTCAACTTACTTTTTGGTTTGTTACTTCTATTTCTAATGTATTTAGAAACTCAAGTGATTTTATTGAAAATTTTCTGCTCTTTAGTTAGAACTGTATAGTTATAGTGTCCTCTTATAAGAGCTTTTCATAAATGTCAATTTTCTGAGACCGTATTTGCATTTTTATTTGTCTCAGTGAAGTTGTGGGTTTTCTGTTTCTTTTAATTTTTTAAAGACTTTATTCATTTAATTTTTTTTAGACTTGGGGAAGTTATGAGAAAGAGAGGTAGAGAAATATCAATCGGTGATTGCCTCCCACGTGCCCCCAACTGGAGACCTGGCCTGCCACCCAGGGCTGTGCTCTGCTTGGTAATCAAACCTGCAAAAATTTGATTCACAGGCTGGCCTTAAATCCACTGAGCCACACCAGCCAGGGATGTTGGTTTTAATTTTTGATTTATCGAGTGTTTGGTAGTACTTTGAATAAATTCCAAATGTATTATTTGTTTTTGTTTTCTTACCTATATTTGATTTCCAGTTTCTTACCATTGTGGTCGGAAAATACGGTTAATAGAGCCCTGGCTGATATGGCTCAGTGCATTGAACACCACCCTGTGAACGAAGAGTTACCAGAGAGATTTATAGGCCTATATTATTAAAAAATTTTCCAGGCCAAAATTCTGAAAATGTCGGTTGGAAACCAAATTTAATGATATTTTTACAGGATTATGCACCCCAATCAAGTGAATTTTACCACTGAAGCTAGAATGACTCAATGTCCAGGAAACAATCGATGTAATCCACTGAAAACCAAAAACAAGAATCATATGATTACTTGAGAGATACAGGAAAAGCTTTTGAGGAACTAAATATGCATTACTGATAAAAATATTTCAAAAAACACTAATAGAAGGAAATATCTCAGCTTGACAATGCTGTATATGACAGGCTCTCAGCTCACAGAATACGCAATTGCAAAATAATGAAAGTATTTTTATTTAAAGATCAAAAACATGTCAAGAGTGTCTACTCTCATTACTATTATTAAAAATAATAATGGAATATTTAGACATAGCAATCAAAAAATAAAAATAAATAAAATACCTCTAAATAAAAAAGAAACTGTCAGCATTTCTAAGTGACATGATACTCTATACAAAATGTCTTCTTTTTCTTTCTTTTTAAAATTGTTGTTCAAGTACAGTTGTCTCCATTTTCCCTCCACCACACCCCTCAGGCCAACATTGGATGTTCACCTCCAATCCTGGATCCTACCCTCTTTTGGTTTTGTCCATGTGTCCTTTATATATGTTCCTGAAGAACCTTCCTCATTTTGTCTCCCATTATCCCATCACACCCTCCCCCCCAGTTACTGTCTCATCGTTCTTAATTTCAATGTCTCTGGTTATGTTTGGCTTGTTTGTTGGTTTTGTTGATTAGGTTCCACTTATAGGTGAGATCATATGGTGTTTGTCTTTCTGCCTGGCTTATTTCACTTTGCATTATTCCCTCCAGTTCTACTCCACACTTTTGCAAAGGGTAGGAGCTCCTTATTTCTTTCTGTTGTGTAGTATTCTGTCATGTAAATGTACCATTGATTTTGATCCATTCATTTACTGATGGGCATGTAGTTTGCTTCCAGCACTTCGGTTTGTGAATTGAGCTGCTATGAACGTTGGGGTGAATAGGTTCTTTTGAATGAGTGTTTCAGTGTTCTTAAGGTATAATCCCAGCAGTGGAATTGCCAGGTCAAAAGGCAGTTCCATTTTTAATTTCCTGAGGAAATTCTATACCATTTTTCACAGGGGCAGCTCCAGTCTGAGTTACCACCAACAGTGCACTAGGGTTCCATTTTCTCCACATCCACTCCAACACTTGTTTGTTGCTTTGTTTATGATGGCCATTCTAAACAATGTGAAGTGGTATGTCTTTGTGGTTTTAATTTGCATCTCTCTGATTGTTAGTGATGCTAAGCGTCTTTACAGATGTCTCTGACCCCTCAGCATGTCCTCCTTGAAGAAGTGTCTGTTCAAGTCTTTTGCCCATTTTTTAATTGGGTTCTTCATCTTCCTGGAATGGAATCATTGACTTCTCTACATATTTTGGAGTTCTAACCCTTCTCCATGGTATTATGGGAAAAATATGTTTTCCCATATGGTTGGTTCTGTTTTCATTTTCATGCTGTTCTCTTTAGCCATGTGGAAGCTTTTTTTCCCATGAGATCCCACTGTTTTTTCTTTCCTTTGTTGCCTTTGGTCTAGGGCTCATATCAGTGAAAATACTGCTCTGTGAAATACCTGAGATTTTCCTGTCTATGTTACCCTCTCGGTCCTTTATGTTGTCCAAACTCATGTTTAAATCTTTTATCCACTTTGAATTTCTTTTTATGTATTGTTTAAGTTGGTGATCAAGTTTCATTTTTTTCATGCAGCAGTCCAGCTGTCCCTACACTATTTGTTAAAGAGGCTATTCTTACTCCATTTTATACTGCTGCCCTCTTTGTTGAATATTAACTGACCATGGATTCTTAGGTTTATTTCTGGACTTTCTATTCTGTTTCATTGGTCTATGTGTTCTATCTTATGCCATTTCCAGGCTGTTTTGATTAGAGTGGCCTTGTAATTCTCTTTCACGTTAGGTATTGTGATCCCTCCAACTTTGGTCTTCTTTCTAAAAATTGCTGCAGCTATTGGGGGTAGATTTGAGTCCATATAACTTTGCAAAGTGTTCTGTATCTTTGAAATATATCATTAGTATTTTAATACTTATTGCATTGAAGCTATAAATCGCTTTGGGTAGTGTGGACATTTTGATGATGTTAATTCTTTTGATCCATGAACACGGTGTATACTTCCATTGTTTGTGTCTTCCTTAATTTCTTTGTTGAGTGTACTGTAGTTTTTCTGAGCACGGGTCTTTTACCTCGTTGAATAAGTTTGTTCCCAGGTATTTCATTTTTCTTCTTGCTATACCAAATGGGATTTTTTTCCCCTAATTTGTGTTTGTGATATTTCATTGTTGGTATACAATAATGGTCTTGACTTCTGGATATTGAGTGTGTATCCCGCTGTTTTGCCAAATTCATTTATTAGGTTGAGCCTTTTTTTTTTTTTGTGGAGCCTATTGGATTATCTATGTACACTATCATGTCATCTGCAAACAATGACAGTTTAGTTTCCTCTTTTCCAATTTGTATGCCTTTTATTTCCTTTTCTTGTCTGTCTGCTGAGGCTAGGACTTCCAATACCATGTGGAATCAAAGTGGTGAAAGTTGACAACCTTATCTTGTTCTGATCTTAGGGGGAAAGATTTTAGTTTTTGTCCATTGGGTATGATGTTGGCTCTAGGTTTCTCATATATGGCCTTTACTATATTGAGGAGTGCTCCCTCTATTTCCACTTTCCTGAGGGTTTTTTTTTTTAATCATAAATGGATGCTCTACCTTATGAAATGCTTTTTACACTTCTATTGATATGATCATGTGATTTTTTTTTTGTCTTTGCTTTTCTTCGTGCGATGTATTACATTTATTGATTTGCAAATATCTACCAGCTTTGCACCCCTGGGGTGAATCTCAGTTGGTCATGGTGTATGATCTTGTTAATGTATCATTGGATGTGGTTTGTCAATAATTTGTTGAGGATTTTAGCATCTGTATTCATCAGTGGTATTAGCCTGAAGTTTTCTTTGTTTGTTGTGTCTATCTGCTTTTGTGATTAGAATGATGCTCCTTCATAAAAAGAGTTTGGGAGTCTTGTGACTTCTTGGAATTTTGGAATAGTCTGTGAGGGATAGGGGTTATCGCTTACTGAAGGGCTTTGTTAAATTCTCCTGTGAAACTGTCCAGTCCAGGTCTTTTCTGTGTTGGGAGTTTATTTTTGTTTTTGTTTTTGTTTAAATACTGCCTCAATTTCATCTGCTGTTACTGTTCCATTCAGTCTTTCTGCTGCTTCTTCGTTGAGTTTTGGGAGATTATATTCTTCTAGAAATTTATTCATTTCACCTAAGTTTTTAAATATCTTGGCATATAGTCTTTCATATTACTTTCTTACAATCCTTTGTATGTCTGTGGTATCGGTTGTAATCTCTCCTCTTTCATTTCTGATTGTGTTTAATTGGGTTCTCTGTCTTTTTTTCTTGATGAGCCTGTTTAAGGCTTGTCAATTCTGTTTACCTTTTCCAAGAATCAGCCCTTGCATTTATTGATGCTTAGGTTTGTTCCTTTCGTCTCTATGTTGTTTAATTCGGCACAGATCTTGGTTATTTCCTTCCTTTTACTTGCTCTGGGCTGTCTTTATTGTTTGTCTTTAAGTTCTTGGAGATGTAGGGTGAGACTGTTTATTTGAAATGTGTCTATCTTTGTAAGGTAGGCCTATAGCGCTATGAACTTCACTCTCAGGACTGCCTTTGCAATGTCCAGCAAGTTTTGAATTGCCGTGAGTTCATTTTCTTTTGTTTCCAGAGACATTTTAGTTCTTCCTTGATCTCACTCTTGACCCATCCATTGTTTAATAGCATGCTATTAAATCTCCATGACTTCGAGTGTTTTTCAATTTTGTCCTTGAGATTGGTTTCTAGAGTCAGTCCCTTGTGCTCAGAGAAAATGCTTGATGTGATTTCAATTTTCTTATATTTATTCAGGTTTTTTTTGTGTCCTGTCATGAAGTCTATCTTTGACAATGTTCCATGTGCATTTGAAAAAAAAAAAAATGTATGTTTTGCTTCTTTGGGACGAAAGGCTCTATATATATCAGTTAAGTTCATTTGATCTAGGGCATCATTCAATGCCAGAATATCTTTGCTGATATTTTGTCTGGAAGATCTATCCATTTGGACAGTAGGGTGTTGAAATGCCCTAATATAATTGTGTTGCTGTCAATATCTTTCTGGAAGTTCTCTAAGATTTTATTGATGTATCTGGGTGCTCCTAAGATGGGTGCATATACATTTACAATGTTTATGTCTCCTTGATGGATTCTTTTCTTGAGTACTATAAAGTGACCTTCTCGGTCTGTTTTTATGGCCCTCCTCTTTTTTGAATATATATTTTAATTGTTGTTCATGTACAGTTTTCTGTCTTTCACTCCCATCCAAGCCCATCCCCCAGCCCTCCCCACCTCCCTCCCGTTTCCACCCCTGCCTAGTTCTTGTCCATGTGTTCTTTATACATGTTCCTGTAAACCCTTCCCTTTTCCCCTGAAATTCCCTATAGTTATGTGCAAGAAAATGAAAATATGGCACTCTTCTTGAAGTCTCATATGAGTATTGCTACCCTGGCTTCTTTTTTCTTCTCCATTTGCTTGGACTATCTGTTTCCAGCCCTTCACTTCCAGTCTGTGTAGGTCTTTTGTTCTGAGGTGGGTCTCCTGTAGGCAGCATATATGTGGGTCATGTTTTCTTATCCATTCCTCTATTCTATGTCTTTTGATTGGAGCATTTACTCCATTTATGGTTAAGTTTGTTTGATAGGTACTTACTTATTGCCATTATTTCATACCTGTGTTCCTCTTTCTCTCACTTTTTTCCTTCCTGTTCTTAAAGTAGTGCCTTTAGCATCTTTCAAATGTGGTTTCTTAGAGTTGTATTCTTTTAGACTTCTCTTGTCTGGGAAGCTCCTTATTTGGCCCTCCATTTTAATTGAGAGCCTTGCTGGATAAACTAGTCTTGGTTGAAGGCCGTTGGTTTTCATTACTGGGAATATTTTTTGCCATTCTCTTCTGGTTTGGAGTGTTTCAATTGAGGAGTCACCTGCTAGTCTCATCATGGATCCCTTGTATGTTACTTCCTGTTTCTCCCTTGCTGCCTTTAAGATTCTCTCTTTGTCTTGGAATTTTGCCATTTTATGCATGGTGTGTCTTGAAGTGGGCCTCTTTGGGTTCCTCTTCATTGGGACTCTCTGTGTTTCCTAGATTTGTGTGACTTTTCCCCTCATCAAATTATGGAAGTTTTCCATCATTATTTTTTCAAAAAGGTTTTCTATCACTTGCTCTTCTTCTTCTCCTTCTGGTATTCCTATTATAGGGCTATTTTTACACTTCGTGTTGCTCAGCAGCTCCTTTACCACCTCTTGATTCTTTCTGAGTCTCTTCTCTGTTTCTTGCTCCTTCTGGGTGTTTTTTTCTACCTTGTCCTCCAGCTCACTTATTCAATCCTCTGCTTCATCCAATCTGCTTGTAATTTCTTCTAGAGAGTTTTTAATTTCCGAGATTTTATTGTTCATTTCTTCCTGGTTTTTATTTATATTTCTATAATCTTTTTCATGCTGATGTAGTTCTCACTCAGTTTCTTGTAGTTGTCTGTGAATTCCTTGAGCATCTGTATAAACATTATTTTGGATTTTATGTCTGATAGTTTGCTTACCTCCATTTCATTTAGCTGTTTTATTGGGGAGTCTTCCATTCCTTTTGATTGCATGCTCTTCATTTGTCTCCCTATATTAGATGAGTCTTTTTGTTTGTTTCTGTGATTCCTGATGTTTCCCTTTGCAAGCTGTCTTTGTAAGGTGAACTTCTGTGGTAGGCATTCTATGGAGTTTGTGGTGTGATGACTTTGAGCTGCTTGTCTGGATGCTCTAGGTTTACCCTTTCTTCTGTTTGTGTGGGCTCTCTTGTGGACTTGGGTTTTTACCTTTTGGTGGTTCCTTTGTTGGTGGTTTTTGTCCTCCAGTAAGTATACTGATGTTTGCAGCTCCCACCTCTTCTTGTATGTGATCAGTGGCAGGGTTAGGCAAAATGGATTAAGACAGGAGGAGAGTATCTTATGGGATTTAAAGTACCATCAGGTAGAGAATAGAGAGGAGACTCTTTGGATATGTATAGCTTTAAGTGTGATATTTCATCCAACTAGCCACTTTTTGTAAAAGGTGAGAGATGAGACTTTTGTTAGAGGGGAGGATTGTCAGCTGACTCCAGAAAACACAGCAGTTTTGTAAAGTTAGATGATGAGATATAGTGAGAATAAAGGATAGAAAGTAGGCATAGTGTGAGATAGAATAGAGTTAACCAGAAAAATAATGCTCAGGATTGAAGTGAAGTGGGATAAGATCGTGAAGGGTTGCTGTGTAGTATGTACAATTGTACGGAACAACAATTGTTTACAATAGTACTGGAAAAACAATAATATGACAAGAAATATATGATTTGGATACCCAGAATAGAAAGGACCCAATCAAGAGTTGTTTGTTATTAGAACATGGGTGAAGTTAAAGAAGGGCAAATAAATACAAGACAGAGGGGATAAGAAAAATCTGTGAAACAATGCAATTAAATAGAGAAATAAAATGAGGAAAACTAAACATCAGGGAGAGAAATTTAAAAAAAAACACTAATAAAATAAAAGTGGTAAAACAATGTAAAAATAATAATACACAAAATAAAAATTTTAAAGAACGGTAAACACATAACCATGTATCCTATCATATTGCAATGATTACTATTACTGCATATCGTTTATGGATGCTTCACAGTGGCATCTGCTACTACAACACAAAACAACTCCAGTCAAGTTTCTCTGCCCACAAAGGGTACCCAGTTGATGCCTTCCTATGAGGAAATTTCTACATTGGCACAGAACCAGTTGCCCCAGGTGGCAGCCCTGTTTGACTTTTCCACGTTCACCAAATGGCCTTGCGTTACTGCTGTAGAAGCATAGGGGAGGAGTCATTCTTGTCATAGTGAACATCCAAGTCCCAGGGTGTTGGGAACAGAAAAGGAAGAAAGAAAAGACAGAGAGGTGACAGAGTAAGAAGGAGAGAGGAAGAGAGAGAATAAAGTCTCCAAAGTCCTCTTCTACTGCCAAGATACTACAGGACACCTAGCTGCTGAGTGACTGGCCATGTTTCCAATGGGGGGGGGGCGGGCTCAGTATGGCGCACAGTAGTCAGTCCCCAGCAGAATGGTGGTCATTTTTATAGCCTTCCGAGGAAAAAGGTCAACCACATGGCTGGGCTGAGAGTGACAGGAGACATGGAGGGCTGATAGAGGCAAACAGGGAAAGGGTATAGGGAATGAGAGGAATGGGAGCGCACTATGTGCAGTGGAGAGTGAAAGGCAGTTTAGAGGTTCATGGTAGGTATTCATAACAGCCATTTCAACTGTTTTCATTAATCATACCATTTATAAATAACACATGGAATATCTCAAAAATCAATTTCTTTCATGTACATATGAAATGATGTCACAACACTTTCAGAATATTGATGCCTGGTGAAGCCGAAATGTAAACATGTGATTATTTCCCACTCCCCCCCGCCTTCATTTTTATTTCCTTCAAAATACCAGTGGCAGTGTACTGGCTGAACCTTGTTTAACTCTACAGCTTATTTTTTTCTTAGGTTCTGGGGAATGAAAGCTTTAAAAAACAACAACAACAACAAAGCACTGAGTATAATACCCATTCCTAGTGTTATTAAGTATATACCTTCTGTGATGTTTTCACTCTCCCTCCATTCTCACCTCCACTCTTACCCTTTCCCAACCCATCCTACCCAACTTCACACCACACCACCATCACCAACACCACCACTCTCCCAGTCCCAACTCCAGACCCCCCAAACTGCTGTCTCGCTCTAGCGTTTCACTCTTCTGGCTATGACATAGGAATAGAATCACACTATGTCATCTTTGATGACTGGGCTCATATCATGTAGCACAAGGTTTACTACATATAGAGTCCCCATGTTCCTGCTTGTATTAGTGATTTGCTCCTTTTTATGACTTCAATATTTCCCATCCTAAGACTTTCATTTTAAAAAATCGATGATGGATTTTTCCACTTGCTGCCAAATCTGAGGCCCCATTCTGCCTTTGAGAAAATACAAGTCAAACAACCTGATTATAGAAAAAAGAAGAAAGAGGCGTACAGATACCATTTCACTGCCCGTGGTCCTTCAGGCCAGCACTGAGAACCGTCTAAAGTCTGGGTGAACCATGTTCCCTTTATGCTATGAGACTTGATCTGCCCCTGACATGGAAGAAAATAATCTGGTGAATATTACTTGTCCCCAATTTGGAGACAGGGTGCAGGAACAACATACACAATAAGATGTGATTTTGAAATAAAGATACGGCTTATTCTTTGTTTCACTTTAAACTGAATCATGATTCTCTCTTTTTGGGTATTCCAGACTTAGAAAAGTGACAACTACTTCAATATTTCATGGAGACAGCCCATTCGGCAGAGTAATCTGAAATGACTCAGGAAAAAAACATGTCAGTTTTGATGTTAAATACCTGAGATGACTCAAAGAAACGTTGAAAAAGGTACACATAAGAACCATGGGATACAATGGTAGAGTTCCCTCTTGTGCATTTTTTCACGCAGAAATCCATAGCCCAAATAAGTCATGCATGTACAGCCTCCTATGTGATTTGGACCAGTTTTGCGAAAGTCAAAATGAATACAAAATTGAAGATCCACTTTGTTTCACCCAGTGCATTTTCCTTGGATAAAGTAGAAAGGAATTCTTTGATTCCTTCCAAATCACAAGTGAATCAACTGTCTCCTACCAAGCTGTCCCTGAGGAAAGAAATTTTGCAGTGTTTTTAAAGCCCAGAACAATGGACTCATTTCAGAAAAGATAAGAAATGGTGTCTTGCATAATACGAACTGTTTTCACCATTATGCAGAAGAATCATTCTAAAATATCAATTCCGAAGAGTGTGTGAGAGAATGAGCAACTGACATAATAGTCCATCAGAAAATGAGTGAATGCCAGCAAAGGACTATGTGATCATTGAAGAAGAGTAAGCTTCTAGGGGAAGAGTTTTCTCCTGTGTGTTTTTTCAAGCAAAAAAGCGTAGCCCATCTAAGACATATATGTACAGCCTACGACGTGATTTGGAATAAACAGTTTTGTGAATGTTAAAATGAATACCAAACTAAAGGTCCACTTTCTGTCATCCAGTGCATTTCCCTTGAAGAAAGAAAGGAATAGTTTGAACCCTACAAAACGACTGGTGAATCAACTGTTGCCTAAAAAGCTGTTTCTGAGCAAACACCTTCTATAGTGTTTTTAAGCCCAGAATAATGGACTCATTTCAGGAAAAAAAATTAAAGAAATGGTGTCTTATATAATGTGTACTGTTTTCACCACTATGTAGAACATTCTGAAATATCAATTGCAAACAGTGTGTGAGAGAATGAGCTACGGATATGATTTTCTGTCAGCAACTGAGTGAACGCTGGCATAGACTACATGATCTTTGAGGAAGAATAAGCTCCTATGGTAGAATTTTCTCCTGTGGGTTTTTTCAAGCAGAAAGGCTAACCCAACTAAGACGTGCATGTACACCCTATGATGTGATTTGAATAAAACATATTTGTGAATGTTATAGTGAATATTCCAACTAATGGTCCATGCTCTGTTGCCTAAGGCATTTTCCTTGGATAAGAAAAAATGATTATTTGAAACCTTCCAGATCGCTGGTGAATCAACTGTCTTCTACCAAGCTGTTTCTGAGCAGGTTTTGCACTGAGTTTAAGTCCAGGATCATTATTTCAGTTCAGAAAAGATGAAAGAAATGGTGTCTCACATAATACGTACTGTTTTCACCACTATATAAAAGAATCATTTGGAAATATCAATTCCAAGGGGTGTGTGAGAGAGAATGAGCTACTGACATGACTTTCCGCCAGCAAATGAGCGAATGCTAGCATATGAAAGTGTGATCTTTGAGGGAGAAAAAGCTGATATGGTAAAGATTTCTCCTATTTATTTTCTCAAATAGAAAGTGAAGCCCAACTAAGACAAGCATGTACAGTCTACGACACGATTTGGATAAAACAGCTTTGTGAATGTCACAGTGAATATCTAGCTAAAGGTTCACTTTCTGTCACCCAGTGCATTTTCCTTCGATGAGATAGAAATTGTTTGAACCCTTCTAAATTGCGGGGGCCCCTGTCCTGGGTGCCAGATGTGGGGAGGCTCTGCCCGCAGAGCCCCATCCCTCCATCACGGATGAAAAAAACTACCAAGACATGACTGCTTGGGGAGGAAAGGTGGTCAAACTCTCAGAGGAGAATGACCCAGAGCCCCTTCCTCACTAGGCTTTTATTGGGTTCCAATACACTGGAATACAGGTTTAACATGTCAAAGAAATCTGAGGGCTTAATCTAAGCCAGTGTTTGTCAGGAAAGGGGGTTGCCAAACTTTCGGAGACATACTCATTTCCTCCTGGGACACATCATTTAAATTAGAGTGCTCTTAGCAAAGCAGGTTTCACAGGACTTTAGGAATTCTTTCTTATGCCCCATCACGCAGGGAGCCGTCCTGGCTGACACAGGGCTGCACCACTCACCCCCACAGTTTCAGGCTTTAAGGCAATTAGGAAGCAGGAGACATCTCCCAGATGGAAATGAGGACTCAGGCTATGTCAGAATAGCCAGGGGGCAAGGGTCCATCACATCCTCTTTGCTGCAACCCCCCAAGTCCTTCTATGAGGCCTCCCAAGTGGTCACGTCTGGCTTAGGTTGCCCCTCCCATGAGGAGTCTTACCTGTCACTGACTGCCAACCAAGCTATGGGGACAGAGATGGGTAAGGCAGAAGCAGCAATCCTGCCAGGGAGATAAGCTTTGTCTCCTTAGTAGGTCACATCCTTGTGACAGAACAGACCCAGATGAAGTGGGTCCCTAGGGCTCTTACACAGCCCATTATGGGGTGAGGGTTACAACTCCTGAAACCAGGCTGAACGGTCCGCAACACTAAATCACTCATGAATCAAGTCCTACCAACCTGTTTCTGAGCAAACACCTTTTGTACTGTTTATCAGCCACCAAAAAAGGAACTCATTACAGAAAAGATAAAAGAAATGGTGTCATCAATTATGCATACCGTTTTCAGCATTCTGTTAAAGAATCTGTCTGAAATATCAATTCCGAAGTGTGTGTGAGAGCGGAGCTACTGACATGATTGTCTATCTGTATTGTTCAAGATAGAAAGGTATGGTTCAAACCCTTCCAAATCACTCGTGAATCAACTGTCTCCTATAAAGCAGTTTCTGAGCAAACACTTCTTGTAGTGTTTTTACACCCAGGAAAATAGATTGATTTCAGAAAGGATGAAAGAGATGGTGTCTTATAGAATACTTACTGTTTTCACCACTACATAGAAGAATCATTCTGAAATATCAATTCCGAAGAGTGTGTGAGAGAGTATCAGGTAATAACATTATATTTCATCAACTAATGAGTGAACGCTAGCAGAAGACTATATGATCTATGAAGGCGAATAAGCTTCTATGGAGGAGTTTTTCTCTTGTGTATTTGCTCAAGCAGAAAAACGTAGCCCAACAAAGTCATATATATATATACACACACACACAACCCACAGGTGATTTCAACCAAACAGTTTTGTGAATGTCAAAATAAATATCAAACTGAAGGTCCACTGTCTCTCAGCCAGTGCATTTTCTTTGGACAAGAGAGAAAGAAATTCTTTGAACCCTTCCAAATCGCTCGTGAAGCAACTTTCTCCTTCCAGGCTGTTTCTGAGCAATTTTCAGTGTTCTAAAGCCCAGGACAATGGACTCATTTCACAGAAGTTGAAAGAATTGTACTCTTATATCATAGGTACTGTTTTCACTATTATATAGAAGAATCATTCGGAAATATCAATTTAAAAGAGCATGTGAAAGACATTGAGCTACTGACATGATTTTCCATCAGCAAATGGGTGAACACTAGCATAGGACTAGATGATCTTTGAAGAAGAATAAGCAGCTTTTGTAGGGTTTTCTATTGTATGTTTTCTGAGCAGAAAAGCTAGCCCAACTAACAAAAGCATGTGCAGACTACAACATAATTTGAAAAAACAGATTTGTGAATGTCAAAATTAATATATAACTACATGCCCAGTTTCTGTCATGCCATGCATTTTCCCTGGATAAGATACAAAAGAATTCTTTGAATGCTTCCATATCACTTGTGAATCAACTCTTGCCTAAAAAGCTGTTTCTGAGCATACACCTTTTGCAGTGATTTTTAAGCCCAGGACAATAGAGTGAATTCAGACAAGTTGAAAGAAATGCACTCATACCTTACATTTTCCCCATTATGTAGAAGAATCATTCTGAACTATCAATTCTGAAGAAGGTGTGAGAAAGAATGAGCAACTGACATGAATTTCTGTCACCAAATCAGTGAGTGCTAGCATAGACAAAGTGATCTTTGAAGGAGAATAAGCTGCTATGTTATAGTTTCCTACTATGTATTTTCTCAAGAAGAAAAAGTGAAGCTCAGTGAAGTTAAGCATGTACAGTCTATGATGTGATTGGGAACAAACAGCCTTGTGATGTCATAGTGACTATCCAACTAAAGGTCCCCTTTCTGTCAGCCAGTGCATTTTCCTTGGTTAAAATAAAAAGGTATTGTTCAGAACCTTCCAAATCCCTCGTAAATCAACTGTCCCCTACCAAGCTATATCTGAGCAAACAGCTACTGTAGTGCTTCTATGTCCAGAATGTTAGACTCATTTCAGAAAAGAGGAAAGAAATGGTGTCTTACATCACATGTACTTTTTTCACTATTATGTAGCAGAATCATTCTGAAATATCATTTCCAAATGCTGAGTGAGAGGGAATGAGGTACTGGCATGATTTTCCATCAGCTAATGAGCGAACGCCAGCATAGGACTATGTGAACTTGGAAGGAGAGGAAACTGCGATGGTAGTCTTTTCTCCAGTGTGTTTTCTCAAGAAGATGACTGCAGGCCAAAGAGGACATGCATGAACAGCCTACAACGTGATTTGTAACAAACAGCTTTGGGAAAGTCCAAATGATAATCTAGTAAAAGTCCCACTTTCAGTCGCCCAGTTCAGTTTCCTGGCATAAGATACAAAAGAATACTTGGAACGCTTCCAAATCACTCGTGAAGTGATCATCACCTAAAAAGCTGTTTCTGAGGAAACACCTTTTCCATTGTTTTGAAGCTCAGGACAATGGACTCGTTTCACACAAGTTGAAGGAACTGCTGTCTTATACAACGCATACTCTTCCCCATTATGTAGAGGAGTCATTCAGAAAGGACAAATCCAAAGAGCGTGCAAGAGAAAATGAGCTACGGACATGATTTTCCATCAGCAAATGAGTGTACGCTAGCATAGACTATGTGATCTTTGGGGGAGAATAAGCTGCTATGGTAGCGTTCTCTCCTGTGGGTTTCTTCAAGCAGAAAAGCGAACCCAACTAAGACATGCCCGTGCAGCCTACGACTTCATTGGGAACAGTCATCTTTGTGCATACTAATGAATATGCAACTAAAGGTCCGCGTTCTGTCACCCAGTGCATTTTTCTTGGATAAGTTAAGAAGTTATTGTTTGAAACCATCCAGATCACTCGTGAATCAACTGCCTTCTACCAAGCTGTTTCTGGGAAAACAGTCTTTGCACTTATTTTATTGCAGTCTGTTGCAGCTTGCAGGAACAGCAGGAGGCCTGTCTTTCCAAGCAGGCACTACCTGCCACTCCCCTCTCTGGGGAGTCATTGAAGAATATTAGATAGATCTCATTGGCTTGAGGCCTTTAATCATTTAGGACGGAGTCAGCACATTAAAACTGGTAACAGCCAAGGATATATTGTGAAAGCCACCCAGGCTTTCTTAGAAAAATGGGGAATTTGACATAAAACAAGTATCTCCTATAATCCTATTGGCCAAGCAATTGTTGAAAGAGCTCACCAGACCTTTAAAACATTATTAAAAAGAGGGAGTCAGGAAACAACCCCCAGGAATTTAAACATGCTAGCTATACACATTTTTTTTTTATTTTAATGATAATCTGAAGTCACCCATAGAAAGCACCCTGTACAATACAGGCCTGCCTTCCCACACCCTTTGGGTCTTATATAAAGACACATTAGGGGAAGGAAGATGGAAAGACCCAGTTGAACTATTAATTTGGGAAAGAGGGTATGTCTGTATTTACTCTGCAGAAAGATGCTGGTGAAGAAGATGAAGCCATATCACAGAAAAGGCTTCCCTGGCCTTGACCTACCTGCACCCATTGGACCCTCCTGATCCAGACTTCTTCAAAGTACGTGCCATCACACTCCAGTGGAATTCCAGTCAGCATTCCTGGAGCAACATTCAACATCACCTGAGAGGGACTTTTTCTTAAAGGGACAAATTGATAAATTGCACCTAGAATTACATCAACAACTGCGGGACTTTGAATACCACCAGTGGTTTACTGATTCAAATAATGCGTTTTGTCTTCTCTTCCTAAAATTCTCTCACCCCGAGTTCAGGCAGCAAACCCTTGCTGCATATCTTTAAAGTACCTTCCTGAAGTCGGTGCTAATTCTCCCAAGAACAGAAGTGTAACTAGAACTATTACTCTTATTGCTCCCTTGCATTTGAAACATTTTTCTTTGGACTGAATTTACAAGTCAGGGTTATGGCAGCCCTTGGGTGCCTCCTTGTTTTAATCCTTATTTGTGCTTTACAATGTATATGGAAATTGTTTTCTTCTGATTGCATTCGAAAATAGCAGATAGTAAGTTTCACAGACCTAACAATTACAATTGATTTAAATATTAAAAAATGGGAGGTTTGTGGACCATTCAGCCTGGTTTCAGGAATTTTAACCCTCACCCCATGGTGGGCTGAATGAGAGCCTAGGGACCCATTTCATCTGGGTCCCTACATACGGGGAAACCCAATTCCTAGAACAGGGTTTCATCTGGATAGGGTAAAAAGGTATTGTTTGAAACCTTCTAAATCACAGGTGTATGAACTGTCAACTAAAAACCTGTTTCTGAGAAAACAGCTGTTGCAGTGTTTCTCAGCCCCGGACAAAGGAGTCATTTCAGAGACATGGAACGAAATGTCGTCTATACGCCAGGTAGTCTTCCCACCACTAGGTAGAAGAATCAGTCCGAAATATCAAGTGCGAACTGTGTTGAGAGAGGACGCAGTACTGACATGATATTCCATCAGCAAATAAGAGTATGCTAGCACAGGCTATGTGAAATTACAAGCAGAATAAGCTAGTATAGGACATTTTTTTCTCCTGTGTATTTTCTGAAGCAGAAAAGTGAACCGCAACGAAGTCAAGCATGTACATCCAACGACGTGATTGGGAACAAACAGCCTGGTGATGTCATAGTGAATCTCCAATGAAAGGTCCCCTTTCTGTCACCCAGTGCATTTTTCCTGGCCAAAAGAAAAAGGTATTGTTCGGAACCTTCTGAATCCCACATAAATCAACTGTCTCCTACCATGCTGTTTCTGAGCAAACAGCTACTGCAGTACATTTACCTCCAGGACGTTAGACTCATTTCAGAAAAGAAGAAAGTAATGGTGCCTTACATCATACATGCATTTTTCACCACTATGAAGAAGGATCATTCGGAAATATCGTATCCAAACACTGAGTGACAGAGAATGAGGTACTGGCATGATTTTCCATCAGCTAAGGAGGTCAGGCTAGCACAGGACTATGTGAACTTCGAAGGAGAGGAAGCTGTGATGGTAGTATTTTCTCATGTATGTTTTCTCAACCATATCACCACAGGCAAAAGAAGACATGCATGAACAGCCTACGACGTGATTTGTGACCAACAGCTTCGGAAATGTCCAAATAATTATCCAATTGAAGGCCCACTTTCAGCCACCCAGTGCAGTTTCCTGGCATAAAATACAAAAGAATACTTGGAACGCTTCCAAATCACTCGTGAAGTGACCATCACCTAAAAAGCTGTTTCTGAGCAAACACCTTTTCCATGGTTTGGAAGCCCAGGACAATGGACTCGTTTCACACAAGTTGAAGGAACTGCTGTCTTATACAACACGTACTCTTTTCCCCATTATGTAGAGGAATCATTCAGAAAGTGCAAATCCAAAGAGCGTGCAAGAGACAATGAGCTATGCACATGATTTTCCATCAGCAAATGAGTGAACACTGGTATATACTATGTGATCTTTGAGGGAGAATCAGCTGCTCTGGTAGAGTTCTCTCCCGTGGGATTCTTCATGCAGAAAAGTGTACCCAAGTAAGACATGTCCGTACAGACTACGACTTCATTGGGAACAATCAGCTTTGTGAATACTAATGAATATGCAACTAAAGGTCCCCATTCTGTCATCCACTGCATTTTCCTTCAATTCGATAAAAAGTTACTGTTTGAAACCTTCCCGATCTCTCGTGAATCAACTGTTTTCTACCAAGCTGATCCTGGGACAACAGTCTTTACATTTATTTGAAGTCCACGACCATGAATTCATTCCAGAAAAGACACTAGATATGGTGTCTTACATCATATATAATGTTATCACTATGATGTAGAAGAATCATTCTGAAATATCTATTCGGAAGACCAAGTGAGAGAGAATGAGCTACTGAAAGGCTTTTCCATCAGCAAATGGGTGAACACTTGCATTGACTATGTGATCTTGGAGGGAGAAGAAGCTGTGATGGTAGTGTTTTCTCCTGTGGGTTTTCTCAAGCAGATTATCGCACCGCAAAGAAAGTGTGCATGTACAGCCTACAACATGATTAGTGTTATACAGATATGTGAATATTAGAGTGAATAGCCATCTTACAGTACACCCTCTTTCGCCCAGTGCATTTTCTTTGGGTTGAATAAATAGGTATTATTTGAAACCTTCCAGAAAAAGAGTGCATCAACTGATGCCTCAAGAGCTGTTTCTCAGAAAACAGCTTTTGCAGTGGTTGTAAGCTCAGAACAAGGGAATCACTTGAGAAGTGGAACGAAATCTTATCTATATGACACATAGACTTTTGACCATTATGTAGAAGAATCATACAGAAATCTCAATTCCGAATTGTGTGTGAGAGAATCATCGACTGACATTTTCTGTCAGAAAATGACTGAACGCTTGCAAAGTTTACGTGATCCTGGAGGGGAATAACATGCTATGATAGAGTTTCCCTCTGCGGGTTTCTTCAAACAGAAGGGTGAACCCCCAAAAAACAAGGATGTACAGCCTACCACGTGATTGGGAACAGTCAGTGTTGCGAATGTTAATGAATATCCAACTAAACATCCACTGTCTGTCAAACAGTGCCTTTTCCATGGATAAGAGAAAAAGATATAGTTGGAAACTGTCCAGATCATTCTTGAATCAACTATCTTCTACGAAGCTGTTTCTCAGAAAATCATTTTGGCACTTATTTTAAGTCCACAACCATGAGTTCATTCCAGAAAATATGATAGAAATGGTGTCTTATATCATACCTAGTGTTTCCACCAGGATATAGACAAATCATTCAGAAATATCAATTCTGAATTGGGTGTGCAAGAGAAGGAGCTACTGACATGATATTCTATCAGCAAATGTGTGAACGTTAGCACAGGCACTGAGATATTTGAATAGGCTGCTATGAGAATGTTTCACCCTGAACATTTCTTCTTGAACCAGAAAAGCGAACCAAACTAAGACATGTATGAGCACTCAACGATGTGACTTGACCAAAACAGATTTGGCACATTATACTCAATATAGAGCTAACGGTCCACGGACTGTTGCCTGGCGCAGTTCCTTCAAATAAAGGAAAAAGATAGGGTTTGAAATGTTCCAAATCAGGTGAATGAACTGGCAACTAAAAAGCCGTTTCTGAAAAAACAGCTGTTGCAGAGTTTTTCAACCCAGGACAATGGAGTCATTTCAGAGACGTGGAAAGAAATGTCTACACGCCAGGTAGTCTTCCCACCATTAGGTAGAAGAATCAGTCGGAAATATCAAGTGCGAGCGGAGCTGTGCGAGGACACACCACTGGCGTGATAGTCCGTTGGCAAATAAGCGTGTGCTAGCATGGGCTATGTGAAACTGCAAGGAAAATGAGCTTGTATGGGGCCGTTTTACGCCTGTGTATTTTCTCAAGCAGAAAAGGGAACCCCAACGAAGTCAAGCATGTGCAGCCGACGACGTGATTGGGAACAAACAGCCTGGCCATGTCATAGTGAATCTCTAACGAAAGGTCCCCTCTCTGTCACCCAGTGCCTTTCCCCTGGTCAGAAGAAAAAGCTACTGTTCTGAACCTTCCAAATTGCACGGAAATCCACTGCCCCCTACCATGCTGCTTCCGAGCAAACAGCTACTGCAAGTGCTTTCGCCTCCAGGACGTGAGACTCATTTCAGAAAAGACGAAAGTCGAGGTGTCTTCCCTCATGCGTACATTTTTTTTCACCATTATGAAGAAGGATCGTTCGGAAAGATCATTTCAGAATACTGAGTGGGAGAGAGAGCATGAGGTACAGGCAAGATTTACCGTCAGCAAATGAGGGAACGCCAGCATTGACTGTGTGATCTTGGAGGGAGAACAAGCTACAGTGATAGTGTTTTCTGCTGTGGGTTTCCTCAAGCAGATAATGGCATGCTGGAGAAGGCGTGCATGTAAAGCCTCCGACGTGACTTGGGTGTTACAGATTTGTGAATGTTCTAGTGAGCAGTCTGCTCACGGTTCAAATTCTCTTTCGCCTGGTGCGTTTTCTTTAGCTACGAAAACAAGTATCGTTTGAAACATTCCACATCACGTGTGAAGCAACTGTAGGCTCAAAAGCTGCTTCTGGAAAAAGAGCTTTGGCGGTGTTGTTAAGCTCAGAAGAGGGGACTCATGTCACAGGACTGGAAAGAAATGTTTTCCATATGACACATATAGCATTTTCACCATCACGTGGAAGGATCATTCAGAAATCTCAATTCTGAATGGTGTGTGAGGGGGAATCATCGGCTGACAAGATTTTCCATGAGAAAATGAGCGAACGCTTGCGAAGGTTACGGGGGGCGGGGAGGGAACACAGGTCCGAAAATGGCAATGAATCAGTACCTATCAATAATAACCTTAAAAGTAAATGGATTAAATGTTCCAATGAAAAGACATAAAATAGCTGAATGGATAAGAAAGCATGACCCGCACGTATGCTGCCTACAAGAGACCCAACTCCAGACAACAGACCTACACAGACTCAAAGGGAAAGACTGGAAACAAATTTTCCAAGCAAAAGGACGGGGAAAAAAGGCCGGGGTAGCAATACTCATATCCGACAAAATAGACTTCAGAAGAGAGCCATAAAGAGAGACCCAGCAGGTCACGTCATAATACTCAAGGGTAGCAGGAAGACTTAAACGTGGTAAATATATAGGCACCCAGCACCTAAAGACATCAAGAAAATCTTAGAGGAGTTCAAAAAAGATATTGACAGCAACACAATTGTAGTAGGGGATTTTAACACCCACTGTCAAAAGTGGACAGATCGTCCAAACGAAATATCAAAAAAGTGGTTGTGGCATTGAACAACACTCTGGATGAATTGGACTTCACTAATATAGAGAGAGCCCTTCATCCCAAAGAAACTAAACACACATTTTTTTTTTTCAAATGCACATGGAACATTTTCAAAGATAGACCACATGATAGGACACAAAACGAGCCTCAACAAATTCAAGAACATTGAAATCCTACCAAGCATTTTCTCCGACCGCAAGGGGCTGAAACTAGAAACCGAATTCACGGGGAAAAATTCCCAAACCATCAAAATCATGGAGATTGAATAGCATGCTAGGAAACAATGAATGGGTCAAGAATGAAATTAGGGAGGAAATCCAAAAGTTTCTGGAAACAAACGAAAATGAACTCACAGAACATACGGGCCAGAACATATGGGACACAATGAAGGCAGTCCTCAGAGGGAAGTTCCTAGCAATAGAGGCCTACCTACAGAAGATAGAAACATTTCAAACAAACGACTTAACCCTACGCCTACAGGAACTCGAGGAACAACAACCAAGACAGCCCAGAGCGAGTAGAAGGAAGGAAATAACCAAGATCAGAGCAGAATTAAATGACATAGAGACTAAAAACACAATTTTAAGGATCAATGGATCCAGGAGCTGGTTCTTCCAAGAGATAAACAAAAGCCACGAACGTTTAAGCAGGCTCATCAGGAAAAAAGGAGAAAGGACTTGAATAAACACAATCAGAAATGAAGGAGCGGGAGATTACGACCGACATCACAGAAATACAAAGGATTGTAAGAAATTACTATGAAGAACTGTATGCCAGGAAATTTGAAAACCTAGGTGAAATGGACACGTTTCTAGAAAAATATAATCTTCCAAAACTCAATGAAGAAGAAACAGAAAGCCTGAACAGACCAATAGCAGCTGATGAAATTGAAGCAGTAACCAAAAAACTCCTGACACACAGAAGTCCTGGACCAGAGGGTTTCACAGGAGAATTCTACACAACCTTTAAGGAAGAGCTAACCCCGATCCTTAGTAGACGATTCGAAAAAAATTCAAAATGATGGAAGACTCCTGAACTCTTTTTATGAAGCCAGCATCATCCTAATCCCCAAACCAGATAAAGACAACGTGACAAAGAAAAAAAACTTCAGGCCGGTATCCTTGATGAACAGAGACGTGAAAATCCTTAACAAAACACTGGCAAACCGCATCCAACAATACATTGAAAAGATCACAGACCATGACCAAGTGGGACTCATCCCAGGGATGCAAGGATGGGTCAGCATTCGCAAATCAGTGAATGTAATTCATCAAATAAACAAAAGCAAAGACAAAAATCACACGATCTTATCAATAGATGCAGAAAGAGCGTATGATAAGGTACAACACCCAATTATGATAAAAAACACTCAGCAAAGTGGGAATAGAGGGAGCATTGCTCAACATAATAAAGGCCACATACGAGAGACCTACAGCCAACATCATACTCAACAGGCAGACACTAAAATCTTTTCTATTAAGATCAGGAACAAGACAAGGATGTCCACTTTCACCACTTCTAGTCCATATAGATTGGAAGTCTTAGCAACAGTGATTAGAAAAGGAAATAAAAAGCATCTAACATCCGAAAGGAGGACACAAAACTATCATTCCTTGCAGATGACATGATAGTGTACACAGGATAGCCTAGAGACTCCGCCAAAAAACTGCTCGACCTAGTAAATGAATTTGGCTAAACAGCCAGATACAAAGTCAAGATCCAGAAATCAAAGGCATTTTTGTGTACACAAAATGAACAATGAAACAGCAGAAGCAGAAATCAAGAAAAAAAATATCCCATTCGATACAGCAGAAAGAAAAATAAGATACCTAGGAATAAACCTAACCAAGGGGGTAAAAGACCTGTATGCAGAAAACTACCAAACACTGAAGCAAGACATCGAGGGAGACACAAACAAATGGAAACGTCTACTGTGTTCATGGATTGGAAGAATTAATATCATCAGATTGTCCATGCTACCTAATAAAATTTACAAATTCAATGCAATAACCATTAAAGTGCTAATGGTATATTTCACAGACATCGAACAAACACTTCAAAAATTTATATGGAACCATAAACGACCCCGAATGGCTGCAACAATTTTGAGAAAGAAGAGAAAAGTAGAAGGGATCACAATACCTGATACCAAACTGTATTACTAGGGCACTTTAATCAAACTATCTTGGTACTGGCATAAAAAGAGGCACATGTTCCTGTGGAACAGAAAAGAGAGCCCAGAAATAAACCCAAGTTTCTACGGTCAGTTAATAGTCGAGAAAGGTTGTAGCAACATAAAATGGAGCAAAAATAGCCTCTTCAACAAGTGGTGCTGGGAGAACTGGACAGCTACGTGGAAAAAAAATGAAACTTGAGCACCAACTGAAACCATACACAAATACAAATTCAAGGTGAATAAAAGACTTTACTATAAGCTGTCACACCATTAAAATCCTAGAGGAAATATAGGCAGGAAAATCTCAGATATTTCACCCAGCAACATTTTTACTGCTATATCCCCTAATATAAGGAACATAAAGGAAAGAATAAACAAATGGGATCTCATCAAAATAAAAAGCTTCTGCATGGCCAAGGAAAACAGTATTAAAATAAAAAGAGAACCCACTGTGTGGGAAAACATATTTGCCAATGATATCTCAGATAAGGGTTTAATCTCCAAAATATATAAAGAACTTGCACGACTCCACTCTAAGAAGACAAGCAACCCAATTAAAAAATGGGCAGAGGACTTGGGCAGACACTCCTCCAAGGAGGACATACAGAGGATCCAGAGACACATGAAAAGATGCTCGATATCGCTAGCTAGCAGAGAGATGCAAATTAAAACCAGAATGAGATACCCCTTGACACCAGTCAGAATGGCCATCATAAACAAAGGAACAAACAGCAAGTGTTGGAGAGGTTGTGGAGAAAAGGGGACCCTAGTGCACTGCTGGTGGGAGTGCAGGTTGGTACAACCACTATGGAAAACAGTATGGAATTTTCTAAGAAAACTAAAAATGGATATACCTTTTGACCCAGCAATTCCACTGCTTGGATTTTATCCTAAGAACCCTGAAACACCAATCCAAAAGAACCCATGCACCCCTATGTTCATAGTAGCACAATTTACAATAGCCCAGTGTTACAAGCAACCTAGATGCCCATCAGTAAATGAATGGATCAAAAAACTGTGGTATATTTTCACAATGGAAGTCTATGAAGCAGAAAGAAAGAAGGAGCTCATACCTATGCAACAGCATGGATGAAACTTGAGAGCATCATGCTAAGCAAAATAAGCCAGGCAGTGAAAGACAAATACCATATGATCTCACCTTTAACAGGAAGCTAATCAACAAAACAAACAAACAAGCATAATATAACCAAAGACACTAAAATTGGGAACAGGCTGACAGTAACCAGTGGGGAGAGGGGAGGGAATTTCAGGGGAAAAGGGGAAGGGTTTACAGGAACAAGTATTAAGGACTCATGGACAAAAACTATGGGGGGTGGAAATGGGAGGGAGATGGGGAGGGCTGGGGTGGTGGGCTGAGGTGGGAGTAAAAGACAGAAAACTATACAAGATCAACAATTAAAATAAAAAAATTTAATTAAAAAATTTTTCAAAGAAAACTCAGTGATACTGGCAAGATAAAATTAAGGATGAAAAGACCATAGAGAGCTAGGGGAAGCTCATGAAGAGCATGGCAAGAACAGTATTTTCAGAGAAAGGAGACATTTACAGGGTTAGAACAGACAAAAGCAGTAGATGTATATGGTAAGAGAAAAACACCAGTGCTTCACTGCTATCTCCTGGAAGTGTAAATTAAAAGAAATATGTGGTGTCCTGACCAGTATGGCTCAGTTGGTTGGGTGTCATTCTGCAAAATGAAAGTTCACCAGTCAGTGCACATGCCCAGGTTGGGGTATGTTGGAGAAGCAACCAATCAACAGCTATTTCTCTCTCACACATTGATGTTTCTTTTCCAATTTTTCTCCCTTTCTTGCCCTCTCTCTCTAAAATTAAATAAATAAAATACCAAAAATGAAATATAGAGAATGCAAGAGTTCAAAAAAGAAAGAAAATCTTATATTTACAGAAAAGCTTAATAGTATAATTTCATAATAAGGATAACAATAGAACGAGGCATTAATTACATTTTAGGAGGTGTCCAAAGTTTCCTATAATACACATATAAAGCACATATAAAGCAAAGTATAAAAGGGAGATGAGACAAAAAGATAACTATAATCTTCACCTAGTTATCATCCTCATTTCTCACATAAATATTTACAGTGAGTTTAAATATTACACTTATCTATTTAAAAATATGTTTATATTTATGCATGGTGTATTTAAATTAATACCAATTCTCTTTTAGTTTGAAATTTTAATTAACAACTATAATTGGAGATTATGTAGAATGAAAATACCTAAATTTAGTTTGAACATATGAATCATATGCTCACTTGACACACCATTTTAAGTGATTATTTATTTATTTAGTTATTTATAATTTTTTATTAAATATTTTTGACTTTTATTGTTGTTTAAGTACAGTTTTCAACCTTTTCCCATCACCCCACCCATCCCCACCTCCCTCCCCTGTTTCCAACCCCCTTGTTTCTGTACCTGAGTCCTTTTTGGTTGTTCCTGTAAAGCCTTCACCCATCCCCAAAATTATCCCCTCCCCTCTCCCCTCTGGTTACTGTCAGTTCTCAATTTCAATCTTTTTGGTTGTATATTGCTTGCTTGTTTGTTTTGTTGATCAGGTTCCACTTAAAGCTGAGATCCTATGATATTTGTCTTTCACCACCTAGCTTATTTCACTTAGCACGATGCTCTCCAGTTCCATCCATGCTGTTGCAAAGGGTAGGAGCTCCTTCTTTCTTTCTGCTTCATGGAATTCCATTGCGTAAGTGCACCATAGTTTTTTGATTTGTTCATTTACTGAATGGCACTTAGGTTGCTTCCAACACTTGGCTATTGTAAATCATGCTGCTATGAGCATTGGGGTGCATAGGTACATTTGTATTAGTGTTTCAGAGCTTAGAGTATAACTATAGCAGTGGAAATGCTAGGTGAGAAGTCAGTTCCATTTTTATTTTCCTGAGGAAATTCCATAGTGGTTGCACCAGTCTGCAATCACACCAACAGTGCACTAGGATTCACTATTCTCCTCAACCTCCCCAACCTATCTTGTTTGTTGGTTTGTTTACAATGGCCATTCTGACTGCTGTGAAGTGGAATATCATTGTAGCTTAATTTGTAACTCTGTGATGGCCAGCGGTACTGAGCATCTTTCATATATCTCTGGACCTTCTCTATGTCCTCCTTGGAAAAGTGTCTGTTCAAGTCCTTTGCCCATTTTTTTAATTGGGTCGTTCATTCTTAGAGTGGAGTTGTATGGGTTCTTTATATATTTTGGAGGTCAAAACCTTCTCTGAGGTATCTTTGAAAAAAATGTTTTCCCATAAACTTGGTTCTCTTTATATTTTAATGCTATCTTTATCCATGCAGAAGCTTTTTTCTTTCGTGAGATCCCATTTGGTTATTCTTTCCTTTATGTCCATTGTTCTTAGGGCACCTATGAATGAAAATATTGCTATGTGGAATATCTGAGAATTTCCTGCGCATGCTCTTAAAGGCCTTTTATGGTGTCATGACTTTAAGTCTTTTATCCATCTTGAATTTATTTTAATGAATGGTGTAAGTTTGTGGTCAAATTTCTTTCTTTTTTCCTTTCTTTTTCTTTCTCCTTCCTTCCTTCCTTCCTTCCTTCCTTCCTTCCTTCCTTCCTTCCTTCCTTCTTTCTTTCTTTCTTTCTTTCTTTCTTTCTTTCTTTCTTTCTTTCTTTCTTTCTTTCTTTCTTTCTTTCTTTCTTTCTTTCTTTCTTTCTTTCTTTTTGTATGTAGCTGTCCAGAACTGCAAGGTCCATTTGTTGAAGAGGCTATTTTTGCTCCATTTTATGCTTTGGTCCCCTTTGTCAAATATTAATCGACTATAGAGACGGGTTTATTTCTGGGCTCTATCTTCTATTCCATTGTTCCATGTCTGTTCTTACGCCAGTACTGGGCTGTTTTGATTACAGTGGCCTTGTAATACAATTTGATGCCAGGGATTGTGATCCCACTTACTTTGTTCTTCTTTCTCAAATTGCTGTAGCTATTCAGGGTCGCTTATGGTTACACACAAATTTTTCAAGTGTTTCTTCTATATGTGGGAAATATGCCAATGGTATTTTAATAGGTATTGCATTGAATCTATAAATTGCTTTGGGTAGTATGAACACTTTGATGATGTCACTTCTTCCCATCCATGAACATGGTATATGTTTCCTTTTGTTTGTGTCTTCATTAATTTATTTCTTCAGTGTTGTGTAGTTTTATCAGTACAGGTCTTTTACCTTTTGGTTAGTTTTTTTCCAAGGTATTTTATTTTTCTTGTTGCTATAGCAAATGGGATTAGTTCCTGATTTGTATTTCTGATATTTCACTGTAGGTGTAAAAAATGCTTTTGATTTCTGAATATTGACTTTGTATCCTACTGTTTTGCTAAATTCATTTATTAGGTTGAGCAGGTTTTTGTTGTACTCTATGGTAATGTCTGTGTACACTACCATGTCATCTACAAACAATGATAGTTTTATTTCCTCATTTCCAATTTCGATGCCTTTTATTTCCTTTTATTGTCTGATTTCTGTGGCTAGGACTTCCAATACTATGTTGAACATAAGTGGTGAAAGTGGATAATTTTGTTTTGTTCCTGATCTTAGTGAGAAATTTTTAATTTTTGTCTGTTGAGTATGATGTTGGCTGTAAGTTTGTTGTATATATTTATTAGGTTGAGGAATGCTCCCACTATTCCCTCTTTGCTGAGTGTTTTAATCATAAATCAGTGCTTTCCCTTATCAAATGCTTTCCACCTCTGTTGATATGATCATGTGATATTTGTCTTTGCCTATGTTTATTGGCTGTACTATGTTTATTGATTTGCAAATATTGTACCATCCTTGCATCCCTGGGTTGAATCACACTTGATCATGGTGTATGATTTTTTTAATGTATTGCTGGATACAGTTTGCCAATATTTCATTGAGGGTATTAAATCTATTTTCATCAGGGATATTGGCCTGTAGTTTTCTTCCTTTGTTGCATCTTTATCTGTTTTTGGGATTATGATGAAGCTGACTTCATAAAAAGAGTTTGGGTTTGTTCTGTTTTGTTTGATTTTTTTAGAATAGTCTGTGAAGGATAGAGTTTAGCTCTTCCTTTAATGCTCTATAAAATCCTCCTGTGAATCAATCAGGTCCACTGCCTTTGTCTGTTAGGAATTTTTTGAATACTGCTTCAATTTGGTCACCTGTAATTGGTCTGTTCAGGCTTTCCACTTCTTCAATCAGTTTTGAAATATTATATTTTTCTAGAAATGTATCCATTCCTTCTAGGTTTTCACATTTCTTGGCATATAATTATTCATAATAATGTCTTACAATTGTTTGTATTTCTGTGGTGTCAGTTGTAATCTCTGCTATTTCATTTCAGATTGTGTTTATTTGGGTCTTTTTTATTCTTGATGAGTCTGCTTAAAGGCTTCTCAATTTTGTTTTCCTTTTCAAAGAACCAGCATCTAGATTTTTTGATCTTTAGAATTGTGCTTCATTCTCAATGTCATTTAATTCTGCTCTGATCTTGGTTATTTCCTTTTTCCTACTTGCTCTGAGTTGTCTTTGTTGTTATTCCTCCAGTTCTTGTACATGTAGCATTAGGTTGTTTGAAATGTTTCTATCATTTCTTTTTAGGTAGCCCTGTATCGCTATCAACTTCCCTCTCAGGACTGCCTTTTCTGTGTCCCATGAGTTTTGGATTGTTGTGAGTACATTTCCATTTCTTTGCAGAAACTCTGATTTTTTTTTTCCTTGACCTTATTCTTGACCTTTTCATTGTTTAATATAATGCTATTGAATCTGCATGAGTTTGAGTGTTTTTGAGATTTTTTTTCCTTGTGATTGGTTTCTAGTTTCAGTCCCTTGATGTCAGGGAAAATGCTTGGTACGATTTCAATATTCTTGAATTTGTTGAAGCTTGTTTTGTGTTGTATCATGTAGTGTACCTTTGAAAATGTTCCATGTGCATTAGAAAAGAATGTGAACTTCTGGCCAAGATGGAGACATAGGTGGACACACTGTGTCTCCTCTCAGAACCAAGATTAAGGGCAACAAATATTTAGAAACAAGAAAACAACCAAAACTGATAGAAAATGAAACTGTATGGAAGTCCAACAACCATTCATCCAGACCGGTAAGACGGGTGGAGTCGCCACAGGAAAAAGTGGAGGTGGGGACCCCGGAACGTAGGCAGCAGTGGCTGGCGATTCCCAAACATGCAGGTGGCTGGCAGACCCCAGGCCCACAGGCAGCGGCCGATAGACCCCAGGCACGGTGAGGCAACTGTACAGACCCAGTGAAGCCGCGCAAGGTGGCTGGCTCACCAGGTGGTCCCACATTTGTGTGCTCAGATAATCCAGATGAAGGGGAAGCGGGGGAGGGGACTGGAATCCAGGAGAGAGCAGAGCAGGCACCATTGTCCCCTCTCAGATCCCGCCCCCACATACAGCATCACAAGGCAGCGACTGGGCTGCGCCGCAGTAGGGAACACCTAAGGCTCCACCCCTCACCACGCGACCAGACCAAAAACAAAACAAAACAAAAAAAATACCAAAAATGGTTCAAACCAGAGAACAAATAAAATCTCCAATGCCAATTCCTTTAAATGACTAAGAGATAGCCAACCTATCAGATTCACAGTTCAAAGCCCTAGTTATCAGGATGTTCAGAGAATTAGTTGATTTTGCTCACAAATTAGATGGAAAAATACAGATTACAATACGTGAAGTGAAGGAAAATGCACAGGGAACTAATAGTGATGGGAGGAAAACTGGGACTCAAATCAATGGAGTGGACCAGAAGGAAGGAACAACCAAACAGAAAAGGAAAAAAGAAGAATTTAAAAAATGAGGAGAGGCTTAGGAACCTCCAGGACATCTTCAAACATCCCAACATCCGAAATATAGGGGTACCAGAAGGGGAGGAAGAAGAGCAACAAGTGGAACACTTACTTGAACAAATAATAAAGGAGAACTTCCCCAATCTGGGAAAGGAAATAGACTTCCAGGGTGTCCAGGAAGCTCAGAGAGTCCCAAAGAAGGTGGACCCAAGGAGGAACATGCCAAGGCACATTGTAATTACATTAGCCAAGATTAAAATGAAGGAGCGAATTTTAGAAGTAGGAAGGGATAAGGGGACAGTCACCTACAAAGGAGTTCCCATCAGACTGTCAGCTGATTTCTCAAAAGAGACCTTCCAGGCAAGAAGGGGCTGGAAAGAAGTATTTGAAATCTTGAAAAGCAGGGACCTACATCCAAAATTGCTCTATGATGGCCACTCTGACTGGTGTCAAGTGGTATCTCATTGTGGTTTTAATTTTCATCTTCTGATAGCTAGTGATACTGAGCATCTTTTCATATGTCTCTGTATCCTCTGTATGTCGTCCTTGGAGAAGTGTCTGTTCAAGTTCCTTGCACATTTTTATAATTGGGTTGCTTGTCTTCTTAGAGTGGAGTCGTGTAAGTTCTTTGTATATTTTGGAGATTAAACCCTTGTCTGAGGTAACATTGGTAAATATGTTTTCCCATACACTCGATTCTCTTTTTATTTTAACACTGTTTTCTTTGGCTGTGAAGAACTTTTTAATTTTGATGAGATCCCATTGGATTATTTTTTTTTTTACATCCCCTACTTTAGGGGACAGATCAGTAAAAAAATGCTACGCCTTCCAATTCTGTATTAACTAGAAGTGGTGAAAGTGGAAACACTGTCTTGTTCCTAATCTTAGTGAAAAAGATTTTAGATTTTTCCCATTGAGTATGATTTTGGCTGTAGGTCTTCCATATATAGCCTTTATTATTTTGAGGATTGCTCCCTCTATTCCCACTTTGCTGCATGTTTTTATCATAAATGGGTACTGTACCTTATAAAATGTTTTTTCCACATCTATTGATATGACCTAATAAGTGAATTTGGCAAAACAGTGGAACACAAAGTAAATATTCAGGAATCAAAGGCATTTTTGCACACCAACAATGGGAGGGAGGTGGGGCGGGCTGGGGCGGTGGGTTGGGGTGAGAATAAAAGACAGAAAACTGTACAAGATCAACAATTAAAATAAAAATTGAAAAAAATAAACTCAATCAACATTAAAAAAGAAATATAAATCACAAAAAAAAGCCATTTGATAAATCAACAGGAAATATAAAATACCTCAAAATAAAATGAACCAAGGAGGTTAAAAAACCTGTACTCAGCAAACTACACAACACTGAACTATAAAATTAAGGAAGACATAAATATGTAGAAGCATGTAACATGCTCATGGACTGGAAGAATAAACATCATCAAATATCCATAGTACCCAAAGCAATTTATAGATTCAATGCAATACCTATAAAAGTACCAGTGACATATTTCACAAATATAGAACAAAAATTTCAGAAATTTATATGGAATCATAAACAACCCTGAAGAGCTGAAGCAATTTTGAGAAGGACAAAGTTGGAGTGATCACAATGCCTGGTATCAAACTGGTACCAGGCCTGGTACAAGGCCAGTGTAAGAAAAACAGCCTGGTGCTGACATAAGAACAGAAACATAGACCAATGGAACAGAATAGAGAGCACAGAAATAAACCCACATCTCTATGGTCAATTAATATTTGACACAGGGGGAAGCAGCATATAATTGAGTAAACATAGCCTTCTCAACAAATGGTGCTGGGAGACCTGGGTGGCTACATGCAAAAAAATGAAATTCAATCACCAATTTACACCATACACAAAAATAAATTCAAGGTGCATAAGAGACTTAACTATGTCATGACACCATAAATATCCTAGAGGTAAACATGGGCAGAATAATTGCAGACATTCCACACAGTAACATCTTCACTGATGTGTCCCCTAGAGCAAGGAACATAAAGGAAAGAATAAACAAAGGTGTCCTCATCAAATTAAAAAGCTTCTGCAAGGCTAAAAAATAAACAGCATTAAAATGAAAAGAGAACCAACTATATGGGAAAAGAGATTTGCCAATGATACCTCGGACAAGGGTTTGATCTCTAAAATGTATAAAAAACTCACAAGACTCCACTACAGGAAGACAAAAAGCCCAATTTAAAAAAATGGGCAAAGTCCTGAAGAGACACTTCTCCAAGGACATACAGAGGGTCCAGAGACATATGAAAAAATACTCAGCATCACTAGCCACCAGAGATATGCAAATTAAAACCACAATGAGATAACACTTCACACCAGTGAGAACGGCCATCATAAACAAAGCAACAAACAAGTGTTACAGAGGATGCGGAGAAAAGGGAACCCTAGTGCACTGTTGATGGGAATGCAGACTGGTGCAGGGACTGTGGAAAACCGTATGGAATTTTCTCAGGAAACTAAAAATGGAGGTGCCTTTTGACTCAGCAATTCCATTGCTAGGACTATATCCTAAGAACCCTGAAACACCAACCCAAAAGAACCAATGCACCCCAATATTTATAGCAGCACAATTTACAATATCCAATTGTTAGAAGCAACCTAAGTGCCCATCAGTAAATGAGTGAATCAAAAAGCTATGGCACATTTACAAAATGGAATACTACACAGCAGAGAGAGAAGGAGCTCCCACCTTTTGCAACAGCATGGATGGAAGTGGCGAGCATTATCCTAAATGAAATAAGCCAGGAAGTGAGGTACAAATATCATATGATCTCACCTTTAACTGGAGCCTAATCAACAAAAGAAAAAAGCAAGTAAAATATAACCAGAGACACTGAAATGAAGAACAATCTGACAGCAATCGGCGGGGAGGTGGAGGAGATCATGTTAGGAAGGGTTTTCAGGAACACATATAAAGGACTCATGGATAAAACCAAAAGTGGTATGGAAGCAATTGAGGAAAGTGGATTTGGCTGGGGTTGGAGGTTTGTGGGGGGAAATGCAGACAACTGTATTTGAATAATAAAATAATTAATTTAAAAAAGAAAGAAAGAAGATGTGGTAACATCTTACTCAAATGAAAGTGGGTTTCATTGGTGCTGTGATAAGTGTGGTGGTACAACGAAAAGAAAACAAATTCAGCTCTAATAGCCTAAAATAGCATACACAATTAATTATAATCAGAAGTAAGTAAGTGGTAGAAAAAGTAACTCTGGAACAGGATCTTGAAGGATGAGTGTTTTCACAAGGCAAATGGTCAATGGGTGGAATCACAAGGGAATTCTAGGTTGACAAAATAGCTTGATCAAATGCCAAGGGATATCTTAGGTTATTAAAGGTTCAGAGAATACAAATTAGTGTAGTAGAGCTAGTACATACTTTACATGATAAGGAAGCAGGAACTGATTGAATGTCAGGTGGCTTTCAATCAAATGTGGGCCAGAACCTTATTACAACACTCTTTAATGCCTAAAATGAACACATAATTTATAACATAGATGTGAAGAAAGCCCTAAAAGTGTTTGTTCAAGTGCATTTACATGCTGACAGTTATGTTTTAGAAAGATTGCTCTGGCAGAAAAGTGGAGAATGGATTTGGGATGGAGAACAATGGAGACCTCTAAACTAATTAGGAAAATGGCAAGAAGATGCTAGGAATCAAAACTAGGGAAGAAGGAGTGTGGAAAAATATAAGAAACACCAAGTATTCTGACTAATAGGGGCAAGACTTGAAGACTTTTTTATACTAGGAAGAGAAAGATATCAAGCAGCTATGTCTTAGGTTACTAGCTTAATTTACTTAGACATAGTAGCACTATATCTTTAACTACTAAAATGAATGTAAACAGAAAGAAGTATGGGATCCAATTTACAGGGGTAATAAATTAAGTTTGGGACAATTTGTGTGGCATTCAACTAGCTATACAGGTCTGGATATATGACTAGAAAAACAACATTTAGAAGTCAAGGTAAGGAGGGTAAGACAAATTAATTAAAATTACAGAAAAAATTACAGGAAGAGAATAGAGTTTAAAAACCTTAGGGGACATAAATATTTACAGAAGGATTAGAAAAAGAGAAATCAGAGAGAGACTGAAACAAAAGTAGCAGAGTTCAGGAAAAACTGAAAAGAGTGGTAGAGAAGAGAGAGTTCCAAGAAGAAAGGGACTGTGGTTCAACTTCATCATAATTCATAATAAAAGGGATGTTTGGTCAGACCCCACTGTCCCAAATCCTCAACCAGTGTCTATTGTCATAGTATATATTTACAAATCCCACACGCATGCACACACACAGTACCAAGAAAAACTCAAGAATATCAATACTTTTTAGCTTTAGCAAAGAGCTTAATAAATACCGTATAAAGACCACCCTACCTACTGAGTTGGATTGAACCTACAAGAGCCGAAAGAACTTCTTTGACCCTGGGCTCAGGAAGAGGTGGAAGCATACTAAGTGCTATGTTTCTATACCCTTGTCATGTAACCACCAATAACAAGAGGAGTCATAATAAAGTGAATCCACATAAAGAGTCCTTTCGCTGTGGCCTCGGCTTCCTTATCTCTTTCCAGTAGGATCCACTCTGATCAAAATTTAGCTGTTAGAAGGTTTAACCTAAAACTATCTATAAATTTATTTAAGGATATATCTCCACTCTTTTTGTCATATTCAGCAAAAGACAGCTAAATTGTTCAATATAGCTCACCAGAAAGAAATTATAAAACATTCATCAGAAAAGAGCAACATTGCAAGAAAAAAAATAAAAATTTTCACACTTGCAATCTCCTTGTAGTGTATTCCAATGTGAAGCTTTCTGTTTTAGAAGTAAATCCCTTGTTTCCAAAAAGAAAATACATATATAAAAATTACATTTATTATCTACTATTCCTAACAGAAAATAAAAATATATGTACTAATTTATGTACAATGCATTTTCTCTCTCCTGTTTTATTTTTATGTTTATATCATGAACTATTTCAAGCATACAGAAACATAGAGATAATAATAGAATGCACAATCACCAGCAAGCTTAACTGAATCTTAACTATTTTCCATTTCTTAAAAATTATTTAATTATTATGTAAAACTATTTTCTGTCTCTTAAAAATTAAATAGTTGCAGGTCCTTGTGTGTATCTCCCCAGTTCCATTCCCCTTCATTCCACTTTAATAGTGAGAGTGATAAATATAATTCTAATTTGTTTATATATTGGCTACATATGCATTAATCTCTAAAATATGTGCTGTTTTACACTCTAATTTACATAATTGGTACTTTTCTGTGTATATCACACTGAAATGTTTATTTTTATTGACATAGTATTAAATATATATGATCTCCTTGTTATTCCTTGGTATTTAGTAATTTATATAAGTTTAAAGATTTTATTTATTTTTACAGAGAGGGGAAGGAAGAGAGAAAGAGAAGGAGGGAAACATCAATGTGTGGTTACCTCTCACGCACCCCCTACTGGAGACCTGGCTGGCAATCCAGGCATATGCCTGACTAGGAATCAAACCAGTGACCCTTTGGTTTGTAGGCTGTCATTCACACAAACCAGGGCTAGTAATTTATATTTTTAATTAAATTATAATTGGCAGGCAATATTATGTTAGTTTTAAGTGTACAAAATAGTAATTCTACATTTATATACCTTACAAGTGATCACCACAATATGTCAAGTAACCATTTGCTGCTGTATAAAGTTATGATATTATTGACTATATTCCGCATACTGTATATTATCCCCATAATGTATCCATTTTATAACTGAAAAATGTGTTCCTCTTATTCTCCTTTATCTTTATCACCCTTCCACCCATCCCCATTCCCTCTGGCAAACACCGGTGTTCTCTAAATCTGAGTCCATTTCAGTGCTGTTTTGTTTCTTCATTTGTTTTGTTCTTTAGATATCACATATAAGTGAAATCATACAGTAGTTGTCTTCCACTGACTTATCGTACTTAACATAATAACCTCTAGGATCATCCATGTTGTTGCAAATGGCAAGATTTCATTCTTTTTATGGCTAATATTCCATTTTATATATATATAGGTATATATACGTGTATATATACGTATAGGTATGCATATAATGTATATCACTTCTTTATTCACCTATGGTAGAACACCTTGATTGCTTGTTTATTGGCTATTATAAAGCGTGCTGAAATGGAAAACAAGACACATATATCTTTTTGAATTTGTATTATCACTTTAAGTAAATACAGAGAAGTGAAATTGTTGTGTTTTTGTTTTTAATATTTTATTTATTCATTTTTTAGACAGAGGAGAAGGGAAGGAAAAAGAGAGAGACACATCAATGTGTGGTTGCCTCTCATGTATCCTCCACTGGGGGCCTGGCCTGTTTCCTGACTGGGAATCCAACCAGTGACCCCTTGGTTCCCAGGCTGGTGCTCAATCCACTGAGCCACAACAGGTAGGGCTCTCATGTTTATTCTTGAAAATGTACCAAAAGAAACAATATATTAAATACAACTTAAATCTCTGAGCTATACAAAAAAAAACCCAAACAAACAAACAAACAAATAAAAAAAACCGCTGTAGATTGGGTAGTGTGGGCATTTTATTAATTTAATCCTTTTAATCCAGAAACACATATCTTTTCATTTATTTTTGCTGACTTTGATTTCTTTCATCAGTGTCTTACAGTTTTCAGAGTACAGGTCTTTTCCTTGTTTACATTTACATTCCTTGTTGAGCCCCTTAGCCAGCCAGAGGGGGGAATGCCCACCAATGAATGGGCCAATGAAAAATCATGTCCCAAATATAATAGTCCACATAACTCACACAAGGGACATTCTTAGAACATTCATTTCAAGGCATCAGAAAGTGTGCACTGTGGGGACTTTCTGCTCTGGGGAAAGATAAATCCGCTGAAGGTAAACCCATCATCTTCTTTTTCCTTAGAGGGGCAAAGCACAGGTTGTGTGTTTGTGGCAACCCATCTTAGGTCCTAGCAAAGGGAGTGTGCTGCAGATTGGAGCCACAAAAACAGGGTCTAGAGTGGGAGGCATGGGAGAGAGCCTTGGGGAAGCACCTGTAGGATTTTTGTGGCCTGGAAATATCTCATCTCCACAGTAGCCATCTTGCCTGAGAAGATCTAAACCCTCCCATAGGAAAAACAATTATCTTACCCTGTTGTATACCATTACCCCCACCCTCTTGAAACCCCCTCACCACAACCTCTGAAATCATGTTCACACCACTCAGCAACATTTTTTGTTCTTTTATTTCAGTTTTACTCTGCTTTAGTGTTCTGCTTTGTTTTGTTTTTCTTGTCTCCCATCCTGCATCTTAACCATTGCTGAGGAGACAGAAACATAAATAGATTCAGGGGTCATCAGAGACTGGAAGTAGTATGCAGCCAATCCACACACATTCAGAAAAACAGACTGGTGCTTCCCCTTCGTTGAAGAGCCACAGAAACACCTCCCAGTGTCAAGCAGACCCAAAATATGGGTTCTGGAAGCCTACCAGGGGCCACACACTGCTGAGTATAGGGAAATAATCCTGGAAGAACTCATAGTGGCTCTTGGGAGGGTAAATACACCCATCATCTTCCAATGAAGTCTGAAAGGCACCTGACATGGGAGAGCCAGGAATCACAGTCACCTGTTTCTGCCAGAAGCCCTCTTAGAAATAGTTGGGTCTGTGACTAGTCTAATATTGACGGGAGGCCACCAGGCAGAGATAGGCAGAGGCAGTCTGTGTGGTGACCTGGGACATTTGATGACACACCCCTGGACCCAGTGCTGATAAAAGCCAGCTTTTCAGAGTAGCTTTCCTCATCCTGGGAGCAGCCAAGCCTGGAGGAATCAGCCACAAACTGTACATTACCAGTAGGTTAAAAAATGCGTCCGACAGCCAGACATGGATAGCACCTGTCATTGGCTTACACCAGACTCAGAAACCAGAGTGGTATCCAAAGGGATAAAACAGAAAGCAAGATCTGAACTGTACACAGACAAATACACTCGGCTCTTTTCTTATTATCTTTGCTATTTTGTCTTTTTCACCGCCACCGCCTTTTTATTTACTTTTTAATCTATTTTTTCGCTTGCTTTTGGTGCTCAAATTTTTCTTTCATACCTCTTATTCTACTCTTTGATTATTCCACTCGTCCCCTTTTCTCTCCTTTTATTATTTTTGTGACTGTTTTTGTGTTCTTCTTCTCCATTTTCCTCTTTCAATTCATTACAAGTAGTGGTCTCTTGCCCTTTCTCCTATCATAATCACTTTCTTTTCCTTGGTCCTCTCATATTCTTTTTCTTTTTTCTATTTATCCACTATTCCATTTCTTTTTCTGCTTTTAATATTCTTTGCTCTCTTGTTGTTGATATTGCGATGCTGATCAGGGTGAGGTTGCTTGTTTTGGTGGTTTTTTTTTGTTGTTGTTGTTGTTGTTATGTTCTGTCAGCACCTATACAACAGCATACAATGTGTAGTGTAGGTTGAGCCTCTTAGCTAGACAGAGAGGAGTTTCCATCAATGAATGGACCAATAGCAATAAGGACTCAAATACAACAGAAAAATCAACATAACCTACACAGAGAGTATTTCTAGAGCATAAAGATCAGGAGACCAATGAGCCTGCACCACTGGGACTACAAGACTCCTAACACACAAGGCCACTCCACAAGACAGAGAGTCAAAGCAAATCAATCTAGTATACAGAAATATACACCAAGAGACCAATGAAATGTGGAGACAAAGAAACAACCCCCAAACAAAAGAAAAGGAGAAATCTCCAGACAAAAAGCTAAATGATATCGAGGTAGCAATTTATCAGACACAAAGTTTAGTCATGGTTATAAGGGTGTTCAAGAAACTTAGTGAAAACTACAAGTAGCTTAGTGGGACCTACATCAGCATGAAAAAGGACAGAGAAACCTAGAATAAAATCCAAATGGAAATGAAGAATGAAATATCTGAAAAGAATAAGAAATTAGAATTGTTAAAATCAGGCTAGACAAGGCAGAGGACCAAATCAGTGATCAAAAAAAACAAAGTAGAGCCCTGGCTGGTGTAGCTCAGTGGATTGATCGCGGTTCGATTCCCAGTCAGGGCACATGCCTGGGTTGCAGGCCAGTTCCCAGCAGGGGACACAAGAGAGGCAACCGTACATTGATGTTTCTCTCCCTCTCCCTCTCTCCTACCCTTCCCCTCTAAAAGATAAATAAATAAATTCTTTAAAAAAAAAAGTAGAAAAAGGAACCTAGTCAGAAGCAATAAAATAATAAAGAATAAAAAAAGAAGGTAGGGACTTCTGGCCAAGATGAAGGCATAGGTGGACACACTGTGCCTCCTCTCACAACCAAAATTAAGGACAACAAATATTTAGAAACAAGAAAACAACAAGAACGTATAGAAAACTGAACTATACGGAAGTCCAACAACCATTCATCCAGACCAGTAAGAGGGGTGGAGTTGTGGCAGGAAAAAGTGGAGGTATGGACCTAGGCACTCAGACAGCAGTGGCTGGCAGTTCCCAGATATACAGGCAGGGGCTAGCGGGCCTCGGGCACGGGGTGGCAACTGTGCAGACACGGTTAGGCTGTGCAAGGTGGCTGGCTGACTAGGTGGTCCTACATTCGAGCACAGATAGTCCAGGCAAGGGTGAGGCGGTGGAGGGGACTGGAATCCAAGAGAGAGTGGAGCAAGCGCCACTGTTCCATTCGGACCCTGCTCACACGTAGAGCATCACAACACAGTGACTGGGGTGCCCCACACTGGGGAACAACTAAGGCTCCACCCCTCACTACATAACAGCTGCAACCAGCCCCCTTAAAAAACCCACCAAAAATGGCTGAAACCGGAGAACACATCAAAGCTCCACAGTCAATTTATATAAGCAGTGAAGAGATAGCCAAGCTATCAGATGCACAGGTAAAGCCCTGGAGATCAGGATGCTCACAGAACTGGTTGATTTTGCTCACAAATCAGATGAAAAGATGCAGGCTACAATACGTGAAATGAAGGAAGATGCATGGGGAACCAATAGAGATGGGAGGAAAACTGGGACTCAAATCAATGGAGTGGACCAGAAGAAGAAACAACAACCAAACAGAAAACAAGGAAGAAACAAGAATTCAAAAAAAAATGAGGAGAGTCTTAGGAACCTCCGAGACATTGATAAACATCCCAACATCCAAATTATAGGGGTCCCAGAAGGGGAAGAAGAAGAGCAACAAGTGGAAAACTTATTTGAACAAATAATAAAGGATGCAGGAAGCTCAGAGAGTCCCAAAGAAGTTGGACCCAAGGAGGAACACAGCAAGGCACATCGTAATTCCATTAGCCAAGATTAAAATGGAGAGAATTCTAGAAGCAGCAAGGGATAAGGGGACAGTCACCTACAAGGTAGTTCCCATTAGACTGTCAGCTGATTTCTCAAAAGAGACCATCCAGGCAAGAAGGGGCTGGAAAGAAATATTTGAAATCTTGAAAAGCAGGGACCTACATCCAAAATTGCTCTATTCAGCAAAGCTGTCATTTAGAATGGAAGGTCAGATAAAGCGCTTCTCAGATAAGGTCAAGGTCAAGGAGTTCATCATCACCAAGCTCTTATTATATGAAATGTTAAAGGGACTTCTCTAAGAAAAAGAAGATCAAAAATATGACAATGAAAAGACAGCAAACTCACAGCTATTAAGAACCACGTCTAAAACAAAAGCAAACAACTAGAACAGGAACAGAACCACAGAAATGGAGATCATATGGAGGATTAGCAACAGGGGAGTGGGAGGAGGGGGGAAGGTACAGAGAATAAGTAGCATAGATGGTGGGTAGAACATAGGTAGGGAGAGGGCAAGAATAGTGTGGGAAATGTAGATGCTAAAGAACTTATGACACATGGACATGAACTAAAGGGGGGGAATGTGGGTGAGAGGGGGTGTGCAGGTTGGAGGGGAATGATGGGGGAGAAATGGGACAATTGTAATAGCATAATTAATAAAATATATTAAATTAAAAAGGAATTTATAGAACTTAACACCAAAAAAAGTCCAATTAAAAATTGGGCAGAGGAACTGAATAGACACTTCTCCAAAGAGAACATACCAATGTGCAATACGCATATGAAAAAATCCTCAACATCACTAATAATCAGAGATGCAAATTAAAACCACATTGTGATATCCCTCCACATCTGTCAGAATGGTTATCATCAATAAATCAACTAACATCATGTTCTGGTGAGGTTGTGGAGAAAAGGGACCCTCGTCCACTGTTGGTGGGAATGCAGATTCATACAGCCACTGTGAAAAGCAGTATGGAATTACCTCAGAAAGATTAAAAATGGAACTGCCTTATGATCCAGCAATTCCACTTCTGGGAATTTAACTGAAGAAACATGAAACACTAATTTGAAAGAATATATGCACCTCTATGTTCATTGCACTGTTATTTACAGTAGTCAAGATTTAGAAATATCCCAAGTGTCCACGAGTAGCTGAGTAGATTAACAATCTATGCTATATTTACACAATGGAATACTACTCAGACATATAAAAGATGAAAAATTTACCCTTTGTGACAGTATGGATTGACCTGGAGAACATTATTTTGAAGTGAAATAAGGCAGTCCGACAGAGACAAGTGGCATATGATTTCACTCATATGTGGAATCTAATGAACAAACTGAACTAACAATCAAAGTAGAGACAGACTCATAGATAGAAAGCAGGCTGACAGCTGTTGTGGGGGTGAGGCTGGGAGAAGGGTGGATGGATTGTGTAAAAAAAATTAAAAAGGAAAATTCATGAGCACAGACAATAAATAGTGTTGAGATTACTAGAGAGAAGGATGAGTATAGGAAAGAGAGGAAGGGATGCGGGTTAAATGGTGATGGATGGACACCTGATTTAGGTGGTGAATACACAATAAAGTATATAGGTGATGTAGAACTGTGTACTTAAAACCTGTATAATTTTGTTAACCACTGTTACCCCAATACAGTCAATAAATAGGAGAATGTATATTTTTGAGATCAAGTCGAGACCAGTTCTTATCGTAGGAATCCTGACAATTTTATGCTGTAAAACCTCAAAGAAACCCTCAATGGCTTACCATTAACTAATCATGTTATGATGCTTTAATTTTTCATTTAAAGTTTTCTATATTTCACTCTGACCATTCTATTTTTCCAGTTCATAAAGATTTCTGTGTTAGTCACACTGTTCCACATATTGTGCACTCAACACATTGAGCTCCACATCACTCCTTACATCTCACTCCATCCCAACATTACTACCTCTTCTAAGATCCCTTTCCCAACGCCACCAGCTCACTTTGATATGGTCAACCACTGACCTTGCATAAGTAATATAACACACATATCCCCTTAAGTTGATACATACATGGCACAATTTAACATTTTTTTCTCTTTTTAATGGCATTTTAATCTTTTTTTTTAAGGACCGCTCGCCCTCACAGTTTCAGGCTTTAACCCGATTAGAAAGCAGAAGACATCTCCCAGACGGAAATGAGATCTTGGGATATGTCAGAATAGCCGCAGGGGGGGAGGTGAAGGTCCATCATATGCTCTTTGCTGCAACCCCCCAAGTCCTCCCATGAGGCCTCCCAAGTAGTTGTGTCTGGCTTAGGTTGACCTTCCCATGAGGAGTCTTACCCGTCATTGACTGCCAACCAAGCAGTGGGGCGAGAGATGGATGAGGCAGAAGCAGCGCTCCTGCCAGGGAGATAAGCTTTGTCTCCTTAGTAGGTCACGTCCTTGTGACAGAACAGACCCAGATGAAGTGGGTCCCTTGGGCTCTTACACAGCCCATCATGGGGTGAGGGTTACAACTCCTGAAACCAGGCTGGAAGGCCAGCAACAGCTCAGAAGGAATGAAGATAAAGAGAAATGCAAGACAATATGAAACATAATAATATCAATATAATAGGGATACCAGAAAGAGAAGAAGAGCAAGGGATAGAAAACCTATTTGAAAAAGTAATGATGAAAAGCTTCCCTAATTTGATGAGCGAAAAACTCACGCAAATCCAGGAAACACAGATAGTCCCAAACAATAGGAACCAAAGAGGACCATGGCAAGTCCCGTCATCATTGAAATGGCAAAATTCCAAGACAAAGAGAGAATCATAAAGGCAGCAAGGGAGAAAAAGGAAGTAACATACTGTGGGGGGCTTCGCCCGTAGAACCCCCCGTTCATCACGGATGAAAATAAAAACTACCAAGATATCTTGTGCTTGGGGAGGAAAGGGGTCAAACTCTCAGAGGAGAATAACCCAGAGCCCCTTCCTCACTAGGCTTTTATTGGGTTCCAATACACCGGAATACAAGTTTAACATGTCAAAGAAATCTGAGGGCTTAATCGGAGCCAGTGTTTGTCAGGAAGGGGGGTTGCCAGACTTTGGGAGACATGCTCATTTCCTCCTGGGACACTTGTCACCTCAGGAAGAGCACTCTTAGCAAAGCAGGTTTCACAGGACTTCAAGAATTCTTTCTTATGCCAATCACCCAAGGAACCGTCCTGGCCAGGACAGGGCTGCACCGCTCACCCCCACAGTTTCAGGCTTTAAGCCTATTAGGAAGCAGGAGACATCTCCCAGATGGAAATGAGGACTCAGGCTATGTCAGAATAGCCGGGGGGGGGGGGAGGGTCCATCACATCCTCTTTGCTGCAACCCCCTGAGTCCTTCCATGAGGCCTCCCAAGTGGTTGCGTCTGGCTTAGGTTGCCCCTCCCATGAGGAGTCTTACCCGTCATTGCCAACCAAGCAATGGGGCCAGAGATGGGTGAGACAAAAGCAGTGCTCCTGCCAGGGAGAAAGGCTTTGTCCCTTAGTAGTCACGTCCTCGTGACAGAACAGAGCCAGATAAAGTGGGTCCCTTGGGCTCTTACGCAGCCCACCATAGGGTGAGGGCAAGGACCTACATCCAAGATTGCTCTATCCAGCAAAGCTTTCATTTAGAATGGAAGCAAAGATAAAGTCCTTCTCAGACAAGGAAGTTAAAGGAGTTCATCATCACCAACCCCCTATTATATGAAATGTTAAAGGGACTTATCTAAGAAAAAAGAGGACAAAAAATATCCATAGTGAAAGGACAGCAAACTCAGTTATTAACAGCCACACCTAAAACAAAAGCAAACTAAGCAAACAACTACAACAGAAAGAGAAAAACAGAAATGGAGAACACATGGAGGGTTAGCAACAGGGAAGTGGGAGGAGGAGAGAGGGGGAAAAGGTACAGAGAATAAGTAGCATAGATGGTAGAGAGAACATAGCCAGGGGAAGGCAACAATAGTGTGGGAAATGTAGAAGCTAAAGAACTTATGACACATGGACATGAACTAAAGGGGGGAAATGTGGGTGGGAGAGGGTGTGTAGGGTGGAGGGGAATGATGGGGGAGAAATGGGACAATTGTAATAGCATAATCGATAAAATATATTTTTAAAAAAAGAAAGAAAAAGCTAACCCCGAGTCTTCATAGACTATTCCAAAAAAATCTAAGAACACTGAAGACTCCCAAAATCTTTTATGAAAAATATTTTATGAAGCATCATCTTAATCCCAAAACCAGATAAAAACAAAACAGAAAACTACCAACTAATATCGCTGATGAACATAGATGCTAAAATCCTGAACAAAATATTGGCAAACTGCATCTAGCAATATGTTTAAAAGATCATATATCACGATTTATTTGGAGTCATCCCAGGGATAAAAGGATGGTACAATATTCACAAATCAATAAATGCAATATATTCCATGAGGAGAATGAAAGACAAAAATCACATGATCATATCAATACATGAAAAAAGCATCTATTTCTTTTACTGCATCTACTGATAAGGTACATCACCCATTTATGATTAAAACACTCAACAAAGTGGAATAGAGGGAACATTTCTCAAATTATTAAAGACCATATACCAGACACCTACAGCCAACATCATACTCAATGGGCAAAAATTAATAGGTTTCCCACTAAGGTTAGGCACAAGACAGGGTTGTCCACTTTTACCACTTCTGTTCAACACAGTATTGGAAGTCCTAGCCACAGCAATCAGAAAATTAAAAGAAATAAATGCATACAAATTGGAAAGGAGGAAGCAAAATTGTCATTTGCAGATGATATAATGTATACAGAAAATCCATAGAAAAACTACTTGACATAATAAATGATTTGGGTAAACATTGGGATAAAAAGCCAATGTTGAGAAATCAAAGAAATTTTTTACACCTCCAAAGAAATATCAGAAACAGAAACCAGAAAAAAAAAATCCCATGTGATGTAGCAAAAAGAAAAATAAAATACCTTGGAATAAACCTAACCAAGGAGGTAAAAGTATAGACTCAGAAAACTACACAACACTGAAGAAAGATATAAAGGAAGACACAAATAAATGGAAGCATATACCATGCTCATTGATTGGGAGAATTAACACTATCAAAATGTCTATACTACCCAATACAATTTATAGATTCAATGCACTCTCTATTAAAGTACAAATGACATATTTCACAGATATAGAACAAACACTTCAAAAATTTATATGGAATGATAAGTGACCTCAAATAGTTGCAGCAATTTTTGAGAAGAAAGAACGAAATAGGAGGAGTCACAATACCTGGTATCAAACTGTATTACAAGGCCACCATGAGCAAAACAACCTGATACTGACATAAAACAGACACATCGGCCCATGGAACAGAATAGGGAGGCAAGAAATAAACCCAAGTCTATTGGTCAGTTAATATTTGACAAAGGGGAAAGAAGCATAAAATGGAGTAAAAATAGACTCTTCAAAAAATGATATTGAAAGCACTGGACTGCTATAGGGAAAAATAAGTGAAACTCAATCACTAACTTGAACCATACACAAAAACAAATTCAAGATGGATAAAAGACTTAAATGTAAGTTGTGACATCACAAAAGTCCTTCAGAAGAACATAGTCAGGAAACTCTCAGACATTCCATATAGCAATATTTTTGCTTTTATGTCCCCTAGAGCAAGGGACACAAAGGAAAAAAATTAAAAATGGGATCGCTTCAAAATAAAAGACTTCTTCACAACAAAAGAAAACAACATTAAAATTAAAAGAGACTCAACCGTATGGAAAAACATATATGCCAGTGATACCTCAGACAAGGGTTTGATCTCCAAAAGATATAAAGAACTTACACAACTCTACTCTAAGAAGATAAGAAAAAAACAATTTAAAAATGGGCAAAGGACTTGAACAGACACTTCTCCAGGGAGGCCATACAAAAGGTCCAGAGACATATGAAAAGATGCTCAGCATTACCTGGTATCAGAGAAATGCAAATTAAAACCACAATGCCATATCACTTCACACCGATCAGAATGGCCATCATAAATAAATCAACAAACAAGTGTTGGAGAGGATGTGGAGAAAAAGGAACCCTAGTGAGCTGTTGGTAGCAACGCAGACTGGTACAGCCACTGTGGAAAACAGTATGGAATTTCCTCAGAAAACTAAAAATGGAACTACCTTTTGACTTAGGAGTTCCACTGCTGGGATTATACTCTAAAAATCCTGAAACACTAATTCAAAAGACACTTGCACCCCGATGTTCATAGCACCACAATTTAAAATAGCAAAGTGCTGGAAGCAACCTAAGTGCACATCAGTAAATGAATGGATCAAAAAACTATGGTACCTTTACATGATGGAATATTATGCAACAGAAAGAAGGTGCTCCTACCCTTTGCTACAGCATAGGTGGAAGTGGAGAGCATTATGTTAAGTGAAATAAGCCAGGCTGTAAAAGACAACTATCATATGATCTCACTTTTAACTGGAACCTAATGAACAAGACAAACAAGGAAGTAAAATATAACCAGAGACATTGAAATTAAGAATCAAGGGACAGTAACCAGAGCAGAGGGGAGGTTGGAGGGGATAATGGGAGGGAGGATGAAGGGTTTTCAGGAACAACTATAAAGGACACATGGACAAAACCAAGAGTGGTGGAATCAAGGGAAGGAGGTGTGGATGGCTGGGGTGGGGGGCAGTGGTGGGAGGAAATGGCAGACAACTATACTTAAACAACAATAAAATAAAAAATGAAAAAATGAAATAAAATACAAAAAATATGTATAATACAAAATCTATTAAAATACATGTCTATATTGTATATATTTAATATATTATTTTACATATACTGTATAAATTATAATTCATATAGTATAGTATGTATTTAATATATAATTTATACATTTATAATATTTTAATATATGTTTAATACATAAAATATAAATAATATATATAAATTTAAACTTGTATATAAATAAAATTAAATATATTTCATAATCATATATAGTATGTATTATATTTATATTATATATAACATATAAATAATGTGTGATCTGTCCATAAATTATCCAGCCATGTAATATGAAAAATAGAAACATTTACTCAAGAAGAGGTACAAGAAACATTGTACATAGAAAAATAATGTCTCAGTCCCCTTCAAGTTCGGCACTTTGGGACCTCATATAGTTCCCCTAATCGCTATCAGCTTCCCCGGCATATTTTCTTGAATCTCATTGACAGTCTGAAATCTCTTCCCTTTCAAAGGTGATTTTAGTTTTGGGAAAAACCAGAAGTTGCAAGTTGCAGGGCACCAAATCTGGGCTGTAGTGGGGCTTAGTCACCTGGGTAATTTGGTGTTTTGCTAAAAAACTTTGCGTAAGACATCATGCATGAGCATGTGCATTATTGTAATGAAGCTGCCAATCACCAGGTGTCCATAGGTGCAGGCTTCTGAATTACTAGAATTCAGAGTAGTTTCTAAAGAGAAACGTTCAAGCTTAATGCAAATTTGATGCAGATTTGTTGCTCTACTCGGTCATTTTGAAGAAAATGGCCGCACAGTACACATGCTCACTCAAGGGCATCTAACTCCCCCTCTGACTAGTACAGTGAAGTCGTCATTGTTATTACATGCATATTCTAGTTCACTTTCCTGGCTGCCAAGTTACATCATTGTTTCAAAAACCATTACCTTTATATTAACAATGGTTGGACTTTTTCTGTACATACTTCCTATATAAATTTAAACATGTATATAAAGTATAGATATATAACTGTGCATATATATACACATATGTATATACATACACACATATACACATATTTATGGTCTGTTCATGTATGATTTCCAATGGCCTGTATATTCAACACCCAATACTTTCCTCTGTCATTATCAATACCAACCTCCAGCTATCTGTGGATAGCTTCCTTATCACCAGAATAACATGTCTAAAATCATATTTTTTGATTTCCAGTCAAGATGGAGGCGTAGGTGGACACACTGTGCCTTCTCTCACAACCAAAATTAAAGACAACAAATATTTAAAAACAAGAAAACAACCAGCACTGATAGAAAAGTAAACTGTACGGAAGTCCAACAACCATTCATCCAGACCAGTAACGGGAGGAGTAGCAGCAGAAAAAAATGGAGGTGCAGACCCGGGAATGCAGGCAGAAGTGGCTGGCGGTTCCCAGGCCCACAGGTGGTGACTCCAGGCAGACCCCAAGCCCACAGGCAGCGGCTGGCAGACCCCGGGCATGGGGTGGCAACTGTGCATACCCAGGGAGGCTGCACAAGGTGGCTGGCTGACCAGGTGGTCCCACATACGTGCCTACAGATAATCCAGGTGAAGGGGAAGCAGCAGAGGGGACTGTAATCAAGGAGATAGTGGAGTGGGCACCATTGTTCCTTCTCGGACCCCACCCCCACATACAGCATCACAACTCAGCAACTGGGCTGCCCCACACTGAGGAACACCTAAAGTTCCACCTCAACTATGTAACAGCCGCGACGAGACCAAAAACAAAACAACAACAATAACAACAACAACAAAACACACCAAAAATGGCTCAAACTGAAGAACAAATCAAAGCTCTAGAGCCAATTCTTCTAAGAGATGAAGAGATTGCCAACCTATCAGATGCACAGTTCAAAGCCTGGTGATCAGGATGTTCACAGAATTGGTTGATTTTGCTTACAAATTAGATGAAAAATGCAGGCTACAATACGTGAAATGAAGGAGAACGCATGGGGAACCAATAGGGATGGGAGGAAAACTGGGACTCAAATCACTGGAATGGACCAGAAGGACTAAACAAACAACCTAACAGAAAACAAGGAAGAAACAAGAATTCAAAAAAATGAGGAGAGGCTTAGGAACCTGTGGGACATTGTTAAACGTCCCAACATCCGAATTACAGGGGTACCGTAAGGGGGAGAAGAAGTGCAACAACTGGAAAACTTATTTGAACAAATAATAAAGGAGAACTTCCCCAATCTGGCAAAGGAAAAAGACTTTCAGGAAGTCCAGGAAGCTCAGAGAGTCCCAAAGAAGTTGGACCCAAGGAGGAACACACCAAGGCACATCGTAATTACATTAACCAAGATTAAAATGAAGCAGAGAATTCTAGAAGCAGCAAGGGATAAGGGGACAGTCACCTACAAAGGAGTTCCCATCAGACTGTCAGCTGATTTCTCCAAAGAGACCTTCCGGGCAAGAAGGGGCTGGAAAGAAGTATTTGAAGTCTTGAAAAGCAGGGACCTACATCCAAAATTGCTCTATCCAGCAAAGCTGTCATTTAGAATGGAAGCAGAGATAAAGTGCTTCTCAGACAAGGCCAAGTTAAAGGAGTTCATCATCACCAACCCCCTATTATATGAAATGTTAAAGGAACTTATTTAAGGAAAAGAAGATAACAAATATGACAGTGAAAATACAGCAAAGTCAAAGCTATTTACAACCACAACTAAAACAAAAGCAAATAACTAGAACAGGAACAGAACCACAGAAGTAGAGATCAGGTGGAGGGTTAGCAACAGGGGAGTGGGAGTAGGAGAGAGGGGGCAAAAGGTACAGAGAATAAGTAGCATAGATGGTGGGTAGAAAATAGATAGGGGGAGGGCAAGAATAGTGTGGAAAATGTAGAAGCTAAAGAACTTATGACACATGGACATGAACTAAAGGGGGGAATGTGGGTGGGGGGGTGTGCAGGGTGGAAGGGAATGTGGGGGGACAAATGGGACAACTGTGATAGCATAATCAATAAAATATATTTAGAAAAAGAAAAAAGAAAATCATATTTTTGTCATGCCTTGTTCCTGCTAAAAACCAATATAACGTAAAACACACTAATAACTCTCTTTCATCTATAATATAAATTTTAAACGTCAAACACTAGTTTTCATACAAAACTCTCCAAAATTAGCCCAAGTCTAACTTTTCAATTTTAGTTCCCCAAATTCCTTTGCATCTTTGCTCATGATGTTCTTCCTTATTGAAATGTTATCTTTATTTTTTCTATCAGCTCACATTATACTTCCTCCATGAAATCTTTCCTGGTTATTCCAACCTAATGTAAACTCTTCCTTTTTTGAAATTCAGTATCATTTAAGTTTTGGATTTTTTAATATATACATATCTACATTTATCAAAATTTTAAATTTTCAGAGTATAGAAACCATATTGGTTTTTTACTTCTTTCTTTACTCACAATCCTAAAATAACATGTGAAAACAATAAATAAGAACACAAATACTTGCTGGTCAATTGGCTCACTCACTCCTCACTTCCTTCCTTTTACACTTTGTCCCTTCATTCTTTTATTCATTTATTCAACAAATAGTTTTGTGTGTCTATACTGTGCCTGACAGTGTGGACATACAAATGGCAAGACACAGTCCCTGATTTCAAGGGTTTTATTGTCCATATTTCTATCATCAAAGAATATTAAATAATGCATTGATTAAACAATAGAAGAGTTCTTAATTATACTTTCTTGATATGACAACCATTACAGCTTTTTCCTGACAAATTCTATTTTTGTCAGAATTTTTTCATTGTTGCATTTTTTTTTTTTTAAAAAAAGAATACATCCTCTGTTAAGCAGACGTTAGATGCAGAAGCAAAGTTAAAAACCACATAGAAAACTCAAGGCCAGTGATTCTCAAATTTGGCTACATATCAACCCAGTGAGTAGTAGTACTGAAAAAATATTCAATGCTTGTTCTTCAACATAGACCAATGAAATAAGAATGGGTGAAAGGGTACATCTAGGCATCTACTTCCTTAAAGCTCATGTGGTTCTAATGTACAACAAAAGGTAAAAACCATTGCTCTAGGCTAAAATTGCACATATATATGCAATTATATATATGTATATATAACTACATTTTATATATATAACAATTATGTAAAGAAAATAACAAACAAGTGTAATCTACATATCATGTGAAAATAAAATTATGTCATCATATCCATTGGTTTAAACAACTAAATTAGGTAATGTCTTCTAACAAAAACTTTTTCAAAACTATTTAATATTTTTATGAGTGTGGATAAAGACTTGGCAGTTCTATAACACATCAGCTCTATATTTTTATTTTGCTAAATTAAGTTATGAGGTAAATCTTTCTCCCCTCCAGCTTTTAAAGTACTGGTTTGGCCCTGGCTAGAGTAGCTCAGTGGAGTGAGTGCAGGCCTGTGAATCAAAGGGTTGCTGATTCAATTCCCAGTCAGGGTACATGCTTGGGTTGTGGGTCAGGTCCCAAATAGGGGGCACTCAAAAGTCAACCACGCAATGATGTTTCTCTCCTTCTCTTTCTCCTTCCATTCCCCCTCGCTAAAAATAAATAAACTAAAAATACTGGTTTGCAATGAATCTGATGACAAATGTGAAAGTCACTTAATTACACAAAGCCCATATTAGTCTACAGTAGTGGTTCTCATATGCCTCAGGTATCAGAATCATTTGGAAGGCTTGCTCAAACCAAGATGTCTGCGTCCCATCTTCAGAGTTTCTCATTCAGGGTGTCTGAGTTGGAGAAACATGAGTTGCATTTCTGGTAAATTTTCAGGTGATACTGATGCTGCTGGTCCAGAAATCACATATTTAGAACCTCTGTTCTATATAGAATAATAGTGAATGATGTCAACATCATGATGGAGTAAGAAGACCACTTTTTTCTCTTTAAAGTTAGAAGTTGGACAAATATACCTAGTAATAGCTCATAATAGACTTTTGATAAATAGTTGATCGATTTAATTGAGTCAAACTGAATATTTTAGGATTATAGGAAACTACATTGCATCCTAACCTGTGTAGGGATAAACTATATTTTCATTAGTTTTCTATTTTTCAATGTCTTTCCCCTGAATCCCTATAAAAAGTCACCTAAAGTGATGGTTAAAATGCAGGTTCTTAGGTTAATTCCAGGTATGAGAGTTTCTCTTGGTATGGCCCAAGAATCTGAATTTTTTTCTAAAAATCCTAAGTGTAGGGGACCAGTTTGTTTTGGTCTGGCAAATGTGACTCAGCTCTGTATGGAAAACCTACAGAAACGAGGTGGTGGGCAGGAACCAAACCTTCAAACTGAGTTTTCCCATGGGAATCAGATCTAGAAAATGCATACAGACTGTTATGGTTTGCTCTTGCTAAAATTCCATCACCTGGTCTAAAACAACAAATGTGTATTGTCTATCTTCAAGGTAACTTCCAAAGCCTGTGTGAATTTTCCTAAGGAAAAAGCTAATCAGCTCATTGCCTTTCCCCTCTGCATATGCTATTTTCATTTCCTTGATTGTACCTAAAATGTAGGCAATAATATCCTATGTAATAGATAATAAATCCTTCTTTGATATAAGACCTAAGAAAAACAATAAAACCCTGTCTAGGCAAGGGTCAGAGTGCTCTCCTCTTGAGAGAGTGGCTGTGCCTCCCCTTTTTTCTCCACAGGATTGCTGTAGCCTGTAAATTTATTCTCATCTAGTCACAACAGGCAGACTCTGGAGTCTGCCACACTCACCTTCTTGTGTCTGGAGTTCTGTTGCAGGATCCTTGACAGATGATGATGATTTGGTGCTTGAAAATGAGAGTCAAGACATCGTTTGAAATATCAAAAAAGTAGCAAGGAAAGGGAACTTGCTTAATCCTTCAAACAGTTTCACCACCTGCTGAACAACCCACGTAGAAGGAGGATCCAGATTAAATTGAAGAATCTCTTGAGAGAGAGGGAAGATGGTGGCAAGGTAGGAGGGAGCGGATTCCATTTCCCTCTACACACAGGAGAAAAACCTAGCTGATCTACATAGGAACAGAGCAAATGGCCAATGGTACCCCAACATATATGAAAATAGAAAACCAAAAATTGTAGTGAACAATGAAAAACCAGACAGTAAGGAGAGTGTTCCAGGACAATAAGGTCCCTAGGACCACCGCAGGGAATAAGGTGCTGCAGCGGCAGGCCCAGTACCCACCAGGTCTGCCACAAGTTTCTTGGGAGAGAGCTGGGTCAACAGCTCCCTCCTGGCCAGACAATTTTTGAACCGAACCAGGAGAAACATAGCTTGGTGTCACAGAGAGGGGAATAAAGACTAAGTTGCAAACGCACAGGGGCTGTGAGCACCCACAGAGTCTGTGGACCACAGGTGGGGCGAGTTGAGTATTAGGCCCTGATATACCCTGAAATGGCTAGTCCCTGGTCTGGTTGGAGAATTGTGCAGTGTGAAAGGCAAGGCCTCTGTACAAAGTGGCAGGATTGAGTTGAAATTTCTCAAAAAGAAAAAGTGAAAAAAGAGACACTGTCTGGGGAATTCTCCTGCAGAAGTCACTGTGGCCTCCTCCCCACCCACATGCACTCCAGAGTACATGCACTCCTGAGGTGGTGCACTCCCACAGCAGCACTCCAGAGGTGATGCAGAAGGCCCTGTGCACCCTTGTAGCCCTGGGAAGAGTGCGTACCTGCACCTGAGGGAAGGGAGACAGCCTGGCTGAGAGTGCACGCCCACAACCTGGGGAGAGTGCACTCTACAGAAGGCCCCAAGCCCACACCTGTAACCCCAGGGAAAGTGTGTTCTGAGGAAGGCCGGGACCCCAAACCCAAAGCCCCCTCGGAGAGGCACATGGCTAGCCCTGGGGAGAGTGTGTGCCCAAGACTGAGTGCTTATCAGGAAGAGAGAAAATGAAAATGAATCATCCCTCAGCCTGCTGCAGCCAGCAACACCAACAAAACTGGTTTGGCCAGTTCAAAGCCAATCAAAGGTCTTTTTTAAAAAAGTAAGTCTATTTCTTAATTTTTATTATTTTTCTCTCTCAATTCCTTTTCCTCCTTTCCTTCTTTCCTGTTTTATTCCTTCTTCCCTTCTTTCCAATTTTATCTCTTTCTTCTTCTTCTTCTTCTTCTTCTTCTTCTTCTTCTTCTTCTTCTTCTTCTTTTCTTCTTATTCTTCTTTTCTTCTTCTTCTTCAATACCCACAAGTGAGACAAAACAACCAGGAACTGATAAAAGACCAAAGTTTGACACAAAGAGAGGTCATCCGAACAGATGTGACAATGAGACAAATTTCACTTTGCTATTACAGAGAACCTGCAAGTTATTGCATATTTGTATTATTATTTTTCATTATTCTTACTTTTTAAAATATTTTTTCTTTATTTTAATTGTTGTTCTTGTACAGTTTTCTGTCTTTTACTACCATCCCGGCCCACCGCCCCAGCCCTCCCACCTCCCTCCCATTTCCACCCTCCCTAGTTATTGTCCACGTGTCTTTTATACTTCTTGCTCTAAACCCTTTCCCTTTTCCCCTGAAATTCCTTCCCCTCTCCCCTCTGGTGTTTGTCAGCCTGTTCTCAATTTCAATGTCTTTGGTTATATTTTGCTTGTTTGTTTTGTTACATTTTATGTTAAGAGTATTTTTGTATGCCTCTTCTTTCTGTTCAGCCTTCTTTGCTTGGCTGGTTAAACTGTATGGTTTGACAGGTGTCCCCTGTTCTCTCTTTAATAGTGTACTGCTAATTTACTATCCTTCACTTCACTTGTGTTCCACTAGCACACTATTCAAGGTATTAAACTCCCTACTTTTGTTATCCAGATCACATAGATTCTGTCATATGATTGTTGCTCCATTAATATTGTAAATAATAGCTGTTCCATAGAATTGTAAATATGACACAACACCCTTACCAGATCTTAGCTCACTTCACAGTTTCCTGAACTCTATTACTGTAGTGGTTAAATCTATTCCCTCACACACTACAAATGCTTAGTATCCTTTACATTCACCTTACCTCAGAATTTGACCTCCCACAACCTCACTGCTCTCTAGATCCAACTCAAAAAACGTTCCTTCCCCAACAAGAGTCTTATCTTCTTTCCATCCTTTCTAAAAACTGACTAGTAGGGTGGAATATCACAGTTAACACTATACATAGCTAAAGGACCTCCTATCTCTTTTATACCAGCTGCTACTGTAAATATCACAGAATACACTCTTGATGTCTTAAACCATTTTGCCTCCCCGCTCCAAATGATCACAGAAAAGAGTAGTTAGAAGCTGTGACACCAGGATACCAGCTGGAAGAGAAGACCCAAGGACAAAGGAATCACCAACAGATAACAGCAGAAGAAGGTAAAGGAGGTAGTAGAAGCCACACTAACTTCAATCCAGGACCTATCTGGAAATACAACTAAATAGTGGAGAAATTACCCAGAACAAACAAATGAACAAGAGAGAGAATCTTCAAAACTTTCTACACACAGAAGAACCAGCTTCAACACAACCTACCCGCACCAACACAACAAAATACAAGAGTTGGTGGAGAGAGTGATCCTCAGTTAACCAGGTGGTGGGAAGGACCCACCAAAGAAGGACATAACAACAATCAAAACACAAAGAAAAAAACACAGCCAACTTAAACAACAGCCCAAGACCAGGGAACTTAGGAGATGGAGACTGCACCATTGAATCTCACAGATCTTCTACCACAGATGTTCACACCATAAACCCAGGGAGTCAAAACAGACCAATTTAAGAAGATGAGGCTAACAAGAAGAGTCTCAGAAACAATGGGAAGACAAAGACAAAAATCCCCAAATGAAAGAAAGAAGATTCAGAAAGAATGCTAAATAAAATAAAGGCAACTCTACTATCACATACTGAGTCCAAAGCATGGTTATCAGGAAGCTCTATGAGCTCTCAATCAGCTACCGAAAACTACAGGGAAACTACAATGAACTCACTGAAAAACATATCAACATGAAAAATAAAATAGAAACAATCACCAAGGGCTAAGAGTAAACAAGGAATACAATATCTGAACTAAAGAACACAGTAGACGGAATCAAAAGCAGAATCAATGAAGCAGAAGATTGGATCGGTGAGCTAAAGGACAAAGTAGGAAAAAACACCCAGAAAGAGACAGAAAAAAAAGAGAAGATCAGAAAGGGAGAAGAGGGGTTAGGGCAAATGCAAGAAAACTAAGAAGTGAAATAATATCCATACAATAGGGATACCAGAAGGAGGAGAAGAAGAGCAAGGGATAGAAAACCTATTTGAAAAAGTAATGATGGAAAACTTCCCTAATTTGATGATAGAAAAGGCACACAAATAAAGGAGAAACAGACATTTCCAATCAAGAGGAAACCAAAGAGGCCCACTTCAAGACAAATCATCATTAAAATGGAAAATAAAATAACACAAAGAGAGAATCTTAAAGGCAGTGAGGGAGAAACAGGAAGTAACGTACAGGGGAGCCCCGATAAGGTTAGCAGCAGACTTCTGAATGGAAAGGCTCCAAGCCAGAAGACAATGGCAAGAAATATTCCCAGTAATGAGAAACACAGGCCTGCAACCCAGGCTACATTAGCCAGCAAGGCTCTCAATCAAGGTGGAAGGCCAAATAAGGAGCTTCCCAGACAAAAGAAGTCTAAAAGAATACACCTCTACCAAATCAGTTCTGCTAGAGATACTAAAGGGACTGCTTTAAGGGAAGAAAAAAAAGAACAGAGAGAGAAAGAGAGAGGGGCACACAGGTACGAAAATGGCAATGAATAATCACCTATCAATAATGACCTAAAATGTAAATGGATTAAATGCTCCAGTCAAAAGACAGAATAGCTGAATGATAAGAAAGCATGACCCACACATATGCTGCCTACAGGAAATCCACCTCAAGACAAAAGACCTACACAGGCTCAAAGTGAAGGGCTGGAAACAAATTTTCCAAGCAAATGGACAGGAAAAAAAAAAAGCTGGGGTAACAATACTCATATCAGACAAAATAGACTTCAAAAGAAGGGCCATAAAGAGAGACCCAGAAGGTCACTTCATAATACTCAAGGGATTAATCCACCATGTAGACATAAATTTTGTAAATATATATGCACCCAACGGAGAAGCACCTAAATACATCAAGAAAATTTTAGAGTACTTCAAGAAAGATATTGACAGCAACACAATTATAGTAGGTGATTTTAACACCCCACTGTCAAAAATGGACAGATCTTCCAAACAAAATATCAAAAAAGATACTGTGGCATGGAACAACACTCTAGAGGAAATGGACTCAACTGATATATATAAAGCCCTTCATCCCAAAGAAGCTAAATACACTTTCTTTTCAAATGCACATGACCATTTTCAAAGATAGACCACATGATAGCACACAAATCAAGCCTCAACAAATTCAAGAAAATTGAAATCATACCAAGCATTTTCTCTGAACACAAGGGACTGAAACTAGAAACCAACCCCAAGGAGAAAAACCCAAAACCCTCAAAATCATGGAGATTGAATACCATGCTATATTAAACAATGAATGGGTCAAGAATGAAATTAGGGAGGAAATCAAAAAGTTTCTGGAAACAAATGATAATGAACTCACATCGACCCAAAACTTATGGGACACAGCAAAGGCAGGCCTCAGATGGAAGCTTATAGCGATACAGGCCTATCTAAAAAAGACAGAAACATCTCACACAAACAACCTAACCCTTCGCCTACAAGAACTCGAGGAACAACAACAAAGACAGCCCAGAGCAAGTAGAAGGAAAGAAATAACCAAGATAAGAGCAGAATTAAATGACATAGAAACTAAAAGCACAATCCTAAGGATCAATGAATCCAGGACTTGGTTCTTTGAAAAGATCAACAAAATCGACAAGCCTTTAAGCAGGCTCATCAAGAAAAAAAGAGAGAGGACTCAAATAAACACAATCAGAAATGAAAGAGGAGAGATTACAACTGACACCGCAGAAATACAAAGGATTGTAAGAAATTACTATGAAGAACTGTATGCCAAGAAATTTGAAAACCTAGGTGAAATAGACAGGTTTCTAGAAAACTATAACCTTCCAAAACTCAATGAAGAAGAAACAGAAAGCCTGAACAGCTGGTGAAATTGAAGCAGTGATCAAAACACTCCCAACACACAAAAGTCCTGGACCAGAGGCTTCACATGAGAATTCTACAAAGCATTTAAGGAAGAGCTAACCCCTATTCTCCACAGACTATTCCAAAAAATTCAAAATGATGAAAGACTCCCAAACTCTTTTTATGAAGCCAGCATCATCCTAATCCCAAAACCAGATAAAGACACAACAAAGAAGAACTTAAGGCCAATATCGCTGATGAACATAGATGCTAAAATCCTCAACAAAATATTGGCAAACAAAAATCCCACAATACATTAAAAAGATTATACACCATGACCAAGGGGGATTCATCCCAGGGATGCAAGGATGGTTCAACATTGGCAAATCAGTAAACGTAATGCATCACATAAACAGAAGCAAAGACAAAAATCACATGATCATATCAATAGATGTAAAAAAAGCTTTTGATGAAGTACAACACCCATTTATGATAAAAACACTCAGCAAAGTGGGAATAGAGGGAGCAGTCCTCAACATAATAAAGGCCATATATGAGAGACCTACAGCCAGCATCATACTCAATGGGCAAAGACTAAATTTTTTTCCACTAAAATCAGGAAAAAGACTAGGTCGTCCACTTTCAAAACTTGTATTCAATATAGTATCGGAAGTCTTAGCCACAGCAATTAGACAAGAAAAGGAAATAAAAGGCATGCAACTCGGAGAGGAGGAAACAAAACTATCATTGTTGGCAGATGACATGATAGTGCACATAGAAAATCCTATAGACTCGGCCAAAAACTGCTCGACATAATAAATGAATTTGGCCGAACAGCAGGATAAAAAGTCAATATCCAAAAATCAAAGGCATTTTTGTATACCAACAGTGAAACAGTAGAAGCAGAAATCAAGAGAAAAAATCCCATTCGATATAGTAAAAAGAAAAATAAAGTACCTAGGAATTAACCTAACCAAGGAGGTAAAAGACCTGTATGCAGAAAACTACACAACACTGAAGAAAGAAATCAAGGAAGACACAAACAAATGGAAGCATATACCGTGTTCATGGATCGGAAGAATTAATATCATCAAAATGTCCATACTACCCAAAGCAATTTACAGATTCAGTGCAATACCTATTAAAGTTCCGATGGCATGTTTCACAGACATAGAACAAACATTTCAAAAATTTATATTTAATCATAAACGACCCCGGATAGCAGCAGCAATTTTGAGAGAGAAGAGCAAAGTAGGAAGGATCACAATACCTGATAGCAAACTATTACAAAGCCACTGTAATCAAAACAGCCTGGTACTGGCATAAAAACAGACAAATGGACCAGTGGAATAGAACAGAGAGCCCAGAAATAAACCCAAGTGACTACAGTCAATTAATATTCGAGAAAGGGTGCAACATAAAATGGAGCAAAAATAGCCTCTTCAACAAGTGGCGCTGGGAAAACTGGACAGCTACATGCAAAAAAAAAAAAAAAAATGAAACTCAAGCACCAACTTACACCATACACAAAAATAAATTCAACGTGGATAAAAGATTTAAATATAAGCCATGACACCGTTAAAATTCTAGAGAATAACATAGGCAGGAAAATCTCAGATATTTCACCCAGCAATATTTTTACTGATACGTTCCCTAGAGCAAGGGACATAAAGGAGAGAATAAACAAATGGGATCTCATCAATACAAAAACTTCTGCACAGCTAAATAAAACAGTATTAAAATAAAAGGGGAACCAACTGTATGGGAAAACATTTTTGACAATGATACCTCAGACAAGAAATTAATCTCCAAAATATATAATGAATTTACAAGACTCTAAGAAGACAAGCAACCCAATTAAAAAATGGGCATAGGATTTGAACAGATACTTCTCCAAGGAGGACATACAGAGGATCCAGAGAGACATGAAAAGATGCTCGATATCTCTAGCTATCAGAGAGATGCTAATTAAACTACAATGAGATACCACTTGACACCAGTCAGAATGGCCTTCATAAACAAAGCAACAAACAGCAAGTGTTGGAGAGGTTGTGGAGAAAAGGGGACCCTAGTGCACTGTTGGTGGGATTGCAGATTGGTACAACCACTATGGAAAACAGTATGGAATTTTCTAAGAAAACTAAAAATGGACATACCTTTTGACCCAGCAATTCCACTGCTTGAATTATATCCTAGGAACCCTGAAACACCAATCCAAAAGAACCTATGCACCCCTATGTTCATAGCAGCACAATTTACAATGTCCAAGTGCTGGAAGAAACCTAGGTGCCCATCAGTTAGTGAATGGATCAAAAAACTGTAGCACATTTACACAATGGAATTCTATGCAGCAGAAAGAAAGAAGGAGCTCCTACCCTTTGCAACAGCATGGACGGAATTGGAGAGTATCATGCTAAGCGAAATAAGCCAGGCAGTGAAATACAAATACCATATGATCTCACCTTTAACAGGAAGCTAATCAACAAAACAAACAAACAAGCATAATATAAACAAAGACACTGAATTTGAGAACAGTCTGACAGTGTTCAGAGTGGGAGGGGAGGGAATTTCGGGGGAAAAGAAGAACGGTTTAGAGCAACAAGTATAAAGGACTCATGGACAAAAACTATGGGGGGGTGGAAATAGGAGGAAGGTGGGGAGGGCGGGGGTGGTGGGCTGGGGCAGGGTAAAAGACAGAAAACTGTACAAAAAATAAAAATAAATAAAAATGTAAAAAAAAACCAAAAAAAACCTGTGGTACATTTCCACAACGGAATTCTATGCAGCAGAAAGAGAGAAGGAGCTCATACCCTTGCAACAGACTGGATGGAACGTGAGAGCATCATGCTAAGCGAAATTAGCCAGGCAGTGAAAGACAAATACCATATGATCGCACCTTTAACAGGAAGCGAATCAACAAAACAAAGAAACAAGTATAATATAACCAAGGACATGAAAATTGAGAACAGGCTGAAAGTCATCAGAGGGTAGAGGGGGGGAGAATTTCAGGGGGAAAACGGGAAGGATTTAAAGGAACAAGTATAAAGGACACATGGACAAAAACTATGGGGGGGGGTGGAAATGGGAGGGAGGTGGGGAGGGATGGGGTGGTGGGTTGGGGTGAGAATAAAAGACAAAAAAGTGTACAAGATCAAAAATTAAAATAAAAATTAAAAAAGAAACACCTATAGCCAAAATCATACTCAATGACAAAAAACAAAACTCTTTTCCACTAAGATCAGGAACATAACAAGGTTGTCCACTTTCCTCACTTCTATTGAATATAATATTAGAAGTCTTAGCCACAGTGATTAGAGAAGAAAAGGAAATAAAAGGCATCCAACTTGGAAATGAGAAAACAAAACTATCATTGTTTGCAGATGACATGATAGTGTACACAGAAAATTCTATAGACTCAGCCAAAAATCTGCTCAACCTAATAAATGAATTTGGCCAAACAGCTGGATACAAAGTCAATATGCAGAAATCAAAAGCATTTTTGTATGCCAACAATGAAACAACAGAAGTAGAACTCAAAAAAAAAAAAAAACTCCTTTTGATATAGCGACAAGAAAAATAAACTACCTAGGAATAAATCTAACCAAGCAGGTAAAATACCTATACTGAGAAAAACTACACAACATTGAAGAAAGAAATCAAGCAGGACACAAACAAAAGTAAGCACGCACCATGCTCATCAATCACAAGCATTAACATCATCAAAATGTCCATACTACCCAAAGCAATTTACAGATTCAATGCAATACTTATTAAAGTACCAATGGCATGTTTCACAGACATAAAACAAACACTTCAAAAACTTATATGGAACCATAAATGACCCTGAATAACTGCTGCAATTTTGAGAAAGAAGAGAAAAGTAAGAGGTATGACAATACCCGATATCAAACTGTATATAAGGAGTTCCGGCTAAGGTGGAGGCATAGGCAGACACACTGCCTCCTTTCACAACCAAAATTAAGGACAAGAAATATTTAGAAACAAGAAAACAACCAGAACTTATAGAAAACTGAACTGTACGGAAGTCCAACAACCATTCATCTAGACTGGTAAGAGGGGTGGAGTCTAAGCAGGAAAACGTGGAGTTGTGGAGCCCCGAACGCAAGCAGCAGCGCTGGCAGTTCTCAGGTGCACAGGCAGCAGCTAGTCATCCCTGGGCCCACAGACGGCAGCTGGCATACCCCAGGTGCCGGGGGCCAACTGTGCAGACCCAGTGAGGCCACACAAGGCGGCTGGCTGACCAGGTGGTCCCACATTCGAGCGTGCAGATGGTCTAGGCAAAAGGGAAGTGGCAGAAAGGACTGAATCCAAGAGACCAGAGCGGGCGCCATTGTTCCCTCTCAGACCCTGCCCCCACGTACAGCATCACAACCCAGCGACTGGGCTGCCCCGCACTGGGGACCGCCTGAGGCTCCACTTCTCAATACGTAACAGCACGCACATGCTCAGGTAATCCAGGCGAAGGGGAAGTGGCGGAAGGGACCAGAGTCCAGGAGAGAGCGGAGCAGGCGCCATTCTTCCCTCTCGAACCCTGCCCCCACCTACAGTGTCACAACCCAATGACTGGGCTGCCCGCCCCGAGGAACACCTAAGGCTCCACCCCTCACATGTAATAGCCGCAACCAGACTAAAACCAAACCAAACCAAAACAAAACAAAACAAAAACCCACCAAAAATGGCTCAAACTGGAGAACCAATCAAAGCCCCAGAGCCAATTCCTCTAAGCAGTGAAGAGATAGCCAACCTATCAGATGCACAGTTCAAAGCACTGGTCATCAAGATGCTCACAGAATTGGTTGATTTTGCTCACAAATTAGATGAAAAAATGCAGGCTACAATATGTGAAATGAAGGAAGATGTATGGGGAACTGATAGCGATGGAAGAAAAACTGGGACTCAAATCAATGGAGTGAATCAGAACGAAGAAACTAACAACTAAACAGAAAATGAGGAAGAAACAAGAATTCATAAAAATGAGGAGAGGCGTAGGAACCTCTGTGACATCGTTAAACGTCCCAACATCCGAATGATAGGGGTACCAGAAGGGGAAGAGGAAGAGCAACAAGTGGAAAACTTATTTCAACAAATAATAAAGGAGAACTTCCCCGATCTGGCAAAGGAAATAGACTACCAGGACCTTCAGGAAGCTCAGAGTCCCAAAGAATTTGGACCCAAGGAGGAACACAAATTACATTAGCCAAGATTCAAATGAAGGAGAGAATTCTACAAACAGCAAGGGATAAGGGGACAGTCACCTACAAAGGAGTTCCCATCAGACTGTCAGCTGATTTCTCAAAAGAGACCTTCCAGGCAAGAAGGGGCTGGAAAGAAATATTTAAAATCTTGAAAAGCAAGGACCTACATCCAAAATTGCTGTATCTAGCAAAGCTGTCATTTAGAATGGATGGACAGATAAAGCGCTTCTCAGATAAGGTCAAGTTCAAGGAGTTCATCATCACCAAGCCCTTATTATATGAAATGTTAAAGGGACTTATCTAAGAAAAAGAAGATAAAAAATATGACAGTGAAAAGACAGCAAACTCACAGCTATTAAGAACCATACCTAAAACAAAAGCAAACTTAGCAAACAGCTAGAACAGGAACAGAACCACAGAAATGGAGATTATATGGAGGGTTAGCAACAGGGGCGTGGGAGGAGGAGAGAGGGGGGAAGGTACAGAGAGTAAATAGCATAGACGGTGGGTAGAAAATAGACAGGGGGAGGGCAAGAATAGTATGGGAAATGTAGAAGCTAAAGAACTTATGACACATGGACATGAACTAAAGGGGGGAATGTGGGTGGGAGAGGGTGTGTAGGGTGGAGCGGAATGATGGGGGAGAAATGGGAGAACTGCAATAGCATAATCAATAAAATATATTAAAAAAAGAAAACAAAAAAAGAAAAAAGAATTGTTGTAATTTGCTGTATGGACTTTGATTTTGTGTTAAATGTAATCCAAGGTGGTCATAATTTTTTTATTCACTAACAACAGCGCAAACTTTCTTTTCTATTGTGTTTGAAGCAAAAGCCAAGTAGTGTCAGCTTTCTGTGACGTTAACATTTCCGGGTAAATCCTTCACAAAAAATACTTTTTATTTATTTTTTTATTTAATAGTGAAAGATATTAATGCATTCATGCCAATACATTCCTGGTTTAATGTAAACTGAGAATATTTCCTAGGTGTATATGAGTGCTTCCAACTTAATGTTTTTTTTTTTACATTCAGTATTGTTTTGTATTCCAACTTTAAGTTTTAATAACTGCTTAAATGTAATAAGTTTTGACAATTGTTCAAATATGTAGAGTTAAACTTAGATTTTTAAAAAGTAAAACTGATGAACTGGATCTTTGTCATTTGCATAAAATAAAATAAATATGAGCATATTTGGCACATTAAATAATTTCTGAGAAGGAAAATAATCAAGAAGCAGTATAGTGCTGTGGTTAAGAGAGCAGTAGGTTCTAGAGTCAGACTCTGAAACCAGTTATTTACTCAGTACAAAATTTGTGTGCAAGACCTGAGCTGTCCAAAGTTAGTAATTAAATTAAATCGACAGTTAAATTAAACTAAAATTTCACTTCCACAGTTTCACCTTAATCACACCAGCCATATGTGGCTAGTGGCTACCATATTAAACAGAGAGAGAAAATTTCCAACATCAAATAAGTTTCTATTGAATACGAGTGTGATAAAAGCTAATTTCATAGACTATTATTTAACTAACTTGACACACTAACTCTCTTTCCCCATTGCAAAATTAATTGATGCCCAAGAAATTATAAAATTTATGGGTAAACACACGTTTCCTTACCCACTAATTTAACTGTTTGGTTATAAAAAGTCACCTGTATTTGTTCCAAAACCTGTTTATTCCAATTCATTTATATTGTAATTATGTAATTTAGTTAAATTTGTCAACAGACAAATTATGGATGGAAAAAATCTTACTTCTATGAAAGCTAATAAAGACAAGTTAAAATGTAGTTGCTAGAGAAATTGATATGAGATAGAAAATTATAAGAAAAGTAAAATTATCTAGAACTCCATAGTCAGCTCACTTCAACACAGTCACTAAGTACTTACTCCACCTAAAAAAACAAACAAACAAAAAAAAAACAAAAAAAAAAAAACAAAACTGAAACTGAAAAGTCTTTTAAAATACTTTTGGGACCTCCAGCCAAGATGGAGGCATAGGTAAAAACACTGTGCCTTCTTGCAGAACCAAAAGAAGGACAACAGCAATTTAAAACAGAAAAAAATCAGAACTGACAGAATAACTGTGTGCATGTCCAAAACCAAGGAGTTAAAGTAGAAATATTCATACAGACTGGTAGGAGGGGCGGAGTCGGTCGGCAAAGCTGAGAGGGGTCCAGGCAAAGCAGTGGCTAGTGGACCCCGGGCACGCAAGGCAGCAGCGGGCAGACTCAGACAGGTTGTGGATTGTGGAGGGGCAAGGCGCACAAGGCGGCTGGATGACCAGGCCATCCCACATTTGCACACAGATAAACCAGGTGAAACTGGGGAGTGAGACAGACTTTGCAACCCAGGGTTCCAGCGCCTCAAAACACTGATTGAAAACACCTGTGGGGGTTGAGGCAGCAGGAGAAACTCCAAGCCTCACAGGAGAGATAGTTGGAGAGACCCACATGGTCCTAGAACACACACAAGCCAACTCACTGGGAGTCAGCACCAGAAGGGCCCACTTTGCTTGTGGGAAGTGGAGGAAGGGATTGAAATCTGGCAGAAAGCAGAGCAAGTGCCCTTGTGCCCTCTTGGACCCCTCCCCCACATACATCATCACAACACAGAAACTGGGTAGCCCCATCCTGGTGAACACCTAAGGCTCTGCCCCTCACTATGGAACAGGCACATCAGGACAAAAAAAAAAAAAAAAGCCCAAATGAAAGAACAGATCAAAGCTCTAGAAAAAAATACAACTAAGCAATGAAAAGATACCCAAACTATCAGATGCACACTTCAAAACACTGGTAATCTGGATGCTCACAGAATTGGTTGAATTTGGCTGCAAATTAGATGAGAAAATGAAGTCTACACTTAGGGAAATAAAGGAAAATGTACAGGAAACCAATAGTGATGGGAAGGAAACTGACACTCAATCAATAGAGCGGACCAGAAGGAAGAAAGAAACATCCAATCAGAAAAGAATGAAGAAACAAGAATTCAAAAAAAATGAGGAGAGGTTTAGGTAACATCCAAGACATCTTTAAACGTTCCAACATCTGAATTATAGGGGTACCAGAAGGAGAAGAGGAAGAGAAACAAGTGGGACATTTATTTGAACAAATAATAAGGGAGAACCTCCCTGTTTCTGGCAAAGGAAATAGACTTCCAGGAAGTCTAGGAAGCTCAGAGAGTCCCAAAGAAGTTGGACACAAGGAGTAATGCGCCAAAGCACATCATAATTACATTAGCCAAGATTAAAATGAAGGAGAGAATCTTAAAAGCACCAAGACAAAAGGAGAGAGTTACCTACAAAGGAGTGGGCATAAGACTGTCAGCTGATTTCTCAGAAGAGACCCTGCAGGCAGAAGGCGCTGGAAAGAAGTATTCTAAGCCATGAAAGGCAAGGAGCTACATCCAAGATTGCTCTATCCAGCAAAGCTGTCATTTAGAATGGAAGGGGAGATAAAGTGCTCCTCAGTTAAGGTCAAGTTAAAGGAGTTCATCATAACCAAGCCCTTATATGAAATGTTAAAGGGACTTAAGAAATAGAAGAAGATAAGAATATGAAAGGTAAAATGAAAACGAACTGACAATTATTAACAACCACACCTAAAACAAAAACAAAAACAAACTAAGCAAGCAACTAGGACAGGAACAAAACCACAGAAATGGAGATCAAATGGATCATTTTCAACAGCAAAGCGGGAGGAGGAGAGAGGAGAAAAAGGAATAGAGAATACATAGCATAGATGGTAGGTAGAAAATAGACAGGGGTAGGATAAGAATAGTATGGGAAATGTAGAAGCTAAAGAACTTATGACACATGGACATGAACTAAAGGGGGGAATGTGGGTGGGAGGGGGTTTGCAGGGTGGAGGGGAATGATGGGGGAGAAATGGGACAACTGTAATAGCATCAAAAATTAAATGTATTTTTAAAAATTAAAATAAAATCATTTTAATTTTTATTTTTGTTCAAGTACAGTCCTCTGCCTCCTCCCCCACATCTCCCCAGACTAGCCTTCCCCGCCCCACTCATTTTTTCCACAGTACCTTGATTTTGTCGATGTGTTCTTTATAGTTCTTCCTGAAAACAATTCACCCTTTTTGCCCCATTATCCCCTCCCACCTCTCCTCTGGTTACTGCCTGTTGGTTCTTAATTTCAATGTCTTTGTCCATATTTTCATCCTTGTTTGTTTTGTTCATTAGGTTTCACTTATAGGTGAGAGCATATGATGTTTGTATTTCACCATCTTGCTTATTTCACTTAGCAAAATGCTCTCCAGTTGCATCCATGCTGTCCCAAAAGGTATGAACTCCTTTCTTTCGGCTACATAATATTCCATTATGTAAATGTACCACAGTTTTTTGATCCATTCATTTACTGATGGACAATTATGTTGCATACAACACTTGGCTACTGTAAATTGTAGTGCTATGAACGTTGGGGTGCATAGGTTCTTTTGGATTGGGGTTTCAGTGTTCTTTGGATACAATCCTAGCAGTGGAATTGCTGGATCAAAAGGCAGTTCCATTTATAGTTTTCTAAGGAAATTCCATACTGTTTTCCATATTGGTTGCACCAGTCTGCAATTCCACCAAGAGTATACTAGGGCTCCCTTTTCTCCACAACCTGTACAAAACTTGTTGCTTCTTGTTTTGTCTACAATGGCTATGCCCAGTGGCATAAGGTGGTAGCTCTTGTGGTTTTAATTTGCATTTTTCTAATGGATAGCGATATTAAGCATTTTTCATATGTCTCTGAACCCCCTGTATGTCCTCCTTGGAGAAGTGTCTGTTCAAGTCCTTTGACGATTTTTTAATTCGATTGCTTGTCTTCTTAGAGTGGAGTCGTGTAAGTCCCTTATATATTTTGGAGATTAAACCATTGTCTGAGGTATCATTGGCAACTATGTTTTCCCATACAGTTGGTTCTGTTTTTATTTTAATACTGTTTTCTTTAGCCATGCAGAAGCTTTTTATTTTGATGAGATCCCATTTGTTTATTCTTTCCTTTATGCCCCTTGCTTTAGGGGACATATCAGTAAAAATGTTGCTGTGTGAAATATCCAAGATTTTCCTGCCTATGTTCTCCTCTAGGATTTTAATGGTGTCACAGCTTATATTTAAATCTTTTATCCACCTTGAATTTATTTTTGTGCATGGTGTAAGTTGATCCTTGAGTTTCATTTTTTGCACGTAGCTGTCCAGTTCTCATAATATCACTTGTTGAAGAGGCTATTTTTATTCCATTTCATGTTGCTGCCCCCTTTCTGGAATATTAATTGAAAGTAGAGACTTGGGTTAATTTCTGGGCTCTCTATTCTGTTCCATTGGTCCATGTGCCTGTTTTTATGCCAGTACCAGGCTGTTTTGAGTACAGTGGCCTTGAAATACAGTTTGGTATCAGGCATTATGATCTCTCCTACTTTGCCCTTTTCTCAGAATTGCTGCAGCTATTCTGGGTCATTTATTGTTCCATATAAAATTTTTAATATATTTTATTGATTATGCTATTACAATTGTCTCATTTCTCCCCCATCATTCCCCTCCACCCTACTCATCCTCTCCCACCCACATTCCCCCATTTAGTTCATGTCCATGTGTCATAAGTTCTTCCATATAAATTTTTGAAATGTTTGTTCTATGTCTGTGAAATATGCCATTGGTACTTTAATAGGTTTTGCATTGAATCTGTAAATTGCTTTGGGTAGTATGGACATTTTGACGAAATTAATTCTTCCAATCCATGAAAACAGCATATGCTTCCTTTTTTTGTGTGTCTTCCTTGATTTCCTTCTTCAGTGTTGTGTAGTTTTCTGCATACAGGGCTTTTACTTCCTTCGTTATATTTATTACTAGGTATTTTATTTTTCTTTTTGCTATATCAAATGGGATATTTTCTTGATTTTTGCTTCTGTTGTTTCACTGTTGGTATACAAAAATGCCTTTGATCTGGATATTTACTTTGTATCTGGCTGTTTCATCAAATTCATTTATTAAGTTGAGCAGGTTTTTTGATAAGTCTATAGGATTTTCTATGTACACTATCATGTCATCTGCAAACAATGATAGTTTTCTTTCCTCTTTTCCAATTTGGATGCCTTTTATTTCCTTTTCCTATCTATTCACTGTGGCTAACACTTCCAATACTATATTGAATAGAAGTGGTGAAAGTGGACAACCTTGTCTTGTTCCTGATCTTAGTGGGAAAGATTTTCGTTTTTGCCTGTTGAGTATGATGTTGAATGTATGTCTTTCATATATGACCTTTATTATGTTGAGGAATGCTTCTTCCATTCCCACTTTGCTGAGTGTTTCTTATCATAAATGGGTGTTGTACCTTATCAAAAGGTTTTTCCACATCTATTGACATGATCATGTGATTTTTGTCTTTGCTTTTGTTTATGTGATGTATTATATTTACTGATTTGCATATGTCGAACCATCCTTGCATCCGTGGGATGAATCCCACATGGTCATGGTGTATGATCTTTTTAATGTATTGTTGGATGCAGTTTGCCAATATTTCGTTGAGGATTTTAGCGTCTATGCTCATTAGTGATATTGGTCTGAAGTTTTCTTTGTTGTGTCTTCATTTGGTTTTGGGATTAGGATAATGCTGGCTTCATAAAAAGAGTTTGGGAGTCTTCCATCATTTTGCATTTTCTGAAATAGTCTGTGAAGACTAGGGGTCATCTCCTCCTTAAATGCTTTGTAGAATTTTACTATGAAACCATCTGGTCCAGAGCATTTTTTGTGTCAGCAGGTTTTTTGATTACTGCTTCAATTTCATCTGCTGTTATTGGTCTGTTCAGGTTTTCTGCTTCTACCTCATTGAGTTTTGGGAGATTATATTTTTCTAGAAACTTGTGCATTTCACCTAAGTTTTCAAATTTCTTGGCATACAGATCTTCATAGTCATTTCTTACAGTCCTTTGTATTTCTGTGGTGTCATTTTTAATCTCTACGCTTTCACTTCTGATTGTGTTTATTTGAGTCTTTTCTCTTTTGTTCTTGATGAGCCTGCTTAAAGATTTGTCTATTTTGTTTATCTTTTCAAATAACAAGCTCCTGGATTCATTGATCCTTAGGATTTTGCTTTTAGTCTTTATGTCATTTAATTCTGCTCTGATCTTGGTTATTTCCTTCCTTCTACTTGCTCTGGGCTGTCTTTGTTGTTGTTCTTCCAGTTCTTCTAGGCATAGGGTTAGGTTGTTTGTTTGAAATGTTTCTATCTTCTTTAAGTAGGCCTGTATGGCTAATGACTTCACTCTGAGGAGTTCCTTCACTGTGTCCCATAAGTTTTGGTTCGTTGTGAGTTCATTTTCGTTTGTTTCCAGAAACTTTTTGACTTCTTCCCTAATTTCTTTCTTGACCTCATTCATTGTTTAATAGGATGCTATTCAGTCTCCATGATTTTGAGTATTTTAGGATTTTCCCCATGGAGTTGGTTTCTAGTTTCAGTCTCTTGTGGTTGGAGAAAATACATGGTTAGATGTACATTTTCTTGAATTTGTTGAGGCTTGTTTTCTGTCCTATCATGTGGTCATCTTTGAAAATGTTCCATGTGCATTTGAAAAAAATGTGTATTTAGTTTCTTTGGGATGTAGGGCCCTATACGTATTAGTTAATTCCAATTCATCTATGGTATTGTTCAATGCCACAATATCTTTGTTGATATTTTGTTTGCAAGATCTGTCCATTTTTGATAGTGGAGTCTTACAATCCCCTACTATAATTTTGTTTCTGTCAATATCGTTCTTGAAGTCCTCTAAGATTTTATTTATGTATTTAGGTGTTCCTATGTTGGATGCATATATATTTATAATGTTTATGTCTTCTTGGTGGATTCTACCCTTGAGTATTATTAAGTGACCTTCTGGGTCTCTCTTTATAGCTCTTCTTTTGCAGTCTATTTTGCCTGCTATGAGTATTGTTATCCCGGCTTTTTTCTTTTTCCTGTCCATTTGCTTGGAAAATTTGTTTCCAGCCCTTCACTTTCAGTCTGTGTAGGTCTTTTGTCTTGAGGTGGGTCTCTTGCAGGCAGCATATGTGTGGGTCATGCTTTCTTATCCATTCAGCTATTCTATGTCTTTTCATTGAAACATTTAATTCATTTATATTTAAGGTTATCATTGATAGGTATTTATTCATTGCCATTTTCGTATTTCTGCTCTCTCTCTCTCTCTTTCATCTTTTCCTTCCTTTCTTTAAGCAGTCCCTTTAGTATCTCTTGCAGAATGAGTTTGGTAGAGGTGCATTCCTTTAGAATTCTTTTGTCTGGGAAGCTCCTTATTTGGTCTTCTATCTTCATTGAAAGCCTTGCTGGGTAAAGTAGTCTTGGTTACAGGCCTTTGGTTCTCATTGTTTGGAATATTTCTTGCCATTCTCTTCTGGCTTGGAGCATTTCCATTGAGAAGTCAGATGCTAACCTTATCGGGGCTCCCTTGTATGTTACTTCTTTTTTGTCCCTTGCTGTTTTTAAGATTCTCTCTTTGACTTGGAATTTTGCCATTTGAATTATGATGTGTCTTGATGTGGACCTCTTTGGGTTCCTGTTGTTTGGAACTCTCTGTGTTTCCTGGACTTGAGTGATTTTTTTTTTTCTCTCATCAAATTAGAGAACTTTTCCATCATTACTTTTTGAAATAGGTTTTCTATCCTTTGCTCTTCTTCTTTTTCTGGTATCCCTATTATATGGATATTATTATGTTTCATATTGTCTGGCATTTCTCTTAATCCCTCTTCATTCTTTCTGAACCTCTTTTTTTCCTTGCTCTTTCTGGTGTTTTTTCTACTTTGTCCTCCAACTCGCTGATCCAATCCTCTACTTCATCAATTCTGCTTTTCATTCCTTCTACTGTGTTCTTCAGTTCAGAAATTGTATTCTTCATTTCCTCTTGGCCCTTGTCAATAGTTTGTTTCCTTTTTCATGTTGATATTTTTTGCAGTGAGTTCATCATAGCTTCCCTGTAGTTTCTGGTAGCTCATTCAGAGCTCATGGAGCTTCCTGACAACCATTGCTTTGAACTCAATATCTCATAATTGAGGTGCACCATTTCAGTTATCATTATTTCTGGGGCTTCCCCCTTTCCTTTCATTTGGGGATTGTTTCTTTGTTTTCTCATTGTTTTTGAAATTCTTCTTGTAAGCCTCAGCTTCTTAAAATGATCTGTTTCATTTCTCTGGGTTTATGGTGTAAACTTCTGTGGTAGAATACCTGTGAGATTCAGTGGTGTATTCTCCTTCAGGTATCTTCATGTTCACAGCTTCCACTGTCTCAGCTGTTGGGATACCCCCTCTTTTGGTCCAACTCTGTTTTTTTTCAAAGTTCCAGGATTTTTTTTTTGTCTCACTTATGGTTATTTAAAAAGAGAAAAGAAAAAAGTGAAAAAAAAAGAAGAGAAAAAAGATGGAAGGATACATAGAATGAGAAAGACAGGAAGAAGGAATAAAACAAGAAATATGAAAAGAGAAGCAAAAGAATTGAGGGATATAATAGACAAAATAATAAAAAATATAAAGTATAGAATGAAAACAAAACAACCCCCCCAAAAAAGCCCAAAACAAACAAACAAACAAAAAAAAAACTACAAAAAAACTTGGTATTTTCAAATGGGCCAGACTAGTTTTTGTGGTCTTGCTGGCTACAACATGCTGAGGGACGACTGGTACAACTTTTCTCCCTGTTCCTCACTCAATTAGCTTTGGGCTACTCTCCTCAGTGCCAGTCATGCACTCTCCCCAGGGCTAGTGGTACACTCTCCATGCAGGGCCCTGAATGTGATTTCTGAGCCTCCTGCAGAGGCTGCGATTTCCCAAGTTTATGGGTTTCTGCTGGGATCTCTTATGGATCAAGCACTCCAGTGTTTATTGCTGTGAGCTCTGAGTCTCCTACAGGGCACACTCGCCTACTCGAGTCTACACACATGGGCTCCGTGTATTTCCCGAGTTGCACATACTCAACCTAGGGTAACGGGTGTGAGCTCCGTGTCTTCCACAAACCCCCTGCTCCGGTGGCAGGGCTGTCTCCAGTCCCAGGGCCACCTCCAGGAGCTCAGCCACCTCCAGTCAGTCACAGAGCCACCTCTGGTCACAGAGCCACCTCTGGTCCCAGGGCCGACTCCATTTGCTCAGGCACCATGTCTGGTTTTCCAATGTCTGCTACAGATTTTGATCTCATATTTTCATATATGCTGTAGTATTGTTGGCTGTCCACTCTGTTTCTCTGTAGATTGGCTAGGTTTTTCTCCCATGTGCAGCAGGAAGTGGAATCTGCCTCCTCCTACCATGTTGCCATCTTGAATTCAAGTTTCATTTTTGCCACTGTAGCTGTACAGCTCCTCCAACATCATTTGTTGAAGAGGCTATTTTTACTCCATTTTATGCTGCTGACCCCTTTCTCAAATATTGATTGAGCATAGAATCTTGGATTTATTTCTGAGCTCTCTGTTCTGTTCCATTGGTCCATGTCTGTTCTTTTTTTTAAAAAAAAAATTAATTTAAATTGTCGTTCTTGAACAGTTTTCTGTCTTTTACTCCCATCCCAGCCCACTGCCCCAGCAATCCCCACCTACCTCCCATTTCCACCCCCCTCGTTTTTGTCCATGTGACCTTTATTCTTGTTGCTCTAAATTGTTCCCCCTTTCCCCTGAAATTCCCGCCGCTCTCCACTCTGGGGACTATCAGCCTTTTCTCAATTTCAGTGTCTTTGGTTATGTTATGCTTGTTTGTTTAATTCGTTGATTACATTCCTCTTAAAGGTGGAATCATATGGAAGTTGTCTTTTACCACTTGGCTTATTTTGCTTTGCATGATGCTCTCCAGTTCCATCCATGCTGTTGCAAAGGGTGGGCGCTCCTTCTTTCTTCCTGCTGCATAGAATTCCATTGTGTAAATGTACCATAGTTTTTTGATTCATTTGCTGATGGGTACCTAGGTTGCTTCTAACACTTGGCTATTGTAAATTGTGCTACTATGGACTTTGGGGTGCATAGTTTCTTTTGGATTGGTGTTTTGGGGTTCTTGGGATGTAATCTTACAAGTGGAAATGCTGGGTAAAAAAGGTAGATGTATTTTTAGTTTTCATAGAAAATTCTATACTGTTTTCCATAGCAGTTGTACCAGTCTGCAATCCCACCTACAGTGCACTAGGTTCCCCTTTTCTCCATAACCTCTCCAGCACTTGCTGTTTGTTGCTTTGTTTATACTGGCCTTTCTGACTGTTGTCAAATGATATTTCATTGTGGTTTTAATTTGCATCTCTCTGATAGTAAGTGATACTGAGCATGTTTTCATGTGTCTCTGGATCCTCTGTATGTTCTCCTTGGAGAAGTGTCTGTTCAAGTCGTCTGCCTATTTTTCAATTGGGTTGCTTGTCTTCTTAGAGTGGAGTTGGGTAAGTTCTTTATATATTGTGGAGATTAAACACTTGTCTGAGGTATCATTGGTAAACACGTTTCCCCATAGGGATGTTTCTCTATTTTAATACTGTTTTCTTTAGCCATGCAGAAGCTTTTTATTTTGATGAAATCCCATTTGTTTATTCTTTCCTTTATGTTCCTTCCTTTAGGAGACATATCAGTAAAAATGTTGCTGTGTGAAATAACTGAGATTTTCCTGCCTATGTTCTCCTCTAGGACTTTAATGGTGTCATGGCTTATATTTAAATCTTTTATCCATCTTGAATTTATTTTTGTGTACGGTGTGAGTTTTTGCTAGAGTTTCATTTTTTTGTTCATAGCTCTCCAGTTCTCCCAACACCAATTTTTGAAGAGGCTATTTTTACTCCATTTTTTTATTGTTTCCTCCTTTGTCGAATATTAATTCACTGCAGAGACTTGGATTTATTTCTGGGCTCTCTGTTCTATTCCACTGGTTCATGTGCCTGTTTTTTATGCTAGTACAACGCTGTTTTGATTACAGTAGCCTTGTAATACTGTTTGGTATCGGGTATAGTGATAGCTCCAATTTTGGTCTTCTTTCTCAAAATTGCTGCAGATATTTGGAGTCGTTTCTGGTTCCATGTAAATTTTTGAAGTATTTGTTCTGTGTCTGTGAAATATGACATTTTTACTTCAATAGGTATTGCATTGAATTTGTAAATTACTTTAGGTAGTAATGACATTTAGATGATATTAATTCTTACGATCCACGAACACTGTATGTTTCCCTTAGTTTCTGTCTTCCTAGATTTCTTTCTTCACTGTTGTGTAGTTTTCTGCATACAGGTCTTTTACTTTATTGGTTAGGTTTATTCCTAGGTATTTTATTTTATTTACTTTTTTTGCTCTATCAAATGGAATTTTTTACTTTATTTCTGCTTCTTGCTGTTTCATTGTTGGTATAAGAAAAATGCCTTTGATTTCTGAATATTGACTTTGTATCCAGCTATTTGGCCAAATTCATTTATTAGGTCAAGCAGCTTTTTGGCTAAGTGTATAGGGTTTTCTATGTACACTGTCACGTCATCGGCAAACAATTTTAGTTGTGTTTCCTCCTTTCCGAGTTGGATGTCTTTTATTTTTGTTTCTTGTCTAATCACTGTGGCTAAAACTTCTAACACTATATTGAATAGAAGTTGTGTAAGTGGACAATCTGGTCTTCTTCCTGATCTCAGTGGAGAAGATTTTAGTTTTTGCACACTGAGTATGATGTTGGCTGTAGGTCTCTCATATATGGACTTTATTATATTGAGGAATGCTCCCTGTATCCCCACTTTGCTGAGTGTTTTTTATCATAAATGTGTTCTGTACCTTATCAAATGCTTTTTCCGCATCTACTGATATGATCATGTGATTTTTTTGTCTTTGCTTTTGTTTATGTGATGCATTACGTTTACTGATTTGCCAATGTCGAACCATCCTTGCATCCCTGGAATGAATCCCATTTGGTTATGGTGTATGATCTTTTTAATGTATTGTTGGATGCCGTTTGCCAATATTTTCTTGAGGATTTTAGCGTCTATGTTCGTCAGCAATATTGGCCTGAAGTTTTCTTTCTTTGATGTGTCTTTATCTGGTTTTGGGGTTAGGATGATGTTGGCCTCATAAAAACTGTTTGGGAGTCTTCCCGCTTCGTGGACTTTTTGGAATGATCTGTGAAGTATAGGCATTAGCTCTTCCTTAAATGCTTTTTAGAATTCTTCTTTGAAACCATCTGGTCCAGGGCTTTTGTGTGTCGGGAGGTTTTTGATTCCTGCTTCAATTTCATCAGCTGTTATCAGTCTGTTCAGGCTTTCTTATTCTTTTTCATTCAGTTGTAGAAGATTATATTTTTCTAGAAATTTGTCCATTTCCCTCAGGTTTTCAAATTTCTTGGCATATACTACTCATAGCAACTTCTTACAATCCTTTTTATTTCGGTGGCATCAGTTGTAATCTCTCCACTTTCATTTCTGATTGTGTTTATTTTGGTCTTCTGTGTGTGTGTTTGTGTTTTTGTGTGTTTTGTGAGTGTGCTTACTGGCTTTTCAATATTGTTTGTTTTCAAAGAACCAGCTCCTGGTTATATTGATCTTTTGAATTGTGCTTTTAGTCTCTATGTCATTTAATTCTTCTCTGATCTTGGTTACCTCCTTTCTTTTACTTACTCCTGGCTGTTTTTTGTTGTTCTTCAAATTTTTGTAGACATAGGGTTAGGTTGTTTGTTTGAAATGTTTCTATCCTTTATAGGTAGGCCTGTATTGGTATGAACTTCCCTCTCAGCACTCAATTCTTTGTGTCCCATATGTTTTGTGTCACTCTGAGTTCATTTTCATTTGCTTCCAGAAACATTTTTATTTCTTCCTTGATTTCATTCTTGACTCATTCGTTGTTGTAATACCATGCTGTTCAATCTCCATGAGTGTGTTTTTGAGTTTTTTCCCCTGAAGTTGGCTTCTAGTTTTAGTCCCCTATGGATGGAGAAAATGCTTGATATGTGCGGGGGCTCCTATCCTGGGTGCCAGATGTGGCGGGGGGGCGGGGGCTCCGCCTGCAGAGCCCCATCCCTCCATCACGGATGAAAATAAAAACTACCAAGACATTTTTCTGGTTGGGGTGCAAAGGGGTCAAACTCTCAGAGGAGAATGACCCAGAGCCCGTTCCTCACTAGGCTTTTATTGGGCTCAAATACACGTGAATACAGGTATGTCAGGTGACAAGGATCAAACAATGGTTAACATTTCAAAGCAAGCTGAGGGCTTAATCTGAGGCAGTGTTTGTCAGGAAAGGGAGTTGCCAGACTTTGGGAGACATACTCATTTCCTCCTTGGACACTCATCACCTAAGGGAGAGCACTCTTAGCAAAGCAGGTTTCACAGGACTTTAGGAATTCTTTCTCATGCCCGATCACCCAGGGAGCTGTCCTGGCCTGTATAGGGCTGCACCGCTCACCCCCACAGTTTCAGGCTTTAAGCCAATTAGGAAGCAGGGGACATCTCCCAGATGGAAATGAGGACTCAGGCTATGTCAGAATATCTGGGGGACAAGGGTCCATCACATCCTGTTTGCAGCAGCCCCCCGAGTCCTTCCATGAGGCCTCCCAAGTGGTCGCGTCTGGCTTAGGTTGCCCCTCCCATGAGGAGTCTTACCCGTCATTGACTGCCAACCAAGCATTGGGGCCAGAGATGGATGAAGCAGAAGCAGTACTCCTGCCAGGGAAATAAGCTTTGTCTCCTTGGTAGGTCACGTCCTTGTGACAGAACAGACCCAGATGAAGTGGGTCCCTTGGGCTCTAACAGAGCCCATCATGGGGTGAGGGTTACAACTCCTGAAACCAGGCTGAACAGTCCACATCAGATATGGTTTCCATTTTTTGACTTTTTTGAGGCTTGTTTTGTGTCCTATCATGTAGTCTATCTTTGAAAATGTTCCATGTGCCTTTGAAAAAAATGGTATTTAACTTTTGGGGGGGATGGAAAGCTCTCTCTATATATAATTTAAGTCCATTTAATTTAGGAGATTTTTCAATGTTGCAATATCATTGTTGATATTTTGTTTGGAAGATCTGTCCATTTTTTGACAGTGGGGTGTTGAAATCCCCTACTATAATTGTGTTGCTGTTAATATGTTTCTTGAAGGCCTCCAAGTTTCTCCCTATGTATTTGGGTGCTCCTATTTTGGGTGCATATATATATATTTACAATGTTTATGTCTTCTTGATAGCGTCTTCCCTTGATTATTATAAATTGAACTTCTGGGTCTGTTTTTATTGCCCCTTTTTAAAAGTCTATTTTTTGTGATATGTGTATTGCTACCCTGGCTTTTTTTTTCCTGTGTGTTTGCTGGGAATATTTTTTTCCAGTCCTTCTATTTCAGTGTGTATAAGTCTTTGTTCTAAGATATGTCTCTTGCAGGCAGCACATGTGTGGGTCATTATTTTTTATTCATTTGGCTATCCATGTCTTTTGATTGGAGCATTGAAATGTTTTGCTTTTAAGTTTATTTTTCTTATGTATTTATTCATTTCCATTTGCTTGTACCTGTTTTGTTCTCTCTCAACTTTTTTTCTTCCTTTTCTTAAAGCATTCCCTTTACCATATATTACATAACTGGTTCGGTGGAGGTTTATTCTTTGAGGATTCTTTTTTTTCTGGGAAACTCATTATTTGGCTTTCCATTTTAATCGAGAGCCTTGCTTGATAAATTAGTTGTGCTGACAGTCCTTCAGTTTTCATTACTTGTAATATTCCTTGCCAAACTCTTCTTATTTAAAGCATTTCCATTGAAAAGTCAGCCGCTTCCCTTATTGGGGCTCCCTGATATGTTACTTCTTTTTCTCCCTTGGTGTCTATAAGATTCTCTAATTGTTTTTTAGTTTTGCCATTTCAATTATGGTGTGTCTTGAAGTGGGCCTCTTTGGGTTCCTGTTGATTGGGACTCTGTGTTTCTCGGATTTGTGTGACTTTTTCTCTCATCCAATTAGGAAAGTTTTACATAATTACTTTTTCAGACAAGTTTTCTATCTCTTGCTCTTCTTATTCTTCTTCTGGAATCCCTATTACACAGATATTATTACATTTCATGTTGTCTTGCAGCTCCCTTATCACCTGTTCATTAGTACTGAGGTTTTTTTCCCTTTTCTTGCTCTTTCTGGGTGTTTTCTTTTACCTGGAACTCCAGCTCACTAATTCAGTCCTCTGCTTTATTGAGCCTGCTTGTAATTCCTTCTAGTATATTTTTTATTTCTGAGATTTTATTGTTCATTTCTTCCTGGGTTTTTTTTTTTTTTTGCAGTTTCTCTTTCTTTTTACATACTGTTGTAGCTCTCATTCAGTTCCTTGTATTTGTCTGGAGTTCCTTGAGCATCTTTGTAACCATTATTTTGAATTTTGTATCTGATAGTTTGCTTAACTCCATTTCATTTAGCTTTTTTGTGGGGAGTCTTCCATTCCTTTTGATTGCATATTCTTATTTTGTCTCCCCATTTTAGTGTACTCTTTTTGTTTATTTCTGCACTTTCTTGTGTTTCACTTTGCTTGCTGTGTTTGTAAGGTGAACTTTTATGTTAGGAATTCTATGGCGTTCAGGTTAGTTGTCTCTTTGATCTCCTAGATGCTCTGGGTGTGCCCTTTCCTCTGTTTGTGGACTCTCTTGTTGTACTTGTGTTTTTACCTTTTGGTGTTTTTTTTTCATTGGTGGTTTCTCTCCTCCTGCACATATACTTATGGTCACATCTCCCACCTATTCTTGTATGTGATCAGTGGTGGGGGCAGGCAAAATGGATTAAGACAGTGGGCGAGTATTTTATGAAATTTAAAGTGCTAGCAAGTAGAGACAGTTAGGAGATTCCTTGGATAAGTATAGCATTAACTGTGATATTTCATCCAACTAGCCACTTTTTTTAAAGGTGAAAAAGAGATGAGATTCATCAGAGGGGAGGAGGATTGTGAGCTGAATCCAGAAAACAGAGCGCTTGTGCAAAGTTAGATAATGAGATATATTCATAGTAAAAGAGAGAAAGTAGACATAGTATGAGAGAGAATAGAGTTAACCACAAGAATAATAATGCTCAGGAATAAAGCGACATGGGCTAAGATCAGGAAGGGTTGTTGTATAGTATTTACAATTTTATGGAACAACAATTATTTACAATAGCACTGCAACAACAATAATATGACAAGACATATATGTTTTGGATAACCAGAATAGAAATTACCCAATCAAGAGTTGTGTGTTATTCAAACAGGGGTGAAGTGATAGAGGAAAATTAAAATACAGTACAGAAAGAATAAAGAAAGCAAGTAAAACAATGCCATTAAACATAGAAATAAAATGAATTGAACTGAACATAAGGAAGATAAATAAAAATGAAAGTGGTAAAAATAATAATACACATAAACAATAAGATGCCAGCTCAATGGGATAGCAACGTGACATTTGTCTCAGTTTCTCAATTTTGGGGGTTAGCCTTGTGCTCCCTCTTTGAATCTATCTCAGGACCCTTCATAACTCCATGTTTTATTGTCTCACTTGGGGGAAGAAAAGGAAAAAAGAGAGAAGAATGAAAAAATAAGCCTCTTGTTGACTTTAAACCTGTTCAGTGAGTTCTGCTAGTCTTCCTAGATGCCACGGGAATAGAGGGGCTTGGCTTCACTTTTCTCTATTCCTATGGTTTTGAGAGGATGGGGGCCAGGTCTGGGCCACAATATTAACATTTTCCCAGTCTCAGGCCTAAGTGCTCTGTGAGCTGCCAGGCTCAAATCATCCACTTAGTGTCTGGGAATGCAGTGCAAGTTAATCTAGGGCACACTGTTCCACTTAGCTGCTCAGCCTCTGGGCACCCAGAATGGCTCAAGCTCAGGCACATGGTTCCACTCAGCCACTGTTCAGCTCAAATCACCCTCCAGCGAGTCAGTCACTGCTCAACAGTTCTTTTTTTTAATTTTATTTTAATTGTTGATCTTGTACAGTTTTCTGTCTTTTATTCTCACCCAAACCCGCCACCCCAGCCCTCCCCACCTCCCTCCCATTTCCACCCCCCCATAGTTTTTGTCCATGTGTCCTTTATACTTGTTCCTTTAAATCCTTCCCCTTTTCCCCCCTGAAATTCGCCCCCCCCGGTGACTTTCAGCCTGTTCTCAATTTCCATGTCTTTGGTTATATTATGCTTGTTTGTTTTGTTGATTAGCTTCCTGTTAAAGGTGAGATCATATGGTATTTGTCTTTCACTGCCTGGCTTACTTCGCTTAGCATGATGCTCTCAAGTTCCATCCATGCTGTTGCATAGGGTATGAGCTCCTTCTTTCTTTCTGCTGCATAGAATTCTATTCTGTAAATGTACCAGTTTTTTGATCCATTCATTTACCGATGGGCATCTAGGTTGTTTCCAACACTTGGCTATTGTAAATTGTGCTGCTATAAACATAGGGATGCATAGGTTCTTTTGGATTGGTGTTTCAGGGTTATTAGGATATAATCCTAGCAGTGGAATTGCTGGGTCAAAAGGTATATCCATGGGAATAGAGGGAGCATTCTTCAACATAATAAAGGCTATATATGAGAAACCTACAGCCAGCATCATACTCAACGGGCAAAGACTAAATTCTTTTCCACTAAAATCAGGAACAAGACAAGGCTGTCCACTTTCACCACTTCTATTCAACATAGTATTGGACGTATTAGCCACAGCGATTAGACAAGAAAAGGAAATAAAAGGCATCCAACTTGGAAAGGAGGAAACAAAACTATCATTTTTTGCAGATGACATGTTAGTATACATAGAAAATCCTATAGTCTCGGCCAAAAACTGCTCGACCTAATAAATGAATTTGGCCAAACAGCCGGATACAAAGTCAATATCCAGAAATCAAAGGCATTTTTGTATACCAGCAATGAAACAACGGAAGCAGAAATCAAGAAAAAAGTCCCATTCAATATAGCAAAAAAGAAAAGTAACGTACCTAGGAATAAACCTAACCAAGCTGGTCAAAGACCCGTATGCAGAAAACTACACAACACTGAAGAAAGAAATCAAGGAAGACACAAATAAATGGAAACACATACCGTGTTCATGGATCAGAAGAATTAACATCATCAAAATGTCCATATTTCCCAAAACAATCCACAGATTCAATGCAAAACCCATTAAAGTACCAATGGCATATTTCACAGATATAGAACAAACTCTTCAAAAATTTATATGGAACCATAAATGACCCAGAATAGCGGCAGCAATCTTGAGAAAGAAGAGCAAAGCAGGAGGGATCACAATACCTGACACCAAAATGTATTACAAGGCCACTGTAATCAAAACAGCCTAGTACTGGCATAAAAACAGGCACGTGGACCAGTGGAATAGATTAGAGAGCCCAGAAATAAATCCTAGTCTTTATAGTCAATTAATATTCGACAAAGGGGGCAGCAACATAAAATGGAGTAAAAATAGCCTCTTCAACAAGTGGTGTTGGGAGAACTGGTCAACAGTTCTTTATAAAGCAGCTGCCTCCCATTCTTAAAAAATGCACAGCTTTTCACACAGCCCAACTTTCCAACCAGTCTAGAGACTATCTAAGTCAGGGCTCAATATGGCAAAACTCCTCCTTTTTCTGAATGTCACCCAGCACCTCAATTTCTCTAATGCCAGTGTCCACCATCCCCCTGTATGTATACCACCTCTGTGTGCCTCACTTCTTCTCTGTACCCTCAGCAACTTCCAGCATCCAGGTACCTCTTGGTGCTGGGCTATCCTCACTGATCTGTACAGGAAGAAGCTGGTGATCTAACTCTCCTCCCCATATCCTGTCACAGGTGCTGGGCTAGGGGTCCACAGTGGTCTAGGACCATGCACTGATCCCAGGGACCTCACTGTCCCAGTGCAATCTCCTCAAGGTCTGTTTTTCAATGTCCTTTACGCTTTTGGGGCTCCAACCTTCATATAAGCTTGGATTTTATTGGGTGTTCACTCTGTTTCTCAGAAGATCAGCTAGGTGTACCAGCTGGGCATAAGGAGAACTAGGCTCTGCTTCCACCTACCCCACCTCCATCTTCTTGTATCTGAATATGAAAAGTCTTAAGAAACACAATTATGGTTGTTATTTACTAAAAAGAATGAAGCTGGACTCCAAAAATATAACCATTTATAAATCAATGAATAGCCTTGGCTGGTGTGGCTTAGTGGATTGAGCAGCAACCTATGAATCAAAAGGTTGCTGGTTCGACTCCCAGTTAAGGCACATGTCTGGGTTGCAGTCCAAGACCCAGTAGGAGAAGCATGAGAGGTAACTCCACACTGATGTTTCTCTCCCCCTCTTTATGCCTCCTTTCCCCTCTCTCTAAAAATAAATCAACAAAATCTTTCAAAAAAAGAAACAATGGATGAACACACAAGATATGCTAAGTTGATATATGTAGAGATGATCAGACACTGTATGCTTCCTAATAAAAGAAAAAAAACACCAGATATAAAGTAAATCTTGAACAAAACAAACCTTTGGGTACAACCAAGTCTCTAGATCCAATTACTATATTAGAAAAAAAGAAGACAAAGAAACTTGTTAAACTTTACCATGAGAATGTAATCCACAACATCCATATGGTGGGAAAGTCTACAAAACAAATGACCTTGTTTTTTCAATACATTACAATGAGAAAGAAAGAGGGAAGGGTAACTGATAGATTAAAATAAATTTAAATTTCCAGCCAAAATGGTGACATAAGTGGATACAATTTTCCTCCTCACACAACCAAAAGGATAACAAATTCAGAAACAAACAAAAAAAACAATCAGAACTCCCAGAAAAATATCAAACTGTATAGAATCTCAACAAGCAAGGAGTTAAACATGAAATATGCATTCAAACTGGTCGGACAGGCAGAAATGGGAAACTGGGGCAGAGAGGATGTGTGGCAACGCAGTTCCTGGAGGACCATGTGGGTGAGGTGGAGGCTGGAAGATTGGGCATCCCCACATTTGCATGCAGGTAAACTGGGAAGAACAACTGAGTAACAACAAAGAGCACATGACCCAGGGTTCCAGCATGTGGAAATAAAGCTTCAAAATCTCTGGTTGTAAAGATCTGTGAGAACTGCAGCAGTTGGAGAAACTTCAAGCCTCACAGAAGAGTTTGTTGGAGAGACCCATGGGCTCCTAGAATGTACACAAGCCCACCCACCTGGGAATCAACACCAGAAGGGTCCAATTTGTTTGGGGAAAGGGGGAAAAGTGACTGAAAGCTAACAGAGAACTGATAAACCAATATTGTTCCCTTTTGGACCTCACATACAAAGCCACAATGCAGTTACTTGGGTTTCCCCCTCCCAGGCCCTGAAAAAATTTGAAGACTCTGCTACTTACAACATAACAGGTATACCAAGACAAAGAAATATAGCCCGAATGCAAGAACAGATCAAAATTCCAAAAATAGAACTAAGGATTGAAGAGATAGCTAACCTATCAGATACAGAGTTTAAAATACTGGTAATCAGGATGCTCACAGAAATGGTTAAGTATGGTCCAAAAGTAGAAAAAAACATGAAGGTTATGCAATGTGAAATAAAGGAAAATACACAGGGAACAAACAGTGAAGGGAAGGCAACCAGAACACAAATCAATGCTTTGGAGCAGAAGAAAGAAATAAACATTCATTAAGAACAGAATGAAGAAAGAAGAATTCAGAAAAATGAGGAGAGGCTTAGGAACATTTGAGATAACATTAATCATTCCAATACCCAAATCATATGGGTACCAGAAGAAGAAAAGCAGGAAACGGAAAGCATCTTTGAAAAAATAATGAAGAAGAACCCAAATTGGAAAAAGAAATAGACTACCAAAAAGTTCAGGAAGCTCAGAGCGTCCCAAAGAAATTGGACCAAGGAAGCACATACCAGGACACATCATAATTACAATTACCCAAGATTAAATATAAGGAGATAATCTTTTTAAATATATTTTATTGATTATGTTATTACAGTTGTCCCATTCCCCCCTTCATTCCCCACCACCATGCACACCCACTCCCACCCATATTCCCCCACTTCAGTTCATGTCCATGTGTCATAACTTCTTTAGCTTCTACATTTCCCACACTATTCTTGCCCTCCCCCTGGCTATGTTCTCTCCACCGACTATGTTACTTATTCTCTGTACCTTTTCCCCACTCTCTCCTCCTCTCACTCCCGTGTTGCTAACCCACCTGTGATCTCCATTTCTGTGGTTCTGTTCTTATTCTAGCTGTTTGCATAGTTTGCTTAGTTTGCTTTTGTTTTAGGTGTGGTTGTTAATAGCTGTGAGTTTGCTGTCTTTTCGCTATTCATATTTTTTGTCCTCTTTTTCTTAGATAAGTCCCTTTAACATTTCATATAATAAGGGCTTGGTGATGATGAACTTCAACTTGACCTTATCTGAGAAGCGATTTATCTTCCCTTCCATTCTAAATGACAGCTTTGCTGGATAGAACAGTTTTGGGTGTAGGTCCCTGCCTTTCAAGACTTCACATATTTCTTTCCAGCCCCTTCTTGCCTGTAAGGTCTCTTTTGAGAAATCTGCTGACAGTCTGATGGGAGCTCCTTTGTAGGTGACTGTCCCCTTATCCCTTGCTGCTTCCAGCATTCTCCCCTTCACTTTAATCTTGGCTAATGGAATTATGATGTGCCTTGGTGTGTTCCTCCTTGGGTCCAACTTCTTTGGGACTCTAAGATTCCTGGATTTCCTGGAAGTCTATTTCCTTTGCCAGAATGTAGAAGTTCTCCTTTATTATTTGTTAAAATAACTTTCCCACTTGTTGCTCTTTTTCTTCCCCTTCTGGTACCCCAATAATTTGGATGTTGAAACGTTTGAAGATGTCCTGGAGATTCCTAAGCCTCTCCTCATTTTTTTGAAATCTTATTTCTTCATTCTTTTCTTTGGTTGTTTATTCCTTCCTTCTGGTCCACACTGTTGAATTGACTCCCAGTTTTCTTCCCATCACTATTGATTCCCTGTGCATTTTCTTTCATTTCACTTAGTGTAGCCTTCATTTTTTCATCTAATTTGTGACCAAAATCAACCAAATCTGTGAGCATCCTGAGTACCGTGCTTTGAACTCTGTATCTGAAATGTTTGCTATCTCTTGGTCACTTAAAAGTATTGGCTATGATATGTTCTTTTGTTTGAGTCTTTTTTTATTCTTTCTTTTTGGTCTGATTGTGCCTGTTATGTATAAGGGGCATAGCCTTAGGTGTTCACCAGGGCGGGGAAACCCAGTGACAGAGTTATGACTCTTTATTTGGGGGTGGGGTCAGAGAGGGAACAATGGCACTTGTTCCACACTCTCTCAGATTTCAATTCCCTCCGTGAGACTGTGAATCTCTCATGGTACTTCAAAACCCACAAGTGTTTTCAATAGGTGCTTTTAGGTTTTATTTTCCAGCACTGGAGCCCAGGGTTGTGCAGTCTGTCTCACTACCCATTTTCACCTGGTTTATCTACGTGCAAATGTGTGACCATGGTCTGCCCCCTTGTGCACCTCCCTGGGTCTGCTTGTTACCACCCCGTGCCCGGTAACTGCTGCTAGTGTGCCTGGGGTGTGCCAACTGCCTCCTGCACATCCACGACCACTAGCCACTGCTTTTTGCCTGCAGAGATCCCTCAACACTGGTGGCCAACTCTACCCCTCTTACCAGTCTAGGTGAATCCTTGTGAGACTTCTTTACACTTCAATTTTCTATCAGTTCTTTTTTTTCTAAATTTTTGATGTCCTTAATTTTGGTTGTGAGAGGAGATACAGTGTGTCCACCTATGCCTCCATCTTGGTTGGAAGTGAGGAGAGAATCTTTTTTTAAAATTTTAATTGTTGATCTTGTACAGTTTTCTGTCTTTTACTCCCACTCCAGCCCACCACCCCAGCCCTCCCCACCTCCCTCCCACTTGCACCCCCCTCATTTTTCTCCATGTGTCCTTCATACTTATTGCTCTAAACCCTTCCCCTTTCCCCCTTACATTCCCACCTCCACTCAAGTGACTTTCAGCCTATTCCCAATTTCAGTGCCTTTGATTATATTTTGCTTGTTTGTTTGTTTTGTTGATTAGGTTCCTGTTAAAGGTGAGATCATATGGTATTTGTCTTTGACTGCCTGGCTTATTTTGCTTAGCATAATGCTGTCCAGTTCCATCCATGCTGTTGCGAAGGGTAGGAGCTCATTCTTTCTTTTCACTGCATAAAATTCCATTGTGTACATGTACCATAGTTTCTTGATCCATTCGTTTACTGATGGGAACCTAGGGTGCTTCCAATACTTGGATACTGTAAATTGTTCTACTATGAACATTGGGGTGTATGGGTTCTTTTGGATTGGTGTTTCAGGATCTTAGGATATAATCCTAGCAGTGGAATTGCTGGATCAAAAGGTAGACCCATTTTTAGCTTTCTTAGAAAATTCCATACTGCTTTCCATAGTGGTTATAAAACTCTGCAATTGCACCAACAGTACACTAGGGTCCACTTTTCTCCACAACCTCTCCAAGACTTCTTCTTTGTTGGTTTGTTTATGATGGCCATTCTGACTGGTGTCAAGTGGTATCTCATTGTGGTTTTATTTGCATCTATCTGATAGCTAACGATATCGAGCATCTTTTCCTGTGTCTCTGGATCCTCTGTATGTCCTCCTTGGAGAAGTGTTTGTTCAAGTCCTTTGCCCATTTTTTAATCGGGTTGCTTGTCTTCTTCGAGTGGAGTTGGGTAAGTTCTTTGTATATTTGGGATATTAAACCCTTGTCCGAGTATCATTGGCAAATATGTTTTCCCATACAATTGGTTCTCTTTTTATTTTAATAATTTTTTTAGCTGTGCAGAGGCTCTTTATCTTGATGAGATCCCATTTGTTTATTCTTTCCTTTATGCCGTCTGCTTTAGGGGACATATCAGTAAAAATGTTGCTACGTGAAATATCTGAGATTTTCCTGCCTATGTTATCCTCTAGGATTTTAATAGTGTAATACTTACATTTAAATCTTTTATCCACCTTGAATTTATTTTTGTGTATGGTGTAAGTTGGTGCTCGAGTTTCATTGTTTTGAATGTTGCTGTCAGTCCTCCCAACACCACTTGTTGGAGAGGCTATTTTTACTGCATTTTATGTTGCTGCCCCCTTGATCGAATATTAATTGATTGACCTTAGAGACTTGGGCTTATTTCTGGGCTCTCTGTTCTATTCCACTGGTCCATGAGCCAGTTTTTATGCCAGTACCAGGCTGTTTTGATTACAGTGTCCTTGTAATACATTTTGGTATCAGGTATTGTGATCCTTCCTACTCTGCTCTTCTTTCTCAAAATTGCTGCAGCTATTTGGGGTCATTTACGTTCCACATAAATTTTTGAAGTGTTTGTTCTGTGTCCCTGATATATGGCATAAGTACTATAATAGGCATTGCATTGTATTTGTGAATTGCTTTGGATAGTATGGACAGTCCGATGATATTAATTCTTCTGATCCATGAACATGGTATGTGTTTTCCTTTGTCTTCCTTCATTTCTTTCTTCAGTGGTGTGTAGTTTTCTGCATACAGGTCTTTTACCTTCTTGGTTAGGTTTTTTCCTAGGTATTTTATTTTTCTTTTTGCTATATCGAATGACATTTTTTTCTTGATTTCTGCTTCTGCTGTTTCACTGTTGGTATACAAAAATGCCTTTGATTTCTGGATATTGACTTTGTATCCGGCTGTTTAGCCAAAATCATTTCTTAGGTCTAGCAGCTTTTAGGCCAAGTTTATACGATTTTCTATGTACACTATCATGTCATCTGCAAACAATGATAGTTTTGTTTCCTCCTTTCCAATTGGGATGCCTTTTATTTCCTTTTCTTGTCTAATTGCTGTGGCTAAGACTTCCAATACTATATTGAATAGAAGTGGTGAAAGTGAACAACCTTGTCTTCTTCCTGATCTTAGTGGAAAAGATTTTAGTTTTTGCCCATTGAGTATGATGTTGGCTTTAGGTCTCTCATATATGGCCTTTATTATGTTGAGGAATGCTCCCTCTATTCCCACTTTGCTGAGTATTCTTACAATAAATGGGTGTTGTGCTTTATGGAATATTTTTTCTGCATCTATTGATATGATCATGTGATTTTTGTCTTTGCTTTTGTTTATGTGATGAATTACATTTACTGATTTGGAAATATTGAACCACCGTTGCATCCCTGGTATGAATCCCACTTGGTCATGGTGTATGATCTTTTTAATGTATTGTTGGATACTGTTTGCCAATATTTTGTTGAGGATTTTAGGGTGTATGTTCATCAGCTACATTGGCCTGAAGTTCTCTTTCTTTGTTGTGTCTTTATCTGGTTTTGGGATTAGGATGATGCTGGCTTTGTAAAAGAAGTTTGAGGAGATTCAAGATGACAGCATGGTAGGAATAGGCAGATTCCACTCCCCCCTGCACACGGGAGAAAAACCTAGCAGATCTACAGAGGAACAGAACAGAGAACCAACAGTACCAGAACATTTATGAAAATAGGAAATCAATATCTGTAGCAGACATTGGAAAACCAGACATTGTGGCCGAGCAACCAGAGGCAGCCTTGGGACCATGACAGGGGCAACCCTGTGACCGGAGGTGGCCCTGCACCTGGGACGGACATGGCACTGTGACCAGAAGGGGGCTCTGCAACTTACTGCAGGCAGCTCTTTGACCGACCTTAGGTGACCCGAGCTCCCAAAGGCTGCCCTGCGACCAGAGGAGGGGGTTTTATGAAAGATCCGGAGCTCACACCAGTGATCCTAGGCTGAGTGCGTGCAAATCAGGAAACTCACAGAGCCCACACAGATAGACTCAGGTAAATGTGAGTACACTGTAGGAGACCCAGAGCTCACAGCAGTAAACGTGGGGAGTGCTCAAAGGTAAGAGATCCAAGCTGAAACCCATAAACTCGGGAAAGCATGCCCTTTGCAGGAGTCTCAGAAATTACACCCAAGGCCCTGCATGGGGAGTGTACCACTAGAACTGGGGAGAGGGCATGGGAGGCACTGAGGAGAGTAGCCCAAAGTTGACTGAGTGCGGAACCAGGAGAAAAGTGGTACCAGTTGCCCCATCAGACTGTTGCAGCCAGCAAGACCAGAAAAACCAATTTGGCTCATTTGAAAATAGCAAGAGGATTTTGGGGGGGGGGCTTTTTTGTAGTTGTATTTTTAGTTTGTGGTGGTTTTTTTTTTTGTTTGTTTGTTTGCATTTTGTGGGGTTCTTTTTGTTTTGTTTTGTTTTAATTTCATATGTTTTTATTTTTTATTATTTCTACCTTTTATCCCTCATTTACTTTTGCTTCTCTAATTTACTCCTTTCTTGTTTTATTCCCTCTTCCTTTCTTTCAAATTTTATCTCTCCTTCCTTCCTCTTTTTTCTCTACTTTTTTCACTTTTTTCTTTTCTTTTTTTAAATACCCACGAGTGAGAAAAAAAACCTGGAACTGTGAAAAAACCAGAGTTGGCCTAATAGACAGGGTATCCCAACAGCTGATACAGTGGAAGCTGTGAACACCAGGATGCCTGAAACAGACTACAACACTGAATCTCACAGGTATTCTGCCACAGAAGTTCAAACCATAAAACCAGGGGGACAGAACAAATAAATTTAAGAAGCTTAGAATTACAAGAAGAGTCTCACAAAAAATGAGAAAACAAAGAAACAATCCCCAAATGAAAGGAAAGAAGGAAGCCCAAGAAAAAATGCTAAATGAAACAGAGACAACTCAACTATGAGATATTGAGTTCAAAGCAATGGTTGTCAGGAAGCTCCATGAGCTCTCATTGAGCTACCAGAAATTTAAGGGAAGCTACGATGAACTCACTGCAAACTATATCAACATGAAAAAGGATATAGAAACTATCAAAAAGGGTAGTGAGGGAACAAAGAATACAATTTCATAACTGAAGAATACAGTAGAAGGAATGAAAACAGAATCAATGAAGGAGAATATTGGATCAGTGAGATGGAGGACAAAATAGAGAAAAACTCAGAGAAAGAGCAAGAAAAGGAAAAGAGGATCAGAAAGGATGACGAGGGATTAAGAGACATGCAAGACAATATAAAAGATAATAATATTCATATAATATGGATACCAGAAGGAGAAGAAGAAGAGCAAGGGATAGAAAACCTATTTCAAAAAGTAATGATGGAAAACTTCCCTAATCTGATGAGAGAAAAAGTCACACAAATCCAGGAAACACAGAGAGTCCCTATCAAGAGGAACCCAAACAGGCCCACTTCAAGACACATCATCATTAAAATGGCAAACTTCCAAGACAAAGAGAGAATCTTAAAGGCAGCAAGGGAGAAAAAGGAAGTACCATACAAGTGAGTCCTGATAAGGTTAGCAGCTGACTTCTCAATGGAAGTGCTCCAAGCCAGAAAAGAATGGCAAGAAATATTCCAAGTAATGAGAACTAAAGGCCTGTAACCAAGGCCACCCAGCAAGGCTTTCAATGAAGATAGACGGCCAAATAAGAAGCTTCCCAGACAACAGAAGTCTAAAGGAATACACCTGTACCAAACCAGTTTTGCAGGAGATACTAAACTGACTGCTTTAAAGAAAGGAAGTGAGAGAGAGAGAGAGAGACAGAGAGCGAGAGAGACAGGTTTGAAAATCGCAATGAATCCATACCTAACAATAATAACCTTAAATGTAAATAAATTAAATCCTCTAATCAAAAGACATAGAATAGCAGAATGGATAAGAAAGCATGACCCACATATATGCTGCTTACAAGACACCCACCTCAGAACAAAAGACCTACACAGACTCAAAGTGAAGGGCTGAAAACAAATTTTCCAATCATTTAATCAGTATTTTTTAATTGTTGATATTGTACAGTTTTCTGTCACTTAAGAGGCATGTGGTATGCTTACAATAAATATTAGCTATTATTATTTTAGTTTATATTCATCCCTTGATGTTCTTCGATTATGCCACTTCATACATTTATGTTTTTTCAGAACTGTGTTGTTTTGCTTTAAAAAAGAGCTATAAATAATAAAGGTGTAATTCTTTTTTATTGTTTAAATAGAATAGCTTGCAAGTAAAATAAAATATATTTCAATTTAAAAAGAAAAAAACAACAAATTTTCCAATCAAACGGACAGGAAAAAAAAAAAGCTGGGGTAGCAATAATCATATGAGACAAAATAGACATCAAAAGAAGAACCATAAAGAGAGACCCAAAAGGTCACTTCATAATACTCAAGGGTAGAATCCACCAAGAAGACATAAACATTGTAAATATATATGCACCCAACATAGGAGCACTTACATACATCAGTAAAATTTTAGAGGACTTCAAGAAAGATATTGACAGCAACACAATCATAGTAGGCGATTTTAACACCCTGCTGTCAAAAATGGACAGACCTTCCAAACAAAATATCAAAAAAGATATTATGGCATTGAACAATAGTCTAGATGAATTGGACTTAATTGATATATACGGAGAGCACTTCATCCCAAGGAATGTAAAGAGATATTTTTTCAAATTCAAATGGAATATTATCAAAGATAGACCACATGATAGGACACGAAACAAGCCTCAAAAAAATTCAAGAAAATTGAAATTATACCAGGCATGTTCTCCGACCACAAGGGACTGAAACTGGAAACTGACACCATGAGGAAAATCTGAAAACCATTGACTTCATGGAGATTGAATAGCACCATATTAAAAAAATGAATGTGAAAAGAATGAAATTTGGGAGGAAATCAAAAAGTTTCTGGAAACAAATGAAAATGAACTCACAAAAAGCCAAAATTTATGGGACACAATAAAGGAAGTCCTCAGAGGGAAGTTCATAGCAATACAGGCCTACCTAAAGAAGATAGAAACATTTCAAACAAATAACTTAGCCTTATGCCTACAAGAACTCCAGGAACAAGGACAAAGACAGTGCAGAGCAAGTATCAGGAAGGAAATGACCAGATCAGAGCAGTATTAAATGACATAGAGACTAAAAGCACAATCTAAGGCTCAATGAATCCAGGAGGTGGTTCTTTGTAAAGATAAACAAAATCGACAAGCCTTTAAGCAGGCTCATCAAGAAAAAAAGATAGAGGACTCAAATATACAGAATCAGAAATGAAAGAGGAGAGATTACAACTGACACGACAGAAATACAAAGGATTGTAAGAAATTACTAAGAAGAACTGTATGCCAAGAAATTTGAAAACCTAGGTGAAATGGACAAGGTTCCAGAAAAATATAACCTTGCAAAAGTCAATTAAGAAGAAGCAGACAGCCTGAATAGACCAATAACAGAAGATGAAATTGAAGCAGCAATCAATAAATTCCCGACACACAAAAGCCCTGGACCAGATGGTTTCACAGCAGAATTCTACAAAGCGTGTAAGGAAGAGTTAACCCCTATCCTTCAGACTCTTCCAAAAAATCCAAAGTGATGGAGAAATGCCAAACTCTTTTTATGAAGCCACCATCATCCTAATCCCAAAACCAGATAAAGACACAACAAAGAAAGAAAGCTTCAGGCCAATATCACTGATGAACATAGATGCTAAAATCCCCAACAAAATATTGGCAAACCGCATCCAACAATACATTAAAAAGATTATACACCATGACCAAGGGGGATTCATCCCAGGGATGCAAGGATGGTTCAACATTTGCAAATCAGTAAATGTAATACATCACATAAACAAAAGCAAAGACAAAATGACATGATCATAGTAATAGATGCAAAAAAGCTTTTGATAAGGTACAACACTCATTAATGATAAAAACCCTCAGCAAAGTGGGAATAGAGGAAGCATTCCTCAACATAATAAAGGCCTTGTATGAGAGAACTACAGCCAATATAATACTGAGCTATCAAAAATTAAAATCTTTCCCACTAAGTTCAGGCACAAGAGAAGGTTGTCCACTTTCACCACTTCTATTCAATATAGTACTGGAAGTCTTAGCCACAGTGATTGGACAAGAAAAGGAAATAAAAGACATCCAACTCGGAAAGGAGGAAACAAAATTATCATTGTTTGCAGATGACATGATATTGTACATAGAAAATCCTATAGACTTGGCTAAAGAGCTGCTCCACCTAATAAATGAACTTGGCCAAACGGCCGGATACAAAGCCAATATTCAATAATCAAAGGCTTTTTTTTTAATACCAACAATGAAACAGCAGAAGCAGAAATCAAGAAAAAAATCCCATTCGATATAGTAAAAGGAAAAATAAAATAACTAGGAATAAACCCAACAAAGGAGGTAAAAGACCTGTATGCAGAAAACTACACAGCACTAAAGAAAGAAATCAAGGAAACAAAAACAAATGGAAACACATACCTGGTTCATGGATGAGAAGAATTAACATCAACAAAATGTCCATATTATCCAAAGCAATTTACAGATTCAATGCAATACCTATTAAAATACCAATGGCATATTTCACAGACATAGAACAAACACTTCAAAAATATATATGGAACAATAAACGACCTCGAATAGCTGCAGCAATCTTGAGAAAGAAGAGAAAAGTAGTAGGGATCACAATACCTGATACCAAAATGTATTACAAGGCCACTGTAATCAAAACAGCCTGGTACTGGCATAAAAACCTGGCACATAAACCTGTGGAATAGAACAGAGAGCGCAGAAATAAACCAAGTCTCTATAGTCAATTAATATTTAACAAAGAGGGTAGCAACAAAAAATGGAGTAGAAATAGCCTCTTCAACAAGTGGTGTTGGGAGAACTGGACAGCTACGTGCAAGAAAATGAAGCTTGAACACCAGCTCACAACGTGAGTGGAAAGGGGGAGGAGGAGAATATGGGAAAATGTACAGGGAATAAGTAGCAGAAACGGTAGGTACAAAATAAACATGGGGAGATTAAGATTATTCTAGGAAATTGAAAAGCCGAAGTACTTATATATATGACCCATGGGTATGAACTAAAGTGGGGTAATGCTATCGGGAAGGGAATGCAGTGTGGAGGGCAATAAAGGGGAGAAAAATGGTATGAATGTAATAGCACTATCAATAAAATATATATAAAATAGAAATTTAAAACATAATACAAATATTCATAATGCATAGACCTTATTTGGTTTCTAACACATGTAATGTACAATTTGTACAACAGGTTATTTGACGTTATTAAGGAAATTATTGGTACAGGTGACATAATTATAGTATGTAACAAAGAAGAATCCTTTTTTTAAAAAGATACATTCTGAAATATTTACAGGCAGCATATGATGACTGAGACTTTAAATATACTCTGGGAGGGGGTAGTGAATTGAATTATGGATAAAGTATGATGGATTAATTATTATTGGGTCTAGGTACTGGGTACATAAATACTCCTTATACATTTCTATCTACTTTCTGTACATTTTAAATTTCCTATAACACAAGTTTAAATAAATAAAATATATCCATAATTTTCTCATCAGTGTTTTCTATTAGGAGACTAAATTCAATAGCATCTGATGAGGACAATGGAAACAAAGTAATATAACAAAGATTAAGAAAATGCTAATTTTCTATATTGAAAAATGTACCTATTTTCAACAGAAGGGCCATTAATCTTGAAAGCATCATGGGACTTGATTTCTCAAAATGATTTTTTCAAGTAAAATAAATTGTGGAAGCATTAAGCACTCTTACATGACATAGAAGATTAGACTACACAATAGGAAAAAATGCTTAATTTTGTTGAGAGGAATATAACCTTTAAAATGAGAGATTTAGAGCTTACAAAATGTCTCCTCTTAAAACCACTTTTTTTATTTGATTGCTTTCTCAGCTGTGTACATTTATAGCACATTCAAGTGTAATCCAGATCACCAAGACAAGGAATACATTCACAATTTACAGGCTGTCCACATCCTTGAAAACAAAAATCCCCTTTTGCCAATAATAAATAGAAATAGCCTATGCATCACTTTAAATTCTATAAGGGGAAATTCTGAGGTTGCTTTCTTACATCTTTTTAATAAAAGAAATAATAACACCTTATTAATTTAGACCACTGGGAAACTTACTATCACTTCATCACTTTTGTTGTGGCAATTCCTCCTCCAAGTATGTTTTTTTAATGTATTAAATGCAGAAACATGCTATGTGAACATACTGACACCAGATGGCAGTTGTATGACACAGCCCCCGAGGTTTGAGCTATAGGGCATAAACTAAGACTAGTTTGATTAAGACACAAACATTCCTTAGCGCCTTATTCATATGAAAAGCATACGATAAATTTAAATAAAAACTAAATCTAAATTAATCTTTAGAGTAAATGTCAAATAACTGAACTCCAAGATGCAATCTTATTCAACATCTCTAAAAGTTAGGACACAATATATCTTACCCCAACCATGCACCCATGTTTTTTTAGAATGTTAATTTACATATCTATATCACTTGTACTTAACTGCTCTTCCTAATTTTATTATCTTCAGCTTAGTCTTGTTTTCACCCTCCCAGTGACTCAGTCAAGCATTATAAAGCCATCTTCCTTAGCTATCCCAATGAATAAAGGAACGGTCTTTCTTGTGGTCTATTTAATCTTCCTCCAGCTTTCTGGTTTTCCCATTTGTTTTTCCTTTCTTTCTCTTTATTAAGGAAACATAATTTACCCTCCACAATTCCTAAGACTCTTCTCTTCATTTTTCTCCCGAATTTTTAAAAATAGCTTTACTTTTCTTCTTCAGATGAATTTACTCTGCTCTATTGCTGGAGCTGACTGAAGTTTAACGAAAAAGAATAGCAACTGAAAAATAAATCCAAACAGCCTAATTCAAAAATGAACAAAAAATTGAGTAGATATTTCTCCAAATAAAATATACCACTAGCCACCAAGCACATGGAAAGATGTTCAACATCATTAGTCATTAGAGAAATGCAAATTAAAATCACAGTGAAATACCATCTCACATCCATTAGGATGACCATAATTTAAAAATGGAAAATAAGCCTTGCCCAGGATGTGGAGCAATTGGAACACTCATTTATTACTGCTGGAAATCTAAAAGAGTGCAACCACTGTAGAAAATAGTTTGCTGATTCCTCAACAATTTGAAAACAGAATTACCATATGATCCAGCAATTCCACTACTAGGTATATACCCTCAAAAATTGAAAGCAGGGACTCAAACACATACTTGTACAAACATATTTATAGCAGCCTCATTCACAAAAACCAAAGGGTGAAACAATCCAAGTGACTATATATAGTCATAAAAAGTAATGTAATTCTGACATGTGCTATACTGATAGGCAACTCAAGAGTTGGACAATTTTAGTTTAAATTAAGAAGTCATAAGTCTAGCAAGTAATGTATATGTTAAAGCTTTTGTTCCAGAAACTACATATAAGGCCCATCCTGGCTCCTAGGAAAACAGCTGACCTCCTGGGGCACTACTAAAGATTACCACCTAGGGACAAGTTGGAGGCATTCGGATCTTTGTATTCCAGGGAGAGACACATGATCACCTCCCCTGGGAAAGGCTAACTGCCCAGGACAGGAGTGTTGCAGCTTCTTTCACCTAATCCTCCCTGAATTTCAAAGCCCTCATCACACCTTGTTTATTCCCTATTATAAAAAGTCTAGCCTAGAAAGAGAAGGGAAGATGGTCTGTTAGGGTATGAACCCACCATCTTCTTGGATCACTGGTCATCTGAATAAAACCCCCATAAAAATGCAGTCGCTGTCATTGCTTATTGGGTTTGGTAGTGACAGGCAGCCCAAATGCTGGTGTCTTTTCCAGTTTCAATACCATAGATAAATCTTGAAAACACTATGCTAAGTGAAATAAGCCAGGCAGAAAAAGATAAATACTGTATAATTCAACTTAGATAAGGCACCCAGCATAGTGAAATTAATAGATACAGAGAATAGAATTGTGGTATCCAGGGACTGGGTGGAAGAAGGATGGAGACTTATTGTTTAATGGGTACAAAGTTTCAGTTTGGGATGATGAAAAGTCTAGAAATAGATGGTGATGATGGTAGCACAAGAATGTAAATACCTAATGACACAGGACTGTAAACTTAAAATGGTCACAGTGTACAGAGTGTAAATTTTACCTTGTGTACATTTTACCATAAAAAATCTTTTTAAGATGTGCTCATAGCCTGGTTGCTAATAAAGAAAGCATAAATAAAAATTACCTCAATTTAAAGAATAATATGCCATCAAGTGGGAAAAGTTGAAAAAAGGAAAAACAAACAGAACTTTGTCTGTCTGTATCACAAACCCACTAATTCAGAACTTGCGGTAATTAAACTCAGGGTAGGCCAATGTTCACATTTAAGTGTCTAGCAAAACTTTTCTTCTCATGGATGTAAACAAGAGGCAGAATTAATAGGAGAATAAGCAATTTGTAAGTTCTTTAACACATTTACAAATGTTACTATTATAAATGATTTCCCCACTGTTGAATTTTACATAAATGTGAGCACTTAAGGTTGCTCATTACATAACATAACTTCATTTATCCTGCATGTGCTTCTCATTTATCTAAAATATTTTTGTTAGATTGTTGCTCTGGCATGATGGACTAGATCCTTCCTCTCTGTAAAGTGTCTAGCCATCTTGGAGCCTGGATATCTTCTTCAGTCCCAAATTCTCTAGCCCACCTCCCAGGTTAAAAACTTGGATTCTCTCCACAACAGTAATATTATATTAATATTGCCTACCATTGGGGGTTCAAGATGGCGGCATGGTAGGAGGACGCAGATTGCCCTTCCTCCTGCACATGGGAGAAAAACCTAACTGATCTACAGAGGAACAGAGCAGACAGCCAACAATACCACAGTATATATGAAAATAGGAGATCAAAATCTGTAGCAGACATTGGAAAACTAGATGTGGCAGCCGAACGACTGGAGGCAGCCCTGAGACTGGGACGGAGGTGACCCTGAGACCGGAGGCGGCTCTGCAACCGACCGGAGGCGGCCCTGCAACCTGAGGTGGCTCTGCGACCGGGACGGAAGCAGCTCTGTGACTGGAGCTGGCTCTTCGACCGACCGCAGGTGGCCCTGGGTCCTGAGAGGGCTCTGCAACCGACCGGAGGTGGTCCTGCGACCTGAGGCGGCTCTGTGACCGGGTCGGAAGTGACCCTGGGGCCAGAGGCAACCCTGCAACTAGAGAAGGGGACTCTGTGGAAGACCCGGAGCTCACATCTGTGATCCTGGGGTGAGTGCGTGCAACTTGGGAAACTCGCGGAGCCCACACCCGTAGTCTCAGGTGGGCATTCTCGCCCCGTAGGAGACCCAGAGCTCACAGCAATAGGCTCGGGGAGGGATGGATCTGTAAGAGATTCCAGCTGAAACCCATAAACTTGGGAAAGCGCGCCCTCTGCAGGAGGCTCAGAAATCACACCCAAGGCCCTGCATGGAGACTGTGCCATTAGCCCTGGGGTCAGGGCTCGGCTGGCACTGAGGACAGTAGCCCAAAGCTGACTGAGTGAGGAACAGGGAGAAAAGCGGTACGAGTCGCCTCGAAGCCTGCTACAGCCAAAATGCCTTTGATTTCTGAATATTGACTTTGTATCCCACTGTTTTCCTGAATTCATTTTTTAGGTCAAATAGGTTTTTTGGTGAAGCCTATGGGGATTTCCATGTACACTATCATGTGATCTGCAAACAATGACAGTTTTACTTCCTCCTTTCCAATTTGGATGGCTTTTATTTCTTTTTCTTTTTCTGGTCACTGTGGCTAGAATTGCCAATATTATGTTAAATAGAAGTGGTAAAAGTCTTGCTCTTGAGCTTAGATTTTGCCCATTGAGTATGCTGTTGGCTGTAGGTTTCTCATATATGGCTTTTATTTTTGATGTATGCTCCTTCTACTTCCACTTTGCTGAGTGTTTTTATCATAAATCAGTGCTGTACTTTATCACATGCTTTTTCCGCATCTTTTGATAGGGTCGTGTGATTTTTATCTTCCTTTACTTTTTGTAGTGTATTATGTCTATTGATCTGTGAATATTTTACCACCCTTGCTTCCCTGGAATGAGCCCCTCTTGGCTATGTTGTATGATCCTTATAATGTATTACTGGGTCTTGTTAGCAATATTTTGTTGAGAATTTAATATCTATGTTCATCAGTGATATTGGGTTGTAGTTTCTTTTCCCCTTTGTTGTGTCTTTACCTGGTTTTGGAATTAGGGTAATATGAGCTCATAAAAAGTGTTTGGGAGTCTTCCCTCTTCATGAATTTTTTGGAATAGTTTGAGCAGGGTAGGAGTTACCTTTACTTAGTATTCTTTTTGTAAAATTCTCCTGTGAAACAATCATCCAGGGCTTTTGTATTCTGGAAGGCTTTTGATTACTGCTTCAATTTTGTCAGTTGTTAATGGTCTGTTAAGTCTTTTACTTCTACTTGATTCAGATTTTGAAATTGTATGTATCTAGAAATTTCTCCTTTTAACCCCAGTTGTCAAATTTCCTGGCCTATAGTTGTTCATAGTAATTTCTTACATTCCTTCGTGTTTCTGTTTTATTGGTTGTAACTTGTTCTCTTCCATTTATGATTTTATATATTTAGGTCATCTCCCTTGTTTTCTTGATGAATCTAGTTAAAGACTTGTTGATATTGTGTATCTTTTCAAGGAACCAGCTCCTGGATTTCTTCATCCTCTGAATTGTTCTTTTAGTTTCTCTGTCATGAAATTCTGCTCTGATTTTGATTATTTCCTTCCTTCTACTCACTCTGGCTTTGTTTCTTCTTGTTTTTGTAGTTTTTATAGATGTACAGTTAGTAAATTATCTGAAATTTCCTTTCTTTTTTTAAAAAAAAATTAAATCCATTTATAATAGCTTCAGAATTACTTAGAAATACATCTACCAAAATCTGCCTGTTATGATTTTTTAATCGGTATTTTTTAATTATTGATATTGTACAGTTTACTGTCTTTTACTTCTCCCCAGCCCACTGCCCCAGCCCTCCCATTTCCACCACCCCATAGTTTTTGTCCATGTGTCCCTTATACTCGTTGCTCTAAACCATTCCCCCTTTCCCCTGAAATTCCCTCCTCTCTGGACACTGTCAGACTGTTCTCAAATTCAGTGTCTTTGTTTATATTTTGCTTATTTGTTTGTTTTGTTGATTAGGTTCCTGTTAAAGGTGAGCTCATATGGTATTTGTCTTTCACTGCCTGGCTTATTTAGCTTAGCGTGATGCTCTCCAATCCCATCCATGCTGTTGCAAAGGGCAGGAGCGCCTTCTTTCTTTCTGCTGCATAGAATTCCATTGTGTAAATGTACCACGGTTTTTTGATCCATTCATTAACTGATGGGCACCTAGGTTGCTTCCAACACTTGGCTATTGTAAATTGCGCTGCTATGAACATTGGGGTGCATAGGTTCTTTTGAATTGGTGTTTCAGGGTTCTTAGGATATAATACTAACAGTGGAATTGCTGGGTCAAAAGGTAGATGCACTTTTAATTTTCTTAGAATATTCCATACCGTTTTCCATAGTGGTTGTACAAGTCTACACTCCCACCAACAGTGCACTAGGGTCCCCTTTTCTCCACAACCTATCCAACACTTCCTGTTTGTTGCTATGTTTATGATGGCCATTCTGACTGGTGTCAAGTTGTATCTCATTGTGGTTTTAATTTGCATCTCTCTGATAGCTAGCGATATTGAGCATCTTTTAATGTGCCTGTGGATCCCCTGTATGTCATCCTTGGAGAAGTTTGTGTTCAAGGCCTTTCCCCATTTTTTAATTGGGTTGCTTGTCTTCTTAGAGTGGAGTCGTGTAAGTTCTTTATATATTTTGGAGATTAAACCCTTTTCTGAACTATCTTTGGCAAATACATTTTCCCATACAGTTGGTTCTCCTTTTATTTTAATACTATTTTCCTTGGCCATGCAGAAGCTTTTTATTTTGATGAGATCCCATTTGTTTATTCTTTCCTTTATGCCCTTTGCTTTAGGGGACATATCAGTAAAAATGTTGCTGCGTGGAATATCTGAGATTTTCCTGCCTATGTTCTCCTCTAGGACTTTAATGGTGTCACGGCTTATGTTTAAATCTTTTATCCACCTTGAATTTATTTTTGTGTGTGGTGTGAGTTGGTATTCCAATTTCATTTTTTTTGCACGAAGGTCTCCAGTTCTCCCAACCCACTTGTTGAGGAGGCTATTTTTACTCCATTTTATGTTGCTGCCCCCTTTGTGGAATATTACTTGACCATAGAGACTTGAGTTTATTTCCTGGATCTCTGTTCTGTACCACTGGTCCATATGTAAATTTTTATTATGCCAATACCAGGTTGTTTTGATTACAGTGGCCTTGCAATACAGTTGGTATCAGGTTTTGTTATCTCTCCTACTTTGCTCTTCTTTCTCAGAATTGCTGCAGCTCTTCGGGTCGTTTATGGTTCCATATGAATTTTTGAGGCATTTTTTCTGTCTGTGAAATATGCCATTGGTACTTTAATAGGTACTGCATTGAATCTGCAAATTACTTTGGGTACAATGGATATTTAGATGATGTTAATACTTCTGATCCATGAACACGGTGTGTGTTTCCATTTGTTTGTGTCTTTCTTGATTTCTTTCTTCAGTGTAGTGTAGTTTTCTGCATACAGGTCTCTTACCTCCTTGGTTAGGTTTATTTCTAGGTACTTTATTTTTCTTTTTGCTATATCGAATGGGATTCATTGTCTAGATTTCTGCTTCTGTTGTTTCCTTGTTGATACAGAAAAATGCCTTTGATTTCTGGATATTGACTTTGTATCCAGCTGTTTGCCAAATTCATTTATTAGGTCAAGCAGCTTTCTGGCTGAGTCTATAGGATTTTCTATGTACACTATCATGTCATCTGCAAACAATGATAGTTTTGTTTCCTCCTTTCCGAGTTGGATGCCTTTTATTTCCTTTTGTTGTCTAATTGCTGTGGCTAAGATTTCCAATACTATATTGAATAGAAGTGGTGAAAGTGGACAACCTTGTCTTGTTCCTGATCTTAGTGGGAAATATTTTAGTTTTTGCCTATTGAGTATGATGCTGGTTGTAAGTTTCTCATATATAGCCTTTATTATGTTGAGAAATGCTCCCTCTACTCCAACTTTGCTGAGGGTTTTTAGTCATAAATGGGTTTTGGATCTGAACTGCTTTTCCACATCTATTTATATGAGCAGGTGATTTTTGTCTTTCCTTTCGTTTATGTGATGAATTACATTTACTGATTTGCGAATGTTGAACCATATGTGCATCCCTGGGATGAATCTCACCTGGTCATGGTGCATGATCTTTTTAATGTATTGTTGGATGTGGTTTGCCAATATTTTGTTGAGGATTTTAGCATCTATGTTCATCAGCGATATTGGCCTGAAGTTCTTCTTCGTTGTGTATTTATCTGGATTTGGGATTGGAATGATGCTGGTTTCATAAAAAGAGTTTTAGAGTCTTCCACCTTCTTGAATTTTTTGGAATAGTCTGTGAGGGATAGGGGTTAGCTCTTTTTTAAATGCTTTGTGAAATTCTCCTGTGAAACCATCTGGTTCATGGCTTTGGTGTGTCCGGAGTTTTTTGATTACTGCTTCAATTTCATCTGTTATTATTGCTCTGTTTAGGCTTTCTGCTTCTTCATTGAGTTTTGGAAGATTTTATTTTCCTAGAAACCTGTCCATTTCACCTAGGTTTTCAAATTTCTTAGCATACAGTTCTTCAGAGTAATTTCTTACAATCTATTTCTGTAGTGTACGTTGTAATCTCTCCTCTTTCATTTCTGATTGTGTTTATTTGGCTCCTCTTTTTTTCTTGATGAGCCTGCCTCAAGGTTTGTCGATGTTGTTGATCTTTTCAAAGAACCAGATCCTGGATTCATTGATCTTTAGAATTGGGCTTTTAGTCTCTATGTCATTTTATTCTGCTCTGATCTTGGTTATTTCCTTCTTTCTACTTGCTCTGGGCTGTCTTTGTTGTTGTTCCTCGAGTTCTTTTCGGCATAGAGCTAAGTTGTTTGTTTGAAATGTTTCTGTCTTTTTTAGGTAGGCCTGTATCACTATGAACTTACCTCTGAGGACTGCCTTTGCTGTGTCACATAAATTTTGGGTTGTTGTGAGTTTATTTTTATTTGTTTCCAGAAACTTTTTGATTTCCTCCCTAATTTCATTTTTGACCCCATTCATTGTTTAATAGGATGTTATTCAATCTCCATGATTTTGTGTATTTCGGGTTTATCCCCTTGGGGCCAGTGTCTATTTTCAGTCTCTTGTGGTCGGAGAAAATGCTTGGTATGTGCGGGGGCTCTGTCCTGGGCGCCAGATGTTGGAGGGCTCCACCCACAGAGCCCCATCCCTCCGTCACGGATGAAAATAAAAACTACCAAGACATGACTGCTTGGGGAGGAAAGGTGGTCAAACTCTCAGAGGAGAATGACCCAGAGCCCCTTCCTCACTGGGCTTTTGTTGGGCTGAAATACACAGGAATACAGGTATGTCAGGCAGCAAGGATCAAACAATGGTTAACATTTCAAAGAAATCTGAGGGCTTAATCTGAGCCAGTGTTTGTCAGGAAAGGGGTTTGTAAAACTTTGGGAGATATACTCATTTCCTCCTGGGACCCTTATCATTTATATGAGAGCACTCTTAGCAAAGCAAGTTTCACAGGACTTTAGGAATTCTTTCTTATGCCTGATCACCCAGGGAACTGTTCTGGCTGGCACAGGGCTGTACGGCTTGCCCTCATAGTTTCAGGCTTTAAGCCAATTAGGAAGCAGGAGACATCTCCCAGATGGAAATGAGGACTCAGGCTATGTCCAAATAGCCGTTGGGCAACGGTCCATCACATCCTCTTTGCTGCAGCCCCCTAAGTCCTTCCATGAGACCTCCCACGTGGTTGCGTCTGGCTTAGGTTGCCCCTCCCATGAGTCTTACTCGTCATTGACTTAACCAACCAAGCATTGAGGCCAGAGATGGATGAGGCAGATGCAGTGCTCCTGCCAGGGAGCTAAGCTTTGTCGCCTTAGTAGCTCATGTCTTTATGACAGAATAGACCCAGGTGAAGTGGGTCCCTTGGGCTCTTACACAGCCCACCATGGGGTGAGGGTTACAACTCCTGAAACCAGGCTGAACGGTCTGCAGCAGGTATGATTTCTATTATTTTGAATTTCTTGAGGCTTTTTTTTGTGTCTTATCATGTGGCCTATCTTTGAAAATATTCCATGTGCATTTGAAAAGCATTCTTTGGGATGAAGGGCTCTATATATATCAGTTAAGTCCATTTCATCTAGAGTGCTGTTCAATGCCACAATATCTTTGTTGATATATGGCAGGCATGCGATCGTCCCGAGGTTATCTAGAGTCATGAAAGCCGCTGGCACCCACCGCCTGGCCGGGGCTGAGGGGAAGGTGACCAGGTTGGTTTTGATTTTTGCCCATTTCATAATTGGGTTTTTTGTTATCCTGGAGTGGAGTCATGTGAGTTCAGTATATATTTTGGAGATCAAACTTTCTCCATGGTACCATTGGCAAGTATGTTTTCCCATGCTGTTGCTTCTCTTTTCATTTTATTGCTGTTTTCTTTAGCTATGAAGACACTTTTTAATTAGATGAAGTCCATTTGTTTATTCTTTCCTTTATGTTCCTTGTGTTAGGAGACACATCAGTGAAGATGTTGCTGCATGGAATGTCTGAGATTTTCCTGGGTATGTTCTCCTCTAGGCCTTTTATCATGTCAGAACTTATAACTAAGTCTTTTATCCACCTTGAATTTATTTTTGTGTATGGTGTAAGTTGGTGATTGAGTTTCATTTTTTTTTTTTTTTTTTTGCATGTAGCTGTCCAGTCCTCCCAACACCACCAGTTGAAGAGGCTGTTTTTACTCCATTTTTTGCTTCTTCCTCCTTGGCCAATCATTAATTGACTATAGAGACTTTGTTTTATTTCTGGACTCCCCATTCTGTTCCATTGGTCTATGTGTTTGTTTTTATGTCAGTACCTGGCTGTTTTGATTACAGTGGCCCTGTAATACAGTTTGATATCAGGTATTGTGATCCCTGCTGTTTTGTTCTTTTTTCTCAAAAATCGCTGCAGCTATTCAGGATTGTTTATGATTCCTTATACATTTCTGAAATGTTTGTTCTATATCTGTGAAATAATTCATTTGTACCTTAATAGGGATTATATTGAATCTATAAATTGCTCTGGGTGGTATGGCCATTGTGTTGATGTTAGTTCCTCCAATCCATGAAGATGGTATATGCTTCCATATTTTGTGTCATCCTTAATTTTTCAGTGTTGTATAGTTTTCTGAGTATAGGTATTTTACCTCCTTGGTTTGGTTTATTTCTAGATCTTTTATTTTTCTTGTTGCTATAGGAAATTGGATTTTTTCTTCATTTCTGTTTCTGATAATTCATTATCGGTGTATAAAAATGTCTTTGATTTCTGAGTATTGACTTTATATCCTTCTGTTTTACCAAGTTCATTTATTATATTGAGTAGTGTTTTGGTGGAGTCTATAGTATTTTCTCTGTACACTATAATGTCATCTCCAAACAATCACAGTTTTACTTCCTCCTATCCAATTTGGATGTCTTTTATTTCTTTTTCTTGTCTGATTGCGGTGTCTAGGACTTCCAGTACTATGTTAAATAGGAGTTATGAAAGCAGATATCCTTGTCTTGTTCCTGATCTTAGTGGGAAAGCTCTAAGTTTTTAAACCATTGTGTATGATATTGGCTGCAGGTCTTTCATGTATGGCCTGTGTTATATTAAGGAAGGCTCCCTCTATTTCTACTTTGCTGTGTGTTTTTATTATGAATGGGTGTTGTACCTTATCAAATGTTTCTTCCTCATTTATTGATATGATCATGTGGTTTTTGTCTTTCATTTTGATTATATGGTGTATTATGTTTACTGATTTGTGAATATTGTACCATCCTTGCATTGCTGGGATGAATTCTACTTGATAATGGTGTATGATCTTTTTAACATATTGCTGAATGTGGTTTGCCAACATTTTCCTGAGGATTTTAGCATCTATGGTCATCAATGATATTGGCCTGAAGTTTTCTTTCTTTGTTATGTCTTTATCTATTTTTGGGATTAGGATGATGCTGGCTTCATAAAAAGAGTTCGGGAGTCTGCCATCATTTTGGATTTTTTGGAATAGTCTGTGAAGGATAGGGGTTAGCTCTTCCTTAAATGCTTTGTAAAATTCTGTGAATGTGTCAAGTCCAGGGCTTTTGTGTGTCTGGAGATTTTTCATTACCGCTTCAATTTTGTCAGCTGCTCTTCATCTGTTCAGGCTTTCTGAGTCTTCTTCACACAGTTTTGGAAGATTGTTTTTCTAGAAATTTTTCAGTTTCACCTAGGTTTTCCAATTTCTTGGCATAACGTTCCTTGTAGTAATATCTTACAATCCTTTGCATTTCTGTGGTGTCATTTGTAATCCCTCCTCTTTGATTTCTGATTGTGTTTATTTGGAGTCCTCTCTCTTGTTTTCTTGATGAGCCTGCTTAAAGGCTTTTCATCTTTGTTTATCCTTTCAAAGAACCAACTCCTTGATTTATTGATCGTTACTATTGTTCTTTTAGTCTCTATGGTGTTTAATTCTGCCCTTGTCTTCATTATTTCCTTCCTTCTATTTGCTCTGGGCTGTCTTCATTGTTTTCTTTCAGTTCTTGTAACTTTAGGGTTAGGCTGTTTATTTGAAATGTTTCTATCTTTTTTAGATACAAATCTATGACTATGAAGTTTCCTCTCAGGACTGCCTTTGCAGTGTCCCATATGTTTTGGACTATTGTCAGTTTATTTTTGTTTCTTTCCAGAAACTATTTTATTTCTCCCTAAATCTTATTGTTAACCTCTACACTGTTTCAGAGCATATTACTCAATCTCCATGAGTGTGATTGTTTTTGAGTTTTTTCCTTGAGGGTGGTTTCTAGTTTCAGTTCCTTGTGGTCAGAGAAAATGCTTGATATGTTTTAAATTTTCTTGAATTTGTTGAGGCTTCTTTTGTGTCCTATCATGTGGTCTCGCTTTAAAATGTTCCATTTGCATTTGAAAAGAATGTGTATTTTGCTTTTTGGGGATAAAAGTTTCTATATATACATATCAGTTAAGTCCACTTGATGTAGGAAGTTATTCAATGCTGCAATATCTTCGTTGATTTTTTTGGAAGATATATCCCTTTTTGACAATGGGGTGTTAAAATCCCCTTCTATAATTGTGTTGCTGTCAATACCTTTCCTAAAGTCCTCTAAGATTTTCCTTGTTTTTGGGTGCTCCTATTTTTGGTACATATATGTTCACAAAAAATTTTGTCTTCTTGATGGATTCTTCCTTTGAGTATTATGAAGTCTTCTTCTGGGTCTCTTTTTATGGCCCTTTTTTAAAAGTCCATTTTGTGTGATATGAGTATTGCTAAACCACCTTTTTTTTCCTGTCCATTTTCTTGGACTATTTTTCCAACCCTTCACATTCAGTTTGTGTATGCGGTTTTTTTTTTTCCTGAAGTGGGTCTCCTGTAGGCAGCATATGTGTGGATCATGTTTTCTTATCTATTTAGCTATTTTGTGTGTTTTGACTGGGGCATTTAATCCATTTACATTTAACATAGTTATTGATAAGTACTTATACATTGACATTTTCATACCTGTGTTCCTCTCTCTTTCACTGTTCTTTTTGTCCTGTTCTTTTATTTTTAGCTTTTAATTTTTTATTCTAATTGTAGTTCAAGTACAGTTTCTGCCATTTACCCCCATCCCAGCCCACCCTCCCAGCCCTCCCCACCTCACTCCCATTTTAACCCCTCTTGTTATTGTCCATGTGTCCTTTATACTTGTTCATGCAAAGCCTTCCCCTTTCCCCCTGAAATGCCCTCCCCTCTCCCCTCTGATCACTGAAGGTCTTGAGTTCTTCCTGTTCTTAAACAGGCCTTTTAGCATTTCTTGCAGAGGCATTTCAGAGGAGGTATATTTTTTGAGGCTTCTTTTGTTCAGAAACCTCCTTTTTTTCCTTCCATTTTAATTGAGAGCCTTGATGAATAAAGTAGTTTTGGCTGTAGGTCTCTGGTTCTCATTACTTGGAATATTTCTTGCCATTCCCTTCTGGCTTGCAGTATTTGCATGGAAAAGTCAGCTTCTACCCTTATTGGAACTTCCCTGTATGTTATTTCCTGTGTTTTCCTTGGTGCCTTTAAGATTCTCTCTTTGTCTTGGAATTTTGCCTGTTAATTATGATGTGTCTTGAGGCAAGCCTCTTTGGAGTCCTCTTGATTAGAACTCTCTGTGTTTTCTGGATTTGTGTGACTTTTTCTCTCATCAAATTAAGGAAGTTTTCCATCATTACTTTTTCAAAGAGGTCTACCCCTTGCTCTTCTTCTCCTTCTGGTATCCCTATTGTACAGATATTTTTACATTTCATTTTGTACTGCATTTTCCTAATCCCTCTTCATTCTTTATGCAATGTTTTTCCTTTTCTTACTCTTTCTGGGTGTTTTTGGTCCACCTTGTCCTCCAGCTCGCTGATCTGAAGATCAATGATCTTCATTGAGGCTGCTTTTGATACCTTCTACTGTGTTCTTCGGTTCAGAAGTTGTATTCTTCATTTCCTCTTGGCCCTTGTTGATAGTTTCTATTTATTTTTTCATGTTGATATAGTTTGCAGTGAGTTCATTGTAGTTTCCCTGTAGTTTTTGGTAATTCTCTGTGAGCTCATTGAGTCTCCTGATAATCATCACTTTGAACTCAATATCTGATAGTCGACTTGCTTCTATTTCATTTAGCATTCTCTCTGAGGCTTCCTCTTTTCCTTTCATTTGGGGATTATTTCTTTGTCTTCCTATTGTTCGTGAGACTCTTTTTGTTATCCTCTGCTTCTTAAATTGATCTGTTCTGACTTCCTGGGTTTATGGTGTGAACTTGTATGGTAGAAGACCTCTGAGATTCAGTGGTGCAATCTCCTTATTCTCCTCAGCTCACTGGTCTTGGGCTGTCATTTATGTTGGGTTTCTGTATGTTTTGGGGTTTGGAGTGTTTTGGGTCTTTCTTTGGTGGGTCCTTCTTTCCAGCTGGTTAGCTGAGGGTCACTCTCTCCACCACATCTTGGCTTATATTCTGTTGTGCAGGTGTGGACAGGTTGTGTTGAAGCTGATTCTTCTGTGTGTACAAGGCTTTGATGATTCTGTCTTGCTCTTGCTCAGTTGATTGTTCTGGGTAATTTCTCCATCATTTAGTTTTATTTTCAGACCGGTCCTGGGTTGAGTTAGTGTGGTTCCCACGCCCTCCTTCACCTTTTTTTGTAGTTATCTGTTGGTGGTTTTCCTCTTCCAGCAACTATCCTGCTACTCACAGTGACCACTTATTCTTTTTTGTGATTAGTTAGGGGAGAGGCAAAATGGTCTAAAACAGCAGGGATGTATTCTATGGTATTTAAAGTACCAACCCATATTTGGATATGTATAGTGTTAACTGTAATAATTCACCCAACTAGCAACTTTTTAGAAAGGGTGGGATGAAAATAAGACTCTTGTGATGGGGAGGATTATCAGTTGGATCTAGAAAGCAGTGAGCATGTGGATTGGAAGATTATGAGGTAAAATGAGAGTAAAGAATAAAAAAATAGGTGTAGTGTGTGAGAGAATAGAGTTAACCATAACAATAATAAAGTTCAGGAAACAGTCAAGTGAGCTAAGATCTGGGAGGAGTGCTGTGTAGTATTTACAATTGTACAGAATAGCAATTATTTACAATAGTAATGGAGCCACAATCATATGACAGAATCTATGCAATCTGGATAACAAGAATAGAAAGTATAGGACCTACAGTAGTGTGATAATGGAACACAAGTGAAGTGAAAGATGGAAAATTAAAAATACATTATGAAAGAGAGAACAAGTAAAACCAGTCAAGCAATGCAATTTAATAAGCCAACTGAAGAAAACTAAACAGAAAGGAAATACATGAATAGTAATAAAATAAAAGATGTAAGAATAATGAAAAATAACGGTACAAATAGTCAATAACTTGCAAATTCTCTGGAGTAGCAAAGTGACATTCGTTTCAGTGTCTCAGCCATTGGGATAACTCCTCTTTGGGTCCAGCTCTTGTCTTTTCACATCTACAGGTTTTGTTTTCTCACTTGGGGGAAGAGGAGGAGGAAGAGGAAGAAGAAAAGAAGAAGGAAAAAAGAAGAAGAAGGAGAAGAAGAAAGAAGGAAGGAGATATATAACGGGAAGGAAAGGAATGAGGGAAGAAGGAATAAAGAAAGAAGGAAAGACTAGAGGATAACATAGGCAGGAAAATCTCAGATATTTCACACAGCAGCATTTTTACTGATATATTCCCTAAAGCAAGGAACATAAAGGAAATAATAAATGGGATCTCATCAAAATAAAAAGCTTCTGCACAGCTAAAGAAAACTATTAAAATAAAAAGAGAACCAACTGTATGGGAAACCATATTTGCCAATGATACCTCAAATAAGGGTTTAATCTCCAAAATATACAAAGAACTTACACGACTCCACTCTAAGAAGACAAGCAACCCAATTAAAAAATAGGGAAAGGATTTGAACAGACACTTCTCCAAGGAGGACATACAGGGGATCCAGAGACACATGAAAAGATGCTGGATATCTCTAGCTATCAGAGAGTTGCAAATTAAAACCACAATGAGATACCACTTGACACCAGTAAGAATGGCCCTCATAAGCAAAGCAACAAACAACAAGTGTTGGAGAGGTTGTGGAGAAAAGCGGACACTAGTGCACTGCTGGTGGGAGTGCAGGTTGGTACAACCACTATGGAAAACAGTATGAAGTTTTCTAAAAAAACTAAAAATGGATATTCCCAGCAATTCCACTGCTAGGTCTATATCCTAAGAACCCTGAAACACCAATCCAAAAGAACCTATGCACCCCTATGTTTATAGCAGCACAATTTACAATAGCCAAGTGTTGGAAGCAACCTAGATGTCCATCAGTAAATGAATGGATCAAAAAACTGTGGTACATTTACACAATGGAATTCTGTGCAGCAGAAAGAAAGAAGGAGCTCCTGCTCTTTGCAACAGCATGGGTGGAACTGGAGAGCATCATGCTAAGTGAAATAAGCCAGGCAGGGAAAAACAAATACCATATGATCTCACCTTTAACAGGAACCTAATCAACAAAACAAACAAACAAGCATAATATAACCAAAGACATTGAAATTGAGAACAGTCTGATAGTGACCAGAGGGGAGAGGGGAGGGAATTTCAGGGGAAAGGGGGAATGATTTAGAGCAACAAGTATAAGGGACACATGGACAAAAACTATGATGGGTGGAAATGGGAGGGAGTGGGCTGGGGGGAGTAAAAGACAGATAACTGTACGAGAGCAACAATTAAAAATACTGATTAAAAATAATAATAAAATAATTAAGAACAATAAAAAAATTAATAAAGGGAAGCTACAAAGTAAAAAAAAAAGGAAAGAAAGGAAGATGGGTTTAGAAGAAAAAAATGCTTAAGAAAGAAGCCTCCTGCTGGCTACAAACCTGCTTAGCCAGTTGTACTGGTCTTCCTGGCTTCAGCAGGCTAAGAGGTTTTCACATTTCTCCCTTCCTGAGGCTGCCCGACCTCCAGCCCAGGTCTCTACTGGGCCCCATTGCCCTTCTGGGCCCACCCTATGCCTTCAGTCCACCAGTTGCGCTGTCCTTGTGGTGCACCAATTAGGGGCCATTCACACACCACTTTCTTGCTTTTTGCTCTCCTAGATTCTACAGACTCTCAGAGTCCCTTCAGGCTAGTTCAGCCCCTCACTGAGTTAAGTCTTTCTGGGGATTGCTGACTCCCTGAGCCCTGCAGTTCTCCTCTGCAGGAACATCTCTGCCTTCCTCTTAGAGAACCAGTCGCTCCTGCAGGGCAGGGGTGCTACCATAGCTGCTGCCAGGTGTGTTCCTCCTCTGCTGCTTCTCGAGGGGTGCTGGGTTTGAGTGCAAGGTGCGTCTGGGCAGCGAGGTCAGTTGCGCACCCTCCCTGGGCTGATGGCTTGAGCACTGGGCCTCCACTACTGGGGTGGTACTAGCAGCTGCCAGTCTCATAGGTTCAGGTGTGCACCCTCCCCGGGGCTTCAGGTGTGAGCACTGGGCCTTCCTCACCACTGTGGGAGCACCATACAGCTGGGTGGGCATAGGGACACAGGAGGCTGTGGTGGCTGCTACAGAAGAACTCCCAAAACAACTGCTGAGTGCCTCTTTTTTTCTTTTTGAAAAATTCCTCCTGCTCAAGCCTGCTGCTCCAGACAAGCACCTGGCCTCTCATACAGCCCAACTCTCCAGCCAGACCTGGGACTATTTTTGTTAGGGTCTGTCCCATCCCAACTCTCCCCAGCCAGCATCCACAGTCTCAGTGGGTGCACACTGCCACTGCGTGTTTGCCACTTTGTCCTTATTGCACTCCCCTACTTCATACATCCATGTCCCTCCTGGTGCTGTTCAAACCTTGTTTGGCAGGAGAGGGAGCTGTTAACCAGGCTCTCTCCCAAGAATCCTGCAGCAGACACAGCTGGCGTCTGGTCCTGGGGCTGCAGCCACCCTGGTCCTCATGCTGGTCCCAGAGAACTTATTGTCCTGAAGCACTCTCTTTATTGTCTGATTTTTCAATGTCTTCTACAATTTTTAGTCTCCAGTCTTCATATATGCTGGGATACCACTGATGGTTCACTCTGTCCCTCAGAAGTTTGGCTAGGTGTTTCACCCGTGCACAGGTGGAATGGACTCTGCTCCCACCTATCTTGTTGCCATCTTCTATTTAAGTCAGGAAATGGATCTTAAATATGGTGGTCAGAGAGGTCCTCCCTGAAGATGTAGCTGTTAAGTTAAAAAAAAAAATTGAATGATAAAGGGTGGAGTGTATATGGAATAGAGAACTATAGATTTTATAAGTGTACTGGAAAAGCATTAGTGACTTTGAATGGGGCATTGGCATAAAATATTGTTTTCATTTTTAAAGGATCACTAATCCTATGGTGTATAGAAAAAAGCTTAGAGGGGCAAGGGTGAGAGCACTTAGGAGAGGGTGCTATAGTAGTAGTTCAGCTGAGATGTGGTGGTTTCCTTGTCTAGGATAGTTTAAGCAGATATATGACAGCTTATCAGATTTGGGATATATTTTGAAGGTAGAACTGAATGAATTTCCCGATGGATTAGATGTGGATTATGGGAGAAATAGAAGAATCAAGGATATTTCCCAGCATTTGGCTTAAGCAACTAGAGGGTAGAGGAGGATAATAAGTGAAAAGCAGATTGAGGAGAAGAGTAGAAATAAATATTTATTTGAGACATGTAAAGCTTGAAATGCATATTAGATATAAAAGTGTACAGTCAGGAATTCAAAAAAAGATCAGATCTAGATATATTCATTTGGAAGTCATGGGACCAGCTGACATCATGTAGAAAGCCATTGCAGATAAAATTCTCCAAAGACTGAGTTTTGGGACATTCTGACATTTGGATGTTAGAAAGACAAAGAGGATCCAGCAAAGGAGACAGATGTAGCCAATGGGTTAAAAGAAAAACCAAAAGAAATATAAGACCCCAAAGTCAAGAAAACAGTATTACAAGAGGGATTTACCAAATTGCCAACTACGTATGCAAGGTCCAAAGATTGTTTTTACCCATTGACCAGCCCCTGGCAATTTATCTTGCAGAAATATTCATGTATGTGCACAAAGATATAGCTACACAAATATTGATTAGATTGTTGTATAAAAATAGTGCAATTGTCGACTGCCATACAACAAAAAAAAACCTATGTGAAAGATGTCCAAGATAAAAAAAATAATAAAAATACATGTTTACACTTCTATCAAATCAGTATCTATGGTACAATTCCACTTTAGAAAAGTAAGTTATTATCTATGTGAGTTTACATATGTGTAGAGAAACATCCTTAAAAATGCACCAACTTAAAGTGAGTTTCTTTGGGTGGCTTTTACTTCTCTAAATTTTCTACATTGTCTAAAGCTATTTCCATTTTAAGAAAAAAATTCAGAAGCTTTGCTGAGCTTTCATGAATTGTGCTGAAAGTGAGAAGCCAGCATCCTTCCTCTAATCAACTCACAGAGATCACTTTTCACCACTTTAAATTTTTCATCAAATTTTAAATGCAAGGCATATATTACACTCTTTGCCTGTACATAACCTCCACTGGAAAAATTCAAATTGATATAGGTTGGACCATATGAAATTTTTATATTCAACCATTTTGGCCCTATAAAAAGAACAATTTATGTAGTTCAACCTATTATTTAAAGTATGACCTGATACTGATTGAAGATCTATGATAGATCAACTCATAAACACTGATTCTTTCTCTCTGCCCACCATCCTTAGAAGTTCCAATCTGAACTAGGAGTGCCAAGTGTAGTGAAAAGCCCGAGTAGTGAAAGACCTCTAATGAAAAGACCTTTAGATTGAAGGTCAGACAATTCTAAAAACTTTATTCAGGCCTAATTGAAGTAAAACATATTGCGCATAAGTAAAGTGTAACACTTTATTAGTTTTGGCACATGTATGCAACAGTGAAAACACACCACCATAAAGATTTTTTTAAAAAAATTGTCATCCTAAAGAGATTACTCATGCACTTCTACATCCTTCCACCTCTATTCTCATGCAAATACCAAACTCCTTTCTGTCACTACAGATTGGCTTGCATTTTTAGAATTTTAGGTAAATAGAATCAAATAGTATGTACTCTTTCATACTTAGCTTACTTCACTCACCATAATCATCTACTCTCCTCCAATCTGACAACTATCAAAATACTCTCTGTATCCATGATTGTGCCTCTTCTTGTGTCCTTTGTTTTTTAGGTTCAATTTTTTAATTATTTTTGTAATTATCATCCACTCTCCTCCCATCTGACAACCATCAAAATGCTCTCTGTATCCATGATTGTGCCTCTTTTCTTGTGTCCTTTGTTTTTTAGGTTCAATTTTTTTAATTACTTTATTTTTGTTCAGTTACAGTTGTTTGTATTTTCTCCCCACCACTCCCCCCACCACAGACAAAGCCACCTCCTTCCTTTTAGATTCAATTTTTGAAAGATAAGTCTTTATTGTTATTTTATTTTTCATAATTTTGATCTTCTTTTTTAAAAGTAAGCCCCTTTAACATTTCATATAATGATGGTTTGGTACTGATGAACTCCACTAGTTTTTTCTTATCTGGAAAGCTCTTTATCTGCCCTTCAATTATAAATGATATCTTTGCTGGGTACAGCAATCTTGGCTGTAGGTCTCTGCTTTTCATAACTTTGAACATTTCTTGCCAATCCCTTCTAGTCTGTAAAGTTTTTTTTTTTTTTTTTTTTTGAGAAATCGGCTGGCAGTTATGGGAATTCCCCTGTAGGTAACTGTTTTTCTCTTTCTGCTTTTAAAATTCTCTCTTTATCTTTAACCTTTGACTTTTTAATTATGACGTGCCTTAGTGTGGTCCTCTTTGCATCCATCTTGTTCGGAAATCTTTGTGCTTCCTGGACTTGCATGTATATTTCCTGCACCAAATTAGAGAATTTTTCCATCATCTTTTCAAATAAGTTTCCAATTTCTTGCTCTCCCTCTTCTCCTTCTGGCACCCCTGATGCGAACACTGGACTTCTTGAAGTTGTCCCACAGGCTGCTTGCACTCTTTGCTCTTTAATTCATTTTTTCTTCTTTTATTTTGATTGCTTATTTTTTCTTCTTTATGTTCCCAATCATTAATTTGATTCCCAGCTTCATCCACTCTACTGTTGTTTCACTATAATTTTTTCTTTATTTCAATTACTTTATTCTTCATTTATGACTGGATCCTTTTTATGCTGTTGAGGTTCTCACTAAGTTCCTTGAGCATCCTTATAAGCAGTGTTTTTAACTCTGCATCTGATAGATTGCTTAGCTCCATTTTGTTTAGCTCTTTTTCTAGAGTTTTGATCTGCTTTTTCATTTCCGCCATGTTTCTTTGTCTCCTCATTTTGGCAGCCTCATTGTGTTTGTTTCCATGTGTTAAGTAGAGCTTCTATGACTCTAGGTGGCATGGATTAATGTAGTAGTTTTCAGGGGGGCCCTGTCCTGGCACCAGATGTGGGGGTACTCTGCCCGCAGAGCCCCATCCCTCCGTCACGGATGAAAATAAAACTACCAAGACATGATCTGCTTGGGGAGGAAAGGTGGACAAACTCTCAGTGGAGAATGACCCAGAGCACCTTCCTCACTAGGCTTTTATTGGGTTCAAATACACAGGATTACAGGTGTAACATGTCAAAAAAAATCTGAGGGCTTAATCTGAGTTAGTGTCTGTCAGGAGAGGGGGTTGCAAAACTTTGGGAGACATACTCATTTCCTCCTTGGACCCTTATCATTTAAATGAGAGCACTCTTAGCAAAGCAGGTTTCACAGGACTTTATGAATTCTTTCTTATGCCAGATCACCCAGGGAACTGTTCTGGCTGGCACAGGGCTGCATCGCTTGCCCTCATAGTTTCAGGCTTTAAACTGATTAGGCTCAGGAAGCAGAAGACATCTCCCAGATGGAAATGGGGACTCGGGCTATGTCAGAATAGCTGGGGATCGAGGGTCCATCACCCCCTTCGCTGCAGCCCGCCGAGTCCTTCCATGAGGGCCTCCCAAGTGGTTGTGTCTGGCTTAGGTTGGCCCCCCCATGAGGAGTCTTACCTGTCATTGACTACCGACCAAATATTGGGGCCAGAGATGGATGAGGTAGAAGCAGTACTCCTGCCAGGGAGATAAGCTTTGTCTCCTTAGTAGATCATGTCCTCTTGACAGAATGGACCCAGATGAAGAGGGTCCCTAGGCTCTTACACAGCCCACCATGGGGTGAGGGTTACAACTCCTGAAACCAGGCTGAATGGTCCGCAACAGTAGTTGTCCTATAGGGTCCAGTGGCAGAGCTTCCCCTCTCACCCAAGTTCAGTACTCAAGGGAACCCTTTGTGTGGTCTGAGAACACCTTGCTTTTGTAATTGAGTTTTGATTGATGTTGGCAGGTCACTGGAACTGGCTGTGACCACTGACCACCAAACTCCACCCTCCATGGAGGATTAGATGTGTGGGGTTGGGTGGAGGTACTCCAACGTGGTATGTAACTGTCAACTGGGTGTCCTGGCCCTGGGTTTTCCCAGGTGATACAGGCCATGGTCAACCCCCACCTGTGTTTTGCCTGGGGCTACCCTGCCTGAGCAATTAGAGATAGCTGCTACTTGTGTTAGCCTTGGAGACTCCCAGGTAAAGCCAAGCTGTGAATCTAGGCTGGCCGCTTCTAGTGCCAGGTCTTGGGCCACTTGGCAAGATGTATGGGGGCTGTGGGCCCACTGGAGCTTGTTGTTGCTTGCTTGAGACTTAGGAACTTATGACATATGAACCAAAACCAGGCATTCATATGGAAAAGTAGCTTTGGTAGGCGCTACTTTTGGAACAGAGTCTCTGGGGATGTCCAAGGGAGGGGAAACAGTGTTAGCCTAAATGGAATCTTGGATATTCTCTCTGGAAGAAGGGTTCAAAAAAAGGGACATTTGATTCTGCCTACCTTTTTATCTGAGAGAAAGCTGTCCCCCAGCTCTTGCATCAATGACAGACACTTTAGATTCTCCCTGTATGCCACTGGTAATTTTCAAGCTTCTTTCCCACTGGTGGAGCTCAGAAGTAGTGAGTCTGAGTAAGCCCTTATTTGGATTCTCTAAGAGGAACTGCTTGGGACTCCAGAAGTTTCTTCCACCATTGAAAAAACCCAATACCCACTGGTTTTTTTTCAGTGAGAAGTTTTGGAGGCTTATATTCCTGGTACTGGAACTCTGGGGCCATGGTGTGTGGCTGGGACTGCTTATTCCCAAAATATCCCTCCCAAATTTTTATCCACCACATATGGATGTGGGACCAGTCTATTCCACATCTCTGCTCTTCCTCCTATTTTGGATGGATGTGTTTTTTTTTTTTTTTAATTCTGTAGTTGTCAGACTTCCATTCAACTTGGTTCTGACAGTTTTGAGCGATGATTGTTCTAGTTTCAGTTGTAAATTTGATGTGGTTGTGTGAGAAGATGAGCTTTGTTTATTCATGCTGCCATTTGACCTAGGAGGCCCATTTTGCCTTTCTAAAAGGTGCACTCTTCCCTCGAAGAACTGTATTAAATTCATCTCACAAATGCTGCAATTTAAATTAAATTTATTTTAAAATATTTTAATTTCCCTTGTGTCTTCCTCTTTTATTTGTTGGTTATTTAATACTGTTTTCCAAATACATGAGGGTTTTCTAGCTATTTCATATATCCATTATTAGTTTAATTTGTTGCTTAATTTATAAATCAGCAAATATATTTTGTATGATTTCTATTATTTTACAGGTTCTTTCCATTTTTTTAATTTTATTTTTAATCAGTATTTTTTAATTGTTGATATTGTACAGTTTTTGGTCTTTTACCCTGTCCCCAGCCCACCACCTCAGCCCTCCCCACCTTCCTCCCATTTCCACCCCCCATAGTTTTTGTCCATGAGTCCTTTATACTTGTTGCTCTAAATCATTCCACTTTTCCCCTGAAATTCCCTCCCCTTCTCCTCTGGTCACTGTCAGACTGTTCTCAAATTCAGTGTCTTTGTTTATATTATGCTTATCCAAAAGAATCTATGCACCCCTATGTTCATAGCAGCAGAATTTACAATAGTCAAGTGCTGGGAGCAACCTAGATGCCCATCAGTTAATGAATGGATCAAAAAACTGTGGTACATTTACACAATGGAATTCTATGCAGCAGAAAGAAAGAAGGAGCTCCTACCCTTTGCAACAGCATGGATTTAATTGGAGAGCATCATGCTAAGCGAAATAAGCCAGGCAGTGAAAGACAAATACCATATGATCTCACCTTTAACAGGAACCTAATCAACAAAACAAACAACAAGCATATTATTTTACAGTTTTAAGGTTTGTTTTATGGCCCAGAATATATTTCATGGGCACTTGATAGGAAGGTGAATTCAAGCTGGTGATAGCATTGTTTAAGTCTTTGATATCCATATTTATCTTATTTCTAGTTTTTCTATCAATTACTGAGATACCTATGTTGAAGTTACCATATACAATTATGGATTTGTCTATTTCCTCTTTTATTTCTATTATTTTTTGTCAGGTGTATTTTGAAGACCTCTTGTTAGCTGCATATGCATTTAAGATTTTTATGTCTGCTTGGTCAACTGATTCTTCATAATTATGTAATTACCTCTTTATCTTGGGTAATATTCCTTGCTTTGAAATTTATTTTGTCAGATATTAGTATAAGCATTACAACATTCTTTTGAATAGAATTCGAATGGTACACATTTTTCCATCACTTTACTTTTAATCTACATACATGTTTATGTTTAAAGTGTATTTTCTTTTTAAAGAACTATTTTAGGTGGAAAGCACCTAAACAGGTAACTGATTAGCTCTTTTATATACAGCCATTAAAGTGCATTTATATAGACAGCATATAATTTATAATTGGGTATTGTTTTAATATTCAGTTTTCAATTTCTGTCCTATAATTGTTACGTTTAGATTATTTTCAGTCAATTTAATTGTTGACAAGATTTGATTTAGATGTAATATTTGTTTTTGCCTGTTCCCTCACATTTTCTTTCAACTCCTTTTCTATTTTCCTTTGGATTAGCAGAATATTTGTTTTACTATTCTATTTCAATTTCTGCATTGTCTTTTTGCTATTTTTCTTTGAATTGTATTTTTGGTAATTTCTCTAGGTTACAATGTATACACCTAAACCTTTACTATCTATTTTGAGTTAGTATTTACCAATTCAAACAAAATATAAAAGCCATACAACCATATAGGTCCCTTTACCATTTTATGTTAATTTTTACATATAGAATATGTACTTACATTGGAAACTCCACCAGACAATAATACACCTTTAATTTCATGAGGTACATATTTCGAATCTCTGATGCTCTTCCATTATTTTAGAGGACTCTAGTTTCCTTCTTATATAATGTTCTTTCATTATAAAAAAACATTGTTTAACATTTCTTGTAGAAGATGTCTACTAGTAACAGATAATCCAAGGGTTTTTTTCCTGAGAGTGTGTTTTCTTTAACTTCAGTTGTGAAATATATTTGCACTGCATACAGAAAAGTAGGTTAACAGGTTTTTTTTTGTAGTACTATAAAGATATCCCACTGTCTTCTGTCCTTCATGATTTCTGATGAGAAATTCACAGAATCATTAATCCCATGAATATAAGCATATGATGTTTTCCTTGACTGTTTTAATTTTACCTGTATTGTTCATTAGTTCTATCATAATAATGATGAGCATGGTTTTCTCTGAGTTTCTCTCCTCAGGTTCACTGAGATTCCTAAATCTATAAATTAATGTTCCATCAGATATAGAAAGTTTTCAGCTAATATTTTTAAAACATTTTTCTTCACAAATCCCTTTACTTTCTCCTTTTCAAACTCTAATGACATAAATGTTAAACTTTCATATGTTGTCTCATAAGACTCTGAAGCCCTGTTCATTTTTTTCAATCTTTTCATCCCTGTAGTCTTCCTGTTTCTCTGAATGGACAATATTTATTGATCTATTTTTCTTTTACTCACAACTTTATTGAGGTAAAAGTACCAAATTAAAAATTATATATATTTAACGTGTACAACATGATGGTTTTATAGATATATTCAAATTATGAAATTATTACCATAATCAAGCTAATTAACACATCCACCACCTCACATTGTTACCTTTTTTCCATTTTTGGTGTGAAAACATTTAAGAGTACTGTTGTCTTAGCAAATTTCAACTATGTGATGCAGTATTATTAACTGTAGTCAAAATTTTGTACAATAGATTCCCCAGATTCTATTCACCTTGTGACTGAAAGTTTGTACCTTGTCAGCAACCTCAACCCATTTTCTCTATTACTCAGCACCTGGCAATTATCATTCTAGTCTCTGGTACTATAAGTTTGATGATTTTAGATTCCACAGACAAATAAGATTATACATTATTTGTTTTGATTTTCTAGTTATTGGTTCTGTCCTCTATTATCTGTAGTCTACTACTGAGCCAATCAGGTAAACATTTTTCTTTCAAAAGTATTTTTCATTTCTAAATTTTCCAACACTCCAAGCCAGAAGTGAAAGGCAAGGAATAATAGTCCAAGTAATGGCATACAGAGGTTGCAACCAAGACTACTCTATCCAGCAAGGGTGTCAATTAAAATGGAAGACAAAATAAGGAACTTCCCAGACAAAAGAACCCTCAAATAATATACCTCCTGCAAACCAGCTCTTCAAGAGATACTAAAAGGTCTGCTTTAAGAACAGGAAGAAAAACAGTGAAAGACACACAGATATGAAATATGGCAATGAATAAATACCTATCAATAATAACCTTAAACATAAATGGATTAAACGGTCTAATCAAAAGACATAAGGTAGCTGAAAGGATAAGAAAACATGACCCACACATGCTGCCTACAAGAGACCCACCTCAGAAGAAAAAGAAAAGAAAAAAAACTACACAGACTGAAAGTGAAGGACTGAAAACAAATAGTCCAGGCAAATGGACAGGAAAAAAAGCCAGGGTAGCAATACTCATAGCACACAAAATAGACTTCAAAAAATAGGACCATAAAAACAGGCCCAGGAGGTCACTTCATAATACTCAAGGGAAGAATCCATCAAGAAGATATAAAAATTGTAAATAGATATGCACCCAACATAGGAGCACCCAAATTCATATGGAAAATTTTGGAGGACTTCAAGAAAGATATTGTCAGCAATGCAATTATAGTAGGCTATTTTAACACCCCACTGTCAAAAATGGACAGGTCTTCCAAACAAAATATCAACAAAGATATTGCAGCATTGAACAATATCCTAAATCAAATGGACTTAGCTTATCCTATATTTATCTATACCTATATCTATATAATCTATCTATCTATCTATCTATCTATCTATCTATCTATCTAGATATAGATAGATAGATATATAGAGAGAGACTTTTATCCCAAAGAAACTAAATACGCATTCTTTTTAAATGCCCATGGAATATTTTCAAAGATAGATGACATGCTAGGACATGAAACAAGCCTCTGCAAATTAAAAAAATTGAAATCATATCAAGCATTTTCTCTCACCACAAGGGACTGAAACTAGAAACCAACCTCCAGGAAAATATTCCAAAGCCCTCAAACTCATGGAGATTGAATAGTATTCTATTGAACAATGAATGGTCAAGAGTGAGATTAAGGAAGAAATCAAAAAGTTTCTGTAAACAAATGAAAATGAATTCACTACAATCCAAAACTTATGGGACTCATGGAAAGCAGTCCTGGGAGGAAAATTCATAGCAACACAGGCCTACCAAAAAATGATAGAAATATTTCAAATAAACAACCTAACCCTATACCAACCAGAACTGAAGGAAAACAACAAAGACAGCCCAGAGCAAGTAGAAGGAAGGAAATAACCAAGATCAGAGCAGAATTAAATGACATAGAGACTAAAAGCACAATTCTAAGAATTAATAAATCTAGGAGCCAGTTCATTGAAAAGATAAACAAAATTTACAAGCCTTTAAGCAGACTCATCAAGAAAAAAAGAGAGAGGACTCAAATAAACACAATCGGAAAGGGAAAAGGAGAGATTACAACTGACACTACAGACATACAAAGGATTGTAAGAAATTACTATGAACTGTATGCCAAGAAATTTGAAAACCTAAGTGAAATGGACAAGTTTCTAGAAAAATATAATCTTACAAAACGGAGTGAAGAAGAAGCAGACAGCCTGAACAGACTAATAACGGCTAAGGAAATTGAAGCAGTAATCAAAAAGCTTCCAATGCACAAAAACCCTAGATCAGATGGTTTCACAGAATTTTACAAAGCATTTAAGGAAGATCTAACCCCAATCCTTCACAGATAATTCCAAAAATTCAAGAAGATGGAAGGCTCCCAAACTCTTTTTATGAAGCCAGCTTCATCGTAATCCCAAAACCAGATAAAGACATAACAAAGAAAGAAAACTTCAGGCCAATGTCACCAATGAACATAGACTCAAATCCTCAACAAAATACTGGCAAACCGCATTCAGCAGTATATTAAAAAAATCATACACCATGATCAAGTGGGATGCATCATAGGGATGCAAGGGTGGTATAATATTTACAAATCAATAAATGTAATACATCACATAAACAAAAGGAAAGAAAAAATCACATGATCATATCAATAGATGCAGAAAAAGCAATTGTTATGGTATAGCACCCATTCATGATTAAAAAACACTCAGCAAAGTGGGAATAGAGGGAGCATTCCTTATTATAATGAAGGCCATGTACAAGAGACCTACAGCCAACATCATACTCAATGGGCAAAAACTTAGAGCTTTTTCACTAAGATCAGGAACAAGACAAGGATGCCCACATTCACCACTCCTATTCAACGTAGTATTGAAAATCCTAGCCACAGCAATCAGATAAGAGAAGGAAATAAAAGTCATCCAAAATGGAAAGGAGGAAACAAAACTGTCATGGTTTGGAGATGACATGGCAGTATACATAGAAAATACTATAGACTCCACCAAAACACTACTCGACCTAATGAATTCAGCAAAACAGTGGGATACCAAGTCAATACTCAGAAATCAAAGGCATTTTTGTACACCAACAACGTAATATCAGAAACAGAAATTAGGGGGATCCCATTTAATATAGCAACACAGAAAATAAAGTACCTGAGAATAAACCTAACCAAGGATGTAAAAATGCCTGTACTTAGAAAACTATACAACACTGAAGAAAGAAATTAAGGAAGACACAAACAAATAGAAGCATATACCGTGCTCATGGATTGGAAAAATTAACATCATCAAAATGTCTTTTTAATACTTACTATTTCTCTGCTAAGAAAATGTATTCTACCATTAATTTCAATTGTTTTTTCCTTATCCTCATGGATCATAGGTATAATTTCTGTTTTAAAGATATTGCCCAATAATTCCAACATCTGGGTGTTCTGAAGGTTTACATCTCCTCACTGTCTCCTCCCTTGAGGAGGAGGAAGTCATATTTCCTTGGCTTTTAGTATGTCCAGTATGGATTGTCTCTCAGACATTATGAGTATTATGATGTTTAGACTCAGTCCTGGCACTTGCATCTTTTGGAGAATGTTGATGTTTTTGTTTAATTAGATAATTATTCTGTTAGGTTTAGGCTATAAATTCTGTTTCATCTTACATGACTGGCAGTTCAAACTTAGAACTGTGGAATAGCCATATATTGGAGTAGTTTTCATCTTAAAAACGAACAAAATGTGCATATGTGCGACAATATGGACTTCAAAAATATTATGTGAAGTGAAATAAGTCTGATGAAAAAGATCACATACTGTATAATTCCATTCATACGAAATGTCCACAGAATGAAAATTTATAGAGACAAAAGGTAGATTAGTAATTCCCAGTGGCTAAGGTTAAGGGCAGAAATAACTGTAAACAGAAACAAGTGACCTTACTGGAGTGAGGGGAATGGTAAAAACTAAACAGTAGTTATTACTGTATAAGTTATTGAAGTTCCCAAAAAGTATTGAATTATAAATTTAAAGCAGGTGAATTTTACTGTATGTAAAGTATACTTCAATAAATTTGTTAAAATATTGTCCTATTTTTATTTTTCTAATAATTCACTCTATTTAATTGGATCTGTGTGAATGATTCTAATCCCATTTCCATTGTCAAAGTCTTTGATCTGCTCTTAGGGTCTATCCTGTGCATGCATAGGCTGGGGCTTCAGCTAAGACTTGTGAATTAGGGAACCTCTTCTCTGGCTTTCCCCTCTTTGTGATTTTTCTCACATTATCCAGCTTCATGGTGCTCCTTTCCCTTTTTCCTATAGCCAGGAATTTGATGAGCTTTCTGTCAGAAAGCTTCTACCACCACCACATCATTATGTGACAATGATTCACTCTAGGCTCAAAGCATCACAGGAAAAAAATGGGAAACTTACCCCCATGGATGTCAGAGCTACAAGTTTAACCTCCCCTCCATGATCTTGCTGCTTTTGTTAACTTTTTAGAGTCCTTGAGAAACAGTTTTTGTATTTCTCCATATTTTCTAGTTGTGATCAGCCAGAAGGATGAGCTGTGATTGCCTGAACTAACCATAAAGAAACTATAATAATGACAAATCTGGTTTCGAATCCTAGCTCTGCCACTCATTAGCTGTATATATGACATTGGATATATGTCCTAACTTCTGAGTCTATTTTATGTTTGTTAACAAACAGAAAGCTATTTATACTTTAAAATGATAGAAAAATGGGCAAGGTCAAGCCATCTAAAGATAATAGTATTATCATTGCGTACCAGGAAGGATAGGCTCCTCTTGGTTAAATGTATTTCTTAAAAACTGATTCTCATTATGGAAGATCTTATTTGACACACAAATATTCTCTGTGTATTTTTTTATACACGGGAATAATTTCTATTTTCATGAAATGTATATTCTAGTAATGATATATACTTTGCTTTTTAAAAAAGACTTGGTGAGGGAAGATGTTTTTTAATAAGTAATTTTATTCATTCATTAGGAACAAATGTTTTGATTAAGCTAGATAAGTCAGTATTGTCTGTCCTATATAATTCTGGATTGGTATTTGGGGAATAGGTTCTTCATCAGTCTCTCATGGATCTTTAAGCTCATTAACCTAGGACACCAGCAGATTTGCAAGTGATTTATATTACTAGGTACAAATTCATATGTCTTCCTACTTTCATGTGTTAAATTTTTTACATACTTTAAAAAGTAACAAGTGTCTGTGCTTAAGAACAGCAATTGTTTACAATAACTTTGAGTCATAAATGATATTTAATGACAGACTCCTTTTTGGGAGGGTGGTTCCCTGGAGTAAATGGAGGTGAATAAAGGGGAAAGAAAGAATGAGGAGAGATACCTTCTTCTGCCTATTCATAAAGCAATTAGTGGCCCTACTTTACCTGAGTCTAAATCTACTCCTGAATTTAGAACTCTTTAAGAATAAGTTGAAGAAGAAGAAGAAGAAGAAGAAGAAGAAGAAGAAGAAGAAGAAGAAGAGGAGGAGGAGGAGGAGGAGGAGGAGGAGGAGGAGGAGGAGGAGGAGGAGGAGGAGGAGGAGGAGGAGGAGGAGGAAGACTTGCTCAAACAACTTTAAAAATCCTCTTCAAATTCACTTTCCTTCATAACGTGACCAGTGCAGCGTGGAGGTCCCTGAGTTGGGTTGACAGGAGATGAAGAAAGACACAACACAAACAGTTTAAGAAAAAGTGGGGACTAGGTGGGGCATTGTACTCTGATGGAGAGACAAAACTATGAAAATGGTCCCCATGTTTATTTTATAGGGGTTGGTTAGGTAAAGCTCAAGGATGTTTTGCAAACTTAGGGAGATGATGCAGGCACAGATTGTTCTGTTCTCAGGCTATCTAAGATAAATATGTCTTCTGCAAAAGTTACAGTTGCATTCAGCTGAAGCTTGCGGTTATCTATTTCATTCTCAACCCCACCAGTTCTGGCTCCTGTCACTGCCGGCTTGGATTCACTTTGCAAATGCAAGCAGTCAAGTGCGGCTTTGCTAAGCACTCATCCTTAGCTTTCACACCAGCCTTCACCTTCCTCCACACCCTCAACCTCATTAGCTAGCTTGAAAATACTGAATTTTGTTTATCCTAGATACAGAACCATTTGGTTTCTCAGGAAATGTAGATCACAAATGTCATGTACACAAGTCAGAAGCTACATATATTTAATATATACTTAAGTACCCCCCAAAAGTACCAGTTGATAACTAAGATATCACATATTCAGAATTCACATCATATGCTCACTGCCATACTGCAGTGAGTAAGCTTGAAATATAGTTATCTAAAACCATAAACTAATAGCCCTAAAAGAAAAAATAATACAATAAAACCCCTTATTTATTTTATAGATGAAAATACTGAGCACCTGGGAGGTTAATTGACATGCCCAAGGTCACACAGTTACATCTTTGTTTTAAACTGTATTCTCATTATGTGACAAAATATTTTGTGATGCTATATATATTATGCTAACGATTGCCATTGCAGTCACAAAGTTATGCAATCTCCTTTTCCACCATCATTTTCTTAAAAATTAAGTATATTTTATTGATTACACTATTACGGTGGTCCCAATTTTTCTCCCCTTTATACCCCCTTCACCCTTAACCCCAGCCCTCCAACCCCCACCCCCAGCCCTTAGATCATGTCCATGGGGTGTACATATAAGTTCTTTCACTTCTCTGTTTCCTATACCATTCCTAACCTCTCTCCCTGTCTATTTTATGCCTATAAATTATGCTTCTTATTCTCTGTACCTTCTCCCCCATTCTTCCCCTCCCCTTCCCCACTAAAAACTTTCCACGTGATCTTCATTTCCCTGATTCCCTTCCTGTTCTAGTTATTTACTTAGTTTTGTCTTTTTGATTCAGTTGTTGATAGTTATGTTTGTTGTCATTTTACTGTCCATACTTTTTGATCTTCTATTTCTTAGGTAAATCCCTTTAATATTTTATATAATAATAGCTTGGTGATGATGAACTCCTTTAACTTGCTATTATCTGGAAAGCACTTTATCTGTCTTTCCATTCTAAATGATAGCTTTTCTGGATACAGTAATCTTGGATATAGGTCCTTGCCTTTCATGACCGCAAATACATTTTTCCAGCTCCTTCTTGCCTGTAAGTTTTCCTTTGAGAAATCAGCTGATAGTTTTATGGGCACTCCTTGGTAGGTAACTCTTTACTTTCCTCCTGCTGCTTTTAAGATTTTATTTTTTGTCTTTAATCTTGGGTAATGTAATTATGTGTGTTCCTCTTTGGGTCCAATTTCTTTGGGACTCTCTGGGCTTCCTGGACTTCCTGGAAGTCTATTTCCTTTGCCACATGGGGGAAGTTTTCCTTCATTTGTTGTTCAAATAAGTTTTGAACTTCTTGCTCTTATTCATCTCCTTCTGGAACCTCTATGATTTGGATGGTAGAGCTCTTACTTAAAGGTATCCCAGAAGTTCCAAGGCTTCGCTTCATTTTTTTGAATTCTTATTTCCTCATTCTGTTCTGGTTGGATGTTTATTTCTTCCTTTTGTTCCAAATCATTGATTTGAGTCCTGCTTTCTTTCCCTTCCTGTTGGTTCCCTGTGTACTTTCCTTTATTTCACTTTGGGTAGTCTTCATTTTTTGCTTTATTTTGTGACTGAGCTCAGTCAGTTCTGTGAGCATCCTGATTACCAGTGTTTTGAACTCTGCATCAGATAGGTTGGCTATCACCTCGTCACTTAGTTCTTTCTCTGGAGTTTTGATCTGTTATTCCATTTGAGCCATATTTCTTTGTCTTGGTACCTATTACATTGTAAGGGGGCAGGGCCTTAGGTATTCACCAGGGCAGGATCCATCCTCATTTTATAAGATACAAAAATAATAACAAATACATGTTCATTTTCAGAACACCTGACCTGTTGCTTTACCAGCATGGTCACCAGCAGGAAACTGCATCCATTTGATGTTTTGGGTTTTATAGCTGCAGAATTAAGTTTAATTATTATCGTTTCTCTTTTCAGCAAGCATTTGAAATTATGTTCTTGAAGCTAGAGGCTAAGGGTAATATAGGAGGGATACTACGAAGTAGGAGATGCATTCCTTACTGCCACTAAAGCACTTTGAAACTAGCTGGAAGAAGGTACTAAATGTACAGAAAATGACTTAAGAACAATGCAAAGCTGTATACGTGTAGGTGCAGAGCATTATGCAAGCTATTATGTGAGTACTAAGAAGATAAACCAGAATAATGATGAGACTTAAGTCAAAAGGGGAAAATTAGTCAATATTTTGGAAAAGGTGAGTTTTGCACAAGATTATGAAAATAATTGAAATGTTAGGGCATCAAAGAATGAAGAACATTCTCTGTGAAGCAATTACAATAGTGAAAGCATGGGACTGAGATGCTGAGTAGTATACAAGGTCTGTTCAGAAGGTATCCAGCCATGTAATATGAAAAATATAGACATTTGCTGGAAATGATACAGGATACAAGAAACATTGTACATAGGATGATAATCCCTCAGTCCCCTTCAACATAGGCACCTTGGGACCTCATGAAATTCTCCCAATTGCCATCCACTGCCCCGTATTTTTCTGAATCTCATCGATGGTCTGAAATCTCTTCCCTTTCAAAGGTGATTTTAGTTTGGGGAAAAGCCAGAAGTCACAGGGTGCCAAATCTGGGCTGTAGAGGGGCTGATTCACCTGGGTGATTTAATGTTTCACAAAAAACTCCACCTGAGATGTGATACACAGGTGGATGCATTATCACAATGAAGCTGCCAATCACCAGTTGCCTATTGCTCTGGCCTTCTGCATCTCCCGAGTAGTTTTCTTGGAGAAATGTTCAAGCTTAATGTAAACTTTGATCCTTATTCATTGCTCTATTCGCTTAGTCACTTTGAATGCAGCAATCACACAGCACACACGCTCACTGAACGTTATCTAATGCCCTTACTGACTAAAACAGTGAAGTCATCATTGTTCATATATTGGCATTCCGGTCCACTCTCATTGGCTGCCAGGTTACACCGATGTCACACAAATTTTGCTCAGTACATTAACAATGACTGTAACAAAGAGAACAATGCTAACTAAGCCATAAGCAACTAAGAGGATTGGTACTTGGGATAAATAAGGGAGCAGTTCTAGAATGATAGACTAAACAATTTACATGTTACCTTCCAAGCGCTAGATAGCTATCCATTCATTAAATCAATATTTATTAAATTCCTAGTATGTACAAGGGCTTACCTTATGCTAGGCACTATGCTAAGAGCTTCAAGCATTGTCTCATTTATCCCTCATTACAACACTATCAGTTTTAATATATTCCCCCACTTTGAACGTAAGAAAACAGCCTCAGAGGAAATAAATGATATTTTCAAAGTCACACAGCTATAGCAAAGAGATACTCAGACCCAGAACTTCTGTCTATGAAACTCCCACTGATAACTACTAAAGCTATAGACATCCTCTATAAGTTTTTAAGCAAGAGAAGAATATAATTAAAACACTATCAGTAAGAAATTATTCAATATTAGTGCTCACTGTGGTGGGACAGGTACTAAAAATTATCATATTTATATGAAAAATGAAATAAAAGCAAAGTCCCTGTTTTTAAGTGGCTCACATGAAATATTTACCATTAATTCAGTCACAATTAATATTAAATTGCCTATAATTTCCCCGCTGAATATTTTTAAAAATCATATATGTATGTTCTAATATGAAAGAAAATTAAAGTCTACTACCACCTGTTTACTATTCCTAGTGTACTAAACAGGGAGAATAATACAAAGTTTCATTTTCTTCCCTAACAGTCTAGCATTCAATGAGATTTTATCATTTAGATTAGAAAATGAAAAATAAAAATAAAAATCTATGGTGAGTATCTCTGCTTGTTATCACCGAACATATATATGTTTAATTGATTTGCTTCTTTCCACATTGATACACCAAATGTTAGAATTTGGTTAAGACTAAAGAAAAAGATATGCTAGAAAATTTTACTTCTAAGATATCAAGTGCTAGAACATTTCTGCTCCATTAATTTGAAAGGCCATATAAAGTTTTGCCAACTATTCATTATCTGAACTTATTTTGGTATTTTATTTTATTTTTTAAATATTCTATTTATTCACTTTTTTAATTTTTATTTTAATTGTTGATCTTGTACAGTTTTCTGTCTTTTATTCTCACCACAAACCACCACCCCAGCCCTCCCCACCTCCGACCCAATTCCAACCCCCATAGATTTTGTCCATGTGTCCTTTATACTTGTTCCTGTAAATCTTTCCCCTTTTCCCCTGAAATTCCCTCCCCTCTCCCCTCTGGTGACTATCAGTCTGTTCTCAGTTTCAATGTCTTTGGTTATATTATGCTTGTTTGTTTTGTTGATTAGGTTCCTGTTAAAGGTGAGATCATATGGTATCTGTCTTTCACTGCCTGGCTTATTTCGCTTAGCATGATGCTCTCAAGTTCCATCCATTCTATTGCAAAGGGTATGAGCTCCTTTCTTTCTGCTGCACAGAATTCCATTGTGTAAATGTACCACAGTTTTTTGATCCATTCATTTACTGATGGGCATCCAGGTTGCTTCCAACACTTGGTTATTGTAAGTTGTGTTGCTATAAACATAGGGGTGCACAGGTTCTTTTGGATTGGTGTTTCAGGGTTCTTAGAATATAGTCCTAGCAGTGGAATTGCTGGGTCAAAAGGTATATCCATTTTTAGTTTTTCTAGAAAATTCCATACTGTTTACCATAGTGGTTGTACCAGTCTGCAATCCCACCAGCAGTGCACTAGGGTCCCCTTTTCTCCACAACATCTCCAACACTTGATATTTGTTTATTTGCTGCTTTGTTTATGAAGGCCATTCTGACTGGTGTGAAGTGGTATCTCATTGTAGTTTTAATTTGCATCTCTCTGATAGCTAGAGATATCGAGCATCCTTTCATGTGTCTCTGGATCCTCTGTATGTCCTCCTTGGAGAAGTGTCTGCCCAAGTCCCTTGCCCATTTTTTAATTGGGTTGCTTGTCTTCTTAGAGTGGAGTCGTGTAAGTTCTTTGTATATTTTGGAGATTAAACCCTTGTCTGAGGTATCATTGTCAAATATGTTTTCCCACACAGTCGGTTCTCTTTTTATTTTAATACTGTTTTCCTTGGCCATGTAGAACTTTTTATTTTGATGAGATCCCATTTGTTTATTCTTTCCTTTATGTCCTTTGCTTTAGGGGACATATCAGTAAAAATGTTGCTGCATGGAATATCTGAGATTTTCCTGCCTATGTTCTCCTCTAGGAGTTTAATGGTGTTACGGCTTATGTTTAAATCTTTTACCCTCCTTGAATTTATTTTTGTGTATGCTGTAATTTGGTTCTCAAGTTTCCTTTTCTTGTATGTAGCTTTCCAGTTCGCCCAACACCACTTGTTGAAGAGGCTATTTTTGCTCCATTTTATGTTGCTGCACCCTTTGTCGAATATTAATTGACTATAGAGACTAGGGTTTATTTCTGGGCTCTCTGTTCTATTCCACTGGTCCACATGCCTGCTTTTATGCCAGTACCAGGTTGTTTTGATTACAGTGGCCTTGTAATACAGTTTGGTATCAGGTATTAATAATAAGAAGAAGAAAATAATAAAGTAAGAAGGAAAATTAAGCTTCTAAGTCTTTGAAATACTGCAGATTCGGGACATAGGAGCTACCAGGTCCAGAGAATAACAGGGCAATTGACTCAATGCTCAAACTTATTAAAACTTTCAATAGTAGCAGGGGGCCTGTCTTTCTAAGCAGAGGGGACAAAATGACACTTTCAAATCCCAGGCTGTTTTTCAGCCTCCACTAGGAGGGAGCCTCGTTTGTACTGCTTCCTGCTCATTGCAAAGTGGGCAGCCAAGGGTTAGGCTTAAAGCTGATAGAGAAGGAGCCCTTGGAGGATGGCGAAGATCAGACCTCTGGGGCTAAACAAGAAAAGGTAACAGGAAAAAGTCCAAAACATGTCATTAATCACTGCCTCAGTGCCTTTGCCACCATGAGCAAGCCCTAGGAAATAAAAACCTTACATTTTTCAATTGTGATAAACAAGGACTAGCTGCAGCAGAGAGGCATCATCCAGGGGCCACAGCAAAACCTGCAGGTTTAGTATTTTGGAAGGATTTAAACACTGGTGTGTGGAAGGGCCCAGATCCAGCATTAATGTGGGGAAGAGGTCATGTTTCTGTCTTTCCAGAAGGTATGGATCATCCCATCTGGGTGCCTGAGAGAACAGTGAGACAGTCATGGACCTGGTGAACCAGATGGAACCCCAGATAAAGAGGTTAAGACTGATGCCATCTGCAATAATGTCTTGATGAGTGTGCATGACTTGAGAAGCCACACTCCCCACATGGGGACAGTTGAAGAAACCTGTAGATTAGGCCAATGGAATGGTCTATCATCAAGGAGCATCTAACAACCATGACCATGCCATTTTATTGTAAAAATGAACTATAGGCCTAATGTCTCCTGGGGAAAACTAGCCCTTCTCCATGGAAGACTAAGCACCATTTTTAACTCAGTGCCAGTTAATACTGATTGTTTCCTTGGGGAAGAATTGGCTATTCTCCTGAAGGGAAGGGTTAGTCGATAGAGTCACAAAGGGCCCTTGGTGTGTAACCACCTTTGTCTAAAACATATTATTTCAATCTAGACAGTTAACCCCAATATTTGAAATCATTGAATAGTTTTTCTTTCCTCACCAGCCAAAAAGGAACTGTTAACTTACTAACTTGGGGAAAAAAGTATACTTGTGTTTCCTCTAAAATAGGACCCTTGGAATTGCTGGCAAAGTGGTGAAGCTGTATCATAGAAAAGGCTACCCCACTCCAGGACCCACCTCCATTGTATTAGACTTCCCCAATCCAGGAAGAAGTACTATGGATGATATAGATGCTCTTGTCACTTGCCAACAACTCACTTGTTCAGACTTCTCTGAGCTCTGTGTCACCCCTCTGAAGTAGAACTCCAGTCAGCACTCATGGAAGAAGGTTCAACATCTCACGCAAAAGGCCTTTTCTTCCAATCTCAAGGGACAAATTCATTGACTCCCGCTTGAGCTATGTCACCAACTTCAGGACATTAAGCAACCCACTGAGCAGGAGGTCTTTCAGACCCTGCATGACAACTTACAATAGCTCAATCAAAAGACTTGGTTTGAAGGACTAAATTTATGTGTCTGGGTCTTGGGGGCTATAGGATGTCTCCTAATCATTTTGGTCTTTTGTGCATTGAAATATATATACAAATTGTTTTCCAGGGATCATAGAAGCAAAGAGAAAGTAGCAGCCTTCATCAGGCTTACCACTGTGTCCTCTATAACAAAGAAAAAAGGGGGAATATGATGGGAGCCATCCTGCCTGGTTTCAAAGACCATAACCTCATTAACGGAAAAAAATGGTCCCATGGTTAGGGCTGAGTGAAAAGGCCTTGGGATCATGAGCCACTCGGAGACAAAACCTACCCTCCTGGAAGGAGCGCAGCTCCTGCCATCCTCACTTCCCCCTGCTTTGCCTCGGCGGATGACTGCTTAGCCAGTGATGGGTAAGGCTCCGCAGTGGGGAGGAAACCTAAGGCAGGCACAATCACAAAGGGCCATCAGGGAAGGGCTTAGTATGCCTGGTTAGCCAATGACAAGTAAGATGCCTCAAGGAGGGGAACAAGCTAAAACAGGCACAGTTGTGGAGGAACCATAGGAGAAGGACTTAGGGGTTTACAGAGAAGGGGCAGAAAAAGACCCTCACTCCTCAGCTTTGTCATAGCCTAAGTCCTCACTCTGTCTGCAAAAAGTCTCCTAACCTCTTGGCTGCTTTTCTTCCCCTGCCTGACTCAGACTGAATACTTTGCCAGAGGCAGCTGCTGCCTTGTACTGAAATGCACAGCTCTCAGGGCCAATCTGGCCTCAGAAAGAAAATGCATTTTGTCCTTTGAAGCCTTCTCTGCATAACACAATCTTATTGATTACAGCATCACCAGTGCCTTTGATTGTGCTATATTTTAGAAAATAAAAAAGGGGAGATGTGGGGGACAGTGAAGGCTGGCATCATAGCTAAGATTGAGTGCTTAGCAAAACAGCACTTGACTGCTTGCATCTGCTAGGTGGATCAAGGCAGCAGCTGATGACAGCCAGAACCCATGGGGGTTGAACAGGAGATAGATAACTACAAGCTTCAGCTGAATGCAACTGTAACTATTGCAGAAGACATATGTATCAGTTAGATAGCCTAGGAATGGGACAATCTGTGCCTGCATCGTGTCCCTATGTTTGCAAAACGTTCTTGAGCTTTATCTAACCAAGCCATATAAAATAAATTCAGAGACGATGTTCAGGGCTCATTTTTCTCTCCATCAGAGGGCAATGTCCCACCTGGTCCCTGCTTTTCCTTAAACTATATGTATCATGTCTTTTTTAATCTTCAGTTGACCTCTCTCAGGAAACCCAACTCTGTGCTGGTCACGGGACAGGTCTAGAACCAGACTTACTGCTTTGTATTTCCCACAAAATAATAGTGTCTTAAAAAAAAAAAGGGGGTTGTCTGTTTACCGATGGGTCAGTAATTCAGTAAAGACTTCATTCATAATTCAAACAATATATATAGTGGATGTCTATGATGTGTCAGGTACTGTGCTAAGAATAAGTATTATTTTTAAATTTGCAACTTCTTTTTAATGAATGCACAGGGGACAGAGTGGGCAAATAAGACAGGCAAGGTCCCTGGACTAACAGTTTTTATTTCTGCTTTGTTTGTTTGTTTTGTATATTTCCTTTTTTCTTTTCATTGTAGTTCTTGTACACTTTTCTTTTACTTGCATCCCAGACTACTGCCCCAGCCCTCCCCAAGTCCCTCCCGTTTTCACGCCCCCTAGTTTTTGTCCATGTGTCCTTTATACTTGTTGCTCTAAACCCTTCCCTTTTTCCCCTGAAATTCCCTCCTCTCTCCCCTCAGCCTGTTCTCAATTTCAGTGTCTTTGGTTATATTATGCTTCTTTGTTTGTTTTGTTGATTAGGTTCCTCTTAAAGGTGAGATCATATAGTATTTGTCTTTCACTGCCTGGCTTCTTTCACTTAGCATAATGCTCTCCAGTTCCATCCATGCAGCTGCAAAGGGTAGGAGCTCCTTCTTTCTTTCTACTGCATAGTATACCATTATGTAAATATACCATAGTTTTTTGATCTATTCATTTATGGACGGGCACCTAGGTTGCTTCCAACACTTGGCTATTGTAAGTTGTGCTGCTACGAACATTGGGGTGCATAGGTTGTTCTCGATTGGTGTTTCAGGGTTCCTCGGATATAATACAAGGAGTGGAATTGCTGGGTCAAAAGGGAGATCATATTTAGTTTTCTTAGAAAAATTCATACTGCTTTCCATAGTGGTTGTACCATTCTGCAATCCCACCAACAGTGCACTAGAGTCCCCTTTTCTCCACAACCTCTCCAAAATTTGTTCTTTGTTGCTTTGTTTATGGTGGCCATTCTGACTAGTGTCAAATGGTATCTGATTGTGGTTTTAATTTGTGTCTCTCTGATAGCTAGCAATACTGAGCATATTTTCATGTGTGTCTAGATCCTCTGTATGTCATCCTTGGAGAAGTGTCTGTTCAAGTCCTTTGCCCATTTTTTTTGAGCTCCCCACAATGGTCTCGTTCCCCTAAGAAAAACACAGACCGACTTTATTTTTTAATATATTTTATTGATTATGCTATTACAGTTGTCCCATTTCTCCCCCATCATTCCCCTCCACCCTGCAAGCCCTCTCCCACCCACATTCCCCCCTTTAGTTCATGTCCAGGGGTCATAAGTTCTTTAGCTTCTACATTTCCCACACTATTCTTGCCCTCCCCTTATTTTCTACGCACCGTCTATGCTATTTATTCTCTGTACCTTTTCCCCAACTCTCTTCCTCCCACTCCCCTGTTGCTAACCCTCCACCTGATCTCTACTTCTGTGGTTCTGTTCCTGTTCTAGTTCTTTGCTTAGTTGCTTTTGTTTTAAGTGTAGTTGTCAATATCTGTGAGTTTGCTGTCTTTTCACTGTCATATTATTATCTTCTTTTTCTTAGATAAGTCCCTTTAACATTTCATATAATAAGGGCTTGGTGATGGTGAACTTCTTGAACTTGACCTTATCTGAGAAGGACTTTATCTTCCCTTCCATTCTAAATGACAGCTTTGCTGGATAGAGCAATTTCTGATGTAGGTCCCTGCTTTTCAAGACTTCAAATATTTCTTTCCAGCCCCTTCTTGCCTGGAAGGTCTCTTTCGAGAAATCAGCTGACAGTCTGATGGGAACTCCTTTGTAGGTGACTGTCCCCTTCTCCCTTGCTGCTTCTAGAATTCTCTCCTTCATTTGAATCTTGGCTAATGTAATGATGATGTGCCTTGGTGTGTTCCTCCTTGGGTCGAACTTCTTTGGGACTCTCTGAGCTTCCTGGACTTCCTGGTAGTCTATTTCCTTTTCCAGATTGGGGAAGTTCTCCTGTATTATTTGTTCAAATAAATTTTCCACTTGTTGCTCTACTTCTCCTTCTGGTACCCCTATAATTTGGATGTTGGGATGTTTAACAATGTCCCACAGGTTCCTAAGCCTCTCCTCATTTTTTTTTTTGAATTCTTGTTTCTTCCTTGTTTTCTGTTTGGTTGTTTGATTCTTCCTTCTGGTCCACTCCATTGATTTGAATCCCAGTTTTCCTCCCATCTCTATTGATTCCCCATGTGTCTTCCTTCATTTCATGTATTGTAGCCTGCATTTTTTCATCTAATTTGTGAGCAAAATCAACCAATTCTGTGAGCATCCTGATCAGCAGGGCTTTGAACTGTGCATCTAATTGGTTGGCTATCTCTTCACAGCTTAGAGGAATTCGCTCTGGAGCTTTGATTTGTTCTCTGGTTTCAGCCTTTTTTGGTGTTTTTTGTTTGTTTTGTTTTGGTTTTGGTCTGGTCATGACTGTTTTGTAGTGAAGGGTGGAGCCTTCAGTGTTCCCCAGTGTGGGGCACCCCAGTCCCTGAGTTGTGATGCTGTTTGTGGGGGCAGGGTCTGAGTAGGAACAACGGTGCCTGCTGCGCTCTCTTCTGCATTCCATCCCCTTTTGCTGCTTCCCCTTCACTTGGATTGTCTGCATGCAGAAATGTGGGACCACCTGGTCAGCCAACCACCTTGTAAAGCCTCACTGGTTCTGCACAGTTCCCACCCCGTGCCCAGAGTCTGCCAGATGCCGCCTGTGGGCCCAGAGTCCACTAGCTGCCGCCTGTGCACATGGGAACTGCCAGCCGTTGCCTGCGTTCCCAGGACCGCACATCCACTTTTTCCTGCAGCAATTCTGCCCCTCTTACCAATCTGGATGAATGGTTGTTGGACTTCCTTACAGTTCAATTTTCCATTAGCTCTGGCTGTTTTCTTGTTTCTGAATATTTGTTGTCCTTAATTTTGGTTGTGAGAGGAGGTACAGTGTGTCCACCTATGCCTTCAACTTGGCCGGAAGTCCCTTTGCCCATTTTTTAATTGGGTTGCTTGTCTTCTTAGAGTGGAGTTGTGTAAGTTCTTTGTATATTTTGGAGATTAAACCTTTGTCTGAGGTATCATTGGTAAATATGTTTTCCCATACAGTCAGTTCTCTTTTTATTTTAATACTGTTTTCTTTGGTCATGCAGAAGTTTTTTATATTGCTGAGATCCCATTTGTTTATTCTTTCCTTTATGTTCCTTGCTTTAGGGGACATAGCAGTAAAAATGTTGCTGCATGAAATATCTGAGATTTTCCTGCCTAAGTTCTCCTCTACGACTTCAATAGTGTCACAGCTTATATTTCTTTTATCCACTTTGAATTTATTTTTGTGTATGGTGTAAGTTGGTGCTCAAGTTCCTTTTTTTTTTTTTTTGCATGCGTCTATCCAGTTCTCCTAACACCACTTGTTGAAGAGGCTATTTTTACTCCATTTTATGTTGCTGCCCCCTTTGTTGAATATTAACTGACCGTAGAGACTGGGGTTTATTTCTGGGCTCTCTGTACTATTCTACTGGTCCACGTGTCTGTTCTTGTGCCAGTACCAGGCTGTTTTGATTACAGTGGCTTTGTAATACAGTTTGGTATCAGGTATTGTGATCACTCCTACTTTGCTCTTCTTTCTCAAAATTGCTGCAGCTATCTGACGTCATTTATGGTTCCATATAAATTTTTGAAGTGTTTGTTCTATGTGTGTGAAATGTGCCATTGGTACTTTCATAGGTATTGCATTGAATCTGTAAATTGCTTTGGGAAATATGGTCATTTGATGATGTTAATTCTTCCAATCCATTAACAAGGTATGTGTTTCCATTTGTTTCTGTCTTCCTAGATTTCTTTCTTCATTGTTGTGTAGTTTTGTGCATACAGGTCCTTTACATCCTTGGTTAGGTTTATTCCTAAGTATTTTCTTTTTCTTTTTGCTATATCAAATGTTATTTTTCTTCTTGATTTCTGCTTCTGCTGTTTCATTGTTGGTATACAAAAATGCCTTTGATTTCTGGATATTGACTTTATATCTGATTGTTTGGTTGAATTCATTTGTTAGGTCCAGCAGCTTTTTGGCTCAGTCTATAGGGTTTTGTATGTCATCTGCATGTCATATCACTTGCAAACAATGATAGTTTTGTTTCCTCCTTTCCGAGTTGGATGCCTTTTATTTCCTTTTTTGTGTTAATCACTGTGGCTAAGACTTCCAATACAATATTGAATAGAAGTGGTGAAAGTGGACAACCTTGTTTTTTTTCTGATTATAGTGGAAAAGATTTTAGTTTTTGCCTTTTGAGTATGATGTTGGTTGTAGATCTCTCATATATGGCTTTTATTATGTTGAGGAATGCTCCCTCTATTCCCAGTTTGCTGAGTGTTTTTTCATTAATGGGTGTTGTACCTTATCAAATGCTTTTTCCGCATCTATTGATGTGATCATGTGATCTTTGCATTTGCTTTTGTTTATGTGATGTATTACATTTACTGATTTGTGAATGTTGAACCATCCTTGCATCCCTGAGACTAATCCCACCTGGTCATGGTTTCTGATCTTTTTAATGTATTGTTGGATGCGGTTTGCCAATATTTTGTTGAAGATTTTAGCATCTATGTTCATCAGCGATATTGGCCTGAAGTTTCCTTTCTTTGTTGTGTCTTTATCTAGTTATGGGGTTAGGATGATGCTGGCCTCATAAAAAGAGTTTGGGAGTCTTCCATCATTTTTTATATTTTCAAATAGTCTGTTGGGGATGGGGGTCAGATCTTCCTTAAATACTTTGTGGAATTCTCTTGTGAAACCATCTGGTCCAGGGCTTTTGTGTGTCTGGAGTTTTCTTTATTGCTGCTTCAATTTCATCAGCTGTTATTGGTCTGTTCAGGCTATCTGCTTCTTCTTCATTGAGTTTTGGAAGATTATATTTTTCTACAAACTTGTCCATTTCTCCTAGGTTTTCAAATTTCTTGGCCTACAGTTCTTCGTAGTAATCTCTTATACTCCTTTGTATTTCTGTGGTGTCGGTTGTGATCTCTCCTCTTTCATTTCTTATTCTCTTTATTTGAGTCCTCTCTCTCTTTTTTTCTTGATGAGCCTGCTTAAAAGCTTGTCAAATTTGTTTATCTTTTCAAAGAACCAGCTCCTGGATTCATTGATCCTTAAAGTTGTGCTTTTAGTCTCTAAGTCATTTAATTCTGCTCTGATCTTGGTTATTTCCTTCCTTCTACTTGATCTGGGCTGTTTTTGTTATTGTTTCTAGAGTTCTTGTACACATAGGGTTAAGTTGTTTGTTGGAAATAGTTCTGTTTTTTAAGTAGGCATGTATCACTATGATCTTCCCTCTCAGGACTGCCTTTGCTATGTCTCATAAGTTTGGGTCTTTGTGAGTTCATTTTCATTTGTTTCCGGAAACTTTTTGATTTCCTCCCTAATGTCATTCTTGACCCATTCATTGTTTAATAGCATGCTATTCAAGCTCCATGATTTTGAGGGTTTTGGGTTTTTTTCCCTTGGGGTTTGGTTACTAGTTTCAGTCCCTTGTGGTCAGAGAAAATGCTTGGTATGATTTCAGTTTTCTTGAATTTGTTGAGCCTTCTTTTGTGTCCTATCATGTGGTCTATCTTTGAAAATCTTCCATGTACATTTCAAAAGAATGTGTGTTTTATTTGTTTGGGATGAAGGGCTCTATATACATCAATTAAGTCCATTGCCTCTAGAGTGTTGTTCAATGCCACAATATCTTTGTTGGTATTTTGTTTGGAAGATCTGTCCATTTTTGACAGTGGAGTGTTAAAATCTTTGCTTTTCTTCCTATAGTGCCATGTTGGCTGGAACTATGTCACTGATATTTTAATAGAGATTGTGTTCAATCTATACATTGATTTTTGTAGTATGAATTTTTGATGATCTTAATTCTTCCAAGTCTTGAACATGGTATATATTTCCATTTATTTGTGTCTTCCTTAATTTCTTTCTATACTGTTGTGTAGTTTTTCTGAGTAAGGACCTCTTACCTCCTTGGCTAGGTTTATTCTTGGGTACTTTGTTTTTCTTGTTGCAATATCAAATGGGATTTTTTCCTGGTTTTTTTTTTTTGTGATGTGTCATAGTTGGTGTACAAAAATGCCTTTGATTACTGATTATTGACTGTGTCCAGGTGTATTGCCAAATTCACTTATTAAGTCAAATATTTTTTTATGGACTATATTGGGTTTTCTATGTACAGTATCATGTCATCTGCAATGACAGCTTTACTTCCTCCCTTCCAATTTGTATGCATTTTATTTCTTTATGTGGCTACACCTTCCAATACTATGTTGAATAGAAGTGGTGAAAGCAGGCATCCTTGTCTTGCTCCTGATCTTAGTGGGAAAGCTTTTAGTTTTTGCCCATTGAGTATGATGTTGGCTGAAGGTTTCTTTTTTTTTTTAAGACTTATTTATTTATTTATTTATCTTTAGAGGGGAAGGGTAGGAGAGAGGGAGAGGGAGAGAAATATTAATGTACGGTTGCCTCTCGTGTGTCCCCCTCTGGGAACTGGCCTGCAACCCAGGCATGTGCCCTGACTGGGAATCAAACCGCGACCCTCTGGTTCGCAGGCCTGCGCTCAATCCACTGAGCTACACCAGCCAGGGCAAGTTTCTATACATGGCATTTATCATGTTGATGTAGACTCCTACTCTGACTTTGCTGAGTGTTTTTATGATAAATGTGCTTCGTACCTTATCAAATGCTTTCTTTGTATTTATTGATCCAATCACGTGATTATTGTCTTTTGTTTATGTGATTGTTTTGTTTTTTGATTTGTGAATATTATACCATCCTTGCATCCCTGAGATGAATCTCACTTGATCATGGTGTATAACCTTTTTAATGTATTGCCATATGGCGTTTTCCAATATTTTGTTGAGGATTTCAGTGTCTATGTTCATTAGAAATATTGGGCTATAATTTTCTTTCTTTGTTGTGTCTTTATTTGGTTTTGGGATTAGAATGATACTGGCTACATAAAAAGTCTTGGAGTATTCTTTCTCCCCTTGGAATTTTTGGAATAGTCTCAGGAGGATAGGGATTAGCTCCTCCTTAAATATTTTGCAGAATTCTCCTGTGGAACCATCCAGTCCAGGGCTTTTGTGTTCTAGGAGTTTTTGGATTACTGCTTTGATTTCACTAGGTGTTATTGGTCTCTTCAGGCTTTCTGCTTCTTCTTCATTCAGTTTTGAAGGGGTATAATTTTCTACAAATTTATTCATTTTTTACATTGTTTTTTAAATTTGTTTTGGTATTTGATGCATACTTTAAATATATTTTATTGATTGTGCTATTACAATAGTCCCATTTTATACAATTTATTCCCTTCTCCTCTGCACCCCCATCTCATCAACATTCTCCCACTTTAGTTCGTGTCCATGAGTCATACACATAAATTGTGTGTCTTCTCAATTTCTCATACTGTTCTTAACCACCACTGTCTATTTTGTACCTACCATTTATGATTCTTATTCCCTGTAACTTTCCCTCAGTCTTCCCCTTCCACCTTCCTGCTGATAACCCTCCATATGATCTCATTTTCTTTTTTTTTTAAAGATTTTTTTTTTATTTGTCTTTAGAGGGGTAGGGGAGACGGAGAGGGAGAGAAATGTCAATGTACGGTTGCCTCTTGTGTGTCCCCTGCTGGGAACTGGCCTGCAACCCAGGCATGTGCCCTGACTGGGAATCGAACCGCGATCCTCTGGTTCGCAGGCCCGCGCTCAATCCACTGAGCTACACCAGCCAGGGCTGATCTCATTTTCTGTAATTCTGTTCCTGTTCTAGTTGTTTGATTAGTTTGATTTTGTTTTTATTTTTTGTTTTAGGTTCAGTTGTTGATACTTTTGAGTTTGTTGTCATTTTACTGTTCACAGTTTTGATCTTCTTAGATCTAAATCCCTTTAACATTTCATATCATAAGGGTTTGGTGATGATGAACTCCTTTAACTTGACCTTATTTGGGAAGCACTTTATCTGCCCTTCCATTCTAAATGATAGCTTTGATGGATAGAGTAATCTTGGATGTAGGTTCTTGCCTTTCATAACTTTGAATACTTCTTTCCACCTGCTTTTTGCCTTTAAGGTTTCTTTGAAAAAAAAAAAAAGCTAACGGTCTTATGGGAACTTCTTTGTAGGTAACTGTCTCCTTTTCTCTTACTGCTTTTAAGATTCTGTCCTTATCTTTAATCTTGGGTAATTTAATTGTGATGTGCCTTGTTGTGTGCTTCCTTGGTCCAAAATCTTTGGGACTCTCTGAGTTTCCTGGACTTCCTAGAAGTCTCTTTCCTTTGCCGTATTGGGAAGTTGTCCTTCATTATCTTTTTCAAATAAGTTTTATTATTTCTTTCTATTCTTCTTCTCTTTCTGGCACCCATATGATTTGGGTATTGGAACAATTAAGTGTGTCCTGGAGGTTCCTAAGCCTCTCTTCATTTTTTTAAATTTCTTTTTTCTTCATTCTGTTCTGGATGAATGTTTATTTCTTTCTTCTGCTCCAAATCATTGATTTATATCCATGTTTCCTTCCCTTCACTGTTCATTCCTTGTAAACTTTCTTTTATTTCACTTTGCATAGCCTTCATTCTGTCTCTATTTTGCAACCATGAACAACCACTTCTGTGAACCTCCTGATTACCAGTATTTTGAACTGTGCATCTGATAGGTTGGCTATCTCTTTATTGCTTAGTTGTATTTTTTCTAGAGTTTTGATCTGTTCTTTCATTTGGGCCATATTATTTTTGTTTTGGCATGGCAATTTACTGTAAGGCAGAGGAACCTACATATTAGCCAGAGCAGGGCAACCTATATCACTGAGATGTAGAGATGTATGTGGGAGAGGGGCCAGAGAGGGAACAATGCCACTTGCTGGTTCTTGGCTAGGTTTCAGTCATTTCCCTTGCTACCCACACAGAGGTTGGTCCCTTCTGGTGCTGATTCCTTGGTGGGAGGGTTTGTGTACATTCTAGAACCCTGTGGATACCCCCAATAAACTCTCCTGTGAGCTTTGGACTTTCTCCCTCCACCATAACCCCCACAAGTTTTTACAGTCAGTGGTCCTGAGGCTTTATTTCCCTTAAAATGCAATATTGAAGGAAGAGTAGAAAAACAGTCAAACAATGAAATAAAACAAAGAAAATCCTCAAAAAAAGTTAAACAGAAATCAGAGAAATTAAAAATAGAAATAAAATTTTTAATTCAACTTCTGAAGGACAGCACATTGAAATTTGTCTCAGCTCTTGGTTTTAGCCTTCTGTCTTCTTTCTGGGTGTGTCTTTAGTCTTCTCATAGCTCCAGGCTAGTTTGTCTTACACTTGTAAAAAACAGAAGCTTCTTTCTGACTTTAAACCTACCAAGTGGTTTTGCTCTTCTTGCTGGATGCTACAGGGAGAGGGAGAGGTGTGTGCTGGGCTCTATGCTTTTTTTACCCTTTCCTGTTGTTCCACATAGATGGGGGCTTGGTTTTGGATACAATATACACAGGTACCCAGTTTCAGGCCTACACCCTCAGAGCACTGTGTGGCCCACACTGTCCAATGACTATATTCACCAGGCTGGCATCTCTAATCCACCACATTGCACAACCTTTTGATTAGTCCATGAGATGCACTGAGTGGGAGCAAATTTTACCTCTCCTTCTCCCTCTTTGTTGGCCTGGGCATGCACACATGCAAAGTCCCTTCAAGACAGTTAAGTTCCCCTATTGAATTAAGTCTCCCTGGGCACTGCTACCTTTCTGATCCCCTGCTGTCCCACTTTGATCAATCTCTGAGGTGCCCTGTGTGTGGGAAAATCACATTCCCCCTCCCCCACTTTGTTGGCCGGCTGCTTCATGAAGCAGGTCCTTGCACAGTGACTGAGCGCCTTTTTTGAGTAAATTCCCCTTGTTTTCAGCAGGCTGTTTCTAACAAGTGCCCAGCTTTCCACTCTGTGACCAGTCCAGAGATCATCTAGGTCATGGCCAGACATGGCCCTTCTCTTCTCCCATCTCCAGGTGTCACTCAGCCCTCCAATTTCTCTGGTACTACCACAGCCAGCAGCCACAGTCCAGCCTGGGTATGCTGCCAGCTGTGCATCTCTTATTGTTTCTTTATGCTGCCAGTGACTTTAAGTGTCCAGGTATCTCCTGGCACAGACCTGTGAAGTCACTGCTTTGGGAGGGGAAGGAGCTTCAAAATCTCAATCACTGAACCAGCTCTCCTTCAAAGTTGCTGTGGCAGCCATGGTCTCTGGCACAGGTCCCAGCGATCCTCCTGTTGGCCTACAAAATCTTCTTACTGTCTGTTTTTAAATGTCCTCTGAAAACTTTGGCTTCCAAACTTCATATCAGCTGGAATTCTGTTGGCTGTTCACTCTGTTCCTCAGAAGATCAGCTAGGTGTCCCAGTGGGGTGCACAAGTGTGTGGGTTCAGCTCCCACCTCCCTCGCCACTGACTTCCATAATAAGTTGGCTAATATTTTATAGAAGATATTTTTGTCTATGTTTCTCAGGGATATTGGCATATAATTTTCTTTCTTTTTAGTGTCTTTATCTGGTTTTGGAATTAAGATAATGTTGGCCTTGTAAAAGGAATTGGGGAGCCTTCACTCCTCTTGAATGTGATGAAATAGTTTGAGAAGGAAAGGTGTTAATTCTTCTCGAATGTTTGGTGAAATTCCCCTGTGACGCCATCTGGTACTGGGCTATTGTTGGTTGGATTTTTTTTTTGTTTGTTTACTGCTTCAATTTCATTAGGTGTAATTCAGTGTGTTCAGATTCTCCGATTCATCCTGATTTAATTTTAGAATATTGTATATTTCCAGGAATTTATCCATTTCATCCAGGTTGTTCTCATAAAGTATTCATAATATTTAATTTCAATCCTTTATATTTCTTTGTTCTAAGTTGTTACTTCTCTTTTATTTTTGATTTTATTTTTTGGGTCCTTTCTCTTTTTTTCTTGTTGAGTTTGGTTGGAGTTTAGTCAGTCTTGTTTGACAAAGAATCTGCCCTGGGATTCCTTGATCTTTTGTCATATTTTAAACTCTATTTCATTTATTTCTGCTCTGATCTTTATTATTTCCTTCCCTCTACTCACTTTGGGTTTTGTTTGTTGTTCTTTTTCAAGTTCATTTAAGTATTAAATTAGATTGTTTATTTGAGATTTTTCTTATGTTTTTTGTGGGGTTTTTTGTTTGTTATTTTGTTTTAGATAAGCCTGTGATGCTATGAATTTCCCTCTTAGCATTGTTTTCCCAGTGTCTCACAGATTTTTGGATTATTGTCTCTTCATTTTCATTTGTTTCAAGGTATCTTTTGATTTCTTCCTTGATCTCATTTTCCACTCATTCATTGTTTAATAACATGTTATTTAGCTTCAATGTCTTTGTGTATTGTTCAGTGTTCTTCCTGCGATTGATTTCTAGTTTCATAGCATTGTGGTCAGAGAAGATGCTTGATATGATTTCAATCTTAAGTTTACTGAGACATATTTTCTGTCCTAACATGTGGTCTATCCTAGAAAACGTTCCATGTACACTTGAAAAGGATATATATTCTGAAGTCATCCAAGATGGTTGAGAAATGAGTGGAAGCTACACCGTCCCCTCAGAACCAATCTGGAATTATAACTAAATTGTGGAGAAATCATCCAGAATAAAGAATTGAACAATAGTGGGAGAGAATCCTTATAACTACATACATACAGAAAAAAAAGGTTTGCCAAAATGTGACTGATATGGAGTGCAGAAGAGATGCAAAAGGGCTGCCTAAGATCCCACTGGTAGCAGCTGAAATACTGGAGTACTATTTCAGTGGCCAGGGCATTTACTCTGATAATTATGGGACCTAAACCCCAAGTTGACAGCACCAGAGCCCAAAAGGTACCCAGATAACATCCAGCTGTGGAAAGTGTCTGGGTTTCTCTCTGTCAAGGACAGACGGCTGGGGACTCACAAAGACTTTTAAAGCACCAATGCTTAAATTTTCATTTGTAGGTACTTACCCTCCCCTCCAGCAAAGAAAGGGCAGAGTGGACTAGAGATACTTGAGGAGAGACTGGGGATGGTGGCTTTGGGGAGAGAACTGGGAGAGCAGCTACCAGGTCCTGGTCCTGAGTCATCCCCCATATGGCAGGAGCCATCTTGTTCAGGCAGACCACCTTCCTCCAAGAGACATCAGCCTGAGGGGAAGCAATAGCCCTGTCTGCAAGAATTACTCTATCCCACCATGTGGTGCTGAAGCCTGACTGCTGATTACAGAGTGACTAGATTAACAACCGAAGGAGTCAACCACAGAGAGTGAATCCCTGGTAGACTCAAACAGACTGCCTAATGCCAAACTAGGACACCAACTGACATCACCAGAGGCAGATCAAGAAAGAAAAATCAGTGGTAAGTACTGGATGCTACCAATATGAAATCCACTGCAGTCTTCTTCATGCTTTGCAATATTTTCTCTCCTGCATATTTTTTACCATTCATTTCTTGTCCTTCAAGTTTGTACATATTAAGTTACTAGATTCAAAATTATAGTTTATTTCAAATCTCATATGTTGCCCCTCCCTTCCATTCCCCCATTTCACTTCTTTTTTTCTCTTATTTTCATTTTAATTTTTGTTTATTCTTGTGCTACAACTTGTTTCCATTCTGCACTCTCACTACCACTCCTCCATCCAGCCTCTCAAAACTATTTTCCTTGTCATTGGTCAACTCACATTCTTTTTCCCTCTCTTAAAATACCTGTACTCTCTCTCCACCTTTATCAATCTTTGCTCATCGGTTGTGGATGATTGTTGTTGCATTTCTTCAATTTTGTCTCTAGATCTTCACTATTTTTGTACTCCAAATCTCACATTTTACAGACCCTTCTCCTACTCCATTCTGCCTTCCTCCTGCCCTTTCTTTTTTATCTGAAATGTTAATTTTTCCCACTTTTTGCATGCTTTTCATTCCTTACTCTGAACATTCCCTCTATCATCTCAAAATCACTTTCCATTCCTCTAGACATCTCTGAAGCTTCTCTTTCTTTTTTTCTCTCTTACTCCCATCATAACTATATTAATCTGAGATCATTTGTTATTGCTATTGCTTTGGTGAATCTTTTTCTCCAATTTGGTATTATTTTTATTTATTTACTTATTTTTTCCATTTTACTTCTCTCTCACTTGACTTTTTAAAATCTGTTTAAACCTAATACTATACACTTCCCTTCTCTTGCTCCATTCCGTCTTTTCGCTATATTTTTATTTACAGTGTAAATTTTACTTTCTTTTTCTCTTTGCCTTGCTGCAATATCTCATTCTCTTATTATATGCTCCTCCCTCTACATTCTCAAAATCATTTTTCTTTCACTTAGACATCTCATATTCATTTCTCTATTCTTTTTTAAAATATATTTTATTGATTATGCTATTACAGTTGTCCTATTTCTCCTCCATCATCCCCCCACCCTGCATACCCTCTCCCAACCACATTCCCCCCTTTAGTTCATGTCCATGTATCATAAGTTCTTTAGCTTCTACATTTCCCACACTATTCTTGCCCTCCCCCTGTCTATTTTCTACCCACTGTCTATGCTACTCATTCTCTGTACCTTCTCCCCCCTCCTCCTCCCACTGCCCTGTTGCTAACCCTCCATACAATCTGCATTTCTGTGGTTCTGTTCCTGTTCTAGCTGTTTGCTTAGTTTGCTTTTGTTTTAGGTGTGGTTCTTAATAACTGTGAGTTTGCTGTCTTTTCACTGTCATATTTTTGATCTTTTTCTTAGATAAGTCCCTTTAACATTTTATATAATAAGGGCTTGGTGATGATGAACTCCTTGAAGTTGACCTTATCTGAGAAGGACTTTATCTGTCCTTCCATTCTAAATGACAGCTTTGCTGGATAGAGCAATTTTGGATGTAGGATCCTGCTTTTCAAGATTTCAAATATTTGTTTCTAGCCCCATCTTGCCTGTAAGGTCTCTTTTGAGAAATCAGCTGACAGTCTGATAAGAACTCCTTTGTAGGAGACTGTCCCCTTATCCCTTGCTGCTTCTAGAATTCTCTCCTTCATTTTAATCTTGGCTGCTTCTAGAATTCTCTCCTTCATTTTAATCTTGGCTAATGTAATTACAATGTACCTTGGTGTGTTCCTCCTTGGGTCTAACTTCTTTGGGACTCTCTGAGCCTCCTGGACTTCCTGGTAGTCTATTTCCTTTGCCAGATTGGGGAAGTTCTCCTTTATTATTTGTTTAAATAAGTTTTCCACTTGTTGCTCTTCTTCTTCCCCTTCTGGGACCCCTATAATTCGGATGTTGGGATGTTTAACGATGTCCCAGAGGTTCCTAAGTCTCTCCTCATTTTTTTGGATTCTTGTTTCTTCCTCGTTTTCTGTTTGGTTGTTACTTCCTTCCTTCTGGTCCACTCCATGGATTTGAGTTCCAGTTTTCCTTCCATCTCTATCGGTTCCCCATGCGTCTTCCTTCATTTCACGTATTGTAGCCTGCATTTTTTAAAATCTAACTTGTGAGCAAAATCAACCAATTCTGTGAGTATTTTGATGACCAGTGCTTTCAACTGTGCATCTGATAGGTTGGCTATCTCTTCACGGCTTAGAGGAATTGACTGTGGGATTTTCATTTTTTCCTCCGGTTTGAGCCATTTTTGGTGTTTTTTTTTTTCTCCTTTTGTTTTGTTTTTGTTTGGTTTTAGTCTGGTTGTGGCTATTACGTAGTGAGGGTGGGGCCTTAGGTGTTCCTCAGGGCGGGGCAGCCCAGTTGCTGGGTTGTGATGCTATAGGTGGGGGCGGGGTCTGAGAGGGAACAATGGCACCTGTTCTGCTCTCTCCTGGATTCAGCCCCCTCCGCCACTTCCCCTCCGCCTGGACCGTCTGCGCACGCGAATGTGGGACCACCTGGTCAGCCAGCCGCCTTGTGCGGCCTCACTGGGTCTGTGCAGTTGCCCCTCTGTGCCCGGGGACCGCCAGCCACCACCTGTGCACCTGGGAACTGCCAGCCACTGCTGCTTGCGTTCCTGGGTCCGCACCTCCACTTTTTCCTACCGCGACTTTGCCCCGCTTACCGGTCTGGATAAATGGTTGTTGGACTTTCGTACAGTTCAATTTTCTATGAGTTCCGGTTGTTTTCTTGTTTCTAAATATTTGTTGTCCTTAATTTTGGTTGTGAGAGGAGGAACAGTGTGTCCGCCTACGCCTCCATCTTGGCCGGAAGTCCATTTCTCTATTCTTATAATAATCTTAATCTATTTACATCCTTATTAATACTGGCACATTTACTGTTAATAATGCAATTGTGGCTGGAGATTATTTTTACGGGTGTGGTTTTTGTTTCCTGGGATGTGTGGTTTTATTCTGGCAGCACATGCAAAACAACATACAAGTCATGGTCGGCAGAGTGAATCTCAGTCAGCCAGCTGGAGTGCAGGACCCAACAATGAACGACCTAACAACAATCAAAACCCAATTACAACTAATGAGTCAACCTAAAGGGCATACCAAGAGCATCAAGTTCAGGAGATCAATGGAACTGAACCACTGAATGCCACAGGTCTCCTACCATAGAAGATCATACCATTAATACAGGAGTCAACAAGATCAAGCTAAGAAGCAGAAAGAAATGTCTTCCCTAATATAAGGAGACAAAGAAGCAATCCACAATGAAAAAGAAAGGAGGAATCCCCAGAAGGAGTTCTAAGTGAAATAGAGGCAAGCAGACTATCAGAAACTGAGTTCAAAATAATGGTTACAAGGAAGATCAATGAACTTGGTGAGAACTACAAGGAACTACAGGGAAGGAACAAGGAACTAACTGTGAAGTACATCAGCATGAAAAAGGACATAGAAACTATCAATAATAGCCAGAAAGAAATGAAGAATACAATTTCTGAGTTAAAGAACAGAGTAGAAGGACTTAAGAGAAGGCAAGATGAAGCAGATAATTGCATCAGCGAGTTGGAGGACAAGGTAAAAAAAAAAGTCCAGACAGAGCAACAACAACAAAAAGACTCAAAAAGAATGAAAAGGGTTTAAGGGAACTGCAGGAAAACATGAAACATAAAAATATCTGTGTTGTAGGATTACCAGGAGAAGCAGCAAAGCATAGAGAAGCTTTTTGAAAAAGTAATGACAAAAAACTTTCCTAACTTGATGAGAGAGGAAAAAAAAAATCATACAAGTCCAGGAAGCACAGATGGTCCCAATAAAGATGAATCCAAGGAGCCCCACCTCAAGACAAGTGATAATAAAAATTGCAAAATTAGAAAGATGAAGAGAAAATATTAAAAGCAGCATGGAAGGAATAGCTAGTAACATACACGGGAGCTCTGATGAGGCTATAAGCAGATTACTCAGCAGAAACATTACAAGCCAGAAGACAATGATAAGAAATATTCCAAGTAATAAAAAATAGACATCTGCCACCAAAACTACTGAGCAAGACTCCCACTTAAAATGGAAGGAAAAATAATGAGCTTCCCAGAAAAAAATAAAAAAGGCTAAAAGAACACATCTCCACTAAACCAGCATTACAAAAAATGCTAAAAGGACTGCTTTAAGAAGATGAAGAAAGAGAGAGGAGAGTGGAACACAAGACCAAAAGGGATAAATACCAATGAATAAGTACCTATCAATAATAACCTTAAATGTAAATGGACTAAATGCTTTTTTTATATTTAAAATTTTTAAATATATTTTATTGATTATGCTATTACAGTTGCCCAATTTCTCCCCCATCATTCCCCTCCACCCTGCACACCCTCTCCCACCCACATTCCCTCCCTTTAGTTCATGTCCATGTGTCATAAGTTCTTTAGCTTCTACATTTCCCATACTATTCTTGCCCTCCCCCTATTTTCTACCTATGCTACTTATACTCTGTATCTCCTCCTCCCACTCGTTTGTTGCTATCCCTCCACGTGATCTTCATTTCTGTGGTTCTGTTCCTGTTCTAGCAGTTGGCTTAGTTTGCTTTTGTTTTAGGTGTGGTTCTTAATAGCTGTGAGTTTGCTGTCTTTTCACTGTCGTATTTTTGATCTTCTTTTTCTTAGATAAGTCCCTTTAACATTTCATAGAATAAGGGCTTGGTGATGATGAACTCCTTTAACTTGACCTTATCTGAGAAGCACTTCATCTTCCCTTCCATTCTGAAACAAAGCTTTGCTGGATAGAGAAATCTTGGATGTAGGTCCTTGCCTTTCATGACTTGGAACACTTCTTTCCAGCCCCTTCTTGCCTGGAAGGTCTCTTTTGAGAAATCAGCTGACAGTCTGATGGGAACTCCTTTGTAGGTGACTGTCCCCTTATCCTTTGCTGCTTCTAGAATTCTCTCCTTCATTTTAATCTTGGCTAATGTAATGATGATGTGCTTTGGTGTGTTCCTCTTTGGGTCCAACTTCTTTGGGACTCTCTGAGCCTCCTGGACTTCCTGGTAGTCTATTTCCTTTGCCAGATTGTGGAAATTCTCCTTTATTATTTGTTCAAATAAGTTTTCCACTTGATGCTCTTCCTCTTCCCTTTCTGGTACCCCTATGATTCGGATGTTGGGACGTTTAACGATGTCCTGGAGGTTCCTAAGCCTCTCCTCATTTTTTTTTGAATTCTTGTTTCTTCCTTGTTTTCTGTTTGGTTGTTTGTTTCTTCCTTCTGGTCCACTGCATTGATTTGAGTCCCAGTTTTCCTCCCATCTCTATTTGTTCCCCATGCGTCTTCCTTCATTTCATGTATTGTAGCCTGCATTTTTTCATCTAATTTGTGAGCAAAATCAACCAATTCTGTGAGCATTTTGATGACCAGTGCTTTGAATTGTCCATCTGATAGGTTGGCTATCTCTTCACTGCTTAGAGGGATTGACTCTGGAGTTTTGATTTTTTCTCCGGTTTGAGCCATTTTTGGTGGGTTTTTTTTGTTTCATTTTGTTTTGGTTTGGTTTGGTTTTGGTCTAGTTGTGGCTGTTACGTAGTGAGGGGTGGAGCCTTAGGTGTTCCCCAGGGCGGGTCAGCTGAGTCGCTGAGTTGTGATGTTGTTTGTGGGGGCTGGGTCTGAGAGGGAACAATGGTGCCTGCTCTGCTCTCTCCTGGATTCAAGTCCCTTCCGCCGCTTCCCCTCCATTTTCTGCGCTTGGGAACGTGGGACCACCCAGTCAGCCAACCGCCTTGCATGGCCTCACTGGTTCTGCACAGTTGCCACCCCGTGCCCGGGGTCTGCCAGCTGCCGCCTGTGGGCCCAGAGTCCGCCAGCTGCTGCCTGTGCACCTGGGAAGTGCCAGCGGCTGCTGCCTGCATTCCGGGGTCTGCACCTCCACTTTTTCCTCCCTCAACTCTGCCCCTCTTACTGGTCTGGATGAATGGTTGTTGGACTTCCGTACAGTTCAATTTTCTATGAGTTCCGGTTGTTTTCTTGTTTCTAAATATTTGTTGTCCTTAATTTTGGTTGTGAGAGGAGGCACAGTGTGTCCACCTACGCCTCCATCTTGGCTGGAAGTTCTCCTAAATGACCTAAATGCTTTAATTGAAGGACATAGGATAGCTCAATGGATAAGAAAACGTGACCCACATATATGCCATCTACAGAGACCCACCTCAGGACAAAAACGTATGTAGCCTGAAAGTGAAGGATTAGAAAAAAACTATTCCAAGCAAACAGACTTGAATAAAAAGTTGGAGTAGCAATGCTTGTATCAGATTAAATCTTTCAGAACAAAGGCCATAAGAAGCAAAGTAGGACACTGTAAAATACTTAATGGAAAAAAATGCATCAAGAAAATATAACCCATACTGGCTGGTGTGGTTCAGTGGATTGAGAGCTGGCCTTTGAACCAAAGGGCCACTGGTTTGATTCCCAGTCTAGGGTTGCTTGGGTTGCTTGGGTTGCAGGCCAGTTCCCCAGCAGGGAGCACACAGGAGGCAACCACACATTGATGTGTCTCTCCCTCTCTTTTTTCCACCCACCCCTCTGTCTAAAAATAAATAAATAAATATTTTTAGGAAGAAGATATAACCTATCAAACATATGTGCACCCAACTTAGCAGCACCAAAATATATACAGAAAACCTTGGAGAACTTCAAGAAAGATATACACAGCTATACATTCATAGTAAGGGATGTTAACATCCCATTGTTAACAATGTATAGTTTTTCCAAGGAAGGAATAAACAAGGATATTGTGGCACTGAATAACATTCTAGATTACATGGATTTAATTTATATATACAGAACATTTTACCTCAAAAAAGTAAAATATGCATTCTTTTAAAATGTACATGGAACTAGTTCAAAAAAAGACCACATGGTAGGTCACAAAGCAGCCATAAAAAACTAAAAAAAAATTGAAACTGTATGAAGCAATTTCTCAGGTCATAATGACTTGAAACTAGAGAAAAACCTCAAGGGGGAAAAAACTCAAAAATATTAAACATTCATAGAGACTGACTAACATGCTATTAAACAATGACTGGATTAACAATGAGATCAAGTAAGAAATCAAAAAGTATCTGGAAACAAATGAAAAGAAACACACAAGAGTCCAAAACCTATGGGAAACAACAAAGGCAGTCTAGAGAGGGAAGTTCATAGCAGGAAGGCCTACCAAAAAAGTTTAAAAAATTAAAAATAAACAACCTATCTATGCATCTACAAGAACTAGTGGAACAACAACAAAGCTCAAAGAAAATAGAAGGAAGTAAATAATCAAGATAAGATCAGAATTAAATGACCTAAAGACTAAAAGAGCAATTCAAAGCATCAATAAATCCATGAGCTGTGTCTTTGAAAACATAAACAAAATAAGCTTTCAACCAAACTCAACAAGAAGAAAGAGAGAGGACTGAAATACATTAAATCAGAAATAAAAGAGGAGAAATTACAACTGACACCACAGAAATGCAAAGGATTGTAAGAAATTAATAAGAACAAATACATGCCAAAATATTTGATAACCTGAGCAAAATGGACAAATTTCTAGAAACATCTAATGAGCCAAAATTGAATCAAGAAGAAGTAGAAAGCCTGACTAAACCAATAATAACTAGTGAAACTGAAGCAGTGTCAAAAGAAAAAAAAAATCCTACACACAAAAACCCTGGACCGGACCAGACAACTTCACAGGTGATTTTTACCAAACATTTAGGAAAGGACTAATTCCTATTTTCCTAAACATATTCTAAAAACTTCAAGAAGAAGAAACACTCCTAAATTGTTTTTATGAGGCCAGCATGATCCAAATCCCAAAACCAGATAAAGACACAACAAGGAATGAAAACTACAGGACAATATCACTGATGAATATGGGTACTAAAATCCTCAAGAAAATGTTAGCAAACTGCATCCAGTAATACATTCTAAAGATCATACACTATGATGAAGTGGAATTCATCCCAGTGACACAAGGATGTTATAATATTTTCAAATCAATAAATATAATACACCACATAAACAAAATTAATGACAAAAATCACATAATCCTATCAATAGATGCTGAAAATTGATAAAATACATAATGCATTTATGATAAAAATGCTTAGGAAAGAGGGAATAGAGAGAGCACACCTCAACAAAATAAAGGCCACATATGAGAAATCTACAGCCAAACTCATGCTCAATGGACAAAACCTGAAAACCTTCCCCCTAAAATCAGGATCAAGACAATGATATCTGCTTTCATCAGTTTTATTTTACATAGTATTGGAAGTTCCAGCCACAGTGATGAGACAAGAAAAAGAAATAAAAGGCTTCCAAATTGGAAAGGAGGAGGTAAAACTTCATTGTTTGCAGATGACATGACAGTGTACACAGAAAACTTTATAGGCTCCACCAAAACACCACTCAACCTAGTAAGCGAATTTCACAAAATAGCAAGATACAAAGTCAATACTCAGAAATGAAAGCCTTTTTGTACACCAATAATGAAATTTCAGAAAAACAAATTAGGAAAAAAATCCCGTTTACTACAGCAACAAACAAAATAAAGTACCTAGGAATAAACTTAACCAAGCAGGTAAAAGACTTACACTCTGAAAACTGCAGAAGGAAGATACAAACAAATGGAAGCATACACCATGTTCATGGATTGAAACAACCAACAGTTTTAAAATATTCATACTACCCAAAGAAATATGTAGACTCAATTCAATGCCTATCAAACTACCAATGACATATTTCACAGATTTAGAACCAATATTTCAAAATTTTATATTGAACCAAAATGACCCTGAATAGCTGTAGATATGTTGAGGGGGGAGGGCAAAGTAGGAGGGAGCACAATACCTGATATCAAAATATACTACAAGTCCACTGTAACCAAAGGGGTATGGTACTGGCCTAAGAATACACACATAGATCAATGGAAAAGATAAGAGAGCCCAGAAATAAACCTATGTCTCTATGGTCAATTAATATTAGACAAAGGGGGCAAAGCATAAAACAGAGTAAAAAGAACATCTTGGACAAATGGTGTTGGGAGATCTGGAGAGCTATATGCAAAAAAAAAAAAAAAATGGAACTGGATCACCAACTTACACCATATACCAGAATAACTTAAAATGGATAAAAAACTTAAACATAAGCCACAACACCATAAAAGTCCTAGAATAAAACATAGGCGGTAAAATTTCAGATATCCCAAGCAGCAACATTTTCATTGGTACATCCTCTAGGGCATGGGAAATAAAGGAAGGAATAAACAAATGGGACTACATCAAATTAAAAAGACTGTGCATTGTGAAAAAAAAAACAGTCATCAAAATTAAAAGGGAACCAACCTTATGGGAAAACATATTTGTCAATGATACATCAGAAAGGGGTATTATTTCCAAATATATGAAGAATCAAATGACTCAAAACAAGGAAGACAAACATGCCAGTCAAAAAAATGGACATCAGGTAGATAAGCATTGCTTCCTTGCATAACCAAGAAAAGGACAACAATACATTTAAAAGGAAAATGAACCAGAACTGCCAGAAAATTTATTTTTAGTTAAAAAATAATAGAAAATCCTTTCAAAGAATGAATTTTTAGCTTATGACCTTTTTTCCTGTATTTTAACTGTTGTTCTTGTACACTTTTCTGGCATTTACTCCCATCCCGTCCCACCGCCCCAGCCCTTCCCACCTCCCTCCGATTTCCACCCCCCTAGTTTTTGTGCTTCTGTACTCTATAAGTTTTGCTCTAAACCATTCCCCCTTTCCCCTGAAATTCCCTCCCCTCTCCCCTCTGTTGTCTGTCAGCCTGTTCTCAATTTCAATGTCTTTGGTTATATTTTGCTTGTTTGTTTTGTTGATTAGGTTCCTATTAAAGGTGAGATCATATGGTATTTGTATTTCACTGGCTGGCTTATTTAACTTAGCATAATGCTCTCCAGATCCATCCATGCTGTTGTGAAGGGTAGGAGCTCCTTTCTTTCTGCTGCATAGAATTCCATTGTGTACATGTACCATAGTTTCTTGATCCATTTGTTTACTGATGGGCATCTAGGTTGCTTCCAACACTTGGCTATTGTAACTTGTGGTGCTATGAACATGGGGGTTCATAGGTTCTTTGGATTGGTTTTTCAGGATTCTTAGGATACAGTCCTAGCAGTGGAATTGCTGGGTCAAAAGGTAGATCCATTTTTAGTTTTCTTAGAAAATTCCATACTGCTCTCCACAGTGGTTGTATCAGTCTGCAATTGCACTAACGGTGCCCTAGGGTCCCCTATCCTCCACAACCTCTCCAACACTTTTTGTTTCTTGCTTTGTTTATGATGGTCATTCTGACTGGTGTGAAGTGGTATCTCATTGTGGTTTTATTTGCATCTCTCTGATAGCTAGTGATAAAGAGCATCTTTTCATGTGTCTCTGGATCCTCTGTATGTCCTCCTTGGAGAAGTGTCTGTTCAAGTCTTTTGCCCATTTTTTTAATTGGGTTTCTTGTCTTCTTAGAGTGGAATCATGTAAGTTCTTTGTATATTTTGGAGATTAAACCCTTGTCTGAGGTATCATTGGTAAATATGTTTTCCCACACAGTTGGTTCTCTTTTTATTTTAATACTGTTTTCTTTAGCCATGCAGAAGCTTTTTATTTTGATGAGATCCCATTTGTTTATTGTTTCCTTTATGTCCCTTGCTTTAGGGGGCATATTAGTAAAAATGTTGCTGCATGAAATATCTGAGATTTCCCTGTCTATGTTCTCCTCTAGGACTTTAATGGTGTCACAGCTTATATTTAAATCTTTTATCCACCTTGAATTTATTTTTGTGTATGGTGTAAGTTGGTGCTCAAGTTTCATTTTTTTGCATATAGCTGTCCAGTTCTTCCAACACCACTTAATGAAGAGGCCATTTTTACTCAGTTTTATGTTGCTGCACCCTTTGTTGAATATTAATTGACTGTAGAGACTTGTGTTTATTTCTGGGCTCTCTGTGCTATTCCACTGGTCCATCTGTCAGTTTTTATGCCAGTTCCAGGCTATTTTGATAACAGTGGCCTTGTAATACAGTTTGGTATCACGTATTGTGATCCCTCCTACTTTGCTCTTCTTTCTCAAGATTGCTGCAGCTGTTCAAGGTCGTTTATGATTCCCAATAAATTTTGAAGTGTTTGTCCTTTGTCTGAGAAATATGCCATTGGTACTTCAATAGGTATTGCATTGAATCTGTAAATTGCTTTGAGAAGTATGGACATTTTGATAATGTTAATTCTTCCAATCCATGAACATGGTATATGTTTCCATTTGTTTGTGTCTTCCTTGATTTCTTTCTTCAGTGTTGTGTAGTTTTCTGCATACAGGTCCTTTACCTCCTTGGATAAGTTTATTCCTAATTATTTTATTTTTCTTTTTGCTATATCCAATGGAATTTTTTTTTCTTGATTTCTGCTTCTGCTGTTTCATTGTTGGTATACAAAAATGCCTTTGATTTCTGGATATTGACTTTGTATCCAGCTGTTTGGCCAAATTTATTTATTATGTCGAGCAGCTTACTGACTGAGTCTATAGGATTTTCTATGTACACTATCATGTCATCTGCAAACAATGATAGTTTTGTTTCCTCATTTCTGAGTTGGATGCCTTTTATTTCCTTTTCTTCTCTAATCGCTGTGGCTAAGACTTTCAATACTATATTGAATACAAGTGGTGAAAGTGGACGACCTAGTCTTGTTCCTGATTTTAGTGGAAAAGATTTTAGTTTTTCCATTTTAGTATGATGTTGGCTTTAGGTCTCTCATATATGGCCTTTATTATGTTGAGGAATGCTCCCTCTACTCCCACTTTGCTGAGTGTTTTTTCATAAATGGGTGCTGTACCTTATCAAATGCTTTTTCCACATCTATTGATATGATCATGTGATTTTTGCCTTTGCTTTTGTTTATGTGATGAATTACATTTACTGATTTGCAAATGTTGAACCATATGTGCATCTGTGGGATGAATCCTACTTGATCACGGTGTATGTATGATCTTTTTAATGTATTGTTGGATGCAGTTTGCCAATGTTTTGTTCAGGATTTTAGCATCTACGTTCATCAGTGATATTAGCCTGAAGTTCTCCTTCTTTGTTGTGTCTTTATCTGGTTTTGGGATTAGGATCATGTTGGATGCATAAAAGGAGTTTGGGAGTCTTCCATCACTTTGGATTTTTTCAAATAGTCTGTGGAGAATAGGGGTTAGCTCTTCCTTAAATGCTTTGTAGAATTCTCCTGTGAAACCATCTGGTTCAGGGTTTTTGTGTGTTGGGAGTTTTTTGATTACTGCTTCAATTTCACCAGCTGTTATTGGTCTGTTCAGTCTTTCTGCTTCTTCGTTGTTCAGTTTTGGAAGATTATATTTTTCTAGAAACTTGTCCATTTGATCTAGGTTTTCAAATTTCCTGGCATGCAATACTTCATAGTAATTCCTTACAAACCTTTGTATTTCTGTGGTGTCATTTTTAATCTCTCCTCTTTCATTTCTGATTGTGTTTATTTAAGTCCTCTCCTTTTTTCCTGATGAGGCTGCTTAAAGGAGTGTCAATTTTGTTTATCATTTCAAAGAATCAGCTCCTGGATTCATTGATCTTCAGAATTGTGCTTTTAGTCTCCATGTCATTTAGTTCTGCTCTGATCTTAGTTATTTCCTTCCTTCTACTTACTCTGGGCTGTCTTTGTTGTTGATCCTCGAGTTCTTGTGGGTGTAGGGTTAGGTTGTTTGTATGAGATGTTTCTATGTTTTTTAGGTAGGCCTGTATCAGTATAAACTTCTCTCTGAAGACTGCCTTTGCTGTGTCCGATAAGTTTTGTGTCGATGTGAGTATGTTATCATTTGTTTCCAGAAACTTTTTGATTTCCTCCCTAATTTCATTCTTGACCCATTCATTGTTTAATAGCATGCTATTCAATCTCCATCTTTACGAGGGTATTGGATTTTTCCCCTGGGTTGGTTTCCAGTTTCAGTCCCCTGTGGTCTTAGAAAATTCTTGGTATGATTTCCATTTTTCATGAATTTGCTGACGCTTGTTTTGTGTCCTATCACGTGGTCTATCTTTGAAAATGTTCCATGTGCATTTGAAAAAAGGTGTATTTAGATTGTTTGGGATGTAGGGCTCTCTCTATATATATCAGTTAAGTCCATTTCCTCTAGAGTGTTGTTCAATGCCACAATACCTTGTTGATATTTTGTTTGGAAGATCTGTCCATTTTTGACAGTGGGGTGTTAAAATCGCCTACTATAATTGTGTTGCTGTCAATATCTTTCTTGAAGTCTCTAAGATTTTCTTGATGTATTTAGGTGCTCCTCCATTGGGTGCATATATATTTACAATATTTGTGTCTTCTTGGTGAATTCTTCCCTTGAGTATTATGAAGTGACCTTCTGTGTCTCTCTTTATGACTCTTCTTTTGAAGTCTATTTTGTCTGATATGAGTATTGCTACCCCGGCCTTTTTTTCCTATCTATATGCTTGGAAAATTTGTTTCTAGCCTTTCACTTTAAGTCTGTGTAGGTCTTTTGTCCTGAGGTGGGTCTCTTGTAGGCAGCATATGTGTGGGTCATGCTTTCTTATCCATTCAGCTATTCTGTCTTTTGATTTGAGCATTTAATCCATTTACATCTCTCTCTCTCTCTCTCTCTCTTTCTCCCCCCTCCCTCCCTCCCCCCCTTCCTTCCTTCCCTTAAAGCGGTCCCTTTAGTATCTCTTGCAGAATTGGTTTGGTAGAGGTGTATTCTTTTAGACTTCTTTTGTCTGGAAAATTTCTTATTTTGGCCTTCCATCTTGATGGAAAGCTTTGCTGGATACAGTAGTCTTGGTTGCAGGCCTTTGATTCTCATTGCTTGGAATATTTCTTGCCATTCTCCTCTGGCTTGGAGCATTTCCAGTGAGAAGTCAGCTGCTAACCTTATCAGGACTCCCTTGCATGTTACTTCCTTTTTCTTCCTTGCTGCCGTTAAGATTCTCTGTCTTGGAATTTTACCATTTTAATTATGATGTGTCTTGAAGTGGGCCTGTTTGGGTTCCTCTTGATTGGGACCCTCTGTGTTTCTTGGATTTGTGTGACATTTTCTCTCATCAAATTATGGAAATTTTCCATCATTACTTTTTCAAATAAATTTTCTATCCCTTGCTCTTCTCCTTCTGTTATCCCTATTATACGGATATTATTACATTTATGTTGTCTTGCATTTCTCTTAATCCCTCTTCATTCTTTCTGAGCCTCTTTTCCTTATCTTGCTCTTTCTGTTTGTTTTTTCCTATTTTGTCCTCCAACTCGCTGATCCAATCTTCTGCTTCATCGTTTCTGCTTTTCATTCCTTCTACTGTGTTCTTCAGTTCAGAAATTGTATTCTTCATTTCCACTTGGCCCTTGTTGATAGTTTCTATATCCTTTTTCATGTTAATATAGTTTGCAGTGAGTCCATCATAGCTTCTCTGTAGTTTCTGGTAGCTCATGGAGAGCTCATGGAGCTTCCTGACAACCATTGCTTTGAACTCAATATCTGATAGTTGAGTTGCCTCTATTTAATTTAGCATTCTTTCTGGGGCTTCCTCCTTTCCTTTCATTTGGGGATTGTTTCTTTGTCTTCCCCTTATTTGTGACACTCTTCTTGTTAGCTTCAAGTTCTTAAATTGATCTGTTCTGGTCCCTGGGTTTATGATGTGACCTTCTGTGGTAGAATACCTGTGAGATTCAGTGGTGGAGTCTCCTTCGGATATTCTGTTGTCACAGCTTCCATGGTCTCAGCTACTGGGATCCCCTCTTTTTGGGACCAACTTTGTTTTTTATTTTTTCCACAGTTCCAGGTTTGTTTGTTTGTCTCACTGGTGGGTATTTAAAAAGAGAAGAGAGGGTAAATGAAAAAAGAAGAAAGAAAAAAGAGGAAGGTAGAAGAGAGAAAATTGGAAAGAAAGGAAGAGGGAATAAAACCAGAAGAAGTAAGGAGAGGCAAAAGGAGTTGGGGAGTAAAAAACAAGACAAAAATAATAGAGAAATAATAATTGAGAACAATTATATAAATAGACAGACACACCACCAACAACAACAAAAAAAACAAGCAAAGAAACAAGAACAAAAAAATAAGAAAACAAAAACAAACAACAACAAAAACCCCCAAAACACCAAACCAAAAACTCTTGCTGTTTTCAAACTTGCTGAGCCGGTTTTTTTCTGGTCTTGCTGGCTGCAATGGCTGAGGGGGTCACGGTATTGCTTTTCTCTGTGTTCAGCACTCAGCCATCATTGTGCTACTGTCTCCAGAGTTAGACCGGTGCCTCACCATACAGGGCTTCAGGTGTGTTTTCTGAGCCTCATGCAGTGCGCGCACTTTCCCGAGTTTATGGTTGTGAGCTCGGGTCTCAGGATCCGTCCTCATCGGCCCTGGCACAGCTTTCTGTTGTGTCATGTGGCTTATGATCCTGCAGCCATCTCGCACCTGCGCGCCCATGGCCGTGAGCTGTCTGCGTTCGTGTGCGAGCGACTTTGGTCCCACAGCTGTCTCCAGTGGCAAGCGCCTATGATCTCTTTCATGCCTATGATCCTGCTACCATCTGCGGTCACGTGTGGATGCCTATTTTCATGCAGGTGTCTCAGTTCACACATGCAGTCATCTTCAGTCACGCGATGACCAGGATTGCTCAGCTTGCAGTCACGGCAACCAGGATTGCTCAGCCTGTTTCAGCAGTTGACCTAGCTCCCTCCCTAGAGCCCTGGGGCAGGCCTAGCAAGTGCCAGGCTGGGGCCTCCGCCACCCTGGTCTCTGCGCTGATCCCTGGGCTCCTATTGTACTGAAGTACTCTCCTTAACAACTGGTTTTTCAATGTCCGCTACAATTTTCGATCTCCTATTCTCAAATATGCTGTTACTGTTCCTTGTCTGCTCTGTTCTTCCGTAGATCATCCAGGTTTTTCTCCCATGAGGAGGGGGAAGTGGAATCTGCTCCCTCCTACCATGCCGCCATCTTCCTTCCTCTTCAAGTTCACGTTTCATCATGGTTCCCAAACAACATTAATAGTCACAAAAGACCATGTCTTATCTGATTCCATGTATAGGAAATGTCCAGGAGGTAAACCTATAAAGACATAAAGTAGGTTAGTGGTTGCTTTGGGTGTGTTTAAGGTGGGGTTAAAAATGTAATAATGGTCTCTTAAGATGCAGCATCGATTTGACTGATTCTGCCTTTGCCTCTACTCTCCTGCGTTCCTTCTGAATGATCCTCACTTGGCCTCTGGTCAGGAACTTCACAACCACAGGAGTTAGTTTTCTTTGGAAAATGACTTTTCTTTGTTTTGAATTTGTTTTTAAACAGCCTGAGAGAATCTGTAGCCCTTCTGCTTCGGGTTCTTTTATTTTCTTTTTTTTGAAGCAGAATCAATTTTTTGTATTGGGTCTGTTTGGTTTTTAGTCTTTTCTATTTAATAACTGCAGTTGATTATATTAGTTTCAGGTATACACCCCAGAGCTTAGACATTACATAACTTACTAAGTGATCATCTTGATAAATCTTATACCCATCTGACACCATGAATAGTTATTATATATTATTGACTATACTCTCAATGTTATACTTTACATCTCCAGGATTATTGTTACTTCAAATTTGCACTTCTTAATCCCTTCATGTTTCTCAACCAACCCCTCAAACCCCCTCCCATTTGGCAACCATCAAAATGTCTGTATCAATGAGTCTGTTTCTGTTCTACTTATTTTTTTTAGATTCTATTGTTGATACATAACATGGCAATGAACCTATTGCCATTTTATTGCTTTTAATTTTTTTCTTTTCTTCTTCTTAAATAAGACCCTTTAACATTTCACGTAATACTGCTTTGGTAGAGATGAACTTTTTAAGCTTATTCTTGTCTGGAAAATTCTGTACATGACCTTCTATTCTAAATGATAGGTTTTCTAGGTAGTGTAATCTTGGTTGTAAGTCCTTGCTTTTCATCACTTTGCATATTTCTTGATAATCCCTTCTGGACTGCAAACTTTCCCTTGAGAAATCAGCTGACAGTCTTATGTGTGTTTTCTTGTGGGTAACTAACTGCTTTTCTCTTGTGGCTTTTAAAATTCTCTTTATGTTTAACCTTTTGCATTTTGATTATAATGTGTCTTGGTATAGGCCTCCTTTGGTTTATATTCTTTGGAACTCTCTGAAATTCCTGGACTTATATGTCTATTTTCTTCACTGGCTTAGGGAATTTTTTAGTCATTATTTTAAAAATAAGGTTTCGCTTTCTTGCTCTCTCCCTTCTCCTTCTGGCACCATCATGATACAACTGTGTATCAGAGGCTCCTTACACTATCCTCAATTTTTGGATTTTTTTTTTTTTTTTTGCTGTTCTGATTGAGTGTTTTTTCTTCCTGATATTCTAAATCATTGTTTTTATTTTCAGCTTCCTCTGTTCTACTGTTAATATCTGTAAATTTTTCTTCATTTCAGTTAGTGTAGGCTTCATTTCTGATGGGTTCTTTTTTGTGATTTAGGATCCATGTCATTTTTTTATGTTGTTGAAGCCCCACTAAGTTCATATACCCTTCCCCTAAGTTCCTTGAACACCGTTATAACCAGTATTTTAGACTCCACATCTGATAGTTTGCTTGTCTCCATTTCATTTTAGTTCCTTTTCTGGAGTTTTGTTCTGTTCTTCCATTTGGGAGATATTTCTTTGTCTCCTCATTTTGGCAGCCTCCCTGGCTTTGTTTCTGTGTACTGTGTAGAGCTGCTAGGTCTCCCAGGTTGGTTATAGTGGGCTAATATAGTAGGTGTCCAGTAGGGTCCAATGGCACAGCCTTCCCATTCACCACAGATTGGCACTCCAGGTGCACCCCCTACCCCACCGTGTCATCTGTGTACACCTTCCTATTATACTTGAGCCTTGATTGCTGTTGGCATGTCAGTGAGAGGGATTTACCCCCAGGCTTATTGGCTGTAAGGACTGGCTCCTCCCACTATGGAGGATCAGCTGTATAGGGGCCCACTTCCTAGAGCAGAACTCACTTCAGTCAGGCTCTGTTGCCTGCTGAGTACACCTCTTGAATTTGTTGCTGTGGAGGTGGTTAAGTGGTGCTTCAATATGTTCCATAGATGTCTATCAAGTGTGCTGGCTCTGGGATCTCCTAGGAGGTACAGACCAAGATCCATCATCACCTGTGTTGTGCCTGGGGTCACCCAGCATAAGCCAAAAAGAAATTTTTAGATGGCTGATATTTGTGCTGCTCTTGGTGGTGTCCAGAAGAGGCCAAGCTCTGAACAGAGCCAGTTCCCACTAGTACAGGCTTGGGGCCACTTAGTGACAGATACTGGGTTTACTGAGTCTAGATATTATGTGTTTAAGAGATTTTAGGAAAGTCTGATGGATGAGCCAAGGCAGACCATTTGTCTGGAAACAGCCTGGGTGTGTCTGCAAGTTGGTATGGCAGGGTCTCAGGGAGTCACCAGGGAGGGTTTAACAGTGTGAGCCAGTTTAATGGAGACTCAGATATGACACCTGCCTGCCTGTTGCCTCTGTGTGGGGAGGGCTCAGAAAAGGAAAAATGGCCTCTTCTGGCACTTCCGTTCAGGAGAAAGCTGTCTTCCACCAGTTCTCACTCTGATGTGGGGCAATTCAGTTCCTCCCTGTATGTTTCTGGTGTCTTTCATACTGCTGCCTTAGTGATGGATCTTAGAGGGAGTGAGTCTGGGTAAGTCGATGCTAGGTCCCTTTAAGAGGAATTGCCTGAGACTCAAGGAGCAGTCCATCTCTCTCAGCCTCCATTCTCATTGGATTTTACATCCAGAAGTTATGGGACTTCTCTTCTTGGCACTGGAAACTTGGGATGGGGATCTGGTGTGGGGCAGAGACCCCTCACTCCTCAAGGTGGACCTCTACAGCCAACATATCCTTCACAATTTTTATCTACCATGAGTGGGTTTGAGACCAGCTCATTCTGTGTCTCTGCTCCTCCTACCAGTCCAATGTGGTTTCTTTTTAAATCCCTAGGTAGCCCTGTCCAGGTGACTCATTTGGTTGAGCATCAACCCAAACATCAAAGGGTGTGGGTTTGATGCCCGATTAGGGCACATAACTAGGTTGCCGGTTTGATTCCTCAGTTGGGGTGCACATGACAGTCAATTAGTTGATCTCTCTCTCTCTCGCTCTCAAATAAATGTTTCTCTCACTCTCTCCCTTCCTTTCTCTCTAAAATCAATAGGACATATCCACAGGTGAAGACAAAAAATAATAATAAAAACAAATAAATTCCTTGTTGTAAGACTTCCATCCAGGTAGTTCTGAATGATGGTTGTTCTGTAACTTATTTGTATTTTTTATGTGGTTGTGGGAGTTTCCGAATACCACATTTACCTACTCTAACATCTTGACTACAAGCACATTTGTTTGGTTTTGAAGGAAAGTAGCAGAATGGCTGATGGGAGTAGGCATTCACATCCATAGTTGTCTGAGAATTTTTGTTAGCTCTATGATCCCCATTGATCTCAGTCCCACTATCATACCCTGGATGGCTCCTGCTACTTCTAAAGGCCATGCAGAATGTTAAATTCTATCCTGCTCAAGCAGGATGGTCTTTTACTTTTGGTTCAGTCATGACAAGGTCGACTCATTGTAACCTGAGATTTTATCAAGAAAACTAAACTAAAATAAAATTAAAATAAAGGAAAATATAGCAAGGGATAATATCTCAGAGCAAATGACTATAACATAAAGTCCACTTTAGATTAGTTTGGCTAGTGCAATTTCAAAAACAATCTCATTTTATTTCCTTCCCCTTATTCTTTCTAGGACAAAAAATAGTAAGCTTCGAAAACCCACTCAGACTTTTACTACAAAGTAGATTTGAGTTGACACTACTTCACATGAGCAGAATCCTTGGTTTCTCTTAAAACTTATTTCGCTTATTTTCTGGACAGTAGTCCTCATCTCATTCTCTCTGACACTTGCTTATGCTAAACTTCCACTTGGAAGATGCTTGAACTCTTTTGAGTCTTACACCACTCAGGCCTTACCTAGTTCTTGGTGCTTTCCAAGGGAAAGTGAATTCATATTAGGTCTCAAAGATTTCTTCTTCAGCTGTAGGTTATCAATCATTGATCTTTCAGTTACCTCTTTCACAGATATCCTTAGAGACTTCTCTGACTATAGTTTCCTAACTAATTTCTTTCATTCTTGTTTACTTCTTTTAAGATATTCACTAACTGGTTGACTTCTCCTCTTAGTGATCGAGTCACATTATCTCCTGAAAATTATCAGAAACTAATTACCTCTACCCTTTGAAAGGAGCTCTATGATCTTTCAGGGTTACCCACTAAGTTCATTTGTTCTCAATTCATTTGAAGAGTAGAGATCATTGGCATGCCATTGGCCCAGTGGATGGTTAAGCTATTCCATGTTACTTGGTTTCTTCCTGTCCCCAGAAGGCAATATTCCTGAAACCATAACCACAATATTATGGTGTCAAAAATTCTTTACATGCCCATTAAATCTAACAATTTCTAAAAAATGTTAATATTGTTTTATAACCATATTTGTCATTCCACTGAAATTATGAAAAGTCACCTAAGCATTTGCCCATTCAATCTGTTTTTGTTAACACATAAATAGCTAGATTGTAAAAAGAAGCTTGTGATGAAAATCCACAGAGAGAGAGTTGGCTAGTGTCATTGGGTATCATAGAAATTCCTTCTCAAATCTTTGATCCATTCCTTCCTTGGATAGGTTCTGCACAACTGAATTCATAGTTAATTGGTCAAAAATTGATGGTGCCCCTCAATACTTATTCACAAATATACATAAACAAAATATAAATAATATACAATAATATATAATACATACTAGATTATATATAAATAATATATAAAATATAAATAATAATAATAAAGTATATAATATATAATTAATTTCAAAACTGAAGCTGGTTAAAAATGCAACTTTCAGTAAAGTCTTATGTTTAACATATTTCATAGGCAAATATAAAAAAGCATGTTGTCACATTTTATTAACTTATGAAATACTATAAAAACATATACATAATTATCTTTTTGTATTTATTGCCATTTTATTGTTCATATTTTTATCTTCTTCTTACAAAAGACCCTTTGACATTTCATACAATACTGGTTTGTTTGATGAACTCCTTTAGGTTTTCTCATCTCAGAAGCTCCTTATGTGTCTTTCAATTCTAGATATCTTTGCTGCATTGATAGAGTAATCTTCGTTGTAGGTTCTTGCTTTTTATCACCTTGAATATTTCTTGCCAAAGCCTTCTAGCCTATTAAGTTTCTTTTGAGAAGTAAGCTGACAGTCTTATGGGGGCTCCTTTGTATATAAATGACTGCTTTTAAGATTCTCTTTGTCTTTAACCTTTGGTGTTTTAATTATGATGTGTCTTGAAGTGGGCCTCTTTAGGTCCATCTTCTTTGGGGCACTCTCTGCTCCTGGACTTATATGTCTATTTCCTTCACTAAATTAAGGATATTTTTTCTTTTTTTTCCAAATAGTTTTCCAATTTCTTGGTCTTTCTCTTCTCGGCACCCATATAATGCAAATGTTGGTATGTTTGATGTTGTCCCAGAGGCTCCTTACACTATCCTCATGTTTTTAGATTCTTTTCTATTATTGCTGTTCTGACTTGTTTTTTGCTCCCTCATATTTCAAATCATTGATTTAAATGTCAGCTTTATCCACTCTACTGTTGATTCCCTGTAATTTGTTCTTTATTTCAATTAGTGTATCCTTCATTGCTGAGTGTATCCTTCATTGCTGACTGTATCCTTTTTATACTGTTGAAGTTCTAAGTTCCTTGAATATCCTTATAACCAGTGATTTGAACTCTGCATCTGATAGACTGTTTATCTCCATTTTGTTTAGTTCCTTTCCTGGAGTTCTGTTCTGTTCTTGCATTTGGAGCCATGTTTCTTTGTCTCCTCGTTTTGGTAGCTTCCTTGTGTTCGTTTGTATGTATTAGATAGAGAGCTACTACATATCCAAGGCTTGATAGGGTAGCTTGATGTAGTATGTGTCCTGCAGGATCCAGTGACACAGCCTCTATTACCCAAGGTGGTATTCAAGCTGTGCCCACTGTGCAAGCTGCCTATCCCCTCCTCTTGTATTTGAGCCTTGATTGCTGTTGGCATATCATAGGGTCAGCCACCACCTGTGTTTTGTCTAGGGTTACACAGCATTACCTACAAAGCAGTCTTCAGATGTCTACTGCATATGCTGGGCTTGGAGGTACCCAGAAGAGGCCAAGCTTTGAACCAAGACCAGCTGCTATTAGTGCTGGGCCTCAAGCAACTTAGCAAGAGTTACAGGGCTTGCTGAAACCAGGGACTCATGAAACCAGGTACTGCTTGTTTGAGAGAATTTAGGAAAATTTGAAGCATGGGCCAAAACAAGCCATACATATGGAAAAGCCACTCAAAACAGCTTGGGCAGGCTTGAAAGTTGAGCAAGGCAGAGCCTTAACGAATCACCAGGGTGGGAAAACAGTGTGAGCCAGGTTGATGGAGTCTCAGATATGGCCTCTGCCTGCCAGATCTGTGGACTGAGGATTTAGGAAAAGAACAATGACATCTTCTAGCACTTCTGTCTGGAAGAACACTGACCCCCAGCTCTCCCCTTAATGTCAGATAATTCAGTTCTTCCTTGAATATGTCTAATGCTTGTCAATCTGCTGCTCCCATGCCAGAACTCACAGGGAGTTAGTCTGTGTAAGACCATCTGCAGGCCTTTTAAGAGGAACTGTTTCATATTCCAGTAGTTTCTGTCTTCCACAGACTTAATTCCTCCTGGTTTTTACAGCCAGAAGTTATGGAGACTTCTCTTTCTGGCACTAGAACCCTGGGCCGGGGATCCTGGTATGGGTCTGGAACCCCTCTGTGTTGCAACTGATCAAAGCCAGGAAGATCCACTCTTGTCTACGGTAGACGGAAGAAAATGCACAGAGCTGTGGAGATGCTTCACATGCCTTTATTCACATGTGAGCAAGCCATGCATGCCACAAGCTACATGCCTAACTAGTGGGAAGTTCCTACCTGTTTAAGTACTAGAGAGGAACAAAGCCAGAAAACTGACAAAACTTTACACAACATAACATAGTTCTGCACATGTGAGCCCACTTTATGTTATGGGAACAGTTTATTGGACCCAGTCTCAAGGCTGTGAGAACACTGGTTATCAGGCCCTGCCAAGGCTATGGGAAAGCTGCTCCTCTTAGTTACCTGGACACCTTGGTGAGGAAGCCAGACTGCCTCCATTTACCCTACACTCTCACTCCTGAGATATCCTTCTCAGTTTTTAACCACCATACATGGGTATGGGATCATCCATTCCACATCACTACCTCTCCTCATCTGTGTCTCTGCCCCTCCTGCCAGTCTCAGTGTGGTTTCTTCTTTAATTCCATAGTTGTGGGACTTCCATTCAGCTCAGTTTCTAATGGTTCTGAATGATAGTTGTTTATATTTGTAATTTTGATGTAGTTATGCAAGGAGGCAAGCCATGTTTACCTATACCTCTATCTTGACCAGAAGTCTGTACATAAATCTTTAAAGAGAAATGCCATGCTTTTATAGTGTGGGTACAACAAAACGTGGTACTTTAAGATAATTTTTTGCCTTTCAAAGATTAACTTAATTATTTGAACAAACCTTTCACCAGCCAGAAATTATTATCCAACTTGGTCCAGTATCAATATTTGTGTGTGTGTGTGTGTGTGTGTGTGTGTGTGTGTGTGTGTACCATTTAAATATCTAATATCTGTCTCTCCCAGATTGAAAGCTTTTTGAGGGCAGATAATAAGTCTATGTTGTTGTAGCAATGTAATATCTAGTATGGAACCTGGCACATGGTAGGCACTCAATAAGTATCCATGAAATAAATGATAAGTAGATAATTTTTTGCCAAAAATTGTTTATATTAAATAGGAAAGATAAGATAAAAATTAGCCATTTTAAATACAAAGAATTTACACGACTCCACTCTAAGAAGACATGCAACCCAATTAAAAAATGGGCAAAGGACTTGAACAGACACTTCTCCAAAGAGGACATACAGAGGATCCAGAGACACATGAAAAGATGTTCAGCATTGCTAGCTATCAGAGAGATTCAAATTAAAACCACAGTGAGATACCACTTGACACCAGTCAGAATGGCCATCATAAACAAAGCAACAAACAGCAAGTGTTGGAGAGGTGGTGGAGAAAAGGGGAACCTAGTGCACTCTTGGTGGGATTGCAGACTGGTACAACCACTGTGGAAAGAAGTATAGAATTTTCTAAAAAAAAAAAAAAGAAAGAAAGAAAAATGGATCTACCTTTTGACTAAGCAACTCCACTACTAGGATTATATCCTAAGAACCCTGAAACACCAATCCAGAAGAACCTATGCACCCCAGTGTTCATAGCAGCGCAATTTACAATAGTCAAGTGTTGGAAGCAACCTAGGTGCCCATCAGTAAATGAATGGATCAAGAAACTAAGGTACAGTTACACAATGGAATTCCATGCAGCAGAAAGAAAGAAGGAGCTTCTATTCTTTATCACAGCATGGGTGGAACTGGAGAGCATCATGCTAAACAAAATAATCCAGGCAATGAAAGGCAAATACCATATGATCTCACCTTTAACAGGAACCAATAAACAAAACAAACAAGCAAAATATAACCAAAGACATTGAAACTGAGAACAAGCTGACAGTAATCACTGGGGAGAGGGGAGGGAATTTCAGGGGAAAAGGGGAAGGGTTTACAGCAACAAGTATAAAAGACATGTGGACAAAAACTATTGGGGGTGGAAATGGGAGGGAGGTGGGGAGGGCTGGGGCGGTGTGCCGGGATGGGAGTAAAAGACAGAAAACTGTACAAGAACAACTGAAATTTAAAAATATTTTTAAAAATTAGCCATTTTTTATTTTTTATTTATTTTTAATCAGTATTTTTAAATTGTTGATATTGTACAGTTTTCTGTCTCTTACCCCGCCCCCAGCCCACCACCACAGCCCTCCCCACCGTCCTCCCATTTCCACCCCCCATAGTTTTTGTCTGTATGTCCTTTATACTTGTTGCTCTAAACTGTTACCCTTTTCCCCTAAAATTCCCTCCCCTCACCCTCTGGTCACTGTCAGATTGCTCTCAAATTCAGTGTCTTTGTTTATATTATGTTTGTTTGTTTGTTTTGTTGATTAGAATTAATATCATCAAAATGTACATACTACCCAAAGCAATTTACAGAGTCAAAAAAATTAGCCATTTTTAAAGAACCTGATTTTATCCATAGTTATAAACTTTAGTGCAATTATAGAATGTTTTTGAAAGAAATAGATATAATTTTAGATCATACCAATATCAAATATTTCTTGATGCTTTTGATTTGCAAAAAATATACAATATAAGGATTTTTAATATATTTTATTGATTATGCTATTACAGTTGTCCCATTTCTCCCCCATCATTACCCTCCACCCTACACACCCACTCCCACCCACATTCCCCACTTTAGTTCATGTCCTTGTGTCATACGTTCTTTAGCTTCTACATTTCCCACATTATTCTTGCCCTCTCCCTCTCTATTTTCTACCCACCATTATGCTATTTATTCTCTGTACCTTTTTCCCTTCTCTCCACCTCCCACTTCCATGTTGCTAACCCTCCATATGATCTCCATTTCTGTGGTTCTGCTCGTTATAGTTGTTTGCTTTTGTTTTTAGGTGTGGTTGGTAATAGCTGTGAGTTTGCTGTCTTTTCACTGTCATAGTTTTTATCTTCTTTTTCTTAGATAAGTCCCTTTCACATTTCATAGAATAAGGGCTTGGTGATGATGAACTCCTTCAGCTTGACCTTATCTGAGAAGCACTTCATCTTCCCTTCCATTCTAAATGACAGCTTTGCTGGGTAGAGCAATTTTGGATGTAGGTCCCTGCCTTTAAAGACTTCAAATACTTCTTTGCAGCCCCTTCTTGCCTGGAAGGTCTCTTTTGAGAAATCAGCTGACAGTCTGATGGGAACTCCTTTGTAGGTGACTGTCCCCTTATCCTTTGATGCTTCTAGAATTCTCTCCTTCATTTTAATCTTGGCTAATGTAATTACAATGTGCCTTGGCATGTTCCTCCTTGGGTACAACTTCTTTGAGACTCTCTGAACTTCCTAGACTTCCTGGAAGTCTATTTCCTTTGCCAGATTGGGGAAGTTCTTCTTTATTATTTGTTCAAATAAGTTTTCCACTTGTTGCTCTTCCTCTTCCCCTTCTGGGACCCCTATAATTTGAGTGTTGGGACGTTTAACAATGTCCCGGAGGTTCCTAAGCCACTCCTCATTTTTTTGAATTCTTGTTTCTTCCTCGTTTTCTGTTTGGTTGTTAGTTTCTTCCTTCTGGTCCACTCCATTGATTTGAGTCCCAGTTTTCCTCCCATCTCTATCAGTTCCCCATGCATCTTCCTTCATTTCACGTATAGTAGCCTGCATTTTTTCATCTAGTTTGTGAGCAAAATCAACCAATTCTGTGAGAATCTTGATGACCGGTGCTTTGAAATGTGCATCTGATAGGTTGGTTATCTCTTCACTGCTTAGAGGCATTGGCTCTGGGGCTTTGATTGGTTCTCCGGTTTGAGCCATTTTTGGTGAGTTTTTTGTTTTGTTTTGTTTTGGTTTGGTTTTAGTCTGGTCTCGGCTATTACATATAAGGGGTGGAGCCTTAGGTGTTCCTCAGGGTGGGGCCGCCGAGTCGCCGGGTTGTGACGCTATAGGTGGGGGCAGGGTCTGAGAGGGAACAATGGCGCCTGTTTCACTCTCTCCTGGACTCTGGCCCTTTCCGCCGCTTCCCCTTCACCTGGATTATCTGCGCACGCGCACGTGCTGTTATGTAGTGAGGAGTGGAGCCTCTGGTGCTCCCCAGTGTGGGGCAGCCCAGTCGCTGGGTTGTGACGCTGTATGTGGGGGTGGGGTCTGAGAGGGAACAATGGCGTCTCCTCTGTTCTCTCCTGGAATTAGTCCCTTCCGCCACTTCCCCTCTTCCTGGATCTTCTGCGTGCGCGAATGTGGGACCACCTGGTCATCCAGTCGCCTTGTGTGGCCTCACTGGTTCTGCACAGTTTCCTCCCTGTGCCCAGGGACTGCCAGCCACCGCCTGTGCACCTGGGAACTGCAAGCCGCTGCTGTTTGCATTCCTGGGTCTGCACCTCCACCTCTTTCTGCCTCGACCCCACCCCTCTTACCGGTCTGGATGAATGGTTTTTGGACTTCCGTACAGTTCAATTTTCTATGAGTTCTGGTTGTTTTCTTGTTTCTAAATATTTGTTGTCCTTAATTTTGGTTGTGAGAGGTGGCACAGTGTGTCCGCCTACGCCTCCATCTTGGTCAGAAGTCTGCCTTTGAATTCTTAACATTGACTTCATATCCCACTGTTTTGCCAAATTCACTTATTAGGTCATTAGATTTTTGGTGCAGTCTATAGGATTTTTTTATATACATCATCGTGTCATTTGCAACAATGACAGTTTTGCTTCCAGTGGGAGGGGCTCTGCCTGCAGAGCCCCATCCCTCTGTCATGGATGAAAATAAAACTACCAAGACATGATCTGCTTGGGGAAGAGAGATGGTAAAACTCTCAAAAGAGAATGATCTCCTTCCTCACTAGGCTTTTATTGGGTTCAAATACACAGGAATACACATATGTCAGGTGGCAGGAACCAAACATGCTCTTAGTGGGAAAGCTTTTATTTTTTTCCCCATTGATTATAATGTTGGCCGTAGGTCTCTCATAGATGACTTTTACGATGATGAGTAATGATCCCTCTATTCCCACTTTGCTCAGTGTTTTTCTCATAGATGGGTGCTGTACCTTATCAAATTATTTATCTACATCTATTTATATAATCACGTGATTTTGGTCTTTCCTTTTCTTTATGTGGTATATTACATTTATTGATTCGTGAATATTGAACCATCCTCGCACCTCAGAAATGAATCACACTTGATCATGGTGTATGATGTTTTTAATGTATTGCTGGATTTGGTTTGCCAATATTTTGTTGAGGATTTTAATATCTATGTTCATCAGTAGAATTGTGCTGTAGTTTTCTTGCTTTGTTGTATCTTTATCTGCTTTTGTGATTAGGATGCTGCTCGCTTCATAAAAAGGGTTTGAGAGTCTTCAATTTTCTCAGATATTTGGAATAGTCTGTCCTCAATTACTGCCTCAATTTCTTCAGCTGTTATTGGTATTCTCAGGCTTTCTGCTTCTTCTTCATTCAGTTTCAAAGGTTATGTTTTCCTAGAAAGTTGATAATTTCACCTAGATCTTCAAATTTCTTGGCATATACGTCTTCGAAGTAATTTCTTACAATACTTTTTATTTCTGTGGTATCAGGTGTAATATCTCCACTTTCATTTTTTATTTCATTTTGGTCCTCTCTCTTTTTTTCTTGGTGAACCTGCTTAAAGACTTGTTGATTTTGTTTCTCTTCAAAGAACCAATCAGCTCCTTGACTTATTGATCCTTTGAATTGAGTTTTTGGTCTCTATGTTGTTTAATTGTACTCTGATCTTTGTATTTCCTTCCTTACACTTGCTCAGGGTTGTATTTGTTGTTCTTCCTCAAGTTCTTGTAGACAGGGGGTTACAATGTTTATCTAAAATGTCTCTATCTTTTTTTATGTAGGCCTGTATTGGTATGAACTTCCGTGTCAAGACTGCCTTCGCTGTGTCCCTTATTTTCTGGGTTGTTGTGAATTCGTTTTCATTTGCTTCCAGATTTTTTTTATTTCTTCTGTAATTTCATTTTTGACCCATTTGTTGTTTAATAGCCTGTTATTCAATGTCCATGAGTTTGAGTGTTTTTCACTTTTTTCCTTCAGGATGGTTTCTAGTTTCAGTCCCTAGTGGTTTCACAAAATGCTTTCTATGACTTCAATATTCTTGAATTTGTTGAGCCTCATTTTGTATCCTATCATGTTCTCTATCTTTGAAAATGTTGTATGTGCATTTGAAAAGAGTGTGTAGAATCGAGGGAAAATGGCAGCATGGTAGGAGGGACTAGATTCCACTTCCCCCTATACACAGGAGAAAAGCCTAGCTGATCTACAGAGGAACAGGGAAAACAGCCAACAGTACCACAGCATATATGAAAATAGGAGAGCAAAAATTGTAGCAGACATTGAAAAACCAGATGTGAGACCAAAAAAACAAACAAACAAACAAACAAACAAAAAAACCCCAGAACTGCAAAAAAAACCAGAGTTGGACCTAAACAGGGGGCATCACAACAGCTGAGACAGCAGAAGATATGAACATGAGGACACCCAAAGGAGACTGCAACACTGAAACTCACAAGTACTCTCACAGAAGTTCATATCACACCATAAACCCAGGGAGCCAGAACAGATCAATTTAAGAAGCTGAGGCTAACAAGAAGAGTCTAACAAACAATGGGAAGACAAAGAAACAATCCCCAGATAAAAGGAAAGGAGGAAGCCCCAGAAAGAATGCTAAATTAAATGGAGGCAACTCAACTATCAGCTATTGAATTCAAAGCAATGGTTATCAGGAAGCTGCATGAGCTCTCCATGAGCTACCAGAAACTACAGGGAAGCTACAATGAACTCACTGCAAACTATCCCAACATGAAAACAGAAATAGAAATTATCAATAAGACCAAGAGGAAATGAAGAATACAATTTCTGAACTGAAGAACACAGTAGAGGGAATGAAAAGCAGAATCGATGAAGCAGAGGATCGGATCAGTGAGTTGGAGGACAAAGCAGAAAAAAAAGACCAAGAAAGAACACGACAAGAAAAAGAGGCTCAGAAAGATGAAGAGGGTTTAAGAGAAATGCAAAACATTATGAAATGTAATAATATCTGAATAATAGGGATAACAGAAGGAGAAGAAGAAGAGCAAGGGATAGAAAACATATTTCAAAAAGTAATGATGGAAAACTTCCCTCATCTGATGAGAGAAAAAGTCACCAAATCCAGGAAACACAGAGAGTCCCAATCAAGAGGAATTTAACAAGGCCCACTTCTAGACAAAACATAATTACAATGGCAAAATTCCAAGACAAAAAGAGAATCTTAAAGGCAGCAATGGAGAAACAGGAAGTAACATGCAAGGGATGCCCGATAAGGTTAGCAGCTCACTTCTCAGTGGAAACGCTCCAAATCAGAAGAGAATGGCAAGAAATATTCCAAGCAATTAGAACTAAAGGCCTGCAACCAAGACTACTTTACCCAACAAGGCTTTCAATCAAGTTAGAAGGCCAAATAAGGAGCTTCCCAGACAAAAGAAGTCTAAAAGAACACGCCTCTACCAAACCAGTTCTGCAAGGGATACTAAAGGGACTGCTTTAAGGGAAGAAAGGGAGAGAGAGAGAGAGGGAGAGAGAGGGAGAGAGGAACACAGGTAGGAAAATGGCAATGAATAAATACCTATCACTGTGCCTCCTCTCACAACCAAAATTAAGGACAACAAATATTTAGAAACAAGAAAACAACCAGAACTTATAGAAAATTGAACTGTACGGAAGTCCAACAACCATTCATCCAGACCGGTAAGAGGGGCGGAGTCGCAGTAGGAAAAAGTGGAGGTGCAGACCCAGGAACGCAAGTAGCAGCGGCTCACAGTTCCCAGGTGCACGGGCGGTGGCTGGCAGTCCTCGGGCGCCCAGGCGGCAGCTGGCGGACCCCGGGCACAGGGGGGCAACTGTGCAGACCCAGTGAGGACGCACAGGGCAGCTGGCTGTCCAGGGGATCTCGCATTTGCGCACGCAGACGGTCCAGGCAGAGGGGAAGTGGTGGAAGGGACTGAATTCAGGAGAGAGCGGCGGAGCAGGCGCCATTGTTCCCTCTCAGACGCCGCCCCCACATACAGCGTCACAACCCAGCGACTGGGCTGTCCCATACTGGGGAGCGCCTGAGGCTCCACCCCTCACTACGTAACAGCACGCGCGCGTGCGCAGATAATCCAGGCGAAGGGGAAGCAGCAGAAGGGACCAGAGTACAGAAAAGAGTGGAACAGGCGCCATTCTTCCCTCTCGGACCCCGCCCCCACCTATAGCGTCACAACCCAGTGACTGGGCTGCCCCGCCCTGAGGAAAACCTAAGGCTCCACCCCTCTACATAATAGCTGCGACCAGACTAAAACCAAAACAAAACAAAAAAAACCCACCAAAAATGGCACAAACCGGAGAAAAAAATGAAAACCCCAGAGTCAATTCCTCTAAGCAACGAAGAGATAGCCAACCTATCAGATGCACAGTTCAAAGCACTGGTCATCAAAATGCTCACAGAATTGGTTGATTTTGCTCATAAATTAGATGAGACAATGCAGGCTACAATATGTGAAATGAAGGAAGACGCATGGGGAACCGATAGAGATGGAAGGAAAACTGGGACTCAAATCAATGGAGTGGACCAGAAGGAAGAAACTAACAACCAAACAGAAAACGAGGAAGAAACAAGAATTCAAAAAAATGAGGAGAGGCTTAGGAACTTCCGGGACATCGTTAAATGTACCAACATCCGAATTATAGGGGTCCCAGAAGGGGAAGAAGAGCAACAAGTAGAAAACTTATTTGAACAAATAATAAAGGAGAACTTCCCCAATATGGCAAAGGAAATAGACTACCAGGACGTCCAGGAAGCTCAGAGAGTCCCAAAGAAGTTGGGCCTAAGGAGGAACACATCAAAGCACATCGTAATTACATTAGCCAAGATTAAAATGAAGCAGAGAATTCTAGAAGCAGCAAGGGATAAGGGAACAGTCACCTACAAAGGAGTTCCCATCAGACTGTCAGCTGATTTCTCAAAAGAGAACTTACAGGCAAGAAGGGGCTGGAAAGAAATATTTGAAATCTTGAAAAGCAGGGACCTACATCCAAAATTGCTCTTTCCAGCAAAGCTGTCATTTAGCATGGAAGGACAGATAAAGCGCTTCTCAGATAAGGTCAAGTTCAAGGAGTTCATCATCACCAAGCTCTTATTATATGAAATGTTAAAGGGACTTATCTAAGAAAAAGAAGATCAAAAATATGACAGTGAAAAGACAGCAAACTCACAGCTATTAAGAACCACACCTAAAACAAAAGCAAACTAAGCAAACAGCTAGAACAGGAATAGAACCACAGAAATGGAGATCATATGGAGGGTTAGCAACAGGGGCATGGGAGGAGGAGAGCGGGGGAAGGTACAGAGAATGAGTAGCATAGATAGTGGGTAGAAAATAGACAGGGGCAGGGGAAGAATAGTATGGGAAATGTAGAAGCTAAAGAACTTATGACACAAGGACATGAACTAAAAGGGGGAATGTGGGTGGGAGAGGGTGTGCAGGGTGGGGGGAATGATGGGGGAGAAACGGGACAACTGTAATAACAATCAATAAAATATATTAAAAAATAATAATAACCTTAAGTGTAAATGGATTAAATGCTCCAATCAAAAGACATAGCATAGCTGAATGGATAAGAAAGCATGATCACCACATGTACTGCCTACAAGAGACCCACTTCAGGACAAAATACCTACACAGACTCAAAGTGAAGGCCTAGAAACAGATTTAAAGACCTACACAGACTCAAAGTGAAGGGCTAGAAACAGATTTTCCAAGCAAACAGTTAGGAAAAAAAGCCGGGGTAGCAATAATCATATCACGCAAAATGGACTTCAAAAGAAGGGCCATAAAGGGAGACCCAGAACGTCACTTCATAATACTCAAAGGAAGAATCCAACAAGAAGATGTAAACATTGTAAATATATCTGCACCCAACATACCAACACCAAAATACATCCATAAAACCTTCTAAGGACTTCAAGAAAGATTGACAGCAACACAATTATAGTAGTGGATTTTAACACCATGCTGTCAAAAATGGACAGATCTTCCAAAAAAAAATATCAACAAAGATATTGTGGCATTGATCAACACTCTAGACGACATGGACTTAACTGATTTTATATATATATATATAGAGAGAGAGAGAGAGAGAGAGAGAGTTCTTCATCCCAAAGAAGCTAAAAACATATTCTTCTCAAATGAAAATACATTTTTAAAGATAGACCACATGATAGGACACAAAACAAGCCTCAAAAATTGAAGAAAATTGAAATCATAAGAAGCATTTTCTTCGACGACAAGGGAATGAAATTAGAAAACAAACTCAAGGGGAAAACCCAAAATACTGAAAATCATGGGGATTGAATGCTATTAAAAAAATGAATGTGTCAAGAATGAAATTAGGGAAGAAATCAAAAAGATTCTGGAAACAAATGAAAATGAACTCACAACAACCAAAAACTTATGTGACACAGTAAAGGCTGTCCTGAGAGGTAAGTTCATAGCAATACACGCCTAACTAAAAAAGATAGAAACATTTTCAATAAACAACTTAACCATAGGCCTGTAGGACCTTGAGGAACAACAACAAAGACAGCTCAGAGCAAGTAGAAGGAAGGAAATAACCAAAATCAGAGCAGAATTAAATGACATAGAGACTAAAAGCACAATTCTAAGGATCAATGAATCCAGGAACTGGTTATTTGACAAGATAAACAAAATTGACAAGCCTTTAATCAGGTTCACCAAGAAAAAAAGAGAGAGGACCCAAATAAACACTATCAGAAATGAAAGAGGAGCAATTACAACTGACACCACAGGAATACAAAGGATTGTAAGAAATTACTATGAAGAACTGTATGCCAAGAAATTTGAAAAACTAGGTGAAATGGACAAGTTTCTAGAAAAATATAATCTTCCAAAACTCAATGAAGAAGAAACAGAAAGCCTGAACAGACCAAAAACAGCTAATGAAATTGAAGCAGTAATCAAAAAGCTCCCAACACACAAAAGCCCTGGACCGGGTGGTTTCACAGGAGAATTCTACAAAACATTTAAGGAAGAGCTAACCCCCATCCTTCACAGATTATTCCAAAATATTCAAGAAGATGGAAGACTCCCAAACTCTTTTTATGAAGCCAGCATCTTCTTAATCTCAAAACCAGATAAAGACACAAAAAGAAAGAAAACTTCAGGCCAATATCACTAATGAACATGGAAACTAAAATCCTCAACAAAATATTGGCAAACCGCATCCAACAATACATTAAAAAGATCATACACCATGTGCAAGTGGGATTCATCCCAGGGATGCAAGGATGGCACAATATTCACAAATCAATAAATGTAATACATCACAAAAACAAAAAAAAATCACATGATAATATCAACAGATGCATAAAAAGCATTTGATAAAGTAAAATACCCATTTATGATAAAAGCACGCAGCAGAGTATGTAGGAATAGATGGAGCATTCCTCAACATAATAGAGGCCATATATGAGAGACCTACAGCCAACATCACACTCAACAGGCAGAACCTAAATTCTTTTCCACTATGATCAGAAACAAGAAAAGGTTGTCCACTTTCACCACTTCTATTCAATATAGTATTGGAAGTCTTAGCCACAGCAATTAGGAAAAAAAAAGAAAATAAAAGGCATCCAACTCGGAATGGAGGAAACAAAACTATCATTGTTTCTAGATGACATGATAGTGTACATAGAAAATCCTATAGACTCGGCCAAAAAGCTGCTTGACCTAAGAAATGAATTTCACCAAACAGTTGGATACAAAGTCAATATCCAGAAATCAAAGGAATTTTTGTATACCAACAATGAAACAGCAGAAGCAGAAATCAAGAAAAAAATCCCATTTGATACAGCAAAGAGAAAAATAAAATACCTAGGAATAGACCTAACAAAAGGAGGTGAAAGACCTGTATGCAGAAAACTACACAACACTGAAGAAAGAAATCAAGGAAGACACAAACAAATGGAAACATGTGCCATGTTCATGGATCAGAAGAATTAATATCATCAAAATGTCCATACTACCCAAAGCAATTCACAAATACAATGCAATGCCTATTACAGTACTAATGCCATAGTTCAGGGACACAGAACAAACACTTCAAAAATTTATGTGGAACTATAAATTACCCCGAATAGCTGCAGCAATTTTGAGAAAGAAGAGCAGAGTAGGAGGGATCACAATACCTGATACCAAACTGTGTTACAAGGCCACTGTAATCAAAAGAGCCTGGTACTGGCATAAAAAAACGGCACCTGGACCAGTGGAATAGTACAGAGAGCCCAGAAATAAACCCAAGTCTCTACAGTCAATTAATATTCGACAAATGGGACAGCAACATAAAAGGGAATAAAAATATCCTCTTCAACAAGTGGTGTTGGGAGAACTGGACAGCTACATGCCATAAAAAAATGAAACTCGAGCACCAACTTACACCATACACAAAAATCAATTCGAGGTGGATAAAAGATTTAGATATAAGTCGTGACACGGTTAAAGTCCTAGAGGAGAACATAGGCAAGAAAATCTCAGATATTTCATGCAGCAACATTTTTACTGATATGTCCCCTAAAGCAAGGGACATAAAGGAAAGAATAAACAAATGGCATCTCATCAAAATAAAAAGATTCTTCACAGCTAAAGAAAACAGTATTAAAATAAAAAGAGAACCAATCATATGGGAAAACATATTTGCCAGTGATATCTCAGACAAGGGTTTAATCTCCAAAATATATAAAGAACTTACATGACTCCACTCTAAGAAGGCAAACAACCCAATTAAATAATGGGCAAAGGACTTCAAGAAACACTTCCCCAAGGAGGAAATACAGAGGATCCAGAAACACATGAAAAGGTGCTCAGTATTGCTAGCTACCAGACAGATGCAAATTAAAACCACAATGAGATACCACTTCACACCTGGTGAGAATGGCCATCATAAACAAAGCAACAAAGAACAAGTGTTGGAGGGATTGTGGAGAAAAGGGGAACCTAGTGCACTGTTGGTGGGAGTGCAGACTGGTACAGCCACTATAAAAAACAGTATGGAATTTTCTAGGAAAACTAAAAATAGATCTACCTTTTTGTGGGGGCCCCTGTCCTGGGTGCCAGATGTGAGGCAGGGATCCACCCACAGAGCCCCATCCCTCGGTCATGCATGAAAATAAAACTACCAAGACATGATCTGCTTGGGGAGGAGAGGTGGACAAACTCTCAGAGGAGAATGACCCAGAGTCCCTTCCTCACTGGGCTTTTATTGGGTTCCAATACACCGGAATACAGGTTTAACATGTCAAAGAAATCTGAGGGCTTAATCTGAGTCAATGTCTGTCAGGAAAGGGGGTTGCCAAACTTTGGGAGACATACCCATTTCCTCCTCCGACCCTTATCATTTAAATGAGAGCACTTTTAGGAAAGCAGTTTTCACAGGACTTTAGGAGTTCTTTCTTATGCCTAATCACCCAGGGAACCGTCCTGGCTGGCACAGGGCTGCACCACTTGCCCTCATAGTTTCAGGCTTTAAGGCAATTAGGAAGCAGGAGACATCTCCCAGATGGAAATGAGGACTCGGGCTATGTCAGAATAGCCAGGGGGCAAGGGTCCATCACATGCTCTTCGCTGCATCCCGCCGAGTCCTTCCATGAGGCCTCCCAAGTGGTCGTGTCTGGCTTAGGTTGCCCCTCCCATGAGGAGTCTTACCCGTCATTGACTGCCAACCAAGCATTGGGGCCAGAGATGGATGAAGCAGAAGCAGTACTCCTGCCAGGGAGATAAGCTTTGTCTCCTTAGTAGGTCACGTCCTTGTGACAGAACAGACCCAGATGAAGTGGGTCCCTTGGGCTCTAACACAGCCCACCATGGGGTGAAGGTTACAACTCCTGAAACCAGGCTGAATGGTCTGCAACACCCTTTGACCCAGCAATTCCACTACTAGAATTATATCCTAAGAACCCTGAAACATCAATCTAAAAGAACCTATGCACCCCAAATTTCATAGCAGCACAATTTACAATAGCCAAGTGTTGGAAGCAACCTAGGTGCCCATCAGTAAATGAACGGATCAAAAAAACTGTGGTACATTTACAGAATGGAATTTTATGCATCAGAAAGAAAGGAGCTCCTACCCTTTGCAACAGCATGGATGGAACTGGAGAGCATTATGCTAAACAAAATAAGCCAGGCGGTGAAAGACAAATAACATATGATCTCACCTTTAACAGGAACCTAATCAACAACACAAACAAACAAGCAAAATACAACCAAAGATGATGATATTGGCAACAGGCTGAATGTCACCAGATGGGAGAGGGAAGGGAATTTCAGGGGAAACAGGGAAGGGGTCAGAGGAACAAGTATAAAGGACACAAGTATAAACGTGAGTGTAAATGGGAGGGAGGTGGGGAGGACTTGGGCAGTGGTCTGGGATGGCAGTAAAAGACAGAAAACTGTACAAGAACAACAATTAAAATAAAATTTTAAAAAAGAAAAGTGTGTATTTTGCTGTCTTGATTTGAAGGTTTCTAGATCTGTCAGTTAAGTCCATTTGATCTAAGACATTGTTCAAGGCTGCAATACCTTTATTGATATTTTGTTTGGAAGATCTATCCATTTTTGACAGTGGGGTGTCAAAATCCCCTAGTATAATTGTGTTGCTGTCATTATCTTTCTTGAAGTCCTCCAAGATTTTCCTTATGTATTTGGGTGCTCCAAGGTTGGGTGCATATATGTTAATAATGTTTATTTCTTTTTGATGCATTCTTCCATCGAGTATTATGAATTGTCTTTCAGGTCTCCTTCAATGGCCCTTTTTGTGAAGTCTGTTTTGTGTGATATGACTATTGTTACCCCAGATTTTTTCCTGTGCATTTTAATGAAATATACTTTTTTAAATCTTTCGCTTTCAGTCTCTGTAGGTTTTTTGTTCTGAGGTGGGTCTATTGTAGGCAGCATATGTGTGTGTCATGATTTCTTATCCATTCAGCTATTCTATGTCTTTTGATTGGAGGTTTTAATCTATTAACATTTAAGGTTATTATTGATTGGTACTTATTCATTGCCATTTTACTTCCTTCCTACCTGTGTTCTTCTCTTTCTCACTGTTTTAATTAAAGCAGTGCCTTTAGCATATCTTATACTGCATGTTTACTGGATGTGCTTTCTTTCTGCCTTATTTTGTCTGGGAAACTCCTTATTTCTCCTTCCAATTTAATTAAGAGCCTTGCTGGATAGGGTAGTCTTCGTTGGGGGCCTTCGTTTTTCATTACTTGGAATATTTCTTTCCATTCCTTTCTGGGTTGTAATGTTTCTGTTCAGAAGTCAGCTGCTAGCCTTATTAGGGCTCACATGTATGTTACTTTCTGTTCTTCCCTTGCTGCCTTTAAGAATTTTTGTCTTGCAGTTTTGCCATTTTAATTATGATGTGTCTTGAAGTGGGCCTCTTTGGGATCCTCTTTTTTTTTTTTTTTTTTTTGATTTATTGTTCCCCTTATTTATGTATTGATTGTTTGATTCTTTTTTAATATATTTTATTGATTATGCTATTACAGTTGTCCCATTTCTCCCCCATCATTCCCCTCCACCCTACACACCCTCTCCCATGCACATTCCCCCTCTTTAGTTCATGTCCATGTGTCATAAGTTCTTTAGCTTCTACATTTCCCATACTATTCTTGCCCTCCCTCCCCCTGTCTATTTTCTACCCACTATCTATGCTACTAATTCTCTGTACCTTCCCCCCTCTCCTCCTCCCACACCCCTGTTGTTAACCCTCCATATGATCTCCATTTCTGTGGTTCTGTTCCTGTTCTAGCTGTTTGCTTAGTTTGCTTTTGTTTTAGGTGTGGTTGTTAATAGCTGTGAGTTTGCTGTCTTTTCACTGTCATGTTTTTATCTTCTTTTTCTTAGATAAGTCCCTTTAACATTTCATATAATAAGAGCTGGGTGATGATGAACTCCTTGAACTTGACCTTATCTGAGAAGCGCTTTATCTGTCCATCCATTCTAAATGACAGCTTTGTTGCATAGAGCAATTTTGGATGTAGGTCCCTGCTTTTCAAGATTTCAAATATTTCTTTCCAGCCCTTTCTTGCCTGTAAAGTCTCTTTTGAGAAATCAGCTGACAGTCTGATGGGAACTCCTTTGTAGGTGACTGTCCCCTTATTCTTTGCTGCTTCTAGAATTTTCTCCTTCATTTTAATCTTGGGTAATGTAATTACGATGTGCCTTAGTGTGTTCCTCCTTGGGTCCAACTTCTTTGGGACTCTCTGAGCTTCCTGGACGTCCTGGTAGTCTATTTCCTTTGCCAGATTGGGGAAGGTCTCCTTTATTATTTGTTCAAATAAGTTTTCCACTTGTTGCTCTTCTTCTTCCCCTTCTGGGACCCCTATAATTCGGATGTTGGGACGTTTAACGATGTCCCAGAGATTCCTAAGCCTCTCCTCATTTTTTTGAATTCTTGTTTCTTCCTCGTTTTCTGTTTGGTTGTTAGTTTCTTCCTTCTGGTCCACTCCATTGATTTGAGTCCCAGTTTTTCTTCCATCTCTATCAGTTCCCCATGCATCTTCCTTCATTTCACGTATTGTAGCCTGCATTTTTTCATCTAATTTGTGAGCAAAATCAACCAATTCTGTGAGCATTTTGATGACCAGTGCTTTGAACTGTACATGTGATAGGTTGGCTATCTCTTCACTGCTTAGAGGAATTGGCTCTGGGGCTTTGATTGGTTCTCCGGTTTGAGCCATTTTTGGTGGGGTTTTTTTGTTGTTGTTTTGGTTTGGTTTTAGTCTGTTCGCGGCTATTACGTAGTGAGAGGTGGAGCCTTAGGTGTTCCTCAGGGTGGGGCAGCCCAGTCGCTGGGTTGTGACGCTATAGGTGTGCTCGGGGTCCGAGAGGGAACAATGGCGCCTGTTCCGCTTCCGCTCTCTCCTGGACTCCGGTCCCTTCCGCCGCTTCCCCTTCACCTGGATTATCTGCGCACGCACTCGTGCTGTTACGTAGTGAAGAGTGGAGCCTCTGACGCTCCCCAGTGCGGGGCAGCCCAGTCGCTGGGTTGTGACGCTATATGTGGGGGCGGGGTCTGAGAGGGAACAATGGCGCCTGCTCCACTCTCTCCTGGATTCAATCCCTTCTGCCACTTCCCCTCTTCCTGGACCGTCTCCACGCACGAATGTGGGACCACCTGGTCAGCCAGCCGCCTTGTGCGGCCTCACTGGGTCTGCACAGTTGCCCCCCTGTGCCCGGGGTCCACCAGCTGCTGCCTGTGGGCCCGGGGACCGCCAGCCACTGCCTGTGCACCTGGGAACTGCCTGCAGATGCTGCTTGCGTTCCCTGGTCCGTACCTCCACTTTCTCCTGCCGCGACTCCGCCCCTCTTACCGGTCTGGATGAATGGTTGTTGGACTTCCATACAGTTCAATTTTCTATGAGTTCTGGTTGTTTTCTTGTTTCCAAATATTTGTTGTCCTTAATTTTGGTTGTTAGAGGAGGCACAGCATGTCCGCCTACGCCTCCATCTTGGCCGGAAGTCTCGGGATCCTCTTGATTGGGACTCTGTGTTTCCGGGATTGTGTGCCCCTTTCTCTCATAAAATTAGGGAAGTTTTCCATCATTACTTTTTCAAACAGGTTTTCTCTCCCTTGCTCTTTTTCTTCTCCTTCTCCTTCTGGTATCCCTATTATACAGATATTATTAGGTTTCCTGTTGTCTTGCACTTCCCTTAACACCTCTGTGTTCCTTCTGATTCTGTGTTCTTTTTCTTACTCTTTCTGGTTTGTTTTCCCGTACTTTGTATTCCAGCTCACTGATTTGATCCTCTGCTTCATCTATACTGCTTTAGTTTCGTTCCACTGTATTCTTCATTTCATAAATTGTACTCTTCATTTCCTCTTGGCCCTTGTTGATATTTTCTATTTCCTTTGTCATGTTGGTAAAGTTTTCAGTGAGTTCATTGTAGTTTTCATGCAGTTTTATGTAGTTCTCAGTGAGTTCATTGAGCTTTCTTATAACCATTGCTTTGAGCTCAGTATCTGATATTTGACTTGCCTCTATTTCATTTAGCATTCTATCTGAGGCTTTTTCCTATCTTTCCATTTGCTGTTTTTTTATTTGTTTTTCCCATTCTATATGAGACTCTTTTTGTTACCCTCTGCTTCTTCAACTGATTTGTTCTGACTCTCTGAGTTTGTGTTGTGGACTTCTATGGTAGGAGACCTGTGAGATCCAATGGTGCAGTCTCCTTGATCTCCTGAAGTTGCTTCTTGAAATGCCATTTATTTTGGCTCTCTGGATGTATTTGAGTTTTGATTGTTGTTGGGTCTTTCTTTTGTAAGTACTTTCCTCCAGCTGGTTGACTGAGAGTCACTGTGCCCATGTTGTCCTGTATGCTGCTGTGAAGGTGCAGACAGGTTGTGCTGAAGCTGGTACTTCTAAGGTTATAAGGCTTTTCTCTCACTATTGTTCAGTTGTTTTTTCTGGGTAATTTCTCCACAGTTTAGTTGTAATTCCAGATTAGTCATGGGAGGAATTTAGTGTGTCTTCCACTCATTCCTCTGCCTTCTTCATTTATTATCTTTTGGTAATTCCTTTGTTGGCAGGTTCTGTCTTCCAGCAGGTATATGGGTGGTCACATCTCCCACCTATTGTTGTATGTGATCAATTGCAAGGAGAAGGCAAATTGGATTAAGACAGCAGGAAAGTATTCTATGGGATTTAAAGTACCAGCACATAGAGAAGAGATAGGAGATGCCTTGGATCAGTATAACATTAATCATGATATTTCAACCAACTTGCCACTTTTTAGAAAGGGTGGAAAAGAGATAAGACTCTTGTCAGAGGAGGGATGGCTTGTGAACTGAATCCAGAAGACAGAGAACTTGTGGGAAGTCATATTATGAGATATACTGATAGTAAAGGACAGAAAGTAGGCATACTATGAGAGAGAATAGCGTTATACACAATAGTAATAAACTGCAGAAGACAGCGAAATGGGGTAAGTTCAGGAGACATGCCGTGTAGTATGTACAATTATATGGAACAACAATTATTTACAATAACACTGGAACAACAATAATATGACAAGAACTATATGATCTAAATAACAAGAATAGGAAGTTCATGACCAAGAGTAGTGTGCTATTGGAACACAAGTGAAGTGAAAGAAGGAAAATTAAATTACTGTATGAAAGAAAGAATAAGAGGGGCCAGTCAAACAATGAAATTAAACAAAGAAAACTAAACAGAAAAAGGAGAAATAAAAAACAACTAATAAAATAAAAAAAGATGAGAAAAATAATAATACAAATAAACAATAACATGCAAGTTCTCTAGGATAGCAAAGTGAAATTTGTCTCGGTTTCTCAGTTGTTGTGGTTAGACTTATGATCCCTCTTTGGGTTTGTCTCTGGACTTTCACAGCTCCAGGTCTTATTGTCTCACTTGGGGGAGGAAAAAATCTCCTGCTTACTTTAAATCCACCAAGCAAGTTCTTCTGGTCTTCCTGGATGCTGCAGGCTGAGAGGGGTTAGGCTTTGCTTTTCTCCTTTCCTATGGTTTTGCAAGGATAGGGGCCAGGTTTGGGCTGCAATCTTCATAGTTGCCCAGTCTCCAGCCCAGAGCCTCCATCCAGTACCAGGCCCCCACTGTCCTTCTGCACCAGGCCAGCACCTTTAATCCACAAGTTGTGCGTGCATGCAGGGCACTAATTAGGGGCAAGTCACATACCACCTTTTCCCCCTTTGCTGTCCTAGGTGCTGGGCACTCTCAAAGTCTCTCAGGGCAGTTCAGCTCCCCCACTGAGTTAAGTCTTTCTGGGGACTTCTAACTCCCTGAGCCCTTCTGCCTCCTATAAGCAGTTCATGTAGTGTACCTCCTCCTTCCTCTTAGTGAGCCAGTCACACTGCGGTGGCTGGTGTGGCAGCCTCAGGGAGCAGGTGACTGCAGTGGCTGTGGCAGTAGCGAGGGGCAGTTATGGTGATGGAAGTTGCAGGGTCACTGCCTCGGTAGCAGCAGGGTATTTGGCAGCAGTGGTAGTGGCAAGGTAAGACAGCAGCAGTGGCTGAGGCAGCAGGGGGTCAGCAGCTGTTATGAGAGTTCCTTAAACAGTGGCTGAAAACCTTTTTTGAATAAAATCTTGTTTAAACCTGCTGTTCTTAACAAGTGCCCAGTTTTTCTCATAGCCCAACTTTCTAACCAGATGAGACTGTCCAGTAAGTGTCTGTCATGGCTCAGCTATTCTCCCTTCTCCAGGTGTCACCTGGCTCCCCAATTTCTCTGGTAATGACCCAGCTGGTATCCACAGTCTTTGCAGGTGAACGCTGCCTCTTTGTTTTTACCATTTTGTCTTTATTCCCTCTAGAGACTTCAAATATTCAGGTCCATTCTGCTGCCTCTCTGTCCTCCCTATTTGTTTCAAGAGGAAACTTGATTTGGCACTCATCCAAGGATCCTGCCACAGGCACCTCGGTGGGGACCGCAGCAGCTTGGTCCCCGCGGTGATCCCAGGGACCTTACCATCCCAACACAATCTCCTAACCATTTTTTTCTGAATATCTTCTACAATTTTGGCCTCCAAACTTCATATATGCTGGGATTCAGTTGGCTGTTCACTCTGTTCCTCAGAATATCGCCTAGGTGTTCCACCTGTGTGCAGGGGGGAAGTGTGCTCCATTTACACCTACCTCAGCACCATGTTCCAACCTCTCAATTGTTTCTTTCATGGATCATACCTTTGATCTTATAGTTGGTGTGTTAGCACAAACTGAATATGGTCATTGTTGGTTGGATTTAGTGTTTGTTGATATTGTATACAAAAAAGCTATCACCAAACTCAGGTCATCTAGGTTTTATCCTATGTTATATTTTTGGTGTTTTACAGTTTTTCATTTTACATGTAGGTCTATGAACCATTTTTAGTTAATTTTTGTAATGTGTGTATGGTCTGTGTCTAGATTAATATATTTGTATGTGGATGTTTAGTTGGTCCAGTACCATTTGTTGAAAAGAGTATAGCCAGTCAAGATGGAGGTGTAAGTAAACACAGATCATCTCCTTGCACAATCACATCAAAATTACAACTAAACTGTAGAACAACCATTGCTCAGAACTGTCAGAAATCAAGTTGAATGGAAGTCTGACAACTACAGAATTAAAGAAACCAAATTCATCTAAACTGGTAAGAGGGCTGGAAACACAGAGACATGTACCAGGCTGGTTCCATATCCATGTGTGGTGGATAAATATTCAAGAGAGTTATCTCAGGATAAAGGAGTCCCAGCCCCACACATAGCCCCAAACCCAGGTTTACAGTGTTAGGACAGTAAGTCCCCATAACTTCTGACTGCCAAAAGCAGTGGAGATTGAGTTGGTGGAAGAAACTTCTGGAGTCCCAATCAGTTCCTCTTAAAGCAGTGGTTCACAACATTTTTAGCACCAGGTATGGATTTCATGGAAGACAATTTTTCTATGTACTGGGAGTCGGGGGTGATGGCTTTATACCCTGCCACCAGATACAGCTCATCACTTGCCACTCACTGATAATGTTTTGATATGAGTCTGTAAGCAAGTGATTTATTATGGTCTTTCTGCAGTCAAACCTTTTTGATAATAGTGATCTATACTTGCAGCCACTCCCTAGAGCTAGCATCATTGCCTCAGCATGACCTCAGATCATCAAGCACTAGATTCTCATAAGGTGTGTACAGCATAGATCATTCACATGCACTGTTCACAGTAGGGTTCACATTCCTATGAGAATCTAATGATCTGACAGGATATAGAGCTCAGGAGGTAATGCAAGCAAGGGGGAGCCGTTGTAAATACAGATGAAGTTTCACTTGCTTGCCCACCTCCTTGAGTGTGGTCCAATTACTAACAGATGGTTAGGAGCCCCTGTCATAAAGAACCCACACACAAACTGATGCAGACTCACTCCTCTGAACTCCAGCACTGGTATAGCAACTTAAAAGACACCAGTGGCATACAGAGAAGAACTGAAGTGTCTGGCATCAAGAGTTCTAGGAGACAGCTTTCTCCCAGACAGGCAGGCAGAGATTACTTTTTCTTTTATGTACCCTTCCCCTACAGAGCCACAGAGCCAGTAGGTAGATGCCATATCTGAGACACCATCAATCAGGTTAACACTATTTTTCCTGTTCTGGAGATCCCCTGAGGCTCTGCTCCACCCAACAATGAGACCACCCAAGCTATTAACAGTGGCTTGTCCATATGAATGGCTGGTTTTGACTCATGCATCATAACTACTTACATTCTCTCAAACAATCAAAAGCCTGCCTCAGTGAGTCCACAGGCCCTGTACCTCTTACTAAGTGGACCCAGGCCTAAAAACAGCCAGCTGGGGTTCACAGCTTGACTTTGCCTAGGAACCTCCAAACCCAGCACAAGTATCAGCCATCTGCAGATTGCTTTGTACCTCATGCAGGATGACCCTGGGCAGAGTACAGGTAGGGACTGAACTTGGCCTGCACCATCCCAAAAACGCCAGAGCCTGAGCACCCAGTGGACAAATACAGGCCATGAAGGAGGACCACCATCCTATTTCTACATAGATGATTCTCCATGGAATGCAGAAGTTGGTGGTCAGTGGTCATAGTCATTCCTTGCAGTGGACTGGCCTGGGTAAATCCCTCCCATGGACCTGCCAACAACACTCAAGTCTCAACTACATGAGGAGGGTGTACTTAGTTCACATAGAGGGTGTACCTTGCATACTCGGGTTGGGTGACAGGGGAGGCTGTGCCACTGGACCTTATAGGACACCTCCTACATTAAGCCATGCTACTAAGACAGAGAGTTATAGCAGCACTACCTAATACATAGAAACAAATACAGGGAGGCTGCCAAAATGAGGAGAAAAATAAACATGGTCCAAATGAAAGAACAGATCAAAACTCTAGTAAAATAACTAAATAAAATAAAAATAATACTGTATCAGATGCAGAGTTCAAAACATTGGTTATAAGATTACTCAAGAAATTTAGTGAGGACCTCAACAGCATAAAAAAAAAACCCAGTCAGAAACAAAGGATATACTAATTGAAATAAAGAATGATTCACATAGAAATAACAGTAAGGTGGATGAAGCCAGGAATCATATTAATGGTTTGGAACATAAGGAAGCAAAAAAAAAAAAAAATCAGAGCACCAAGAAGAAAAAAGAATAAAAAAAAAAAGACAGTGTAAGGAGCCTCAGGTACAACTTGAAGCAATCCAACATTTGCATCTTTCTTTTAGTGCTAGAAAGAGAACAGAAAAAGCATGAAATTGAAATCTATTTGAAGAAATGGTGAAATAAAACCTCCCTTATCTGGTGAAGGAAATAGACATAAAAGTCCAGGAAGCACAGAGAGTCCCAAACAAGAAGGATGCAAAGAGTTGACTCCAAGGCCTACCATAATTAAAATGCCAAGGTTCAAGATGAAGAGAAAATATTAAAAGCAGCAAGAGGAAAGCAGTTAGTTATCTACAAGGGAGCCTCCATAAGAATGTCAGACAGTTTCTCAAAAGAAACTGTGCAGACTAGAAGGGATTGGCAAGAAATATTAAAAGTTGTGAAAAGCAAGGACCTACAGCCAAGATCACTCTACACAGGAAAGCTATCATTTAGAATCAGAGGGAAAATAAAGAGCTTCCCAGACAAGGAAAAACTAAAGGAATTCATCATCCCCAAGCCAATATTATATAAAATGTTAAATGGACTTACGAAAAAGAAAAAGATCAAAACTATGAACAATAAAGTGGCAATAAATATATCTATCAATAATTGAATCTAAAAATCTAATTAAACAAGAAGAGAGACAGAATCATGGATATGGAAAGCATTTTGATGATTGCCAAATGGGAGGGGGGTATGGGGCAATGAATGATGAGGTAAGGGGATCAAGAAGAACAAATTGAAGGGGGGAGAAGATGGCGGAGTAGTAGGAGGGAGCAAATTCCGTGTCTCCCTACACACAGGAGAAAAACCTGGCCGATATACGGAAGAACAGGGCAGACAAGGAACAATAACACAGCATATTTGAGAATAAGAGATTGAAAATTGTAGCGGACATTGAAAAACCAGTCGGTAAGGAAAGTACTTCAGAACAATAGGAGCCCAGGGATCAGTGCGGAGAGCAGGGCGGCTGAGGTCCTGGCCCAGTGCTCCACCAAGCCTGACCCAGGGCTCTAGGGAGGAAGCTGGGTCAGCCACTGAAATCGGCTGAGAAGATCTCAGAGGCCACCACGCAAATGTGGCCCAATGAAAGTGGGTGCCCCGCGCCAGGTCACTGCGTGACTTTGAACTGAGTTTTTGTGGCGACTGTGAGCTCAGCGATCATAACCTGATCTGTAATCATAATCATAATCTCCGTCTGCAGACGGAGGCGCGTATGAAGTGAGACAGCTGCAGGAAAATAGACACCCACACGGGAACACATACGGTCATGGGATCAGAGGCACGCGCGAAAGCATAGCCGCTGGACACGGGAGACAGCTGTGGGGTCATAGTCGCCATTGCACAGGCGGGCGCGTGAATACAGACAGCTTACGGCCATAGGCACCGGTGCTAGATGGCTGCGGGAGCTTAGGCCCCGACACACCACAGAAAGCTGCACAGGCACCCACGCAGGCAGCTGCATGTGACCGGAGAACCGAACTCACACCCATAAACTCAGGGAAGTACGCGCACCCCAGGAGGCTCAAAACACACGTTGGAAACCCTGGGGGAAGAGGTGCCTTTCTAACTTTGGCAACCATATTAACTCTGGGGACGGAAGCACAATGATGACTCAGTGCTGAACACAGAGAAAACCAATACGATCACCCCTAGCCCACTGCAGACAGCAAGACCAGAAAAACTGGCCCAGAAAGATTGAAAACAACAAGATTTTTTTTTGTTAGTTAGTTTGTTTGTTTTGTTTTGTTTTTGTTTTTTCTTTTCCATTTTGGTTTTGGGTTTTTTCTTTCTTTTCTTTTTCTTTTTTTTTGTATTTTGTTTGTTTTTTTGTTTGTTTGATTTTGGTTTCGCTTGTTTGTTTTTGTTTTTTGCTTGGTTTGTGTGCCTGTCTATTTATATAATTGTTTTAAATTACTACTTCTTTATTATTTTTATCTTCTTTTTTATTCCCCAACTCCTTTTGCCTCTCTTTACTTCTTTCTTGTTTTATTCCCTCTTCCTTTCTTTGCAATTTTATCTCTTCAACCTTCATCTTTTTTCTTCTTTCTTTCTCTTTCGTTCTTCCCCTCTCTTCTCTTCTTAAATACCCACGAGTGAGACAAAAAACAAACAAACCTGGAACTGTGAAAAAAAACAGAGTTTGTCCTAAAAAGAGGATATCCCAGCTGATGAGACAGTGGAAGCTGTGAACAACAGGATATCCAAGGGAGAATTCACCACTGAATCTCACAGGTAATCTACCACAGAAGGTCACACCACAAACCCAGGGAGCAAGAACAGATCAATTTAAGAACTTGAGGCTAACAAGAGTCTTATAAACAATGAGAAGACAAAGAAACAATCACCAAATGAAAGAAAAGAAGGAAGCTCCAGAAAGAATACTAAATGAAACTGAGGCAACTTAACTGTCAGCTATTGAGTTCAAAGCAATGGTTGTCAGGAAGCTCCATGACCTCTCAGAGAGCTACCAGAAACTACAGGGAAGTTATGATGAACTCACTGAAAACTATATCAACATGAAAAAGGAAATAGAAACTATCAACAAGGGTCAAGAGAAAATGAAGAATACAATTTCCTTTTTTTTTAGTTTATTTATTTTTTATTTTTTTAAATATATTTTATTGATTATGCTATTACAGTTGTCCCGTATCTCCCCTATCATTCCCCCCACCCTGCACACCCTCTCCCACCCACATTCCACCCTTTAGTTCATGTCCTTGTGTCATAAGTTCTTTAGCTTCTACATTTCCCATACTATTCTTGCCCTCCCCCTGTCTTTTTTCTACCCACCGTCTATGCTACTCATTCTCTGTACCTTCCCCCCCTCCTCCCACACCCCTGTTGCTAACCCTCCATATGATCTTCATTTCTGTGGTTCTGTTCCTGTTCTAGCTGTTTGCTTAGTTTGCTTTTGTTTTAGGTGTGGTTCTTAATAGCTGTGAGTTTGCTGTCTTTTCGCTGTCATATTTTTTATCTTCTTTTTCTTAGATAAGTCCCTTTAACATTTCATATAATAAGAGCTTGGTGATGATGAACTCCTTGAACTTGACCTTCTCTGAGAAGCGCTTTAACTGTCCTTTCATTCTAAATGACAGCTTTGCTGGAAAGAGCAATTTTGGATGTAGGTCCCTGCTTTTCAAGATTTCAAATATTTCTTTCCAGCCCCTTCTTGCCTGTAAGGTCTCTTTTGAGAAATCAGCTGACAGTCTGATGGGAACTCCTTTGTAGGTGACTGTCCCCTTATCCCTTGCTGCTTCTAGAATTCTCTCCTTCATTTGAATCTTGGCTAATGTAATTACGATGTGCCTTGATGTGTTCCTCCTTGGGCCCAACTTCTTTGGGACACTCTGAGCTTCCTGGACGTCCTGGTAGTCTATTTCCTTTGCCAGATTGGGGAAGTTCTCCTTTATTTGTTCAAATAAGTTTTCTACTTGTTGCTCTTCTTCCCCTTCTGGGACCCCTATAATTCGGATGTTGGGACGTTTAATGATGTCCCGGAGGTTCCTAAGCCTCTCCTCATTTTTTTGAATTCTTGTTTCTTCCTCGTTTTCTGTTTGGTTGTTAATTTCTTCCTTCTGGTCCACTCCATTGATTTGAGTCCCAGTTTTCCTTCCATCTCTATCAGTTCCCCATGCATCTTCCTTCATTTCACGGATTGCAGCCTGCATTTTCTCATCTAATTTATGAGCAAAATCAACCAATTCTGTGAGCATTTTGATGACCAGTGCTTTGAAATGTGCATCTGATAGGTTGGCTATCTCTTCGTTGCTTACAGGAATTGACTCTGAGGTTTTCATTTTTTCTCCGGTTTGAGCCATTTTTGGTGGGTTTTTTTGTTTTGTTTTGTTTTGGTTTGGTTTTAGTCTGGTCACAGCTATTACGTATGAGGGGTGGAGCTTTAGGCGTTCCTCAGAGCGGGGCAGCCCAGTCGCTGGGTTGTGACGGTAAAGGTGGGGGCGGGGTCCGAGACGGAAGAATGGCGCCTGTTCCGCTCTCTTCTGGACTCCGGTCCCTTCCGCTGCTTCCCCTTCACCTGGATTATCTGCGCACGTGCGCGCGTGCTGTTACGCAGTGAGGGGTGGAGCCTCAGGCGCTCCCCAGTGTGGGGCAGCCCAGTCGCTGGGTTGTGACGCTGTATGTGGGGGCGAGGTCTGAGAGGGAACAATGGCGCCTGCTCTGCTCTCTCCTGGATTTAGTCCCTTCCGCCACGTCCCCTCTGCCTGAACCATCTGCGTGCGCAAATGTGGGACCCCCTGGTCAGCCAGCCGCCCTGTGCGTCCTCACTGGGTCTGCACAGCTGCCCCCCTGTGCCTGGGGTCCACCAGCCACTGCCCGTGCACCTGGGAACTGTGAGCTGCTGCTACTTGCGTTCCTGGGTCCGTACCTCCACTTTTTCCTACCGCGACTCCGCCCCTCTTACCGGTCTGGATGAATGGTTGTTGGACTTCCGTACAGTTCAATTTCCTATAAGTTCTGGTTGTTTTCTTGTTTCTAAATATTTGTTGTCCTTAATTTTGGTTGTGAGAGGAGGCACAGTGTGTCCGCCTATGCCTCTATCTTGGCCGGAAGTCCAGAATACAATTTCTGAACTGAAGAACACAGTAGAAGGAATGAAAAGTAGCATCAATGAAGCAGAAGATCGGATCAGCGAGTTGGAGGACAAAATAGGAAAAAACACCCAGATTGAGCAAGATAAGGAAAAGAGGCTCAGAAAGAATGAGGAGGGTTTAAGAGAAATGCAAGACAACATGAAACGGAATAATATCTGTATAATAGGGATACCAGAAGGAGAAGAAGAGCAGGGGATAGAAAACCTATTGGAAAAAGTAATGATGGAAAACTTCCTTAATTTGGTGAGAGAAAAAGCTACACAAATCCAGGAAACACAGAGAGGGCCAATCAAGAGGAACCCAAACAGGCCCACTTCAAGACACATCATAATTAAAATGGCAAAATTCCAAGACAAAGAGAGAATCTTAAAGGCAGCAAGAGAGAAAAAGGAAGTAACATACAAGGGAACCATGATAAGTTTAGCAGCTGACTTCTCAATAGAAACACTCCAAGCCAGAAGAGAATGGCAAAAAATATTCCAAGCAATGAGAACCAAAGGCCTGAAACCCAGACTACTTTATCCAGCAAGGCTTTAAATCAAGATAGAAGGCCAAAAAAGGAATTTTCCAGACAAAAGAAGTATAAAAGAATACACCTCTACCAAACCAATTCTGCAAGAGATACTAAAAGGACTGCTTTAAGGGAAGAAAGGAAAAGACAGAGAGAGAAAGAGAGAGGGGAACACAGGTACGAAAATGGCATTAAATAAATACCTATCAATAATAACCTTAAATGGAAATGGATTAAATGTTCCAATCAAAAGACACAGAATAGCTGAATGGATAAGAAAGCATGACCCACACATATGCTGCCTACAAGAAACCCACCTCAGGACAAAAGACCTACACAGACTCAAAGTGAAGGACTGGAAACAAATTTTCCAAGCAAATAAACAGGAAAAAAAAGGCTGGGGTAGCAATACTCATATCAGACAAAATAGACTTCAAAAGAAGGGCCATAAAGAGAGACCCAGAAAGTCACTTCATAATACTCAAGGGAAGAATCCAACAAGAACATGTAAACATTGTAAATATATCTGCACCCAACATACCAGCACCAAAATACATCAAGAAAATTTTAGAGGACTTCAAGAAAGATATTGACAGCAACACAATTATAGTAGGTGATTTTAACACCCCACTGTCAAAAAATGGACAGATCTTCCAAACAAAATATCAACAAAGATATTGTGGCATTGAACAACACTCTAAGTGAAATGGACTTAACTGATATATATAAAGCCCTTCATCCCAAAGAAACTAAATACACATTCTTTTCAAATACACATGGAACATTTTGAAAGATAGACCATATGATAGGATACAAAACAAGCCTCAACAAATTCAAGAAAATTGAAATCATACCAAGCATTTTCTCTGACCACAAGGGACTAAAACTAGAAACCAACCCCAAGGGGAAAAACCCAAAACCCTCAATCATGGAGATTGAATAGCATGCTATTAAAGAATGAATGGGTCAAGAATAAAATTAGGGAGGAAATAAAAAAGTTTCTGGAAACAAATGATAATGAGCTCACATTGACCCAAAATTTATGGGACACAGCAAAGGCAATCCTCAGAGGAAAGTTTATAGTAATACAGACCTATCTAAAAAAGATAGAAACATCTCAAACAAACAACCTAACCCTACGCCTACAAGAACTCGAGGATCAACAGCAAAGACAGCCCAGAGGAAGTAGAAGGAAGGAAATAACCAAGATCAGAGCAGAATTAAATGACATAGAGACTGAAAGCACAATTCTAAAGATCAATGAATCTAGGATCTGGTTCTTTGAAAAGATCAACAAAATTGACAAGCCTTTAAGCAGGCTCATCAAGAAAAAAAGAGAGAGGACTCAAATAAATACAATCAGAAATGAAAGAGGAGAGATTACAGCTGACATTGCAGAAATATAAAGAATTGTAAGAAATTTCTATGAAGAACTGTATGCCAAGAAATTTGAAAACCTAGGGGAAATGGACAAGTTTCCAAAAAAATATAATCTTCCAAAAATCAATGAAGAAGAAACAGAAAGTCTAAACAGACCAATAACAACTGATAAAACTGAAAGAGTAATCAGAACAGTCCCAACACACAAAAGCCCTGGATCAGATGGTTTCACAAGAGAATTCCACAAAATATTTAAGGAAGAGCTAACACCTAGCCTACACAGACTATTTGAAAAAATCCAAAATGATGGAAGACTCCCAAACTCTTTTTATGAAGCCAGCATCACCCTAATCCCAAAACCAGATAAGACACAACAAAGAAGGAGAACTTCAGGCCAATATCGCTGATGAACATAGACGCTAAATTTCTCAACAAAATATTGGCAAATCACATCCAACAATATATTAAAAAGATCAGACACCATGACCAAGTGGGATTCATCCCAGGGATGCAAGGATGGTTCAACATTCGCAAATCAGTAAACGTAATTCATCAGATAAACAAAAGCAAAGACAAAAATCCCATGGTCATATCAATAGATGCGGAAAAAGCATTTGATAAGATACAACACCCATTTATGATAAAAACACTCGGAATGTAGGAATAGAGGGAGCATTCCTCAACATAATAAAGGCCATATATGAGAGACCTAGAGCCAACATCATACTTAATGGGCGAAAATTAAAATCTTTTCCACTAAAATCAGGAACAAAACAAGGTTGTCCACTTTTATCACTTCTATTCAATATAGTATTGGAAATATTAGCCACAGCAATTAGACAAGAAAAGGAAATAAAAGGCATCCAAATTGGAAAGGAGGAAACAAAACCATCATTCTTTGCAGATGACATAATAGTATACGTAGAAAATTCTATAGACTTGGCCAAAAAACTGCTTGACCTAATCAATGAATTTGGCCAAACAGCCAGAAACAAAGTCAATATCTAGAAATCAAAGGCATTTTTGTATACCAACAATGAAACAACAGAAGCAGAAATCAAGAAAAAAAATCCCATTTGATATAGAAAAAGAAAAATAAAGTACCTAGGAATAAACCTAACCAAGGAAGAAAAGACCTGTATGCAGAAAACTATATAACACTGAAGAAAGTATTCAAGGAAGACACAAACAAATGGAGACACATAACGTGTTCATGGATCAGAAGAATTAACATCATCAAAATGTCCATACTTCCCAAAGCAATTTACAGATTCAATGCAATACCTATTAAAGTACCAATGGCATATTTCACAGACATAGAACAAATGTTTCAAAATTTTATATGGAATAATAAACGACCTAGAATAACTGCAGCAATCCTGAGAAAGAAGAGCAAAGTAGGAAGGATCTCAATACCTGATACCAAACTGTATTACAAGGCCACGGTAATCAAAAGAGCCTGGTACTAGCATAAAAACAGGCATGTGGACCAGTGGCATAGAACAGAAAGCCCAGAAATAAACCCAATCCTCTACAGTCAATTAATATTTGACAAAGGGGGCAGCAACATAAAAATGGAGTAAAAATAGCCTCTTCAACAAAATGTGTTGGGAGAACTGTACAGCTACATGCAAGAAAATGAAACTTGAGCATCAACTTACACCATACACAAAAATAAATTCAAGGTGGATAAAAGATTTAAATATAAGCCATGACACCATTAAAGTCCTAGAGGAGAACATAGGCAGGAAAATCTCAGATATTCCACGCAGCAACATTTTTACTGATATGTCCCCTAAAGAAAGGGACATAAAGGAAAGAATAAACAAATGGGATCTCATCAAAATAAAAAGCTTCTGCATGGCCAAAGAAAGCGGTATTAAAATAAAAAGAGAACTGACGGTGTGGGAAAACATATTTACCAGTGATACCTCAGACAAGGGTTTAATCTCCAAAATATACAAAGAACTTACACAACTCCACTCTAAGAAGACAAGCAACCCAATTAAAAAATGGGCAAAGTCCTTCGGCAGACACTTCTCCAAGGAGGACATACAGAGGATCCAGAGACACAGGAAAAGATGCTCAATATCGCTAGCTATCAGAGAGGTGCAAATTAAAACCACAATGAGATACCACTTGACACCAGTCAGAATGGCCTTCATAAACAAAGCAACAAACAGCAAGTGTTGGAGAGGTTGTGGAGAAAAGGGGACCCTATTCCACTCTTTGTGGGACTGCATACTGGTGCAACCACTATGGAAAGCAGTGTGGAATTTTCTAAAAAAAACTAAAAGTGGATATTACTTTTGACCCAGCAATTCCACTGCTAGGAGTATATCCTAACAACTCTGAAACACCAATCCAAAAGAAGATATGCACCTCTATGTTTATAACAGCACAATTACAATAGCCAAGTGTTGGAAGCAACCTACGTGCCCATCGGTAAATGAATGCATCAAAAAACTGTGGTACATTTACAGAATGAAATTCTATGCAGCAGAAAGAAAGAAGGAGCTCCTACCCTATGCAATGGCATGGATGGAACTGGAGAGCATCATGCTAAGCGAAGTAAGCCAGGCAGTGAAAGACAAATATCATATGATCTCACCTTTAACAGGAACCTAATCAACAAAACAAATAAACAAGCATAATATAACCAAAGACATTGAAACTGAGAAGAGGCTGAAAGTCACCAGAGGGGCGAGCGGAGGGAATTTCAGGGGAAAAGAGGAAGGTTTTACAGGAACAAGTATAAAGGACACATGGACAAAAACTATGGGGGGTGGAAATGGGAGGGAGGTGGGGAGGGCTGGGGTGGTGGGCTGGGGTGGAAGTAAAAGACAGAAAACTGTACAAGATCAACAATTAAAATTTTAAAAAATTAAAAAAATAAAAACATATGTGGTAAAAAAAAAAAAGAACAAATTGATAGTTACAGAATAGCCATGGGTATGTGAAATACAGTATAGGAAATTCAGTAGACAAAGAACTTATACACATGACCAATGGACATAAACAAAGTTGTGGGTGCTGTATGAGGGAGTGAGGGGTGCTGTTTGGAGTGGTACAAAGGGAATATTGGGAATATTGTAATAACGTAATCAATAAAATATAGTTAAAAATGAAAAGACTCTCTTTCTTCCATTGCATTGCCTTTGCCCCTTTGTTAAATATCAGTTAACTATATGTACATAAGTCTATTTCTAGATTCCATATTCTGTTCTAATTTTTCATGGTTTATGCTTTCACTAATATGACATTTTATTTTATTTTTTTGTTGTTCAATTACAGTTGTATGCATTTACTCCCCACCACTCCCCCCAACCCCAGCCATCCCCAACTCCTTCCCTTGATTCCACCCCCCTTGGTTTTATTAATATGACATTTTTTATTACTGTAGCCTTATACTAAGCCTTGACATTGGACAATATCAGCTTTATTTGTTTTTGTTCTTCAATATTATGTTGGCTATTTTAGATATTTTTTCTCCATGTAAATTTTAGAATCAGTTTATCAATGTCCACAAAATAACTTGGTGGGATTTTGATTGTCGTTGCATAGAATCTACATATGAATTTTGGAAGAACTGACATCTAATCATTATTGAGTCTTCCTCACCACGATCATGGAATATCTCTCCACTTATTTAGTTCTTCAATTATTTCATAAGAGTTTTGTAGTTTTCTTCATATAAATCTTGTACATGTTTGTTATGTTTATTTCTAAGTATTAATACTTCATTTAAGGGTGCTAATGTAAATGACTTTGTGTGTTTAATTTTTAATTACAATTGTCTATTGCTGGTGTATAAGAAAGTGACTGAATTTTTTTAGTGTAGAAATATTTTGTAGACTCATATTTTTATATAAATATGTTATCTATAAATAAAGATAGTTTATTTATTCCCAATCTGTATACATTTTTATTTCCTTTACTTGTCTTATTGCATCAACTAGGGTTTCTGCTATGTTGAAAAGGAGTGGTGAAATTGGCTGTTTTATATCAACACTGACAATGTCTGTCTTTTATTTGGTGTATTTAGATCACTTATATTTAAAGTGATCATTGATATTTTGGATTAATATCTTTGAACAGTATCTGTTACTGTTTATATTTGTTTCCTTTGTTCTTTTTTCTATCTTTTTCTTCAACTCTTTTTCTGCCTATTGTGGTCTTAATTGCATATTATAAATGATTTAATTTTCTATCCTTTCTAATATATTAGCTATTCATTTTTCTTATGTTTTAGTGGATGCCCTAGAATTTATAAAATATGTTTAAAACTAATCCAAGACCACTTTGAAGCAACGCTATGCTACTTCACAGATAATTTAAGTACATTACAACAAAATATTGCCAATTCCTCTATCACATTCCTTGTATCATTTCTGTAATTTTTTACTTACAGATAAGCATATATAATGATATAGTAATACATAAGCATCATAATGAGATGCATTTTTGCTATTATTATCTTGGACTATTATTGTTCAGATCAATTAAGAATAAAAACATTAGGTCTTCTGGCCAAGATGGAGGTGTAAGTACACTTTGTATCCTCACACAACCAAAAGAAGGAAAACAATAAGTTAAAAACAAAACAAAAAAACCAACCAGAACTTCTGAAAAATTGAACTCTATGGAAGTCTGACATGCAAGGAGTTAAAAGAAGAAACATTCATCCAGACCAGTCGGAGGGGTGGAGACAGGCAGCTGGGCAGAAAGGACTCATGGCAAGGCAGTGGCTGAAGGACTAGGGCAGGCAAGGTGGTGGCTGGTGAACTGGTCAGTCCCACATTTGCATGTGGAAAAATCAGGAGGAACATCTGGGGAGTGAGACAAACCACACTACCCAGGGTTCCAGCACAGGGGAAAAAAACCTAAAAACTCCTGACTGAAGAAACTTACGTGTGTGTTGGCAACTGAGGAACTCTCAGCCTCACAGAAGAGTTCATTGAAGAGACCACACAGGGTCCTAGAACATATACAACCCACCTACCTGGAAATCAGCACCAGAAAGGTCCAATTTGTTGTGGATAGTGGAGGAAGTGACTGACAGCCCACCGAAAGCCAAGCAAGCTGAATTGTTCCCTCTTACACCATTCCCTCACATACAGCACTACAATACAGTCAAGTGGGTTGCCCTGCCCTAGTGAATACCTAAGACTCTGCCACTTACTACATAACAGGCATGCCAAGACCAAAAAAAAAAAAACAACAACAACAACAACAAAGAAAAAAACCAAAAAAACACCCAAAAACCCAAATGAAAGAAAAAATCAAAGCTTCAGAAAAAACACAACCAAGTAATGAACAAATAGACAACTTATCATGTGCAAACTTCAAAATACAGGTAATTAGGATGCTCACAGAAATGGTTTAGTGTGGTCTCAAAATTGTGGAAGAAGTGAAGGCTATGCAATGTGAAATAAAGAACAATGAACAGAAAACCATCAGTGAAGGGAAGGAAACTGGGACTCTAATCAATGATTTGGAAGAGAAGGAAGAAATAAACATTCAACTAGAACAGAATGAAGAAACAAGAATTTTAAAAAATGAGGAGAGGCTTAGGAACCTCCAGAACAACTTTAAACATTCCAACATCCAAATCATAGGGATGCCAGAAGGAGAAGAGGAAGAGCAAGAAATTGGAAACTTGTTTGGGAAAAATAATGAGGGAGAATTTTCCTAATCTGGCAAACAAAATAGACTTCCAGGATGTACAGGAAGGTGAGTCCCAAGGAAGTTGGACCCAAGGAAGCACACACCAAGGCACATCATAATTGTATTACACAGGATTAAAAATAAGGAGAGAATTTTAAAATCAGCCAGAGAAAAAGAGAGAGTTACCTACAAAGGAGTTCCCATAGGCTATCAGCTGATTTCTCAAAAGAAACCTTGCAGGCAAGAAGGGGCTGAATAGAACTATTCAAAGTCATGAAAGGCAAGGACCTATATCCAAAATTATTCTATCCAGCAAAGCTATCCTTTACAATGGAAGAGCAGATAAAGTGCTTCCCAACTAAGGTCAAGTTAAAGGAGTTCATCATCACCAAGCCCCTATTATATGAAATGTTAAAGGGACTTATCTAAGAAAAAGAAGATCAAAACTATAAACAGTAAAATGACAACAAACTCACAAGTAACAACTGAACCTGAAAAAAAAAAAACAAACTAAGCAAACAACTAGATAAGGAACAGAATCACAAAAAAAGAAAATCATATGGATGGTTATCGGTGGGGAAGAGAAGCAGGGAGAATGAGGGGATGCTACAGGGAATAAGAAGCATAATGGGTAGGTACAAAATAGACAGGGGGAGGTTAAGTATAGTATAGGAAATGGAGAAGCCAAAGAACTTATATATATGACCCATGGACAATAACTAAGGAGGGTAATGTTTGTTAGATGGAGAGTGCTGGATGGAGATGAATAAAGGGGGTAAATGGTACAACTGTAATAGCATAATCAATGAAATGTATTTTTCCTATTTATTTATTTATTTTTTAGAGAGGGAAAGGGAGGGAGAAAGAGAGAGAGAGAAACATCAATGTGTGGTTGCCTCTCACATACCCCACCCTGGGAACCTGGCCCACAACCCAGGCATGTGCCAATGATTGGGAATCGAACCTGTGACCCTTTGGTTCACAGCCCATACTCAGTCCACTGAGCTACACCAGCCAGGGCTTGAAATGTATTTTTTTTGTTTATTTTAATATATTTTATTGATTATGCTATTACAGTTGTCCCATTTTTCCCCCATCATTCCCCTCCACCCTACACACCCTCTCCCACCCACATTACCCCCTTTAGTTCATGTCCATGTGTCATAAGTTCTTTAGCTTCTACATTTCCCAAACTATTCTTGCCCTCCCCCTGTCTATTTTCTACTCACCGTCTATGCTATTTATTCTCTGTACCTTCCCCCCTCTTTCCTCCTCCCACGCCCCTGTTGCTAACCCGCCATATGATCTCCATTTCTGTGGTTCTGTTCCTGTTCTAGCTGTTTGCTTAGTCTGCTTTTGTTTTAGGTATGGTTCTTAATAGCTGTGAGTTTGCTGTCTTTTCACTGTCATATTTTTATCTTCTTTTTCTTAGATAAGTCCCTTTAACACTTCATATAATAATGACTTGGTGATGATGAACTCCTTGAACTTGACCTTATCTGAGAAGCGCTTTATCTGTCCATCCAATCTAAATGACAGCTTTGCTGGAAAAAGCAATTTTGGATGTAGGTCCCTGCTTTTCAAGATTTCAAATATTTCTTTCCAGCCCCTTCTTGCCTGTAAGGTCTCTTTTGAGAAATCAGCTGACAGTCTGATGGGAACTCCTTTGTAGGTGACTGTCCCCTTATCCCTTGCTGCTTGTAGAATTCTCTCCTTCATTTGAATCTTGGCTAATGTAATTACAATGTGCCTTGGTGTGTTCCTCCTTGGGTCCAACTTCTTTGGGACTCTCTGAGCTTCCTGGACGTCCTGGTAGTCTATTTCCTTTGCCAGATTGGAGAAGTTCTCCTTTATTATTTGTTCAAATAAGTTTTCTACTTGTTGCTCTTCTTCTTCCCCTTCTGGGACCCCTATAATTCGGATGTTGGGACGTTTAACCATGTCCCGGAGGTTCCTAAGCCTCTCCTCATTTTTTTGAATTCTTGTTTCTTCCTCATTTTCTGTTTGGTTGTTAGTTTCTTCCTTCTGGTGCACTCCATCGATCTGAGTCCCAGTTTTCCTTCCATCTCTATCAGTTCCCCATGCATTTTTCTTCATTTCACGTATTGTAGCCTGCATTTTTTTCATCTAATTTGTGATCAAAATCAACCAATTCTGTGAGCATTTTGATGACCAGTGCTTTGAACTATGCATCTGATAGGTTGGCTATCTCTTCACGGCTTAGAGGAATTGACTCTGGAGTTTTCATTTTTTCTCTGGTTTGAGCCATTTTTGGTGGGGTTTTTTGTTTGTTTGTTTGTTTGTTTTGTTTTGGTTTTAGTCTGGTCACGGCTATTACGTAATGAGGGGTGGAGCCTTAGGTGTTCCTCAGGGCGGGGCAGCCCAGTCACTGGGTTGTGACGCTATAGGTGGGGGCGGGTTCCAAGAGGGAACAATGGCACCTGCTCCGCTCTCTCCTGGACTCCGGTCCCTTCTGCTGCTTCTCCTTCACCTGGATTATCTGTGCACACGTGCGTGCTGTTACGTAATGAGGAGTGGAGCCTCAGGCACTCCCCAGTGTGGGGCAGCCCAGTCGCTAGGTTGTGACGCTGTATGTGGGGGTGGGGTCTGAGAGGGAACAATGGCGCCCGCTCCGCTCTCTCCTGGATTCAGTCCCTTCCGCCACTTCCCCTCTGCCTGGACCGTCTGTGTGCACGAATGTGGGACCACCTGGTCAGCCAGCCGCCTTGTGTGGCCTCACTGGGTCCGCACAGTTGCCCCCCTGTGTCCGGGGTCCGCCAGCTGCCGCCTGTGGGCCCGGGGACCGCCAGCGGCTCCCTGTGCACCTGGGAACTGCCAGCCGCTGCTGCTTGCGTTCCTGGGTTCGCACCTCCACTTTTTCCTACCGCGACTCCGCCCCTCTTACCGGTCTGGATGAATGGTTGTTGGACTTCCGTACAGTTCAATTTTCTATAAGTTCTGCTTGTTTTCTTGTTTCTAAATATTTGTTGTCCTTGATTTTGGTTGTGAGAGGAGGCACAGTGTGTCCGCCTACGCCTCCATCTTGGCCAGAAGTCCAGATTTGTCTGATTCTAAAGTCTGATCTTAATCTGAAAACCCATATGTGACTAAACTGTTTAGTACATTACACTGAAGTTAGATATTATAACCTTACTTTGAACTAATTTTTTATTTCTTGGGCTCTGGAACCTGAAGGAAAAAATGAGTTAATCATAATATATCTAGTGTTCTAGACCTATCCTTTATCTTTCAACTTCCTCTAAGCTATCATTAAAAAAGATCTGATCACAAAATTCACACTAAGACACTACTGCATGATAAATAGTTTACTGTGCTATCTTTCTTAGGTCCATTGAATTGTAACAGGAGACATGAGCCACAGAAATTATGAAAAAGTCAGTTTGAGACTTGGGAGTCCCTTTTAATATTCTGTATATTATAATCACAGGTGGTTGCTTCCTAGGTCTATACATAGGATCAGTATTGCGAAGTGTTACTCTATAAATATTTGTATAAACTGGGATGAAGACTACATAGGAGCCTGATTAGATGTCTGGTAATTCTAGAGCCATGCCTCATCTGTTTATATAGGAAACATTTACTGAGCATCTACCAGTACATGGGGCATTTTTATTTAATTTTATCTTATTTTTACTGTACTTTTTCCATTACAATTTATCCCCCCTCCGCCACCTCTCTCCCCTCTGCAATCACCACACTGCTGTCCATGTCCATGAGTCTTTTCTCTCTTTTTCTTTTATAATTAGTATTTTATTTGATGTTCATACACACCCTGTGAGATAGGTATTTTTATGCCCAATTTTTAGATGTTCTAAAAGAGAATTAGAAAGGTTAGCTAATTTGTCCAATATAACATAGCAAATAAATGCACACATCAAAATCATAAGCACTCTAGCACATGTGGTTGGTTTCCTGGACAACATCATCTTTCACTCTTTCTATCTTAAGAGATATGAAATATGTTCTTGCAGGAATAGGTCAGACATAGGGGGTAGATCATAAATTATTTAAGCCAGCAATAGCAATCGCATACCCCTTTGCCAGTGACTAAAAGTTGTCTGGGGATTCTGAAAAAGGTATGGAAGTAGGAGGCTCTTTTGGTGTCACTGTTGCCCTCTTGATTCCTGCTTTTGACACTGTTATATAATGATGTGATACTTGGCGCTACAGCAGCAATTTTCAAACCATAAATGAGGACATCACTGACTCACTGAGAAAAACAGAGTAGAAGGATCAAAGCAGCCTGGCTCTTAATAACATTGTTAAGGTGCCAGATCTACTCTGGGGCTACCTCCTTCTTGACTGCCTTGTAGTTTAGTTGCTATCAACTAGGCATTGTACTGTTTGCAGACAGAAGCATTTTTAACAACTATTATAAATAGAATATATGATAAGAGTCAAATGAATGGTGTACCAATTAAATGCTAGTTGAGAACAAGGAAAAGTCCTGTAGGGTTGAGTTTATCAGGGAGAGGTACATATAATATGATGACTTGGAGCTGGGTCTTGAAGGATGGTGGATATCTTTAAAGATAGAGGGGAACCAAAAAAATGACTTCAAGCCAGAACCAGACATCTTATTCACTACCATAACTGTGATTCCCAGCATAGTTCATTATACATAGCAGGTACTCAATCTATGTTTGTGAAATCACTTAATAAGTGAGCAATGGCCCAGGGGCAAGAAAACATGGAGTATTTTAGACAGGTAAAGGACAAGAATGTCCTATATATATGTAAAATATAAAGTATGTATATAAAATGAGGTATGGTAGAAGCTAATGTAGGTCACAGGCAAAGGATAGAGGGTTGAGGTTGTGTCTTGGGAAATATCTCTCTTCCCTTAAACATTCTGTACTTCCCTAATCCTCCAATCATAACAAAATCAAACAAGAATTTGATATGGTAACCTACAGTATATCAAATGACATGCTTGAGTGGCAAAAGAAATTAAAAGTCATAAGTCAGAATCATTGCTGGGTGGCTTGAAAAACCCAAATACCATAGCCAGTGTAAAAATAAAGAATTAGACACCTGTAAAGTGCATAATTCTATCTCTTAGCCTAGATATTAAACCCAAGCCGCACACCAACAACTTTTCCTGGAAACAAGAAATATGCCTGCCTCACGAAAGGCTTTTTGACCTAGCTAATGTGGTTCAGTGGATTGAGCACCCACCTGCAAACTAAAGGGTAGCCAGTTCAATTCCCAGTCAAGGTACATACCTGGGTTGCAAGCCAGATCCCATGTAGGGGGCATGCAAGAAGCAACCAAGCATTGATGTTTTGCTCCTTCCTTTCTCCCTCCCTCTAAAAATAAATAAATAAAACCTTTTTCTAAAAAAGAAAGGTTTTCTTTCTGCTAAGTGATTGCTTCTCTTATGATAGCCATTTTTTTTGGAAAATGAGCTCTGACACCCTTAGAAGTACTCTTTTGTAGTTGCCATATTAAGTGCTCTGGTCTAAATGACAAAATAATTTATCAGAAGATATTATTTGCAAAAAATATTAGAATTAGAATTTCAAGGATATTTTCTTCCCCAATGCAGTCAAAGGAGCTAATTTTATAATTTAAAATGACACATAGCAATAGTATAATGAACATCATCTGGAATGAGATTGATTTATCATACCTGCAGAAAAGGAAAAGTTAAGATTAAATTGGAATGCCATGAGACAGATCTAGTTCTCAGCAAGTAAATTTTGTCTCTCACCATTCTCTATCCCCCAATTCTACTCCCAACCTGACATTGTCCTACCCTCTCCCTAGAATCCTGGTTTAGGAAAGAGTCTGAAACTTGCCTATGGTGAGAAATCAGTGACTGAGAACAATAGCAGCTGCCATTTATTGAGTGCTTTTCATGTGCTAGGTACTATTCTGAGTACTTTACATACTTAATTTCATTTAATACTCACAACCCTGTAAGATAGGTGTAATTATAACCCCAAATTTCACACTTGAGGAAAGAGTTGCTATAAGAGGCAAAGTAATTATCAAGTATCATTTACTATGTGGCAGGGCTTGTGAACCCAGGCATTCTAGCTGGGATATCAATTAGCTTCCCTACCACCTTATGCTACCCCTGTTCCACATTTATTTTGCTTTTTCTAAATGTCAGAGATATAACCTTAGACTAAAGAAATAAAATCCCCTATGTTGAATTTCAAGTGTCAGTTAAGGAAGAGGGTATTAACTGGCTTGCTATTCTAGCACCTTTAAACAATGTTGAGTATGCATAAACTCAAAATCTCCAGATCGAGGCCTCCATTTTCATTTTTGTTGAGGGTTTTTTTTCCAAAGATAATTTGGCACATTAATTTTATTGACGTTGTTGTGATCTGTCTTCTCATATGACCTGTGAAATTGCTTATGTGATTGTTGGGTTTGAGTTCATACTGACTTAACAAGAGACTTTGTAGCCTAAGGTCAATTTTTGCTATTTTCAAATTCTCTTGTTTATTTTTATTCTTCTAGAGTTTCTTTTTCTAACAACTTGATTCCATGACTTTCTTTCCCCATGTTTGTCTAACACATAGAGAGTATATCTCAGAACTAAATAGGTTCTTATAGTACTTGTAAATAGTCTGCCCACTCTTTGGAAAAGAACCCTGACACCAGTTCAAATACACCAAAAATAACAGGCGAAATTGTTAAATCATGACCTACAGGTTGAGAAGCCTACTCCATGTGATGAGCTATTCATGTAATTTGTTAGGCAGTTAACTTTTGCATGACTATCTATACATACACCAATATACAAATAACTCAAAGCATCACTAACAGGGATTTGGGTACCAACTTATTTCCAGTCCTTTTTTTTTTTTCCAAGATGAACTTTTTAATGAAACCAGCATTTGAAAAAAAATATTTGTATATAGATATAGATACAGATATATGAAGTGATAACTATTTCAATGTAAACAATTGTAATTAGACTCATAATTTTTCTGCATCTACTTGGTAATTCATTGACCCCAATAACATATCCTCCTACATTAAGACAAGGTTTTAGAATATATTTTTACTCCCTTCTTGTTACTCATCACCAGATTATCACTAATTAATTTTTGTTGCATTGTGACTTTACTCCTCAATGTGGTCTGTTTTTTTTTTTTTTAAATCAGTATTTTTTAATTGTTGATATTGTACAGTTTTCTGTCTTTTACCCCGCCCCAGCCCACCACCCCAGCCCTCCCCACCTTCCTCCCATTTCCACCCCCCATAGTTTTTGTCCATGAGTCCTTTATACTTGTTGCTCTAAACCGTTCCCCTTTTCCCCTGAAATTCCCTCCCCTCCCACTCTGGACACTGTCAGACTGTTCTCAAATTCAGTGTCTTTGTTTATATTATGCTTGTTTGTTTGTTTTGTTGATTAGCTTCCTGTTAAAGGTGAGATCATATGGTATTTGTCTTTCACTGCCTGGCTTATTTCGCTTAGCATGATACTCTCCAATTCCTTCCTACTGTCGCAAAGGGTAGGAGCTCCTTCTTTCTTTCTGCTGCATAGAATTCCATTGTGTAAATGTACCACAGTTTTTTGATCCATTCATTAACTGATGAGCACCTAGTTGCTTCCAGCACTTGGCTATTGTAAATTGTGCTGCTATGAACATAGGGGTGCATAGATTCTTTTGGATTGGTGTTTCAGGATTCTTAGGATATAATCCAAGCAGTGGAATTGCTGGGTCAAAAGGTATGTCCATTTTTAGTTTTCTTAGAAAATTCCATACTGTTTTCCATAGTGGTTGTACCAATCTGCAATCCCACCAACAGTGCACTAGGGTCCCCTTTTCTCCACAACCTCTCCAACACTTGCTGTTTGTTGCTTTGTTTATGAAGGCCATTCTGACTGGTGTCAAGTGGTATCTCATTGTAGTTTTAATTTGCATCTCTCTGATAGCTAGAGATATCGAGCATCTTTTCATGTGTCTCTGGATCCTCTGTATGTCCTCCTTGGAGAAGTGTCTGTTCAAATCCTTTGCCCATTTTTTAATTGGGTTGCTTGTCTTCTTAGAGTAGAGTCTTGTAAGTACTTTATATATTTTGGAGATTAATCCCTTGTCTGAGGTATCATTTCCAAATATGTTTTCCCATACAGTTGGTTCTCTTTTTTATTTTAATACTGTTTTCTTTAGCTGTGCAGAAGCTTTTTATTTGATGAGATCCCATTTGTTTATTCTTTCCTTTATGTCCCTTGCTCTAGGGGACGTATCAGTGAAAATATTGCTGCGTGAAATATCTGAGATTTTCCTGCCTATATTATCCTCTAGAATTTTAATGGTGTCATGGCTTATATTTAAATCTTTTATCCACCTTGAATTTATTTTTGTGTATGGTGTAAGGTGGTGCTCGAGTTTCATTTTTTTGCATGTAGCTGTCCAGTTCTCCCAGCACCACTTATTGAAGAGGCTATTTTTGCTCCATTTTATGTTGCTGCCCCCTTTGTCGAATATTAATTGACTGTAGAGACTTGGGTTTATTTCTGGGCTCTCTGTTCTATTCCACTGGTCCACGTGTCTGTTCTTGTGCCAGTACCAGGCTGTTTTGATTACAGTGGCTTTGTAATACAGTTTGGTATCAGGTATTGTGATCGCTCCTATTTTGCTCTTCTTTCTCAAAATTGCTGCCGCTATCCGGGGTCCTTTATGATTCCATATACATTTTTGAAGTGTTTGTTCTATGTCTGTGAAATATGCCATTGGAACTTTAATAGGTATTGCATTGAATCTGTAAATTGCTTTGGGTAATATGGACATTTTGATGATATTAATTCTTCCGATCCATGAACATGGTATATGCTTCCATTTGTTTGTGTCTTCCTTGATTTCTTTCTTCAGTGTTGTGTAGTTTTCTGCATACAGGTCTTTTACCTCCTTGGTTAGGTTTATTCCTAGGTATTTTATTTTTTTTTTGCTATATCGAATGGGATTTTTTTTCTTGATTTCTGCTTCTGCTGTTTCACTGTTGGTATACAAAAATGCCTTTGATTTTTGGATATTGACTTTGTATCCAGCTATTTGGCCAAATTCATTTATTACGTCGAGCAGCTTTTTGGCCGAGTCTATAGGATTTTCTATGTACACTATCATGTCATCTGCAAACAATGATAGTTTTGTTTCCTCCTTTCCAATTTGGATGCCTTTTATTTCCTTTTCTTATCTAATTGCTGTGGCTAAGACTTCCAATACTATATTGAATAGAAGTGGTGAAAGTGGACAGCCTTGTCTTGTTCCTGATCTTAGTGGGAAAGATTTCAGTTTTTGCCCATTGAGTATGATGTTGACTGTAGGTCTCTCATATATGGCTTTTATTATGTTGAGGAATGCTCCCTCTATTCCCACTTTGCTGAGTGTTTTTATCATAAATGGGTGTTGTACTTTATCAAAAGCTTTTTCTGCATCTATTGATATGATCATGTGATTTTTGTCCTTGCTTTTGTTTATGTGATGTATTACATTTATGGATTTGCGAATGTTGAACCATCCTTGCATCCCTGGGATGAATCCCACTTGGTCATGGTGTATGATCTTTTTAATGTGTTTTTGGATGCGGTTTGCCAATATTTTGTTGAGGATTTTAGCGTCTACATTCATCAGTGATATTGGCCTGAAGTTTTCTTTCTTTGTTATGTCTTTATCTGGTTTTGGGATTAGGATGATGCTGGCTTCATAAAAAGAGTTTGGGAGTCTTCCATCATTTTGGATTTTTTGGAATAGTCTGTGAAGGATAGGGGTTAGCTCTTCCTTAAATGTTTTGTAGACTTCTCCTGTGAAACCATCTGGTCCAGGGCTTTTGTGTGCCGGGAGTGTTTTGATTACTGATTCAATTTCACCAGCTGTTATTGGTCTGTTCAGGTTTTCTGTTTCTTTTTCATTGAGTTTTTGAAGGTTATATTTTTCTAGAAACTTGTCCATTTCACCTAGGTTTTCAAATTTCTTGGCATACAGTTCTTCATAGTAATTTCTTACAATCCTTTGTATTTCTGTGGTGTCAGTCGTAATCTCTCCTCTTTCATTTCTGATTGTGTTTATTTGAGTCCTCTCTCTTTTTTTCTTGATGAGCCTGCTTAAAGGCTTGTCGATTTTGTTTCTCTTTTCAAAGAACCAGCTCCTGGATTCATTGATCTTTAGGATTGTGCTTTTAGTCTCTATGTCATTTAATTCTGCTCTGATCTTGGTTATTTCCTTCCTTCTACTTGCCCTGGGCTGTCTTTGTTGTTGTTCCTCGAGTTCTTGTAGGCGTAGGGTTAAGTCGTTTGTTAGAAATGTTTCTGTCTTCTTTAGGTAGGCCTGTATTGCTATGAACTTCCCTCTGAGCACTGCCTTCATTGTGTCCCATAAGTTTTGGGTTGTTGTGAGTTCATTTTCATTTGTTTCCAGAAACTTTTTGATTTCCTCCTTAATTTCATTCTTTACCCATTCATTGTTTAATAGCATGCTATTCAATCTCCATGATTTTGATGATTTGGGGATTTTCCCCATCAAGTCCGTTTCTAGTTTTAGTCCCTTGTGGTCAGAGAAAATGCTTGGTATGATATGAATTTTCTTGAATTTGTTGAGGCTTGTTTTGTGTCCTATCATGTGGTCTATCTTTGAAAATGTTCCATGTGCGTTTGAAAAAAATGTGTATTTAGTTTCTTTGGGATGGAGGGCCCTATATATATCAGCTAAGTCCAATTCGTCTAGAGTACTGTTCAATGCCACAATATCTTTGTTGATAATTTGTTTGGAAGATCTGTCCATTTTTGACAGTGGGATGTTAAAATCTCCTACTATAATTGTGTTGCTGTCTATATCTTTCTTGAACTCCTCTAAGATTTTCTTGATGTATTTAGGTGCTCCTATGTTGGGTGCATATATATTTACAATGTTTATGTCTTCTTGGTGGATTCTTCCCTTGAGTAATATGAAGTGACCTTCTGGGTCTCTCTTTATAGCTCTTCTTTTGAAGTCTATTTTGTCTGATATGAGTATTGCTACCCCGGCCTTTTTTTCCTGTCCATTTGCTTGGAAAATTTGTTTCCAGCCTTTCACTTTAAGTCTGTGTAGGTCTTTTGTCCTGAGGTGGGTCTCTTGTAGGCAGCATATGTGTGGGTCATGCTTTCTTATCCAGTCAGCTACTCTATGTCTTTTGATTGGAGCATTTAATCCATTTACATTTAAGGTTACTATTGATAGGTACTGATTCATTGCCATTTTCGTATCTGTGTTCCTCACTCTCTCTTTTCCTTTCTTTCCTTAAAGCAGTCCCTTTAGTATCTCTTGCAGAACTGGTTTGGTAGAGGTGTATTCTTTTAGACTTCTTTTGTCTGGGAATCTCCTTATTTGTCCTTCTATCTTGATTGAAAGCCTTGCTGGATAAAGTAGTCTTGGTTGTAGGCCTTTGGTTCTCATTACTTGGAATATTTCTTGCCATTCTCTTCTGGCTTGGAGCGTTTCCATTGAGAAGTCAGCTGCTAACCTTATCGGGGCTCCCTTGTATGTTACTTCCTTTTTCTCCCTTGCTGCCTTTAAGATTCTCTCTTTGTCTTGGAAGTTTGCCATTTTAATGATGATGTGTCTTGAAGTGGGCCTGTTTGGGTTCCTCTTGATAGGGACTCTCTGTCTTTCCTGGATTTGTGTGACTTTTTCTCTCACCAAATTAGGGAAGTTTTGCATCATTACTTTTTCAAATAGGTTTTCTATCCCTTGCTCTTCTTCTTCTCCTTCTGGTATTCCTATTATACGGATATTATTACGTTTCATGTTGTCTTGCATTTCTCTTAAACCCTCTTCATTCTTTCTGAGCCTCTTTTCCTTTTCTTGCTCTATCTGGCTGTTTTTTTCTACTTTGTCCTCCAACTCACTGATCCGATCTTCTGCTTCATCGATTCTGCTTTTCATTCCTTCTACTGTGTTCTTCAGCTCAGAAATTGTATTCTTCATTTCCTCTTGGCCCTTTTTGATAGTTTCCATTTCCTTTTTCATGTTGATATAGTTTTCACTGAGTTCATCGTAGCTTCCCTGTAGTTTCTGGTAGCTCATTGAGAGCTCATGGAGCTTCCTGACAACCATTTCTTTGAACTCCTTATCTGATAGTTGAGATGCCTCTGTTTCATTTAGCATTCTTTCTGGGGCTTCCACCTTTTCTTTCATTTGGGGATTGTTTCTTTGTCTTCTCATTGTTGGTGAGACTCTTCTTGTAAACCTCTGCTTCTTAAGTTGGTCTGTTCTGGCTACCTGTGTTTATGGTGTGAACTTCTGTGGTGGAATACCTGTGAGATTCAGTGTTATAGTCTTCTTCAGGTATCCTGGTGTTCACAGCTTCCACTGTCTCAGCTGTGGGAATATCCCCTCTCTTGGTCCAACTCTGGTTTTTTCACAGTTCTAGGATTTCTTTGCCTCACTCGTGGGTATTAAAAAAGAGAAAAGAATAAAGTGAAAAAAAGAAGAGAGAGAAAAAAGAGAAAAAAAAAAGAAAAAAAAAAGAGGAGGGAAGGAGAGATAAAATTGGAAAGAAAGGAAGAAGGAATAAAGCCAGAAGGAAGTAAAGAGAAGCAAAAGGAATTGAGGGATAAAAAAGGTAGAAGTAATAAAGAAATAAAAAATATATAATCAAAACAAAACAAAAAGAACCCCACAAAAACGAAAAACGAACCAAAACAAACAAACAAAAAACCCAACTAAGCAGACCAAAAACAACTGTCCAAAAAAAAAAACCCACAAAACAAAACAACCCCCCCCAAAAAAAAAAAGAATAAGAAGGGAAAAAAAAAAGAAAAAAAAATCTCTAGCTATTTTCACACAGGCCAAACTGGATTTTCTGGACTTGCTGGCTGTAGCAGGCTGGGAGGCGACTCGTACCGCTTTTCTCCCTGTTCCTCACTCAGTCAGCTTTGGGCTACTGTCCTCAGTGCCAGCCCAGCAATGTCCCCAGGGCTAATGGCGTACTGTCCATGCAGGGCCTTGGGTGTGATTTCTGAGCCTCCTGCAGGGGGCGAGCTTTCCAGAGTTTATGGGTTTCAGCTGGAATCTCTTACAGATCCATCCCTCCCCGAGCCTATTGCTGTGAGCTCCGGGTCTCCTACAGGGCGCAGGCGCCTGCCTGAGACTACGGGCGTGGGCTCCGAGAGTTTCCCAAGTTGCGGGCACTCACCCCAGGATCACAGATGTGAGCTCCGGGTCTTCCAGAGTCCCCTTCTCTAGTTGCAGGGTCGCCTCTGGCCGCAGGGCTGCTTCCAACCCGGTCGCAGATCCGCCTACGGTCGCGCGACCTCCTCCGGTCGGTTGCAGAGCCCCCTCCGGTCCCGCGGCCGCCTCCGGTCGTTTGCGGAGCCGCCTCCGGTCGCCAGACCGCCTCCGGTCGTTTGCGGAGCCGCCTCCGGTCGCCGGACCGCCTCCGGTCGGTTGCGGAGCCCCCTCCGGTCCCGCGGCCGCCTCCGGTCGTTTGCGGAGCCGCCTCCGGTCGTTTGCGGAGCCGCCTCCGGTCGCGCGGCCGCCTCCGGTCGGTTGCGGAGGCCCCTCCGGTCGCGCGGCCTCCTCCGGTCGGTTGCGGAGGCCCCTCCGGTCGCGCGACCGCCTCCGGTCGTTTGCGGAGCCGCCTCCGGTCGCGCGGCCTCCTCCGGTCGGTTGCGGAGCCCCCTCCGGTCCCGCGGCCGCCTCCGGTCGTTTGCGGAGCCGCCTCCGGTCGCCAGGCCGCCTCCGGTCGTTTGCGGAGCCGCCTCCGGTCGCCGGACCGCCTCCGGTCGGTTGCGGAGCCCCCTCCGGTCCCGCGGCCGCCTCCGGTCGTTTGCGGAGCCGCCTCCGGTCGTTTGCGGAGCCGCCTCCGGTCGCGCGGCCCGCCTCCGGTCGGTTGCGGAGCCCCCTCCGGTCCCGCGGCCGCCTCCGGTCGTTTGCGGAGCCGCCTCCGGTCGTTTGCGGAGCCGCCTCCGGTCGCGCGGCCGCCTCCGGTCGGTTGCGGAGGCCCCTCCGGTCGCGCGGCCTCCTCCGGTCGGTTGCGGAGCCCCCTCCGGTCCCGCGGCCGCCTCCGGTCGTTTGCGGAGCCGCCTCCGGTCGCCGGGCCGCCTCCGGTCGTTTGCGGAGCCGCCTCCGGTCGCCGGGCTGCCTCCGGTTGGTTGCGGAGCTGCCTCCGGTCGCCGGGTCGCCTCTGTCCCGTCTCAGGGCCACCTCCGGTCGCTCGGCTGCCACGTCTAGTTTTCCAATGTCTGCTATGGATTTTGATCTCCTATTTTCATATATACTGTGGTATTGTTGGCTATCTGCTCTGTTCCTCTGTAGATCAGTTAGGTTTTTCTCCCATGTGCAGGAGGAAGGACAATCTGCGTCCTCCTACCATGCCGCCATCTTGAACCTTCTCTGCTCTGATCTTAATTATTTCCTTCCTTCTACTCACATTGGGCTTTGTTTGTTGTTCTTTTTCAAGTTCTTCTAAGTGTGAAGTTAATTTTTTTTAGCTTTTTTTTTTGGAGATAGGCCCATAATGCTATGAATTTCCCTCTTAGGATTGCTTTCCCAATGTCCCACAGATTTTAGATAGTTGTGTACTCTTTTTCATTTGTTTCAAGGTATCTTTTGATTTCTTCCTTGATCTCAATGGTGGCTCATTCATTGTTTAATATCATGTTATTTAGCTTCCATGTTTTTGCATATTTTTCAGTGTTAGTCTTGTGATTGATTTCTAGTTTCATACCATTGTGGATGGTCAAAGAAGATGCTTGATATTATTTCAATCTTCTTAAATTTATTGAGATTTGTTTTGTCTCCTAGCATGTGGTCTATCCTAGAAAATGTTCCATGTGCACTTGAAAACTACTTATATTATGCTGCTTTAGGATGTAGTGCTCTCAATATATCAACTAAATCCATTCAATCTAGTGTGTCATTTAAGGCTTGTCTCCTTGTTGACTTTCTGTGTGGATATATTGAAGTCAATGGGGTGTTAAAATCCTCAAGTGTGATTGTATTTCTATAGGTCTCTCTCTTTTTGTCCATCTAGAGTTGCTTCACATATTTAGGTGCTCCTGTGTTGGGTGAATAAATATTTAGTAGGGTTATATCCTCTTGTTGGATTATTCCCTTTATTATTATGTAGTGTCCTTCTTTGTCTCTTCCTATAGTTTGTCTTTAAAGTCTATTCAATGGGATATAAGTACTGCTACCTGAAAGGGTCAGGCCAGATCCCTAATCTCCAGACTGCTAATGACCCAGTCAGGTCAGATTCCAACCCTCTGGACTGCCTATGACTCAGTTGTTCTGACTTGCTTGGTAGCCTGAGGCTTAATCAAAACTCTCTCCCACAACACACAATAGACACCTGGTGCCAACCACAACAGCCAGTGGCCAGACTGACCCTCCTGTACCTAGAAACAGCCTGCCCCTTTACTTAACCCATTGTCCCAGTTCACATCCTGGAACCTGAGGCACCCATCTGGAAGAACAAGAGACTAACCCCTACCCTGTACCCTCACAAACCCCGGCTTTTTCTTTTAAATACCCCACTCCTGCTTTCCATGCTGAAGTGGACCCAACTCAGCCTGCCATAAGCACAGCATCAAACAATGGCACTTGGACTAGATCACCCAGTTCCTCCCACCTTTATTTCTCCCACATTTCTAACATTACCCTAGCTTTTTCCCTCCTCTCTATTTGCATGAAATATCTTTGCATCCCTTTACTTTTAGTCTATGTATATCTTTCGATCTGAGATGGATCTGTTGGAGGCAGCATATATATGGGTCTTGTTTTCTTATCCATTCAGCTACCCTCAGTCTTTTGGTTGGAATATTTAAGCCATTTATATCTAAGGTGATTATTGATACATACATATGTAGTGCCATCTCATTGTTCGAGTATTTTCCTTTCTTTTTTTTCTTCTTCTCTTTTTAAAAGATTTTCTTTATTTAATTTTAGAGAGAGGGTAAGGGAGGGAGAAAGAGCAGGAGAGAAACATCAATGTGTGAGAGATACATTTATTGGTTGCCTCTCACACGACCCCAATCAGGGACCTGGCCCACAATCCAGGCATGTGCCCTGACTGGGAATTGAACTGGCAACCATTTGGTTCACAGGCCAGTGCTCAGTCCACTGAGCCACAACAGCCAGGGATACCACATTTTCTTTAACCCTTATTCTTTCATAGACATTTAGGTTGTTTCATTATCTTGGTTATCATGAATAATTCTTCCATGAATATAATACTGCAGGTACCTTTTTGAGATCCTGATTTAAATTCCTTTGATGAATGTCCAGTAGTGGGATTGTAGGATCATATGGTAGTCTTACCGTTATTTTCTTGAGAATCCTCCATATTGTTTTTCATAGTGGCTGTTCCACTATGAAATTTACATTCTTCTCCTAAATTACTTAGTTTTTTAATATAATTTATTGATTATGCTATTACAGTTGTCCCATTTCTCCCCCATCATTCCCTTCCACCCTGCACACCCCCCACCCACATTCTCCCACTTTAGTTCATGTCCATGTGTCGTAAGTTCTTTAGCTTCTACTTTTCCCACACTATTCTTGCCCTCCCCCTGTCTATTTTCTACCCATCATCTATGCTACTTGTTCTCTGTACCTTTTCCCCCTCTCTCCCCCTCCCACTCCCCTGTTGCTAACCCTCCATATGATCTCCATTTCTGTGGTTCTGTTCCTGTTCTAGCTGTTTGCTTTTGTTTTAGGTGTGGTTGTTAATAGCTGTGAGTTTGCTGTCTTTTCACTGTCATAGTTTTTATCTTCTTTTTCTTAGCTAAGTCCCTTTAACATTTTATATAATAAGGGCTTGGTGATGATGAACTCCTTCAACTTGACCTTATCTGAGAAGCACTTCATCTTCCCTTCCATTCTGAATGAAAGCTTTGCTGGATAGAGAAATCTTGGATGTAGGTCCTTGACTTTCATGACTTGGAACACTTCTTTCCAGCCCCTTCTTGCCTGGAAGATCTCTTTTGAGAAATCAGCTGACAGTCTGATAGGAACTCCTTTGTAGATGACTGTCCCCTTATCCCTTGCTCCTTCTAGAATTCTCTCCTGCATTTTCATCTTGGCTAATGTAATTGTGATGTGCCTTGGTGTGTTCCTCCTTGGGTCCAACTTCTTTGGGACTCTCTGAGCTTCCTGGACTTCCTGGAAGTCTATTTCCTTTGCCAGATTGGGGAAGTTCTCCTTTATTACTTGTTCAAATAAGTTTTACACTTGTTGCTCTTCCTCTTCCCTTTCTGGTACCCCTATAATTTGGATGTTGGAACGTTGAAAGATGTCCTGGAGATTCCTAAGCCTCTCCTCATTTTTTTGTGAATACTTGTTTCTTCATTCTTTTCTGTTTGTCTGTTTGTTTCTTCCTTCTGGTCCACTCCATTGATTTAAGTCCCAGTTTTCTTCCCATCACTGTTGGTTCTCTGTGTGTTTTCCTTTATTTCACTTATTGTAGCCTTCATTTGTTCATTTAATTTGCGACCAAAATCAACCAATTCTGTGAGCATCCTGATCACCAGGGCTTTGAACTGTGCCTCTAATAGGTTGGCTATCTCTTGGTTGCTTAGATGAACTGGCTCTGGGGCTTTGATCTGTTCTCCCATTTGAGCCATTTTTGTTTTTTGTTTTGTTTTGTTTGGTCTGGTCAGGGCTGTTTTGTAGTGAGGGGAGGAGCCTCAGGTATTCCCCAGGGCGGGGCAGCCCAGTTGCTGGGTCGTGATGCTGTATGTGGGGGCAGGGTCTGAGAGGGAACAATGGCACTTGCTTCACTCTCTCTCAGATTCCAGTCCCTTCCGCCACTTTCCCCAAGCAAATTGGGCCCTTCTGGTGCTGATTTCCATGTGGGTGGGCTTGTTAACGTTCTAGGACCCTGTGGGTCTCTCCAACAAACTCTCCTGTGAAGCTGGGAGTCTCTCCCAGCACTTCAACCCTCCACAAGTCTTTTCAATCCGTGCTTTTAGGTTTTATTTCCCAGCTCTGGGGCCCTGGGTTGCACAGTCTGTCTTGCTGCCTGCTTTTACCTGGTTTATCTGCACGAGAATGTGTGACCTCAGTCAGCTGCCTTGTGCACCTTGCTTGGTCTGCTTGTTGCCTCCCCGCACCCGGTACCCACCGTCTGTGCACCTGGGGTGTGCCATCCACCACCTGTGTGTCCCAGGACCACTAGCCACTGCTTTTGCCTGCCATGATCCCTCTCCGCTGGCTGCTGACTCCACCCCTCTTAACTGTTCAGGTGAATTGTTGTCAGGATTCCATTCAATTCAATTTTTATCTGTTCTAGTTTTTTTTTGGGGGGGGTTCTACATTTTTGTTGTCCTTAATTTTGGTTGTGAGAGGAGGCACAGTGTGTCCACCTACTCCTCCATCTTGGCCAGAAGCCTCCCAAATTAGTTTTAAACAGCAAAATGTTTTATCTTGAAATATTTATTAACTTATCATGATGATGGAAAATCAGTACCAAAGGACATAGTTTGAGAGGCACTATTATAAGGGCATTCTGGAATTTGACAAGGGAAAAGAACTTCTAGGGTGAGTGCTACTTCAAAAACTATGATTCCATCATGCAAAGTATATTCCATGTCTTGTTACCAAACATCCTGCCATTGGGATGCTCAAGATTATTTGGGGAAGACAGGACTCATTTGCATTGAAAAATTAGAACAATAAAAGTATATATTCAAGGCTTAAATTTAAGAGACAAGTGCATTAGATTTAATAATGAAATATTACAGAAAAGGTTTGCATTTAGGACACTTTAGTGGTAATGCCCTCATTTCAAGACTCAAATTGTTCACAGGAAACACAAGGACAGGCGGTTTTCATTATCAAAGTATCCATTATCCATGTCCCCCAAATTAAGAGTATATGAAGGGAAGCAAAAGTCATAACAACACAAATCATCTGATAATGAACTGACCACCTATGAAATTAGTCTCTGCTTAGTTTATTTATGTAATACATAAAATTTATTCAATTTAATAAATTTAATGTTTATTTTCTGTTAGTGTGAGCCTATGCTGATCATTATCAAGTAGATTTTCTGATATTGCAAGATCGTACAGTGCAAACCATTATCAAAGTGAAATTGCAAATCTTGCAGAACACCTAGGATTGCATTCATTTTGTGAATGACATGCTGAAGAGCTACTCTTCTCACATGCAACACCATTGACAACTTTGGTAGAGTAAGAACAATTAACAAATGATAAAAAGAATGATACCATGATAGACACGTCAGAGTAAAATGATCTGAATATTAGAGGTTTATGAAAAATCTTTGGAATATTAATGAAGTTCTTGAGTATTTCAAATTTTTAAGCATTTTTTTCTAAAAATACTACAAAACTGTAAAATTTGCCAAAGTTTTGGTACTTTTTTTTACCCTATAACCTGCTGTTTATTCTTTCATTTTTTTAATTTTTATTTTAATTGTTGATCTTGTACAGTTTTCTGTCTTTTACTCCCACCCCAGCCCACCACCCCAGCCCTCCCCATCTCCCTCCCATTTTCACCCCCATAGTTTTTGTCCATGTGTCCTTTATACTTATTCCTGTAAACCCTTCCCCTTTTCCCCTGAAATTCCCTACCCTCACCCCTCTGGTGACTTTCAGCCTGTTCTCAATTTCAGTGTCTTTGGTTACATTATGCTTGTTTGTTTGTTTTGTTGATTAGGTTCCTGTTAAAGGTGAGATCACATGGTATCTGCCTGGCTTATTTCGCTTAGCATGATGCTCTCCAGTTCCATCCATGCTGTTGCAAAGGGTAGGAGCTCCTTCTTTCTTTCTGCTGCATAGAATTCCATTGTGTAAATGTACCACAGTTTTTTGATCCATTCATTTACTGATGAGCATCTAGGTTGCTTCCAATACTTGGCTATTGTAAATTGTGCTGCTATAAACATAGGGGTGCATGGGTCCTTTTAGATTGTGCTGCTATAAACATAGGGGTGCATAGGTTCTTTTGGATTGGTGTTTCAGGGTTCTTAGGATATAGACCTAGCAGTGGAATTGCTGGGTCAAAAGTTATATCCATTTTTAGTTTTTTTAGAAAATTCCATACTGTTTTCCATAGTGGTTGTACCAGTCTGCACTCCCACCAACAGCGGACTAGGGCCCACCAACAGCGGACTAGGGCCCACTTTTCTCCACAACCTCTCCAACACTTGCTGTTTGTTGCTTTGTTTATAAGGGCCATTCTGACTGGTGTCAAGTGGTATCTCATTGTGGTTTTAATTTGCATCTCTCTGAAAAATAAATTCAAGGTGGATAAAAGATTTAACATAAGCCGTGACACTATTAAAGTCCTAGAGGAGAACATAGGCAGGAAAATCTCAGATATTCCATGCAGCAACATTTTTACTGATATGTCCCCTAAAGCAAGGGACATAAAGAAAGAATAAACAAATGGGATCTCATCAAAATAAAAAGCTTCTGCATGGCCAAGGAAAACAGTATTAAAATAAAAAGAGAACCGATGGTATGGGAAAACATTTACCAATGATACCTCAGACAAGGGTTTAATCTCCAAAATATACAAAGAACTTACACGACTCCACTCTGAGAAGACAAGCAACCCAATTGAAAAATGGGCAAAGGACTCGGGCAGACACTTCTCCAAGGAGGACATACAGAGGATCCAGAGACACATAAAAAGATGCTCGATATTGTTAGCTGAGAGAGATGCAAGTTTTGGTACATTTTGATGATAATAAACTTTATTTTCATTCTTTTGTTTCAATTTTATGAAAATTGTAATACATTTTCACTTATCAAGGTTTGACTTGTATAGCCATCCTCACTAGTCAAACTGAATAGTCCTTTATTCTGCTTGGAAAATTAGGCAAACACAGTGTACCTTCTCAGCTATTTTGAAAAAAAAGTTGCATTTAGAGGCTTTTTTGTTTACTTCAGTTTGTAAATATTCTAGACATTTGCAGGTGCCAAATATTTGAGCTCGAAATAAACAGGTTAGTATTCCATTTCATTTTTCTCCCTTTCCAGATGCACTACCTGGCATAGTACTTACCATTGAGTCAGCGCTAAGAAAATAAATAAATAATTTGAACACCTTCCCTGAAGACTCACAATCCAAAAAGTTTAGCCACTCTGATTTCCCAAGCTTGTAAAATAAGTCCTAAAGCACTTACAACTGGATGCTTTTTCAACAAAGAACAGTTAGGTTCTCTCTCAAGATGCAGTCATTATGAGGACTTTATCAGTGCTATAACCTGTTAGGATGGAATCAGGAATTCCTGTACAGTACAACAATTTGAATATGTACATAGATGGTGGTACTCTCTAGTTTCCTCAGATAGATTTATCAAAGACCAAGGCATGTAGAAATCAAGATTAACATAATGTAGAAATAATCTGAATTGAAAATAGCCAAAAGGTGACAACTTCCTATCATTTCAAAAGAGTCATATTTTTACAAATACATAGTATTTAGATAAATTATTATCAAACTCTATTATTTATTATGACTCATGCAGTATAACAAATATACTAACATGTTTTAAAAACAAAATATAGCTTAAAATTTATTTTAAAATTCTTTTTTTCTTTATTTTAATTGTTGTTCTTGTACAGTTTTCTGTCTTTTACTGACATACACCAGAGGGGAGAGAGGAGGGACTTTCAGGGGAAAAGGGGAAGGGTTTAGAGTAATAAGTATAAAAGACACGTGGGCAAAAACTGGGGGGGGGGGTGGAAATGGGAGGGAGGTGGGGAGGGCTGGGGCGGTGGGCCAGGATGGGAGTATTTTAAAATTCGTAAAAAAACATGTGAAAGGATTTTTTTATCAGCAAACTTGGCAGAGATTCATGATTACCAAATTTATGTAAAAATTTCTCCTTTTAAGGAGGCATTATACTCCTGATGGAGGGGACTATGAAGGTGAAATCTGAAACCACTGCTACTCTTAGAAGTATAATTTCCTCCATGTATAAGTTTTTAGAAGCATTATCAAAGCAACTAAAGACACCTAAAAAATTATTGTTATCTTCCTTTTACATTAATCAGAGTTGTTTATACCTTTTCAACTGCTCTGATTAAGCCTTCATGTGGTTACCACTAGTAAACATGGTGCCTACCTAGAAGGTAAATCAGACAAAAATATATAATAATATATTTTTCCTCATCACTGAGGAAGAGAAATTATGAAGGAGGAGAATTTTATGAGAAAAGAAAATAAAGATCAAAATTGCTTGTGCCTTCAATAAACAATTTATGATTGCCTTCATTAAATGTATGAAACCTTAAAGGATGTTGATATCTGTGCTAGAAAGTTTCATTAAATATAGCAGTTATTTTTTCATTCTCCAAGAAATAACAAACAACAACAAATTTGTACTATTCCTATCCATTCTCATGATTTCTGCATCTCCTTCATCCATCTACATATCCACTAATGCAGCCAGAATAATTTATGGAGCAGCTATTTACCCACCACTTTAACCTGAATTTTTAAATGGTTTAAAAGTGAATCAGTGACCAACAAATTTTAAGATTTTTAAGATATTCAAAACCCTCATGATATCCAGAAAATTCTTTTTTTTTTAATTTAGAAATTTATTCTGTTTAATCCGATTCTTAGAGGTACTTCTTTTTCAGGAATTTCCAAATGTCTGAAACTTTAGTTCATGTTTCACTTATTCACAAGACATCCAAAGAAAATGCTAATTTGAAAGCAAAGCATTAGACTCATTCTTCTTTTTGGCTTTGCTGTAAAATTATAATCCTAGAGGAATATATGCCTAATATGCCACATGATAAAGCAAAGGAACATTCATCAAACTCAGTTCCTGCAGAACAAACCTTCCCACAACATTCAGTTCAGCTGCAGCATCTAGATAATTGGACCCAGCCTGGTGGGAGCTCCCCACACATACAGGATTTCTGTATAATTCTTGATCATTGGGCATGCAAACTCCCCTCAAGGATCACCTTGAATGTCTTTTCTCGCTATTGTCTTGACTACTATCTGTAGTTTCAGCTGCTCACCAACTACCAAAACACCTGAAGCAATTTCAAGGTAATGGTATTTGAAATAAGCTCTCTTTAATTTAAGAACAATACAAAACTAGAGAAGTGATATGAAAGTTTCTTTTCCTCGTGGTGATACAGGCAATACTGCCTATCCTTCATATGCATTACTCTTTGGGATTTAGTTAACGCTTTTTGTGTAACTCCTTGGGGCTGAAGAACAGAGAAAAAGTGCTAAGTCCTTCTATTGATCTTAAAAAGAAAACCTAATGCTTAGGATTTTTGTTTTAAAACTTTGTTTTTTAAAAATATATTTGATTGATTATGCTATTACAGTTGTCCCATTTCTCCCCCATAATTCCCCTCCATCCTGCACACCCCCTCCCACCCACATTCTCCCACTTTAGTTCATATCCATGTGTCATAAGTTCTTTAGCTTCTACCTTTCCCACACTATTCTTGCCCTCCCCATGTCTTTTTTCTACCCACCGTCTATGCTACTTATTCTCTGTACCTTTTCTTCCTCTCTCCTCCTTCCACTCCCCTGTTGCTAACCCTCCATGTGATCTCCATTTCCGTAGTTCTGCTCCTGTTCTAGTTGTTTGCTTTTGTTTTAGATGTGGTTGTTAATAGCTGTGAGTTTGCTGTCTTTTCACTGTCATAGTTTTTATCTTCCTTTTCTTAGATAAGTCCCTTTAACATTTCATAGAATAAGGGCTTGGTGATGATGAACTCCTTCAACTTGACCTTATCTGAGAAGCACTTCATCTTCCCTTCCATTCTAAATGACAGCTTTGTTTGATAGAGCAATTTTGGATGTAGGTCCTTGCATTTCAAGACTTCTTTGCAGCCCCTTCTTGCCTGGAAGGTCTCTTTTGAGAAATCAGCTGACAGTCTGATGGGAACTCCTTTGTAGGTGACTGTACCCTTATCCCTTGCTGCTTCTAGAATTCTCTCCTTCATTTGAATCTTGGGTAATGTAATTACAATGTGCCTTGGTGTGTTCCTCCCTGGGTCCAACTTCTCTGGGACTCTCTGAGCTTTCTGGACTTCCTGGAAGTCTATTTCCTTTTCCAGATTGGGGAAGCTCACCTTTATTATTTGTTCAAAAAAGTTTTCCACTTGTTGCTCTTCCTCTTCCCCTTCTCGTACCCCTATAATTCAGATGTTGGGACGTTTAACGATGTCCCGGAGGTTCCTAAGCCTCTCCTCATATTTTTTAATTCTTGTTTCTTCCTTGTTTTCCATTTGGTTGTTTCTTTCTTCCTTCTGGTCCACTCCATTGATTTGAGTCCCAGTTTTCCTTCCATCTCTATTGGTTCCCTATGCGTTTTCCTTCATTTCACGTAATGTAGCCTGCATTTTTTTCATCTAGTTTGTGAGCAAAATCAACCAATTCTGTGAGCATCCTGATGACCAGTGCTTTAAACTGTGCATCTGATAGGTTGGCTATCTCTTCGTTGCTTAGAGGAATTGGCTCTGGGGCTTTCACTTGTTCTCCCATTTGAGCCCTTTTTTTTTTTTTTTTTTTAGTTTTTTTTTTTTTTCCGTCTCGTTGCAGCTGTTTTGTAGTGAGGGGTGGAGCCTTAGGTGTTCCCCCAGGTGGGGCACCCCAGTCGCTGGGTTGTGACGCTATATGTGGGGGCGGGGTTCGAGAGGGACCAATGGTGCTTGCTCCTCTCTCTCTCTTGGATTCCAGTCCCTTCCACCGCTTCCCCTTCGCTTGGATTATCTGTGCACTAATGTGGGACCACCTTGTCAGCCAGCCACCTTGTGCATCCTCACTGGGTCTGCACAGTTGCCACCCCGTGCCCGGAGTCTGCGCCCGGGGTCTGCTAGCCGCCATCTGCATGCCTGGGAACTGCCACCCGCTGCTGCCTGCGTGCCCAGTTCTGCACCTCCACTGTTTCCTGCCATGACTCTGCCCCTCTTACCGGTCTGGATGAATGGTTGTTGGACTTCTGCACAGTTAAATTGTCTATCGGTTCTGGTCGTTTTCTTGTTTCTAAATATTTGTTGTCCTTAATTTTGGTTGTGAGAGGAGGCACAGTGTGTCCACCTATGCCTCCATCTTGGCCAGAAGAGCTCCCTAAAATTTTATTTATTTTATGCACTGGAATTTTTTAGGTAAGATAAGTTAATAATATTATGTAAGTTTCAGGGGTTTTTGCAACAATGTAATTCAATTTCTGAATACACTATCATTTTCTCAACACCAAAGTCTGGTTTCCATCCCTAAACCATACATTTGACCCCTTTTCCTATTTTACCCCCCTTCCCTTCTGGTAACCCACCAATTTGTTGTCTGTATCTATGAGTTTGTTTTTATTTTGTTTTTTTTTTTTGTTTTATATTCCACATATTAGTGCAATCATATGTTTTTGTTCTTTTCTGTATGATGTATTTCACTCAGCATAATACCCTCCACTTATCCATCAATAGACACTTAGGTTGTTTCCATATCTTGGCTATTGTAAATGCTGGAATGAAAATAAGGGTATATGTATCTTTTCAAATTAATGTTTTCATATTCTTCAGATGAATACACAGGAGAGGAATTGCTTCATCACATGGTAGTTCTATTATTATTATTTTTTTTTTTTGAGAAACCACCCTAGTGTTTCCCATTGTGGCTGCACCAATTTACAATTCCAACAGTGTTTAAATAATTAGAAACGGACTTTCCAACAGCCCAGAATATTTACCTTTCTGATTTTAGGAGGAAATTCAAAATAGTTTCTAACACATATAATTGTAAGACTTATAAATTCTTTTTGCTCATAGGTCTTATTTTAAGTACTACTTTACACAGTGTGTGGCACAGTAGGTTTGCAGTAAATATTTACTGAGTGGATGAATGAATAAAAGACTGAATCTATGTTTGTAAAATGCTTTAGGATTCATCTGGTAGAAATGTTGTAGCCAAGGCTGACATTCACCTGATAGGCACAGTTACAGCCTTAAAAATTTTAGGACTTACAGAATCACCTTTGACTATTGGTTTTCACTGTGTTCTGGTTGTTAAATATTTTGAATCTTCTCTTAGCAACAGACTATCATAGCACAAGAGAATTCCATTTTTGTTTTACTTTAAACATGTTTTCAGAGTGTTTAGGATCCAGACCCTTCCTTCTGAGTAAAAGTGAATGGGTTTGTCTGAGTTTGGAAGGGTAGGGGATCAAATACCAAAGTAAAACTATCAGGAAAACAAGGGCAGATGTTGGCAATGGTGGAGGGTGAAATTATTACATTATCCCTGTGTTTAAGAAATGATTAGGATGTAGAGTTACAGTTTTCCAGAGGTGAAAGTGTCAAGGACAGAGGAAGTCAGACGGCTATACATAGGCCAAGAACAAGTGGGGTTAGCTATCTCTTAGAAATCCTGATTTCATTTCCTTAGGCATATACCCAGAAGTGGAATTGTTCTATCATATGGTAGGTGTATTTTTAATTTTTTGAGGAGCTTCCATATTGTTTTCCCTAGTTGCCAGACCAATTTAAGTTTCCACTACAGTGTATGAGCATTGCATTTTTATCACATCCTCTCCAGCACCTGTTGTCTCTTATCTTCTTGATGATAGCCATCCTGTCAGGTTTAGGTGACTCTTATTGTGGTTTTGATTTGCATCTTCCATATGATTAATGATGCTGAACATCTTTTCATGTGCCTATTCATCATTTTGATATCCTTTTTGAAAAAAAAATCTATTTAGTTCTATCATTTTAAATAGAATTACTACATGCCCATCATGGGATCAATTCATAAAAATGTGAAAAATATACACTATAGAATATTATTTAGCCATGAAAAGGAGAATACCCTATCATTTGCAACAATGCTGATGGACTTTGAACACATATGCTAAGTGAAATAAGTCAGGCAGAGAAAGACACCACTGTGTAATATCACTTTCACATGGAATTTAAAAAGTCAAACCTGTAAAAAACAGAGAGTAAAATAGCGGTTACCAGGGGATGGAGCACAGAGGGATAATGTTGGTGTCATTTAAGGTACACATTTTCAATGAGTAGTTAGTAACCATAGAGATCTAATGCACAATGTAATAAATAAAGGCAACAATACTCTACTGTAATTGTAATGTGATAAATATTGTTACAACAGCAATCATATTACAATACATAAATATATCAAAGCAACATGTTGTATGCCTTCAATTTACATAATGTCACATGTCAAATTTATTCAATAAAAAAGTGTGGTCAGAAGTACAGGCTAAAAGAGGATAGATCAAAAGAGGCTTACCCTATCCCCAGGAGAAAGTCAGCTGTGCTCACACATAGCACTCAGTCTCTACCAGACTAGGTCAAGCTAACCATTTATTGTCCCCACATACCTACTCCCCAATTTGGGCCTTAATAACATCTCAAATGTGAACTGCCAGCTAAGAAGAAAGTTTCAGTAGGTTTCCAGAGGCTGCCATATATTCTTCTTCTAGGAAACGAGGTGATGTTTTGTATAATGTGTGTGTGTGTTGGTGAGAAGAGATGGCATTCTGGTAACAGATTAGTGTGGTTTCTTTGCATGCTCACTGAAGTTAAGTGAGCTAAGATATTCCATTTTAACTTTAAATAGTCATTTTAAATGCTACAAAGATGCATGCATTGTTCCTGACCATTTATAGGCCCCAAATATATGCCAATTTAATATCACTCACCCTCTTAGCTTCAGGTGAGGTCAATATATTGTGTAAAATTGTTAAAGTACTAAAGAAACACATTTCTGCCCTTAGTTCAGAAATTTTTATATAAAACTTATCTTTTTTAAGATTTTATTTATTTTTAGACAGAGGGGGAAGGAGGGAGAAAGAGAGGGGGAGAAACATCAAATGTGTGGTTGCCTCTCATGAACCCCCTACTGGGGACCTGGCCCACAACCCAGGCATGTGCCCTGACTGGCCTTCAAAGCAGCAACCCTTCATTTTGTAGGCCAGCATTCAATCCACTAAGCCACACCAGCCATGGCTATATAAAATTTATCTTAATCACAGTTCTCAGTGCATACAACCCCAAAAATTCAACATTGTTTGATGATTTCTTAATATTCTTCAGAATCACTTTGTATACAGAGGACATGGCAAAACTCTTGACTGGATTCAATTTAATATTTTTAATGGCCTAGAAAAACTTCTAGACGGTGAAGCAGCATTGCTAAATGTGTCCTAATCTTGCTCAAAATGTGCAGACAGAGAGTTCTGACTAATTGAGTCAACACAACACAGGTGGTTCCTGCCCCCTAAAATCTACAGGTCATTTCAGATATGCCAACCTCAGTTCTGGCTCTGGAGAATTATATTAACACTGTGCTTGCTGACTCAAGTTTGTACAGTTCAGATTCTCAAAAAGGAAAGGCCATTCTTGGAGTTTGCCATTCAAAATCTATTTTTAAAATATCTTTGTAGTATCACATAATCTCACATTACCTTACTTAAGGTGAATATTTACACCTCAAGGTAACAAACAACAAAAGTTCTAGACTATTCAGAGAGTACACAGCAAGACATCTCAAAATACTGTAATACTTGCAGTAGAACTAAGCAGTGGCCATAATGTAATATGGCATGTCCCCAACTTATTTAGACACTTTCCACAACTCTGTTTCAAAGAATCATGCTCCAAGGTTATTGACTTTTCAGGAGTAAAATAAAAAGAGTGGATGTAGCCGGGAGCTTCCGTGGATATATGTAGTGTGGTTCCTCCACAGAGATGCTTGCATACATAATAGTAAGGAGGTGGTACATAAACCTCTTAGGAAGTGACTAGGGAAACATTAATATTCTTAGAAGTGCTAGTTACACAAGGTAATAAATTTCCTAAACAATCCTCCAGTAAACTGAGAGGTTACAGGAAGTCTGTGCTATACACCACTTATATGTATTTACTTATCACTCACTGCCTTCTGCCAAGTACTTGAAGTCATAAGCATTCATTAAAAAATAGTTTAAAAAAACAGGACAAATGGAAAACAATAAAAATCAGGAGGAAGATCAGAAATGTAGACTTCTAGCCACATCAGGTTACTGAAAGTGGGCTTTAAATTTGATTTTAAGCTATCTACTGGCTAAAGTGAAGAAGAAAACATTTTTTATTGTTGCTCAAGAGCAGTTATCTATATTTTCCCCCTACCACTCTCCCCACTCCAGCCATCCCCACCTCCTTCTCCTGACCCCACCCCTCTTGGTTTTGACCATGTGTCCTTTACACTTGTTACTGAAAACCCTTCCCCCATAACCCCCCATTATACACTCCCACTGCCCCTCTGGTTACTGTCAGTTTGTTCTTAATTTCAATGTCTCTGGTTATATTTTTCTTGCTTGTTTGTTTTGTTGACAGGTTCCTCTTAAAGTTCAGATCATATGGTATTTGTATTTCACTGCCTGGCTAATTTCACTTAGCATAAAGCTCTCCAGTTCATCCATGCTGTCACAAAAGGTAGGAGCTCCTTCTTTCTGCTACACAGTATTGCATCATGTAACTGTACCATAGTTTTGGATCCATTCATTTACTGTTGGGCACTTTGGTTCCTTCCAGCACTTGGTTACTATAAATTGTGCTGCTATGAACATTGGGGTGCATAGGTTTTTTGAAGTGGTGTTTCAGGATTCTTAAGGTATAATCCCAGCAATGGAATTGCCAGGTCAAATGGAAGTTCCATTTTGAGTTTTCTCAGGAAATTCCATACTGTTTTGCACAGTGGCTGCACCAGTATGCATTCCCACCAACAGTACACTAGGGTTCCCTTTCTCCACATCCTTGCCAATGCTTGTCTGTTGATTTGTTTATAATGTCCATTTTCACCAATGTGTAGTGGTAGTGATGCTGAGAATCTTTTCATATGTCTCTGGGCCCTCTGTGTGTCCTCCTTGTAGAAGTGTCAATTCAGGTCATTTGCCTATTTTTTAATTGGGTTGTTGTCTTCCTGGAGTGGAGTCATGCGAGTTCTTTATATATTTTGGAGATTAAACCCTTGGCTGAAGTACCATTTGCAAATGTTTCCCATACAGTTTATTCTCTTTTTATTTTAATGCTGTTTCCTTTAACCATGCAGAAGCTTTTTTATTTTGATGAGGTCCCATTTGTTTATTCTTTCCTTTATGTCCCTTGCTTTAGGGGACATATCGGTGAAAATATTGCTGCATGGAATATCTGAGATTTTCCTGCCTATCTTCTCCTCTAGGACTTTTATGGTGTCACAACTTATATTTAAGTCTTTTATCCGCCTTGAATTTATTTTCGTGTATGGTGTAAGTTGATGATCAAGTTTCATTTTTTTGCATGTACCTGTCCAGATCTCCCAACACCTTTTGTTGAAGAGGATATTTTGATTCCAGTTTGCACTTCTGCCCCCTTTGTCAAATATTAATTAACCATAGAGACTTGGGTTTCTTTTCTGGGTTCTGTATTCTGTTCCATTGGTCTATGTGTCTCTTCTTACGCCAGTACCAGGCTGTTTTGATTACAGTGGACTTGTAATATACTTTGTTAATAGGTATTGTGATCCCTTTTACTTTGTTCTTCTTTCTTAAAATTGCTGTAGCTATTTGGGGTCACTTATGGTTCCATATAAATTTTTGAAATGTTTGTTCTATATCCGTGAAATATGTCATTGGTACTTTAATAGGGATTTCATTGAATCTATAAATTGCTTTGGGTAGTATGGGCATTTTGAGGATGGTAATTCTTCTAATCCATGAACATGGTACATGCTTCTGTTGTTTGTGTCTTCCTTAATTTCTTTCTTCAGTGTTGTGTAGTTTTCTGCATACAGGTCTTTTACCTCCTTTGTTAGGTTTATTCCTAGGTACTTTATTTTCTTGTTGCTATAGCAAATGGTATTTTTTTCCTGATTTCTGTTTCTGATATTTCATTGTTGGTGTACAAAAATGCCTTTGATTTCTGAATATTGACTTTGTATCCCACTGTTTTGCCAAATTCATTTATTATGTCAGTTACTTTTTTGGTGGAGTCTGTAGGATTTTCTATGTACACTATCATGTCATCTGCAAAAATGACAGTTTTGCTTCCTCCTTTCCCATTCGGATGGCTTTTATTTCTTTTTCTTGTCTGATTGCTATGGCTAGGACTTCCAATGCTGTGTTGAATAGGAATGGTGAGAGCGGACATCTTTGTCTTGTTCCTGATCTTAGTGGGAAAGCTTTTAGATTTTGCCCATTGGGTATGATGTTGACTGTAGGTCTCTCATATATGCCCTTTATTATGCTGAGATATGCTCCTCTACTTCCACATTGGTGAGTGTTTTTATCATAAATGGGTGCTGTATCTTATCAAATGAGTTTCCCTCATCTGTTGATACGACTATGTGATTTTTGTCTTTCCTTTTGTTTATGTGATGTATTATGTTTGTTGATTTGTGAATATTGTTCCATCCTTGCATCCCTGGGATGAATCCCACTTGATCATGGTGTATGATTTTTTAAATGTATGGCTGGATGTGGTTTGCCAATATTTTGTTGAGGATTTTAGTGCTGATGTTTAGCGGTGATATTGGCCTGTAGTTTTCTTTCTTTGTTGTGTCTTTATCTGGTTTGGGGATAAGGATGATGCTGGCTTCATAAAAAGAGTTTGGGAGTCTTCTGTCTTCTTGGATTTTTTGGAATAGCGTGTGAAGGACAGAAGTTAGGTCTTCTTTAAATGTTTTGTAAAATTGTCCTGTAAAACCAACCAGTCCAAGGCTTTTGTGTGTCAGGAGTTTTTTGATTACCACTTCAATTTTATCAGCTGTTATTGGTCTGTTCAGTTTTTTTGCTTCTTTGAAGAAGAAAACCTGATTAGTAAAAACACTCTCTGTGGGTAGGAAATAGCTATCTGAATTCAGTTTTTGCACCTTTGTGCTTCAGGGTTAAAATTGGTCTTTACATGAATGAAATGTGGTAGCATCTGAATCTTAGGGACTCATACCCAAAGGCATATAATAATAGTGTGCATCTTAAATGTACCAAACACAAAGAACAAAGATGTTAAAAAGTAATATGAAATGTATAAAAAATAAACTTGATATTTGATGAATGAATTCCAAAAAATTGAAACATCTTGCCTTACAAAAACAGAAAGAAAAATCCTTGAAACACTCAGAAATCAAATTCCAGGGTTTTTTTTCTCTTTTTTTTCCTTTTTAGAACCCCAGTGTTACAGCTTTGATCTGAGAGTCTCCCCAAGAGTGTAGCGGTTGTGGCTTATCCAGTGACACTCATCCCAGGTAGCACTTCTGGACCAGGATCTCCAAGTGATAGTTTTCTCCCATCTCTTCTCAAAAAAAAAAAAAAAAAGATGAAGTGAAAGACAAAGACTATTCTTTCTCCTACAAGAAATTAAACCAGCATGAAATCCAATTCACAGGTCACTATATATGTCCTCTGAGTCCAAAACCATGTTTGGGTACTCTCTCCTCTAATTCATACAAAAGAGTTCCCCAACCATTTTAGCACCAGGGGGTAGTTTCATGGGAGAAGGGATTGGTGGAGAGGGGATCCAAAGCTCAGTTGCTGGCTCTATCACCAACTGCTCACCTCCTGCTGTTGGGGAGTGGGAGAGGCAGAGACAGGAGGAAGAGCTCAGGCTAGCTTCACTGGCAGCCCAGTTCCTGTCAGCAACTAAGAACAGACAAGAACCTGTATACAGCCTGGGGGTTGGGGATGAATTTCAGGTTTTAAATCACACATTGAATTTTTAAAATATTTATTTTGCTGCAAAAGAACGGAATGTAAGGGGAAATCATGAATAACTGCAAGGGGGGGAATCAGCTTTTGTTATAAATTGGACAATACAAAACCTATAGGATATCCCAGAATGGAATGAACCCCCACTATTATATTTGATCTAGACCTAAAATGGCAGGGCTCACAAAGTATTGCTCCACTAAAACAAAATAAAAAGATCCTGGGACTTCTGGCCAAGATGGAGGCATAGGTGGACACACTGTGCCTCCTCTCACAACCAAAATTAAGGACAACAAATATTTAGAAACAAGAAAACAACCATCACTGATAGAAAATTTAACTGTACAGAAGTCCAACAACCATTCATCCAGACCTGTAAGAGGGGCGGAGTCACGGCAGGAACAAGTGGAGGTGCGGACCCGGGAATGCGGGCAGCAGTGGCTGGAGGTTCCCAAGCGTGCAGGTGGCGTCTGGCAGACCACGGGTCCACAGGCAGTGGCTGGTGGACCCCGGGCATAGGGGGGCAACTGTGCAGACCCAGTGAGGCCGCACAAGGCGGCTGGCTGACCAGGTAGTCCCACATTTGTGCACACAGACGGTCCAGGCAGAGGGGAAGTGGCAGAGGGGACTGGAATATAAGAGAGAGCAGAGCAGGTGCCATTATTCCCTCTCAGACCCCGCCCCCACATACAACGTCACAACTCAGGCTGCCCCGCATGGGGGAACACCTAAGGCTCCACCCCTCACTATGTAACAGCCGAGATCAGACCAAAAACAAAACAAAACAAAAACACCAAAAATGGCTCAAACCAGAGAACAAATCAAAGCCCCACAGCCAACGAAGCAACGAAGAGAGAGCCAACCTATCAGATGCACAGTTCAAAGCACTGGTCATCAAGATGCTCACAGAATTGGTTGATTTTGCTCACAAATTAGATGAAAAAATGCAGGCTACAATACGTGAAATGAAGGAAGATGCATGGGGAACCAATAGAGAGGGGAAGAAAACTAGGACTCAGATCAATGGAGTGGACCAGAAGGAAAAAAGAAACAACCAAACAGAAAACAAGGAAGAAACAAGAATTTTAAAAAATGAGGAGAGGCTTAGGAACCTCCAGGACATCGTTAAATGTCCCAACATCCGAATTATAGGGGTCCCAGAAGGGGAAGAGGAAGAGCAACAAGTGGAAAACTTATTTGAACAAATAATAAAGGAGAACTTCCCCAATATGGCAAAGGAAATAGACTCCCAGGAAGTCCAGGAAGCTCAGCGAGTCCCAAAGAAGTTGGACCCAAGGAGGAACACACCAAGGCACATCGTAATTACATTAACCAAGATTAAAATGAAGTAGAGAATTCTAGAAGCAGCAAGGGATAAGGGGGCAGTCACCTACAAAGGAGTTCCCATCAGACTGTCAGCTGATTTCTCAAAAGAGACCTTCCAGGCAAGAAGGGGCTGCAAAGAAGTATTTGAAATCTTGAAAGGCAGGGACCTACATCCAAAATTGCTCTATCCAGCAAAGCTGTCATTTAGAATGGAAGGGAAGATGAAGTGCTTCTCAGATAAGGTCAAGTTGAAGGAGTTCATCATCACCAAGCCCTTATTATATGAAATGTTAAAGGGACTTATCTAAGAAAAAGGAGATAAAAACTATGACAGTGAAAAGACAGCAAACTCACAGCTATTAACAACCACACCTAAAACAAAAGCAAACAACTAGAACAGGAACAGTACCACAGAAATGGAGATCATATGGAGGGTTAGCAACAGAGGAGTGGGAGGAGGAGAGAGGGGGGAAAGGTACAGAGAATAAGTAGCATAGATGGTGGGTAGAAAATAGACAGGGAGAGGGCAAGAATAGTGTGGGAAATGTAGAAGCTAAAGACCTTATGACACATGGACATGAACTAAAGGGGGGAATGTGGGTGGGCGAGGGTGTGTAGGGTGGAGGGGAATGATGGGGGAGAAATGGGACAACTGTAATAGCATAATCAATAAAATATATTAAAAAACAAAATAAAGAGATCCTAAGGATGAAATCTAAATGTTAAAATCCATTTAACTCTCTTTTACACTTGCTGAAAAACCTCCAATGCCACAAATAAAAGTGTTACTACAGATACAGAAGTATAAACACCTAAACATTAGAAGCAACATCTTCTAACAGAAACATTCTTACACTAGGATACCTTCTCCTCCCGTTTACATACTCTTCTTGCTGATTATAAAATAATCTTATCAGGATAGAATGAGTATTATGTACATAAGAAACAGTGTACCTGCAATTTTTTTGTATGCTAGACGAGATGGGGACTACATGATTGTGCAGTTCTTAGCTGTAGTAGAATTCTATTGCTGAAACTAGTTCCATTTCTTCCTACAAGATTTTTAAAGAAAATGGATTAAATCAATTTGATCTTTTTGGCTCAGATTCACAGTTGTTCCCATGCAGACATATAGTTAATCCTCTTCTGGGGAAAAAAATGACAAGGCAAAAACAATTAAAACACAAATGCACACACACAAACTTACCAAGAAAAACTTAAAAAAAAAGGCTGATTAAATTAAAACCCTGGGTTATATAGGACTACAAATGTGATAGTGACATTTGCCAAGTGTGTGCTTGCGTATAAAACAATAATTTACACATTTGAATTATTGCCATGAAAACACTAAATTATCTCTTCTCCTAGACTTAAAATGTTATTGCCTTAGTGTTGAAACAATGGATGAAATAAAATTAATTACGCTTTGCCAAAGTGACTAATGATGATAATGAACATTCTTAGAACTTGACATGATTTTACACTATTTTTTAAGTACTGCTTGGTTCTTAAAAGACTTATCTATACTTTCTCCAGCCCAAATTAAATTATTACAAGTATACAAAATATTCTTAGAAAACAGTTTTAAAAACCAAGGAATATATGACAACCTTAGCAAAAGGCTAAGGCCAATTGGCTTACTCTTCCATCTTATAGATTAAGATAGAGCACTATGTAGAGTTGCTACCATTTTTTTCTGTTCAAATTTCTAGTACCACCTATCAATTCCCATCCCAAGGATACTTAGACTTCTTGAAGTGAAATTTCTCATGTTCTATTCCTTTTTATCTACAAACCTCACCTTTGCTACACTATCCTTTTCTAAATCACAGTAATTTGGACTGACACCCATCCTCTCTTCTTCCTTCTCAGATAAGGTGCTGCAATTATATTCTCCTCTTCATATCCTATTTATCCATCCATCCTTCCTGCATCATTCATTACTTCTCTTGGGGCATTTTCAGTCTCTCCCTGTCTACAGCTTTCTTCTCTTTATATAAAAACATTCTCAGTTTCCCCATCACTTCCACAATTTTAAAGCCCTATTACTTATTCTGTGACTTTTTTCAGTTACCATGTTAATCCTTCCACCTGTGTTATAACCATTTTCTAAACAGTGTCCCCCCACCTTCTCATCATCCAATTTATTCTACCTTTTGCAATCTGATTTCTGCCATGAAAATACCATGAGAATTTCTCTTTCTAATACCATTTTATTCATTCATTTAACAAATATAGATTGACCACTTACCATGAACAAGGCACTATGACTGGAAAAAAATGTAATTATTGATAAAACTCAATCCTTGCTATCAAGAAGCAATATAACAAAAACGATGACTTCTCAACATAATCATCCTTGATTTCTCTGCAGAAGAATTTGAAATTCTTGACTATCTATTCTAAAAGATACCTTCTTCCTTGTGTTTTGTGGAGGTATTCAAATTCTATTTCTCTAACCTATTCCTCCTGTTGGCTTTGCTAGCTCCTTTTCTGACTCTATAAATGTGAGTTTTCTCAAAAGTTCAGTCTTGGGGTCCTTTTCTCTTTCTACACTCTCTCCCAAAGTATTCTCTTTCTTCTTTTATCTTGCAGCTTTCTCCTTAGTCCCTTTCTCTAAATTCAATTACTATTCTAAACACTATTGAACTTTTAAAACAAATTGTTGGCCCTGACTGGTGTGGCTCAGTTGGTTGGGCATTGTCCCACAAACCAAAATGTCACCAGTTTTATTTACATTCAGGGCACATGTATGGGCCATGTCCCCAGCTGGGGGTATGACAACAAATCAATGTTTCTCTTTGCACATTGATGTTTCTCTCCTTCTCTTTCTCCCTCTTTTCCCTTCTCTCTAAAAATAAAAAATATATATTAAAAAACAAATTGCTGGATAACACTACAAAATATTTTAGTGGCACATCAAACTCAACCTGTAAAAATAAAAGCCCACCATCTTTCCTAACAAACTAGCAGCTTTTCTTCCAGGCTTCCATTTATCTGCTAGCAAACATCTCTAAAAATTATAATAATAAAAGGCAACAGAAAACATTTATTGAGCACTTTTTATGTGCTAAGAACTATTATAAAAATATCCATGTTTAACATATGCACCTCATAATAACCTTACAGAATATACACTGTTATGTAATTTTACAGAAAAAAACTGAGATGGTAAAGATTAAATAATCTGCACAAAGTTAGTAGCAAGTAAGTGAGGAAGGCAGACTTCAAACCCAAACATGTTAGGCTAAACTATTAAGGACCAGTAATCTAAGCAACAGAAATTCAGATTTTTAAAAAAAATATTCCATAATAATTCATTTTCAAGTAGTCCACTTTGCTGAATGACAAGGACATCATGACACAGTAGCTAAGGTTACAAGAAGTTGACTGATGAAAGGAAGGTTATAATACCATTTTCTTTCTTTAATGGGTACCAACGAAACATTTAAACATTTCCTTTATTGTACAGTATAATTATCTCTGAGTTCATCCATTCACTTATTTCTTTACTACACATTTGTTAAGTAGCTCCTATGAGCATAAATTTAAATAGAATTTGAGGTCAATCTGCAATTTTCCATGAAAACAGAGAAACAGACTATTGAAAGGGTGGGAGATGCTTTTATGAACAGGGTCCTTTGGAATTTTCATGACCAATAAATGCTTGGTATGGTAACTCAGCGACTCTGCTTGTAACCCTTTGATCATAAGGGCATTAAAGACTCCCTTTTGATGTCAATACTAGTAGTGATACATGAACCTAACAAGAAATGTCTTAGCCTTTTTATATGAGAGAGAAAATAAATACTTTGAAATGTATACAATCTTTGCACATCCTGCACTCGTTCTGTACTCACGAAAGCCCCAAGGGAATGGATCAGGAAGAACAAACATATTTTCACTCAAGGTACACAATAATGATAATAATTCATGACACACCAAACTCCAAAGCATGCTCATAGAGACATCATCTTATTTAATGTGAAAGAAAACATAAAATTTGCCTTCATCAAAATAATAAACTATAGTAAGTCTATCTTTTAAGTATCTATCCAAGCCCACAAGTTATACCCTTAAACTCTACCCTGACACTCTTCTTCTATGTTCTCATTCTACATATCCTCTGGATTTGTTTTCCTCTCACTATGGGCAGTCACTGAGGTCAGAAAAATAGGTCTTTAAGGGAAAACATACTTCAATAATTCATTAACTCAACAAACATTTATAAAACTCCTACTATGTTCCAGGCACTAATCCAGATGTTGGGAAAGAAATTGCTTGCAGAATCATGTGGTGTCCTTCTTTATTAGGGCTTTCTCCGTGAGGAACCCAGAATACTACAAATTGGCCAAGAGATAAATGTTCTCAACTCACTTTAATAGTTCTTATATCAGATTTGTCTCTTTCAACTCTGATTTTTGTTTGCTCTTGCTCAGATTTGGAGACACAGTTTTTTAGCTTGGGTATCAGAGTTTGGTTGATCAGCAACACTACTTTTTCATGACATTCAGTCTTTGACACTTGTATCCTGTGTATAATATTCAGAGTCTGCCATTCTGGCTTTCCTATTTCTACCTCAGCAATAGGAGCCCAAAATGGTCTGAAAGCCTATTATGGAAACCAAGATAAGATCCCTGCTTCCTTTCATTGAATTTCTGCTCTTACCACAGTCTTTTGTTATGTTATCACCTGAATCCATATTAATTCCATTTTCCCCTTCCATCACTCTTGCTTCACCCTCATTGTCCTCTGGCCTGTACCCTTTAAAACCCTAGTAATTTATACTGATAATCTCCCAAGTTACTCTATGATAATATTTGAAAACCCATTAACACATCCCTTAATGGACTGTTCATATTCCCAGACATCATATATCCCAAGTCTGTCATACCTATCATGGAACCCAGCTTGCCCAGCCAAAGAAACCTTCTTTAGTGAAGTCATCAGAGTCTATCAAAGCCAACTGATCTACTTTGGAATGTGGAATCTTCTCTAGTATGCAGTATTCCAAAAAACATCATTATCTGGGCCATTAGATCTTTGTGGTCACATGTTTGGCAAATGTTTAAGCTTCCTCCTTACCAAAGGTACCTCCTCTACCAGAGGTGACTTTGAATTCTGGTCCTCTTCAAGAGATTTGGAAATCTCACAAATTTCAGGGCAAAAGAAGATCCCCATACTGTTTGTCTAGAAAGCTGGACCCTGTCTTCAAGTATCCCCTGGAAACAATATAATGTAGATTGAACACTGGATTGAATGTCAGAAAATCTGGGTTCTCCTGTGTGCTATGCCACTGATTTACTTAGAAACTTTGAAGAGTCCTTTCCATGGCTTATAGTAACTCACATATGGAATGTAGAAGTCATTCTAGGATATCCACAAATCTATTTCTTCAGCCATTGTAACCAATAAGAAACAGTTCTATGGCCATTCTTTATTGTTCTTGAAAAGGTACATAATGTTTATTGTTTCCTAGGCCATTGTGGCTGTGTTAGATAAAGCTACATAAAAACAAACAAACAGCCCTGGATGGTGTGGCTCAGTGGATTGAGCACTGGCCTGTGAACCAAAGGGTCGCTGGTTCGATTCCCAGTTAGGTCACATACCTGGGTTGTGGGCTAGGTTCCCAGTTGGGGGTGCATGAGAAGCAACCACACATTATTGTTTCTCTCCCTCTCTTTCTCCTTCCCTTCCACTCTCTCTAAAAATAAATAAATTAGATCTTTAAAAGAAAACAAGCAAAGCAAAAAAGTCAGGATAAAACCCTGGCTGCAGGTACTTCTGTTTTACATTGGGACACAACTAAATTCCGTAATAGCAGAGTTTGTAGTGGTCAATGCCATAGATACTGCTGTCTGGTACTGTTACAAGAATCACTGGTAAACTGAAAGTATCACTGCTGGTTGGGAGATGGAAGTGGAGCGATATCTGTGAAAGGGAGTTTCTCCTTTTAATAGAACTGCTCCAACAGCAGAAACCAAACTGCAACTCTCTTAGACATTTAAATGATGGTCATATTTTAGCTTTGAACATCATCTCTGTGAATACCTAAAATGGGGCAAAGTGAAAATTGGATAAGGTTTGCTTGACATTGTCACTGGCCTTTCTCTAATGTCAAAGATGGATTTTCATAATTATGTTGAAAGCTGGGAAATTGCACATAGTAGGAGGTTTCCTGGCTGGTGTTAGGTTTTAAATCATGCCCCAACTGTGACTCAAGATGAAGAAAATCTCTATTCAGATATGAACACACAGTTAGAGTGCATGCTTTTAAGAAAGTATAGTAACAGCTTAACAATTTAACTTGCATACTGATTTCCGAGATATTATTAAGATAGGCCTGATAAGCAACTGATTGACTGAATGACATTTTGTTTAGTATCAACAGGGCTTCAGAAAAAGAGATTCTAAGCTATGTTACCTCATAACCTCTTCTTAATTAAAATTCTTTAAGCTGGCCAGATGCCTGACAGAAGCAAACTTCTAAACATTGCCACTGTAACAGGTGTATGTAATTGTGCAATTCTATCTTCCAAGGTCGCTGCAGTCATAAAATGTCTCTTCTGAATATGTCTACAAGGGGAAAATGCTAAAGCAGATGAGGCCTCCTTAATCTCCAACGTTCACCCCTTCCATGGAGCACTTAATAACCTCAGGCTCTCTTTTCCCAAATGATTTTTCATCCCTGCTCTCACAAAAGGATTTGAAGCCCCTTAGCCTACAGGATTCCTTCTTTTAGTCTGTCAAGAGATCATCTTTTTTTAAATCTTCAGTTGTAAATAACAGGTCTGTTTTCCATAATTTTAAATAAAGTACAAGTATTTGCAATACATTTGTAAGAAAAAATATAAGAAGGGTAAAAATTTTAAGGTCCTGTAATGAAGCTCCAACTAAAAGGGAACATTCAACTAGTGGACAGACACATATCTAAGGGAATTAAGCTCAAATGGCATTTGGAAAATTATAGCATTTGGATTAGCTGTAAGATCAGCTTTCCAAAGAAATATTTTCATGCAGACCTGACAATATATTATGCATTGAGATTTCATGGATTACAAAGCCGTATATGTTTTTTATACATGTTTTAATTCTCCTATTGATTAAAATGATTTTTATACAGCAGCTAGGTTTTGCTATGGAATCTAGACATCTAGGATTATTTCATGGAGAAAAGCAAAAATGATAAATGACCCTCTTTTCATTCACTCACACTACATAGTAGACTCAAAATATGACTATTTCTTTGTTTGATTTTCCTGCTTATACGGCACTATTATGCAGAATCCACATGTGCAGTTCTGCTTTGACTGTATTCTCCTGTCCTGTACAGGAATAACTTTTACCAGACTTCAACTGCCACAGAGCATATCTTCTAGCTTGTTTTTGATTGAACTGGTGGTTGCAGCCTGTGCAATTTGCTGAAAGGAAATTTGACTTGGAACAACCTCATAAACACAGAGTAGGCAGATAAACTGATTCAGAATTTCTAATTTTTTTTAAAGGGCAAGAGGGCAAATATCTAGCTTCTCTAAGGCAAAAAGGCAGCAGCAGAAACAAAAGCTACATCAACTTTTAACAGGTTGTTATTATTATTTATTATTATTATTAAAACATTGCACCTCTACAGCACTTGATGATTTACAAAGCCTTTTACACTCCATATCTCATTTGATACTCATGCCAGTCCTGTGGGACAGGTATTCATTATCAAAGACATTTGACAGATGAAAAAATTCAAGCATAAAAAGGCTGAGTGACTTACCCAAGGTGTGAGTTGATATTCAGAGGAATCAATTGTCTTTTGTGCTAGATAAATGAAGAATGGAAGTACTGTATCTGAAGAATTCACAATTCTGTCCCCTATAAATCCTGATTGAGAGGAAAATCTCACAGCAGTGTGTGGCATACTCATTTTTATTTCAACTAGTGTTTTCAGTATGTTTAAACATTGTACAAAAACAGCAGACATGCAGGTTTCCCAGTGAACTTGGCATTATGAAGATGTGGTATCTAATGTTCAATAAGGAGCAAAGGGTAGATATTATGTGCCAAATAATCAATGCACAGTGTGAAACACCCTGATTAAGGTGGGAATTTGTTTGGATTTCATAATAAACCTGGAAAATTAAAATCTGTTCTTCTAGCAAGTGAGAGAGCAGTTTTTTAATGACTTGATTTTTAATTAACCATTAGGCAGCCCACCTAACAAATGTCAAACATTACCTTATTGAATATGCACTGTGAGAGTCACATCTCAAAACAGATATTCTGTGAGATCTCTTTGGATTAATTTCCAAGAACTGAAATAGCCATGTTCCCCAATCTCTCTGATTTTAACAACAAATACCAATTAACAAGAACACAGGGATAGCTTCTGCTCCCTTGCCTGCTCCATTTTTTTTCCAAAAAAAAACAAAAAACAAAAAACAAAAAACAGTGAAATGGAGGTTCTAGCATATTTAATGAAAGCAGGTTTTCAAAAATAAGAAATGGGAAGTTTGCAATATTTATAGAAACTTTGCTTTCCTTAGAGATGTTTTTGAGGTAACTTGATATTCTGTATTTTAAAGGCTTTTTTTTACAAGGAAAAATGAGGTTTTTTCACCAAATTTTATTGTCAAAAATAGCTACTAAACCTCCTAGCTGAAATATATTTATGGGGAAAGGTGCACTTTGAGGAAACTAATTACTACTTTTATGTTTCCATTGCCAATGTTCAATTCTCATTTTCATAGTTTAAAAAGAAAAAAGGCTTAAAAATGCAGTGCTTATTAGCGTATGAATATGGACCCAATTGTCCCTTTTTGGATCTTAAAAGTAATTGTCAATGTCTTCTATGTAAGTGGATTAAGGAATGTGTGATGCATGCAATTATAACTGAAGACTTTCATTTGGAAAATTGCAACCTTATCTTCATTGTCTTTTAGTAGCACAATAGTTGTCTGTCACTCTGCACTTTCCTTAGAAGACCTGTTTAAAAAATGCATGTAGAAAAGTAAAAAAAAAAAAAAAAAAGTGTACCCAGTAAAGTGAATTATAGCAGAGTCAATCAGTGCTCTGGAGCACTCTGTAATACCACACATACTCAGATTGCATGAAACAAAGCTAAAAGGATGGTTGTAAAATAAAAGCAAAATGGATATTTGGAATGAAGTATACCTTGAGATATCCCTCACGTTTTGTGTTTTGTTTTGTTTATTGGTTGTTTTTTTTTTTTTTTTTGATTGAGTTTCCTTTTCTATTGGACAAACCTATTCAGGAAGTGGCACAGCCTGAATGTTCTAGAAGTGTCTCAGAAATCGTTTCAGTGACCTTTTCCAAGACTCACCAGAAAATGTTTCCACATAATGCTGCAAGTTTCTTTTTCTTTAAAGCTTCAAAAAAATGTCTGTCACATATAAAAACATGTGCTAGAAATTCATGAGATTTTACTTAAATTTACTTGATGATTACGAATACTCATTTTAAAAACGCTAGGCTCATTTCTGTATTTGATCACTCAACCTGTAAAAGGGAAAAATTCTTTCAAATAACCAGATTTCCTTTGGGTTACATATTGCCAAATACCAGTTTATCTAATCGTGTTTGCTCAATTGGTAGGATTTTTATCCAGAATGACTAATCGAATTACCATTTCATCAACCCCATACATATAAATTTCAAATTATCCTTGCTATACACACTTTTTATCTCATGAAGCCAGTTTTCAGTATATTTGTTTTATGTTATACTGACATCTATGGACTCCATAAGAGAAATTTAGCATTTCAGAAAATTTCTGTTGGCTGCTTAAAAACAACTTAAAATGTGAATTAAGTATGCAAATTAAGGGTTTCAAATCTACTGTGAGTGAGACACTGGTTGATCTTTGAACATTATCATTTGAATTAAAACCATTATAAAGTTCTTCTACCTACCTACAATCAATACCTGTGAGAAAGGCACTTAGTCTCCATTAGTAAAGAATTACCATCTCTTTAAGAACAGCGATGCTTATTAGTGAGACAAAAGGGGAATTCTTTCAGTGCATATACATTCATTTACTGTATTCTTACAATATCCATATTATAATTATTTTAGTGAATACTGCACTAAACACTAGAGATACAATAATGAATACACACTAGTTCTTCCCTCCAGAATCTCACAGTCTAATGAAAGAGACAGAAAAATAAAACAAGCGAAGGAATGAAAAGCAGAATCGGTGAAGCAGAAGATCGGATCAGTGAGTTGGAGGACAAAATAGAAAAAAACACTCATAATGAGCAAGATAAGGAAAAGAGGCTTAGAAAGAATGAAGAGGGTTTAAGAGAAATGCAAGACAACATGAAACGGAATAATATCCGTATAATAGGGATACCAGAAGGAGAAGAACAAGAACAAGTGATAGAAAACCTGTTTGAAAAAGTAATGATGGAAACTTCCCTAATTTGGTGAGAGAAAAAGCCACACAAATCCAGGAAACACAGAGAGTCCCAATCAAAAGGAACCCAAACAGTCCCACTTCAAGACACATCATCATTAAAATGGCAAAATTCCAAGACAAAGAGAGAATCTTAAAGGCAGCAAGGAAAAAAAGGAAATGACATACAAGGGAACCCCGATAAGGTTAGCAGCTGACTTCTCAATGGAAACGCTCCAAGCCAGAAGAGAATGGCAAGAAATATTCCAAGCAATGAGAACCAAAGGCCTGCAACCCAGACTACTTTATCCAGCAAGGCTTTCAATCAAGATAGAAGGCCAAATAAGGAGCTTCCCAGACAAAATAAATCTAAAAGAATACACCTTTACCAAACCAATTCTGCAAGAGATACTAAAGGGACTGCTTTAAGGGAAGAAAGGAAAAGACAGAGAGAGAAAGAGAGAGAGGAACACAGGTACGAAAATGGCAATGAATAAATACCTATCAATAATAACCTTAAATGTAAATGGATTAAATGCTCCAATCAAAAGACATAGAATAGCTGAATGGATAAGAAAGCACGACCCACACATATGCTACCTACAAGAAACCCACCTCAGGACAAAAGATATACACAGGCTCAAAGTGAAGGGCTGGAAACAACTTTTTCAAGCAAATGGTCAGGAAAAAAAAAAGCTGGGGTAGCAATACTCATATCAGAAAAAATAGACTTCAAAAACAGAGCCATAAAGAGAGACCCAGAAGGTCACTTCATACTACTCAAGGGAAGAATCCACCAAGAAGACATAAATATTGTAAATATATATGCACCCAATGGAGGAGCACCTAAATACATCAAGAAAATTTTAGAGGACTTCAAGAAAGATATTGACAGCAACACAATTATAGTAGGTGATTTTAACACACCACTGTCAAAAATGGACAGATCTTCCAAGCAAAATATTAACAAAGATATTGTGGCACTGAAAAACACTCTATAGGAAATGGACTTAACTGATATATATAAAGCCCTTCATCCCAAAGAAGCTAAATACACTTTCTTTTCAAATGCACATGGAACATTTTCAAAGATAGACCACATGATAGGACACAAAACAAGCCTCAACAAATTCAAGAAAATTGAAATCATACCAAGCATTTTCTCTGACCACAAGGGACTGAAACTAGAAACCAACCCCAAGGAGAAAAACCCAAAACCCTCAAAATCATGGAGATTGAATAGTATGCTATTAAACAATGAATGGGTCAAGAATGAAATTAGGGAGGAAATAAAAAAATTTCTGGAAACAAATGATAATGAACTCACATTGACCCAAAACTTATGGGACACAGCAAAGGCAGTCCTCAGAGGGAAGCTTATAGCGATACAGGCCTATCTAAAAAAGACAGAAACATCTCAAACAAACAACCTAATTCTACACCTACAAGAACTCGAGGAACAACAACAAAGACAGCCCAGAGCAAGTAGAAGGAAAGAAATAACCAAGATCAGAGCAGAATTAAATGACATAGAGACTAAAAGCACAATCCTAAAGATCAATGAATCCAGGAGTTGGTTCTTTGAAAAGATCAACAAAATCAACAAGCCTTTAAGCAGGCTCATCAAGAAAAAAAGAGAGAGGACTCAAATAAACACAATCAGAAATGAAAGAGGAGAGATTACGACTGACACTGCAGAAATACAAAGGATTGTAAGAAATTACTACGAAGAACTGTATGCCAAGAAATTTGAAAACCTAGGTGAAATGGACAAGTTTCTAGAAAAATATAACCTTCCAAAACTCAATGAAAAAGAAACAGAAAGCCTGAACAGACCAATAACAGCCGGTGAAATTGAATCAGTAATCAAAACACTCCCGACACACAAAAGTCCTGGACCAGATGGCTTCACAGGAGAATTCTACAAAACATTTAAGGAAGAGCTAACCCCTATTCTCCACATACTATTCGATAAAATCCAAAATGATGGAAGACTCCCAAACTCTTTTTATGAACTCAGCATCATGCTAATCCCAAAACCAGATAAAGACATAACAAAGAGGGAGAACTTCAGGTCAATATCGCTGATGAACATAGATGCTAAAATCCTCAACAAAATATTGGCAAACTGCATCCAACAACACATTAAAAAGATCATACACCGTGATCAAGTGGGATTCATCCCAGGGATGCAAGGATGGTTCAACATTCGCAAATCAGTAAATGTAATTCATCACATAAACAAAAGCAAAGACAAAAATCACTTGATCATATCAATAGATGCGGAAAAAGAATTTGATAATGTACAGCACCCATTTATGATAAAAACACTCAGCAAAGTGGGAATAGAGGGAGCATTACTCAACATAATAAAGGCTATATATGAGAAACCTACAGCCAGCATCATACTCAACGGGCAAAGACTAAAATCTTTTTCACTAAAATCAGGAACAAGACAAGGCTGTCCACTTTCACCACTTCTATTCAATATAGTATTGGAAGTATTAGCCACAGCGATTAGACAAGAAAAGGAAATAAAAGGCATCCAACTTGGAAAGGAGGAAACAAAACTTTCATTGTTTGCAGATGACATGTTAGTATACATAGAAAATCCTATAGTCTCGGCCAAAAAACTGCTCGACCTAATAAATGAATTTAGCCAAACAGCCGGATACAAAGTCAATATGCAGAAATCAAAGGCATTTTTGTATACCAACAATGAAACAACAGAAGCAGAAATCAAGAAAAAAATCCCCTTCGATATAGCAAACAAAAAAATAAAATAAAATAAAGTACCTAGGAATAAACCTAACCAAGGAGGTAAAAGACCTGTATGCAGAAAACTACACAACACTTAAGAAAGAAATCAAGGAAGACACAAATAAATGGAAACACATACAGTGTTCATGGATCGGAAGAATTAACATCATCCAAATGTCCATACTTCCCAAAGCAATCTACAGATTCAATGCAATACCTATTAAAGTACCAATGGCATACTTCACAGATATAGAACAAACACTTCAAAAATTTATATGGAACAATAAACGACCCAGAATAGCGGCAGCAATCTTGAGAAAGAAGAGCAAAGCAGGAGGGATCACAATACCTGATACCAAAATGTATTACAAGGCTACTGTAATCAAAACAGCCTGGTACTGGCATAAAAACAGGCACGTGGACCAGTGGAATAGAACAGAGAGCCCAGAAATAAACCCTCGTCTCTACAGTCAAGTAATATTCGACAAAGGAGGCAGCAACATAACATGGAGTAAAAATAGCCTCTTCAACAAGTGCTATTGGGAGAACTGGACAGCTTCGTGCAAGAAAATGAAACTCGAGCACCAACTTACACCATACACAAAAATAAACTCAAGGTGGATAAAAGATTTAAATATAAGCCATGACACCATTAAAGTCCTAGAGGAGAACATAGGCAGGAAAATCTCAGATATTCCATGCAGCAACATTTTTACTGATATGTCCCCTAAAGCAAGGGACATAAAGGGAAGAATAAACAAATGGGATCTCATCAAAATAAAAAGCTTTTGCATGGCCAAGGAAAACAATATTAAAATAAAAAGAGAACCGACTGTGTGGGAAAACATATTTGCCAATGATACCTCAGATAAGGGTTTAATCTCCAAAATATATAAAGAACTTACACGACTCCACTCTAAGAAGACAAGCAACCCAATTAAAAAATGGGCAGAGTACTTGGGCAGACACTTCTCCAAGGAGGACATACAGAGGATCCAGAGACACATGAAAAGATGCTCGATATCGCTAGCTATCAGAGAGATGCAAATTAAAACCACAATGAGATACAACTTGACACCAGTCAGAATGGCCCTCATAAACAAAGCAACAAACAACAAGTGTTGGAGAGGTTGTGGAGAAAAGGGGACACTAGTGCACTGCTGGTGGGAGTGTAGGCTGGTACAACCACTATGGAAAACAGTATGGAATTTTCTAAAAAAACTAAAAATGGATCTACCTTTTAACCCAGGAATTCCACTGCTAGGACTATATCCTAAGAACCCTGAAATACCAATCCAAAAGAATCTATGCACCCCTATGTTCATAGCAGCACAATTTACAATAGCCAAGTGTTGGAAGCAACCTAGATGCCCATCAGTTAATGAATGGATCAAAAAACTGTGGTACATTTACACAACGGAATTCTATGCAGCAGAAAGAAGGAAGGAGCTCCTACCCTTTGCGACAGCATGGAAGGAATTGGAGAGTATCATGCTAAGCGAAATAAGCCAGGCAGTGAAAGACAAATACCATATGATCTCACCTTTAACAGGAACCTAATCAACAAAACAAAGAAACAAGCATAAGATAAACAAAGACACTGAATTTGAGAACAATCTGACAGTGACCAGAGGGGAGGGAAGGGAATTTCAGGGGAAAAGGGGAACGGTTTAGAGCAACAAATATAAAGGATTCATGGACAAAATCTATGGGGTGTGGAAATGGGAGGAAGGTGGGGAGGGATCGGGTGATGGGCTGGGGCAGGGTAAAAGACAGAAAACTATACAATATCAACAATTAAAAAATACTGATTAAAAATAAAAAAACTGTATTATAAACTTCAAAAAAATTAAAAAATAAAATAAAAAAACTAAAAATGGATATACCTTTTAACCCAGCAATTCCACTGCTAGGACTATATCCTAAGAACCCTGAAACACCAATCCAAAAGGACATATGCACCCCTATGTTTATAGCAGCACAATTTACAATAGCCAAGTGTTGGAAGCAACCTAGATGCCCATCAGTAAATGAATGGATCAAAAAACTGTGGTACATTTATACAATGGAATTCTATGCAGCAGAAAGAAAGAAGGAGCTCATACCCTTTACAACTGCATGGATGGAACTTGACAGCATCATGCTAAGCGAAGTAAGCCAGGCTGTGAAAGACAAATACCATATGATCTCACCTTTAACAGGAAGCTAATCAACAAAACAAACAAACAAGCATAATATAACCGAAGACACAGAAATTGAGAACAGGCTGAAAGTCACCAGAGGGGTGAGGGGAGGGAATTTCAGGGGAAAGGGGGAAGGATTTACAGGAACAAGTATAAAGGACACATGGACAAAAACTATGGGGGGGTGGAAATGGGAGGGAGGAGGGGAGGGCTGGGGTGGCGGGTTCGGGTGAGAATAAAAGACAGAAAACTGTACAAGATCAACAATTAAAATAAAATTAAAAAAAGAAAAATAAAACCAGCAATTTAAAATACAGTATGGTAAGTATGATAGGATGTATTTTTCTGGATAGGCTAAATGTTGTTAAAAAAACCCCTCAAGATTTCATTGGTTTACACAATAAAAATTATTTTTTTAATTTTTATTTTAATTGTTGATCTTGTATAGTTTTCTGTCTTTTACTCCCACCCCAGCCCACCACCCCAGCCCTCCCCACCTCCCTCCCATTTCCAAACCCCATAGTTTTTGTCCAAAATCCAATGTGGTCAGAAAGAGACACAACGGCATCTACTCCAATCAGACATTAGGGAACCCAGGCCCCTTCAATTTTATTTTTATTTTTTATTTTTTAATTATATTTTATTGATTATGCTATTACAATTGTCCCATTTCTCCACCCTGCAAACCCTCTCCACTCACATTCCCCCACTCTAGTTCATGTCCATGTATCATAAGTTCTTTAGCTTCTGCATTTCCCACACTATTCTTGCCCTCCCCCTGTCTATTTTCTACCCACCATCTATGCTACTTATTTTCTGTAACTTTTCTCCCTCTCTCCTCCTCCCACTCCCCTGTTGCTAACCCTCCATGTGATCTCCATTTCTGTGGTTCTGTTCCTGCTCTAGCTGTTTGCTTAGTTTGCTTTTGTTTTACGTGTGGTTGTCAATATCTGTGAGTTGGCTATCTCTTTACTGTCCTATTTTTTATCCTCTTTTTCTTAGATAAGTCCCTTTAACATTTCATATAATAAGGGCTTGGTGATGATGAACTCCTTCAACTTGACCTTATCTGAGAAGCACTTTATCTCCCCTTCCATTCTAAATGAAAGCTTTGCTGGATAGAGCAATCTTGGATGTAGGTCCTTGCCTTTCATGACTTGGAATACATCTTTCCAGCCCCTTCTTGCTTGTAAGGTCTCTTATAAAAAATCAGCTGACAGTCTGATGGGAACTCCTTTGTAGGTGACTGTCCCTTTATCCCTTGCTGATTGTAGATTTCTCATTCATTTTAATCTTGGCTAATATAATTATGATGTGCTTTGGTGTGTTCCTCTTTGCGTCCAACTTCTTTGTGACTCTCTGAGCTTCCTGGACTTCCTGGTAGTCTATTTCCTTTGCCAGATTGGGGAAGTTCTCGTTTATTATTTGTTCAAATAAGTTTTCCACTTGTTGCTCTTCTTCTTCCCTCTCTGGTACCACTGTAATTCGGATATTCGGATGTTTAAAGATGTCCTGGACATTCCTAAGCCTCTTCTCACTTTTTTGAATTCTTATTTCTTCATTCTTTTCTGATTGGATGTTTGTTTCTTCCTTCTGGTCCACTCCATTGGTTTGAGTCCCAGTTTTCTTCCCATCATTGTTGGTTCTCTGTGCATTTTCCTTTATTTCACTTATTGTAGCCTTCATTTGTTCATCTAATTTTCAACCAAAATCAACCAATTCTGTGAGCATCCTGATCACCAGGACTTTGAACTGTGCCTCTGATAGGTTGGCTATCTCTTGGTTGCTTAGATGAATTGGTTCTGGGGCTTTGATCAGTTCTCCCATTTGAGCCATTTTTGGTTTTGTCTTTTTGGGTTTTTTGGCTTGTTTTTTTGGTTTGGTCGCAGATGTTATGTAGTGAGGGCGGAGCCTTAGGTGTTCCCCAGGGTGGGGCAGCCCAGTTGCTGGGTTTTGACGCTGCATGTGGGGGCGGGGTCTTGGAGTTCTTAGGTGTTATTTCCCAGTGCTGGGGCCCTGGGTTGCGAGTTTTGTCTTGTTCCCCATTTTTGCCTCAATTATCTGCACGCAAATGTGGGACCACCTGGTCAGCCAGCCTCCTTACACCTGGGGTCCACCAGCCACCACCTGCGTGCCTGGTCCACTAATCTCTGCTTCCTCCTGCCGAGACTCCACCCCTTTTACCGGTCTAGATGAATGGATGAATGGTTGTCAGACCTCCATACAGTTCAATTTTCCCTCAGTTATGATTGTTTTCTTGTTTCTAAATCCTTGTTGTCCTTAATTTTGGTTGTGCGAGGAGTCACAGTGTGACAACCTATGCCTCCATCTTCACCAGAAGTAGTATTACTTTGTATTTTGATTTTACCTTTGTTCCAAGCTTGGTGCCCGGGTTGGACACCCACATGGTGGGGCCGCTGCTGCAGCTGCCAGTGTCCCCAGCCAGGTTTGCCTCTGCCTCCTCTTCAATCTTACAATGCCACTATCTTCAACATATGGCTTTTAAGATGAACATGGAGGGTAAAGAAAGAGAATGTGCAGAAAACACATCCACTCTTACCTACCTCTGCCCAGAAGAGACATATCACTTCTGCTCATATTGCATAGGTGGGAACAAGTAAGATGATCCCACATAGAAAACAGAATAATGGGAAAAGTACCCATATTTTTCCATGTATAATTCACACTTTCTTCCCCAAATTTTTAAGGGGAATATGAAGATGTTCATTATACATGGGTAGCACTAATCCCATATCTATATAAATGTTTTAATTATTTTATTTATGTTTATGCATTAAACATGTAAGTCTAGAAAGCAATAATAATATGCATATACAGAACAATACTCTGGAATAAGATAATTGGTTTTATTTCTACCAATAAATAAGTAAATAAATTGAATTAAAAAATTAAAACAAAAGATTTTTGTCCTGAGACTTCCGGCCAAGATGGAGATATAGGTGGACACACTGTGCCTCCTCTCACAACCAAAATTAAGGACAACAAAGATTTAGAAACAAGAAAACAATCCAAACTGATAGAAAATTGAACTGTATGGAAGTCCAACAACCATTCATCCAGACTTGTAAGAGGGATAGAGTCGTGGCAGGAAACAGTGGAGGTTGGAGGAACTGGGCACGCAGGCATCAGTGGCTGGCAGATCCCAGGCATGCAGGAGGTGGCTCGCAGACCCCAGGTGCACAGGCGGCAGCTAGTGGATCCTGGACACAGGGTTTCAATGGTGCAGACCCAGTGAGGCTGCACAAGACAGCTGGCTAACCAGGTGGGTGGTCCCACATTCACATGCAGATAATCCAGGTGAAGGGGAAGTGGCAGAGAGGACTGGAATCCCAAAGAGAGCGGAGCAAGTGCCATTGTTCCCTCTCGGACCCTGCCCCTACATACAACATCACAACCCAGCAACTGGGCTGCCCTGCCCTGGGGAATACCTAAGGCTCTGCTTCTCACTACATAACAGCTGCAAACAGACTAAAAAATATATGGCTCAAATGGGAGAACAAATCAAAGCCCCGGATCCAATTCCTCTAAGCTGTGAAGAGATAGCCAACCTATCAGATGCACAGTTCAAAGCCCTGGTGATCAGGATGCTCACAGAATTCATTCATTTTACTCACAAATTAGATGAAAAAATGGAGGCTACAATAAGTGAAATGAAGGAAAACGCACAGGGAACCAATAGAGATGGGAGGAAAATTAGGACTCAAATCAATGGAGTGGACCAGAAGGAAAAAAAAAAAACAACCGAAGAGAAAACAAGGAAGAAACAAGAATTCAAAAAAATAAAGAGACCCGTAGGAACCTCCAGAATGTATTTAAACATCACAACATCTGAATTATACGGGTACCAGCAGGGGAAGAAGAAGAGCAACAAGTGGAAAACTTATTTGAACAAATAATAAACGAGAACTTCCCCAATCTGGCAAAGGAAACAGACTTCCAGGAAGTCCAGGAAGCTCAGAGAGTCCCAAAGAGGTTGGACCCAGGAAGGAACACACCAAGGCACATCATAATTACATTAGCCAAGATTCAAATGAAGGAGAGAATTCTACAAGCAGCAAGGGATAAGGCGACAGTCACCTACAAAGGAGTTCCCATCAGACTGTCAGCTGATTTCTCAAAAGAGACTTTCCAGGCAAGAAGGGGCTAAAAAGAAATATTCCAGGTCATGAAAGTCAAGGACCTACATCCAAGATTGCTCTATACAGTGAAGCTGGTCATTTAGAATGGAAAGGAAGATAAAGTGCTTCTCAGATAAGGTCAAGTTAAAGGAGTTCGTCATCACCAAGCCCCTATTATATGAAATGCTAAAGGAACTTAACATTAACATCTAAGAAAAGAAAGATAAAAATATGACAGTAAAAAGACAGCAAACTCACACATATTAAGAACCATACCTAAAACAAAAGCAAACTAAGCAAACAACTAGAACAGGAACAGAACCACAGAAATGGAGATCATATGGAGGGTTAGCAACAGAGGAGTGGGAGGAGCAAAGAGGAGGAAAACATACAGAGAGTAAGTAGCATAGATGGTAGGTAGAGAATAGAAAGTAAGTAGAGAGTAAGTAGCATAGATGGTAGGGAGGGCAAGAACAGTGTGGGAAATGTAGACGCTAAAGAATTTATGACACATGGACATGAACTAAAGAGGGGCAATATGGGTGGGAGGGGTGTGCATGGTGGAGGAGAATGATGGGGAGGAAATGGGACAAATATAGCATAATCAATAAAATATATTTTAAAAAAAGATTTTTTTCCTGAAAGTTAGGAAAAATGTGGGTGTACATCGCACAGCAAAATACAATAGTTCAGCTGAGTCCCTAAGAAAAGCAAAAACAAGCTTTGTGAACACCTATTCATAAGTGTAACTAGAGGTAACTAGGTAACTTGTTAGCTACAAGTTAACTAGAGATAAAGTCAAAATAACTAAAAAAAAAATTCACCTCAAACCTTATTTCCTTTTTAAAGATATTTATTTATTTATTTGTTTTTAGAGAGGAAGGGAGAGAGAAACAGAATGAAACATCAATGTGTGGTTGCTTCTTGCATGGCTACCACCGAGGACCTTGCCTGCACCCCAGGCATTTCCCCTGACTGGGAATGAAACCGGCAACCCTTTCGTTTATGGGCCACTCTTTTCTTTTGTAAAGCCTTCATTTATGTATTTATTTATGTATTTATTTATGTATTTTTAAACTTATCTTTCAATTCCATTTTTTAATATAGTTTATTGATTATGCTATTACAGTTGTCCCATTTCTCCCCCATCATTCCCCTCCACCCTACACACCCTCTCCCACCCACATTCCCCCTTTAGTTCATGTCCATGTGTCATAAGTTTTTTAGCTTCTACATTTCTCATACTATTCTTGCCCTCCCCCATCTATTTTCTACCCACTATCTATGCTACTCATTCTCTGTACCTTTCCCCCTCTCTCCTCCTCCCACGCCCCTGTTACTAACCCTCCATATGATCTCCATTTCTGTGGTTCTGTTCCAGTTCTAGCTGTTTGCTTAGTTTGCTTTTGTTTTAGGTGTGGTTCTTAATAGCTGTGAGTTCGCTGTCTTTTCACTGTCATATTTTTATCTTCTTTTTCTTAGATAAGTCCCTGTAACATTTCATATAATAAGGGCTTGGTGATGATGAACTCCTTGAACTTGACCTTATCTGAGAAGCACTTTATCTTCCCTTCCATTCTAAATGAAAGCATTGCTGGATAAAGCAATTTTGGATGTAGGACCCTGCTTTTCAAGATTTCAAATATTTCTTCCCAGCACCTTCTTTCCTGGAAGGTCTCTTTTGAGAAATCAGCTGAAAGTCTGATGGGAACTCCTTTGTAGGTGACTGTCCCCTTATTCCTTGCTGCTTCTAGAATTCTCTGCTTCATTTTAATCTTGGCTAATGTAATTACGATGTGTCTTGGTGTGTTCCTCCTTTGGTCCAACTTCTTTGGGACTCTCTGAGCTTCCTGGATGTCCTGATAGTCTATTTCCTTTGCCAGATTGGAGAAGTTCTCCTTTATTATTTGTTCAAATAAGTTTTCCACTTGTTGCTCTTCTTCTTCCCCTTCTGGGATCCCTATAATTCGGATGTTGGGACATTTAACGATGTCCCGGAGGTTCCTAAGCCTCTCCTCATTTTTTTGAATTCTTGTTTCTTCCTCATTTTCTGTTGGTTGTTAGTTTCTTCCTTCTGGTCCACTCCATGGATTTGAGTCCCAGTTTTCCTCTCATCTCTATTGGTTCCCCATGCATCTTCCTTCATTTCACGTATTGTAGCCTGCATTTTTTCATCTAATTTGTGAGCAAAATCAACCAATTCTGTGAGCATTTTGATGACCAGTGCTTTGAACTGTGCATCTGATAGGTTGGCTATCTCTTGATCGCTTAGAGGAATTGGCTCTGGGGCTTTCATTTGTTCTCTGGTTTGAGCCATTTTTGGTGGTTTTTTTCTTGTTTCGTTTTGGTTTTATTCTGGTCGAGGATGTTATGTAGTGAGGGGTGGAGCCTTAGGTGTTCCCCAGGGCGGGGCAGCCCAGTCGCTGGGTTGTGACGCTGTTTGTGGGGGCAAGGTCTGAGAGGGAACAATGTCGCCCACTCCGGTGTCTCCTGGATTCAAGTCCCTTCCGCCGCTTCCCCTCCACCTGAATTGTCTGTGCTCAGGAATGTGGGACCACCCGGCCAGCCAGCTGCCTTGTTCGGCCTCACTGGGTCTGCACAGTTGCCACCCCATGCCCAGGGTCTGCCTGCTGCCACCTGTGCACCTTGGAACTGCCGGCGGCTGCTGCCTGCGTTCTGGCGGGGTCCGCATGTCCACTTTTTCCTGCCACGACTCCGCCCCTCTTACCGGTCTGGATGAATGGTTGTTGGACTTCCGTAAAGTTCAATTTTCTATCAGTTCTGGTTGTTTTCTCATTTCTAAATATTTGTTGTCCTTAATTTTGGTTGTGAGAGGAGGCACAGTGTGTCCACCTACACCTCCATCTTGGCTGGAAGTCCGGCTAGAATGGAGTATTCTTGATAAATACATAATCTGTAAAATATATGATTTTATGAGAGTCTATTGAGGATTTTTAGGCAACCTGCATATTTTGCTGTAACAAGTATAGAAATGGAGTCATTGTTCAAAGATATGGGGATAGTGTAAAGATGAGAAGTATGAAAGAGTAAGCTGTTGAAGATGAACCCTCCAGATCCAGGAGATATATTTAGGCCACAATTGGAGATTTTATAGTCAAGGAAAGATAAGGAGCAGGTGATTTGCCTAAGGATGCATAGGTTTGTGTATATTTTTGAGAGAATCCAGTTTCAAAACAATGGATCATATGTCTTAGATCCAAAGTCCATGACACATCTGCAATCAAATTCAGAATAATAAAGGTCCATGCATAAAACCTGTTGTTGGAGATATTAATATCTCCGTGTTGGAGATATTAAATTATATAATGTATATAAAGTACTTAGTACAATGCACACAGATTATTTATATAGTCAATGGTTTATTATTATTATTACTCTGTTCATACCATTATTCTGTGTATTTTAAATACATTATGAGGCAATAACCATATTTAGATAGGTATTGCTACTCTATTTCAAATAATTTGCTAAGATAACAGAACTGTTCATTTCCAAAGTTGGAGTTTAAATTTAGTCTATCCAGTGTTAAGGTTTGTGTTCTTAACACTATGCCACAGGCTTCCCATGGAATGTTACTGATTATCCTTTGAAACCTAGAAAGACTAGGCAATATAGCATATTTTTGATGTGTAAAGAATGATGTGGATGTTAATAGTTGGCATCTTTATTTCTCACAGGATGAGAAACTTGATACTTACAAGGATGAATTGACCTTTCTGGAGTTTTTCATAGAATTGATGTTGCCACTAGATCTGTCCAGGATGAGGTGTTCTATTCACTCAAGCAAGGACCTTAGAGTACATTACATTACTGTGAAAGTAGACTGATAATTCCATGTTGTTCTAGTCAATGTGGAAATCTAATGTTCATGTATCTCTGGGAAATTTCAGAGTTGTTACACAGAGGAACATGAACTGGTAATAACATTGTTTGTATTTGGTTGGTAGGTGATTTTCTTCTCATCTTGCTCTCAAATTCACATCAATGTTTATGCCTTTCAGAGACCTAGGCAAGAGAAAATATAGCCTAGGAAGTAATGGATAAGAGGGTTCAGTCTTCAATCCTGGACAGTGATGACACTGAAGCCTCAGTAGTAGTTATGGAACTGGAGTGGGAACTAGGAAGTGGTGAGCTGGCTCTGTGTAAAGAAGTCTTAAAGAACTTGAACTTACAGCTTTAAAATTTAGTTAAACCTTTTGGCAGAAATCATCACTTCATGCATTTTGGAAATACTCTAATCACACTTGAAGTTAAGGATATCGCCTTGATTTCTTGCTTACTGAGCACAGTTCTGAATCCTGCATATCTGGGATGCTGCCTCAGGGCAGACTTTGTCAATTCCTGGGTAACTGATACAGCCTAGCCAAGATGCTACCTGGGTCCCATAGAACACTAGAGTCCCAACACATTTATTTTGATGTTGCTAGGGATAAAAGAAAAAAAAAGGCAGTGGTTAAAATGTTTGGAAATTAGTGATTTAAATGTTCAACAGGTTATCTATTATTTATTACAGGACTTCTCAGAGGTCTTAATAGTTCATATGTGCTATGAATTTTTAGGAGAAGCATATAGTATGAACTGTTTTCCAAATATACTTAACCAGGGATTTTTATTTGTTTGTTTTTGATAACTACATACTAACATCTTATAGAAAACTAGTATGTTTCCATGAAATACAGTTTAAATAATCTCAGGCTAGGCTAGTGTAGCAATAGCTATGAAACATAACAGTTGGTATCTATACCTGAGGACCAAAGCACTGTCAGCAGTTTGTGGAAGCCAAACTAAAAGTTATTTTTTTATTCATTTTTTATTGTTGTTCGAATACAGATGTCTCCATTTTCCCACCACCTGTTTGGGTTGACTTAAGAACTTAAAGTTCTTAAGACAACTTAGGTTAGGCAAACAATCCAACCTAAAAGTTCTTAAGTCAACACAAACAAAGCTTGATAAGAGTGCTATCCCCACTGGGGAACATGTCTGACTACTCTTTCAAGCTCAGGAACCAGTGTGTATGAGGGGGATCCTGTGGAGGGGGATCCTGTGAACCGCGATCCCACCTGGGCTATATGCTCTCCCCCTGTTTTGATCTATTCTGTTCATTGTTGAAGGCTGGGCTTCCATGGTTTCCACAGTATATTTTGGTTTGCTTGTTGGTACAGACACTCTTCTCTACATTGCAGTCTTTATGGCATTTACCCTGAGTACTTGCCTAGTTCTTGTAAGACCCCTTCCCTCTGGAAACTGTACATAATCTGGAAAACATGGAAACCCAGACTTCAACATTGAATAACATTGTGTATGTATTAAGAGGTAAATTAAATTACATGTGTAAATCATTCAACAAAGAGTTATATGGCATTGACTCAGCAAATGCTAGTTCCCAAATAGGTATTGAAAATCTTTTTAACTAAATTTGTCATTTATTCCATGCTTTTACTTTTTGTTTTGTATATTTTGATATTACTTATAATTTTTAAAACCATAAGCATGAATTACCCTTATTTTTAAAATTACAATAATAGACTTCCAGCCAAGATGGAGGCATAAGTGGACACACTGTGCCTCCTCTCACAACCAAAATTAAGGACAACAAAGATTTAGAAACAAGAAAACAATCCAAACTGATAGAAAATAGAACTGTACAGAAGTCCAACAACCATTCATCCAGACCTGTAAGAGGGGCGGAATCGTGGCAGGAAAAAGTGGAGGTTGGTGGACCAGGCACGCAGGTGGTGGCTGGTGGACCCCAGGTGTGCAGGCAGTGGCTCCCAGACGCCAGGCAAACAGGCAATGGCTAGCACACCCTGGTCACGGGGTGGCAATGGTGCAGACCCAGTGAGGCCGCACAAGGTGGTTGGCTGAACAGGTGGTCCCAAATTTGTGCACAGATAATCCAGGTGAAGGGCAAGCAGCAGCAGGGACTAGAATCCAAGAGAGAGCGGAGAAAGCACCATTCTTCCTTCTCGGACACTGCCCCCACATACAGCATCACTACCCAGCAACTGGGCAGCCCCATCCTGGGGAACACCTAAGGCTGTGTGCCTCACCACAAAACAGCTGCAACCAGACCAAAAAAAAAAAAATGGCTCAAACAGGAGAACAAATGAAATATCCAGAGCCAATTCCTCTAAGCAACAAAGAGATAGCCAACCTATCAGATGCACGGTTCAAAGCCCTGGTGTCAGGATGCTCACAGAATTGATTGATTTTACTCACAAATTACATGAACAAATGAAGGCTACAATAAGTGAAATGAAGGAAAACGCACAGAGAACCAATAGTGATGGGAAGAAAACTAGGACTCAAATCAGTGGAGCGGACCAGAAGGAAGAAAGAAACAACCCAACAGAAAACAAGGAAGAAACAAGACTTCAAAAAATCAGAAGAGGCTTAGGAACTTCCAGGGTATCTTTCAATGTCCCAACATCCGAATTATAGGGGTACCAGAAGGGGAAGAAGAAGAGCAACAAGTGGAAAACTTATTTGAACAAATAATAAAGGAGAACGTCCCCAATCTTGCAAAAGAAATAGACTACCAGGAAGTCCAGGAAGCTCAGAGAGTCCCAAAGAAGTTGGACCCAAGGAGAAACACACCAAGGCACATCGTAATTACATTAGCGAAGATTCGAATGAAGGAGAGAATTCTAGAAGCAGCAAGGGATAAGGGTACAGTCACCTACAAAGGAGTTCCCATCAGACTGTCAGCCGATTTCTCAAAAGAGACCTTCCAGGCAAGAAAAGGCTGGAAGGAAGTATTCCAAGTCATGAAAGTCAAGGACCTACATCCAAGATTGCTCTATCCAGCAATGCTTTCATTTAGAATGGAAGGGGAGATAAAGTGCTTCTCAGATAAGGTCAAGTTGAAGGAGTTCATCATCACCAAGCCCTTATATGAAATGATAAAGGGACTTATCTAAGAAAAAGAAGGTAAAAAGTATGACAATAAAAAGACAGCAAACTCACAGATTTTAACAACCACACGTAAAACAAAAGCAAACTAAGCAAACAACTAGGACAGGAACGGAACCACAGAAATGAAGATCACGTGGAGGGTTAGCAACAGGGGAGTTGGAGGAGGAGAGAGGGAGAAAAGGTACAGAGAATATGTAGCATAGATGGTGGGTAGAAAATAGACAGGGGGAGGGCAAGAATAGTGTCGGAAATGTAGATAGATGCTAAAGAACTTATGACACATGGACATGAACTGAAGAGGGGAATGTGGGTGGGAGAGGGTATGCAGGGTGGAGGGGAATGATGGGGGAGACATGGGACAACTGTAATAGCATAATCAATAAAATATATAAAAATAAAAATAAAATAAAATCACATTAATAAAATAAGCAGCCACCAAATTACAAGTATTATATGAGTCCACTTATATGAGGTATCTAGGGTAGTCAACTGATACAGCCAGAAAGTCAAATTGTGGTTTCCAGGGGTTTGGGATAGGGGAGAATGGGGAGTTATTTTTATTTTTGTACTTTTTTTAATTGATGTTTGAATACAGTTGTCTCCATTTTCCCACCACCACTTTCCCCTGCGCTACCCATGCCCATTTCCCACACTCAATCCCTCCCCCTCTTGGCTCCATCCCTGGGTGCCTAATTCATGTTCATATATGTCCTTTTCCCTTCTTTCCCACATTATTTCTCTCTCCTCTGGTAACTGTCAGTTTGTTGTCAATTTCAGTATCTCTGACAATATTTTGCTTGCCAGTGTGTTTTGTTAATTAGGTTCCACTTATAAGTGAGATCGTATGGTATTTCTCTTTCACCACCTAGCTTACTTCACTTAGCATAATACTTTCCAATTCCATCCATGTTGTCGTGAAGGGTAGGAGCTCCTTCTCTTATTGTGCTGTGTAGAATTCCATTGTGTAAAGGTACCATGGTATATTATTCCATTCATTTACTGATGGGGACCTGGGCTACTTCCAGTACTTGGCTACTATAAATTGTGCTGCTATGAACATTGGGGTGCATAGGTTCTTTTGGATTAGTGTTTCAAGCTTCTTAGGGTATAAATCCAGCAGTGGAATTGCCGGGTCAAAAGGCAGTCCCATTTTTAGTTTCTTGAGGAAATTCCATACTGTTTTCCACAGAGGCTGCACCAGTTTGCATTCCCACCAACAGTGCACTAGAGTAACCTTTTCTCCACAACCCCGCCAGAACTTATGGTTTGTTGATTTGTTTATGATGACCATTCTCACCAATGTGAAGTGGTATCTCATTGTGGTTTTAACTTGAATCTCTCTGATGGCTAGTGATGCTGAGAATCTTCTCATATGTCACTGGGCCCTCTGTATGTCCTTCTTGGAGAAGTGTCTGTTCAGCTCCTTTGCCCATTTTTTAATTGGGTTGTTTGTCTTCCTGGTGTGGAGTCATGTGAGTTCTTTATATATTTTGGAGATCAAACCCGTGTCCAAGGTATCATTGGCAAATATGTTTTCCCATACATTTGGTTCCCTTTTCATTTTGCTAAAGTTTCCTTTAGCTGTGTAGAAGCTTTTCATTTTGATGAAGTCCCATTTGTTTCTTCTTTCTTTTATGTCCCTTGCTCTAGGGGATGTAACGGTGAAAAATATTGTTGGGTGGAGTATCTGAGATATCTCTGCCTATCTTCTCCTCTAGGACTTTTACAGTATCATGACTTAAATTTAATTCTTTCATTCACCTTGAATTCATTTTTGTGTATGTTGTAAGTTGGTGGCCAAGTTTCATATTTTGCATGTACCTGTCCAGATCTCCCAACACCATTTGTTGAAGAGGCTATTTTGATTCCATTTTAAGTTTCTGTCCCCTTTGTCAAATATTAATTGACCATAGAGACTGGGTTCTAGACTCCCACTTCTGTTGCATTGATCTATGTGTCTGTTCTTATGCTAGTACCAGATTGTTTTGATTACCATGGCCTTGTAATATAGTTTGATTTCATGTACGGTAATTCCACCTACTTTATTCTTCTTTCTTAAAATTGCTGCGGTTATTTGGGGTCAATTATGGTTCCATATAAATTTTTGAAATGTTTGTTCTATATCTGTGAAATATGTCACTGGTATACTAATAGGGATTACATTGAATCTATAATTTGCTTTCGGTAGCATGTTGTGGACCATCCAGCCTCGTTTCAGGAGTTGTAACCCTCACTCCATGGTGGGCTGAGTAAGAGCCTAGGGACCCGCTTCTTCTGGATCTGTTCTGTCAAGAGGGCATGAGCCAATAAGGAGATAAAGTTTATCTCCCTGGCAGGAGTGCTGCTTCTGCCTCATCCATCTCTGGCCCCAATGCTTGGTTGGTTAGTAAATGACGGGTAATACTCCTCATGGGAGGGGCAACCTAAGCCAGACACAACCACTTGGGAGGCCCTCATGGAAGGACTCAGGGGGCTGCAGCAAAGAGGGGGTGATGGATCCTCATGCCCTGGCTTTTCTGACATAGCCTGAGTCCCCATTTCCATCTGGGAGATGTCTTCTCCTTCCTGAGCCTAATCAGCTTAAAGCCTGAAACTATGACGGTGAGTGGTGTAGCCCTGTGCCAGCCAGAACGGTTCCCCGGGTGATCGGGCATAAGAAAGCATTCGTAAAGTCCTGTGAAACCTGCTTTGCTAAGAGTGCTCTCATTTAAATGATAAGGGTCCGAGGGGGAAATGAGTATGTCTCCCAAAGTTTTGCAACCCCCTTTCCTGACAGACTCTGACTCAGATTCAGCCCTCAGATTTCTTTGAAATGTTAAACCTGTATTCCTGTGTATTTGAGCCTAATAAAAGCCTAGTGAGGAAGGGGCTCTGGGTCATTCTCCTCTGAGAGTTTGACCACCTATCCTTCCCAAGCAGATCATGTCTTGGTAGTTTTATTTTCATCCATGATGGAGGGTTGGGGCTCTGCGGGTAGAGCCCCCCCCCCCACATCTGGCGCCCAGGACAGAGGCCCTCTGCAGTACCAACAAAAATAGACATTTTGTTGGTATTAATTCTTCCAATCCATGAACATGGTATATTCTTCCATTTATTAGTGTCTTCCTTAATTTCTTTCTTCAGTGTTATGTAGTTTTCTGAGTACACATCTTTTACCTCCTTGGTTAGGTTTATTTTCAGGTATTTTATTTTTCTTGTTGCTGTAGAAAATGGGATTTTCTCCTGATTTCTATTTATGGAATTTAATTTTCAGTGTACAAAAATGCCCTTTATTTCTGAATATTGACTTTGTATCCTGCTGTTTTGCCAAATTCACTTATTAGATCAAGTAGTTTCTTAAGGGAGTCTGTAGGGTTTTCCATGTACACTATCATGTCATCTGCAAACAATGATAATTTTACTTCTTCCTTTCTAATTTGAATGCCTTTTATTTCTTCTTCTTGTCTGATTGCTATGGCTAGGACCCCCAATACTATGTTGAATAGAAATGGTGAAAGAGACATCCTTGTCTTGTTCCTGATCTTAGTGAGAAATCTCTAAGTTTTTGCCCATTGATTATGATGTTGGCTGTAGGTCTCTTGTATATGACTTTTATTATGTAGAGGAATGCTCCTTCTATCCCCACTTTGCTGAGTGTTCTTATTATAAATGGGTACTGTAGTTTATCAAATGATTTTCCCACATCTATTGATATGATCATTTGATTTTTGTCTTTCGTTTTCCTTATGTGATGTATTACGTTTATTCATTTGCAAATATTGTGCCATCTTTTCTTCCCAAGGATGGATCCCACCTGATCATGGTGTATTATGTTTTAAATGTATTGCTGGATAAGGTCTGCCAATATTTTGTTGAGGATTTTTGCGTCTATGTTTATCAGCAATATTGGCCTGTAATTTTCTTTGTTGTGTCTTTATCTTGTTTGGGGATAAGGATGATGCTGTCTTCATAAAAAGAGTTTGGGAGTCTGCCGTCCTCTTGGATTTTTTTTGACTAGTCTGTGAAGGATAGGGGTTAGCTCTTTCTTAAAAGCTTTGTAAAATTCTTCTGTGAACCTTTGTGTGCCAGGAGTTTTTTAATTAATGCTTTGGATTTACCAACTGTTATTGGTCTGTTCAGACTTTCTGCTTCCCCTTCATTCAGTTTTGGCAGATTATATTTTTCCAGAAACTTGTGCATTTCACCTAGGTTTTCAAATTTCTTGGCATATAGTTCTTCATAGTAATTTCTTACAATACTTTGTGTTTCTGTCATATCAGGTGAAATATCTCCACTCTCATTTCTGATTTTATTTGGGTCCTCTCTCTTTTTTCTTGATGAGCCTGCTTAAAGGCTTATTGATTTGGTTTATCTTTTCAAAGAACCAGCTCCTGAATTTATTTATTCTTTGGATTATTTCTTAAGTCTCCATGTCACATAAGTCTGCTCTGATCTTGGTTATTTCCTTCCTTCTACTTGCTCTGTGCTGTATTTGTTGTTGTTCCTCCAGTTCTTGTAAATGTACAGTTAGGTTGTTTATTTGAAATGTATTTTTTTTTTAATATATATTTTATGTAGGCCAGTATCGCTATGAACTTCCCTCTCAGGACTGCCTTCACTGTGTCCCATAAGTTTGGGATTGTTGTGAGTTCATTTTCATTTGTTTCCATAAACTTTTTACTTCTTCCTGGATCTCATTATTAACCCATTCATTGTTTAATACCACACTTTTGAGTCTCCATGAGTTTGAATAGTTTTCAAGTTTTTCCATGAGGTTGGTTTCTAGATTAAAGCCCTTGTGGTCCAAGAAAACGGCTGATTTCAATTTTCTTGAATTCGTTGAAGCTTGTTTTGTATCGTACCATGTGGTCTATCTTTGAAAATCTTCTATGTGCATTTGAAAAGAACGTGTCTTTTGCTTCTTTGAGATGAAAGTTGATTATATATGTATCGCTTAGGTCCATTTCATCTAGGGCATTGTTCAATGCCACAATATCTTTGTTGATTTTTGTTTGTAAGATCTATCCATTTTTGACAGTGGGGTGTTAAAATCCCCTCGTATAAGTGTGTTGCTGTCCATATCTTTCTTGAAATCCTCCAAAATTTTCCTTATGTATTTGGGTACTCCTATGTAGGATGTATATATGTTTACAATGTTTATTTCTTCTTGATGGATTCTTCCCTTGTGTATTAGGAAGGGTCCTTCTGAATTTTTTTTATGGCCTTTGTTTTGAAGTCTGTTTTGTCAGATATAAGTATTGTTGCTCTGGCTTTTTTTCCTGTCCATTTGCATGGAATATTTTTTTTTAACCCTTCACTTTCAGTCTGTGTAGGTATTTTGTTCTGAGGTGGGTTTCTTAAAGGCAGCATATGTATGGGTCATGTTTTCTTATCCATTCAGCTACCCTATGTCTTTTGATTGGAGCATTTAATCCATTTACATTTAAGGTTATTATTGATAGGTACTTATTTATTGCCATTTTATTCCCTTTGTACCTTTGTTCCCGTCTCTCTCACTGTTTTTCTTCCTCATCTTAAAGCAGTACCTTTAGTATATCTTGCAGTGCTAATTTTGTGGAGGTGTATTCTTATTTGGCAGTCCATTTTAATTGAGAGTCTTACTGTATAAAGTAATATTGATTGCAGGCTTTTGTTTTTCATTAACTGGAATACTTCTTGTCATTCCCTTTTGACTTACAATGTTCCTGTTGAGCAGTCAGCTGCTAGCCTTATCAAGGCTCCCTTATATGACTTCCTATTTCTCTCTTGCTGACTTTAAGATTCCCTCTTTGTCTTGAATTTTGCCATTTTAATTATGGTGTGTCTTGCAGTGGGCCTTTTTGGGTTCCTCTTGAGATGCTCTCTGCTTCCTCAATTTGTGTGGCTTATTCTGTCATCAAATTAAGGAAGTTTTCCATTATTACTTTCTCAAACTGGTTTTCTATCCCCTTCTCCTCTTCTTTTCCTTCTAGTATCCCTATTTTACAGATATTATCCCCTTTCATGTTGTCCTGCATTTCCCTTAACACCTCTTTATTCTTTTTCAGTCCTTTTTGCTCTTTTTGTACTTTGACCTCCAGCTCACTTATTCAATCCTCTCTTTCATTGAGCCTCCTTTTGATTCTTTTTACTGTATGCTTTAATTCATAAATTTTATTCTTCATTTTTTCCTGGACCTTGTTGATTGTTTCTATGTCCTTTTTTATGCTGATATAGTCTGCAGTAAGTTCCTCATAATTTCCCTGTAGTTTTTGGTAGTTCATACTGAGTTCATTGAAATTCCTTATAACCATTGTTTTGAACTCAATATCGGAGAGTTGACTTGCATCTATTTCATTTAGCATTCTTTCTGAGGATTCCTCCTTTCCTTTAGATTTGGGATTGTTTCTTTGTCTTACCATTGTTTGTGGGACTCTTCTTGTTTGCTATCGTTTCCTAAATTGATCTATTTTGACACTCTGACTTTATAGTATGAACTTCTATGGTGGGATGCCTGCAGTATACAGTGGTGCAGTCTCCTTGATCACCTGAATTTGATGTTCTTGGGATGTCCTTTATGACTTTTATGCTGGCTTTCTGGATGTAATTGGGTCTTGATTATTGTTGGGTCATTCTTTTCTGGGCCCTTCCCTGCTGCGGGTTGATTGAGGGTCACTTTGTCTATCATGTCTCATGTGCTATTGTGCAGGCACTGCCTGAACAGAATCACAGAGCCCAAGAAACAAACACACACCTGCAAATATAACAGCCCCCCACAATCCCACTATCTATAACTAGTGAACCAGTATTGATGAGGGTGTAATGAGATTAGGACTATTATAAGAAAGAGAGTGGATATGAGATGACCTACTGAAAGAGAAATGATTTTGAGAGGGTAGAGGGAAGAGCACTGATAAGAGTTGGGAGTTGGAGCAATAGGAAGACAGAAGGTAAAGTTTACCTCATGAATAAAGAGAATGAAGAGTGGAATGGGGTATGAAAAGGGAAGCATATAATATTAGGTTTAAACAGAAATTAAAATAATATCAAATAAAATAAAATAAAAAAGTGAGAGAGAGTAAGGAAAAGGAAGGAAAAATAGTAAATAATTAATAAAAATATAGGAACCTAATTGGAGAGAAAAATCCACCAGAGTACTAACAACAACAAATGAGCTAAAATTAATATAGGTGGTATGGGAATAAGAGGAAAAAAAGAAACAAAGAAAAGTCTAAGAGATGTTTAGAGGAATAGGGAGTGATATTGTAATGATAGAGGGAGAGGGAATACTAAGAGTGAGGAACAAAAACTAGACTAAGCGAGGAAAAAATAAAATTTGGGATGTAAAAGAATAAAAAAAAGGAGGATAAAGAAAAATAAATGGGCAGGATGAAAGAGAAATAGAAGAAAGGCAAAAAAGAAAAAGAAAAAACAGGCTAAGAAGGCATAACTAAAATTTGAGTCAAAAAAAAAAAAACAAAACAGGAGGAAGGAAGATGGCAGCATGGTAGGAGGGAGCAGATTCCACTTAACCTTACACATGGGAGGAAAACCTGGCTGATCTACAGAAGAACAGAGCAAACAAAGAACAGTAACACAGCATATTTCAAAATAGGAGATTGAAAATTGTAGCTGACATTGAAAAACCAGTTGGTAAGGAGAGTACTTCAGAACAATAAGAGCCCAGGATCACTGTGGAGACCAGGGTGGCTGAGGTCCTGGCCCAGCGCTTGCCAGGCCTACCACAGGGCTCTAGGTAGGGAGCCAAGTCAACCGCAGAAATGAGCTGAGCAATCATAGTCACTGCATGACTGCAGATGTCTGCTTGCATGAACGGATATGGCTGCATGACGATAGGCGCCCGCGCGTGATCACAGACGGCCGCGGGATCATAGGGCCCATGCCACTGGAGACAGCTGTTTGTTTGTTTGTAAGGGAGGGAGAGAGAAAGACAGAGAGAGAGACAGAGAGAGGGAGAGAGAGACAGAGAGAGAGAGAGAGAGAGAGAGGGAGAGGGAGAGGGAGAGAGAGAGGGAGAGAGAGAAACACAGGTACAAAAATGGCAATAAATAAATACCTATCAATAATAACCTTAAATGTAAGTGGATTAAATGTTCCAATCAAAGGACATAAAATAGCTGAATGGATAAGAAAGCATGACCCACACATATGCTGCCTACAAGACACCCACCTCAGGACAAAAGACCTACACAGGCTCAAAGTGAAGGGCTTGAAACAAATTTTCCAAGCAAATAGACAGAGGGAAAAAAAACCGGAGTAGCAATACTTACAACAGACAAAATAGACTTCAAAACAAGAGCCATAAAGAGAGACTCAGAAGGTCACTTCATAATACTCAAGGGAAGAATCCACCAAGAAGACATAAACATTGTAAATATATATACAGCGAACGTAGCAGCACCTAAATACATCAAGAAAATCTTGCAGGACTTCAAGAAAGATATTGACATCAACACAATTATAGTAGGCATTTTTAACACCCCCCTGTCAAAAATGGACAGATCTTCCAAACAAAATATCAACAAAGATATTGTGGTATTGAACAACAATCTAGATCAAATGGACTTAACTGATATACATACATACATATATATATATATATATATATATATATATATATATATATATATATATATGGAGAGAGAGAGTGCTTCATCCCAAAGAAACTAAATACACATTCTTTTCAAAGCCACATGGAACATTTTCAAAGATAGACCTCATGATAGGACACAAAACGATCCTCAACAAATTCAAGAAAATTGAAATCATATCAAGTATTTTCTCCGACGACAAGGGACTGAAACTAGAAATCAACCCCAAGGTGAAAAACCCAAAACCCTCAAAATCATGGAGATTGAATAGCATGCTATTAAAGAACGAATGGGTCAAGAATGAAATTAGGGAGGAAATCAAAAAGCTTCTGGAAACAAATGATAATGAACTCACAATGACCCAAAACTTACAGGAAACAGCGAAGGCAGTCCTCAAAGGGAAATTCATAGTGATACAGGCCTACTTAAAAAAGATAGAAACATTTCAAACAAACAAGTTAACCCTACACCTACAAGAACTCAATGATCAACAACAAAGACAGCCCAAAGCAAGTAGAAGAAATGAAATAACCAAGATCAGAGCAGAATTAAATGACATAGAGACTAAAAGTACAAATCTAAGGAGCAATGAATCCAGGAGCTGGTTCTTTGAAAAAATAAACAAAATTGACAAGGCTTTAAAAAGGCTCATCAAGAAAAAAAGAGGGAGGACTCAAATAAAAACAATCAGAAATGAAAGAGGAGAGATTACAACAGACACCACAGAAACACTAAGAAATTACTATGAAGAACTATATGCCAAGAAATTTGAAAATGTAGGTGAAATTGACTAATTTCTATAAAAGTATAATCTCCCAAAACTCAAAGAAGAAGAAGCAGACAGCCTGAAGAGACCAATAACAGCAGATGAAATTGAAACAGTAATCAAAAAACTCCCGACACACAAAAGCCCTGGACCAGATGGTATCACAGGAGAATTCTACAAAGCATTTAAGGAAGAGCTAACCCCTATCCTCCACAGACTATTTGAAAACATACAAAATGATGGAAGACTCCCAAACTCTTTTCATGAAGCCAGCATCATCCTAATCCCAAAACCAGATAAAGACACAACAAAGAAAGAAAACTTCAGGCCAATATCGCTGATGAACATAGATGCTAAAATCCTCAACAAAATATTGGCAAACTGCATCCAACAATACATTAAAAAGATCAGACACCATGACCAAGTGGGATTCATACCAGGGATGCAAGGATGGTTCAACATTCACAAATCAGTAAATGTAATTCATCACATAAACAAAAGCAAAGACAAAAATCACATAATCATCTCAATACACGTGGAAAAAGCTTTTGATAAGGTACAACACCCATTTATGATAAAAACACTCAGCAAAGTGGGAATAGAGGGAGCATTCCTCAACATAATAAAGGCCATATATGAGAGACCTACAGCCAACGTCATACTCAACGGGCCAAAACTAAAATCTTTTCCACTAAGATCACGAATAAGACAAGGCTGTCCACTTTCACCACTTCTATTCAATATAGTATTGGAAGTCTTAGCCACAGCGATTGCACAAGAAAAGGAAATAAAAGGCATCCAACTTTGAAAGGAGGAAACAAAACTATCATTGTTTGCAGATGACATGATAGTGTACATGGAAAATCCTATAGACTCAGACAAAAAAAAAAAAACAAAAAACTGTTCTACCAGTAAATGAATTTGGCCAAACAGATGGAAACAAAGTCAATATCCAGAAATCAAAGGCATTTTTGTATGCCAACAATGAAACAGCAGAAGCAGAAATCAAGAAAAAAATCCCATTCAATATAGCAAAAAGAAATATAAAATACCTAGGAATGAACCTAACCAAGGAGGTAAAAGACCTGTATGCAGAAAACTACACAACACTGAAGAAAGAAATCAAGGAAGACACAAACAAACGGAAACACATACTGTGTTCATGGATCAGAAGAATTAACATCATCAGAATGTCCTTACTTCCGAAAGTAATTTACAGATTCAATGCAATACCTATTAAAGTACCAACGGCATATTTCACAGACATAGAACAAACACTTCAAAAACTTATATGGAACCATAAACAACCTTGAATAGCTGCAGCAATCTTGAGAAAGAAGAGCAAAGTAGGAGGGATCACAATAGCTGATACCAAACTGTATTACAAGGCCACTGTAATCAAAACAGCCTGGTACTGGTATAAAAAAAGGCACATGGACCAGTGGAATAGAACAGAGAGCCCAGAAATAAACCCACGTCTCTACGATCAATTAATATTCAACAAAGGGGGCCGCAACATAAAATGGAGTAAATATAGCCTCGTCAACAATTGGTGTTGGGAGACTTCCAGCCAAGATGGAGGCGTAGGCGGACACACTGTGCCTCCTCTCACAACCAAAATTAAGGACAACAAATATTTAGAAACAAGAAAACAACCAGAACTTATAGAAAATTGAACTGTACGGAAGTCCAACAACCATTCATCTAGACCGGTAAGAGGGGCAGAGTCGCGGTAGGAAAAAGTGGAGGTGTGGACCCAGGAACGCAAGTAGCAGCGGCTCGCAGTTCCCAGGTGCACAGGCGGTGGCTGGCGGTCCTCAGGCCCACAGGCGGCAGCTGGCGGACCCTGGGCACAGGGGGGCAACTGTGAAGACCCAGTGAGGATGCACAAGGCAGCTGGCTGACCAGGGGGTCCCGCATTCGAGCACGCAGACAGTCCAGGCAGAGGGGAAGTGGCGGAAGGGACTGAATCCAGGAGAGAGTGGAGCAGGCGCCATTATTCCCTCTCAGGCCTAACCCCTACATACAGCGTCACAACCCAGCGACTTGGCTGCCCCACACTGGGGAGCACCTGAGGCTCCACCCCTCACTATGTAACAGCACGCGCGCGTGCGCAGATAATCCAGGTGAAGGGGAAGCAGCGGAAGGGACTGGAGTCCAGAAGAGAGCGGAACAGGCGCCATTCTTCCCTCTTGGACCCCGCCCCCACCTATAGCATCACAACCCAGCGACTGGGCTGCCCCGCCCTGAGGAACACCTACGGCTCCACCCCTCATTCCTAATACCCGCGACCAGACTAAAACCAAAACAAAACAAAACAAAAAACCCCACCAAAAATGGCTCAAACTGGAGGGAAAATGAAAACCCCGGAGTCAATTCCTCTAAGCAACAAAGAGATAGCCAACCTATCAGATGCACAGTTCAAAGCACTGGTCATCAAAATGCTCACAGAATTGGTTGATTTTGCTCATAAATTAGATGAGAAAATGCAGGCTACAATACGTGAAATGAAGGAAGACGCATGGGGAACCGATAGACATGGAAGGAAAACTGGGACTCAAATCAATGGAGTGGACCAGAAGGAAGAAATCAACAACCAAACAGAAAACGAGGAAGAAACAAGAATTCAGAAAATGAGGAGAGGCTTAGGAATCTCCGGGACATCGTTAAACATTCCAACATCCGAGTTATAGGGGTGCCAGAAGGGGAAGAAGAAGAGCAACAAGTGGAAAACTTATTTGAACAAATAATAAAGGAGAACTTCTCCAATATGGCAAAGGAAATAGACTACCAGGAAGTCCAGGAAGCTCAGAGAGTCCCAAAGAAGTTGGACCCAAGGAGGAACACACCAAGGCACATTGTAATTACATTAGCCAAGATTCAAATGAAGGAGAGAATGCTAGAAGCAGCAAGGGATAAGGGGACAGTCACCTACAAAGGAGTTCCCATCAGACTGTCAGCTGATTTCTCAAAAGAGACCTTACAGGCAAGAAGGGCCTGGAAAGAAATATTTGAAATCTTGAAAAGCAGGGACCTACATCCAAAATTGCTCTTTCCAGCAAAGCTGTCATTTAGAATGGATGGACAGATAAAGCGCTTCTCAGATAAGGTCAAGTTCAAGGAGTTCATCATCACCAAGCTCTTATTATATGAAATGTTAAAGAGACTTTAAGAAAAAGAAGATCAGAAATATGACAATGAAAAGACAGCAGAATCACAGCTATTAAGAACCACACCTAAAACAAAATCAATCTAAGCAAACAGCTAGAACAAGAACAGAACCACAGAAATGGAGATCATATGGAGGGTTAGTAACAGGGGCGTGGGAGGAGGAGAGGAGGGGAAGGTACAGAGAATGAGTAGCATAGATAGTGGGTAGAAAATGGACAGGGGCAGGGGAAGAATAGTATGGGAAATGTAGAAGCTAAAGAACTTATGACACATGGACATGAACTAAAGGGGGGAATGTGGGTGGGAGAGGGTGTGCAGGGTGGGGAAAATGATGGGGGAGAAACGGGACAACTGTGATAGCATCATCAATAAAATATATTTTTAAAAAAAGAAAAAACAATTGGTGTTCTGAGAACTGGACAGCTATGTGCAAAAAAATGAAACTTGAGCAACCAACTTACACCATACACAAAAATAAATTCAAGGTAGATAAAAGATATAAATATAAGCTGTGACACCATTAACATCCTAGAGGAGAACATAGGCAGGAAAATCTCAGATATTTCACGCAACAACATTTTTACTGATATGTCCCCTAAAGCAAAGGACATAAAGGAAAGAATAAACAAATGGGATCTCATCAAAATAAAAATCTTCTTCCCAGCTAAAGAAAACAATATTAAAATAAAAAAAGAACCGATGGTGTGGGAAAACATATTTACCAATGATACCTCAGACAAGGGTTTCATCTCCAAAATATATAAAGAACTTACACGACTCCACTCTAAGAAGAAAAGCAACCCAATTAAAAAATGGGCAAAGGACTCGGGCAGACACTTCTCCAAGGAGGACATACAGAGGATCCAGAGACACATGAAAAGATGCTCAGTATCTTTAGCTATCAGAGAGATGCTAATTAAAACCACAGTGAGATACCACTTGACACCAGTCAGAATGGCCATCATTAACAAAGCAACAAACTACAAGTGTTGGAGAGGTTGTGGATAAAAGGGGACCCTAGTGCACTGTTGGTGGGATTGCAGACTGGTACAGCAGTATGGAATTTTCTAAGAAAACTCAAAATGGATCACCTTTTGATCCAAGAATTCCACTGCTAGGTCTATATCCTAAGAACCCTGAAACACCAATCCAAAAGAACCTACGCACCCCAATGTTCATAGCAGCACAATTTACAATAGTGAAGTGTTGGAAGCAACCTAGGTGCCCATCAGTGAATGAATGGATCAAGAAACAATGGTACATTTACACAATGGAATTCTATGCAGCAGAAAGAAAGAAGGAGCTCCTACCCTTTACCACAGCATGGATGGAACTGGAGAGCATTATGCTAAGCAAAATAAGCCAGGCAGTGAAAGACAAATACCATATGATATCACCTTTAACAGGAATCTAATCAACAAAACAAACAAACAAACAAGCATAATATAACCAAAGACACTGAAATTGATAACAGGCTTACAGTCACCAGAGGGGAGAGGGGATGGAATTTCAAGGTAAAAGGGCAAGGATTTAGAGCAACAAGTATAAGGGACACATGGACAAAAACTATGGGGGGTGGAAATGAGAGGGAGGTGGGGAGGGCTTGGGCAGTGCGCCAGGATGGGAGTAAAAGACAGAAAACTGTACAAGAACAATTAAAATTTAAAAAAAATAAAAAGAAGAGTAGGAGAGGGGTTCAGTAAAATGTGTTATTTGAAACACACAATTAGTGAAGCTCTAGAGATAACCTTGTGAAAACAATGCAATAGCAACTACCCTACCCACAAGCAACTAGCAAAGTTTGTTACAGATTATTGAGAACATGGATATTTTAATAGCTGGGCCAAAGGATGTGAAATGACACTTGACAAGAGAATTCATTTCTAGTGTCTGAACAGGGGAGAAATAGTAAGAGTGTGGGATGGAAACAAGTTGTTGCTAGAGAGAAAACCAAATTTGAAATGAGAAAATTACAAGGAAAGATGATGGTAAGATGGCCTAAAAGAAGGGAGGGGAAAAATGTGTAGATTGAAATACACTACAGTATAAAATCTAGTGACTTATTATATACAAATTTGCTGGACAAGAAATTAATATTATAAAGCAATGCAGATAAGAAAATATTGCAAATCATGAAGGAAACCACAGTGACTTTCATATCAGTAGCCTCGTATTTACCACTTTTTTTTTCTGGATCTGCCTCTGGTGATGTCAGATGTTGAACCCATCTGACCTTAGGCAGCCTGTTCCATACTTCCAGTGATCTGCTGTCACTGGGTGTGTCTTTCAATTGTTATAATGGACCCTCTGCACTTAGCAGTCAGGTTTAAGCACTGTAGGGTGGGGCCGAATCTGTCCTGTGGTGGGGGCTATTGTTTCCCCTCAGGTAGCTGTTGCTTGGAGGGGAGTGGTCTGTCTGAGCAGGATGATTGTTGCATATGGGGGTTTTCTCTGCACCAGATCCCAGCAGCTACTTTCTCAGTTCTATCCCCAAAGCTTCCAGCCCCAGTCTCTCTTCAAGTCGCTCTAGTCCACTCTGTGTCTCCTTTGCCAGTGATCTACTATCTCTGGCTGTCTTCTTAAGTTGTTTATCTGGTCACTAGGACTCAGCAGTCAGGCTTAAGCACCAAAGGATCAGAGCTGAAACCTTCCTGGGGTTGGGGCTATTATTTCCCTTCAGGCTACTGCCACTCAGAGGGGAGTGGTCTTCCTGAGCACAAAGGTTGCTGCTGTCTGGGGGATGACTCAGCACTGGGATCCCAGTGGCTAATCTCTCAGTTCTCTCCCCAAGGCTTCTGTCCCCAGTGTCCCCTCAGGTGTCTCCAACCTGCTCTGCTCCTGTCTTTGCCTGAGCCCTGGGTAAGTGGCTGCAAATGAAAATTTGTGTGTTGGCCTTTTAAGTGGTTCTTGTATCTCCAACCATCTGTCTCTGGTAGAGAGCAACCCTAATGCTTTTTCCACTGGTTGTTATCTGTGCACTTTTGGGTTCTGGAGTTCTAGGCTGGGAATCCTAGCTTAGGATTTAGACCCCAATCTTTGTTGGGGGATCCAACTGGCCATTTAATTATCCCACTGGCACTGTTACCTGTGGGAGCCCATCCAGCCCTCTCGAGTCTCCACCACACTCCTTAGGAGACCAGTTGTGCTGAAGCTGGTTCTGTATGTCTGAAATTATATGCTTCTCTTAGGCTATTGCTCAGTTTTTTTGTTGGAGGTGGTTTCTCCACAATTGAGTTGTAATTCCAGATTGGTCCTGGGAGGAGGTCAGTGTGACTTCCATTCACTCCTCTGCCATCTTCCTTGGGAAGTTATTTTTTAATGGGTAAGGAGTTTCAGTTTGGCAAGATTACAAAATTCTGAAGAGTAATGGTGCTGACAGTTGAACAACAATATGAATGTACTTAATGTCACTGAATTGTATACTTAAAAATTGTTAAGATGCTAAATTTTGTGTTAGATGTATTTTGTAATTTAATTTTCAATTAAAATTTTTATTTTTTATTTTTTTTATATTTTATTTATTTATTTTTATTATTTATTTATTTATTTATCTTCAGAGGGGAAGGGAAGGAGAGAGGGAGAGAAATATCAATGTGCGGTTGCCTCTCGTGTGTCCTCTGCCGGGAACTGGCCTGGCAACCCAGGCATGTGCCCTGACTGGGAATCGAACCTCGATCCTTTGGTTCGCAGGCCCGCGCTCAGTCCACTGAGCTACACCAGCCAGGGCAATTAAAATTTTTAAAAATTAAAATAAATGAATGAAAAGATTTTTCTCTCTTCTCGTTATCCATCTTAAAAGATTTATGCCTCCTATTTGTCTCCCATTCAACACATTTTCCATAATGCCACTAGAATGCCAATCTGACCACAGCAGTCCCCACTATGAGATGAAATGCAGTCTTCAGCCTGACATAAAAAGCCCCTCACCTAGAGCCTCTGCCTAGCCCCATCTCTTAACACTGCTCTATTTTGTATCTCTGGCCATACCAAATTTTTCTTGTATTTCCAAACATGAGGCATTTAATGACTTCTTGTCTCTGCCAAAATGCCTTCTCAGTGTCCCTTATCTGCCTGAGGAACACCTCATCCATTAAGAATAAGCTTAGTGTCTGCTCTGTGGAGCCTTCTCTAAGAACCCCACCTAAAGCCAAGCAAAACACTGCCTCTTTTGTACTCCCACACTGCCTAGCACAGCAGTCTATCACTGCAGGTAGCATGCTGCATTGCAAAGGTTTGTTTGTATGTCTGTGTCTTTCACTAGACTGGGAGGACTTCATGGCTCATTCATGTTGTATCCCCAGGGTTCAGAGCACAGTACTTGCAACATAGGAATTGATTAACATGTTACTGAGTGAGTGAATGAATACAGAAAATTGGAAGCACAGATCTGTTAATTTTTATCCCTATTCCACCACTTCTATCAAAAACCTTTTTAAAAAATCCTTAAAGAGGTTCTGTGTTGTCAGGGCAGCAAGCGGACCAAAACCTGATGATGGGAAAGAAAAGGGGTGGCCAGTCTCAGATGCCTAAAATTTCTGCATTCTTTCTTCTCTCCTGACTTTAAAGAAACCACATCAGTCTTAGAGCCAAGGGTGTTTCCCTTTTATACCGCCTGACCGATAAAGGATTCAAAGTTGGGGGAGCGGACAGCAATGGAAAGGACTCACTGAAGAAAAGAAACTTTATTCTGGTCTTCCTGTGTTGGAAGTGAATTTTTTTTCATAGAAATGCTATTTTATGTATTGTACACAGTGCTTTACTTCAAGCACATTACGGGTTAAGTAGTCTTGGGTGGACTGGAACATGCTCATAATTTATATCATTGTTTATATGGGGAAATTGTTTCTGATTTCAAGAAAACAAACCTTTGGAACTTAACTTAGAGACTTCCTGAATTATTTTTGGAAGTACAATTAGTATCTCTACGGGAATCTAGAGATATATGAAAATGAAGAGTTTTAATCAGGGGAAAAGTGATCATGGCTATATTTAAGTGTAATAGATAGGTATTATGACTATATTATACCAATCTTATGTGTAGGTTCTCAAAATATCCATCATTGCAGCTAGTATTATATTCTATAACAAGTAATTGAAATAACATGGGGAAATGCAGGTGTCCATTTTAACCCAGTCTTATAAAGATCCATCATCCAATATAACCTACATGTGTCACACACAATGCTTGCAACTTTGCTAAAGGACACAAGCAGCCTGTAAAAGTGATGCACCCCCTCTCAAATACTTTTATACATTTTCAGACCATAAAAAATGACTCATTGACTTACAGTTCATCATCAGGGTAAAATATCCCCTGAAATAAAAAGTCTTCTATGTAGGTACCCTCTGTATGTAAACAGATGCATTTGAAAGCCCATATGACCTAAATGGTTATTTCTGGCCATTCACCTTCCCACATCCAAATGTTTGTGATATATCACTGTATAGTTGAAGGCTGCAAGGCAATATGTATAACTTGAGAGAAAACAGTTCATTTACTGACACTACACGGAAGAGTTGAAGAAAGAGGGTTTCTTCATGGAAAAAAAATAGAAGCAAGAATCTAAAACTGGTTTAAAGAATCACCATTTTCATGGAAAAACAATCATGGATATCTGTCAAATACTAATGATAGTCTGTCAATCACACCCCAGGCCCACCCCTCCTTGTTCTCAAGAACTTGTCTTCTTATTGTAAAACTAGCTTCCAACTATTTCCAAAGCAACAGAATTAAATTCCTGCTATGTGTGACTGAAATGTATAACGGGTTGTTTGGATTGTAATTCCAAGGCCCCAGTTATGTATGACCCTACCCACAAATACAATCTCCTCATTCAAAATAGCCTTGTGTCTACATAATGTCAAACAAATGGCAGGGCATTAAACAAATAATGAGCTGATTCAGTAACCTGTGCAATGTCTCAGGTCATGCCTACACCATAGGTGGGCAACTTCAAATTATTCTGAGAGGCACAGTCAAACCTGCCCCATAGCAACAGAGGTTGCCCGGGCCACCCTCCCACATTCCTTTTGGATACATAGTATTTAACACATAGAACATATTCATGCACTGAATATTTAAATGAATGAACGTTAAGAAGGCTCTTAGGACTTTGTGAAATGGACTACATTCATCTGATAGCTTTTCCTATTTTAACCACCTGATTCATACTCATTAAAGGACTCATCTACTCAGACATACAATATTATTTTAATGTTCTCCCAGGGACATCATTGGCAAATTAAGGGCATTGTTCTGGTTGTATACTGACTCAGACCAATGCTAAATTCAAAGGAATGGATATATTAAGGGTGGGGCCTGTAGAAAGTAGAAGGGGTAGACAATGGGCTTAAGTATTCAGGGAAAGTGACAGAAGATACAGGCCTTGGGCCCTGCTTTTTTTAAAATATATTTTATTTATTATGCTAATACAGTTGTCCCATTTCTCCCCCATCATTCCCCTCCACCCTGCACATCCTTTCCCACCCACATTCCCCCCCTTTAGTTCATGTCCATGGGTCATAAGCTCTTTAGTTTCTACATTTCCCACACTATTCTTGCCCTCCCACTGTCTATTTTCTACACACCGTCTATGCTACTTATTCTCTGTACCTTTTCCCCTCTCTCCTCCTCCCACTCCCCTGTTCCTAAACCTCCACATGATCTCCATTTCTGTGGTTCTGTTCCTGTTCTAGTTGTTGGCTTAGTTTGCTTTTCTTTTAGGTGTGGTTGTAAATAGCTGTGAGTTTGCTGTCTTTTCACAGTCATATTTTTATCTTCTTTTTCTTAGATAAGTCCCTTTAACATTTCATATAATAACAGCTTGGTGATGATGAACTTTTTGAACTTGACCTTATCTGAGAAGCACTTTATCTTCCCTTCCATTCTAAATGACAGCTTTGCTGGATAGAGCAATCTTGTATGTAGGTCCCTGCCTTTCAAGACTTCAAATACTTCTTTCCAGCCCCTTCTTGCCTGGAAGGTCTCTTTTGAGAAATCAGCTGACAGTCTGATGGGAACTCCTTTGTAGGTGACTGTCCCCTTATCCCTTGCTGCTTCTAGAATTCTCTCCTTCATTTTCATCTTGACTAACATAATTATGATGTACCTTGGTGTGTTCCTCCTTGGGTCCAACTTCTTTAGGACTCTCTGAGCTTCCTGGACTTCCTTGTAGTCTACTTCCTTTGCCAGATTAGGGAAGTTCTCCTTTATTATTTGTTCAAATAAGTTTTCCACTTGTTGCTCTTCTTCTTCCTCTCTGGTACCCCTATAAGTTGGATGCTAGGACATTTAACGATGTCCTGGAGGTTTCTAAGCCTCTCCTCATTTTTTTGAATTATTTTTTCTTCCTTGTTTTCTGTTTGATTGTTTCTTTCTTCCTTCTGGTCCTCTCCATTGACTTGAGTCCCAGTTTTCCTCCCATCTCTATTGGTTCCCCATGTGTCTTCCTTCATTTCACATATTGTGGCCTGCATTTGTTCATCTAATTTGTGAGCAAATCAATCAATTCTGTGAACATCCTGATCACCAGGGCTTAGAACTGTGCATCTGATAGGTTGGCTATCTCTTCATGGCTTAGAGGAATTGGCTCTAGGGATTTGATTTGTTCTCTGGTTTGAGCCATTTTTGGTGTTTTTTTGTTTGTTTGTTTGGTTTTGGTTTTGGTTTTGGTCTGGTCTCGGCTGTTACGTAGTGAGGGGTGGAGCCTTAGGTGTTCCCCAGTGTGGGGCAGCCCAGTTGCTGAGTTGTGACACTATATGTGGGGGCGGGATGCGAGAGGGAACAATGGCACCTGCTCCACTCTCTCCTGGATTCCAGTCCCTTCCGCCACTTCCCCTTCACCTGGACCATCTGCACATGCGAATGTGGGACCGGCCGCCTTGTTCGACCTCACTGGGTCTGCATGGTTGCCACCCCGTGCCCGGGGTCCGCCAGCTGCCACCTGTGTGCCTGGGTCCGCACCTTCACTTTTTCCTACCATGACTCCGCCCCTCTTACCAGTCTGGATGAATGGTTGTTGGACTTCTGTACAGTTCACTTTTGTATCAGTTCTGGTTGTTTTCTTGTTTCTAAATATTTGTTGTCCTTAATTTTGGTTGTGAGAGGAGGCACAGTGTGTCCACCTATGCCTCCATCTTGGCTGGAAGTCGAGGTCCTGCTTTTTAAGAGGGCTAGACTTGACCTCCTTACCTCTGCTTCTCTCTATCTCTGAATCCTTGTTTTCATCCTTCCCTTCAATCTCAAAACAACATGTGCACCAAGTCATAGTCCAAAATCAACCTTCTTGCCTTCCTGTGAACATTTCTAGCACTTATTGTCACATTTAGCATGGGCAACTCAACTGACTAACATAGCCATTGCCATGGCTTGCCAACACAACTGGATTATAATCTACTTGAAGAGGGGGATCTTGATTTCTACTTCTTAAAATAGCTGTACAATTCTACTTTTATGGCTCCTGCTAGAAGTTTTAACTTGCTCTTCTTTGCTTACCAGTGTGTACAGGACCTTCTGACTGGTAAAGACAATAAAAACAAAAACATGACTCTGCCTTCCCTCATATTTTATCATCAACCTGGTTCTCTTCTTACAATGTTCTTTTGCTTAGGTGATATTATCCAACCTCAGGATTTCAACTATAAACTGTGAAGATGGTTTCTAATTGGCTGTCATCAGTTCTAATTTTGCCTCAGAATCCCAGTCCCAGCTCTCAAAAGTGACTGATGACTTATATAACCTGCTGTCATCTTGTACTTGACTTTGGAACAAAATCCCCTCTTTCTTCCAAATTGACTTTTGCTCCTTGATATACAGATTTCTGCTAATGGGGTATGAGTCTCCAAATTGTTTGTTTACTATGAACAAGACATTGACCCCAGAAAGCTAGTTGGTATCTTTAAATCTTCCTTCTAAATCTTTCTTTTCATTCCCTGTATTCAGTCTGTCCTAAAATTTAGTAAATTCTTCCTTGAAATGTCACCTATATCCAAACCTTCCTCCCTATTCCCTTTGCCACCCACGCCAGCAGTCCCAGAATTCATGATCTTAAGTTCGTGTTACAATAGTCTTCCAGCTGGTCCCCATCATAGTATCTCCTTCTTCTATTGTAATGGTTCTCAAACTTTGATGCATATAAGGAATACCTGGGGATCTTTTTAACAATTTAAGGCCAAGACTATACCCCATACCATGAAATCAGAACCTCTAGGGTTGGAACCAAAGCACCAGCATTTTTTAAAACCCCTGGTTGATTTTAAAGTGTATCCGGATTGTGAACAAGTACTTATTACATTCTACTCACTACTGGCAGGACTTCTACAAACACTGCTTTGATTTTGTGACATACTTGTTCAAAACTTTTAATAAGCCTCCATTGACTAACTTTAAGACTCCTTACAGGAACTTCTGGCCAAGATGGAGGCGTAGGTGGACACACTGTGCCTCCTCTCACAGCCAAAATTAAGGACAACAAATATTTAGAAACAAGAAAACAACCAGAACTGATACAAAAGTGAACTGTACAGAAGTCCAACAACCATTCATCCAGACTGGTAAGAGGGGCAGAGTCGTGGCAGGAAAAAGTGGAGGCTCAGACCCGGGAATGCAGACAGCAGTGGCTGGCAGTTCCCAGGTGCACAGGCAGCAGCTGGTGGACTCTGGGCCCACAGGCGGCAGCTGGCAGAGCCCGGGCATGGGATGGCAACTGTGTAGACTCAGTGAGTCCGCAGAAGGTGGCTGGCTGACCAGGTGGTCCCATATTCCCACGCACAGACATCCAGGTGAAGGGGAAGCAGCAGAAGGGACTAGAATCCAGGAGAGAGCAGAGCAGGCACCATTGTTCCCTCTCAGACCCCGCCCCTACAAGTAGCGTCAAACCTCAGCGACTGGGCTGCCCCGCACAGGGGAACACCTAAGGCTCCACCCCTCACTACGTAATAGCCATGACCAGACCAAAGCCAGAACAAAAGGAAAAAAAAAGCACCAAAAATGGCTCAAACTGGAGAACAAATGAAAGCCCCAGAGCCAATTCCTCTAAGCCATGAAGAGATAGCTAACCTATCAGATGCACAGTTCAAAGCCCTGCTGATCAGGATGCTCACAGAATTGGTTGATTTTGCTCACAAATTAGATGAACAAATGCAGGCCACAATATGTGAAATGAAGGAAGACACATGGGGAACCAATAGAGATGGGAGGAAAACTGGGACTCAAATCAATGGAGTGGACCAGAAGGAAGAAACAAACAACCAAACAGAAAACAAGGAAGAAACAAGAATTCAAAAAAATACAGAGAGCCTTAGGAACCTCTGGACATCGTTAAACGTCCCAACATCCGACTTATAGGGGTACCAGAGAGGAAGAAGAAGAGCAACAAGTGGAAAACTTATTTGAACAAATAATAAAGGAGAACTTCCCCAATCTGGCAAAGGAAGTCCAGGAAGCTCAGAGAGTCCTAAAGAAGTTGGACCCAAGGAGGAACACACCAAGGCACATCATAATAATGTTAGTCAAGATGAAAATGAAGGAGAGAATGCTAGAAGCAGCAAGGGATAAGGGGACAGTCACCTACAAAGGAGTTCCCATCAGACTGTCAGCTGATTTCTCAAAAGAGACCTTCCAGGCAAGAAGGGGCTGGAAAGAAGTATTTGAAGTCTTGAAAGGCAGGGACCTACATACAAGATTGCTCTATCCAGCAAAGCTGTCATTTAGAATGGAAGGGAAGATAAAGTGCTTCTCAGATAAGGTCAAGTTGAAGGAGTTCATCATCACCAAGCCCTTATTATATGAAATGTTAAAGGGACTTATCTAAGAAAAAGAAGATAAAAATATGACAGTGAAAAGACAGCAAACTCACAGCTATTAAGAACCACACTTAAAAGAAAAGCAAACTAAGCCAACAACTAGAACAGGAACAGAACCACAGAAATAGAGATCATGTGGAGGTTTAGGAACAGGGGAGTGGGTGGAGGAGAGAGGGGGAAAAGGTACAGAGAATAAGTAGCATAGACGGTGGGTAGAAAATAGGGGGAGGGCAAGAATAGTGTGGGAAATGTAGAAGCTAAAGAGCTTATGACCCATGGACATGAACTAAAGGGGGGAATGTGGGTGGGAGAGGGTGTTCAGGGTTGAGGGGAATGATGGGGGAGAAATGGGACAACTGTGATAGCATAATCAATAAAATATATTTTGAAAAAAGACTCCTTACAATCTGACTCAATTCTATTTCATGAGACCTATGCCTTCCCACTTCGATGACCATCTGCTGGATGGAATGCCTTTCCTCTGCCTGTCCAAAGTTTTCTCATCCTTCGATGTCCAGCTCATTTAAAAAAAAAAAAAAAAAAGCTTTCCCTAATGAATCTAGATCACAGTGATTATCTAACCTCTGGGTACTTATGGCATTTTTTTTCTATATAGTCATTTTGGAAGCATCACCTTTTACTATAGTAATAGTTTCTGTTTTTGTCTCATTTTCCTAATTAGGTTTTAAGTCCTGAGAATAAAGTCTATATCTACCATATGTGTCCACTATATTTATTCCAGAGCAATGAATATTATATACATTCAATAAATATATTGCTTGGTTTATGTCCATACTATCATACAGAGTATTTAAATCAACATTTAACAAATTTATATGTTTGTGCCATATTATAATATTATAAAATTAAGCAGTATGTTTAATCTCTATTCTTTTCAATAGACAGACTGACAGAAAAAAGATAGCCTCACTTTCAGATAGGACTGTTTATTTTACATACTTCCTAGGTAAAGCTAAGGCCTGTAAATATTCTGTACCTATTAAACCCAAGGGAGGCTATTAACTATTCAACATTCCGTGTTCATGTGAGAGTGCTAATTCCACTTATCAGACAAGGACAGAAATATTGTTCTTTTAGATTGATCCTTCTTTTTTGGCTCCTCAGGGCCCAAGTCTATACTCTCTAGTGGAGCCTGAGAAGGCAGAAAGTCCTCCAACTGACGTTCTGATCAATGGGTCAGAAAGTCAGGATAACAATAAAGATTTTCATGCTCAGAGATGTTGAAATGGGACATTTGTACCTGGAGATCATGGTAGTGTACTGTAAAAACCACTAGACCTGGCGTCAGAGAAGCTGGATGCAAATCTCAGCTCTGTCTCATAATTGTCCTGCGACTTTAAGCAAATCACTGGGTCTATATGGACCCCAGTTTCTGCATCAGTAAAATGGGATTAATAATAAGTAGCATAGTGTTTGGATTTGTTAAATGAGAAAAAAATGTAACTGTCCTTAGAACATAGTAGGCATTCAATAAACATTAGCATATTTGGATAATAATGCTAAAATATCTTATTTACTTATTTAGCATAATATATAAGAACTTTAACATAGGGGAGGCCTTTGGTTCCCCAATAATTGTTCCATATAGTTAAAAATGTTTTACTTGAAAATAATTCCCTTCAATTATTTAAGTGTATTTTCTTGATTATGCTATTACACTTTACCTATTTTACTCCCCTTTATTCTCCTATGCTCTGCACCTTCCTCCCACTAATATTCCCCACGTTAGGTCATGTCCATGGGTGGTACAAATATGTTCTTTGGCTTCTACATTTCCTGTACTATTCTTAACCTCCCCCTGTCTATTTGGATCTACCAACTTTGCTTCTTATTCCCCGTACATTTCACCCCATTCTCCACCCTCGCCATCCCCACTGATAACCCCCCATGTGATCTCCATCTCTGTGATTCTGTTCCTGTTCTAAATGTTTGCTTAGTTTATGTTTTGGTTTGTTTTTTAGGTTCAGTTGTGGATAGTTGCCAGTTTGTTGTCATTGTACCGTTCATATTTTTGATCATCTTTTTCTTAGTTAAGTCCCTTTAACATTTCATATAATAAGGACTTGGTGATGATGAACTCCTTTAACTTGACCTTGTCTGGCAAGCACTTTTTCTGCTCTTCCATTCTAAATGATAGCCCTGCTGGATAGAGTAATCTTGGATGCAGGTCCTTGCTTTTCATGACTTTGAATACTTCTTTCCAGCCCAAACTTGCCTGTAAGGTCTCTTTTGAGAAATCAGCTGATAGTCTAATGGGCACCCTTTTGTAGGTGACTGTCCCCTTATCCCTTGCTGCTTTTAAGATTCTCTCCTTCTCTTTAATCTTGGCTAATGTAATTACGATGTGCCTTGGTGTGTGCTTCCTTGGGTCCCACTTCTTTGGGACTCTCTGAGCTCCCTGGACTTCCTGGAAATCTATTTCCTTTGCCAGATTGGGAAAGTTCTCCTTCATTATTTGTTCAAATAAATTTTCAATTTCTTCCTCTTCCTCTTCTCCTTCTGGCACCCCTGTGATTCGGATGTTGGAACATTTAAAGTTGTCCAGGAGGTTCCTACACCTCTCCTCATTGTTTTAAAATTCTTCCCTCTTCATTCTGTTCTGGTTGAATGTTTATTTCTTCCTTCTGCTCCAAATTGTTGATTTGGGTCCCAGTTTACTTCCCTTCACTGTTGGTTCCCTGTATATTTTTCTTTATTTCACTTTGCATAGCCTTCACTTTTCCCTCTATTTTGCAACCATACTCAACCATTTCTGTGAACATCTGATCACCAGTGTTTTGAATCTGCATCTGATAGACTGGTTATCTCTTCATCACTTAGTTCTACTTTCGGAGTTTTGATCTGTTCTTTCATTTGGGCCATATTTCTTTTTCTCAGTGCACCTGTTCCTTTGTAAGGGGCAGTGCCTTAGGTATTCACCAGGGTGGGGCAACTCACGATGCTGTATTGGGACACTGCTAGTGGGGGAGTGTTCAGACAGGGAACAATGCTGCTTGCTCAGCTCTCAGCTGGCTTTCAGTCACTTTCCCACTACGCACATGCAAATTGGGCCCTTCTGGTGCCGACCCCCAGGTAGGTTGGTTTGTATACATTCTAGGACCCTGTGGGTCTCTCCAACAAACTCTCCTGTGAGGCTGGGAGTTTCTCCTTCCACCACATCATCCATGGGTTTTACAGCCAGAGGTTTTGAGGCTTTATTTTGCCATGCTGGAACCCTGGGTAGTGTGATCTGTCTTGCTCTCCAGTTGTTCCTCCCAGGTTATCTGCATGCAAATGTGGGAATGCCTGGTCCGCCAGCTGCCCCCTTGCCTGCCTCAGTCTTCCAGCCACCACCTGGCCATGCATCCTCCCCACCCCCGCTGCCTGTCTCTGCCCCTCCTACCAATCATTTTTTTAAATATTTTATTGATTATGCTATTACAGTTGTCCCATGTCTCCCCCATCATTCCCCTCCACCCTGCACACCCCCTCCCACCCACATCCCCCCTTTAGTTCATGTCCATGTGTCATAAGTTCTTTAGCTTCTACATTTCCCACATGATTCTTGCCCTCCCCGTCTATTTTCTACCCACCATCTATGCTACTTATTCTCTGTACTTTTTCCCCCTCTCTCCTCCTCCCACTCCTCTGTTGCTAACCCCCCATGTGATCTCCATTTCTGTGGTTCTGTCCCTGTTTTAGTTGTTTGCTTTTGTTTTAGGTGTGGTTATTAATAGCTGTGAGTTTGCTGTCTTTTCACTGTCATATTTTTATCTTCTTTTTCTTAGATAAGTCCCTTTAACATTTCATATAATAAGGGCTTGGTGATGATGAACTCCTTGAACTTGACCTCATCTGAGAAACACTTTATCTTCCCTTCCATTATAAATGACAGCTTTGCTGGATAAAGCATTCTTAGATGTAGATCCTCGACTTTCATGACTTGGAATTCTTCTTTCCAGCCCCTTCGCCTGCAAGGTCTCTTTTAAGAAATCAGCTGACAGTCTGATGGGAATTCCTTTGTAGGTAACTGTCCCCTTATCCCTTGCTGCTTCTAGCATTCTCTCCTTCATTTTAATCTTGGCTAATGTAATTATGATGTGCCTTGGTGTGTTCCTCCTTGGGTCCAACTTCTTTGAGACTCTCTGAGCTTCCTTTGCTTCCTGGAAGTCTATTTCCTTTGCCAGATTGGGAAAGTTCTCCTTTATTTTTTGTTCAAACAAGTTTTCCACTTGTTCCTCTTCTTCTTCCCCTTCTGGTACCCCATAATTCAGATGTTGGGATGTCTAAAGATGTCCTGGATGTTCCTAAGCCTCTCCTCATTTTTTTGAATTCTTGTTTCTTCCTTGTTTTCTGTTTGGTTGTTTGTTTCTTCCTTCTGGTCCACTTCATTGATTTGAGTCTCAGTTTTCTTCCCATCTCTATTGGTTCCCTGTGCATTTTCCTTCATTTCACTTATTGTAGCCTTCATTTGTTCATCTAATTTGTGAGGAAAATCAACCAATTCTGTGAGCATCCTGATCAGCAGGGCTTTGAACTGTGCATCTGATAGGTTGGCTCTCTCTTGGTCGCTTAGATGAATTGGCTTTGGAGCTTTTATTTTTTTCTCCCATTTGAGCCTTTTTTTGGGGGGGGTTCTGGTCACAGCTGTTAAATAATGAGGGGTGGAGTCTTAGGTGTTCCCTAGGGCGGGGTAGCCCAGTTGCTGGGTAGTGATGCTGTTTGTGGGGGCAGGGTCTGAGAGGGAACAATGGTGGTTGCTCCACTCTGTCTGGGATTCCAGTCCCTTCCACCGCTTCCCCTTTGCCTGGATTATCTGTGTGCAAGTTTGGGACCACCTGCTCAGCCAGCCACCTTGCGCAGCCTCACTGCGTCTGTACAGTTGCCACACTGTGCTTGGGGTCCGCTAGCCACCGCCTGTGCCCCTGGGGTCTGCTAGCCACCACCTGTACGCCTGAAAACTGCCAGCTGCTGCTGCCTGCGTGCCCAGGCCCACACCTCCACTTTTCCTGCCGCCACTCCGCCCCTCTTACCTGTCTGGATGAATGGTTGTTGGACTTCTGTACAGTTCACTTTTGTATCAGTTCTGGTTGTTTTCTTGTTTCTAAATATTTGTTGTCCTTAATTTTGGTTGTGAAAGGAGGCACAGTGTGTCCACCTACACCTCCATCTTGGCCGGAAGTCCCCTCCTACCAATCTTAATGAACACTTCTTTAATTCCTTGGTTGCCGAACTTCAGTACAGTTTGATGTTCTGGTTACTTTTTCTTTTAAAATTTGTTATTGTCCTTCTTTTGGTTGTGTGAGGAGGCAATGTGTATCTACCTATGCCTCCATCTTGGTCAGTAGTGATCCCAACTTGGTAATCAGTGTAGCAGCTGATGTTTTCAGGGGGCCACTCAAGCATGCTGCATTATAGGGAAAAGCCACAGACTGTGCTGCCATGTCTCCTGCAAAATGTTCCTAGTGGCTAAGCCTACCTTTATATAGGAGTTCATGGAATTGTATTTCTACCAAAGGGCTGAGACCTGCCTTATCCTCCTGGTGTTGTGCAGCTATATCTTTATTTGCATCTCTACCAACCAATCAGAATAGCTTGTAAGGACCAATGAGGTTGTGCAATTTTTACCATTCAGGACAGTGTTCTTTGGACTAAAGAAATTGTGTAAATATGGAGTCTTAATTTGCATAAAAGTAGACCAGTGAGCGATCAGGGCAGACAATTCCGATATATACGTATATAAGTCAGCTTCCCATTTGTCTTTCAGAGCACACTTCCATTTTCCACTGGTGGGTGTGTTTCTCTGCTTTGTGAGCTGTTCTCCTGAATAAAGTCTCTCCTTTTACTGAACCCCAGATTGATGACTACTGTTGCCATTGGATTGGTAGTAGCAACCTTTTTTTTTTTTTTTTGACAGTAAGGTAGGACCAGATATTTGAGGAATTTCAATACCAACCAAAATAATCAGAAGTGTTTCATTTGGAGGCTTGGGAGACTGATGAAATTGGTGTTTTATGAAAGTTAACCTGGTGATGGTTCAGAATTGTTTAAAGAGTGTATGAACTAGAGCTTTAATGAAGACATTAAAAAGCATTAAGAACAAAGAAGGCCGATGCCAGGAATACACCTTTTATACATTCCATTCTGTTCTTCTTGATGCATAAATGCTACTTAGTGAGGGATCAACACTGACAGGTACCAAGCTTGACTTTATTATGTCTTTCACCACCCCATGAAGAATACCTTAATCAATGCATACATTATAATTCACAACCAAAGTCCACACACCTATCCTGGTTCAAGAGCAGCCAGACTGAGCTGGCAGGGCAAGGCCAGCCAATGGCCAAGACTATTGAAGTGTTTCAAGGATACCTGGAAGTTTTTCCCCAATACCTCTCTTCTCTTCTACCTGCTGTTGAAGATTCAGAAGCCAAAGACATTTTATGACCTCACAGAAAATAAAGGAGACAGGTTGATTAATGATTCCAAAATCAATACCACCTGTCACATCTCTTATAAGATCTGTGTATCAAACTGCCTGCTGAAATCCTCTGAATATTACATAGACATCTAAAAATTAACATGTATAAAACCAAACGTATCATCTGTCCATTATTCTCACCTGCCACCTCCTGTATTACCCAACTCCATGAATGACACCATCATTCACCTTATTGCCTAACTACCCAAGCCAGAACCACAGAAGATCTACAAAACTCCCTGCCCCCGCAACTATCTCTCTGAAATTGTTACCTTTTCATTACTTATTTCTTTACTAGTTTACTGTTGGAGACTTGTCTTAGCCATTACTTTTCTGAGGAACCATTCCTCAATTCTAGTGTGGCTTAGATGTTCCGCTATCTTTGATGGTACTGTGGTCTTACTTTGAATATAAAACTAATGATGCCCTGATTGGTGTGGCTCAGTGGATTGAGTGCTGGCCTGCGAATCAAAGGGTCACCAGTTCCATTCCCAGTCAGGGCACATGCCTGGGTTGCAGACCAGGTCCCCAGTAGGAGGCATGAGAGAGGCAACCACACAGTGATATTTCTTTCCCTCTATTTCTCCCTCCCTTCTCTGTTTAAAACTAAGTAAACAAAACATTTAAAAATAATAAAAAATAAAACGAATGATATTCTACTGTATCATTATGATCTATTTTTCACTAGAAAATGAGTTCTTTAAGAGAACGTGTTCATGTCTTTTTTTTTTTTTTTCTATCAATGATATCTAGATATAGTACATTTTCCAGAGTATCTGTTACGGGGATGGATGAATGAATTTGAATGTGTTCATATGATATATAAAAGTTTGAAAACTGATCCCTTCTGGAGAGCAGGTTTGATAAATACAAGAAGGAAAAACATGATGGTGACAGGAGGTTGAAAATACGGGGGCAGGGAGGATGTTCGTATGTGGAGGATTCAGGGAGGCTATGAGTACATAAAAAGTCATACTGATGATACCGCAGAAACTGCCCATTCTTGGAGAGGCCAAGCCTTAATGATATAAGAATTTGTATTTCAACAGAGAAAAAGTGCAACCTATTTAGGAGAGTCAGCTGACTCCTGGGAGGTGGGACGTTAGCAGTGTAGTGGAGGTTAACAGGAGGCTACTGCTTACCCAGAGAGAAATTGTACTTATATTGTATAAGGAAGACTTTCAGACTTTTGCTTTCAAGAAAGCATCTGAATGAAAGCATTGCCAACCCCCTACCCCTTTCCTCCCTGATCCTGACTGACTCTCTGCATGAGAGTTCCTTAAACCCTTGTAAGACAATCCATGAGATATTCTAGGGGTCTAGGAGTAGCCTTGAGGCACTGACTTCATGATATAATTTGAAGGAAATATATTTAAGTTCTTAGAGGGCATGGGCATGCTGTACTCATTTCCACCTCATCCCATAAGGATAAAAGCAGAATCTTGCAGATAAGGAGGCATTCCTTTGATTTATAACATTTTTAATGAGGCATTGCTGTACAGAAGAAAGAGTATTGGATTGGGAAGCAGACAGACATTTTGTCATGTATAACGCACACCCACATTTTTGGCCCAAACTTTCAAGGAAAAAATCTTTCATTTTAATTTTTAATTCAATTATTTATGTATTTATATTTAGAAAGAAAAAAACTGATTACCATATTGCAGGGAAGTTTTTGCAACAGATATAATTGCTTTCTAGTGTTACACTTTTAACATATAAGCATAAACAAAAGAATAAAAACATATAGATACATAATTAGTACTACCCATGTATAATGCACACACTTATTTTCACTCAAAAATTTGGGCAAAATAGTACATATTATACATAGAAAAATATGGTAGTTCTAACTTTTACATATTACTGCTCTGTGACCATGGGAGGTCACTTCAGTTTTCTGTTCCCTCAGTTTTCTTTTCCTTAAAATTAAGATGTCAATATCTACTTCATGAGGTTGTTGTGAAGGATACAGTGACCTGAATGAGTTAAATGAAATGTGTGGCACAATCAAGTAAAGAGTTCATGCTTCATACATGTCCTTTGTAACTGAGTACATGAACACGACAGGGTACAGGACCTCCCCAGAAGGGTTCATCAACTGCATGCCAATTCTTCATTAGAGCTATATACTTTTTGGTTGTGAGGGATTTTAATTCCTAAGATAGGCTTCTTTTAAAGTAAAAAATAAGTGAGACTTCCAGCCAAGATGGAGGCATAAGTAGACACACTATGCCTTCTCGCACAACCAAAATAAGGACAACAAAAATTTAGAAACAAAAAAACAATCAGTACTTATAGAAAATTGAACTGTATGGAAATCTGACAAGCAAGGAGTAAAAATAGACACATTCATCCAGACTGGTAGGAGGGGCGGAGTCAGGAGGCTAGGCGTAGTGGGGTCACAGCAAAAAAAGCAGTGGCTGGTGGACCCTGGGTGCACAGGCCTGGGAGCAGAGTGTCAGCAGCCAAACCCAGCGAGGCCATAGATTGTAGACAGGTGTGATGCACAAGGCGGCTGGCAGACCAGGCGGTCCCACATTCATGTGCAGATAAACCAGGTGAAACTGGGGAGTGAGACAGACTGCACAACCCAGGGCTCCAGCGTGGGGAAATAAAGCCTCAAAACACCCATTGAAAACACCTGGGGGGTTGAGGTGCCAGGATAGACTCCCAACCTCACAGTAGAGTTCGTTGAAGAGACCCACAGGGTCCTATAATGTATACAAACCCACCCACACAGAAATCAGCACCAGAAGGGCCCAGTTTGATTGGGGGGAGTGACTGACATCCAATAGAGAGTAGAGCAAGTGCCATTGTTCCCTCTAGGACCCCTTCCCCACAAACAGGGCCACAACACAGGTAAGTGTGTTGCCCTGCCCTGGTGAATACCTAAGGCTCTGCCCCTCACTACATAACAGGCACATCAAAAAAAAAAAAAAAATGTCACAAATGAAAGAACAGATCAAAGCTCCAGAACAAATACAACTAAGCGATGAAGAGATAACCAACCTACTAGATGCACAGTTCAAAGCACTGATCAGGATGCTCACAGAATTGGTTGAATTTGGCCGCAAATTAGATGAAAAAAATGAAGGCTATGCTACTCGAAATAAAGGAAAACATACAGGGAACCAATAGTGATGGGAAGGAAACTGGGACTCAAATCAATGGAGTGGACCAGAAGGAAGAAAGAAACAAACAGAAAAGAATGAAGAAATAATAATTCAAAAAAAATGAGGAGAGGCTTAGGAACCTCTGGGACATCTTTAAATGTTCCAATACAGGGGCCCCTGTCCTGGGCGCCAGATGTGGGGGAGGGGGGGCTCCGCCTGCAGAGTCCTATCCCTCCATCATGGATGAAAATAAAAACTACCAAGACATTTTCTGCTTGGGGAGGAAAGGGGTCAAACTCTCAGAGGAGAATGACCCAGAGCCCCTTCCTCGCTAGGCTTTTATTGGGTTCCAATACACTGGAATACAAGTTTAACATGTCAAAGAAATCTGAGGGCTTAATCTGAGCCAGTGTTTGTCAGGAAAGGGGGTTGCCAAACTTTGGGATACATACTCATTTCCTCCTGGGACACTTATCACCTAAGGGAGAGCACTCTTAGCAAAGCAGGTTTCACAGGACTTTAGGAATTCTTTCTTATGCCCAATCACCCAGGGAGCCGTCATGGCCCGTACAGGGCTTCACCGCTCACCCCCACAGTTTCAGGCTTTAAGCCAATTAGGAAGCAGGAGACATCTCCCAGATGGAAATGAGGACTCGGGCTATGTCAGAATAGCCGGGGGGCGAAGGTCCATCACATCCTCTTTGCTGCAGTCCCCCGAGTCCTTCCATGAGGCCTCCCAAGTGGTCGCATCTGGCTTAGGTTGCCCCTCCCATGAGGAGTCTTACCCATCATTGACTGCCAACCAAGCATTGGGGCCAGAGATGGGTGAGGCAGAAGAAGCACTCCTGCCAGGGAGATAAGCTTTGTCTCCTTAGTAGGTCACATCCTTGTGACAGAACAGACCAAGATGAAGTGGGTCCCTTGGGCTCTTACACAGCCCACCATGGGGTGAGGGTTACAACTCTTGAAACCAGGCTGAACGGTCCACAACATTCCAACATCCGAATTATAAGGGTACCAGGAAGGGAAGAAGAAGAGCAACAAGTGGAAAAGTTATTTGAACAAAAATAAAGGAGAACTTTCCCAATCTGGCAAAGGAAATAGACTACCAGGAAGTCCAGGAAGTTCAGAGAGTCCCAAAGAAGCTGGACCCAAGGAGGAACACACCAAGGCACATCATAATTACATTAGCCAAGATGAAAATGAAGGAGAGAATCCTAGAAGCAGCAAGAGATAAAGAGGCAGTTACCTGCAAAGGAGTTTCCATCAGACTGTTGGTTGATTTCTCAAAAGAAACCTTGCAGCAAGAAGGGGCTGGAAAGGAGTATTCCAGCTCATGAAAGGCAAGGACCTACATCCAAGATTGCTCTATCTAACAAAGCTTTCATTCAGAATGGAAGGACAGACAAAGTGCTTCTCAAATAAGGTCAAGTTCAAGGAGTTCACCCTCACCAAGCCCTTATTATATGAAATGTTAAAGGAACTTATCTAAGAAATAGAAGAAGATAAAAAATATGAAAAGTAGAATGACAACAAACTCACAATTATTAACAACCACACCTAAAACAAAAACAAAAACATACTAAGCAAACAGAATAGGAACAGAAACACAAAAATGGAGATCACATGGAGGGTTAGCAACAGGGGAGTGGGAGGAGGAGAGAGGGGGAACAGGTACAGAGAATAAGTAGCATAGATAGTAAGTAGATAATAGACAGGGGGAGGGCAAGAATAGTATGGGAAATGTAGAAGCTAAAGAACTTGTATGTATGACACTTGGACATGAACTAAAGGGGGGAATGTGGGTGGGAGAGGATGTGTAGGGTGGAGGAGGGTGAAGGGGGAAAATGGAACATCTGTAATAGCATAATCAATAAAATACATTAAAAATGTTTTAGAAAAATAAAATACTTCTCTGAAGGATCATACCTTATGCGGCCCCCTTATCAGTTAGTACCTTATCAGGCAAAGTTACTACAGTGAGCCAAACCAAGAATGTAACAACTCAAGTAAGGGTACTTACTGGGGATAGTCAGAGGAGAGAAAGTGGAGCATGATATAAAAGGGGGTCTACCATAAATGTAGGAGTGAAATAAAGACAAATACTGCCTACTTCATCAGTTTCCCAAAGGCTTTTCATGGTGGCAGCAAGGTCAAAGAGATAAGGCTTAGACTCTGTTGCTGGGTTTAATATTTATTTGATATTTAATATGCACTTCCCCCCATACTCACAATAAACCCTGAAGTGAAAGCTCATATTGTGACATAAAATTAACTGTATTTTACTACATTTGAGGAATGAAGTCATACCATAGTGTGGTGTCTGCACAGAGTTTCATAAAGTGTGTGAGGAGCTCCTCATTTCAGAGCAGGAGAAATACCACTGGTAATATGATATGGATTCATTGGGTAAAGTAAAGGCAGGAAACAAAATAAGATCATTCCTACAGACTTTTCCTTCTTCCACTCTCCTTTGATAGGCATCCCAGAAGGCGGGAAGCTGTGTGAATGACTGTGCCCCTTGACAAAAGGAATTGTCAGAAATGCCAGGAGAAATCTGATCTTTAGAGCACCTACATACTGTACATACAGGAGAAAATAAGGCAAAAAATATATGTCTTTGACAGGTCACAGGGCAGGAAAAGACATCTGTGGGGCCCTGGAAATGCCCTAATCTGTCATAGAAAACTGAAGTCTGCTTTAACATAAGAATATGGCCAGTCCTAGTTCTATATTCCCCAATGCCTAGCACACAGTAGTCATGCAGTAAATGTCTCATGGATACCCAAATAAGGGCATGTATTAGTTTCCTATGGCTGCTTAACAAAGTGCTATAAATTGGATGGCTTAAAAGAACGGAAGTGTATTCTCTCACATTTCTGAAGATCAGAAGTCCAAAATGAAGGTGTTAACAGGGCCACACTGCCTCTGAAGCTTCTAGGGGAAGCTCTTTCCTTGACATTTCCAACTTCTGATAATCACAGGTATTCCTTGACTTCTGGCAGTATAACTCCTATCTCTGCCTCCATCTTCACAGGGCCATTTTCTTTCTGTGTGTTTCTAGTAAAATATCTTGCAAGTAAGAAGTACTCAGTAAATTTATATACATTTGATTTAGCATTGGAATCAGAAAAATTTATATATATGTATAACATTATTGAGTAGTTATTATGTGCTAGCTACTATTTAGTGTATTGTATGTGTATCAATTCATTTAATCCTCACAACAACCTTAAGAAGTACCATTATCAACCCTATATTTCATATGAGAAAGGTGAGACAGATATTAAGTATCTTGCTTAAGTTTGCACAGCTCATTGGTGCAGAACTTGAACTCTCAACTATTCTTAACTATTATACTTTGTAAAAGTATTTCATTTCATTTTTTAAAAATTTAGGGATCATCCAATGTTGTAAACGGTAAAGCAGACCTGTGGAAATCTTCCAGATTACATGAGGCTAAAAAGACATGGAAACTAATTTAAATACACAATCCTAGACTGGGTCCTGTATTGGAGGACAATATGTTATTAATGCCATTATTGGACTAATTGAAAAACACTTGCAAACAAGTGGTGGATTGGTTAAAATATCATACCAATGTTAAGTCATTGAAGTTTTCAATGACTTGAACTGTACTGTGGCATGAAAGAGAATATCTGTATAAATAGGAACTATACACCAAATAATTTAGAGGCAAAGGTCATAATGCATGCAACTTACTTTCAAATGCTTTGGGACTATAGATATATTGGATAGTTAAATAAAAGAAAATGGGGTAAAATGCTAACAATAGGTGAAACTGAGTAAAGGGTATGTGAGTGTTCTATGTGCTATTTTATTCCTACAACTTCGATGTTTGAAACTATTTTCAGACTTCCAGCAAAGATGGAGGCATAGGTAGATACACATTGCCTCCTTGCATAACCAAAAGAAGGACAACAACAAATTTTAAAAGAAAAAGTGACCAGAACTTCCAGAACATCAAACTGTACAGAAGTCCAGCAACCAAGGTGTTAGAGAAGAAGCGTTCATTAAGATTGGTAGGAGGGGCAGAGACAGGCAGCGGGGGTGGGGAGGATGCATGGCCAGGTGGTGGCTGGAAGACTGAGGCAGGCAAGGGGGCAGCTGGCGGACCAGGCATTCCCACATTTGCATGCAGATAACCTGGGAGGAACAACTGGAGAGCAAGACAGATCACACTACCCAGGGTTCCAGCATGGCAAAATAAAGCCTCAAAACCTCTGGCTGTAAAACCCATGGATGATGTGGTGGAAGGAGAAACTCCCAGCCTCACAGGAGAGTTTGTTGGAGAGACCCACAGGGTCCTAGAATGTATACAAACCAACCTACCTGGGGGTCGGCACCAGAAGGGCCCAATTTGCATGTGCGTAGTGGGAAAGTGACTGAAAGCCAGCTGAGAGCTGAGCAAGCAGCATTGTTCCCTGTCTGAACACTCCCCCACTAGCAGTGTCCCAATACAGCATCGTGAGTTGCCCCACCCTGGTGAATACCTAAGGCACTGCCCCTTACAAAGGAACAGGTGCACTGAGAAAAAGAAATATGGCCCAAATGAAAGAACAGATCAAAACTCCGAAAGTAGAACTAAGTGATGAAGAGATAACCAGTCTATCAGATGCAGATTCAAAACACTGGTGATCAGATGTTCACAGAAATGGTTGAGTATGGTTGCAAAATAGAGGGAAAAGTGAAGGCTATGCAAAGTGAAATAAAGAAAAATATACAGGGAACCAACAGTGAAGGGAAGTAAACTGGGACCCAAATCAACAATTTGGAGCAGAAGGAAGAAATAAACATTCAACCAGAACAGAATGAAGAGGGAAGAATTTTAAAACAATGAGGAGAGGTGTAGGAACCTCCTGGACAACTTTAAATGTTCCAACATCCGAATCACAGGGGTGCCAGAAGGAGAAGAGGAAGAGGAAGAAATTGAAAATTTATTTGAACAAATAATGAAGGAGAACTTTCCCAATCTGGCAAAGGAAATAGATTTCCAGGAAGTCCAGGGAGCTCAGAGAGTCCCAAAGAAGTGGGACCCAAGGAAGCACACACCAAGGCACATCGTAATTACATTAGCCAAGATTAAAGAGAAGGAGAGAATCTTAAAAGCAGCAAGGGATAAGGGGACAGTCACCTACAAAAGGGTGCCCATTAGACTATCAGCTGATTTCTCAAAAGAGACCTTACAGGCAAGTTTGGGCTGGAAAGAAGTATTCAAAGTCATGAAAAGCAAGGACCTGCATCCAAGATTACTCTATCCAGCAGGGCTATCATTTAGAATGGAAGAGCAGAAAAAGTGCTTGCCAGACAAGGTCAAGTTAAAGGAGTTCATCATCACCAAGTCCTTATTATATGAAATGTTAAAGGGACTTAACTAAGAAAAAGATGATCAAAAATATGAACGGTACAATGACAACAAACTGGCAACTATCCACAACTGAACCTAAAAAACAAACCAAAACATAAACTAAGCAAACATTTAGAACAGGAACAGAATCACAGAGATGGAGATCACATGGGGGGTTATCAGTGGGGATGGCGAGGGTGGAGAATGGGGTGAAATGTACAGGGAATAAGAAGCAAAGTTGGTAGATCCAAATAGACAGGGGGAGGTTAAGAATAGTACAGGAAATGTAGAAGCCAAAGAACATGTATATACTGTTGGGAACTGCCCGGCCTGATTTCAGTAGCTGTAACACCCCCATGGCTAATGCTGAGTGAGCAACCTTCGGACTGTAAGGCACTAAGGAGACAAATCTTATCTTCCTGGCAAGAGCGCAGCTTCTGCTTCATCTGGAACTGGCCCCCAATGCTTGATTGGTTAGCCAATGATGGGTAAGATTCCCCAAGGTGGGAACGACCTAAACCAGGCACGATCAAGTGGAGGCCCCAAGGAAGGACGTGAGGGGCTACAGCAAAAGGGGGTGATGGATCCTCGCCCCTCAGCTATCCTGACATAGCCTGAGTCCTCAATCTGTTTTTGAGAAGTCTCCTAATCTCTTGGTTGCCTTGGTTACCCTACCTGACTTAAGCCTGAGACAATGCCTTAAGCATGAAACAATGCTGGTGGTGGGTGCAGCCCTGCACTGGAAAGGGCAGATTTCCCGGGTGATCAGGCCTGAGAAAGAATACATAAAATCGTGTGAAACCTGCTTTGCTAAGAATGCTCTCAATTAAATGATAAGGGTCCAAGCAGGAAATGAGTTTTGTTCCCCAAAGTTTTGTAGCCCTTTAGCTAACAGACCCTGGCTCAGAATAAGCCCTCGTAGTTCTTTGTATGCTATCTATTGTTTCATCCTAACTGCCTCACAATGATTAATGAACTTTACCTGTACTCCTGTGCAAAAGAAACCCATTAAAAACCTGTCATGGCAAGGGCACGGGGAGCTCTCCTCTTGAGAGAGTAGCTGTGCCGTCCCTTTTTCTCCACAGGACTCAGTAGTCTGTGTGAATTTGTCTTGTATCTTATCCATAATGCCGCGGGTACTGCGGGTCGGTGCACTGGTCAGTGTACCACCCATGGACACGAACTAAGGTGGGGGATGCTGGTGGGAGGAGGTACAGGGTAGCAAGGAATAAAGGGGAGAAAAAAATGTATCACGTGTAATAGCATAATCAATAAAATACATTAAAAATGAAAATAAAGAAATAAAAATTGGGCCCAGTTAACCACAGGGGTCATTTTTGACAAGTATATTCTTCTCCAGGTCAACGTTAATTACATAGCTGAACAGAACTTTTCCTAGCCTCTACCCAAACTGTCTACTCACTTTTACTGGAAACAAACCAGAGTTTTTCAGATTGTAAACCTCAGTAATGATATTATTGCATGAGCTTGGGATGTCCTCTACCAACTTTCTACCTATAGTAATTCAAGTAGTCTTCATTGAACGCATTCAAAATACCTTCTTTGCCAAGAAAATTCATGTGGTTCTCTTCCCTATTATAGCAAACCTGGTTACAGCAACCATACTTTCAAAATAAAATGATTGTTTGACAAATATATGTGAGCAATCAGATGGACAATTCAGAGAGACTTTAAAATTGAGGTTATTCTCTCACCTGAATTGTAGTAAATAACCGCTTACGCAGTTATTTTAGCATTTGTATCTCCAGGTACACTGGAGTTTTGGTGGGCTGAGTCCAAGTTTAGACTTCTTTGTACCCCAAATGGCCCCAATCACATGCTAGGTATCTCATAGTTATTCACTAAGTATTTGTGTCTGGACTAACTGGTGATGTCCTTTTTGTCTGACAACAGTCTTTAGGTGTAGCCCATCCTCAGTAACTAGGAAGGTAGTGGACAAAGAAAACCAATGAGTAAGATTAAATTCTGGCAGAAAATGCTAAATTCTTAACAGAGGAGATTAGCCCTTCTGCTGAGTAAGCTGAGCCTTAGTAAACTGATCCTGCCTTCTCCAAAGAGCTATGGAAATAAATCACCTGGTGGGTTGAACAGTTAGTTTCCATTTGCAGTGGTATTTTAAGAGTCTCAATGGTTTAGTCTTCCACAAAAATCTTCCCATATTTAACATCTGCTCCATCTTCAAATTACCTTTGGCATTTTTCTAAGACCTGGGGAAAACAAGGATCTCCGACTTTCCAAGTGTCTACCAAAGCCAAAGGGAGGAGGGAAAGGAGCTGGGAGCTAATTTCACCAAAGGAAGTTAGTTTATTCCCTGGGAAAGAAATGAAATGTTAGTTCATGAGGTACAACAGAAGCCTTTTAAATTCTTCACAGCTAGACTAGAAAATAAATGGAACACATAAACGAGGTGGTAAAATATGGCAATAAATAAGTCAGAATTTTCCTGTAACTTGGGAAAGAAGGTGATAAGGTCAAAACTGCTTAAAACTCTGTTTTGGATATTGTGGAACATTCTAGGGGCCAGCGAACTTTTTCTGTAAATATTTTAGGCGTTGCAAGCTACACACCTAGTCTTAGATACACGTTCTCTTTTGTTTCTTTTAACAACTCTTTAAAAATGTTTTTAAAAATTCTTAGTAGCAATTTGTCCACTCTTGCTCTAGAAGATGGTGGTGTAAATTTCAATTTCATCTTTACTTGAAAAATACTTATGTGGTAAAATCAACTCTGCAGAATCAGAGAGTGGAAACCCTCTAGGTCACAGTGATGTCAAACTCATTTTCACCATGGGCTACATCAGCCTTATGGTTGCCCTCAAAGGGCTGAATATGATTTTAAAACTGTATAAATGTAACTACTCCTTAACTAGGAGAAAGGAGCTTGGCTCTACCTCGAGGTAGAAACAAGGTGCTGGGCCAGATAAAACAAGGTAGAGGGTTGGATTCGGCCCGTGGGCCTTATGTTTTCCACCTGTGCTCTAGGGTGAATGTGAAGATGATTTTGAATGAGGGAAAGAGTAAACCCAAGACTAATTAACCAGGGATCCTCAGCCTGCAAATAAGGCAACTACTCCCAGCATGAAGAACTAGTTGGAGTTAAGGGCCAGGTTTCAGTGAATATAAGGATCTGTGCAAAAGCTATTCAAATTGAAAAAAATAATTGGGAGTGTGATTTGAGCAGAACATTAAACGTCTGGTCAAATTGAACCTGGGGAATTCCCCTAGGAGCTTTCAGAGCAGACCCAAATGCAAAGCCAGGCTCAAGGAGAGGCAAACCCTCAGGGTGTTTTTTGTCCACAAAGGCAGGGGAGGTGTCCTAGGCTTTGTATGGAGCAGCCAAGCCTGAACTCTGGGAATAAGTAAAATCTCTGCAAAATGTAGCTTACCTGCCTAGGATCAGTATGAAATACTTTATGGAGTAGACCCTTAAGGATGTAAAAGAATTATGCCTGAAAATTTGTAGTCTGGGGACTCTGAGAGTTCTGATGCAAGAGAGGAAGAATTTAGACACGTTCCCTTTGCCCTTCCCCCACAGGAACCACTTTTCACTAGGGAAGAGAAAACAGGCCTGAAGGTAGAAACTACATAGTATCTAAAGAGCACCTGAAAAATATGCTGTTGAGAAACCAAGGGAGGGGCTCCCCTAATGCTTACTGAACAGACCTGAGGGCAATAACTCTTAAGCTTAGATCAACTTGTCAAGAAGATAGGAAGAACAATGCTTTCCTTCATTCACTATAGCCCCAAGCTAGAGCCTTTAAGACCGAGTAAGTGCTTGGTGCCTAGTTGAGTGGAAGAAGGGTTAGTGTAAAAATAACCATATATTTCAGTTTCCAAGGTTTCACAAACATTGTTTGATCTGAAGCTCACAACAAGCCAGTGTGGTGTTAAAAGACAGGACAGAGATTATTCTCCCTATTTTTTACAAATGAAGAAATTAAGAGTTAGAAGAGTCGAGCTACTTGTTCAAATTCTCACAGCTTGCCAGTAGCAGCATCACACTCAAATCTCTCAAGATTCCAAACCCAGTGCTACTTTTACACTACTGCCAGTGTTCTTAGTGAGAAACATGAAGGTGGGAAATGGCTGGCAAAGAAGTACATCACTGGGAGAGGTGGCTCAGTTGTGAATCAGAGAGGGTGGGATAGAAATGAACAATTAGGTTAGGATGGAAGAGTGGAGGAGTTGTGAATAAACTTAAGGCTTTCAGAAGGCTGGGAATTGAAAATACTTTTAAATCGAAACATTTCTGAATCTAGAGTTTGTGTTCCAAGGAAACAGGGTGATGAGGTTTTTTTTGTTTTTTTTTTTAATGTTCGGGGTAACCTGTGAAAGCCAGGTTGGGGTTGGGGTGGCTTTAAAGGGTTTCCACCTGGGACAGAGGGATATACCAGAGCAATGAGTTAACCTACTCAGTTTACCAAAATGCTAAGAAAAATACCTTTGATTTTCAATTTAAACACAAAGTAGTATCACAGGTGGGCACAGGTAACCAGGTTTTGGGTGATCATGTATAAAGAACTGAACTGAACTCACAGAGTTTATAGCAGACAGAGAGCAGATTTATTAAGAGATAGTAAACTCCACAGAACATGGGAATGGGCCAACTTCGGGCAGAGATTGACCTCTGGGGCTGGAGGGATTCTATTCTTATAGGGTAGATAACTCCTGGCTATTTTGGCAGGGTTTTATTGCACATGTACAACTAGTTATATTACTTTAAAGCTACTGTGCATGTGATCTCTCCTGATTTTCCATGATTGGTCACTAGGGAAGGGGGTCCCACAATGTTAATTTATTATAATGCTATTATAATGAAGCAGGGGTCATGTAACATCTGCACACATGCATTCATGATTTACCATGATTCAGTGCCTTTCCAGAAAGCAGGAACAACTGGTCTTAGAACAGGGTCTCTGTCCTGTATCAGTGTCTTTTTTCTTAGCCCTGGGGCACCTCTGGAGTTTCTTCCCTCCTGACTATCTACTGCCTCAGTAGGATGGGGAATTGAAAAGGATTATAAATGCCTCACTTACAGAAAAACCTGTCATGAAATACAAGTTTCTTTCGCTCAACAAATATTTCCTGAGCACCCACTATGTGCCAGATGCAGTAAGTGCTAGGTGTTGGGATACAACAGCAAATAAGACATTGTCTGTGACCTTGGGGAAACCTAAAGTCTAGTTTGGGAATCCAGAAAATAAATAATGACAAAACAATGCAATAAGTAATCTGATAGACACCTATGGTGAGAACTGAAACCTAGGTTAAGGGAGAGGAAGAGAGGTGCTGCTAGCCCACAGCACACAATGTTACTGTGACACCTGATTGATGCCTGCCCCACTCCTACAGGAATGGAGCAGTAATGGAAATGCTGGAGAAATGATAGTGCATGAAACATGACACCTTGTGAAATGAACTATCAAAATTGTGAAACATAAGTCATGGGTCTATTGTTCTGTAACACGGTAAAAACTGCAACTTTTTAAATCAAGCTAGAAACTATGAACCACAAAAAATTATGAGCACATTCCTTTTTTTTGCCCCCTTCTGACACTATGATTCTAGAAAGGGGACTGTGGGACTAGAGGGGTGAGGTATTGAATTCATATTAAAAGTTTGGTTCTTTAGTGTCACCTGGGTAGGAGCATGACAAAAATGGTTGTAAAGCAGGGTTGTCAAACTCATTTTCACTGGGGGCCACATCAGCCTTACAGTTGCCTTCAAAGGGCCGAATGTAATTTTAGGACTGTATAAATGTAACTACTTAACAGGTAAGCGAGAGCTTGAAGCTGCTGTCAGGTAGAAACAAGGTGCCAGGCTGAATAAAATAAGGTGGAGGGCCGGATTCAACCCACAGACCCTGTGCTTGCCACCTGTGTTGTAAAGACATGTCATGATCCCAGATTTATGCTCTTTGATCACCTGGAGACAATGAAGGAGGAAAGTTTACCCAAATGGAGCTTAAACCTACTGCTTAGGGCCACCCTGGACTAAATTTGGCTATATTGAAACTCTACTGAGAAACCCATAGTAGAAAAAAAAAACTGCCACCTAGGATGGAAAAACTCATACAAGCCACTTGCTATTACTGTTTTGCAAGAACTTTGTTTGTCTCTGTTATCTCATACAGAAATTACCTGGCTTCACCTGAGTTTTCTTCAAGGGTCTTTTAGAAACCCCTTGGATAGAAATTTAAGTTTGTATAGAAATTACCTGGCTTCACAGATAGTGAGCACTTTGTTAAAATGTAATACTACTGCTGCTACTACTACTTCTTCTTCTTCTTCTTATTATTATTATTATAAATACTATTTATTGAGTACCTACCATGGTCCAAGACTGTGTGGACAACATCACAAATCCTCAAAGATCTTTACATGTCTACCCACCATTCCCACATCTCTCCAAAATGTAAGCTCCATAAAGGCAGGGATTTTGTCTATTTTGTTCACCAGTGTATCCCAAGTGCTTAGAACAGTGTTGAACACACAGTGAATACTCAATACATATTTGTTCAACCAATAAATTTTAAAATTGAGACTTGAGAGTTTAAGTGTTTTATCCAAGGTCACATAACCAGTTGATTGTGGAGATATTATCTCAGTACTGCCTGAATGAAAAAATGTCTGTCTGCAACTACACTGAGCTGCCTTTTAGTAAATCTATTCCTGGTTTACAGTTCTGATTGGGGTACAGGAAGCAACATTATCCATAAAATTATCTGGAACTATTTTCTTGCCATCAAAGGCACTGAGCCAGTCAGTCACACTCTAATCTACTCCCTACTGCTCATGCCTGCACTTTCTTCTGATCTCACTTATTTGCTAGGCACGAAATAAACATACTACCTTCTGCTTAAACAGTTCACACACACATTTCCTCATCACACTTTAAAACTCCCTGTTATACAACAAGATCAAGGGATGGGAGGCAGGAGGATGTGGCTGACACTTCTATAACTCCACACTCTAGGATTTCATCAGCATTCTGAAATTGTCAGCAGTCAAGAGTTACAAGGAACCCTAAAGGTCATTTAGTTCAATATTCCCACCAAAGGATAGGGATAACTATGAAAAATCACTAACTTAGGCCATCCTATGGGTATCCATAAGGAAGTAAAGGAAGTAAGTAAGAAGGTGCCAGGTATACACAGTGCTACAGAATAAGCCTAAAGCTTCTTCCTTGACCAATAATTTTCTATACTGGGAGACAAACTTAAATAATTTACCTATTGAATAAGTTAAATATTATATCATTTTATATTAAAACTACTTCTGATATAGTTTATCATATAGAATATGCAATTCATATGAGTGTTTAAACATAAACATGAGACTGAGATAGAGGTTACAGCTCAAGGGATACTTGTCTGAAGAAGTGATATTTAAGTTGAAGCCTGAGAAATAAGTTAGCAGGATGAAGAATGGGAAAAGAGTAGATAGAGTGCAGGGGTTATGTGTAATATCATTGGCAGAAAAAAAAATATATGTAAGTGTTCTAAAGCAGGGGGAAGTGTGGGATTTGAAGAGCTAGAGACCTGAGTGTCCCAGGCCCACACTCCACAGTGACAACATTGTTATCCCAGGATCTCCTTTAGTACCTCCTAGGAGTCTTTCTTTTTGCTCACCTACTTTCAAAGCACTATGAAAATCCTGTAGGGGAATGGGGAGGCCCAACAGCCTGGGACCAAGGTTTCCACAGATGCTCCAGTACCACTCCAAATTCCTTACCCAAGACCAGGAAGCCAGGGACACATAGCTGTCATTGCTTAAGTATTTTCAACAGTTGGTGAAACCATTTACTAGTTTAGATTACAAACTGCTTGTTATAACAAAAAGTAAACACTACTCAGCCCATTGCACAAAATATTACAAATAACAATATCAGCTAATGTTTGTATATAGCTGTCATTTTATCTTCACCACCACCCTATAAAATAGGTGCTGTTACTATGTATTTTACAAATGAGAGAACAGGCTCCAAATGTGTCCAAAGTTACATATGTGTAACTTCTGTTGCTAGTGAGCAACAGAACACATACTGTGATGCTGAATCCTTTTGGTACTAAAGCCCATATACTTAGTACCACATTGCACTGCTGAGCAAGGTTGATAGGCAAGAGTAATTACAATGGACTTGATCCTTGTAGACCACTAAGCAAACCTATTGACATACCCCCAGAATTCCCTAAAAATACTGAATGGAGGGACAGAAAGGAATAAACTGTGTTAAGTGACTACTAAATGCCAGGCACCATGATATGGCATCTAACTATTATTTCATTTAATGCTCACAGCAACCCCTCATGGTGGAGAAATTATCCCCACTTTATAGACGAGAGAACTGTGGCCCAGGGTGGTTAAATAATTTACCTCATTAGTCAGTACTGGAGCTGTGACTGGAATCCAGCCTTAAATGACTCCAAAAGTCTATACCCTTTCCATCAGAGCACACCAAAGATGGTTTAATATTTAACCCTTCCCAGGTTACACATTGCACTTTAACAAGGGTCTTTCCTGGCGGATATCACAAGACCATGGCAAATCTGAAGAGAAGGCTGATGGAGGTCTGCAAGTTGGGCCCGCTTTAAATTGCACGGGAATGGCATTGACCTACATTCTGCCTGTAGTTCTTGAAGTTGGGCAGTGTGCCAGAGAAGATAAATCTCCAATGCAATCACAGCCTACTTCTCCTCCTCCAGTTGAGATAACAACTCCCAGACAGTTTGGCAACTATAGAGACACAGAAAGCACAGAATCAATCAAGAGTTTATTTGCAAAGGGTAATGCTGGATGGAGCATGAACTTCTTTTCAATTGTGCAAACTCCGTACATTTAAAGAGGTACTGACTCAGAAATTTCATTTCTATCTGACTCACTTTCAGGGACTTGTTTTTTATCATTTGACTAAATCACACTCTTCCTCCTATCCCACCACCTTTTAGAGTGCAGACTTTGATATGTGTTCTTTGGTCTCCCTACCTCCCTCTTGCTCCAGCTAACCTAGGACTTTGCCAACAAACCCTATTGAGAAGTATGGCCAGCCTGGCCCTTTCCAGAAACTCAAGCCACTGAAGGAGCTATAGTATTTAGTAAAGCTGAAGTGAAGCCCTGCATAAATCATAAAGAGGCAAACCCAGGTTACTCAAATAGGACCCTATGAGATGCTTGGGGAGTAGACTTACAGGCAGCTTTATTTTTCTACAGCCAATTTATTTCCAAAATGCTGAATCCCACAAGTATCCCAGGAGTAACTTGGCTCCCAAATGCTGCAGCAGGTCTTGGCCTTGGAGCATAGTTCTGGTGCTGTTTCCTGAATTCCCACATTGCTGTTTTCCTCACATGGATCAGGCTTCAAACTTCCTGTGTCTGGACCGTGTGTGTGCCTGTGCATGCATGCATGTAAAGGGTGGGAAGTGGGGAGAGGGATCCAAAAAGAAGAGCATTTACCTCAATGCTTGTATTGCACATGTGTCCCTTTGTTCCTCTCCCATTCAGATAAAACTGCTATTTTGTGATTGGCTGGCTTCTACATAAGCAAGGCTAGTATCCTTATGAATAATAGGAGGCTGACTTTAGGAGGTGTCCTGGAGGAGGCTACTTTTCAGTTTTTGTCTCACATATTTGTAGGGTGGGAGGGGAGAGTTATGTAGAGTAATAAATCCTTATGATTTATTTTATCTGGTATGCGTGCTTGCCTTTGCTTTTATTTCCAAATGCATTAAATGATTTAGCTGTTCACCAGGCAATTAGAGGAAGATACATTTGTTTCACACTCACAGTGACTTGATGGGTAAGAATGTCATTCAATGCAAAGCACTATGGCTTTGTGGTCTTTTCTTCTAGAAGAACTTAGCCAGGGATTGAGGAATAGATTGTGAGCTGTGTTCTTCTTCCTATTTTTCCTGTACATTGGGTGAAAGTATTGCATGCAAAGGGCAAACTTTTTAAATTAAAATATTTATTAGTTGCTAAAATTAAGAACCAGGAGATTTTACATGAAAACATTTCATTTCTGGTTTCTCTAGAAAAATCAGAAGTCCTGGCCACATTGGGCCTACATTTCCCATGGTGTTGACCCTGGAAAAGTTGCCCCGTATACATGGGCCCTTCCTTCTTCTTGGCAGCCTCCATCATTGGTCTTGCTTCCTAACAGCAAGCCTGAGGGTTGTTACCTGCATTTTTTATTGTGGATATATCTATATCTATATCTATATCTATATCTATATCTATCTACCATATATCTAAAATTTACAATTTTAAGTGTACAATTCAGTGATGTTAAGTACATTCAAAATGTTGAACAACTATGAGCACTATTTCCAGAAGTTTTTCATCATCCCAGACAGAAGCTGTGCTCATTAAATAAGCACAGTTTCCCATTCCTCCCTCTTCTCAGGCCCTCCTACCCACTATGCTACTTTCTGTCTCTGTGAATCTGCCTATTCTAGGTAGCTCATACAAGTAGAATCATACAATATTTGTCCTTTTGTGTCTGGCTTCTTTACTTAGCTTAATGTTTTTAGGGGAGACTGATTTTTTTAGAGCATAGACATTGATTTTATTGTATATTAAGGGAGGAGTTGTGTTTTATTGAAAAAAAGATAAAGGCCAAACAAGACAGGTAATTGGAGATGGAGACTCTTGACTTTTAAGCTTAAAATGATCATTATATCCATTATCAATATGTGGGAGGTTCTTAATGTACTTAGGCAACCCAGTGTCTTTGCAAAGGTGTTTTACAGTTAGCAGTTAATTCTCCTGGTATCTGCCAGAGGCTTCTCCATATTTTACAGCCATGATATGAAGACATAGTGATGCTTTGGGGATTAATTAAACGTGCATGGCATACTTTGCTGTATAACTACTTTTCACTCCCTGCATTCAATTTCCACGGCTCTTATTGTCAATTCCATTCACTTAGCGCTTAATAAATGTTTGTTGTCTTTTTCTGATAACCTTGTACCATCCCTCCTTGTTTTTTCAGTTTTGTGCATAATAGTAACTCAATCAACATTTGTTGATGTTTGCCTCCCCTCCCCCTTCCTTTTAAGTAGAGCTAGCGAAGCATAGCTTTAAATTCAAATTCAGTTTAAACAAACTGGAGGGTTTTCAGGGTAAAAACAAAAGGGAGTCTTGAGTAGCAGGAGACAAGGAACACCTAAGATGCTTAAAGACCCTGGGCAAAGCCTCCAAGATACCAAAAAATCTGTTGTTTGCCACAGGTTAACAAGTGACTCACATACAACCTAATCCACCATTCATTTCAGAGCTTTGCTCATTTTTTCCTATCAAAATTTAAATTTGTAAGAGAAAAATAATGCCCAAGGCAGGATTTGAGGAAGGAGTATTAAGGAAATCAAGTGTTTTAGGAATTTTCATTGTATTAAGACCCCTTAGCTGTGGGGAAGGAGGTTGGAAAAGTCTTTTGAGCACAACTTCAAAGCTGGGGGCAGGCATCCTAGAAACAAAGCCACCAGCCCTTTGCTACTAGGATTTTATTCCCCAGCATTTTCTGCAATGGCAAAAGATGGGAAATGGCCAAAATCACCTCTCAAGAGGAGAATGAGAAAAAGAATTTTGTCATATCACCGTGGTTGATATGGTTGAGTGGATTGAGTGCTGGCCTGTGAACCAAATGGTGGCTAGTTTGATTCCCAGTCAGAGCACATGTCTGGGTTGCAGGCCAGGTCCCCAGTAAGGAGCACCTGAGAGGCAACCGCACACTGATGTTTCTCTCCCTCTCTTTCTCCCCTCTAAAAACAAATAAATAAAAGCTTTAAAAAAAGAATTTTGTCATATCTATGCAATGGAACACTGAGCTATCATGACTAAGAATGAGGTAAAGGAAATTATACTGAGATGGAAGGATATTTAAAGGACAACATATTTTGAAGATTACACACAGGCATAGAGAGAAAGGGAGAAAAGGACTATGAGAATGGAATGGTAGAAAGGAACTCTTCACTCTTTTTAGTACAGTTTTAATTTTACCATGTTTATATTTTACTTTTTCCATTTTAACAACATTGTTAATTTTAACAACTATCCTGTTGCCATTGTTACCAGTAGTAGTCTGCAGCATTTACCTACTTTGTCAAGCTCTGCTGTCCACCCCCAGCTCTGAATAACAAGGCAAGAATAATCTTCCCTTGATACATAAAACAGGTGTCTCCATGTCTTTAACACTCAAAATTTCACATTGCCCATGAAAAATCATCTGAATGACTTCACTTCACACAGAATCATACCAAGAGTACATTTTGCCCATGCTTCTGCTTCTGAATCTTTCAGCAGCACTAGCAGAATGCTCTGCACATTGAGGTTACTGAGATTCTGTTCGTGGTGCGACAGTGGTTCCTAAGAGCACACTTTCTCTTGCATGCCTTGATCTATGGCCCTGCAGAAGACTCCTGTTAGGCAGGCTTGATTTGGATGTTAATTTTTCATTGGCATGAGTCATTATAATAGCTTTGTGTTGTCAAGGCCTTTTCATGTATTTAAACTTGCTTCCTCTTTCTAACATTTTTCTAGGAAATATGTATCTTAGAGAATGGTGGTTTCCGTGGTAAATGTTCCCTCATATTTGTTTTCTCAAGTTCACTTCTGATATACACAGCATGATTTCCTTTTTCAGTACCAGCACTACAATAGATTTAGGCTGTGGTGCCACTGCAGAACTGTTTAAAAAGTAAATCTCACCCACCCTGGTTAGAAATAGGGTAATTTATTACTGTAACTGCGAGGAGCCAACTTTATATCCACCCCAAAAACTGTAGGAAAAGAGTTGACTTTTAAAAATATAGTCACGAAACCTACACACCTTGGATGTAAATGCTTAAAACAGATGAGCAAAATATTTGATTTTCAAACACTTGTGAGTCTCTCCACTGTGACATGCACAAGTAGAAAGACAAACGGGTGCGAGGTACTTTGTGACTTACAGAGGTTTCACACACTATTCGTTTTATTTTCATATGCCAGTGCCGTTAAGTTAATAGGATATATCTTACAGCCTTTATTTACATAGGAAAATTAAGGTTCAGAGATGTTAAGCAACTTAAAAGTCGCACAACTAGCTGATATGTGCTACAGTCCTATATGAGTTCTTTACTTCCAAATTCCATGTTATTCGACATGTTTCTATTTACTACCCCTGCACTGTTTCTTTGTGTTCGCATTTCCCACATGTAAAATGGTTGATTTTCAGTGTCCCAGGATGATGTTCTTAACCTTGTGTTCTTAAGCAATATCAATTTTTTCGCTGTCAGGAAATGTGATGACACTTCACATTTCCCCCTCATGGCTTAACGAATAAAAGGGAAACAAAAGTTAACCTATTCCCAGGGGGCAGGACAATGCCATAAAGGTGTGCCGCAGCCGGCCGACACACTCTCTTAGGAGACTGAGAAGTTAAGCGCCTCATCTTTCTCTTCTCAGCTGTAGCTGGGGGAGAACGGAGAGCTAGACAATAGCCTCTTTTTTGGTTTCATTAATTTTGAGGGCGGGTGGGAAAAAAGTATTGGATCGATGGCGTAAGCGACCAATTGCAAGCAAATCCTAAACCAGGCTTCACCAACCGGTAGTTGCAAAAAATGGTGGGTGGGGCTTACACTTCGCTCGCTGCACGCAGGTCGGACGTCCTGGCCCTTCCAAGAGGCGGAGACTCCCCAGAGTTCCTCCCACGCCATCCGCTAGCACGGCCCGCCACTGGGAGGGGGGCGGGGACGTGGGGGTGGTGGGAGATAGGGTGGGGAGGAAGAAAAGAGGGTGTCTCCCAGTGCTTCAACCTGGGTGGGGGCCTGCTGGCAATAGGAAGCAAGGGGGAAGGAACACGAAGGAGCAGAGTGCTGCTGCTTTCCGCATATTTTAAGTAAGCTTTGCGAGAAGCTACTTTTCGGCGTTTCTATTTTCTTCCCTTCTTCCTGCTGTGGGGTGAGGAGCTGTACTGGCTCTCCCACGAGACTCTGCTCCGCTGTTGCAGATTATTATTGTTGTCTTGCAAAACCCTTTCCTTCCTTCCAGCCAGTCCTCGCGTAGACTGTAACCGAACGGTGCCACGTTAATAGGATTAGAGCGAGGGCCCAGGGCTTTCGCCGAAGGGGCGGGACTCCGCCGTTCATTCGTTTGACACTTCCCGCCCTCTGGCCCCGCCTCTCTTCCTTCCCCTCCTACCCACCGCCCCGCCTGCTCCTGGGTCCAAGCAGGCTCCCTCCCTTTTTCCCCGTCCCCTACTCCGCCCTCTTCCATAGTCCATCCCCCGCCCCCCCACCCCCCGCCAGCACCGCGCCAGCCTCCTGCTCCTGGGCGGTTCTAGCCGCTCACTGCTTGAAGAAAAGCCACCCATTCGTTCCCCTTCCCTACCTCCGATCCTTTGCCCTGGAGCTGCCTTCATTGCAGTCACGCCCCTTCCTTCCAAGGAGATTTCTGACTGCCCTAGCTGGTTGTCCCTGATTTATTCCTCCATCTCCTGTCGCTTTCGCTTCATCTTCTCTTGGTTCTTACTGCCCCTTTCACTCCCACCTCCAGTCTGTCTTGCCTCCTACCATCCGCTGCTCCACCCTCCGGCCCGGTATCCTGCCTGTCCACCGCCACCAAGGAGAGAGCCTGTAGAGAGCAGTGAGGAGAGGAGCAGCCGAAAGTTGGGGCTTCCCCCCTGCTCATCCCTGGCCTTTGGCCCAGGAACGAAGCCACTTGAACGAGAGTCGTCACCTTGTCTGCGTTGCCTTCAGGGGTAGGAGACTCGTGGTTAATTTTTTGTGGGGAACTGGGGCAGGATCCATGGTGGCATGAACTTGATCGTGCCCTCGGCGTGAGTCGATTTACAAGCGTGTGGGAATATGCATGTTTTATACTTTCTTTGCAGCTGGCCATGAGTTTTCCGAGATGTGCAGCAAGTTAAGTTGGTTAAAAATGGGTGCCCCTTTCCTGTCCTAAGAAGATGGTAGTGGGTACCACAGCTTGATGGCACTTTTACTTTCTTGCCTTCTGGGGTTCTTGTAGGAAGGTAGGTCTCTAGGTTATGAAGCACAAAAGAAATTAAAAACCTGAGGGAACTTGAAATCTACATTTAGCTCAGCAGGGAAGTCCATGCTTATCTCAGATTGCTAGATACATTCCTCCTAAATGCTTGGGGCTGGGGTGGGGGCTCACACTCCCATCCCCTGGGGGCCCTGGATTCTTGAAGTCTTAAGGTCTGGGAGTAATCTACAGTAATAACACTCCTGTGTGTGTGTGTGTGTGTGTGTGTGTGTGTGTGTGTGTGTGTGTTGGTGAGGAGAAGGTTGCCTCTTATCTGCCTTATATGTTAGTGACTAGTTTTGTGGGATCGTGCAGGTGTCTTCAGGGTCCCAACCCTGGGTCGCTGTATGTTGGTGCTTCAACAGCAACATGGACTTGTCCATATATGAAAATGAAGAGAAGGGAAAGTGACAGTCTTTGTACATTGTGAGCAATCCCTGGTAAATTACCATTAATAATATAATAAAAATTTGCAGTAAGGGATGAAATACAATCAAATGAGAGAGGAAAGGGAAAGTTTGTGAGAAACAGCATTTTTAACCTCTAGCATGTATTTTAGAAAGAATTTTCTGACACCTTGGAGTGTCTAATTTGTTCTTCTTCCCGCTTCCTTCCTCCCCACCATGAAGAGTGGAAGTTGGGAGGCATTTTAAAACTTTTTTTAATATAACCCTCTTCTCCCATTCAGAGAGGAAGATAATCACCATAATCTTCAATAATGGAGGACTAAGGTTATTTAAGTCTTCTTGAACTAGGCTTGTGAATACTACTTTCTCAAGCCAGCCTTTCTGAAGCCACCTCAGTTAGACCTTTCAGCACCCTCATTAAGCAGCTAAGAATAATTTGAGATGCCATTTTGGATGAGTGATAAATCTTCACCCATCTTTCACCTATCTACAATTGGGCAAGCATGGCAGACTTACAAGAATGGTGGTGTTCAAAGACCTGTTACCAAGATGTACACAACCTCATTGCTTATTTGGGAACACATTATTGACATATCTTAACATAATTTCATTGGTTGATTTTAATGGGGGAAAGGAAAGCAGGAAGGGAGAGAAGGAACCTTACAGGGTGACAGTTTTAAAGGCTATCATGTTTCAGATCAGCTGAGAGGGATAAATTGGCCAGAGCAAACTATATTTTATAACTGTCCTGGGACATTTTAATAGCCAGGTGGTTGTAGAGTACTTGCATCTATTTACAGATGATAACTCAGGTTCCAGCTATTTTGTATGGGTTCATGCCGTGTCATTTGCAGACTGTCTGTGGCCCTACATCATACTTCATTTTAAGATACTTCTTTCTTTGAAAAAGACTGGGTCTCTAAAATTGAAAGTGTTTTTCTTAACTTCATACTCTAGATACGTAGTAAATGTTTGACCATGCTTGTATGTAGAGTTTTTATGTGAAGGTTGTGGATCTGTTTACTTATTTAAAAGTTTTTAGATGGGGATTTTTAAAATCATATTCGGTACTCTTTTGAATTTAGACACTGAAATCTCATTTCTGGTTTATGAAACAGGATTTGTTAGACTGATGGACAACCAGGGAGTCTTGTGGAGTTACTTTATCTGAAGTTTTATAAAGAATGAATCAGAGTCTTTCTAGAATGCATTAAGAACAATCTATTCAGAAAGCAGAGGGATGGATACTATGACCTTGGGGTCCCATTGAGTGCCAGAATTCTAAGTAGATACATCTGCTTCTGCGCCTCTCCTAAGAGCTCTCCCAGGGCCTGTGCCTTCTTTAAAAGGGTGTCTTTGTAATTAAGCAGTCTTCCCCCATCCCCCTTTCTTCCTTTGATCCAGTTTTTTAATGTGTGTTTTTTTTTTCCCTTTTGGAGACAAGAGGAGTTTTTCACACTCTTCTACTTCCCATTTAAGATTTCTTTTTTTTCTTTCTCCCAAAATCTCAGGATGATTAGAAGTTCTTTTGTTTTGTTGGTTGGGCGGGGTGCTTACCAATGAGGAGGAATAGAGGCTATATTCCCTCTTTGGAAATGCCTATGGCCAGGTAGCCTCCTCCATGGAGGCTGAGCATTTGGAATGCATGAGAACAGCCTATTTTTAGGGACACTCTGGAAGACATTATCCTTTGCACCCATTAAGCCCAGCTTAAAACCACTGAAAAGGGTGAAGAGAGGTATGTGTGTCCATGGCCGAGCCTTTTAGGATAGTAAATTGGTAAATGTTACCAAATCTCCTATTATATCACCTCTTATCCTCATGGATTCAGTGGATTTGAAGATCTGCTTGACAAGTTAGTTAGCTGTGACTAAACCAACTTGTTTAGAATTGTGCTCCATTGATTTTCTGTCCCCAGGAAGTTTTGTTGTTGGTTTACTACTATGAGATGATGTCTTCAGTCTTGCTTACTTCTTTATTCCTTGCTGCCTTTTGTAGACTTGGGTTTAAATTCTAGGCTCCTACCCCCAAGTCAAGGGTTAGAATTCGGTCTCAGGAACAAAGTGCATTAAACAGACTGTTCATACTGTATTACTCTACTTTGTGGTGGGTTTTGGAACCCTTTTAAACCAGAGAAAGGAGGAAAGTTGCTCTGTCCACCCACAACACACAAAATCTGGTCTTAAAAATGGAAAATAGGAGGTTATTTGCTTTATAAAATAATCACTACAGGTTTCTTTGAAAGAACTAGCTTTCCTATTTAGTGCCTTTGAGCTATTACTTGATATATAAAAATTCACTATAACTGAGCCTTCTCAGAAACATTTATTGCAGAACAGAAGACATTAGAATTTTGTTGTAATGATTTTGTTTGAATTAAGTGAGGCCATTAGTTGTCCTTTGAAACATTTTCGTTGCATGGGATGGAATTAATTGTCTGAATCATTTTGGCCTCTAATAATGCTGGCCACATTTAGTCCTAGCTTACAACCACTTGTAGAAGGGAGCTAGTATGACTTTCTGGAAATAAATCACAGATTTTGGTAACTGTAATAATGGGATGGTCTACACCATATATGTGAAATATTTTAACTTCTGTTACTGTATTTGACTAACCCAAGGATAAGTTTACCACCCTTAGCAAATTTCTTCCTCTGTGAATTGTGAGGGTCGGGCAGGGTGATTTTGAGAACCAGTTCTCAGAAGTTTATGGTTCTCTTCCTAGGCCTCGGTTTCTGGTGTGAATATGAATGATTCCTACTAGAATGGGGTGCAACGATTGTAAGAAATACAATCATTTGGTCATCTGGAAATTTTTAAAAGTCTGGAATGATATATCAATATAAATGCATTCTGTTTTTTATTTTAACAACATATCTAATTAAAAACCTAAGACCCTACCCAAAACTTTGTCAAGAGTCCCATCATTGTAACAGATCACATGCTTTCATTTTTTTCTAGTTCCTTTCAGTCCTTGTTTCTGAACTTATGTGAATTTTACATAGAGTCATAGAAATGTCCACTGTTGCTTTTAAATAGGTGCCCACCTAAGACTTATCTTTGTAAACCTGTGTGGAGGCATGAAGTCAGAACCTGACTGAATTTACATGAAGAATCACATGTTTGTTTCTCAAATGCCAGGAGAGACTAGGTGTCATCATGCAACTAGAAGGGCTATTAATTATACTTTCCTTACCTCCCATCACCCCTCCATCATTCTTTTTAAGCAAAAAGCAAATGAATGTTCAGTTTGCTTTGTCTAAATCACTAGCAATGATCCTCAAATCACTGTAGTATGATATCCTATGAAGAGGGTGCAAATTTGCATAGACTATGAAATTTCCCAAATGAGAAAAGCAAAGCAGGAACACACAAAGATTTTACAGCTTTGAAAACAATACATTTAAATTGCACAAAAAAGTAGTAAGGAAACTAAGGATTGTAGACAATTAAATAGACATATAGGTATAGTAAGAAAACACATTTTAATGGGTTCTTTGTTTGAGACATTCACCATACAGTGGAAGTTCAGTTACAGGGTCCTTTAATTTTCGTTTGATAGTAAAGTTATACATATGATCTTCAATTTTTGATGGACTCATTTTTGGAAACCAGTGGTTAAACTTCTTTAATTAGAGTAGGAAGATGAAGTATGGATTTTTAGTAGTTAGTACCAAGTTCAGTACAGGAACCTTTTTTATGATATGTGTTCATGGGGAAATGCAGATGGATATATTTGCCAGTATCTCCTAAGATAATTTTTGAAAATCTACTTTTTGGTAGATTTTCAACTCTATCTACTGTCCTTCACATTTGTGAAGTCACTTTCACTATTGCCCTCACTTCATGAAATATTACATTGTGTGGCTTGAAGCTAGCATCTGGTTTCTCTGTCCAACCCTCTATGATCTTCCATATGAGCCAGGGTAAATGAATTAGCTACTCTGAATTTCAGTTACCCTTTTGGGAAGCAAGGATATTAATACTTCACAGAGGTGTTCAGGCATGCTTCACATTGGGCACAAGCTTTGAGGTCATTGGAAGAAAGGTGTTTGCATGATGGTAGAGCATGCTTATTATAGGGTCTTGAGCAGGTGTTGACTTTTAATAAGATTTGCTCTTTTATAGTGTCCTTTGCTTCATTGCTTTATTGACTATAATTGGTTGTACCATTATTTGTATTATTGACCCTCTTGGTTCTTAAAATAATTAAACATTTAATTCTATGGGGTAAGTTGAAGTTCTAGTAAGAGGATTCGAACATCTCCCAAGGTGATGAAAAATAGCTTACAAAAGAGACATTAGTTGGAATGTGCCATAAAGTTTAATGAGTTCTTCAAAGCTCTTCCAGAAAATTAAAAAGAGTAAAGCAAATTTTTGTGTGTCTATCTGCATGTAAGTGTGTGTGTGTTTTAAAGGAGAAAGTTTTGAGTAATATTTGCTTGTGACACATACTGATGATAGCCAGTAACTGAAACCCAGCCATTGTGTTTTATACACAGCTGTTTTTTATTAATAATGGAATATTTATGCTTGCTATACAATTCGTGGCTCATTTCCATGTGTATGTCAGGACCTAAATATCCCCCAAAGCAACATTAAGATAATGTTAAATATAAATGTGGCCAAGCTGGAAAGGGTGTGTTTTGGGGGGTCTGTCTTATTCGTATTGGTGTTGCTTCAGATCACAATAACTGCTCCCCCCCAAGTTTAAGCAATGATACCAATCTTGTTTTTCTTTGTATAACTCATAGCAACCTTTACATTTTGATCCTTTTGATATGGACAAATGATCTCCCCTCCCTTCATAATTCAGATTAAACTGATGTATGTGTTTTTTAAGAGCATGTTTTCCCTGCACATGCTTCTCATTATCCGAGAGGCCTGGACTCAATCAGTAAAGGAGCAGAGAAACCACATAATTGAAAGGAGAATGACGGTTGTGCATTCTTGGAATATTTGTGGGAAGGGGATTGCTGACATCAGAAAATTTAGTGGCCTGAGTGTTAACAGCATTGAAAAGAAATAAGCTTTTTGTGTTTCTGTGCATTGAGAATTATTTTTAAGGGCATAAAATATATGGGCCAGGTTTGACATTCTTTTGTGAAGTTGCTCTGGAAACTTTGATGAAGGTTATTATAGAATAGTTCAATTAAAACTTTCCCTGTTAGGAAGCTAATTAGTATATTACTTAATCATTTTTAAGAACCATGTGTTTGTATTGAACTAATAACATTTTTTCATGTGATAGGAAACTGAGATCAAAATTACAGGTGAGGAAAATTATTTAAATTACCTATATTGAAGAAATCTAATTTTCTTGTTATTACATTATGTTTTTAGTTCAGATTTTTGTTTCATTCTGTTTATATACTATGATCACATTTCAGTTTAGTAGCCAGGTTTACTTTCTTGATCATGGACTGTAAACCAAAGCTTATTAATTTGAGTTTCTCGTATGAGTTGGAGAAATATGACAAATGACAACAAACCATTTTATTAAGGTAACATTTGTTTGTTTGTTTTCTTCTACAATTAGTTTGTATTTGCTCTGTGTGTATGCATTTGGGAGAGGCAAATTTTTTTTTAAAGCAAACGATTTTTGGAGCTTAGAAAATTCTGATGACATCCCCTTTACCCCCAAGAACAGTTTATTTGCCTTGGGCTCTCAGTTAGGCTTTCATTAGGTCAATATGATGACTTTTCTGACACGGTACTTTTTGTGACTAGGCCACTAGTTATCCCTTGGAAGCCTGAAGGAGAGTGATGGGAACTGGGGCGCAGGATTCCTAGCATGGTATTTCTTTTGTACTCCACCTTTTTAAAGTGAATGAATGCTTGCTCCTGAGGTTTCAGGGCCATTTGAAATAGAATAAGTGCTCAGTAGCTAAATATGTAATGTGGGTATGCTGTGATGCTCACTTTCCCCCAAAATAGTAGGGGTCAATCATTCTGTATATATATATTCCCTGATGCTATACCTGCAGCATATGTCTGCACTAGAGTTTTGGAGGGTGGCCAATTTGGCTGGGTTATATTACTTGTAGTTTAATTGATTTTACTCTAGTCTCTCCTGGGAAAGCAGGGTCTAGATTTAGTTTTTTTTTGCAATGGCAACTCAGTCAAGACAGGTTCTTAGGGCTTGCAAGTCAGGGTGAGGAGGAGGGGCTGACTTTGGGGAGTTACTCAGGCCCTTTGGTATGAAGATATGAAATGTTGGCTCCTGTCCCTGCACCTGCTGGATACCACACCTGTAGTCAGCACCTGAGTCCCACTAAGCCACAAAAACCAGACTGAAGGCAGATGGGGCTCCCTTCTAAAGGGGTACAGAAAAACAGGGAGCTCCCAATTATGTTAGAGGAGCACCACTGCAAACTATATTTAGCTGTTCCAGTGTTGGTAAGGGGAAATTTTCTTCTAGGTGCAGTCCACTAACTCATTCATGGTACTGTTGGAGCCCGGAGGAAATCTGTTTTCCTAATGAATTTATCTGGTGAACTGTCCTCTTAAATATTTGAAAGTCAGTTCTGTAGAGGTTTGTGTCTAATAAGCCAGCACATGGCAGGAAGTCACAAGACCTGGATTCTTATTCTGGCCCCACCAGAGAGCCACGGTGAAACCTTGGCCAAATTAGTTATCATCAGCTATCTGCCCTGGACTTAAGCTTTGGTAGATGTAAAATGGAGTTAATCACATCTGCCTTTATTTCCTCAGAGCTGCTGTGAAGGACAAATAAGATAACAGAAGTGAAAGACACTTTGTCTTAGAAGAAAGACTGAGAAAGTAAAGGTAATGGTATTATTGTTATTGCTATTGTATGACTCATTCCTTTTCACCTCTTCTGTCGACTCTAGCAAAGTCTTTGGGAAGTTGTTATTTACTTAGTATGCAATTATTAAGCATATTTTATGTACCAAGTAAAGTTCTGGGTGTTAGGAATGACAGAGTAAAAACTTGCACTCAGGCCATGCTTTCTAAGATTTTGTAGTCTAACAACTTCATTTCTGCATCAAACTATTATAGTGATTTCTGCCTGGGTACTTAGAAGCTTAAAGGACAAGAATTAACTTCTTTTTCCTTTCTGTATTCCAACTGGGGACTTTCATTCCTGGATCAGTGTATCCCAAGGTCTAGATAGAAGGTATAAGGGGAAGGGGTGCAGGGGGAGAGCCATGGGTAAATAAAGGAATTTCTCTCTCACTCTCACACTTGCAAAGTATCTAACATATGCTCACTTATTTTCAGGGTCCCAACCTGGATTCATCTTTGGTTCCATTCTGTTCCTGCTCTATGTAGTCCATCCTACTCTTTGACCTTAGCTGTTATTCATATGCTAATCACTCTGCAAATTATATCTCAACCTATCTTTGATGCCTCTGTTTCCACCTTCCCCAACATCAAATTGGTTATCAGATTCCATGTCTCTTACTCAGCTCATAGGTCCTTTCCTCTGCGAAGCTTTGCTTATGTGGCTCAGAGTTTTTGCAGGGTCCTCTGTGTTGCCAGAGCAATGTGCTCATACCTCTGGTTTCCTGTTGGATCATGCCCCACTGCTTGACTGGGAGCTCCTTGAGGACTAGCCTCTGTGTTATTTCTTTTTTTAATCCACCCTAGGACCTGTACAGTGTCTGGCTATAGTTAAGTGCTTGATAAATGTTTGTAGAAAATAAGGTATGATAAGTGCTCTAATAGAGATGTATACAAAGTCCAGTAGAAACACTGAGGGGAGAGAATTGGTTTTCCATGTTGAGTGGAGTTGGGGACAGGGGGATGATGGAGGAGGATTAGGGAGAAACCTTAAAGGAGAAGGTGGAAAGCACTATCCTATTCTAAGAATTCTCGCTAAGCAGCCTGGGAAAGAAATGCGTATTGTGTCTGCTCTTGCTAAGGCATCTCTGTCCTGTTTCCTCCCCTGCCTTAGGACTAGATGACTTTTATGGTTGAGTATGCAAATAAACCTCTGTCTATAACACATTGACCATTTAAGACAGGTGCCACTTAGCCATATAATATTAAATTGTGCTGACCTTAAATGCGCCTCCATAACTGTGGCTGAAAACAGATGTACCCAGGCTCATTGGTTATGTATGCTTAGATCTATATAGCACATTGTCCTTTAAAATATATTGAATATTGGTATCTGAAAACTAACCAATTTAATGAATTTAATTCTAAGAATTTAGCAGGTTGGGTCAATAGAATTCACCGGGTCAATGAATGTCTTCAAGCTGACTGTCAGATCATTCATTCCAAAGGCAAAAATGAAACATGAGATAAGCCATTACAGGCCTCTCCAACCTGATGCTTTTACTAATTAGCTGTTTTGGCTGGATGGCGATTTGGGACAAGTGCATGCAAGCTGGATTCACAAGGGAGCCTGCATTCCACTCTACCATTTTGAAAGCCACTGGGATACTACACTGCTTCTCTTGGCTCTTTTCCTTCCTGGGACTCCTGCTTTGCTGTGGTGGAAAAATGGGAGGAGGATAACTTTTCATTAAGTGAAGGAAAGATTTCATGGGGCTTTGGTGTTATGCTAGTTTTACTTTTTAATGGGTTTAGTGGGTTTTTAGTGGGTAAAAACATTCATGCTCCTTGACTCATTAATTGTACTTTTGGGATTTTATCATTAGGAAACAATCCAAAATATTGAAAAAGACTAAATCAGAAAGATGTTTTTGTAACATTATTTAGATGAGGACAAAATTAAAAGCAATTTAAATGTCTGAATTGGAAAATAGGTAAGTGAATCTTGATACAGTCATTTAATGGACTATTACACAGTCATTGCAATGTTTGTTATGAAGTTCATGCCCCAACATGGCGAAGGTGCTTATAATAAAGTGAAATGTAGGATCCAAAGTTGTATGTACATTCATATTTCATTGCTTTTCAAAAACACAAATACACAAAGAAAAAAAGCTAAAAGAAATATTCTATGTTAACAGTGTTTGGGTTTAATTGTTAAGATTATGAGTGATTTTTCTTTGTTATAAGTATTTGCATATTGTGCATATATTACTTATAAAATAAGGTAAAAATAAAAGTGTGTAGTATGCCATTGAAGATAGGATATTGGTGAAGCCAGACAGCTTCTGGGCATATTCTGAAATTTTTCTCAGTTTATGCTCAATCTGATTTCATGGACTGCTTATACTCTTTCTGAGGCAAGAAGAAATGTGATGTGATAGCTTGTTCTATTTATTCCTCCCTTGGAATTGGTGTGTGTGGAGGGAGGTGGAGGGCTGGTGGGCTGGTGGCAACAGTATTTTTCTGGTCACCCAGTATTCTTCTGCTCATGTACATTTTAGGATTAATCAGTTTTGTTGACTTTTAACATGTTAACTTAATTGCTTTATAATACAGAAAAGTAAAACTGGGACCAAATTGAGCACACCTTTGAGTTGCCACCTCAGAAACAGATAAGTGACACTGATCCTCAGTAAGATTTGGAAATGCCAAGGCCTTACTGTGGTTCTTAGAATAAAGTTCTAACCTAATCTAGATTGAGGTAGAGATAGGAGCAAAGAGATGGGGCTGACCCAAAGCTTTTTCTTAAGCTAGTATTAGACTTAAGTAAGAGTAAGGACCAAGTTGACCTAAAACAGGGGCCTGGAAACATTGATCAGTGGAGGTTCCTGTTACTCTCTGACCTATCTGCATATCTTCATCTAAAAAGGAGAGACTGTGTAAGGTCCTTCTGCCAACTAAACACATCCCTCTTACCTATTTGGATTTCCCCCACTGCTATTGTCATTTCACTTCCAATTGAATTGAAAAATTGGTGATATCATTAAGCCAGGTTCATAGTCTCTTAAAACTAGAGTCGGTTCAATTTAATAAATATTTATTAAGCATCTCCTATGTGTAAGCTAATATGCTATACAATAAATAGGGTCTGGCAGGAGTAAGGCTTGCTTAAGTGTGTTTAGTAGGGTATGTGAATCTCTCACACAACGTGGACAGCAATTTGAACATTTCACCTAAAATGTCATGTTGTGCTTGAGTGTGATATTGTTTGTTACATAACTACATGTTTATGATTTTTGTAATACAAAATTTTGTAATAAAAAATGGCATTATTTGTGCCAGACCCTGTATTTTAGTGGAAGTACTATTCTCCTAGGAATAATAAAACCTGTATTCTAGCCCTAGCTCTGACCACTTTTAAGCTCTGGCATCTTCATTTATAAAAAGAGGGGGTTGTACCACTGGATGGTCTCCCAAAAGTTTTTCTTGTTTCAACATCCACTGACTTAAGAACATTTGCATACCCGGCTGAGTTGCAAATAAAGGTTTTACAAAAAACAACCTTACTTTATAAAATTGCTGCAGCCTTCTAGAAAAAAACCACATTGATATAATAATATTAATAGCTAACTTTTATTGAGCCTTTACCATGTACCAAGCTCTGTCTCTACACTTTACAGGGATCACCTGACTTCACCTTTATAAAAACCTTATGAGATATGAGCACCATTATCCCTATTTTGCAGATGGTGAAATTTGAGGCTTAAGGACATCAAGAGACACGTGTGAGGTCTGTTAGTAAGCCATAGATCCAGGATTTCAACTTGGACAAGGTAACTCTGGGCCTAGGCTCTTAATCATGGTATTTATACTGCCTGCCCATTACCCACTGAAAGTTTAGGGATAACCTGCAGATGGACCATCGTTTCTTACCTCTCAAAGTAAGTGAATTAGTATCTTGAGTTGCAAGATAGTTGGGAAAGCTGTTCCCTAGGACACTTCAGGCCACAATATGGACCAATCTCAGAGAACATGAGAGAATTCAGTGGGCCATTTTGCCTCTCTTTTTGTGTGGGAGGTTGTGTAGGGGTGTGTGTGTGTGTGTGTGTGTGTGTGTGTGTGTGTGTATTATGCACATGTACATACATGCAGATATAGGCAAAACTTTGAACTGGCTTCTTTTCATTTAGCTGGAAGTAAAATTGTTTGAACAAGTTGACCAAGATTTAGCAGAGAAACAGGTTTCCTAGACTTAGATTCTTCATCCTGGTTGGTGGAGTATGGAATAGGGGCAGGATAGAAGGAAGAAATAGAAGGGGTAGAGAGAAGGTCTTATAGGCATATTTCAAAATTTATTTGAAGGGTGGGAATTTGGTCTGCCCTGGCCAGTTTGTAATGTTGATTTTCTGGGACTTGGCTTGGAAAACTCTGGGCTCTCACTAATGTGTTTTGGTTCAATCTCCCAGGTATACTGGAAAAGGACAATGAATGCAAATGGAGTGAGAATTTAGGTGGGCCTTGTTGCCCAGTTATTATTACAGAGGTATTGAATATATAGACTCAAATTGCATTTTTAAAGAGAAAACCACGGATATCCTTTCTTCCTCTATCAAATATCCTCAGAAATAGTATGTCTAGGAGAAGCAAGGTTATTTTATTGATTGAAGAGAATGTCAGACCCCTAGCAGTTGGTGTGATTAAAGCTGTGGGCAGATTAAAGGTTGCAGAGTTCATACTACTTTAGTTCTTGCACATAAGAACAAGAATATTTTCCTTTCATTTTTCTAATAAATAAATGGGGTAGTATCTTCCTTTTTATGTAACTCAACATGTAGATTTACATAATTCTTTAAGAAAAAACATCAGCAAACTGGAGAGAAATCAAAGCTTTTTTTTCTTAGGCTGAGTTCTTTTCCTCTTCTAAACAGAAACAAAAAAGGCCAGAGGGTGGGGTCATGGGGAGGTACAATCTGTGTCTGATTGACATAAAATTATTTGGGTTCTCAAAAGGATATGGAAGAGAGAGGATAAAATTAAGGGAAGGGAGTAAGACTTTGGACAAGTAAAGTTTTCTTGGTGAGGAGCTAGGTACCAGGAGCAAGCCTGTAAAGATTGGCATGAAGAATCTAAATAGTACTGGCAAAGAATTATATGGTAGTTTTTATCCAGGGGTTCTAGTTTAAAAGACTTGGGTTGTTTTCTGCATGTTTCAGTTTTAAAAAAAAGGACAACTTTTGTTCAGAATTGGACAATAGAAGCACAGTGGTTATTTACCTTAGCTGTGTCAACAGTCCAGCTTTGATTCCAATTACAAGTTCCTCTCTTTGAAATTAGGGAAGACACCCCCAAATAATTACCTTGCGGATTGGAGACTGTTTTGCTTTTGACTGTGATTACACACTGGGCTGAAACAAGGTGAAAAGACAAATTTCCATGTTTGCTCACTCTGTATCTGTTCACTTTATTTTTGGCAATGGTGCAGGGAAATAATGTTAAATTAATCACTGTGTGGTTTTGTGGATTTTTTAAAAACTTGGATGTTTTGGACATGCTCTCAAAATGCAGAGATGCATGTGTGCTTTGTTTGCATTGCCTTGCTCCACAAATGGTGTCCCTGGTGCACATTAAAGCCTTTCCTTTAAGTGATAAGAGTGAGTCATGGATAAGCCAGGGCAGAAAATCAGTATGTGGATTATGTGCACACCACCTAAACACAAATGCCTGTTTGATAAACATTTTCGTGGGACCTGCAGGCCTTTTCTGAGGGACAAAACAATATTTAGAAATGAGAACTATCTCAAATCCATATCTGGTCAGTGTTTGCAGCTAATCTCTATAGTGTGAATCCAGTCTTTTCCTTTTGCAGAGGTACTGGGGCTGTGGAAGGGCTGAGAAAGCAAATGGGAGAATCCTCTTGAAGGACAAGGGTTGCTGCTGTGCATTGAGAAGGGCAGTTGCTACTCCAGTAAGAATAAATGGGCCATTGATCAGATTGTAAGCTTTGTGAGGGCAGGAACTATCTGTTATGTGTCTTTTGTATTCCTTATTGAGTTTAGCATGAGGCTGGCATATGTATGGAATAACCAGTATGCAATAGATATTTAATGACTTGGTTAAAAAGGAGTTTGGGGTTGCTTCTGCCCATCTGAGGCTGTAGCAGTTGAATTGAGAGTTCCACTGAGCATTTATCTTTGACCAAAAACCTACCTTTTGATGATTGCCTTTCCTTCTAGGATGTGGGGCAATAAGCCTCACTCACCTGTCCTACCACTGATAGCAGTTTAAAGGTTCCACCCTAAAGGTGACAGTGGTTGTGGTTTCTGTCATCACCCATCAATCCAACTCAGAAATGAAGCAGCAGCTTTTTGTGACTGTGAGGCTAGAAAGAGCAATCTTTCTAGTCTCAGACCTGCACATTTCCACCTCCTGGAGACTGGCCAATCTCCTGAACACACTGCTGGATAGTGAGGTTCCTTTTTGTCCTGGTGGAAATGGACCCTGCTACTCATATAAAAGACAAGCACATGGGAAGACAAGTTATTCCCTTGGAAGGACTGGTTTGTTTAACTGTTGGCCATTGGTGGCAAAATGGAACCGACGTTTTTATTTCTCCCCCCTCCCCTTCCTGAACATTTCAGAGTGACCACTGGTTGGACTTTGGAGGCGCTTAACGTGAACCTGAGTGTTAGGGGAGAGGTAATCTACTGTTGCGGTTTCTGGAGCTGCTGATAAGCAAGAATTGCCTACCCTGATCAAGGCTTTACGCCTAAAAGAAAGCAGAAATAGGTATGGATCATTGGTGTATGTGTGTGTGTGCCTGTGTGTGTGTTCAAGCCTGTGTGTATGCAGGGTGGGGTGGGTGTGGAATGGGAGGGGGTGGTGTACTTACTTCAGGGTCTGGGGCAGCTCAATGTCTGAATTTTCCTACCTTGCAGGAGGGGTTAATAAGTGATTTTTGTGTAACCATACATACTCCTGTTTCCATTGTTTGAGCAAGGAAAAGTGATTTGGTAGTCATTTTTCCAGTTTTTAGACATCAAAAGAGATATATATGTTATACTTGTCAGCCTATCAGAAAATCCCAATCTGACAGTTTAAATACAGGAATTCAAATGGGTCACTGGGAGGGAGGAAAAGAGAACTTGAGTGTAGGTTGCTCAGGCCCTTGGTGTACCTTCCCCCAAAATTGGATTAATGAAACTTAAAAGGAGCCTTTGGAAGGTTAACTGTGGGGTCAAACTACTCTGTCCAATAATTGGAAACTAGGTAGCAGTAATCATGCAAGAAGTGTGAAAGGGGAGAAGATGACTTCTCTCCATGTACCATACACATCTTCTGGGTCACTCACTCCCTGTAACATTAAAAGGAAGAGATTCATGTTTCCGGAGACACTGGAGGCTATTTAATACAGAAACTAGGGCCTTGGAACCAAAATTCCAGAGTTCTCATCTAGGAACCTGAAGGTGGGTTAGGTTAACCTTTATTGTGACTTTTTGTGCGACATCATGTCCATTATCCAAAACTACTTAAGATCCTTAGAGTGAAAGTTTCATTATTGAATGGTAATGTGAAATTGCAGTATGTAACATGAGAGACAGATTGTATCCAAAGACTTTTTGAGCTTGTAATGAGTTTGTGTGTACTACTATACCATACAGAGGTGGAGAGAGAGACAGAGAGACAGAGGTCATCTCTACTAATCTTCAGGTGTGGAGACAATAGACAATAAAGGAATAATCAATTGTTTGGGTTATCCTGTAAAACCACGGCATGCTTAGAATTTGAATCTTGAGTTGTCTTACTACTAATATGTTTCACTTGATCCACATTACATCCTTAAGAAAAATTAGTGGTAGGGAAAGGATATTATAATCATTACCCTTTCCAAAAGGATGACCTTCTTATGTTTCAATTTCTAAATGCTGTCAGAGTCACAGTTCAAATGAAAGAGGGCTTTCCCTTTAAACTTGTCCTACCCAACAACAACATCCCAAAGACAATTCCAGGATGGCTGAAAGAAAAACCCTGTCAATAACGATTGTCCCAAGGAGCATCCAAAATGGACAATACAAAAAAAATTCGTGTGTGTGTGTGTGTGTGTTTCAGAGCTTTATGAGATCAGAGAAAATTATTTTCATCAAGCAGGGATCATTTCTATCTGGTGCAAGCCAAGCTCTCTTCACTTTTTATTTATATTACTTGTTATTTGGCATTTTATAACTTCCTTTACATGCTGAACTGCTTTACAGATCCTGTCTATGAGGTAACTTCTCTCTACTGTCCTGCCCCCACTGCCACAGCCATAAGAGTTGGATTTTTTACTTAAATAGAATACAGAGAGATAAACCTTGTAAGCAAGGACCTAGGGAATTTGTTCTCTCTGATTCCTCTACTTGACTGCTTCAGGCTTTCCCAGTCCTCTCAGGAGTTAAGTCAAGATTGAACATTTAACCCATGCTAAAAGCAAAAGAGGAAACAAAGCTGTTTATGCCTCCAAGTCCTCATCATATCACTGCTAGAGTCAAGAGTCACAAATACTTAATCTATTAATTCTAGATTCAATTCTCTGTATCTACAATGGAATCCTCACCCAAAATACCCATTTTCTTCCCCTTTAGAGGAATGATTTATCTATTAACTGGGTGTTAAGCTTCCTGTTTCCCTTTCCTAGGTCAAGGGCAGCCCAGGTGCCCAATTTCTCTCTCTCTTCACAAGGCACCACCAGCAATAGAGATGAGAAATTCTGAAGAACAGCCAAGTGGAGGAACCACAGTATTGCAGCGTCTGCTACAAGAGCAGCTTCGCTATGGCAATCCTAGTGAGAATCGCAGCCTGCTTGCCATACACCAGCAAGCCACAGGGAATGGCCCTCCCTTCCCCAGTGGCAGTGGGAACCCATGTCCTCAGAATGATGTGTTGAATTCCCAGGATCACCACCAACAGCTTGTGGCACATCCTGCTAGACAAGAACCCCAGGGGCAGGAAATCCAGTCAGAAAACATTATCATGGAGAAGCAGCTTTCCCCTCGGATGCAAAATAATGAAGAACTCCCAACCTATGAAGAAGCCAAAGTCCAGTCCCAGTACTTTCGTGGCCAACAGCATGCCAGTGTTGGAGCCGCTTTTTATGTCACTGGAGTCACCAACCAGAAGATGAGGACTGAGGGACGCCCATCAGTTCAGCGGCTTCATCCTGGGAAGATGCACCAAGATGAAGGACTCAGAGACCTTAAGCAAGGACACGTCCGCTCTTTGAGTGAACGACTAATGCAGATGTCTCTGGCCACCAGTGGAGTTAAGGCCCATCCACCTGTTACCAGCACTCCCCTTTCCCCACCACAACCGAATGACATCTATAAGACTCCCACAAGTTCCAGTGATTTCTACAAGGCTCAAGGGCTGCCTCCAAGCCAGCATAGCCTGAAGGGCATGGAACACCGAGGCCCCCCACCAGAATATCCCTTCAAGGGCATGCCACCGCAGTCTGTAGTATGCAAGCCCCAAGAGCCAGGGCACTTCTATAGTGAGCATCGTTTGAACCAGCCAGGGAGAACAGAGGGGCAACTGATGAGGTATCAGCATCCCCCTGAGTATGGAGCAGCCAGGTAAGAGAGTTCTCTTTCTGTAATTTTCTGACCTCCTCCCCAACCAGCTTCTGTTGTGTGTTAGGAATCTTAAGGGAAGGAATGGGCAGGGATTTGGGATAACAAACTCTGCAATGCATGGCTGGCCCCTGACTTAATAAATTTACTGCCAACCTGAATTTCTATCCATAATTACTGCTGCATTAACATTCCCTGAACTTTATAGGTTGAGTATGGCCTCAACTGCCTAGTGGATGATTTCAGCAGCTGTTTGCTGTTCCATCTCTTAGGATATTGAAAGAAGGGTCAATGTTCTATCTTGTTAGTAAGCCCTTCCTTTAGGAGCAGAAGCAAATTATCCTGAACTTTAATTTGTCTGGAATATCCTGTCACTTCTACTTATTAGCCTCTGCAAAGCTCTCATCACCTATTTTTTCTGAACACATCTTCCTGCAGAATTACTGTGATTCTTTTAAGCATTAAACAAACACCCAGATATTACTGTGGGGAAACTATACATGTGTAGGTTCAGAGTGTAACTTGTTTTGTACTTCCTTTTAGTTTATGAAGTCTGGATTGCTTCATCTTTCTTTTGTAGAGACTTTGTTAGTTGCCTATTATGTTTTTAGATATCTAATTTAAATTTACATCATATTATATAGAAATTTTGGTCGTGTGCTACAATACAGAAGGCAAAATATGCCCAAGACTTCTGTACCACTTGCTGTTAGTTCAGGAGTACTGTACTGTTCCATATATTTGGTTCTTCTTAAATATAGGAGTGGGCAAAAGTAGGCTTATAGCTGTGAGTGTGTGAAAGATGGAGTTTGTTCTTGTATTATTATTTATGAATTATTATATTATTTATTTGTATTACAACTATAAACTTACCTTTGCCTACTCATGTATACTTCTGATTTATTTAAGGGCCAACTGTATCAACCAGACCTTAGATTCCATTATTTCATTTATTGTTCCTGTTGTTAGTATTGCTACCATGTCTGTGATCAGTAGTATGTCAGCATATGGGACAGAGGGAAGGTTTCAACCATGGGCAACAAAGATGGAAGTCTTGTGGCATTCCTGCCCTGTTACCATGGGTAATTATGGGTGACCATGGGTAATTATGGGTGGCCATGAGATTTGAAGTGCCTGGACCTAGAGTGGCCTTTTCCATAAGGGACTCCTAGACTAGACCTGTTATCTCTTTGATATCTCTTTGCCTCCTGTCTCCTTTTCATTCCTTTGGGGAAAAGCCTCTTGGCTTGAAGTTCTTCACTGGGTGACTCAGGAGACAAGGCAGTCACGAGGGTGGAGCAGAGGTCAGGTAAGAGCATGCCTCTGCATTTCCTGGTGTTTCATCATTTTCTCCTTCCAGATCCAACTTTTTAGCTAGAGGCAATTACTTTGGGCTCCACCCCTAACTTTTCCAGTTTAGGATATTTTTTCCTTCACTCAGGTTCATTTCCTAACCCTTTTTCAACCTTCTCTGTGCAGCTTTCAAAGAGCAGGAGCCTAAGTTCTGATAAGTGACTTGGAACAGGAAATGGGGTAATAGACAGGGTCATTCTGGTTTAAATGAGAGCAAGAACCCAATTCCCACCTGCCCAATGAAATGGAAGACCCAGGGAGGGGTTGGTCTCTTGGATTGCTTAGCTTAGTGGAAACCCATCCAAGCCAGCAAAATGCCAATGAAGCTGGGGTTTTTGTTTTGTTCTTCCCATTAGTGTGGAAGAGTCTGTGGGACTCCCTACCTACTGTATATGGATGGGCTGATGTTTGTTGCCTTGTGGGAGGGGAGTGTGTTGGCTGGGGTGTGAAGCAGAATCCAAAGCCCCACTCAGCACATGGCCCCCCTTCCCAGGAAAGCTATTTTCAGAACTCATTCACCAGTATTGTTCATGATCTGAAATGGCTCCCACAGTGTTTAAAGCTAGATGGAAAAGTCCTTTGATCTGCCTAAATAAATAATAAGGAACCCAAAAAGGGATTTTTTTTCCTTCCCATACTGATTAAACCACCAGAGATATTTAGCTGCTTCTATTTTACAGGAATATATTGTATTTTCTCTTCCCTCATACATTATCTGTGGCTCTATTTTTCTATCCCCCAAAGCAGTAGATCCCATGCTGATTACTCTCTCTTGAGCAGTGTTTTAATACACAACTTTGATATAAAAGTTTTTCTTTTTCTCTATGGGAGAGGAACAGGGTGCTTGATATGCTTGATGAATATTCAAACTTAAAAGATGCTCTTTGTGAAGTTTGGGTCTACATCAGGCAAATTCTGGCAATAAAATGTTTGCAGAGCATGGGACAAGGGAGTGGAACCTATTGACAAGTGACTGACAAGAGGAGGTAGTTGAACTGCATTCCAGAAGTGTACACTTTTAAGTGGTGATACATTTGTCCTCCTTATTTCCTTTAACAGCTTCTGAGTACCTTTCCAAGTAACTGCTGCTAGCACCAAATAATTAGAAGACTAAATTCTTAGTTCTGTTTTTAATTTTTTTAATTTTTAAAAATAAGTTATTTATTTATTTTTAGAGAGAGGGGAAGGGAGAGAGAAAGAGAGGGAGAGAAACATCAATGTGCGGTGGTTGCCTCTCACATGCACCCCCTCACTGGGGATCTGGCCTGCAACCCAGGCATGTGCCCTGATTCGGAATCAAATCGGCGACCCTTTGCTTCACAGTCCAGCACTCAGTCCACTGCACCACACCAGCCAGGGCCTACATTATTAGTTCTTAATTCACAAATTACAGATATGGATGCAAAGCAAGCTCTTTGAACAAAGTGCTGTTCAAAAAACTTCCGTTTGCCTTTCAAGGTGCAGTGAAATGTTAGAGATTTGCTGTTAAAATGAACAAAATGTTATAGACAACATTTTTATTACTTCATCTTCCATATGCCCTCCTCCCCACTTAAAAAATAAATATCCTGAATGCTCAGATCTCCAGACAGGAAACAAGGCCAAACCATGTGAAGAATTAAACATTTTCTAAATCTTTGTCTTTTTAATTGTTGAGCCTATTCTGCATTTGGGGTTTATACATTTATCAACTGCCTTTAAAAATTGTCTTTTCTGTTTGTAAAGCAGCCACCTCCTTTCAGTTGTTGAAATCATGCCCAGATCTGAGGTTTCTTGAAATCCTTCTTTAGTGGAATCTAAGGGTGACCTAACTCGGCAGTTCAGAACAGAGCTGGTTGTGCAAGAGAAACAATAAAAATTTTGCAGCCCTCTCCAGGATTCACATATTTACCATCACAGAGCCTGGAAAAGGCCCCATTTCTGTAGGGAGAATAAATTGGGTTCCAGGCTGTTGGTGGCACCTGCTCTAGTGAGAGTGCGAGAGCTTGTACACATGTGGGCCAGGAGTATGTAGTATGTGTATGGGGGGGTGATTGCATGGCTGGGGATGTGGGGGCCTCTAGTCAATGAGGTAGCAGGGTGGAAGGTGTTATGTCAACTCAGTGGACTTACCTTTGCTATCCCTTTGTGTCTCTGTAAGCTGTCTGTGTCTGGGAGGGAGTTCTCCCTGCCTTGAGGGGATGCTGATTTTGGCCATTGGCCTCTGTCCTCCATATATGCCCTTTTCCCTTTTCTGCAGAGAACTAGGGACCCACATTGTTTTAGGAAGGGGCAAGATGGAGGGAGAGAAGGGGCAGGGAGGCAGGTCAGGGCTTCCGTGGGATCATATGATTCTATTGTGTGCTGGAGGCTTGTTCCTGGTTAATATGCAAGTGGTCAGGAATTCATGCTGCTGTGCTGGGAAGTGTGCTGCTAACCCAGCTACCACCTTTATTATTACTGTTACTCTTATTACTTAATCTTGAGTGTATTTTTACTTCCTCTAACACCCCCCAGCTCTCCTCTACCCCTGCCATTTTTCAGTCCTCTCCTCTCAGTGGGAACTTAACAAGAGTTAATGTGGTCCTGCTTTTTTTTTTTTTTTGTGGTGGGCAGATGCTGGAGCCCAGATGGAGTTCGTTGGCTGGAGGGCTTTCTCTCCCTTTGCAACTGCCCAAGCCTTGCTTCATGTTTGCAAACCTGCCAGGGATGGACTCTCTTGGTTTTCCCAACACCATGGTGCACTGAAATCTGCTTCCTTTTCCAGCCTGGGGAAACTGAGGGGTAGCTGGCTGCCTTGTCTCCATTATGTCTTAGGCAGTACCTAGAGTCATGGCCAAGGCTACTGCAGTCCTGGGCTTATTTGACTCTGAACGCCTCTTTCCACAGATTCTGTGGTCTTCTCCAGGAGGCTTTGAACTGTTCGCATGGAGCATCCATTCAGCATCCAGGCAGGAGGGAGACCAGTGGCCCATTTGTTTGAAGGAGAGGCCAGGGTTGCTGATGGGGCCCGGGGGAGTTGGAGAGGGCGGGGAGGAAGCCCAGTTCAGAACTGGGCATTCAGTCTTTAACAGAGAACATTTCCCAGGCCTTGGATTTTCAAATTCTGACAATGAAGATGAAGGTTAATATCATCATTTTTCCCTTAAATTTTGAAATTTTGAGAACTAGATTGGAGACCATGAAATGTAAGGTCCTGTTTTCTGCCCAACGTATTCAAAAGCCCCAACAAATCCTAGGACATTATATTTACCTCTAGGGAGAATCTTCATCCAGAAAAAGTCCAGCCATTTTCATATAAGGAGAAGAGTTTCTGTGGCATGATGTAACCTATCAGCCAAGAAGAGTGGACTGGAATGGACATGTGTGAACAATGACAACTTCACTGTATAGTCAGTGGGGGTGGTAGACGCTATTAAATGAGCATGTGTACTGTATGACTGTTGCATTCAAATGACTGAGTGAGTAGAGCAACAAATCTGCATCAAATTTTGTGTTCAGCCTGAATATTCCCCCACAGAAACTATTCAGATGATTCAGAAGGCCACAGCTATGGCAACTGGTGATTGGTAGCTTCATCACAATAATACACCTGCTCAAGCATTATGTCTTGTGCAGAGTTCTTTGGTGAAACATCGAATCACCCAGGTGACTCAGCCCTCCTATAGACCAGACTTGGCACCCTGAGACTTATGGCTTTTCCCAAAACTAAAATCACCTTTGAATGTGATTTATATTATATTATATAATTATTATGTAATTATTATATAATTATATAGTTTTTCCTTGAAGAGGAAGAAGAGTGCATAGTCAATTTTACCTTTAAGGAAACTAAGGATCCACAGTATGGAAAATGGAGAAGACTTTTCCCTAAATAAGTTTGTAAACAGTGCCTAGGCTTTTGATTGGATGAGTACTTTGAGCTCTTGGAAAAAGGTTATGTAAAGGTTGTAACTTTCCAGTTGTAATCATGAGAACCATGTAACTTTTTCTATCCATGAAGAGTTCTCATGCCCTCTTCAAAACTCAGTAATTGTTTATAGTGACATGTATGAAATTTAAAAAATGTGTACACCAGAGGCATTGATGAGGCTAAGAGACAGAATCTAGGGCTTGAGCAGGTTTGAGGGCTCTGTTGAACATCCAGGTAATTGGGTATCCATGAGCAAGTGTTTGGAATGATTTTGTAGCTATAAAAATTCCTAATAGTGAGAATCTTTTGTAGGGAATATATAAATGAACAATAATGATAATTGGAATATGTATGGGAGGGATGTGCTTTAGCATCTGGAATATCAGTTAAAAGTTAATTGCTTCTGGTGACTTGTCCTGGTTTCACCATGAATTTTGCAATTTAGTGTAAAGATTAAGTGGATATCCCACAAGTAAAATCACTAACAGGGTCAACCAATCTCACTGAGAGGTGGGTAAGAGACTCTTTGTAATTCCTGTTCAGCTCCAAAATGAGAAGAGCCCAGTATTTTTGTAATTCATTTGCAACCTCAGGAATGAAATAGGCCCTTGAAAATAAAATAACTTGAGTGATGTTACACAGCTAGTTAGTAGTAGAAAAGATCTCTAAACTCTGTTGGGATCCAAATCCCATGCCCGTAGCCATCTGTCTTCCCTGGATTGACATATATCAACTAGATAGAGTACAAGCATCCACAGTACATGGGAGTATATGAGGTTCACCGGGCAAGCTTGGGGTGGGGTGTATAAGCTTTTTGTCCTTAGTGTATATTGACAGATATTCTTCCTGGTAGTAGTGATGGTGGAAGTGATCCATTCACATACTCTGATTGTTTGTCTTAATAGCTAGTACTCCAGTGTTAGGTATAAAAATGGGAGAGCTACATTAAACAGTGTACCAAAGTTCTCTTTCTGGAACTTTCTATAAGCAATAGGCTGGCAATCTGAACATCAATGTGTGGAAATCAATATATTATGGTAATGGATGGACACTGGAAATGGGAATTGGGAAACAAGGGTTCTACTCTGGCATACCAGTAACTCACTGTAATATTTGACAGATCGTTTCCCCTTTCTGGACCTCTGTTTCTCCCACTGTCCAATGACAGAGTTGGCCTAAATCATTTCATTGAGGCCTTTCCAGTTCTTAATATTTTGTTATTCAGTACATCAAAAATTGTATAATAATGTTGCATATAATCCCCTCAAAGCCATGGTATTATTACTACTAGTAGACATCAGCCAACTATTAATAACTGTAATCAATAACAATTAGTTGGTATCTCTAATAAGAATCCATATATCCTCAAGTAATTTTTTGTGGAAATGTTTATTATCAAAGAGACTTGCAGCTAGCAAGACGGGGGTGGTTTTGACTACTTTTTGCTATTTCCTTCTGGACAAGTGGAACACACTTTCTAAATTTGACTCTTTATGTGTACCAGAGCACATGTAGAATGTCAGAAAAGGTTTACTTTAAAATGAGGTGGAAAAATTACCTTGTAGAAGACTCATTTAAAATCTCTCAACTTGAGCACCAAGTGCATAGGCATACATTACTTTGATTTTCTCAAAGCAACCTTTGAAGATCATCTGGTGCAGTCCTCCATGGGGTGACATCCCTGTCTGTCAGGCAGTCACAGAAGGTCAGGCCTGGAAAGGATTATAGAGGTCTTGGCAGAGATCCCATAGACCTAGTCTAATACTGCCCACTCGTCATGTTGCAGTTGTCCTGGGGGTACTGGAGGCCTCTTCATCTCACTTTCTTGTGCCTTTCTCCTCCAGTACTTTCAGAGATAACTTAACTTTAGCATGCCATCCATATTTTACAGGCCAATACAGGACATCTCATTGCCGCTGTCAGCCAGAAACTCTCAGCCTCACAGCCCTACTTCTTCCCTCACGTCTGGGGTTTCCTTGCCCTTGCTGCAGTCTCCACCATCCACCAGATTATCTCCTGCCCAACATCCATTGGTCCCAAACCAAGGAGACCACTCAGCTCACCTATCTAAGCCGCAGCAACATTTCCTTCCTAATCAGGCTCACCAGGGTGATCATTACCGTCTCACCCATCCGGGCCTGAGTCAGCAGCAGCAGCAGCAGCAACAGCAGCAGCAGCAACACTACCACCACCATCACCAGCAGCAGCCAGCAGAAGCCTATTCAGCTATGCCTAGGGCTCAGCAGTCTTCTGTTTCTTATCAGCCAGTGCCAGCAGACCCTTTTGCCATTGTTTCCAGAGCCCAGCAGATGGTTGAGATCCTCTCAGATGAGAACCGGAACTTGCGTCAGGAGTTGGAAGGATGCTATGAGAAGGTGGCAAGACTGCAGAAGGTGAGCCCCTCCCCATGTTGGAGTGTTAGAGTCTCCTTTAAATCTTACATGTTTAATATCGATGTAAAAGTTTCTGTGGGTGCCTGCAAACTTATGGGCAGGTCTTCAGGATTCTTATATCTGAAGATTAGATATGGATCAAATTTTGGAATATGCCTCTGCCCGTCTTTCTGGGAGAAGTAACATTTTACATTTATGTGGAGGGAAAAGCATATTTTTACAGTTTTCCCAGACACCATATCCTTGAGTAAACTTAATTGATTGTTTTAGAATTCAGGTAGGTAAAGAAACATCTTCATAAAGTCAAGAACACTTGTGATATCTGTGTAGATAAAGGACCTGCCAGCATAAAGACTTTTTTGTCTTGATTGTATTTTACCAAACATTGAATTTGAATTGTAAATATAAAACCATAGTTCCTAGAAATATCTCACCACTGAAGTTAGATCCTTCCCTGCCTCTTTCTCCAAAGGGCTTAGAGCACTTTTCAAAGTGGGACTTCCCATGGTAACTGTTTTTCTTATCCTCCCTTCCTTATCCTCCTTTTTTGCTTTGGTCCTTCCTTTCAGTTTAAATTCAACATCTGCTCTCTTTGTCTGGTGTGTGTGGGGTGAGGAGGGGCTTAGCACCACAGCTGGGTGACAGGTGACAGCCCTAGGCTGAGGAAGTAGAAAAAGGAATGAATGTCCCCAGTTCACATTTTTTCCTGGGCCCCTCCTGTCTCTTGCAGCTGGGTTTTTAGCTCTTGAGTGCCCTAAGCTAGGAACTTTAGCTCTTGGCTTCTAGGGGCTGTTGGTGAATAGGGTTATGCCTTTGGCAGCCTCTTTGCAGCTTTTGGCATTGTAGAGCCCATGTGGTTTGATCTCAGACAAAGACAATGTGAACTGTTCAGGGAGGAGAGAGCGTGTGGAGGGAGGAAAGGTTGCCTGGTATTGTTCAGCAACTCTCTGTCCTTAGGAGATACCCACAAGTGGAAATTTCAGGGGTCTGAATGAAGCTGAAAATTTGTAAATACCAAATCTGGGTCCTAAAGGAGAAGGGAGGACTTACCATAAGTTAAGTGTGTATATATATATATGTAATAAAAACACTTACCTCCAATGTTCCCAAATCAGGATGGGAGTTGTTGGGGTTAAATGAGAACTGTTTCTCAATGGCTTTTCTCTCAATTTAAAATTTTTTCCCTTCACTCATTTAACTATACCACCCATCACCCCTATCACACTGGTCCACTAAATGGATCATATTCACACAGTAGTGGCATACTGGCACAGTTTGGCTGATTAGGTTTAACAGTTGATACCCTTCCCCAAACTCTCTATTCAGGGTGACCCCAGCCACATCTTTGATGCAATAACTGAAGGATGGACCCAGATTGTCTATAGGCCCTCTTCACTACAGGATCTCAGGTGAATTTTTTTGAGGGGGAAGAAGGGTGACAGGAAGAGGAGCAGAATAGGATTTGTGTTGTTTGTTCCCAAGTATGGGGGAAGATGCCTCAACCGAGTGTAATTAGAACAGCTTGAGTGCTGGGGTAAGTGAAGGCCAACCCAGTACAGCAGTGGATGAGAGGCATATGTGAGGTAGAAGAGGGAAGGAAAGTGGGAAGAATGAGGTAGATATTAGATGGAGCTAGAACAAATAAGGAGGCCCAAAGTTTATGAGGGATATAAATAAGTAGAGAGAATAAGTCTGGAAATTCACACCACCCTCCCTCTCCCCTGCCCTGACCATCATGCTGAGCAAACTAGTGGATAGTCCCTTCTGTGACTTCTTTTCCTGGAAGGTTCTGTTGACAGGGGTAGAACTTGCCCTTTTGGAGGGTACAGTATTTACACAGGCGGGTAGAGAAAGGATAGGTACAAGATCTTGAAATAGTACTCTGAACAATGTGAGTAGAGGGACTGCCTTCCAGGTGTGGCATTCTGTGGGGAACTGGAAAGCCTTGTATTCTAAAGGCTGCCCAGAGCAGACCAACACCAAGCTGCTCTTTCAAATGGAAATGTTTATTTTCTCTACTCAGCACTTGAATTTCACGTGGAGGCTTTATCAGGCTCAAGCCTTGCAGATCACGTCGTTAAATGCCATTCACCAGTTTCCCCCTTCTGTGCTGCTATCTTGGTGCCATCTGCAAGGAGAAAAACACTCTCAAGTCTGCTCTTTTCTGTGGTGTAAGCCTTATTTGTTTGCAGGTAGTCCTGCATCAGGCATAATTTTGGAGTAGGGGCAGCTGGAATCTGAGTTGTTTTGTAAACCCACCTTTCCTCAGGTCTCCCACTGGGAGCCTGATATTTCTCCCCATAAAGTACCCTGAGCTTTGTTAAGGAGGATAGTGGAATACTGAGAGGGAATGTAGAATGTTTTCAAGAATCCAATTTAATCTGAAAACTGCTTAATAAACCATGGAATTTATTTGTCTTATACAAATTATATGCAAATATCTCTATGGTTATTATATGTGCAATGAAACTATACTGGTTCCAGAAAGACTTTGGAGTCTAATTTCTTATTTTTCTTCGTGTTTTGGGCTGATTCAGGGCAAAACCTTTTCTTTACCTTTGATTTTTTTTTCCCATTTACAAGATTTTCAGGAGCATCATAAAATACAACTCCATGCATTTCTGTTCAAAAATATGTGCTGGTTTCCCACTGACTATGGAGTAAAGTCCAAATGCCTGGCATTAAAAGGCCTTTTATGATCTGACTCCAATCTATCTGTGCAGCCAGATCTCATCAGCTTCCCTCTATGTATCCAGACAAATAGGAGTATTGGTCATTTTGGGAATTTATTCCCAAATTCAGAATAAAATACCCTTCCTCTCACCTCTGCTCACTGAAACTTGATGCAGCTCTTAGGATCTGATTCTAAATGCCACCTCCTCCCTGAAATTGTCTTCCTCTCCCTTCACCCCCAACCAGGAATAACCTCTTCCTCCCCTACACTTTATAGGACTATGCCTTCTTTTCTTAATAATGTCTCTTTCCCTGTATTCTTTTACTTGATTAGCTCAAGAGCTTCTTGAGGGCAACCATAATGTTCTCACTCATGTTTACACACCCACAGTGTCTAAAAGATTTTTTCTAAATATTTGGCCCATGGTAAATATTTTTTAAATTGAACTGAACTACTGTATGAGTCTGAGCTTAGAGTTTCTACGGTTTGCTTCTGCCACTAACTTCGTATTGGGAAAGGCAATGTAACTGTTCTCTCTGGTAAAATGGGGAGAGGTATTCTTGTGAAGACTGCTATCAGGGTAAATCAAAATAAATCTGAAAGTCCTTTAAGTGCTCTAGGATAACATTAATTACATACTACATACATTATTATTTTCAAAATTAAAGAATTCTTAGATATGAAAATCATTTATAACTATACTTATGAAATTTATTCTCTCCTACCAGCTTCTCTGAAGGCAGAAACTGTATTTGTTTTTAACCTGACCCAGTGAGATAATTACTGAGCTTAAGGTTGAATTTTGAAATCCTTCTGGGAAACTTTTCTTATCAGTGTTCTGCCTCCTGGCCATCTAAAAAGCCCTGGGCAAAGATGCCTTTAAGAATGTGCATGTGTTTTCAGACCATCCCTCCCCATCCTTGCTCCAACCATTCTCACTATCTTGTCTTTTTTTTTCAGGTGGAGACAGAAATCCAGCGTGTCTCAGAGGCATATGAGAATCTTGTAAAGTCATCCTCCAAAAGAGAAGCCCTGGAGAAAGCCATGAGAAACAAGCTTGAGGGGGAGATTCGGAGAATGCATGACTTCAACAGGGATCTGAGAGGTGAGGGAATCACTTCTGAAGCATACAAGATGGTGAAGGGAAGGGCTATGGAGCATACATTGAGGCTCTTATGTTTGTTCAGCCTACTAGTACGATTAGTAAATTATAGGGTATATACCAGGCCAGATTTTTGCGACTACAATAGCACTTGGCCCCAAGTTTGCTTAATCAAAGTGGGAAGAGCTGATGTGTTAATCAGATGGTACCCATCCTAGGACTTTTAGACGCACCTGGTTCACCCCCATAATCGGTGCTGCCTCTCTTACTTTATAGGTTTTACGGAGGCTGGTCTTATCTTCCATTGTTTCTAGGACTCCCTCCTTGTATTTTTACCTTAACATAATAAGATTGAAAATGTTGAGAATAATGCTTTCAAACCCCTTGAAAACTGATGACCTTTACCTTGGGGATATTATTTTCTATCTTTGAATTTAGGTTATCTTATCTATAAAATAAGGGATCTGAATTAGATGCTGCCTATGGTTCCCTTGCAGCTTTGATGTTACATGATTTTAAAGACTTTATAATTAATAACTTTGATGTTTTTCTCCAGGTGAATGAAATATATTCCAGGATTGATTCTTTTGTTGAAATTTAGAATTCTGCACTTAGGTTTTGTTAGCAAGGAGTGAAACTGTTAAGTACTGAACTCCTCTTTCCTTGCCATGGTCTAGTATTGTTTGGTGATCCGCATTTGCAAACCTATGTCTATGTTATCCATTTTTGTGTAACAAGAAAAAGCAGGCTTGTTTTGCCCAAGATCAATATTGAACGGGCCAATAGCATGTGCATGGAAATTTGTATATGGGGCTCTGTTGATTGTCTGAATTCCACAGAGCGTCTGGAGACTGCCAACAAGCAGCTTGCAGAGGAGTATGAGGGGACAGAGGATACCAGAAAAACCATCTCTCATCTCTTTGCAAAAAGTAAGTCTGAAAGTTTTAGCAGCAGGCATTAGTATGTGGATGGGAATGAGGTGTGGGAAAAGGTCACACAGTTCTATTTAGCCTAGAACAGCCAGGACAGAGTGAATTTCATCTAGGGAATATTTTTTCCTGTTCGGGCATGAAGTTGGGAGAATTTGTTCTTTACTTTCTAGGCCAAGAAAGCTACTTGCCACAACATCTAGTCACATCCACATGGCTTCTTTTTTTTATCAACCCAGAGAAGTCTCATGAAATCTATGCTTTTGTTATGGGTAGCTGAAAAGGACCTTAGTGACCATGGGGTGGGTCCTTTAATATTGACAGGATTTGTTGTTGAAGGCTCCATGTGCTGGCTCTGATAGAGGTGGGATTAGCACACAGGACTGATGGTTACTGTTTGCATACCTAACCTGCTCCTGGAACCCCCTTAGTGAAAACACCTTGTATTATCATATCATTACTCCTTTATGGACTACAAGGGTAGCTAGAGGGAGAACACTACTGTGGCTTGAACTAGTGACTCTGTTTACAGAGTTGGAGGGTGTGAGGGATTGCAGAGCTATGTCTTCTTTATAATAGTGTTTTTCCTTTGTCTGGAAATACTCCTAAGACCAGAACAATGAATTAATCTTCTTCTTTATCATTCTCTAATGGACTCCATCCAGTTAGACAATGTTTCATTCTTTCCAATTGCCACTATAAAACAAGCAATAAAAACTACACAGTGGATTGAGTCCATAGGGAGAATGAGTTCGGAGGAAATATGAACTACCCCCACTTTGCAGATGCCCTTAGTATGTGTCCTCTATGCTCTGCCTCACTAGTATGGCTCCCAGATGGAGTAGTTCTTGGTGGGACTTGTCAGGCCTTATCTTTGCTGGGCCTACCCATGGCCCTTTCAAGTCATTCCATGTAGCTTACAATCACCTTTTACAAGTTTGTTTGATCTTCACTTGTAATATTGCCCTCCCTTTTTGGGTTGCTCCATTGTGCTCTGGCTTCAGAACTGGGGCATTTTCTTTCTTGTTTCCCTAAACCTCCTGTTCTTTTGTTAGTATGTCTTAGAGGAAGGAATGTAGTTTTTCTGGTGTCATCAGTGCCTAGTGTAAATTGTTGTGAGGTTGCTTTTCTGGTGTCACGGTTATCCTGGAAGCTAGTTCACTGGTAGAAAGGGTGGCAGCCTCCTAGGACAAAACAAAACAAAATAAAACAAAAAATGTATGGATTCTTGGGCTGGATCTGTTAGTCGATGCTCCTCCCTATGTAGAGTAGTTATTTCAGTTGTTCTAGTAGCTCTGCTACTAATTTATAAAATGTGGTAATGTAGCAGATCAAACTGTATTAACAGCAGAGTGAAAAACTGTTAAATGGTTCTAGAAGGGAAAAGTGGGCTCTACCTCATAGGCATGGAAGAGGTCATGAATTGTGGCCCTTTAATTTCTATTGCCTCTGGACGTTGCTTTCAGTTGTAACTGTGGCAGGAGCCAAGAAAGCCCTCTTGAAAAGCCTCCCTGAGGTGTGTGCTCAAACTACCGTATAGTAGAAATAGTTTAGAAGAGCTTGGACTTAAGTATGGTCTCTACTACTTATTTTACCAGTTGTGGGATCTTTTGCAAGTTACTCAAGTCTTCTGAGTCTCTGTTTTTTCATGCACAGAATGGAGAAGAGAATAATAATATCTTCCTTATATGTTGTTTTGAGGATTAAGTTCATAACAATACCTGATATGCACTAAGTATTCAACAAATATTCATTTTTGCCAAGCTACACCTGAATAGATATGTGAAGTCAGAGTTGGCAGGAAGGTGAGGCTGCCCTATTAAAGTTTCTCCTACAAACTCAAGTATTAAGGTCTCAAGAAGAGGAGTACTCTACCTCCAAATGAAAATCAAAACTGCTCATTCAAGTTTCTGGTACAAGGTCTATCCTAGTTAGAAGGGAAGAGACCTAGAAATGCACAGAGAATAACCGTATGGTCATCTGTAGATATAATGCACTTATAGATTGATCTTAGTTAAAAAAATGTTAGTGAGTTAAGGTGGGATTTGAAGTTTTATGCATTTTTTGAAATATAACTTTTAGAATGATTTAATATGCTTTCATGAAGAAACAATGGGGGAATTGAGAGGGAGTACTTTAATTGTTCTTTTGCCAATACAAGATTGTTTGAAGATATAAAATTGATTAGAGAAGCCTACTTGTTCTTCTGATGAGTGTGTCTATTCTCCTTTGTGAAATACTTGTTGTAACAGTCTTTATAGCTATTTTCTCATTGCTTCTGTACCACAACCACTATTAAGTGACTGTTCTTAATTGATAAAATAAGTTAGTGGTAGAGCCAGCGATCTTGGTTTCCTGGTTCATTTAGCTATGGGTTAGAGCAAAAGAATATTTAGTAATGGATATGCTTGATAGTTATACTCAGGTAAGGTTTTGATCCAGATTAAGAATGCCAGTGTTGGTATTTCATGTCTTAATAGATAAGGAAAGCCAGCAGGAGAAGGAGAAGCTTGAAGTAGAGCTGGCCACTGCCCGCTCTACCAACGAGGACCAAAGGCGGCACATCGAAATCCGAGACCAGGCCCTAAGCAACGCCCAGGCCAAGGTGGTAAAGCTTGAGGAAGAGGTATGTGTTATTTCCTCAGATAGCCTGACAGTGGAAGAGTTGGGAAATCAAGGGCATTGAGGGCTCCCAATTTTGTTGAACTAGCAGTTGCATAGTCCCCCACCAGAATAGTACCATCTGCTACTTCTAGTTATATCTATGCTGATGTGTGTGGCTTTGATTTCTTTTTTTCCACAAGTTTCTTCCTTTTACTCCAGAATAGAAAATCACCACAGTGAAGGAGGAGTTTCCATTTGCTCATTCATATAATAAGTTAACAACCTCCCCCCATGTTCTTACTGTGTAACTAGCCCTGCCTTAAGCCTGTGACCTCTCATGCAGTCACACACACATACACACACATACCTGCCCTTACAGGACTTTATTTTAGGCGGGGTAGAAAATTATTTCATGTAATTTAAAGTACTCCAGTGGTGGGGGGTAAATGCAGGCAACTATACTTGAATAACAACAAAATAATTAAAACAAACAAAGAAACAAATAAAAAAAATAAAGTACTCCAATGGTCTTGCAATCAGAATGGTCTTTGTCTCTCCATGCTCAGTGGGATGTTGGTTCCCTCAGGTGAAAAATGAATCTTGATGAGTTTTCTTCTTGTTGTTGGACTCATTTTCAGATTGATGTTAGGATAAAAGCAATCTGGGGGGGGGTCTCAGACAGGATGGGACCCAGGGACAGTTTACATTTTATGGCAAGCCAAAAGATAGGTCCTGGCACTTACTGGCTAGGTTCTGGAATGTAGATATGTGGTGGGGTGAAGTTGTCACTTATTTGTGTGCAATGCTGGATCCTTCCCTTGACAAATGCAAGGGCCCCCAAACTGCTAAACATATGATTAATATGTATCTGACTAGTCTTGATGTAGATGTTACTTAATTTCAACAATAAGCTGTGTTTCTGTGAAATACAGGGAGCTTTGCTACTGGCTTGTCATTAATTGATTCTGTATGGCAGTTGTAATTGTATTGGAGTACTGCTGACTCCTAGATGTTTTACACTTCAGAACATGGGTGTGTTCCAGCAAAAAAAAAAAAAAAATGGTGCTAAAGTATAACTTAATAAAGAAAATTTCATATCTCACTGACTTATCTATTCTAAAATTTGAATTGTTTTCAGAGAAAAAGCCTCCATTAAAACAAGTTGAAAGTTATATAAATGTGAGACTAAAGTGTTTAGTGAACAAGCCCTCAGCATTCTGGCTATTGTATGTGAGTTATCTTTCTTACTTTCACTCATTTCCTGTTTCTTCTCACTCTCAGTAAGAATGGTTCTAGTTTCTAGAGATATCCTGACTTACAGATATACTTTGCTTCCTTTCTTGGGTATTAAAATGCTTGTTGGAGCTGGGTTATGGGTTTATACTGTTGTAGTAGGTAATACTATCTAACCTGTGATGTCCTTTTACTTGCATTGCTTAATTGTTAAATTTCAAGTTGTATAAAATCAGGCTAATGTCCTGCTTCATGACTTGTCTACATCAGAAATATCACTAAGATGCTTTATTGTAAATCAGGAGTACTTATATAGTCCTGGTGTCCAAGTCTAGGGAGCTTAGCACACCCTTTTGCCTTTTGGTACACCTCGTATATACCCTTCCACCACGTTTTTGCAAGGAAATCCAAGTATATTATAGGATGAGAATAAGACTGTATACTTTTTAAATTATATTTTATCGATTATGCTATTACAGTTGTTTCATTTCTCCCTCATCCTTCCCCTCCACCTTGCACACCCCCTCCCACCCACATTCCCCTGCTTTAGTTCATGCCCATGTGTCATAGTTCTTTACCTTCTACATTTCCCACACTATTCTTCCTGTCTATTTTCTACCCACCATCCATGCTACTTATTCTCTATACTTTTTCCCCCTCTCTCATCCTCCCACTCCCCTGTTGCTAACCCTCCATATGATCTCCATTTCTGTGTTTCTGTTCCTGTTCTAGTTGTTTTCTTATTTGCCTTTGTCTTAGGTGTGGTTGTTAATATCTGTGAGTTTGCTATCTTTTTACTGTTATAGTTTTTATCTTTTTTTTCTTAGAGAAGTCCCTTTAACATGTCATATAATAAGGGGTTGGTGATGATGAACTCCTTCAACTTGACCTTATCTGAGAAGCACTTTATCTTCCCTTCCATTCTAAATGACAGCTTTGCTGGATAGCAATCTTGGATGTAGGTCCTTGACTTTCATGACCTGGAATACTTCTTTGCAGCCCCTTCTTGCCTGTAAGGTCTCTTTTGAGAAATCAGCTGACAGTCTGATGGGAACTCCTTTGTAGGTGACTGTCCCCTTATCCTTTGCTGCTTCTAGAATTCTCTCCTTCATTTGAATCTTGGCTAATGTAATTGCTGTGCCTTGGTGTGTTCCTCCTTGGGTCCAACTTCTTTGGGACTCTCTGAGCTTCTTGGACATCCTGGTAGTCTATTTCCTTTGCCAGATTGGGGACGTTCTCCTTTATTATTTGTTCAAATAAGTTTTCCACTTGTTGCTCTTCCTCTTCCCCTTCTGGCACCCCTATAATTCGGATGTTGGGACGTTTAAAGATGTCCTGGATGTTCCTAAGCCTCTCCTAATTTTTTTTGAGTTCTTGTTTCTTCATTCTTTTTTTGATTGGATGTTTGTTTCTTCCTTCTGGTCCACTCCATTGGTTTGAGGCCCAGTTTTCCTTCCATCGCTATTGGTTCCCTGTGCGTTTTCCTTCATTTCACTTATTGTAGCCTTCATTTGTTCATCTAATTTGTGAGCAAAATCAACCAATTCTGTGAGCATCCTGATCACCAGTGCTTTGAACTGTGCATCTGATAGGTTGGCTATCTCTTGGTTGCTTAGATGGCTCTGGAGCTTTGACCTGTTCTCCCTTTTGAGCCTTTTTTTTGGGGGGGGTCTGGTCTTGGCTGTTATGTAGTGAGGGGTGCAGCCTTAGGTGTCCACCAGGGTCGGGCAGCCCAGTGACTGGGTTGTGACACTGTATGTGGGGGCAGGGTCTTACTGTTTTTAGGTTTTATTTCCTAGCACTGGGGCCCTGGGTTGCGAGTTCGGTCTCGTTCCTCATTTTCGCCTGGATTATCTGCACGCGAATGTGGGATTGCCTGGTCAGCCAGCCACCTTGCACCTAGGATCCACTAGCCACCGCCTGTGCACCTGTGGCCTGCTAGCCACCACCTGCAGGCCTGGGTCCACCAGCAGCTGCCTGCCTCTGCTTCCTCCTGCCGCAACTCCACCCCTCTTACTGGTCTGGATGAATGGTTGTCGGACTTCTGTATGATTCAATTTTCTCTCAGTTCTGGTTGTTTTCTCCTTTCTAAATCCTTGTTATTCTTAATTTTGGTTGTGCGAGGAGGTACAGTGTGTCCACCTATGCCTCCATCTTGGCCAGAAGACTGTATTCTTTTAGAGAGCGGAAAACTGAGAGACCTGCTGAAAAGAAGTAACTTGCTGCTGGTCACATGGCAAGTCTTGGGTAGAGCCAGGAATAAAACTGGAATCTCATGAATCTTCATTCCCTAGACTGTGCTGCCTGTCTCTCTGTCTGAATCATCTTTTGGTTCCATTCCCAAAAAGAAAGTGTGGGCGCTTGTTCAGATTTAGTAACCTTTGCTTCTTTGAATTAAAGAAAAAAATTGCTTTACCCATTGGGCCCCTCTATTTCAGCAGACTATGAGAAGCTTATTCCAACTGCTCTGAGGTTAAGGTGTATGAAACAACCTCACTCTGCCCAACTAGGAAGGGTGCCCAACTAGTTGGAGAAAATGGGGACAAAGACTCTCTAACGATGTTGGCGTGCATTGTCTGAGGGCTCAATGGTAACTGATTATTAATTGTGAAAATAATATACATGTATAGAGAGTATGTTAATCTGTAGTGCCTACTGTGCAGCCCTCACTGAACCAGTTGTCTGAAATACATTTCTGCTTTCAAACTCCTACGCTTTTCTGGGCATTTGTTCCAGAGATTTTTAGTTGTTTTCCAGGGCCCTGTCCCTAAATACATAAATTTACAATTTATCATTTTAAGAAAAAGTCCTAAATATTGGCCTAGGATTGAGTGTAGCAGCCAGATATCTCAAATAAGCTAATCAATTGTTAGTTTTTAGTCCTCAGCCAATTTGTACTTTTTCATGTAATCTAGTTGTTGGGAAATTCTGAGTTGCTGTTGTTAAAGGAGGTACAATATTTGATAGGTAGAGCAGGCTGATAGCCTTCTCCCTGAGAGAATCCAGAAAGAGGCTATATAATGTCTTCAAGACTCTCAAGTCAATCATGACTCAGGGAGAATACACTCATTCTTAATTCCCTTTTTGTTTTAGCAGCTTATGAGAGCAAGGTTTGCTCAAAGTTGGTATTAGTTCTTTGAAGTTTTGCTTTTCTGCTGTGACCTGGCCCCCATTAGGCCTTGTTCTTCCTGGGGTAAATTTTTAAGTATGGAACATTAAGGAGTAATTTAAGGTGAATATGTAGCTCTAGAACTAATGTAGTAAGGAGTCTTTATTTTGATTCCTTAACAAAATTAGTAGATTTCTAAATCAAGAAGGGCATTATGAATAGAAAAATGTATCATGGTCTTTGAGATGACTCAAGTAAAGTTATGTTTGAAGGCAGAGGGATATGTCAGATCACTGCCTATGTCTCATGTAAACCGATAGTTTGGTTATGGTTTATAAATGACAGCATACATTTTTCTTACAAGTTCTTCCAAAGAAAACCTCTTTTTTTAATATATTTTATTGATTATGCTATTACAGTTGTCCCATTTCTCCCCCATCATTCCCCTCCACCCTACACACCCTCTCCCACCCACATTCCCCCCTTTAGTTCATGTCCATGGGTCATAAGTTTTCTAGCTTCTACATTTCCCACACTATTCTTGCCCTCCCCCTGTCTATTTTTTCCCCATTATCTATGCTACTCATTCTCTGTACCTTTCCCCCCCCCTCTCCTCCTCCCACGCCCCTGTTGCTAACCCTCCATATGATCTCCATTTCTGTGGTTCTGTTCCTGTTCTAGCTGTTTGCTTCGTTTGCTTTTGTTTTAGGTGTGGTTCTTGATAGCTATGAGTTTGTTGTCTTTTCACTGTCCTATTTTTATCTTCTTTTTCTTAGATAAGTCCCTTTAACATTTTATATAATAAGGGCTTGGTGATGATGAACTCCTTTAACTTGACCTTATCTGAGAAGCACTTTATCTTCCCTTCCATTCTAAATGACAGCTTTGCAGGATAGAGAAATTTTGGATGTAGGTGCCTGCTTTTCAAGATTTCAAATATTTCTTTCCAGCCCCTTCTTGCCTGTAAGGTCTCTTTTGAGAAATCAGCTGACAGTCTGATGGGAACTCCCTTGTAGGTGACTGTCCCCTTATCCCTTGCTGCTTCTAGCATTCTCTGCTTCATTTTAATCTTGGCTAATGTAATTACAATGTGCCTTGGTGTGTTCCTCCTTGGGTCCAACTTCTTTGGGACTCACTGAGCTTCCTGGATGTCCTGGTAGTCTATTTCCTTTGCCAGATTGGGGAAGTTCTCCTTTATTACTTGTTCAAATAAGTTTTCCACTCGTTGCTGTTCTTCTTCCCCTTCTGGGACCCCTATAATTCGGATGTTGTGACGTTTAAAGATGTCCCGGAGGTTCCTAAGCCTCTCCTCATTTTTTTGAATTCTTGTTTCTTCCTCGTTTTCTGTTTGGTTGTTAGTTTCTTCCTTCTGGTCCACTCCATTGATTTGAGTCCCAGTTTTCCTTCCATCTCTATCAGTTCCCCATGCATCTTCCTTCATTTCACGGATTGTAGCCTGCATTTTTTCATCTAATTTGTGAGCAAAATCAACCAATTCTGTGAGCATTTTGATGACCAGTGCTTTGAACTGTGCATCTGACAGGCTGGCTATCTCTTCAGGGCTTAGAGGAATTGGCTCTGGGGCTTTTATTTGTTTTCCGGTTTGAGCCATTTTTGGTGGGTTTTTTTTGTTGTTGTTGTTTTGGTTTTAGTCTGGTCGCGGCTATTACGTAGTGAGGGGGTGGAGCCTTAGGTGTTCTCAGGGCGGGGCAGCCCAGTCACTGGGTTGTGACGCTATAGGTGGGGGTGGGGTCTGAGAAGGAGCAATGGCGCCTGCTCCGCTCTCTCCTGGATTGAGTCCCTTCCGCCACTTCCCCTCTGCCTGGACCGTCTGCGCGCTCGAATGTGATACCACCTGGTCAGTCAGCCAGCCGCCTTGTGCGGCCTCACTGGGTCTGCACAGTTGCCCCCCTGTGCCCGGGGACCGCCAGCTGCTGCCTGTGGGCCCGGGGACCGCCAGCCGCCGCCTGTGCACCTGGGAACTGCCAGCTGCTGCTGCTTGCGTTCCTGGGCCCACACCTCCACTTTCTCCTGCCGCGACTCCGCCCCCTTACCGGTCTGGATGAATGGTTGTTGGACTTCTGTACAGTTCAATTTTCTATCAGTTGTGGTTGTTTTCTTGTTTCTAAATATTTGTTGTCCTTAATTTTGGTTGTGAGAGGAGGCACAGTGTGTCCACCTACGCCTCCATCTTGGCCGGAAGTCCAAAGAAAACCTCTTTAGTCTCCTTAGCAAACGTTAAATAGGGGAATTTATGTAAACCAAGCCTTTCGTCTAGGGAACATTTTGTTAGCCTAAGTACAAGGTAACTCAAGTAACTATTATGCACTCTGGCAAGATATCCAGATTAATATATATGTCAAGTCATTGTATTGTGCAACTGAAACTAATATAATGTTATATGTCAGTTATATCTTAATTTTAAAAAGATAGTCCTGACTAGTATGGCTCAGTTGGTGGGGCTTATCTTGCAAAGGATAAAGTTACCTGTTTGATTCCCGGTCAGGGCACCTGCCTAGGTTGAGGGTTCAGTCAATCAATGTTTCTCTCACATCAATATTTCCCTCTCTTTCTCCTCCCTCCCCTCTTTCTAAAAAACAAATAAATTTAAAAAATTTAAAAGTTGATGGTCGGGGAAAGATAATCACTACTTCAATGGTTTGAGAACCCATGCACACATTTACTTATCTTTCTCTCTACAAAGTCATAATATAGATGCTTCTTCTGAAATCCATTCCATTTTTCTAATCCTATTAAGTCTCTTGCCCAGGATACTCTATCACTTGTGTTCTAAGCTCTACAATTGAAATGGTGCCTCAGGCTTACAGAAAACTTCCTCCTGCAATCACAACTTTCTCTTCAAAGTTTAGCACAGATTCTCTCATGGACCCTGGTCTGCTGATATGGAGGGAGGTATCTTGCTGGGAAGGGGATAGCAGTCTAACTAAAGAGCAGACATTTTCTTTTTGTGAGTCACTATGATCCAGGACTTGCCACCAATCTTCAGCCTATGTTATAGGCAGCCAGCTGCAGCAAATGGTGCTTTTCCATCCACATCCTTATCTTTCGGGACACGTAGGTCCTGTTGAAGTGGAGGCTCATTAAACTCCAAGTCAAAAGAACTTTGTGTCCTACAGCAACCGTGGTATTCTCCCATTCAAAAAGACCTTCCCTTCCCCCCCACTAATTTGACCTCTCTGGAGAGTTTTGACAGATGCCTGGCATATTCACTCGCAAGACTCAAGTCAGCCCAGGCTTTTGGCTGGCTTCTGTCTTATGATCCAGAGCCGAGCCACCACTTGAGTAATTGTTTTAGGGATGGTGGGAAAAAAGCCCTGGCAAGATCAAAGAGGGAAGATGCTGCGGGTGGGCTGCTTATGCTGAGCAAAGTGCACAGGAAGGAACAGAGTGGAATGTGGGAGGGCTGGCAGAAAGATAAGTGACTCTCGTTCTTTAGCTTTAGGCAAGAATGACAACCACAGAAATTTGGAAAAAAAGGGTCCCAAGTGTTAAACTTTACTTTGTTTCTTTTCTTTTCTTTCATTTTTATTTTTTATTTTGGAGAAGGAGAAGGGAGGTGAAAAGATAGGGCCCCAACCAGGAATCAAACCAATAACCTTTTGATTTGTTTGCAAGATGATGCCCAACCCATTGAGCCATGCCAGCTGGGGCCCAAGTGTTAACCTTTTATGAACTACAATGGCTGGTGATGATTTAGGCATCACAGTGATAACTCTTAGTGGCAGTACATTTTCCAGAGCCCTTTTGCCACTTAAGTCTCCAAAGTAAAATTTTTTACTTCATTTCTACCATTAACAGTCTATGACTAATATTTCCTATTATTTCTAAGATATCTTCTACTCATTTGATTTGTCTTTTCTTTGGTTTTACAGATTCATAATTTTCTGCCGTCATACCTATCCACACACTACCATAACTAGTGTCCTTGTTTCTCAACATTAAAGGAAGGTACTGTAGGCATTGACATTGGTATGTTTAATCCAAAATACTCTTCAGACAATAAGATTTTCTTGGTGTAGTCAAAACTCACACAATGGTTATCATGGATTATAAATCTAGATGGAAGATCCAATGATGTGAATTATGTATACATTTAGAGTGTTGATAGGAATTCAGATAAAGTACATATCCACCAGGAATCTTCCAGAATGTTTTGATGGCTTTGTTGGATTATTAGAAGGACATTTTATCTAAGGATGGCATTTCCTGTATTTATAGCAGCATATTTTCTTTGAGATAGGTGTTGCTCCACCCAATATGTTAAGAAAATATGCTTCTGCACCAAATAGAGATGGATTGATCTTTCTATTGATATTCTCAGTTTTTCCTGATGATTTTGGCTTTTACAATTCCCAAATTGGAAGCCCTGTGCATTTTCCTGTAGTTTCTTTAACAGAATGAACTTCATTCCCTTGGTAGCAGGTTTCTAGAGATGGTTTCTACTCTTTAATTCTTTTAATATCTACTAGTAGACCATATTCACTTGGCAATGGACAGAGGCAGCTTGCTAATACCAGGGTAGTGTATTACCAAATAGCTTCAGAGGGAACTGTTACTTGGAGTCAGGGACTCCTGGGTAAGGCTAAATCAAATCAAACAGAAATCAGTGAAAGCTCATGGAGCAACATATAACTAGATGTATAAAGAAGAGGAGAATGAAAATACTCTTCATTTCTGACAGTAGTGATACAGTGAGTGTTTGGAGTTGTAGGCAATAGATGGAAAGACATAATAAAAGATGTCCTCTTATTATGTGGCACTGGACCCATTTTATTATTATAGTATTATTATATTATTGTATTATTAGTTCTCACTGTCCTTTAGTCAGTGAGTTTGTATATGTTAGTGTTCATCCAGCTGGTAATAATAGTCTATCCCCCTTTACCTACCTACCTATATATTTTTTCATGATTTATTAAGACTTTATTTTTTAGAACAATTGTAAGTTCACATCAAAATTAAGGGGAAGTCACAGAAATTTTTTCCATATTCCCACTGTCCCCACACATGAATAGCCTCCCACATTATAAACATTTCCCATCAGAGTGGTATATTTATTAAAATTGATGAACCTATTCGATGCATCATAATTGCCCAGGGATGGGTAAAAGTAGGTTTACAGATGTTCATATGGAAAATAATGGAATAATTAATAAATAGTAATACAAGAATAAACTGTGTTTCATGCCCTCGCAACTGCAAACCTACTTTTGCCTACCCCTGGAAATAGTGACATGTAGCCATCAATATGATAGCATACATAGTATTTTCACTGCCCTAAAAATCCTCTCTGTTCTACCTATTCTTCCTGCCTCCAATATTTTTTAACATTTTGAAAACATTTCCAAATATATTATTTTATCCCACTCTACAGATCTTTCAAGTTTTATCTTCTTTTGATAGATTAGAAAATCAAAGTGCATACAGATTATACAGTTAGTGATAAATCTAGTGGAAAGCCCAATCTCTTAATTCCAAAATATCCCAGCCTGTGCTTTATGAGTGAATAAATGGAGAAGGTTAATGGTAAATCGCTTCCTTGCAGATGGCTGAGACAAATTCATAGCTTTAGGGTCCCTAGAATAATTTTCTATACAGCCATACTTTAAAAACTGAATTTGAAAGACATCCACAGTTGTTGGAAGGAGGGAAGAGATGCCATCACATGGTATTCATTTGCAAGGATCAGATTTTCCTGAGTCAGAAGGGGTTTAAAATATCTGCCAAATGCTTGGGAATGGGTTCAAATTGTTGCAGAAGTGCAATGGAAAAATATGATTGAGCTCAAGAGTATTCGTTCTATTCTTCAATAGGTTACTTTCCTGCTGTTCTTTCTCCTAGTTTTCCCCTTTGAAAACTTATCTCACCTATACGAGGAATCTAATGAACAAAATAAACTAACAAACAAAATAGAACCACAGACGTGGAAACATGGAATAGACTGACAGTAACCAGAGTGGAGGAGTGAGGAGGATAATGGTGGGAAGATGGGGAAGGGACTAGTCAAACAACATGTATGACTTGCCTGTGGACATGGACAACAGTGTGGGAATTGACTGCAGGAATGGGGGGTGGGATAGGCAGAGGAGGACAAAAGGGGAAAAACTGGGACAATAAGAGAATAACAATAAAAAATCTTCAAAAAAACTTCTCTCTTAATAGGAAGTATTTGAAACCCTTATCTTTACTTATCAAAGTAAATACATTTAACAGTGTGTGTTTTTTTGTTTGTATATTTGCAGTTAGCGAAGCTATGCTTATTTTTTTTTTTTTTGTATTTTATAGCTACTAACTGGTCACCAAGAGTAAGCAATGAAGTAGAACTAGAATCTATGAGACATTTGCAGGGAAATAGAAGGGCCCTGCCCTTAAGTGGTTTGTGAGATAATGCCCTCAGATGGGGCTAGGACTTTGTCTGGCTTTCCATCGTATAACTCCTGCTCTCAGTTATAAAATAGGGCCTGGCATGTGATAATCATTCAGTAAATATCTGTTGAATGGATGAATGAATATACATGATCTGTCTGGAAAAAGTCCAGCCATTGTTAATATAATCAGAATAGTTTGTGTAATATCAATGTTACTTGGCAGCCAAGGAGAGTGGACTGGAATGTGCATGTATGAACAATGTTGACTTCACTGGACTAGTCAGTGGGGGTGGTAGATGCCACTGAGTGAGCATGTGTACTGTGTGTTCATGGCATTCAAAATGACTGAGTGAGTAGGACAATGAATCTGCATCAAATTTTGCATTAAGCTTGAACATCCCTCCATGGAAACTATTTGGATGATTCAGAAGGCTGCAGCTATGGGCAACTGGTGATTGGCAGCTTCATCACGACAATGCGCCTGCTCATGCATCACGTCTCATGCAGAGTTCTTTGGTGAAACATCAAATCACCCAGGTGATTCAGTCCTCTATAGCCCAGATCTGGCACCCTGTGACTTACGGTTTTTCCCAAAACTAAAATCACTTTTGAAAGAGAAGAGATTTAAGACTGTAGGTGAGATTCAGGAAAATACGACAAGACAACTAATGGGAGAACTGTGTGAAGTCCCAAGGTGCCTACTTTGAAGGGGACTGAGGCATCATTGTCCTGTATACAGTGTTTCTTGTGTCTTGTAACTTCTTCAATAAATGCTTCTATTTTTCATATTACATTGCCAGATACCTTCTGGATAGACCTCATCCTGTACATGAAATAAATCTTATAAAATGATTGCGTATAGTGTACACACTATGTATGAGAGATTCTAGGGAAAAAGAAGGAAGGACTCCTGTAGAATGTATAGATATATTAAGAAAAGATAAAATGACCAGACTGATGCAAAGGTTGATCACTTACATTGTAGGCCTGGTTAAATTTTAAAGCAGTAGGAGCTTAGAATATTGATAAAAGGCATTTTTAAAAGGCATACTTAGGCTGGACAGGGGGCAATTTGATACTAGACCATGGGTGAATTGAAAAGCATTAAGTGGTTTGAGATATGGGTGAGAGAGAAGAGCTCTTGTCCAAACAAGTGAGAGAGAAGGAATAAAAGTGTCTTGGATATAGCAGTTACCTAATCAATACTGCATGAATGGATATGCTAGCAGTAGATTTCTTTTCTTCTCTAATAAGGCAGTTCGATAATGTACTACTTGGAGGACTCTGGCAACTGTAGGATGGATTACTTGTGTGTGTGGACATGTGTACTTGTGTGTAGATGGGAGAGGGTAACTGAAAGTAAAGAGATATGTTAGGTTACTATAATAATTTAGTCATGAAATAAGGACTTAAATTGTGTAGGTTATAAAAATATAAGGAAATAAAAGAATGTGAGAGATGTTAGTTAGAATTAAGACATAGTGATAGATAAGATATGGTGGACAAAGGAAAGAGAAGAATAGCAATTCCAAAATTTTGAAACTGAAAAGATAAGGTAAATAATGATAATGACTAAATTATCCAGCTGTCTGGGGGAAAGTGAAAGCAGTCTGGAGCATATTAAGTGTCAAAGTGAGAAATCTTATACTCAGCTAGAAGTCTATGATGAAAAGAGATCATGATAGTCTTAAAAACAGGAATAAAAGTAACTGTTGGAAGTGTGGCATGATGGAGATCTCCAATAGTGCTCAGGTATAGAACAGAGTTTCTCAAGTACAGCATTATTGACATTTGGTGCCAGATAATTCTTTTTTTCTAAGGAGCTGTCCTGTGCACTGTGGGATATTTAGCAGTATTCCTGGCTTTTACCCACAAAATGCCAGTAGCAACCTACCACCAGCTGTAACAACCAAAAATGTCTCCACACATTGCTAAATGTTCCCTGGAGGGAAAATTGTGCCCAGATAAGAAGTATTGGTATAGAGGCAAAAGAATAAACTACCATAAATTGGACTTTTGGGGTATATCAAAAGGTGAGGGCTGAAGTTGGATGGAAAGGGGGTGTAAATGATTAAGACAGAAAGTAAGAGTGACTTAAGGGACCACAATAGGAGAATATAGAATTAGGAAGAGCAAGGAAAAGGGGGCTTTGCAAATTTTTGAAAATTGGCATTTGGTAAGAAAATTTGAATGGATGGAATGATTTCTCCGATTTACTGAGTATATAGAGGGAATTTGGTTTAAATGATGGATTTGCCTGGCTGCTTCTAGGGATCCATGGCTACCCATCTCTAGACCTGAGTCCCTACCTTGGCTTTAGAAACATTTCAAGTGAACTTTTACTTCCTTGAACACTGAAAACATAGAGAAATAAATCATCTAAGATCCCATGGAAACTATACACATTTATGTTCTGTCTCTTGCATGCAAGTGCCTATATGGAATTCTAGGGTCTCATTTTCTCTAGCCCTCCTACATACTGGTTAGTGTTGAAGGTGTAAGGAGAAGCTTAGATTCATAGAATATTTGTGAATTAAAAGGCTATTAGAGAACATCTGAGATAATCGTTTTAGCCCAGTGTTGTTTAAACTTCTTAAACCCTACTGCACAGAGTGTTCCTAAGAGACAGAATGTCATATCCAAAGGCAATGAGGGATGAAATACCATGGGGTCCTCATGAATCTTTTTAAGTTATGTAACCATGCTCAAGTGTTAAGTATGAGAAAAATAAAAGGGGAGGGAATTCAGGGGAAAAGGGGAAGGGTTTACAGGAACAAGTATAAAGGACTCATGGACAAAAACTATGGTGGGTGGAAATGGGAGGGAGGTGGGGGAGGCCTGGGGTGGTGGGCTGGGCTGGGAATAAAAGACAGAAAACTGTACAAGATCAACAATTAAAATAAAAATTTAAAAAAAAAGAAAAAAAAAGAGTGAGGTAAAATGGGAGTTCCATTCTCTGGGGAAGACAGACAGCATACAAATATATATTCATTCTAAGAGTTAGCAATCTTTTTTGGAAATGAAGTTTTATGAAAAACCCCAATATATAAAATACCTATCAGAGGACCCACCATAGTGACCTCTGAAGCGCTCCACAGAACTAGTACTCTGGGACAGTTTGAAAATCACTCCAGGGCCTGACAATCTATCTGTAAAGGACTAGAGAGTATTTCCAGTTATGTGGACCGTACAGTTTCTTTTACAAATGGAACTGGTCATCACTGCCATTACTGGAGGAAGGCATCTATAGCCAATCCATAAGGGAATGGGCATGGCTGGATTTGGCCTGCTGCTGACTATTTCGATTTGTTGACTCCTAAAACCTCCCTCATTTTTTACAAATGGGGACTCTGGAGCTGAAAACAGGTAAGCATATTACCATTAAGAGTAGAGCTAGGACTAGAATCCAAGTCTTCTGATTATCACCTTGTTCTTTTCCCTTTCATTTTGCTGTCAAATAGAAAGTTCTGATGTGTGTGTGTGTGTGTGTGTGTGTGTGTGTGTGTGTGTGTAAGCATGCGTGTGTGTATGTTGTGGGTTATGCACTATGCCTAAGGGTCTTTTAGTTAAACAATACCTTAAAAGTATTTATTTCTCCTAAAGTGGAGATGCCCCTAAATCATATCATTTTGATATCATTTGGTATCCTGGTAGCTACTCATTGCTTTCATTTAATTGTATCTCTAATGAAGGGTCTTGCCCTATAAAGACATCCGAAGCTGTTCTTCATAGTGTTTCAGGCCTAATGTTATATGTCTTTCTAGAAAAAATGCTGCATTATTAGTGTCTTAATTAGACATTGATATGATAATTAGAGTTACTGAGATAATGAGAACCATGGCAAGGCTATCTGGAGTGAATGTTGAAAAGTTGAAAATATGAGAGCATGACTTGGCATTAACTTTTTCTTTTAAAAAGGAAAACTCTGAGTACTTTCTGTACCAGACATTCTACTAAATACTTCATATGTTATCTCATTTGATCTTTATAGAGGTATATTGTATTATCATCTCCATGTTTTTTGATGTTTCAGCTTTTTTTATTTTAAAATTAAATTTATTAGAGTGATATTGGTTAATTAGGTTATATAGGTTTTGAGTGCATATTATTGATGAATGAGTAAATGGAAGCTCAGGGAGATTAAGTATCTTTCCTAAGTTTGGATACCTAGCAAATAGGAGAGCCAAGATTTGGACCTGGGCAGTCTGAGGCTAGAGCTCATGACTTTTACTATTTGACTATATGGCCCCTCTCTTTCTTTTAAATGTTTTTAAAGATTTTTTTGTTTGTTTTTAGAGAGAGGGGAAGGGAGGGAAAAAGAGAGGGAGAGAAATACCACTGTGTGGTTGCCTCTTGCACACTCCCAACAGGAGACCTGGCCTGCAACTGAGGCATGTACCCTGACTAGGAGTTGAACTGGTGACCCTTTGTTTCACAGACTGGCACTCAGTCCACTGAGCCACACCAGCCAGGGCATGGCCCCTCTCTTTACATAAGAAGAACCACTGACATTTCTGCTAGCATTGGAAAGTGAAGTTGGGGACCAGGGATGCTCTAGATACTGATCTAACATTTTAGAAGCCTAGCACAGGAGATGAGTTTGTAGATGAGAGGTGGAAAAAGAGGGGATTTCCATGATAAAGGAAAAACTGAGGCATATAACATCTAAGATAGTGGTGAATTTAATTAACCATAGACTTTTGTTTCTTTATACATATAGGTGAGATCTAGAAAATAGTATGTAACTTATATGGTAGCTGACTTTGTTGATTGCATTTATAGGGTCTTGCATTGGTAGCATTCAGGAATTGTCTTTCTTTCTTTCTTTCTTTCTTTCTTTCTTTCTTTCTTTCTTTCTTTCTGGGAGGGAGAGAGGAACATCAATTTTCATTGTTCCAATTATTTGTATATTCATTGGTTGATGCTTGTATATGCCCTAACTGGAGATCAAACACCCAACCTTGGTGTGTCGGGGTGATGCTCTAACCAAGTGGCGTACCCAGTCAGGGCAAGAGTTGTCTTTTTCTTTCTTTTTTTTAATTTTTATTTTAATTGTTGATCTTGTACAGTTTTCTGTCTTTTACTCCCACCCCAGCCCACGACCCCAGGCCTCCCCATCTCCCTCCCATTTCCACCCACCATAGTTTTTGTCCATGAGTCCTTTATACTAGTTCCTGTAAACCCTTCCCCTTTTCCCCTGAATTCCCTCTCCTCTCCCCTCTGGTGACTGTTCTATCCTTACTTATCTAGAGATTAAGCATTTACTAGGTGATCATGGTGTTTATGGGTGCACTGCACTCTTTCTTCTTTTAAAAGAGGCAGAGGAATTATACCAGCAATAGAGGTCCTTGTACCTTGCAGGAACATCATCCCAGTGGCAAAGAAAGAAAGTGTCATGGTATTTTTCTGGGTGTGCTTTGTGGAAGTTGTCTGGTCTGCATGCCTTTCTTTAATCAACTCAGAAAACTGTCTGATCCTTTATTGTTTTTCCTTTCCGAAAGGGTGAGTCAACTATAGAATTTGCTGAGGATGTTTTTGATAAGATACTGAGGTTTTCTTTTTCAAGAAAGGCAGAGCATGGAGAAATTTACATGACTCTAGACTGCTTATTTTTCAGTTCTCTGAGCTTACATTGCAGTACTTTACCATCAAGGCAAGAACTGCATGCTGTGTAAGTTTAATTGCCTTTAAATATAACTGCTGTAAGCCTCTGTAATTATAGTTAATATTCTTTGCATTAACATTTCACTGCTCCCCTAGGGTTTTCAGAATGATTCACAAATAAACACATTCAACTTTAAATAGCTTATGAGGATTACAGAACCCAAAAGGTGAAAGAGGATATATCCTGCTTTCCAATTATTTAAAGTTTAGCAAATAGGAAAGCAGAGGCATCCATGGCCTAAGGTCTTCATCACCCTAATCAGTGTTATTACCAATAAGAAGTTATGGATCCAAGGAAAGGAAGGTTTAAGCTCATTGAGACAAAGAGAATAATAATTTTTGTTTGTTTTACTTCTTAGGAAGAGGGCTAATGGATTAAAAAAAAAAAACTAGATTTATAACTCACCTCATCTGGTTTATAAGATTAGATTGAACTAGACCTCAGAATGAAAGGAACTCTCAAGAAAGTATAGAAAAAATTTTAAAATTTCTTTTCTCAGTCACCTAGGGAAAACATACCATGGGGCTGCTAGGAACATAAAATACAGTTTTTCTTTTACCTGGAGAAAGTTCAACAATTGTAATTTGAGAAGAGGGAAGTTATAAGACAGGAGAGTTCCCCTTTAGAACATACCATTGGTGTCTGACTGGGCGTTCTAGATAGTAGTGATTAGGACTCATTACCATTAATCAGTTACCTGGTTTCTGCAATGGGGAAGTCAGGTTTTGCTGGCTTGGCCCCAACCAAATGGGTATGGGCAATGCTGGTAGAGAGCTTAAGGGCTTAGGAATTTGTTAAAGAGTTAGAGCTTAGCTGAATTCTTGAATTTCCTTTTGATTCACTTACCAATAATGTTTTCAGATTTAAATCATAATAGTGAAAGTATCCTTAACCTCAGCTTCCATGAAAATGATGATAATTGGAAAATTGTCAGCTTTATAAAGAGTCCATGGTTGATTTTATTAGCAAGAAAGGTATTCTATAAGTCTTATAAAATGCATATCTGTTTATTTACTAACAAATTGGTAAGGATGCACGTTCCCCAGTCTTCTTAGTTGTTGAGGGTGTGTATTCGTTCTTTAAAGGGAGCTTCTCCTCTTTCCTTTATTGCCACGGAGCCAGCATTTGGCTTGTAAATTTCATGGGTACAAGAATTGAAATCCTTAGTCCCAGCCTACTTCTGCCTTTGCTTTTAGATATGGCTCATAGGCTTTCAGAGAGGAAGAAGCATGTTTGACTTAGTTAGCTTTAGATTTGATTCATTAATTTGACTCTTTAGGAATCTTTAAAGGTGTCAGAAAAAATGGTTGAAAGATTATAGTCCAATATTATCAACTAAGGCTAAGGCTCATGTGTGAGGCAGAAATTGCAAATGATCTCTGTTCTTCTAATAAAAGGTAATTACTAGGACTGCAGACTTAAAAAAAAAAAAACCCAAAACAATTATAGACTCTTTGTACTTTCAACAATTGACCACCTTTTTTCTCTCACTAGGAGAGGAGACTTTTACATAAAAGGGGTGTGAGCTTCCTTTCCATGCCAAATTAAGCTTTTTTCCCTGGAGAGGATGAGGATGAGGAGGAGTCCTGTTGTTGTTGTTCTTCTTCCTTCCTTCTTCTTTCTTCCTTCTTCTTTCTTCCTTCTTTCTTCTTCCTTCTTTCTTCTTCCTTCTTCTTTTAGCATTTCTCTATTGTAATGACCAAAGTAAGATATACCTTCCCTCAGAATATTGCAGTTTGAAATGAAGAGCAAAGGTGAGGACATCCAAAATGGGAATCTTAGGAGCTTGCCATGTACTATTATTCCCATTAGTAGAGTGCGTCTTAGACTCTACTACTAGAAAAGGATATGGGGAAGGAGGAAGAGTTTAAAAAGGGGCCCCTAATTCCTATCCCTTGTCACATTCTCTGTGTGGTAAATTCAAGGCAGTCTGCTACTCATCATGAAAAACCTCATAATTTACTCTTTTAGAGCTGGACAGGAAAAGATCTAAACAAAGGGCTGGATTGTGGGACAGGAACCTGCATAACTGATCTTGTTCTCTTTCCTTCCATCTTGTGATGGTCTGAACTTGGGTTTTCAGCTGAAAAAGAAGCAGGTGTATGTAGATAAGGTGGAGAAGATGCAGCAGGCCCTTGTACAACTCCAGGCAGCATGTGAAAAACGTGAGCAGCTGGAGCACCGTCTCCGGACACGGCTAGAGAGAGAACTGGAATCCCTCAGAATTCAACAGGTTTGGAAAACTTGAACATTCCTGATTACTCATTTTTTCCCTTGGTATTTGACATGAAGACAAAACAACAACAACAACAACAACAACAACAACAACAAAACCACCTCATGCTCATCTTTAGGATTTTTGCCCTCCTGATCTTACTCCAGAGTACCTCCTAATTGTGAAGATGAAGCCTACTTACTTAGCTTCCAATCCCAGCAAAATCCTTAATGCTATTATCTTGCACCTTTTATTTTTTCACATGAACCCCAGAAACAGTAGACTCAATAAGAAGTGAAGATGCTATACAAATAGACTCCCAATCATTTTAGAATTAGAAATGCTCTTTAGAATCATCTGGCCATACCCCTCCTCATTTTCACATGAACGAAAACCAAGACCCCAAAAAAAGTTGTATCACTCACTGAAAGTCAAACAAGAAGTCAGGAGCAAGGTAAAGACCACAGCCTAGATTTGTACTTTCCTCTTTCATTGTGTACCACACAGGTAGTCAGGGATTGTGTTTTGTAAAACATTGATCCACTTTCTGAGCAGCATGACAATTTGATATGGCAAGCTTTTTTCCTGATTAAGGGAATCTTATATTCAAGCCCAAGACAGACAGACAGTCCTGCGGGCTTAGGAGAAAAAAATTCGTTTTGTTTTGGAATCAGAATCTAAACTGAAGTGGCTTGGGCAGCAATCCTTTCCAAATATAGGGGCTCTTCAGATGGGACTTGCCCACCATGCTTCTTCTTCTAATCTGAGAGGTCTTGGCATCTCCCCCAACAGCGCCAGGGCAACTCTCAGCCTACCAGTGTTTCGGAATACAGTGCTGCTGCACTGATGGAGCTCCTTCGTGAGAAGGAGGAGAGAATCTTGGCCCTGGAAGCTGATATGACTAAGTGGGAGCAGAAGTATTTAGAGGAGAACGTGATGAGACATTTTGCTCTGGATGCTGCTGCAACTGTAGCTGCTCAGAGGTAAGTACTTGGCTGGTAAAGTCACTCCTTGAAAGGCAGAGGGTAGAGGTTGGGGGTTGGGGAGAACAGAAAGTTGACTAATTAATAGATTTTTCCAGTGTGTTATTTTTTCTTCTATAATGTTCTGTTTTTCACCCCAGTTTCTGCTTAAGTGTGTTTTCTTTCATCTGGTTATGCAGGAACTGAATGATTGTGGGGGGAGAGGGTTGGGGATTTGAAAATGAAAGTTACATATAAACTTGTTGGAATCATAGTTCGGTTTTCCTCAGGAGTCAGAACAATTATAGATGGGACCAAGTGAACATTTGCACACCTACTTTGCCAGAGCCACAATTTCTTTCAGCCACATGTGTAGTTGTCTTTGTTTAGTCCCCAAACTGGATTACAAAGCTCTCCAGAGGACTTCCGGCCAAGATGGAGGCGTAGGTGGACACACTGTGCCTCCTCTCACAACCAAAATTAAGGACAACAAAGATTTAGAAACAAGAAAACAATCAAAACTGATAGAAAATTGAACTGTACGGAAGTCCAACAACCATTCATCCAGACCGGTAAGAGGGGCAGAGTCGAGGCAGGAAAAAGTGAAGGTGCAGACCCGGGCACACAGGCAGCAGCAGCTGGCAGTTCCCAGGTGTGCAGGTGGAGGCTAGCAGACCCCAGGCACACAGGTGGTGGCTATTGGACCCCGGGCATGGAGTGGCAACTGTGCAGACCCAGTGAGGCTGTGCAAGGTGGCTGTCTGACCAGGTGGTCCCACATTCACGCACAGATAATCCAGATGAAAGAGAAGCGGCAGAAGGGACTGGAATCCGAGAGAGAATGGAGCAGGCGCCATTGTTCCCTCTCTTGGACCCCACCCCCACATACAGCGTTACAACTCAGTGTCTGGGCTGCCCCACACTGGGGAACACCTAAGGCTCCACCCCTCACTATGTAACAGCTGCGACCAGACCAAAAACAAAACAAAACACCAAAAATGGCTCAAACCAGAGAACAAACAAAAGCTCCAGAGCCAATTCCTCTAGGCCATGAAGAGATAGCCAACCTATCAGATGCACAATTCAAAGCCCTGGTGATCAGGATGCTCACAGAATTGGTTGATTTTGCTCACAAATTAGATGAAAAAAATGCAGGCTACAATATGTGAAATGAAGGAAGATGCATGGGGAACCAATAGAGATGGGAGGAAAACTGGGACTCAAATCAATGGAGAGGACCAGAAGGAAGAAAGAAACAACCAAATGGAAAATAAGGAAGAAACAAGAATTCAAAACAATGAGGAGAGGCTTAGGAACCTCCAGGACATCGTTAAACGTCCCAACAGCCGAATTACAGGGGTACCAGAAGGGGAAGAAGAAGAGCAACAAGTGGAAAACTTATTTGAACAAATAATAGAGGAGAACTTCCCCAATCTGGCAAAGGAAATAGACTACCAGGATGTCCAAGAAGCTCAGAGAGTCCCAAAGAAGTTGGACCCAAGGAGGAACACTCCAAGGCACATCATAATTACATTAACCAAGATTCAAATGAAGGAGAGAATGCTAGAAGCAGCAAGGGATAAGGGGACAGTCACCTACAAAGGAGTTCCCATCAGACTGTCAGCTGATTTCTCCAAAGAGACCTTCCAGGCAAGAAGGGGCTGGAAAGAAGTATTTGAAGTCTTGAAAGCAGGGACCTACATACAAGATTGCTCTATCCAGCAAAGCTGTCATTTAGAATGGAAGGGAAGATAAAGTGCTTATCAGATAAGGTCAAGTTCAAGGAGTTCATCATCACCAAGCTGTTATTATATGAAATGTTAAAGGGACTTATCTAAGAAAAAGAAAATAAAAATATGACAGCGAAAAGACAACAAACTCACAGCTATTAACAACCACACCTAAAACAAAAGCAAACTAAGCAAAAAGCTCTTCCGAGAAATGCCACTCAAATGAAATGTCTCTTAGGAGTGGCTGCTGCCATTTGATAGCTCTGGCTCATCCAAAGTATGCCAAAGGCTATGCTTAACATGAATCCATCCCTGCCCTTTGAAAAGGTCTATATTTGAAGGCTACATTCTCTGTGTTCATGAGTCTATCACATGTAAGCCATCACATTCTATTTGATAAAGGAGGGGAAGTGGCAGGAGGGTTTAAAAAATATTTTTTACTTATTTGTTCCCCTTTTCACATTATAAACATTGACTTTTGATATTTGGAGGAAACAATGTCCTAATCTAGTTTGGCTTGCTCTCTGATGTTTATAATCATCAGTTGGGAAAGAATGAAACAATGACAAACACTAGATACAAATCGAGATGATATGGGCTGTGGAGATAAAGACAGAGCTTTGATCTGAGTTGGTATTCAAGGTGGGCTATAGTATATTGCACCCAGCTAGGTCTCTATCCAGAAAGTTACTAAGAACCACAGTGTTGTTTTTAATATTCTCCTGAACATAGTCAGCTGAAAGAGTCTAGAAATGCTTGACAGACTTTGAGCTGAGATGTGTGTGTGGAGGGGACAGTTGATACATTTAGTTTTGAGTCTCTCTTTTGCCAAATCAGAGGGAGGTCAGTTTAAGAGCTGGACTGGTAGTTTGTAAACCTATTCCCATTTCTCCAGGAAGACATCATACATTTCTCCGATGTGCTCTACCTGTTTTCAGATATCCTCTATAAACCATAAGTAGATTAAAATCTCCTATGTATTGATTTTGAGTTCCTCATGGATTTAAGCTTACCTATCTTTGTTTCTTGAGAACAGTATGCTCAGTACATTCTGTTTCTTGAGAACAGTATGCTCAGTACATTCCAGTGTAGTGACAGAGTGCATAGAAACCCCTGCTGTGCTAGAAAATGGTTGAGAAGTTTGTAGGTAGAGTAGAAGCAGAATTAATTCTAAGTTTAGCTCCTTACTCTCAAGGAAACACCTATGCCCAGCACTTGTTCAGAATTTATTCAGGAAACCCTAACACTGAAAAGTAGATTTAAGGTAGTTTCGTTGTCTTTGGGCAGAAACTTAGAAAGATATGGCTCATGAAGTTATACAATGTGAAAAATGTTGAAAAGCCAGGATTCTTTGTACTGGGAGGTTCACTGCTGAAACTGACTTCAGAATAAGACTCCAGGTCAAGATGCAGGAAAGTGTGAGGAGGTTGTCACTGGGGCCTGGTATGAAGAAACGACCCCTCTTTCTTCTTTCCTGGAAAATTTTGAGTATTAGGGGAAACTCCTTTCAAATGGATTTCTTTCCAGAATGTTGGCTCCCACAGGTAGATTTAATTTAAATTGAATTCCTTTAAATCACCAGGTAGAAAGTTTTCTGTTTTCAGTAAAATTTGCACGCTTATCATTTAATACAAAAACAGCCAGTTCCCTTTTAGTAGAACAACTTATGATAGTTCCTCAGGCAAATGTTCCATATTGGGTCTGTGTGTCTTTTGCATGCCTATTATTCCAACCCATGGGAGAAACTGACAGATTGTATTCAAATTCCTGTAAAAAAGAAAGAATTGGGCTAGATGATTTCTTCAAATCCTTTCATTTCTAGAATTATACTGTGTTTACAAAGATAGTGTCCTTTAATGCTCTGCCATAGATATTGGTTTCCATTTCTTACTTTTTTCCTTTACAAGATTTCAAATTTGAAAAGTAACATTCAGAAAACTTTATTTCAGAACCTGTGGGCTCTTCTGCCTTCCCTTCCAACATCCTCTGCTATTCCTTTTCTGTCTGATGGTTTCACTCTCCCTCCACCAAGCCCTAAATATAGGTATTGACAAAGATCTCTTTGTCTCTTTTTTGTGGTAAAAGCTTTATACAGTATTATATTTTTTCCAAAATAATTGTTAAATGCCTAGGATATTGGCTGCAGATGGAAAGTGCCCAACATATATCTGAGTAAGAAAGGAAGGGGGGAAAAAAGAAAGGAAAGAGAAAAGAAGAATGAAAGAAAAAAGGACATGCTTTCTAACTCTATAATTGAAATTCCTAAATTTGAAGCCCATTTTAATGGCATGCTTGGGTTCTATGTATGAGGTATCCCCCCCCCCCCCCCGGCAAACACTGAATTTATTTATAAAAAAATTGTGTATTTATTCTTACATGTTTCAACTTCAGTCACCTTCAAAGTACTCTCCATTTGATTTCAGTATACCTATTGATACTTTTTTCCAGTGCTCAAAACAGTTTTTTAAATAAATGTTTTATTGTTGTTCTATTACAGTTCTAATTTTTCCCACTTTGCTTCCTGCACCCTCCCCTGGCTTCCACAGTCAATCCCCACCCTATTCGTCCATTTCTGTGGGTCATTCATACATGTTTCTTGACTTGTCCCTTTCCCTTATTTCCATCCTTATCCCCCTCCTCCCTCCCCTCTGGTCATGGTCAGCCTTTGTTCTTGTGTCCATTAGGTTCCTCTTATAGGCGAGATCATACGGTATTTGAACTTTTCATCAATTTTGATACCTTTTAGTGCTTCTGTTGTTTTTTGTTTCACTTCTTTAACATCAACAAAACATTTCCCATCAGCAAAACATTTCCCTTTGACGGCTTTTTTCTTCTAGGGAAACAAAAAATAGTTGCTTGGGGAAAGATTGGGTGAATAGGGAGGGTGGAACATGGGGGTCATACCATTTTTGGTCAAAATCTGCTGAACACTCAGCATTGTGGGGCAGGTACACTCATAAATCACCCAACATGAAATGGGAAAACACATCGAAAGAGTCTTCAAAAAAATTCACTGAAGTCAAAAATGCCCTCTCACAACACCAGCTGGTACACGGATACAGATGGGTTCCTAGAATACTCATCTAGTGGGGGAAGCCTGTATTATAAGCGGCCTCTCTTCTGGAAGATAATTTCAGTTTTGGGGGGTTTCCCTAGTATTCTGCTAGTATGTCATACTTAATATATTCCTATGATAACAGCTTATATGTAAATAACAGTTTGCACAACTATGACATGTCTTTTCATTCTTTCTTAAAAAAAATTATTTATTTATTTTTAGAGAAAGGGGAAGGGAAGGTGGAGGAGAGGGAGAGAAATATCAATGTGTGGTTGCCTCTCACGTGTCCCAGGCATGTGCCCTGACTAGGAATCGAACTGGTGACCTTTTGGTTTGCCGGCCCATGCTCAATCCACTGAGCTACACCAGCCAGGGCTGACATGCTGCTTGGATGGTATTATTGGTAGTTGTAGAATTTTTTCAATTCAGGTATTATTTATGTATTAAAAATTCACCTATAATAAGTGTATGGTTTCATGAATGTTAATGACTATATACACTTATGTGGCCACCACCACAACCAAAACAGTGAACACATTCTAAAGTGTCTTTGTTCCTCTTTAACTGAATCCCTTCCTCCCACACCTGCCCCCAGAAAGCCAATCTGCTTTTTGTCATCATAATTTTACCTTTTCTAGAATGTCATATGAAAAGAGTCATATAGTATGTACTCTTTTTGCTTGACTCCTTTCATTCAGCATAATTATTTTGAGATTCATCCAAGTTGATGCATGTATCAATGGTTTATTCCTTTTTATTGCTGAATAGTATGGATTTATCACAGTTGTTTATCCATTCACTTGATGATGATATTCAAATTGTTTCCAGTGTTTGGCCTTTGAAAATAATAAAATACAGATTTTTAACGTAAGGATAGACAACTATCTTTCCTCAGGAGAGAATACATATTAGGTGATTTATTTATACCCCTTCCAACAATTTGATTCTGTGAAGTGAGAAAGATGTCAAAGCAAGAAATCACATAGAGTATTTACTATATGAGGTACTCTTGTAAGCACTTTACAATTGTTGCTCATCTTCACAATAAGAAAACAGAGGTGAAGTTTAAATTGTTTGCCCAAGATCACACACAACTATCAAGAGACAGAAGAAACAGGATTTAAATCTACGTTTTTGACACCTTAAACCACTATACTCTGCTGTCTCCCAGATATTGATGATTTCAAAGATAATGAAATAGGGATTATTACTTGTTCAAGGGTTGCTATTTGAGGCTTATTATTTAATCACTTAAAATATTGTAAATAATCACATAATAGGGCCTATAGTATGACTCTGTATTATTATGTCCCTAGAGATTCCTCTCTAAACGCTTAATATAGATGAGGAAAATTATTACCAAGTAGGAGTTCAATCCCAGAAGAACCGAGTTGGCAGTGCAGATTTGTAGTTTCAGCTCACGAACAGTGAATTTATTTCTGAAGAACAGTAAAAGGATAAAAGATAGATCAACCATGTAATTTATGAGCTTACATTTATTTAATCAGGTTGTTACCTTTCTCAGAATGTTCAGGTTTTATTTTCATTTCGAGCAAAGTAAATCTGGAAAAGAAGGAAGAAAAGGAAACCAGGAGAAAGAAGCTGATTACACACATTATGTGTGTCTACCTTTTCCTTCATTGTAGGCCTTTCTCAGTTTCCATCCTCAGCTTTTTTCCCATTCTCTATTGTCTTAGTTATCTTGTTCTGTACTGTGGCTTCAAATAGTATCTCTGATATCTCTAAAATTAAAGTTAGAATTTTCAACAACTTGTTAGATATTATTATATGTCTATTTATGTGACACCTTAATACCAGTGTACTTAAAATCAAAGCCCATTATAGTGCTTTTTGAAAAAAATCTCTCCTCAGTTTTCTGTCTCAGAAAATGTGTGGTATGTCATCTAGTGTAGTCATTTGACTTAGAAACAACAAAGTTCTCATTCATTCTTCACTCACCCTAACAAACATACAAATTTAAATAGTCTTCAAGGTCTAGCAAATGTGCCTTCTATATAGTCTGTTTCCATTTTCCCTTGCCACTTCACTGGTTTCTGTTTTCATTATCTCTTGATGGGATTATTACAATATAACATTTCTGACCAGTCTGCCTGAGTCTAGTATTATTGCTTCTCTAATCCCTTCATCACATTTCAGGAGGAGATTATGCTATCATAGTAACATACAGCTGGGATCATTGCATTCCTCTTGAAAAGCTCTAATTATTTTCAGTGTCTGTTGGAGTAAAGTCCAAATTCATTTCTGTAATCATTAATTATGAACTTTTTTTGTCTCCCCATACAAGTTTCCTGCAGCCAGGGACTAGTCTTATTCATGTCTAGCCACTCTCCAGCCTCCTAGTAACTTCACCTATAGCGCTGTACTCATGGTTGAGTTCACATATTAAATAAACAAAATGATGTTCCCTATATGAAAACATGAACTTAAAGTTTACATGGCCACTCGATGTTAATTAGGAAGTCATGGATGACATTCTAGAAAGCAGTGTAAGTAATGTGATGGGGATAACTTTTGGAGAAAGGAAGGAGTGAGAAAATGACTAGAGAGATAATTGCCAGAAACTGTTTACTTCAGAATTGGAGATGGGAGATGGCAAATTCAGGGATATAGGGTTTGGGATTTGCAGGTTGTGTTTTCAAGCTCAGCATTTTTTCTACTGATGGCAATAGGATTGCCTCACAGTATTGGAAGTTAGTAGGTAAAGTTGCTCCTTCAAACTTTGTGCTTACTTGCTTTGCCCTAAGTCATTTGCTTAGTAGCCCATCTTTTAGAAGGAAGATTGATGTTGAAGGCTGTCCTGGAAGCTCTGTAAGAATTCAATAAGTGCCCCACATTTTCAGGCTCTATTCCTGAAGAGCTCACAGTGTTCATATCAATTAGCTGGCAGGGTTCTGAATCCTGCAAGTGGTCTTTTATGCAATGAACATGGCAATAAGCCAGCCCTGGCTCCCCTAGTGACAAACCATATGCTCAAGTTCCCAGTGTCCATAGATACCATGAACTTTTTAGAGAGGTCTGGCTCTGAAGCCTCAGCCATCACCTTGGAACTCTGTACTGCAGAAATTGCCAGGATTATACCAAGAGCTGGAATTCTTTTAAGTCATACTCTTTGAATGCTATTCACCTTCTACATATACTTTTCTCTCATAATAATATATAACTTTGTTGAGTGCTTTCACTCTGTCTGGCATACTTCACATTCATCTCCTAAAGATTCCATGAGATATAGGCACAATTACTATTTCTATTTTACATATGAGGAGACTGAGACTTCAAGCAGTTAACTGACTTCCTGAGTTCATAGAGTTTGTTAGTGGCAGTGTACTTGGGAAGGCTGGGACTTGACCCTGGTGTGGACCTATAGTCAGAGCGCATGCTCTCAACACTATACAATGCCAGTTCTTCTTGGGTACTATGAACACAAAGGCCATTCCCAGTAGGTCTTCAAGTATGTGAACTGCACCAGATCAAGTGTAGAATTTTGAGATGCTAAAATATTTTGAATTTAGCAAATCATGAGAGCCATTGTAGTCCTTCCCCTTCTTACTCTCCAATTATTTACGTATTCAAACAAATCATTTCAGTCTTGCATATAAGGCACAAGTGTTTGGAGGAACAGTATTTTTGCAGGAGCACACCAAAATATCCCAACTTTCTGCTTCTTCATTCCACTGCCCCTTTACTCCCATCTGCACTGGTCACAATCTCTAAGCTAAGACAACACAGCTAGCTGCCAGCAGAAAATATGCCTGGAGTTCTCCCACAGATGTGCATTCTCATAGGAAATACAATGAAGCAGTGCCAGGTCATTGTTTTTCCAGCCTATTGTCTTATTTCCTTTGAGAGCAATATAATTACACCAATATTCTTCTTAATCTCTTTTCCTTTTCAAAGTTACTCTTTTCCTTTTCAAAGTTACTCAAATAAGGTCCAGTTTTCTTCATTTCATTTCCTTTTTTCTCTATTGCTAGTTGCAAATGAGCTAAAAGAACATGCGTGACCTGACTTATGACAGGATGAAAGATTTCCATATATTTTTGACTTGTGCTATTTAGGCATCAGCCTTATCCATGGGCTACACCCTCTTCTTTTTCTCCCCCCCCCTTCTCTCTCTTCATTAATTATTCTTTGAGTCAGTGGCCTGAGACACTTTAAGATAGAACATGATGATCCCTCATGCTGTTGGGATGCTGGCAAGAGAACAGTCAGTTGGGGGAGACTCAATGGTTTGGAACCAGAATGTTTCAGATATACGTTACATAGGGACCACATGGCACTGACTCAGAGGTCCTGCTTCTCACTCAGCTCACATGCCCTACCTGTTGATATGTCTATACTTTCTTTCTTACTCTCAGGTGTAGTTACTGCTGTTCATCTGTAGCAATAGCTGTTTAGTATGTTGTTCAACTTCCTTCAAAGTATAGCTTTTTATTTTATGACTATCATGGAATAAAATGGAAATATATAATATCTTATATGTAATATAATATAAAGTAGACATAAATATCAATATATTTCCATTACCTGAGCATAATCTAAAAACCAGAAGATTTTGGATAGTTTTTTGCTTGGTGTTGAAGGCAAATCCGTGCACACCTCTCATAGAATACCTTAATGAGTTTTGTAGCTTCATCCATGCCAATGACCTCTTCTAACTCTGAAAGCTGGACTTTCCTATCTTGAAAGCTCTTATTAGTAAGTCACCCAGAAACCAATCATTCCTAATAAGTTTCATTTCAGTTTAGGGCTTTTCCAGCAATGTCTTTGACTTAGGGAGGAGATAGGATTTATTGATTTTGCTGGCCTCCCATTATTATAACTGCCATTTTCCTTCCCAGGGACACAACAGTCATCAGTCACTCTCCTAACACCAGCTATGACACAGCTCTAGAAGCTCGCATTCAGAAGGAGGAGGAAGAAATCTTGATGGCCAATAAGCGTTGCCTTGATATGGAGGGCAGGTAAAATGTTGATCTGAACGCTGGTGGATCTGAGAAGTTAGTATGGAGACCAGATAGGTCAATAGGGAAGGGCAAGCATCTCCATTCACAACTAGGAAACTGATAATGTACCCCCACCCACCCCCACACCCCTGCCACCTTGTTACTTAGGATTTGAGATGCAATGACCTTTACCCTGTATTCTTACTCACTGTGGAATTCCAAGTAGTATTTCTTTCCCCCATTGGCCTTGATAATTGCTTTCCATCTGCCCTCTGCCAGAGCTAAACTGTTGATATTTGCACTCTGGGTATTCTTTCTAGCATTACACATCACAGTGCTCAGTAAAAGGACATCCACTCATATGGTACCTGATGCCTCTTATAAATTCAAGATCATTTATAGAAGTTCTCACCTTCTCACTGATTTCATTTCTGTTGACTCGGGTTCTTTACTGTACCACCCATTGTTAGCAGTTTACTCTCATATACAGCTTTCTCTTCACCAATATTTTATTTTGGCTTCCTAAAATTTAAGTAACAACTCCTGGATGCTCTTCCCTATCCATTTGGATATGCAGAAAGGCACTTTAAAACAAAAATGTAGCATACTCTCCCTTGTTTTACAACTGAGAAATAACTAGGATACCCTTTAGTCAAAAGAATAACAGAAGCTCAAGCCCATGTAGGCAGTGAAACCAAGAACATGGAGATCGCAACATGGTATTTATGTTTTTTGTTTTTGGCTCCCAGGATTAAGACCCTCCATGCCCAGATTATTGAGAAGGATGCCATGATCAAAGTACTCCAGCAGCGTTCCCGGAAGGAGCCTAGTAAGACGGAACAGCTATCATCCATGCGGCCAGCAAAGTCTCTGATGTCCATTTCCAATGCTGGATCTGGTTTGCTCTCCCACTCTTCCACCCTGACTGGCACCCCTATCATGGAAGAGAAACGGGATGACAAGAGCTGGAAGGGGAGCCTAGGTAATGACAATAAATAAGGAAGATTAAAGTGACATGTTTAGAGAGAGCTCTGACTTAGATATGTGCTCACACAGCAAGGGAAAGGCTCATGGTCCAGATTCTGGAGAGGAAAAATATAGCATTGAGGATTTGTCCTCCTGAGATGCTAGCTGCATCTCAGGAGCTCCCCCACACTGTGAAGTCTGACTGAGAGAGAACGTTGGTTGAAACCAAGGCCTTAGAAGATAAGAATCCTGAGTTCTATTTAGGTGGGAAGAAAAATAATTTTTTCCTCTAAAAATTCTCAGATTTGGCCTTTACCATATGGGATCTTTTGTCTGTATTCAAAACCCATGCAGCCTTCCCTTCCTGCAGTATTTTTTTTTTAATTTCAACTTTTTCTGTGTTCTTTTCTCCCATAAGATTCGAGGACTCAGAGTTTTTGTTAAGCTAACTGGAGCTGGGTGGCAGGCTTTTGTTACCAGAATGTTCTGATATGAGAATAGAATATACTTTTCAATTCTTCCCTGTTCATTGCTTCCCCTCTAATCCAACCCCAGAAGTATTTGAGATACCATGAGGCACATTGTTAGAGCTTGAGGAAATAAGCTGTAGTATTTTAATTTTAGCTCTTTTTGTTGCTTCTAATACCTTTCTTGGTTCTCTGACGCTTGCAGTGTCCTTTGATTAGAGTAGGCATTTTCGGAACCATGGTCTTGGTTAGAACCTTAGACCACACAATTATTATCACACTCATCAGTGACTACAGACTTCTTCCACCAGTCCTTTCAATCTATCTATTAATGGATGGTGTTGGTTATAAGTGGAACCAAATAGAAACATCCTTACAGCTCTGGAAATCAATCACCATTGGAAAAATAAATCACAACACCTACCCAAGACACCGAAAGGTTGAATATAATGTGTTGGGGCTTGGAGAATGAGAACCAGAAGGGATGTATCAAGTCTGAAAAAAAATTCTAGCCATGATGGTAGGTGCCTGACAAACTGATTTTGGGGTTCACATGAGTACGAAGTAAAGAGTTAGACCCATTCATATTTCTCCTTAACTTCTTACAAGGAAAACGAGATAATGGCATGTCTGTATTTGAATAAAATATAGTTTTCTAACCTTTTTCTGTCTTTCCTCTGTAGGCATTCTCCTGGGTGGAGACTACCGTGCAGACCCTATCCCTTCTACACCTTCACCCGTGCCGCCCTCGACTCCCTTGCTCTCAGCTCACTCTAAGACAGGCAGCCGAGATTGCAGCACCCAGACAGAACGGGGAACTGAACCAAACAAAACTTCAGCTGTTACTCCCATCTCTATTCCTGCTACAGTTGCCACTGCCGCCACTGCTGCTGCCATCACTGCCAATGCTGCTACCAACACCACCACCATGGTAGCAGCTGCTCCAGTGGCTGTTGCTGCTGCTGCTGCCACTGCTGTCCCATCTTCAGCAACTGCTGCCACTGCTGCTCTTGCTGCTGCTGTTTCTCCAGCTGCTGCTGTTCATATTCCAGCTGTTGCTGCTACTGTTGTTGCTCCTACTGTTGCCACCGCTGCTGTTCAGGTTGCTCCAGCTGCTCCAGCTCCGGTTCCAGCTCTGGTTCTGACTCCAACAGTGGCTCAGGCTTCTGCTCAGGCTCAGACTCAGACACCAACTCCATCTCCAGCTGCAGCTGCTAATACAGCTCCAGCTCCAACTCCAGCTTTGGCTCAGGCTGAGGCTCCTGCAACTCCAGCTGCTGCTTGTGGACCACGGCGTTTGTCTATACCAAATTTGACATGTAATCCAGATAAGACAGGTAATAAATCTCTGTACCAGGTAGCTTTTGATTCTGCCCTCAATTACAGATTTGTTTGTTGATGCCTGATGTTTGGGCATAGTTGATCATTTGGAGGGATGTTCTTCATATTCTAAAGAGGATTAATCAGAAGAGAGGAGGGTGGGGAGTTTGTAAATGACTTACCTGACACCAGGGTGGGAACAAGGATGAGTCAAGGCCTTTCTCCAAATAGAGATAAATAAATGTTCAGGTGAACAAGGCAGAGTGGCAAGCAAGTCTCTCTTGGCCATTGGCTTTATAAGTGCTTTAAAGCTGTCCATGTCTAGAAATGTGTGTATTTATGCTGTCCCTAAGTGTTTTCTAATCCCTTATTTCTATTTAGATGGTCCTGTTTTCCACTCCAGTACTCTGGAAAGAAAAGCTGCTGTTCAGATCCTGGGTCAAGAGCCTGATGCAGAAATGGTGGAATATCTCATCTAAATGGCCTAATCAGGAGCTGCAATTTATTAGCAAGAATGATTTTAATCATTTTTCCCATTTGCTGTTCTTATTTTGAGGGTGAAGACAAGGGTTTGGGGAATGTTTTTAAAGGGACTTTTTATTGAGACATTATAGTACTTACATAGTACCATATGAACTCCAACTATTTTGGTATGCTTAGAGAGTACCTCTAAAGGCAGATTAATCAGAATGTGCTCTAAAGATTATCACTTGGATTCATACAAATACTGGGATGTTAATAGCTGGATATATACCAAATATGTTCAATGTGCTTAAACTTGTTTATCTTTTTCATATTCCAGATATTTTTTTCTTGAAGAGCACAGTAGGTTTAGAGGACAGTGTGTATCATGTAGTTAAGAAGTAGAAAGCCAGAGAGAATTTGACTGTGTGCTGTTTTGTAGAGTTACCATCTAATAAACAGCATCCAGAGAGAGTTCTTGCTTCAGTGTCATGAAAGGGAATAGTTTTGGGAACCATGTAAACTGGAAGAAAGGCAGGGAGTATCGGGGTGTGGGAGGGTGCTAGAGCTAATTTTCCCTTCCAATTTTTCTGCTACCCTGTGCCAAAGGATTGTTTTTATCTTCATTTCAGTGGTGCTTTGGAAGTAGATTCTTTGGGTTCCCTCTTGGAGGTTCATATATTCATATATATACTCCGGAGTAATTTATGCATTTGGGTAATTAATATATTGCTTTCAGCTGCTAGGATAGTAAATTAGCTGAAACTTACTCTCTTAGTGGCCTTGATGGAGAATTGCATGAGGGGCTTGCTATATGTAGACCTCTGTGGTCTGTGTCTAGCCATGAATAGCTTGCTTGCCTTTCCTGAGACCAATCTACTTAATGTCTGTTTTCTTCTTTAGCACAAATTTGCTGGCTGTGTCACCAGTCTCAAATTGCCAATCATTTGCAAAAGGAGACATTTTTGGTGACAGGTTGAACGCTTTGAATTTCTGGTGACTATTTTGAAATAACTCATTTTGTTTTCCTAAATTATTAGGCATATTTGATTATCACCTCCAAGGGAATAGCATCAGAAGCCCAAAGTACTATGCTGCAGTGGGAGAGAGGTGGGATGCAGCAGTGTCCTCAGCTACCTCTTCTCATGGCCAGTGACTCCATCTTGGAATACTTGTGTAGAGCAGCAGGAGATGCACATGTGGACAGGGACCAAGGAGGTCATGGCTCCAAGCTTGGCCTAAGGGTTGCCTCCAGGGACACAGAAGGGCTGCCTCTTGCCACAGGTCCCTGCTCTGTGTCATTTACCCTTCATTAAGATGATAAATTCACAGTCAATGTCAATATCAGTTTTCAAAGGGCATGGGGGAGGTAGGGGGAATGGGACTAATATGTAAGGGTGAGGAGAAGAAGTTTGGGGATCTGTTAGTTAGAAACCAGATTAATAGAAGAATAGGTCTGATACATTACATTTTGAGTCATAGTGGCTGGAAGGAACTTTAGCAATACAATAGCCCTACCCCATCATTTTAGTGATAAGGAATCTGACATCTGGAGAGTTTAAGTGACTTTTCAAGATCATACAACACAGCTTTTCACTCTGCCAAATACCATGCTTATTTTGGGAAACGTTCATATATAAAAAGCCCCATTTTAAGAAAAGGTATTTTCACAGTCCAGGGCATATGAATTTTCTAAAATGTTCCTGCCTTGAGGAGATTCTCTAGGGTTCTGAATTCCTATCTTGCCACTCCTGCAATGCCTTGTGCAAGGTTTTCCTCTTTCCTGACTCTGACTTCAATATAGAGTCACATGAAACATCTGCCATAAGAAATCAACCTCACTTCTGTTTCTATGAGATTGGCTGTCTTGGATTATTTTACAGGGTTCCTCTGTAAGTATAGGAATGACCTATTTAATAGTATTCTTGTGTCATTCCTAATTACCTTCCAAAGAAATGATTTTGTGTGGGGGCAAGGAAGAGATAAGAGGGAAAGGGATGTGATTTTATTTTAGCCAGTCTTGACATTTTAAATAATGAAGTGGTTATCCTACACATTAGTCCTCAGTTATTAAGTGAATCCCAAATAGAAATTAAAAGTAAAGTTGTGTTCCTACTCATTTGTACTACCCTTTAGTCATAGGGGAAAAAAACTTAAATAGTAAAAACAAGTAGAAAACTTAGGACTGCTACTTTCTATCTAATTAAAAAAGTAAAAATAAAAATCAACCTTTTCATTTACTCTCTTTATGGTTATAACATATTGCCAGAATTTTTGCTAGCTCTGGGAGCCATGGTTTTAATTACATTCTGTAAGGTGACAAATGTCATGCATTCCACACTATGTGGCAGCCATCTCTTTAGGTTCATATGTTTTTGGGAAAGGAGGAAATTCTTAGTTAAGTATTATTTTGAACTTTTCACAACATCTCTGCCCCATCACACCAGAGGGGGTCCTTTTTGGCTCAGTTTTTAATCCTAGGTAATTTGCTAAAATAAATTGCACATCTAAGAGATGGAAGAAGTCCATGTCAGTGTATTATGTTTACGAAGAAGGTAGATTGTCTTTTTAGAAGGTCGCTAATAGGTATCATTTTTAAAATTCAGGTTCATGGGAGAAATCTCAAGGTAGCCACCTTTTCACAATTGTGTCAATGTGATATTTGGGGGATCTTTCTGCACTCCCACTTATCTATGCATTTTACTGGCACCTCAGAACAAGAGGGTGACCTTGTCTTATACTGCAAGGCGGTCTCTGGGGACCTTCTAAGTCAGATTTACTTCAATGTCCCATGTACAGAAAAACTTCATTAGAACAAACTTTACTTGATATAAAATTTTTATTAACAATTTTTTATTAAATAAAAGTAGCTTGAGTTTTCTTATAAAATCATGTATCTTGATTGTTGTTTTAATGAGGGATTTGTTTTCAGTGCTGCTTTTGAGTTTCAGGATGAGAGGACAGCAGGAACTTGAAATACCTGCCATCATCTGCCATAGGACACATGCTAAGAGACCTGTCACATTCTCTTTTTCTTATTACATAGTTGGGTATGTACAACAATTGGAAAATGAACAAACTTATTGTGCAAACTACTTTTTATGAAAAGTCTAAACACTAATAATGTGGCAACTTAAAGTCTATACTTATGCACTAATTTTTATGCATTATATCCTCATGTCTGTTAGCCATACAATCTCCTGTTATCTCAATTGCTCATTTCCATATAGAATATGTTAATTAAATGTGTGCATTCTTACTGAACAAGTTTTCAAAGGAAGGCATCAGCCATGGACTAATTGCCACCAATTTCAATACAGCATGATCCTTGGAATGTATCTTCCAAGTGCCATCCATTATCAGTAGGACCAGTGTTTTGGAGTTGTTTTTTTTTTTTTTTTTCTGATAGCAGTAATGGGTTACATAAAGCCATGAAACCTCTTTCTGACATCCCTTTGATTAACAGCATGTGTTTGTAAAATGGATAGCTGGGGGTGGCAGATGGCTAGAGAAAAATCACCTTTGGTTTGAAATGTATGTGGCCCCATAATGATTAAGACCCCATTCTGTAATCAACTGAGCTAGTTCCAATAAAATTAAGCAGGTTTGAATCCACTTTGTGCCTATCTTTTCACTGACAATAAAGTTAGCTATTTTAAAATGCATTACTGTGTGGAAAATGCTTTGGTGTTTACTCGACAGATGTTTTATCTGAGCTTGTATCAGTGATTACTTTCAATTCAGTATGCAGAGAAATCGCCCTTTAAAGGCAGCATACAGAAGAATTTGCATTTGCTTAAAGTATGGAATTTCATTATAAAGTATTAAGACATCACCACTGGCTGCATGCTCTCATCGGTATGTGTGTATGCATGTGCATGTGTATGTATTTTTAAATACTTTCAGGCAGCATATATTAAAAGCTTTGCATCCCCTGGTTCCAGGGGATAAAGTGATGGCCACCCAAAGCAGACAATTCATCATTTGGTTAGCATTTTGGAAGGCCCCTTGATGTTCCCTTTGCACCCTTGTTCTAATGCCAATTCATCAGTTTTGGTTGAGGGAGCTTATTAAAAGCAAATCAATACCACAAACAAGTTGGCTCTTTTCACTGAAAATGTTAAAGCTGCCTTTACACTGCCCTGCTTATGCCTCCTGTTTACCACTGAGTCCCAGCTTGACTGAGATGATGAGATTCCCACAGGCTTATAAATGACACTTTTCACAATAAAATAGACTTGATGGTTGTTATAAAATAAATGGGAGAAGGCATATAATTCATTCTAAATTTTATTTTTTAAGTTGGGCTGCATTCCTCTCCATACTTATGATAAGCACTTTGAAAACTGTGCATGAAAGCCCAACCCTCTTTTTTCAGGACAAAGAAAATGGTATTAAGTTAACCACAACTTCTTACAAAGTTTTGTGAAGCATTCCTTTCAGAAATATATTGTGCTTGGTTCTTAATGAATAGTCATTTGTGGGAAGAATAAGCAAGTGTTCCTTCAAAAATGTCACACCGGCCCTGGCTGGCGTAGCTCAGTGGATTGAGCGCGGGCCTGCGAACTGAAAGATCGCGGTTCGATTCCCAGTCAGGGCACATGCCTGGGTTGCCAGGCCAGTTCCCGTCAGGGGACATACAAGAGGCAACCGCACATTGATGTTTCTCTCCCTCTCTCCTTCCCTTCCCCTCTAAAGATAAATAAAATCTAAAAGGAAAAAAAAAATCTAAAAAAAAAAATGTCACACCGATGATTTTCTAGATATTATCCAGTATTGTAACTGATCTGATTATCTGTGTGGTACTTCATCTCCTTTCCTGTGGACCTGCCCTACTGTGACAAGCAATTTGTACAGTCCATGACTGCACAAATACTGTGACAGTCCAATTTGTACACAGTTGCAGAAACAGACACCTCCTGCTTCCAACCTTCTCCACCTCCATATTTTCCTGCAGGAAGGTTTTTATTGGAGGAAAAAAGTATAAGTGATTTGGTCTTCAAACACTCTATATTTATTGACAATTACCCTGGTATTTGAGTGAAGACCCCTAAGTCAGTGAGTTTCCAAAAAGAAAATATTCTCCACAACCTTAGAATTTCATACCACATCACAAGTATTCATGCCTCAGATATACAAACTGACCAAGCCCATGGTATTTGTTTTGGCTCCCATGTTTTCATTTGCTTGACCAATGGTTTCAGGCATGTTTGAGTTGTTGAATAACTACATATTACATGTCATAATGTAAAGGGCCCCAAAGTTTAAAAACACAGTCTGTGATTCTAGTTTATTAGAGAAAACTGCATGCACACACGCACATACACAGTTAAAATTCATGGTGATATATGAAATGGAACAAGTTTCAAGATAGAGAAAAAATGCAAAGAAGGGGATGAGGTGGCATAGAAGAATGTGAAGGCAGGGCACTGAGTTGAGCTTTGAAGAATGTGTGAGTATTAAAATGGTGAACTAGGGGATGGGGATGAACCTTCCCTGCAGAAGGAATAATATGTGCAAAAGCAATTTCATGTCAGACCTGCAATCAAATGAAGACTGTGTTTCTAATGTCAAAGGCTCCAGAGAACTACTCTGAATTTTCACATCTTCTTAATGGAAATTTACAGTCTCACTGGGGTGGTAGGTGCGGGTCCATTATTCAAAAGAGCATGGAGTTCTAGTCCTAAGCAAGGCTCTGGACAAGTCCCTTAAGATCAGAGATGTTTATCAATAAAACATGGATCAATACCTATCATGGAGAGGGGATAAAAGAGCTTCATAAAGTGAGAATTTAAAAAGATGCCAGTCAGAACAATGGGCTGAATCTATAAAGATGAAATGGTTTCTTTAAATTTTTATTAAAGAAAACTTTAAACACATGTAAACAGAATAGTGTAGGGCACTTCCATGTGTCCTTTGCTGAGTTTCATTATTATAAACTTATCAATGCATGGCCAATCTTGTTTCATTTAGCACCCCTACCCATCCACCCTATATTATTTTTCCTATGTTATTTTGAAACACATCCCAGACATTACAGCATTTTATCCAGAAATATTTCAGTATTTATTAATATAAAATTTTTAATAATGAAAAATTTGAAGTGCTACTCCTGGAAATAAAATATATAACCCACCAACCAAAAACAAATAATAGCATATTTGTGCTCTGGTGTTTACAAACTTTTTTAAAAAATTCATGCGCTTGCCTTATATTAAAACCTATGGTCTCAAAAATGGAGGGGTTCATTCTCCCACAATCCACATATAGAAGAGGAAGATATTTTTAAAAGCTTTCCAGTGCAGGCTCTAAGCTATTATTCATCATCTTCCATTGGATCATATAGTTCTTGTTTTCTCTCACCAACATATTTGGTCACTAACCCAAGCTTTTGCTCCTTGGATTACAGTTGTCCAGTTGTCCTCTCCAGCCCCAAATGACCCAATCAGCATCTTGGCCTAGCAAGTTTGTTGACTTCTCCAACTCCACTGACCACCTCAAATCCAGTCCACTTCAGCCTGCTGTGCTAACCCAGACCTGGTCAGCATGCAGAACTGCTCCACCAAGGGAATCGCATACACCAGTACCCCATTGTCTGGCCACAGTTGTCCATTCTCCCGGTTATCCTATTCTGACCCTATTTGCCCTTTGATTTCCAAAAGACCTCAAGTCCGTTGATGCCCCACTTCCTCCTACATTTTTAGACCTGTCCTACCTGATTTGGCCTCACATTCAAATACCTGAATCTTCAAATCATCCATATCCCTTAAAACCTCAACTATTCATCAGAAGACAGAAACTCATGAATCATCCTTGACATTTCCCTCTTCCTTGTAGTCGATCTATTACCAATGCTAACTAAATTGCAAAACCATTCACTACCTTCCAACTCTACTGTTAATAGTATAGGGTACCTCCATATGTCCTTTGCTGGGTTTGCTGGGATAATACTTTAAGCTAATATTATCTTTCACCTAGATTATTTCAATAGCATATTCACCTAACTTGATCTGTCCCTAACTTGTTCTATGCTTTTATATTTATTCAGCAACAAATATAATTAGTAACATGTCACTCCCCTGCTTAAAATCTTTCAAAAGCTTCCCCTTGCAATCATAATAAACTGGGGCCACAAGAAGTAAAACAATTAACTCTGGATTGTGGATTTGAAGCCCAGATATCTTGGGCTCTTATTATAGTGGAATCATTATCATGCCTTGTTCTAAGTATTTACGCTTACAGGATACTATTATTGCTATGACATCATTATTTTCTCTGATAGAACAGAAGTTCTTGAAATTCTTTGAAAAAAAAAACTTTTATCATTCAACTACAGTTATCTCCATTTTTCCCCCATTACTCACCCCTGCCCTACCCACCCCCACCTTCCACATTCAATCATCCCTCTCCCATTCTCTTTGCCCATGGGTCCTTTATACATGTTCCTCAACTTGACCCTTTCCCTTCTTTGCCCCATTATCCCTTCCTCTGACTCCGCTTTGGTTACTGTCAGTTTGTTCTTTATTTCCATGTCACTGGTTCTATTTTGCTTGCTTGTTTGTTTTGTTGATTAAAACCATCTGTACTGAAATCACCTCAGTTGTTTATTCAATATGCACTTCCTAACCTTGCTTGTAGAGAAGCTTATCATGTAATTCTAGGGTAAAACCCAGGAATTTGCATTCTAACAAGCTTCCCAGGAGTTTTTGATGCAACTCATCCTGAGACTACATATTTTGAGAAACACTGACCAAGGATTTCCTGATAAATATCTTACTTCTTGTCCCCTTTTCGGTTCCCCTGCTACATAATAGACTCCCCACTATACATAGTTAAATGATTAAGTCTGTTTGGACATTAACTATCACACACACCCTTACTTCAGTAGGTGGCCATTTTATTTTCTTCATTCACCCTTAGTATTGGGTTGACCAAAAAGTCCATTTAGTTTTTCCATAAAATAAAAGACATATTTTTTATTTTCACCAATAACTTTATTGACTTGGATATTTTTGAGTATGTTGGCTATCTCCCACATGGTATAACATTAATTGTTCTCAATTAATGTCTCGATTTGATCACTACCAATTTCAACTGGTCTACCCAACTCTGGAGCATCGTCTAGCAAGAAATCTCCAGCACGAAAGTTCGCAAACAGCTTTTGACACTTTCGATCAGTTACAGTACTTTCTCTATACACTACACAAATCTTTTTTTTTTAGCTTTTCAGTTGGATTTTTACCTTCCTTGAAATAGTAAAGTGTAATATGCTGAAAACGTTGTGTATTTTCTTCCATCTTCAATATTTAAATGGCCACAAATATCACCAATTTTTAAAAATGCATCCTGATATGACAGCTGTCAAAATACAATCTAACAAAATAGTTTTGAGTGAAGTTAAAGACTACTAAGTGCTACCATAGCTATCTTATGAAAAAAAGGTGAACTTTTTGGCCAACCCAATATTTATGGTAAAATATCTGCCTATTCTCAGATATGACTTTTTGTTAACCAGATATGACTCTTAAGTGGCTGGATTTACTGCTCTTATCAAATAAGACATGTTGGTTACTTTTGTTAAAGTAACAAAAGTAACTTATCTTCCTTCTTCTTCTCCTAAAAAGGAGAGGAAAAAATTTTAAAAACTTATTTTTTTCTCATGGTTTACATGGCTTGTAGTCCTTGAGACAACCACAGCCATATTTGTGATCTTGGCCAGTTCATGTAGTTCTAATGACTGTTCTGTAATATGAAGTCACTAGATTATGATCTCTAATATCTCTTCTGGCTCTTACATTCCTTGATTACATGAGACTAAATACTACCTCTGAGGTCAGAAATTCTTTCACATGGATCCAAAATTGTCTATGTGGCAGAGATAAAAAATATTCTGAAATCTGAATATACTAAAATATTCCACAAGCCTAAGATATATTCATCAAGATTTAATTTTTTTCCCACTGGTTCTTCCCACACTTGATATTTTATTCTCCTGTGTTAGTTATACCTACTCCATTCTTCTACTACACATGTTATTTCTCACAAAAGACATATCTACAAGGATAAATTTCTTCCCAAATATAAGGAGATCAAAATAGAGAAAAGGCAGGACAGTTAACATTTCTTTTAAGATATACTTCTATGGTCACTTGCATTTATTCAGTTGTAGGGTCCCTGAGTGGCACAAACAAGGGAAAGTAAAAGGGAAATAATTAAGGCATGTATCATGTTTCAGTAGATGGCCAAAGAAGGATGGCAGTCACTGAGCCACCATGATACCCATGAGACTAACTAGAGCTAGGAAAAAGGAAATAACATTTTGCAACCTCCTATGTGTTAGAAACTAGTTGTGTGACAAACACATAACATACATGTTCTTCCCAAAAATCAAATTGAAAAGATCCAAAATCAAAAAGTATGTGTCTTTCAAAACTTATTTTTTCTTTCACATCCAGGGGCAGATCCACATCTTGTGAATCTTGAAGAGTTGACAATTTGAAAGGCTCTCTTCATGAAATATTTTTTTAAAATATGAATACACAACAATATATTAAGGTATTTAGAATTTAGAAATCACAACTAATCACAAATTTTGAAAATGTGATAAAGATAACAAACATCACAACAAAAAAGAAAGATAATTTTTTTTATTGATTAACAGCCCAACACACCTCTACAGTACTTTTTTTATACTTTGGCTTCATATTCTTGTTTGCTTCTTCATATGACAAAGATTTTGTACTATTTTCTGTCAAGAAAATAGGAAGATAATTTAGTCTTTCCACTAGCATAGTTGATTAAAATGTATTTTTCTTACTGGTAGTTGGAAAGCTAAAGCATGCAACTTCACACACTTGAAGTACAGCTGATGCTTATACAACTTATTCAGGTTTGTGTTTTGCAAACCTAAGAATCCTGATAAATTATATTTTATTCAATTCCCGTCAAAGAATAAATAAAAGTATATGCATAATTGAGTATATTATTGTTCTTATTATTGTTGAGTATATTGCTAACAGAGGAAAAACTTAGTCTGTGTTTAGACATTAAGGATAACTGAATACACTGTGTACCATTTTGTACATTAGGTATTGACAGAATTTTCCACAGATTAGCTTCTTGACCCATACATTTCAAAACTTTTTTCAGTACCCAGGTACTTTCAGTGCCAAGTTCCACAAGATACACTCATGTAGAGATAAGACTTCTGGCTTTGCACCTTTGTATAGCCTTCCCGTATAAGTCAGCAGAGCAAGAATAAGCATTTCCAAAAGCCATTCCTGTACCAGAATGGTTTAGCAATGATTTGTCTATTCAGAACTGACTGTAAACCATGTAGCTATATGTAACCAAACACAAACTAAATATATCTCCAACTGAACTTCCCCTTTTCTGGATCTCAAACATGAGAGAAAGTGTAGTAGAGGGAAATCAGACTGGAAAGAGATAGCAGTTATATTAATTTTCTGTAGGATTCTACAGAAAAATGAACAGTAATTATATATATGAAATGTACACACACATGTATATACATACATTTATGTGTATATGCATGTAAATGTGTATACACATGTGTGTATGTCTATACAGGACATGTATCTGTGTGTGTATATATCCATGCATATATGTGTGTATACACATCACACATACATGTATACATGGTATGTATATACGTGTGTGTATGTGTGTATACATATACATGTATATGTATATATAGCAAGTTTAAAATATTAAGGCAGCATTGCTTTTGCTCTGGGAAACCTCAGAGTTCACTCTTATGGTCTTAAACTGATGGGATACTGCCCACCCATATTATAAAAGTTTATCAGCTTTGCACAAAGTTTACTGATTTAAATGTTAATCACATCTAAAATATATCTCCATAGCAACAACTAGACTGGCATTTGACCAAACAACTGGAAAGTATAGCCTACCCAATTTGCCAGATAGAGTTTGCAATCACAGTAGTCTTAACCAATTTTAGCCAATAAATTATGCTCTCTTATTTCTGCAAATATTATAGAAACACACTACCATGTGATCTAATTGCTAGGGACCCTCCCAGGGCATTGGACAATGAGCACATGAAATTAATATCCCACATTCAACTTATTAGCAAATCCCATTTTTTCCACCATCAAAATATATCCAGAATCTGATTTCTTCCACTGTGTTCTATTAGTTACATCTTCTTCTGTTGTATCACCATCTCTTCCAGAGTTTAATCTCTACTTTGACTTTTTCATTCAGATAGTTGATTATCTCATTATTTTTTAATTTCATGGAGGAATATTTGGTTATAATTTTTATCTAGTCAGTGGCAACATTTTGTATGGTATTTGTTTTGTTGCAATTTTCACCTTTAAAAGATAATGTGGAGTACTTTTATCAGTACTGTGTTGGTTCCTTTTTAATTATCTATCTTAGAATGGTTTGGATTATTCTGTCTCAGCTATTTGCAGGAGATTCCAGTGATGGAAAATGGGCCAGAGTAGCTTTCTTCCATGCTACACTGCCCCCAAATTCTATCCCTTACAAGCAGAAAAATGCACATCTTACTGCAAATATGGCTCCTCTGTGTGGTTCTTTGTCTAATCCCACCTTGTCAGCCTCTGTTATCCAAATCTAGTCCAGGACAACATCTGGACAAGGTTTACTGAACTACTCGTCCTAATTACTGGTCCTGTTGTTGCAAACTAGGGAAATAGCTTTGATACCTCAGGATGTACTAGTCACCTTCAGGAAGTATATTTCTGTTGAAGCTTACCAAGATCTGTTGTACCCTTTCTACACTATCAGTACTCTGTCTCTTCTCTTCTCATCCCTTCTTACCAATTCCTTCCCTATCTTGGATACTTTTGGCAGCTGCAAGGTTATTTTTGAGTCTGTAGATTTTATCTATTTAGTAGATAGAATGGAACTTGTACTCTTTTTTCAATTCCCTTGTTGCTCTTGCATGATTTCTAAGAAGTGAAAAGGAAAATGCTGATTTATGTAGCCATTTTAATATAAATGACCCTATTTTTATTCATTGTTATATCCTCATGGCCTAGAATAGTGCCTTATATAAAGTAGGTGTTCATTGATTATATTTCTTTTTGATAAATGAATGAATGATCAGCCCAGTAAACTGCATTCTCCACTTCTGTATCTGAGCTATTGTGGTTGCTGGAGAAAGATGAGTAGATTGGTACTGATATACATTCTAGAGGCTCCAATTTTAGCTGGGAACTTCTATATTTGCCCTTGGCCAGTTTCTTGTTCCAGCCAGAAAGTATTCCACACATAGCTCTTTTCTCACACAGCCTGTAAATACCCACCTCCCTTATTCACAGATAGCCTCAACTCTACTTCAGTGTGAAAGCAGAGTTTTCATTTGGAGACCCAAAGTTCATATTAAAAGTATATAACAATAGGACTTATAGTCAAGATGGAGGCATAGGTAAACATGCCTCATCTCTGTGCACAACTGTAGGAAAAATATATACCTACAGTACAAACTAAATACTTCAGGAGTAAGGGATCCTAGCCCTAGTCCAGACCACCCAGCCCAGGGTCCCAGAACCAAGAAGATAAATCTCCAAATCTTCTGGTGGTAAAATCCAATGGGGGTTGGGGCAGCAAAAGAAACTATGTCTTCTTAAAGGGCCCACAGTGGGCTTAGGACTCATGCAGATCCACCCACTTTGGGATTCAGAACCAGGGCAACAGCAGGAAGGGCACCAGTGGCATATGGGAAGAAAGTGAAGTGTGAATGGGGAGACAGCTTCTTCCTGGGCAAAACTCTGGAGGCCAGTCAGCACTATTGTTCCCTCTTTGAGCCCTCTCCTACACAGAACAACAGAGCAGTGACATGGGTTGTCCCACCCTGGCAATTATCTAAGGGCACACCCCATATAACTTAACAGGTGTGCTAAGACAGTCAGTCAAAGCAGCTTTACCTAATACACAGAAACAAACTCATGGAGGTTGCCAAAATGAGGAGACAAAGAAATAGGGTGCAAACAAAAGAACAGAACAAAACTCCAGAAAAAGAACTAAGCGAAATGGAGATAAGCAACCTAGCGGATGCACAGTTCAGAACACTGGTTATCAAGATGCGCCAGGAGCCTGGCTGGTGTAGCTCAGTGGATTGAGCGCGGGCTTGCGAACCAAAGGATCGCGGTTCGATTCCCAGTCAGGGCACATGCCTGGGTTGCAGGCCAGTTCCCAGCAACAGTTCCCTGCAGGGGACGCATGAGAGGCAACCATACATGATATTTCTCTCTCTCTCCCTCTCTCTCCTTCCCCTCTAAAGGTAAATAAATAAAATCTTAAAAAAAAAAAAAAAAAAAGATGCGCCAGGAACTCATTGGGTATTTCAATGCCATAAAAAAAGACCCAGGAAGAAATAAAAGTTGCATTAAGTGAAATAAAGAAAAATCTTCAGGGAAACAACAGTGGAGAGGATGAAGCAGAGAATCAAATCAATGGTTTGGAACACAAGAGAGGCAAAAACATTCAATCAGAGCAGCAGGAAGAAAAAAGAATTTAAAAAAATGAAGAGAGGCTTAGAAACCACAGGAACATCTTTAAATGTACCAACATTCGAATCACAGGGGTGCCAGAAGGAGAAGAGGAAGAGCAATAAATTAAAAATTTATTTGAAAAAATAATGAAAGAAAACTTCCCTAATTTTGGTGAAGGAAATAGACATACAAGTCCAGAAAGCTCAGAGAATCCTAAACAAGATGGACCCCAAAAAGACCACACCAAGATATATCATAATAAAAATGCCAAAGGTTAAAGATAAAAAGAATCTTAAGACCAGCAAGAGAAAAGCAGAGAATTACCTACAAAGGAGTTCCCATAAGACTGTTGTCTGATTTCTCAATAAAAACTTTGCAGGCTAGAAGGGACTGGCAAGAAGTATTCAAAGTGATGAAAAACAAGAACCTACAACCTGTATTACTCTATCCAGCAAACCTATCATTTTGAATCGAAGGGCAGATAAAGTGCTTCCCAGACAAGGTAAAGCTAAAAGAGTTTGTCATCACCAAGCCATTATTATATGAAATGTTAAAGGCACTTATTTAAGAAAAAGTAGATCAAAACTATAAACATTAAAATGGCAATAAATTCACAACTATCGATAACTGAATCCAAATAACAAACTGAGCAAGCAAGAACAGGAACAGAATTATGGATATAGAGATCATTTGGAGGGTTATCAGTTGGGAAGGGAAGGAGGAAAGAAAGGCGAAAGGTGCAGAGATTAAGAAGCACACATTGGTAGGTACAAAATAGGGGGATGTTAAGAATAGTATAGGAGGACTTCTGGCCAAGATGGAGGTGTAGGTGGACACACTATGCCTCCTCGCACAACCAAAATTAAGGACAACAAAGATTTAGAAACAAGAAAACAACCAAAACTGATAGAAAATTGAACTGTACAGAAATCCAACAATCATTCATCCAGACTGGGGTACCAGAAGGGGAAGAAGAAGAGCAACAAGTGGAAAACTTATTTGAACAAATAATAAAGGAGAACTTCCCCAATCTGGCAAAGGAAATAGACTACCAGGACGTCCAGGAAGCTCAGAGAGTCCCAAAGAAGTTGGACCCAAGGAGAAGCACATCAAGGCACATCGTAATTCCATTAGCCAAGATTCAAATGAAGCAGAGAATTCTAGAAGCAGCAAGGGATAAGGGGACAGTCACCTACGAAGGAGTTCCCATCAGACTGTCAGCTGATTTCTCCAAAGAGACCTTCCAGGCAAGAAGGGGCTGGAAGGAAGTATTCCAAGTCATGAAAGTCAAGGACCTACATCCAAGATTGCTCTATCCAATGAAGCTGTCATTTAGAATGGAAGGGAAGATAAAGTGCTTCTCAGATAAGGTCAAGTTCAAGGGGTTCATCATCACCAAGCCCCTATTATATGAAATGTTAAAGGGTCTTATCTAAAAAAAAATAAGACAAAAATATGACAGTGAAAAGACAGCAAACTCACAGCTATTAACAATCACACCTAAAACAAAAGCAAACTAAGCAAGCAACTAGAACAGGAACGGAACCACAAAAATGGAGATCATATGGAGGGTTAGCAAAAGGGGAGTGGGAGGAGGAGAGAGGGGGGAAAAGGTACAGAGAATAAGTAGCATAGACAGTAGGTAGAAAATAGACAGGGGAGGGCAAGAATAATGTGGGAAAAGTAGAAGCTAAAGAACTTATGACACATGGACAGGAACTAAAGGGGGGGAATGTGGGTGGGAGGTTGGAGGGGCATGATGGAGGAGAAATGGGACAACTACAATAGCATGATCAATTACACACACACACACACACACACACACACATTAAAAAAGAATAATATAGAAACTGTAGAAGCCAAAGAACTTACATGCATGACCCATGGACATGAACATAAGGTGGGAGGGGGGATTGCTGGAAGGCATGGGAGTACCACGTGGAAGGGGAGAAAGTGGAAAAAGTGGGACAACAGTAATTGCATAATCAACAAAATATATTTTAAAAATAAAGTCTTTAAAACCTTGAAAAACATATAAAACAATAGATAGAGTACTGCCACTGATCACTCAGAAATCACTTTAGCTGTCTGCAAATAGCTGCTGTTGCCAAATTGGTGTTAACCAGCTCATAATCAGCCTCATAAACAACCTTAACTTCCAGCCCTCTCAAACACCAGACTTACCTACAACTGAATTCAACTCACATTTTTCCTCCAGTCTGTGAGGATAAGAGGTCCTTTTTCCAGATCAAGACTGACATCACTGCTTAGACCTTTGCTCTGGACTTCATCCTCATCTCCTTGGGTACTTTGATCCACTCATGAAGTTTCCTCTTTCTTTTCTCTGCAACCGCTCCCCTCCTGCTTAATCCTTCCCCCTATCAAATTAATGTGCTCAAGCTGCAGGTTCATCTCCAATTTTACAAACTAGGACAGAGATGAAGAAAGAAACTATCAGAATGAGGAAAGAGTGCTGTAATGAAAAATACTAATGAAGATAACTGTACTTGAACAACGATTAAAAAAAAAAAAACCCAAGAGAGGGAAGATGGTGGCATGGTAGGAGAGAGCAGATTCCACTTCACCCTAAACATGGGAGAAAAACCTAGCCAATCTACAGAGGAACAGAGCAGACATCCAACAGTACCACAGTATATATGAAAATAGGAGATCAAAATCTGTAGTGAACATTGAAAAACCAGATGGTAAGGAGAGTTCTTCAGGACAGTAAAAGCCCAGGGATCAGCATGGAGTCCAGGGCGGCTGAAGCCCCTGGCCTGGTGTTTGCTGGGTCTGCCACAGGGCTCTAGGAAGGGAGCCAGTTCAACCACTCGTTCCCCAGCCAAACAAGGGTTGAGCAGCAATAGGAGAGACCTGGTTGCTTGAGGTCACAGACAGAGAAGTTAAGGTCTGACTGGCAAACATGCTGGGGCTGTGAGCACTCACATATAGCCCTGGGTGGAGTGCACACAGGAGCCTGTGCAACCAGAGGCACCCACAACTGGAGGAGGGGGCTTTGTGGAAGATCCATAGCCCGTGCTGGGAACCCAGGGAGTGGTAGTGATCCGTGGAAGAACCAGAGACCAGGCATGTGAACCCAGGGAGTGTGCACGATCCGTGGGAAGCCTGGAGCTCATGCCTGTGAACTTAGGAGGAGCGTGCACACTGCAGAAACTTGGAACCCACACTCCTAAACTTGGGCAGGGTGCGTGATACATAGGAGAACTGGAGCTCACACCCATAAACCCGGGGAGTATGCACAATCCATGGGAAACCTGGAGCTCACCCCTGTGAACCCAGAGTGAGCGCGCAAAACATGGGAAACCTGCAGAGCCCACACTTGTAAACTCTGGCAGGGTGCATGCTCAGTAGAAAATGCGGAACCCGCACCCGTAAACCAAGGATGGCTCAAGCACCCCATAGGAGACCCAGAGCTCACATCCATAAATGCAGGGAGTGCTTGATCCATGGGAAACCTAAGCTCACACCCATAAACTCAAGGAAAGTGCGAGCTCCATAGCAGGCCCACAGCCCACGCCCTGAGGCCCTGTGCAGAGAGGCTCCAGGGAGCCCTGGGGAAAGTAGCCCAAAGCTGACTGAGTGCTAAACAGGGAGAAAAGCGATACTGTCACCCCTCGGCAGTTCCAGCCAGCAGAACCAGAAAAACCGGCTTGGCAAGTTTGAAAACAGTAAGAGTTATATTGTTGTGTGTGTGTGTGTGTGTGTGTGTGTGTGTGTGTGTGTGTGTGTGTGTGTTTAAATATTCATGTATTTATTTTTCTTATTCTTACCTTTTTAATCCTTCAACTCTTTTTGCTTCTCTTTAGTTCTTTCTTGTTCTATTCCTTCTTCCTTTATCTCCAATTTTATCTCTTCTTACTTCCTCTTATTTTTCTTTCTTCATTTTTTTATCCTCTTTTCTCTTTTTAAATACCCATGACTGAGGGGAAAAAAACCCAACTTGGAACTGTGAAAAAACCAGAGTTGGTCCCAAAGAAGGGGCATCCCAACAGCTGAGAGAGTGGAAGCTGTGAACACCAGGATACCCAAAGGAAACTGCACCACTGAATCTCACAGGTATTTTATGCCATAAATTCAGGGAGCCAGAACAGATCCATTTAAGAAGCTTAGGCTAACAAGAAGAGTCTTGCAAACAATGGGAAGACAAAGAAACAAACCCAAAATGAAAGGAAAGGAGGAAGCCCCAGAAAGAATGCTAAATGAAATGGAGGCAACTCAACTATCAGATATTGAGTTCAAAGCAATGGTTATCAGGAAGCTCCATGAGCTCTCAATGAGCTACCAGAAACTACAGGGAAGCTACAATGAACTCACTGCAAACTATCCCAACATGAAAAAAGAAATAGAAATTATCAATAAGACCAAGAGGAAATGAAGAATACAATTTCTGAACTGAAGAACACAGTAGAAGGAGTGAAAAGCAGAATTGATGAAGCAGAAGATCGGATCAGCAAGTTGGAGGACAAAGTAGAAAAAAAAAAAAACAGAAAGAGCAAGAAAGGAAAAGAGGCTCAGAAAGAACAAAGAGGGATTAAGAGAAATGCAAGACAATATGAATCACAATAATATCCATATAATAGGGATACAAACAGGAGAAGAAAAAGAGCAAGGGATAGAAAATTTATTTGAAAAAGTAATGATAAAAAACTTCCCTAATTTTATGAGAGAAAAAGTCACACAAATCCAGGAAACATGGAGAGTCCCAATCAAGAGGAACCCAAAGAGGCCCACTTCAAAACACATCATAATTAAAATGGAAAAATTCCAAGACAAAGAGAGAATCTTAAAGGCAGCAAAGGAGAAAAAGAACGTGACATACAAGGGAGCCCTGATAAGGTTAGCAGCTGACTTCCCAATGGAAACGCTCCAAGTCAGAAGACAATGGCAAGAAATATTCCAAGTAATGAGAACCAAAGGCCTTCAACCAAGACTGCTTTACCCAGAAAGGCTTTCGATCAAGTTAGAAGGCCAAATAAGGAGCTTCCCAGATAAAGGATGTCTAAAAGAATATACCTCTACAAAAAGAGTTCTGCAAGAGATACTAAAGGGACTGCTTTAAGGAAATGAAAGAAAGGGGAGAGAGTGAGAGAGAGAGGGAGAGGGAGAGAGAGAGAGAGGGAGGAAGGGAGGGAGGGAGGGAGAGGGAGAGAGAGGGAGAGGGAGAGAGAGGGAGAGAGAGGGAGAGAGAGAGAGGGAGAGAGGAGAGGAACACAGATATGAAAATGGCAATGAATCAGTACCTATCAATAAAAACATTAAATGTAAATGGATTAAATGCTCTAATCAAAAGACATAGCATAACTGAATGGATAAGAAAGCATGACCCACACATATTCTGCCTACAAGAGACCCACCTCAGAATAAAAGACCTACACACACTCAAATTGAAGGACTTTAAACAAATTTTCCAAGCAAAAGGACAGGAAAAAAAAGCCAGGGTAGCAATACTCATATCAGACAAAATAGACTTCAAAGGAAGAGCCATAAAGAGAGACCCAGAAGGTCACTTCATAATACTCAAGATTAGAATCCACCAAGAAGACATAAACATAGTAAATATATATGCACCCAACATAGGAGCACCTAAATACATCAAGAAAATCTTAGAGAACTTCAAGAAAGATATTGATGTCAACATAATTATAGTAGGGGATTTTAACACCCCACTGTCAAAAATGGACAGATCTTCGAAACAAAATATCAACAAAGATATTGTGGCATTGAACAATACTCTAGATGAATTAGACTTAACTGATATATGTAGAGCCCTTCATCCCAAACAACCTAAATACACGTTCTTTTCAAATGCACATGGAACATTTTCAAGGATAGACCACATGAGAGGACACAAAACAAGCCTGAAGAAATTCAAGAAAATGGAAATCATACCAAGCATTTTCTCTGACCACAAGAGACTCAAACTGGAAACGGAACCCAAGGGGAAAATCCCAAAACCCTCAAAATCATGGAGACTGAATAGCGTGCTATTAAACAATGAATCGGTCAAGAATGAAATTAGGAAGGAAATCAAAAAGTTTCTGGAAACTAATGAAAATGAACTCACAACAACCTAAAAGTTATGGGACACACTGAGGGCAGTTGTCAGAGGGAAGTTCATAGTGATACAGGCCTACCTAAAGAAGATAGAAACATTTCAAACAAGTTAACACAAAAGTTAAAAAAACAAGTTAACCCTACACCTACAAGAACTCCAGGAACAACAACAAAGACAGCCCAGAGCAAGTAGAAGGAAGGAAATAACCAAGATCAGAGCAGAATTAAATGACATAGGGACTAAAAGCACAATCCTAAAGATCAATGAATCCAGGAGCTGATTCTTTGAAAAGATAAACAAAATAGACAAGCATTTAAGCAGGCTCATCAAGATAAAAAGAGACAGGCCTCAAATAAACACAATCAGAAATGAAAGAGGAGAGATTACAACTGACACCATAGAGAAAGGATAGTAAGAAATCACTATGAAGAACTGTATGCCACAAAATTTGAAAACCTAGTTGAAATGGACAAGTTTCTGGAAAAATATAATCTCCCAAAACTCAATGAAGGAGCAGAAAGCCTAAACAGACCAATAACAGCAGAAAAAAAATTGAAGCAGTAAAAAAAAAAAAAACAAAAACAAACAAACAAAAAAAAACTCCCAATACACAAAACCCCTGGACCAGATGATCTCACAGGAGAATTCTACAAAGCATTTAAGGAAGAGCTAACCCCTATCCTTCACAGACTATTCCAAAAAATCCAAAATGATGGAAGACTCCCAAACTCTTTTTATGAAGCCAGCATCATCCTAATCCCAAAACCTGATAAAGACACAAGAGAGAAAGAGAACTTCAGGCCAATATTGCTGATGAATATAGACGCTAAAATCCTCAACAAAATATTGGCAAACCGCATCCAACAATACATTAAAAAGATCATACACCATGACCAAGTAGGATTCATCCCAGGGATACAAGGATGGTTCAACATTTGCAAATCAGTAAATGTAATACATCACATAAACAAAAGCAAAGACAAAAATCACATGATTATATCAATAGATGTGGAAAAAGCTTTTGATAAGGTAGAGCACCCATTTATGTTAAAAACACTGAGCAAAGTGGGAATAAAGGGAGCATTCCTCAACATAATAAAGACCATATATGAGAGACCTAGAGCCAACATCATACTTAATGGGCGAAAACTAAAATCTTTTCCACTAAGATCAGGAACAAGAAAAGGCTGTCCACTTTCACCACTTCTATTCAATATAGTATTGGAAGTCTTAGCCACAGTGATTAGACAAGAAAAGGAATCCAATAAAAGGCATCCAACTCAGAAAGGAGGAAACAAAACTATCATTGTTTGCAGATGACATGATAGTGTACATAGAAAATCGTATAGACTCAGCCAAAAATCTGCTCTACCTAAGAAATGAATTTGGCCAAACAGTCCAATGCAAAGTCAATTTCCAGAAATCAAATCCATTTTTGTATACCAACAATGAAACAGCAGAAGCAGAAATCAAGAAAATAAATTCCATTCGATATAACAAAAAGAAAAATAAAACACCTAGGAATAAACCTAACCAAGGATGTAAAAGACCTGTATGCATAAAATAACACAACACTGAAGGAAGAAATCAAGGAAGACACGAACAAATGGAGACACATACCGTGTTCATGGATTGGAAGAATTAACATCATCAAAATGTCCATACTTTCCAAAGCAACTTCCAAATTCAATGCAATACCTATTAAAGTACCAATGACATATTTCACAGACATAGAACAAACACTTCAAAAACTTATATGGAACAATAAATGACCCTGAATAGCTGCAGCAATTTTGAGAAAGAAGAGCAAAGTAGGAAGGATCACAATACCTGATATCGAACTGTAATACAAGGCCACTGGAATCAAAACAGCCTGGTATTAGCATAAAAACAGGCACATGGACCAGTGGAATAGAACAGAGAGCCCAGAAATAAACCCAAGTCTTTACAGTCAATTAATATTTGACAAAGCGGGCAGCAACATAAAATGAAGTAAAAATAGCCTCTTCAACAAGTGGTGTTGTGAGAACTGGACAGCTATGTGCAAAAAAATGAAACTCGAGCATCGACTTACATTACCCATAAAAATAAATTCAAGGTGGATAAAAGATTTAAATATAAGCCGTAACACCATTAAAGTCCTAGAGGAGAACATAGGCATGAAAATCTCAGATATTTCATGCAACAACCTTTTTACTGATATGTCCCCTAAAGCAAGGAACATAAAGGAAAGAATAAACAAATGGGATCTCATCAAAGTAAAAAGCTTCTTCCCAGCTAAAGAAAACAATATTAAAATAAAAAGAGAACCATTTCTATGGGAAAACATATTTGCCAATAATATCTCACACAAAGGTTTGATCTCCAAAAATATATAAGGAACATACATGACTCCACTCTAAGAAGACAAGCAACCCAATTAAAGAGTGGGCAAAGGAGTTGAACAGACACTTCTCCAAGGAGGACATACAGAGGATCCAGAGACACATGAAAAGATGCTTTGTATCACTAGCCATCAGAGAGATGCAAATTAAAACCAGAATGAGATACCACTTGACACCAGTAAGAATGGCCATCATTAACAAAGCAACAAACAAAAAGTGTTGGAGAGGTTGTGGAGAAAAGGGGACCCTAGAGCACTGTTGGTGGGATTGCAGACTGGTACAACCACTGTGGAAAGTAGTATGGATTTTTCTAAGGAAACTCAAAACAGATCTACCTTTTCACCCAGCAATTTCACTGCTAGGATTATATCCCAAGAACTCTGAAACACCAATCCAAAAGAATCTATGCACCCCTATGTTCATAGCAGCACAATTTACAATAGTCAAGTGTTGGAAGCAACCTAGATGCCCATCAGTGAATGAATGGATCAAGAAACTCTGGTACATTTACACAATGGAATTCAATGCCTCAGAAAGAATGATGGAGCATCTACCCTTTGTGAAAGCATAGACTGAACTGGAGAGCATCATGCTAAGCGAAATAAGCCAGGCAGTGAAAGACAAATGCCATATGATTTCACCTTTAACAGGAACCTAATCAAGAAAACAAACAAAGAAGCAAAATTGAACCAAGGACACTGAAATTGAAAACAGGCTGACAGTTACCAGAAGGGAGAGGGCAGGGAGTTTCAGGGGAAATGGGGAAGTGTTTAGAGCAACAAGTATAAAGGACACATGGACAAATATGAGGGGCGTGGAAATGAGAGGGAGGTGGGGAGGGCTGGCACGGTGGGTCGGGATGGGAGTAAAAGACAGAAAAGTGTACAAGAACAACAATTAAAATAAAATTTAAAAAGTTATAAAAACAAAGAAACAAGCAAACAACAACAACAAAACAATAATGATTGGAATTTGAAATGGAAGAGGGTAAAGCCAGCCACTTGAGCACTTCTAAATCCAAGCATTGGTTTCTCTGAAAACTGAAACAGGACTGAATTCTTGGAGTAGATCAGTAAGCCTAGCTATGGGGAAGCTGGGACAGGCAGAGCAGAGACAAGGTAACTGAGGAGGGGGTGGCTGATAATAACAGTTGACTTCAATTTGAAGGGTTCTTAAGAGTAAGGTTTATATTATGTTTCCTCTGGGTTAGATTTAGGAACAGGGGGTGGAAGCAAAGGGAAGGAAGATTTATGCAAGAAGAAAAAGAGCTTTCTGTCAGAACTATTTGAATTGAGGATGATTAGCTCCTCATCTTGTGTATAGTCTAGAGGCCAAATTATCACTAAGAGACATTTACCAAACTGCACTTTAATTATTTACTCATGAGACTTCTTCAGGGCTGGGACACATATGATTTATTTTTGTATTCTCAGCATTTGGCACAGTGCCTGGTTCAATGCCTGTTACATAGTACGTACTCAATCATTATTAGTTATTAATGATACAAATAATGGTAAGTTCTTAGTTAATGATCCATAAAATGAATTCATTATCATATAATTAAAATAATCATCATGAGGCTGAGAAGACAAAATTACTTTTCCTAAAATGATATTCTGGTAGTTGCCATAAAGATGAAATAAAGTATATGTGAAAACACTTTCCAAATTATAAAGTCCTATACCAACATTTAAGTATTTTCAGTGGGTTCATAATTGTGGCTCAGCCCTATTCTAGGCCTTATAAGTAATTCACTAATATACAAACCTAGGTCCTTGATTTTGAGAAACTTACAACTCAAGGAGACCAAATAAATGTATATGAAATAATAGCAAAGTACTTCAGTGCTAAATTGCTTGGTGCTATCTACATAATGTTCTTCTGGCGCCCAGGAGACCAGTGTAGCCTTGTTACTTTATCAGAGGCTGCTGACATTCTCTAAGACCTTACTACTGATTCCAACAGTAACTCTTTTGTGACCTGGGGCACTGCTACAGCTCATTTGTACCTATTTTGCTCATCTGTGAAATGGGAATAATAACCCCTGGTTTGTTTTGAGGATCAAATGGAGTAACATACTGGACCGCACTTAGTTAAAGGAATCATGCTCTACAAATGCAATTATGATCATCATTATCCCAGCATTTCATATCTCTGCTTTGTAATACATAGCTAATATTCATTTTCCTTGCTTATCATGATGATAACTGGTACCCAGTTTTCCAACTTCCCCTTCTTCCTCTTTTTTGAGGAAAAATAATTGAGATTTACAGAGCATAAATCTACTGGCTAAGGTACCTATTGAAATGTGGGTTAAATTGGACACTCCTTGGCAAAGTGTACACATCTAACTATTGAAGATGGCAATGAGTTGAGGTGGAGAATTGGTGGTGGAGAGTGAAGACTGGTTCTTTGGCAGTTGGCTTTGGGTTCTTTTTCTTGTATGATGCATCCTTTTCTTTCATGGCTGGGCCTTTACAGAAGGTTCTTTGCAGGCTGGCCTAGGTATCTGTTTTTAGATTTCCCACACTGCCTTCTTGCTATGCACTAAATTGTGTCCCCTCCCTCTCCTTTAATTCATATTTAAAACCCTAACCCCCAGTATGACTGGATTTGGAGGTAGGGCTTTTGGAAAGTAGTTAAGGTTGAATGAGGTCATAAGAGTAGGGTATTAATTTGATTATTTGTGGCTTTATAAAGAGAGAAAAGTATGTCATTTTTTTCTTCATGTGGAAAGTGCATGGGAAGCACTCAGTGAGAAGGCAGCTATCTAACAATGTAGAAAAGAGCTCTCACCAGAAGCCCAAATCTGCTGATCCTTCATCTTGGACTTCCCTGCCTCCAGAACTATGAGAAAATAATTTTTTTTCTGTTTAAGCCACTCAGTCTGTGTTATTTGTTATGGCAGCCTGTGCTGCCTGAGACTTGCCATCAAACTTCAGGCACATGCAGACTTTTACATAGGGGCCAGAGAAGAAAGGAATATAAATCAGAGGAACAGAAATTCCACCCTGTTTATATCTTTACTTCCTAACCCTCCACTTCTTTCCTCTCACAATTTCCATCGGTCCTCTATCTAATATCTGGAATCATGTAATATTTGGTCATTATTATTCTTAATTATATTCTTCATTTTAATAATGTTGCTTTGGCTCTCTGTTCTGACCACTTCTGTAAAAAAATCCTACCTAAGTCTTTGGACTTTTATATCTTAGCTATAAAATAATTTCTTGTACCAATCTTCCTTTTGAACAATAGATAATCAAGTTTCTTCAATCACCAAGACATTCAGCCCCTGTACAACAGCATACAAGATGAGGTGTGCAGTGTTATTCTCAGACAGACAACTGGAGGGAAAGACCCACCAAAGAATGACCTAATGACAACCAAAACCTAACTACAACCAGAGAGCCCACAAAAACTAAATGTTCTTTATGCTTTTAGGAGCATAAAGAGCATTCTATGAGCATGTAGCTCTGGACATCAAGGAGACACACCACTGAGTCTTACAGGTCTCATATATGGAAGATTACACCATAAAGACAGGGAGCCGAGTGCATGGGACTTCAAGCCAAGATGGAGACATAGGTGGACACACTGTGCCTCCTCACACAACCAAAATTAAGGACAACAAAGATTTAGATACAAGAAAACAACCAGAATTTATAGAAAATTGAACTGTATGGAAGTCCAACAACCATTCATCCAGACCAGTAAGAGGGGCAGAGTTGCAGCAGGAAAAAGTGGAGGTTGGTGAACCCAGGCATGTAGGCAGTGGCTGGTAGACCCCAGGTGCACAGGCAGTGGCTAGCAGACCCTGGGCACAGGGTGGCAATGGTGTAGACCCAGTGAGGCTGCACAAGGTGGCTGGCTGACCAGGTGGTCCCACGTTTGCATGCAGATAATCCAGGCAAAGGGGAAGTGGTGGAAGGGACTGGAATCCAAGAGAGAGTGGAGCATGCTCCATTGTTCTCTCTCTGACCCTGCCCCCACATACAGCATCACAATCCAGCAACTGGGCTGCCCCACCCTGGGGAACATGTAAGGCTCCACCCCTCACTACATAACAGCTGCGACCAGACCTCCCCTCCCCCCCAAAAATGGCTCAAACAGGAGAACAAATGAAATCCCTAGAGCCAATTCCTCTAAGATATGAAGAGATAGCCAACCTATCAGATGCAAAATTCAAAGCTCTGGTGATCAGGATACTCACAGAATTGGTTGATTTTGCTTATAAATTAGATGAAGAAATGGAGGCTACAATAAGTGAAATGAAGGAAAACGCACAGGGAACCAATAGAGATGGGAGGAAAACTGGGACTCAGATCAATGGAGTGGACCAGAAGGAAGAAAGAAACAACCAAACAGAAAACAAGGAAGAAACAAGAATTCAAAAATGTGAGGAGAGGCTTAGAAACCTCCGGGACATCTTTAAATGTCCCAACATACAAATTATAGGGGTACCAGAAGGGGAAGAAGAAGAGCAACAAGTGGAAAACTTATTTGAACAAATAATAAAGGAGAAATTCCCCAATCTGGCAAAGGAAATAGACTACCAGGAAGTCCAGGAAGCTCAGAGTCCCAAAGAAGTTGGACCCAAGGAGAAACACACCAAGGCACATCATAATTACATTAGCCAAGATTCAAATGAAGGAGAGAATTCTAGAAGCAGCAAGGGATAAGGGGACAGTCACCTACAAAGGAGTTCCCATCAGACTGTCAGCTGATTTCTCCAAAGAGACCTTCCAGGCAAGAAGGGGCTGGAAAGAAGTATTCCAAGTCGTAAAAGTCAAGGACCTACATCCAAGATTGCTCTATTCAGTGAAGCTGGTCATTTAGAATGGAAAGGAAGATAAAGTGCTTCTCAGATAAGGTCAAGTTAAAGGAGTTCGTCATCACCAAGCCCCTATTATATGAAATGTTAAAGGAACTTAACATTAACATCTAAGAAAAGAAAGATAAAAATATGACAGTAAAAAAGACAGCAAACTCACACATATTAAGAACCATACCTAAAACAAAAGCAAACTAAGCAAACAACTAGAACAGGAACAGAACCACAGAAATGAAGATCATATGGAGGGTTAGCAACAGGGGAGTGGGAGGAGGAGAGAGGAGGAAAAGTTACAGAGAATAAGTAGCATAGGTGGTGGGTAGAAAATAGAAAGGGGGAGGGCAAGAATAGTGTGGGAAATGTAGAAGCTAAAGAACTTATGACACATGGACATGAACTAAAGGTGGGGAATGTGGGTGGGAGGGAGTGTGCAGGGTGGAGGGGAATGATAGGGGAGAAATGGGACAGCTGTAATAGTATAATCAATAAAATGTATTTAAAAAAAGACAGGGAGTCGAAGCACATTGATCTAACACACAGGAAAACAAAACAAAACAAAACAAAACAAAACAAAACAAAACAAAATCACCTAAAATGGGGAGACAAAGAAAAAAACCACAATTGAAAGGGAAGGAGGAATCCTCAGAAAGAGTTCTAAATGAAATCGAGGCAAGTAAATGATCAGACATTGAGTTTAAAATAATGGTTATAAAAACATTCAAGGAGCTCAGTGAGAACTTCAAAAAACTACAGAGAAGCTACAAGGAACTTAATGGGAAATGCACCAGCAAGAAAAGGGTAATAAAAACTACCAATAAGAGCCATGAGGAAACCAAAACTAAAATATCTAAAATGAAGAATATACTAGAAGGAATTAAAAGCAGGCTAGATGAAACAAAGGATCGAATCACTGAGGTGAAAGACAAGGTAGAGAAAAAAGTCCCAGACAGAGCAACAAAATGAAAAAAAAAAAAAAAACTAAAATAACGAAGATGGCTTAAGGGAGCTGTGGGACAACATGAAATGTAATTTCACATCATGGGTACACCAGAAGGAGCAGGAGCAAGAGATAGAAAAAAATGTTCGAAAAAGTAATGACAGAAAATTTCCCTAACTTGATGAGGGAAAATAGTCATGCAAGTCAAGAAACACAGAGGGTTCCAATCAAGATGAATCAAAAGTGGCCTACACCAAGACACATTATAATTAGAATCACAAAACTTAAAGACAAAGAGAGAATCTTCAAGGCAGCAAGGGAGAAACAACCATTAACATACAAGGGAGCTCCGATAAGGCTATAGTCAGTTTTCTCCACAGAAACACCACAAGCCAGAAGGGATTGGCATGAAATTATACAAGAAATGAAAAGCAAGTATCTGCAATGAAGACTACTCTATACAGCAAGATTCTCATTTAAAATGGAAGGTGAAATAAGGATTTTTCCAGACAAAAACTGGCTAAAAAATACATCTCCACCAAACCAGCATTACAAGGGATGCTGAAGGGACTGCTTTAAAAAAATGGAGAGAGAGAGAGAGAGAGAAGTATGAAGAGAAAAAATGGCAATGAATAAGTACCCATCAATAATAACCTTAAAAGTAAATGGATTACATGCTCCAATCAAAAGACATAAGGTAGTTGAACAGACAAGAAAAGATGACCCACATGCTATCTACAAGAGACCCATCTCAAACAAAAGATCTATAAGACTGAGAGTGAAGGGATGGGAAAAAATATTCTAAGCAAACAGACATTAAAAAAAAAAAGCTGGGGTATCAATATATGTATCATACAAAATAGATTTCAAAACAAAGGTGATAAAAAAAGACAGAGAAAGACAATACATAATAGTTAAAGGAGTAATCCATCAAGAAGATATAACCCTTATAAACATATATGCACCCAACATAGTATCACCTAAATATATAAGGAAAATCTCTGAGGACATCAAGAAACATGCCAACAGCAACACACTTGTTGTAGGGGATTTTAACACCCCACTGTCAACAATGGATAGCTCTTCAAAACAAAGAATCAAGATGGATATCATGGCATTGAACAACTCTAGATAAAATGGATATATATATATATATATATATATATATATATATATATATATATATATAGAGAGAGAGAGAGAGAGAGAGAGAGAGAGAGAGAGAGAGAGAACATTTCACCCCAAAGAAACAAAATATACATTCTTTTCAAATGCACATGGAACATTTTTGAAAGGTAGATCACATGGTAGGTCACAAAATGAGTCTCAACAAATTCAACAAAATTGAAATCTTATCAAGCATATTCTTGGATCAAAATGGCTTAAAACTAGAAACCAACTTCAAGGAAAAAAACTAAAAAACATTCAAATCCATGGAGATTCAATAACATGCTATTAAACAATGAATGGGTTAAGAATGAGATCAACAAAGAAATCAGAAAGTTTCTGGAAACAAATGAAAATGAATACATAACAGCCCAAAACCTATGGGACACAGCAAAGGCAGTCCTGAGGGAGAAGTTCATTAGCAACGCAGGTCTACTTACAAAAAGAAAAGAAAAAAAAGAAAAAAGAAAAGAAAAAAGAAAAGAAAAATGTCAACCAAACAACCTACCGCTACATCTATAGAAGTAGAGCAACAACAACAAACACAGCCCAGAGTGAGTAGAAGAAAGGAAATAATCAAGATCAGAGCAGAATTAAATGACATAGAAACTAAAAAAAAATTCAAAGGATCAATAAATCCAGGAATTTGTTCTTTGAAAAGATAAAGAACATTTACAAACCTTTAACCAGACTCATCAAGACAAGAAGAGAGATGACTCAAACATACAAAAGCAGAAATGAAAGAGAAGTTACAGTTGACACCACAGAAATACAAATGATTATAAGAATTTAGTGTGAACAACCACTTGCCAAGAAATTGGACAACCTGAGCAAAATGGAAAAATTTCTAGAAACACACGACCTTTCAAAACTGAATCAAGAAGAAGCAGAAAGCCTGCATAGATGGATAACAACTAGTGAAATTTAAACAGTAATGAAAAAACTCCTGGTACACAAAAGCTTTGGACTGGATGGTCTCACAGGAGAATTTTACTAAACGTGTAAGGAAGGGCTAACCCCTATCCTGCTCAAACTATTCCAGAAAAATCAAGAAGTTGTAAGAATCCCAAACTCTTTTTACAAGTCCAGTGTTATCCTAATTCCAAATCTAGGCAAAGACACAACAAAGAAAGAAAATTATAAGCCAATATCTCTTATGAACACAGGTGCTGAAATCCTCAATGAATTATTGGAAATCTGGATCCAACAATACATTAAAAATATCATACACCATGATCAAGTGGGGTTCATCTCAGGGATGCAAGGATGGTACAATATTCACAAATCATAAACATAATACACCACATAAATAAAATGGACAAAAACCACATGATCATGTCAATAGATGCTGAAGAAGCATTTGATGAAGGCAAGCACCTATTTATGATAAAAACACTCAGCAAAGTGGGAGTGCAGGGAGCATATCTCAATATAATAAAGGCCATATTCAAGAAACCTACAGCCAGCATCATATTCAATGGGCAAAAACTTAAAATGTTGCCCTTAAGATCATGAACAAGACAAGGATGTCTGCTTTCACCATTTTTATTCAATATAATATTGGAAGTTCTAGTCACAGTGATCAGACAAGAAAAAGAAATAAAAGGCATCCAAATTGGAAAGGAGGAAGTAAAATGGTCACTGCTTGCAGATGAGATGATAGTGTAGATAGATGGAGGTGGACTAGTGCAGCCACTGTGGAAAACAGTATGGAATTTCCTTAAAAAACTAAAGATGGACTTGCCTCTTGATCCAGCAACTCCACTGCTGGAATTATACCCTATGAATTGTGAAACACCAATTCAAAAGAACCCATGAGCCCCAATGTTCATAGCAGCACAATTTGTAATAGCCAAGTGCTGGAAACAGCCTAAGTGCCCATCAGTATATGAGTGGATCAAAAAACTATGGTACATTTATACAATGGAATACTACACAGCAGAAAGAAATAACTCCTATCCCTTGTGACATGGATGGAACTAGAGAGTATTATACTAAGTGAAATAATCCAGGTAGTGAATGACAAATACCATATGATCTTACCTGTAAGAGGAACCTAATGAACAAAACAAACAAATGAGCAAAATAGAGCCAGAGGCTTGGAAACAAGGAACAGACACAGTGACAAGAGGGGTGGGGGTAAGAGATAAGGGTGAAAGGAAGGGGAAGGCATTAGAAACATGTATGAATAACCCATGGACATGGACAACAGGTTGAGTATTGTCTGTGGAGGCAGTGGGGTGGGATGGGCGGAGGAGGACAAAGGGGGAAAATTGGGACAACTGTAACAGAACAACAATGAAATATTTTCTTAAAAATAAAATAATACTCCAAAAATTAAAAAAAAAAAAGATACTCAACCCAAATTCGAGTCCTCTAAATATAGGGCTGGGGACAGTGGTGTATAGTTTGTGAATGAGTTGTGCCTTTATCCCCAGACAAGGAGCACTGGAATTCAGTGATGGGTTGGTGGAATCAATAATTGTTTTCCAGTAGAGAGTTGTTTGTGTTTTGAAACAAGCCTCATATCTGAGGAAAATGCTTAATCTTTCTGTGGCAATTCTGGCTTGATTGAATTATGAGAAACTGAGTTGTTGAAGCAAGGAAGTCAATTTCTTTTTTTAATGGTCAAGAGGTCTTCTGTAGCACATGATATAATTTCTACATCTTCTTTGCTATGTTTTTCCCTGTTTCTTTTTTTAATATATTTTATTTATTATGCTATTACAGTTGTCCCATTTCTCCCCCATCATTCCCCTCCACCCCCCACACCCTCTCCCACCCACAACCCCCCTTTAGTTCATGTCTATGTGTCCTAAGTTCTTTAGCTTCTACATTTCCCACACTATTCTTGCCCTCCCCTGTCTATTTCCTACCCACCATCTATGCTACTTATTCTCTACCTTTCCCCCCGTCTCCTCCTCCCACTCCCCTGTTGCTAACCTTCCATATGATCTCCATTTCTGTGTTTCTGTTCATGTTCTAGTTGTTTGCTTAGTCTGCTTTTGTTTTAGGTGTGGTTGTTAATAGCTGTGAGTTTGCTGTCTTTTCACTGTCATATTTTTGTCTTCTTTTTCTTAGATAAGTTCCTTTAACATTTCATATAATAAGGACTTGGTGATGATGAACTTCTTTAACTTGACCTTATCTGAGAAGCACTTTATCTTCCCTTTCATTCTAAATGACAGCTTTGCTGGATAGAGCAATTTTTTATGTAGGTCCCTGCCTTTCAAGACTTCAAATATTTCCTTCCAGCCATTCTTGCCTGTAGGGTCTCTTTGGAGAAATCAGCTGACAGTCTGATGGGAACTCCTTTGTAAGTGACTGTACCCTTATCCCTTGCTGCTTCTGGAATTCTCTCCTTCATTTGAATCTTGGCTAATGTAATTGCGATGTACCTTGGTGTGTTCCTCCTTGGGTCCAACTTCTTTGGAACTCTCTGAGTTTCCTGGACTTCCTGGTAGTCTATCTTCTTTGCCAGATTGGGGAAGTTCTTTATTATTTGTTCAAATAAGTTTTCCACTTGTTGCTCTTCTTCCCCTACTGGTACCCCTATAATTTGGATGTTGGGACATTTAAAGATGTCCTGGAGGTTCCTAAGCCTCCCATTTTTTTTCTTTGAATTCTCGTTTCTTCCTTGTTTTCTGTTTGGTTGTTTGCTTCTTCCTTCTGGCCCACTCCATTGATTTGAGTCCCAGTTTTCCTCCCATCTCTATTGGTTCCCCATGTGTGTTCCTTCATTTCACGTATTATAGCCTGCATTTTTTCATCTAATTTATGAGCAAAATCAACCAATTCTGTGAGCATCCTGATCACCAGGGCTATGAACTGTGCATCTGATAGGTTGGCTATCTCTTCGTTGCTTAGAGGAATTGGCTCTGGGGCTTTCATTTGTTCTCCGGTTTGAACCATTTTTGCTGTTTTTTGTTTGGTTTTGGTTTGGTTTTGGTCTGGTCATGGCTGTTACATAGTGAGGGGTGGAGCCTCAGGTGTTCCCCTGTGCCGGGCAGCCCAGTTGCTGAGTTGTGACGCTGCTTGTGGGGGCGGGGTCTGAGAGGGAACAATGGCTCCTGCTCCGCTCTCTTCTGGACTACAGTCCCTTCCGCCGCTTCCCCTTCACCTGGATTGTCTGGGTGCGGGAATGTGGGACCACCCCGTCAGACAGCCACCTTGCGCAGCCTCACTGGATCTGCACAGTTGCCACCCCATACCCGGGGTCCACTAGCCACCACCTGTGCGCCTGGGGTCTGCTAGCCTCCACCTGCACACCTGGGAACTGCCAGCTGCTGCTGCCTATGTGCCCGGGTCTGCACCTCCACTTTTTCCTGCCTCGACTCTGCCCCTCTTACCGGTCTGGATGAATGGTTGTTGGACTTCCATACAGTTCAATTTTCTATCAGTTTTGGTTGTTTTCTTGTTTCTAAGTATTTGTTGTCCTTGATTTTGGTTGTGAGAGGAGGCACAGTGTGTCCAACTACGCCTCCATCTTGGCCGGAAGTCTCCCTGTTTCTTTAGTACTACAAGTAAATTAAAAATTGAAGTTGATTTAGAAATTAAACCATTTCCTGGCATCTAAAGGAACAGTGGCTCCTTTAGACTATATCACCTTAGCAGTCAATGCATCAAGTTGGAATGAGAAACTACAGTCTTGCAGACTGCTTCCTGCATACGTTTCACCAAATGGCCCAGAAAGACATTTGGCTTCCAGATGATATGTATGACAAGGCCATAGTTCTCTTTTACAGTCCATGTGATCTGAGCTATGGATGCATCTGGGATATGGTCAGAGTTATTTGCTATAGACATTTCTCCAATAAGTGTGTAAAGGTTAGGGCCACAGGTCAGGTGAGTGATATAGGTTAGGAAGGATTCAGTGACATCTACTGGCCAATCCTAACTATCCTTAAGGCACTGCTTTGGATACATTTGCGCAGATGCCTAAAAACAGAGTTTTGAAATTTTGTTACGAAAGGATATATTGAGCAGGTCTGTTATGGGATGTGGGTATCTGCACATCTAGTTAACTTACAAGTTATTCTGATGCACAGTCACCATTGAAAATCCTTGCCTTAAGGGCCTCCAAAATTACAAAATGAACACAAGTATACCACAACCAACATTAGTTTTCTTTAGCTAGATCAGTTCCAGACCCTCAGGCTGTGATTGTTTGAAAAAAGGTAGCTATTTCATACTGATGTTTGATATGTAAGTGGAAATGATTTGTTGTGCTTGCTTTCAGATGAAGAACTATGAGGTAGTTCCTGACAAGATGGAGGCATAGGTGGAGACACTGTGCCTCCTCTCACAACCAAAATTAAGAACAACAAATACTTAGAAACAAGAAAACAACCAAAACTGATAGAAAATTGAACTGTATGGAAGTCCAACAACCATTCATCCAGACCGGTAAGAGGGGCAGAGTCGAGGCAGGAAAAAGTGGAGGTGCAGACCCGGGCACATAGGCAGCAGCAGCTGGCAGTTCCCAGGTGTGCAGGTGGAGGCTAGCAGACCCCAGGCGCACAGGTGGTGGCTAGTGGACCCCGGGTATGGGGTGGCAACTGTGCAGATCCAGTGAGGCTGCGCAAGGTGGCTGTCTGACGGGGTGGTCCCACATTCCCGCACCCAGACAATCCAGGTGAAGGGGAAGCGGCGGAAGGGACTGTAGTCCAGAAGAGAGCGGAGCAGGAGCCATTGTTCCCTCTCAGACCCCGCCCCCACAAGCAGCGTCACAACTCAGCAACTGGGCTGCCCGGCACAGGGGAACACCTGAGGCTCCACCCCTCACTATGTAACAGCCATGACCAGACCAAAACCAAACCAAAACCAAACAAAAAACAGCAAAAATGGTTCAAACCGGAGAACAAATGAAAGCCCCAGAGCCAATTCCTCTAAGCAACGAAGAGATAGCCAACCTATCAGATGCACAGTTCATAGCCCTGGTGATCAGGATGCTCACAGAATTGGTTGATTTTGCTCATAAATTAGATGAAAAAATGCAGGCTATAATACGTGAAATGAAGGAACACACATGGGGAACCAATAGAGATGGGAGGAAAACTGGGACTCAAATCAATGGAGTGGGCCAGAAGGAAGAAGCAAACAACCAAACAGAAAACAAGGAAGAAACGAGAATTCAAAGAAAAAAAAATGGGAGGCTTAGGAACCTCCAGGACATCTTTAAATGTCCCAACATCCAAATTATAGGGGTACCAGTAGGGGAAGAAGAGCAACAAGTGGAAAACTTATTTGAACAAATAATAAAGAACTTCCCCAATCTGGCAAAGAAGATAGACTACCAGGAAGTCCAGGAAACTCAGAGAGTTCCAAAGAAGTTGGACCCAAGGAGGAACACACCAAGGTACATCGCAATTACATTAGCCAAGATTCAAATGAAGGAGAGAATTCCAGAAGCAGCAAGGGATAAGGGTACAGTCACTTACAAAGGAGTTCCCATCAGACTGTCAGCTGATTTCTCCAAAGAGACCCTACAGGCAAGAATGGCTGGAAGGAAATATTTGAAGTCTTGAAAGGCAGGGACCTACATAAAAAATTGCTCTATCCAGCAAAGCTGTCATTTAGAATGAAAGGGAAGATAAAGTGCTTCTCAGATAAGGTCAAGTTAAAGAAGTTCATCATCACCAAGTCCTTATTATATGAAATGTTAAAGGAACTTATCTAAGAAAAAGAAGATACAAAATATGATAGTGAAATGACAGCAAACTCACAGCTGTTAACAACCACACCTAAAACAAAAGCAAACAGCTAGAACAGGAACAGAACCACAAAAATAGAGATCACATGGAGGGTTAGCAACAGGTGAGTGGGGGGAGGAGAGGAGGGAAAAGGTACAGAAAATAAGTAGTATAGATGGTGGGTAGGAAATAGACAGGGGAGGGCAAGAATAGTGTGGGAAATGTAGAAGCTAAAGAACTTATGACACATGAACATGAACTAAAGGTGGGGAATGTGGGTGGGAGGGAGTGTGCAGGGTGGAGGGGAATGACGGGGAGAAATGGGACAACTGTAAGAGCATAATCAATAAAATATATTTAAAAATTAAAAAAAATAACTATGAGGTAGCACATTGAGCTAAATGAAATGGAATATTTCATTTCCACATTGCATTTAAGTACTATTTAGTAAATATTTAATAAGTCCTGAGTGGGCAGAAAGAAATTTTTTATTTTACTATTTAGTAAAAAAAAAAAAAAAAAAAAAAAAAAAAAAAAAATCAGTCCTAACTGTTCATGTTGTAACAGCCCCAAAACTTCAACCCAATTTTTTATTCTTTTGTTTACTTATTCATGTTTTTATTCAAACCCACTCATTCACTTATTCATCAGACTACCATTCCAAAGATTATGCTAGCTTTGGGAACATGGTGCAGAAGGCAAATCTCTGCCTTTAAGGACACCAATGATTTAAAATGGAAGCAGCCCTGGCCAGGTGGCTCAGTTGGTTGGAGTATTGTCCCATTCACTAAAAAGTTACAGGTTCTATGTCTGGTCAAGGAACATACTCAGGTTATGGGTTCAATTCCTGGTCAGAGTGTGTAAGAGGCAGATGATCAATATTTCTCTTTCACACTTGCTATTTCTCTCTATCTCTCTCAAATCAATAAATGTATCCTTCAGTGGGAAAAAAAACAAAAAGAAGAAGCTGTCAGGCACAGACGTTACTCAAACAAGGTTGCATATAGGGTGGAACATACACATGGGCAGAACAGGCAAAGACCTCAAAGACATACATTTGCTGTTGTGTCATAACACAACAGTCATGTAGTACTTACTAAGTACCAGGCACTATTCTAAATGTTTTACATCTATTAATTCATTTCATCCTCAAAATAATCCTCAGAAACAGATAATACTATTATCCCATTTTATAGGTGAAGAAACTGAGAGAGAGGTTAAATTATTCAGTTTTCAAGAGGTAGAGCTAGGAGTAAAAGTATTTTTCTTAACCACTTTCTATATTCCCTTCTCTTTGATATACAAAACCTCCACTGTTAGAAAGTAATTTCTATTCACTATAACAATCAATAATAGTAGAATTTATCAGAGATTTAGTATATATCATGTACTATACTAGGTATTTAACATATATCACTTATCTCATTTAACCTTTACAACACTATTCTCATTTTAGAAACAGGAAATTGAGAATCATAGAGGTTAGTTCACTTGCTAAAGTTCAGAGCTAGTAAGTGGCAAGGCTATGGTTTGAAACAAGTTCTGTCTGAAGAGCTGACACTCTTAACTGCTATAACATACTGCCTTCCACAAAGTGGTGACAAAATTAAGGCAATGTGACACCAAGAGGGCTGTGGTTAAGGACACACAATCTGGAGGCAGAATGATTGGGTTTGAATCTGCTCTTCCACTTATGATCTATTGTGACAGTAATTCAGTGTTTTCATCTATAAAATGAGGATGATAGTAATACCAATCTCATAGAGCTGTCATGAGGCTAAATGGGTTACTATAAGAAAGTACTTAGAAAAATGCCTGTCAAAAGATAAGCATTATATACATAATTATTGGTTATTTCTAGTATTATTCTTTGACAAGAAGTAGCCACCAGCCTTTTCACTATGAATGTCTATCAGATGTTACACAGCAATGCTGTGATAAGCTGTGCTATAGGATTTGTAGGGAGCTTACAGAGAAAGGCATTCTGGGCAAAGGCACACAGGTCAGAAATAGCATTATGTATTTGCAGTTGAGGAATGCAAGGTGTTCAAGATAATTGGGGTAGGGCATAGATGAAGAAGAGTGTCCAAAGCATGAGTCACATCCCATAGAGCTTTACATGCCACAAACAGGGATTTAGACCTAAGCCTTTGCAGAGTAATAGAAGGTTTTAAGCAAGAAAGGGACATAAAAAGCTTTGCATTTTAGAAAAAATTACTCCAGCAGCAGCCTGGTATATGGATTGAAAGGAGCCAGACTTGAAGCAGATAGTTTCCATAGTTGTTTTTATTTGTTTGTTCGTCCAGTGAGTAGTAATAAATGCCTGAACTAGAGCAAGTAGTAATGAGAATGTAGAGGAGGGATAGATTTCAGAGATAAATGGGAAATGATATTCATGGGACATAATGAGTGGTTGAATGCAGTAGGGGAGGGTAGAGAGGAGAATCTAGGATGACCCCCAGGTTTCTGGCCTGGATGTCTCTGGGAATAGTGGGGAAATGTACTGAGTACATAGGAAGAGAAGGCGGCTGGGGGAGTAGGGATAATTTATTCTGGTTTGTCACATGTTAAGTTTGAGATGCCTTTGGGACATCCAAGCTAAGATGGGCAATAAGCAGATGACTATATGGCTCTGAAGATCAGGAGAGAGATCTATACTAGAGAAAAAGATTTTGGCTTTATCAACCTGTATATTGTATCTAAGGCCATAGGAATGGTTGAGATTACATAGAAAGAGTACAGAGTGCAAAGAGAAAAGGAGCAAGACAGATAGCCTTGGGTCACAACATCATTTAAGGGGCAAACACAAGAATGAAACCTGGGATGGAACCACCTCAGATAAAAGATAAAAGAAGAGAACCAAGAAAAGAGGTTTCTGTTGGGAATTGGGGTGAAATTTTGCCAGTACTACTTTGGGATTTGTTTACAATACCTGAGAATATTGAAATACTTTGCTTCCAATAAGCACTTTCTCCTCATGAGAATCGCTAGGGAAAGATTTGGAAGGAACAGTAACCAAATGGGGGATAAAACATTAATAGAAAAGCTGAAAACAATGCATGGCTCTCTAGGAAAGCTGGGGTTCAGTACACAGTGTAGATCAGAGGCCTAAGTAAGGTTTCCATCTCCTTCTAAAACCTGTTACTCTCTGGATAGAATCCGGAGGAGGCTGCAAGAACAACAGAGCCAAGGACAAATTCCATGACCTTGTTAGCTACTTAGGTGCCTGAAAGAATAACAGTAGGAGAGAGTACCCCAGTTTAGTGGGATAGAGAAAATAGATAATAGCAGAAGAGGAGACAGAGAAAGAAAAACAGGCCAGAGAGGGAGAAGAAATTCCCAGAAAAGGTAGAGGTTCAAGAAGAAAGTATTCACTAGTGTAAAAGGCCACTAAAAAGTCACATAGGTAAGGCAGCAGAGGGAAGTGTTGGACTTCTCACTTTCTTTTCTGATCTCCACACCAAAGCACTATAGCATCTGCAGTGGAACAGGCTATCAATGAGCTCAATTGTTCTTTGCTTGCACCCTTGGTTTGTAAGGATGGTGGAATGTGGGAATCTGATTTACAATGTGAGCTCGGTCCTTGCATGTTAGAAGCCATAGAGAAGGAGTTGTAAACTCGTAGTTGGCAGACTTGGTTTATTTGACCTGAGCAGTGTTTGCCAACATAAAATAATCTGTAGAGTTCCCATAAAAATCTGGATTTCTGTCTTCTCTTGAAAAATTTGATTTTGCAAATCTGATCTGGCACCATGAATGATTACAAATTGTGGTTGTCAATTTTAGTTTGCCACCTCCTTCATTATTATTTTTTTGTATCCAGGCTGCCTCACTTGTTCATGTCAATAGCCAGGCATTTCCTAAGTACAGAACTTTGGGAGAACCCTGGCAGTTAAGAGATTAGCATGCACTTGAACAAGGGTTGGCAAACTTTTTCTGCAAAAAAACTCCAAAAACCCTAGATAGTAAATATTATAGGCTTTTCAGGCTATGCAGTCTCTGTATCAACTAGTCAACTCTGTTGCTATAGTGTGAAAGCAGCCGTAGACAGATTTTTAAACTAATGGATGTGGCTATGTTCCAATTAAACTTTATATAGAGACACTATAATAGAAATTTCATATAATTTTCATGCTCATGAAGTATTATTTTGATTGTTTTGAACATTAGCAAATGTAAAAAACATTTTTAGCTTAAACGTTATTAACAGGCCGTGTGAGCATATTTAAGCTATAGGCTATAGTTTGCCATCCCTTGGTTTAGAGAATCAGTATGTTTAACATGGTAGGTGGCATGTAGATCAGAGCTACCCTTCCCCCCGTTAAGACATGTGATTATACATATAATCTGGGAAAATATGGTTATGGGTATCACAAAGGCAGGACTGGCTTGAGGACACAGTTAGTGATGGATAGAGGGATACTACACAGAGCTGACTTTATAAACAGCCTCCACTCTCTATGAAAGACAAGACGAGAATAAAGAACCCAGAAAAAGACACCCATTTGAAACTAATCAGTCAGAAGAAAGCTGATGCCAAACAGTGACCCAAATCAATTAGATTATTTTGTTAATCTCTTTGGCTTTCTTCCTTTTCATAAATGGCATGAGTATTCCCCAGGTCTTAGGGGACTTCAAGTGGGCAAGGAGAGAGAAAGGAAGAAGAGAAGAGAAGAGAAGAGAAGAGAAGAGAAGAGAAGAGAAGAGTAGAGAAGAGGAGGGAGAAGAGGGAGAGGAGAAGGAGAAGAAGGAGAACAAAGAGAGAGAAAGGAGTGGAAGGGAAAATGGAGGGAGGGAGGGAGGAAGAGAGATTGAAGGAGAGAGAGAGAATATGGATATAAAGACAATCCTTTATTTGTTTTTCTTTAAGACAGAACATTTTCTTTCTAAACATGGCACAAACTCATTTGAGGAAAAAACTTGTTATTAACAGACATATGACTATCTGTAGTCTCTGTTTATCTTAAATAGTGTGCATAGTCAAACACATTGTTTCATACATTTTAATGTATTTAATATTGAACTTGTCTAATTGCTGTCTCAAATCTAGCTAAGCAAGTGGCACTAAATGTCATAGGCACTGTATCAACATGTTAAAATCTTAAAAATGTTGAATTCAAACATATGTCATTTTTCTTTTTCTGGACAACACCATAAAAAATATTTTACAGTGATCTTTGAGAAAGGGGTTGGGATGGTGGTGAGAGGCTTGTATGTTTCATTTGGTACCTTTCCATAGTTGAATTTTCTAACATTTACATGTTTGTTACTTTTTTTTCTGATTTAAGGAGTTTAATTTTCTTGTGTGATTAAATGTGCTTGCATTTAAAATTATATAGTTGATTTATTCTCCCACACAGTTGGTTCTCTTTTTATTTTAATACTGTTTTCCTTGGCCATGCAGAAGCTTTTTATTTTGATGAGATCCCATTTGTTTATTCTTTCCTTTATGTCCCTTGCTTTAGGGGACATATCAGTACAAATATTGCTTTGTGGAATATCTGAGATTTTCCTGCCTATGTTCTCCTCTAGGACTTTAATGGTGTCATGGCTCATATTTAAATCTTTTATCCACCTTCAATTTATTTTTGTGTATGGTGAAAGTTGGTGCTCGAATTTCATTTTTTTTTTTTTTTGCACATAGCTGTCCAGTTCTCCCAACACCACTTGTTGAAGAGGCTCTTTTTACTCCATTTTATGTTGCTGCCCCCTTTGTCAAATATTGACTATAGAGACTAGGGTTTATTTCTGGGCTCTCTATTCTCTTCCACTGGTCCATATGTCTGTTTTTATGCTACTACCAGGCTGTTTTGGTTACAGTGGCCTTGTAATACAGTTTGGTATCAGGTATTGTGATCCCTCCTACTTTGCTCTTCTTTCTCAAGATTGCTGCAGCTATTCGGGGTCATTTACTGTTCCATATAAGTTTTTGAAGTGTTTGTTCTATGTCTGTGAAACATGCCATTGGTACTTTAATAGGTATTGCATTGAATCAGTAGATTGCTTTGGGAAGTATGGACATTCTGATGATGTTAATTCTTCCGATCCATGAACACAGTATGTGTTTCCATTTGTTTGTGTCTTCCTTGATTTCTTTCTTCAGTGTTGTGTAGTTTTCTGCATACAGGTCTTTTACCTCCTTGGTTAGGTTTATTCCTAGGTATTTATTTTTCTTTTTGCTATATTGAATGGGATTTTTTTGTGATTTCTGCTTCTGTTGTTTCATTGTTGGTATACAAAATGCCTTTGATTTCTGGATATTGACTTTGTATCCAACTGTTTGGCCAAATTCACTTATTAGGTCAGGCAGTTTTTTTCCCGAGTCTATAGGATTTTTTATGTATACTACCATGTCATCTGCAAACAATGATAGTTTTGTTTCCTCCTTTCCAAGTTGGATACCTTTTATTTCCTTTTCTTGTCTAATCACTGTGGCTAAGACTTCCAATACGATATTGAATAGAAGTGGTGAAAGTGGACAGCCTTGTCTTGTTCCTGATTTTAGTGGAAAAGAATTTAGTTTTTGCCTGTTGAGTATGATGCTGGCTGTAGGTTTCTCATATATGGCCTTTATTATGTTGAGGAATGCTCCCTCTATTCCCACTTTGCTGAGTGTTTTGACAATAATACCTCAGATAAGGGTTTAATCTCCAAAATATATAAAGAACTTACAAGACTCCACTCTAAGAACACAAGCAACCCAATTAAAAAATGGGCAAAGGACTTGGGCAGAAACTTCTCCAAGGAGGACATACAGAAGATCCAGAGACACATGAAAAGATGCTCAGTATCACTAGCTATCAGAGAGATGCAAATTAAAACCACAATGAGATACCACTTGACACCAGTCAGAATGGCCCTCATAAACAAAGCAACAAACAGCAAGTGTTGGAGAGGTTGTGGCGAAAAGGGGACCCTAGTGTACTGTTGGTGGGAGTGCAGACTGGTACAACCACTGTGGAAAGTAGTATGGAATTTTATAAGAAAACTAAAAATGGATATACCTTTTGACCCAGCAATTCCACTGCTAGGACTATATCCTAAGAACCCTGAAACACCAATCCAAAAGAACCTATGCACCCCTATGTTTATAGCAGCACAACTTACAATAGCCAAGTGTTGGAAGCAACCTAGATGCCCATCAGTAAATGAATGGATCAAAAAACTGTGGTACATTTACACAATGGAATTCTATGCAGCAGAAAGAAAGAAGGAGCTCCTACCCTTTGCGACAGCATGGATGGAACTGGAGAGCATCATGCTAAGCGAAATAAGCCAGGCAGTGAAAGACAAATACTATACGATCCCACCTTTAGCAGGAATCTAATCAACAAAACAAACAAACAAGCATAATATAACCAAAGACATGGAAATTGAGAACAGGCTGAAAGTCATCAGAGGGGAGAGGGGTGGGAATTTCAGGGCAAAAGAGGAAGGATTTACAGGAACAAGTATAAAGGACACATGGACAAAAACTATGGGAGGTGGAAATGGGAGAGAGGAGGGGAGGGCTGGGGTGGTGTGTTCGGGTGAGAATAAAAGACAGAAAACTGTACAAGATCAACAATTAAAATAAAAATTGAAAAAAATAAAATTATATAGTTGATTTAATTTAAATGTTATAACACTTAAAAACATCTGCTTTACTTTTGTATAAAAATTCAATAGAATTAGAAAGGGGAAGATTATGGTTCATTTTTGTTTTTCTTTGTATGTTTCCATATTTAAAATAAATATGAAAGTAATTAAATTGTAAAAAGAAAATTTAATTTAAAATTATATAAATAAAGATAGCTAAAATGGGGAGAGCTGTCTGTGATAAGGATTAGCAGGTGCATATGCCAATAACCACAAACATTGAAAAGTGTGAATGATTCCTGTATCCAGAGAGAGCAAAAGAGAGCCATCATGGGTGTGATGGGATTTTACATATATGTAGAATTTGGTTGGTAGAGATGATAGATTGGGAGTTCAGATGAGGAAAGTGGTCTACGTAAAAGTGAAAAAGTGAGAATGATGTCCTGTAATCTGAAAATTTGGGAGACTGAGTAAAGAGGTACCACTTACCCAGAAGGTTCAAATGACACATATTTGACTCTGAGTGTTCCTCTACCAAACTGGAGGGTATGTAGTTACAGTTTGTCTACTACCACCAGTCATCCTCACCCCCCCCATTTATTTCCTTTCTCCCACTCTTTCCTAGACCTTCCATTAAATAGCTTCTTTTTTTTTAGGTTCTCAGGACCCCAGCTGATGCTCTAGAAAGTTACCACTGACATTTATGTACATGATAAAGATATATATGGAATCATATTGGGGAGAGAAAAGCCTTTAGAAATCAGCTAGTTTACCTATCTCATACAGTAGGAGGGGAATATGAGATCATGAGAGGTGAAGCATCTTGCTATGTTACATAGCCCACTACTGAAGGGCTCCAAATGGAATCCAGTTTGCCACCTTACAGACCAGTTAGAGCCTACTTTTTTTTTCCTTTGTGTTTATTTGTGGTACATTTGTTTCCCAGTCTAGCCTGTGATCTGCTAAGACTCCAGCAAGTTATTGATGTCCAGAAAATGTGAAACAAACATAAAAACTATGGAATCTGTTGGTCAGTAGAGAAGCATTATGTTGTATAGATTGGAGCCTAAGTACTAGTGAGTTACCATGACAACATCTGGATATGCATTTCAGGCTCCAGGAAGAAGACAGAATTCTCACATAAGCCTAGCCTCCCATTCCTGTCATGATGGGATTCATCACTCAAAGAGAATGGGCCTCTAACTGTCAAGTGCGTGTGGGGTTGGGCAGGGTGGAGATGATAGGAAGGTGCGCACTCTTTTTCTTGTTTACAATGTCCTCATTTCTGAAGGTAAAAAAGGGAAAGAAAGGAGGGGAGATGAGGAGTAAGGAGCTTTTTTTTTTTTTTCCCCCACTGGTAGTTTGCTTGTAATATGAAACACTGGGCTGCCATTAACTCCTCCTGGCCTGGAAAAAAATTGTTCTGGCTACATCTCTTTTCTTAGAAATCTCTACTTACTTCTCTCTTCTGATTCCATAGGATGCAATAGGATTTGGCTAATAGACAAGGCTGAGAGATTCACAGGCTTCTGTAGCAAAAATAAATGTTAAATTTCTTAAAGCGCTCTCACCATCTCTGCCAAAACCCAAAAGTCAGGGTTAGCAATGAAGTAAGAAGTTTAAATGAGGACACATAGGGAGTGTGGTAAGGTTCTGGTGTGGATTTTAATTGCTTTGGGATCCTAAGATAGAGAATGGATCAACTTTAATTCAGACCTCATAAGGCTTACTCTCCTGACCTAGTTTATGAACCTTGCCAAATATCATGGGATGCTGAGAAGAGATTGTGGCCTTGGAAACTGAGGGTATACATGTGGTCATGGAGCCTATTTTGGGGAGAGCCAAGAGGGATTTAGACAGCATGAGTATCTAAAATTAATGGAGTAGGGCAGGAAAGCAAAAGATTGCCACTTCTGGATTGGAGTGGCTGAGCGGTGCTTTCAGTACAAAGGATGAATTGTTCAATCTGTAAGGTAGGAAGGATAATGCCATCAGTCTGAGTTCCTACATTTCTCCATCACTGGCTTCCAGAACAGTCAGGATAGTCTATTCTCTTTACTCCACACACACCAGGCTCATTTCCACTTTCTATTTCTGTGGTTTTCCCTACTTGGAATCCTCGTTCTCTCTGTTTTTCCAAATTCTAGTTTGTGATTCAAAATTAGAGTTCTGTCTCCTCTATAGAACATTTTTCCCCAGCCCATGATAATTACCCCTTGCACTAGCTTACTTAGATTTTACATTACATAGTTATTTAATCTCTCTGCCTTGATGGGGTATATGAGGATAACAATCGCATCCACCTCTTAGGTTTCTATTGAGTATTTAAATAAAACAATGCACATAAAGTGTTTAGGGCAGGACTTGAAATAAGTGATATCTGTGCTCATTAAGTCATATACATTATTGTTTTCACAGGAGGGCGACACATGGCCTCAAGTTAAGATTATCACACTTTGTAATATATGATACATAGTACTGTATTTGAAAGCAGCCGTTAAGGTATCTATTTGCGCTATGGATATGCAAGAGGATTCCTTGCCTTCTGGAATAGGTAAAGATTAATAGTTAACATTTGTTGAGTGCTAACTAACAAGTCAAGCAATATTCTGAATGTTTTACTTGTATGAACTTGTTGAATCCTATAACACCAAGAGTTCAGGGTTATTATCACTATTTTCCTCTACTGTCTATGAAAGAGATCCAGAGAGGCTGGGTAACTGGCTGCAAGCCACACAATTCAGCTAGCCAGCAGTAGCAGAGCTGGATATGAACCTAGACAGTGTGGCTCCAAAGTCTGGACTCTTAACCACTATGCTATCCCCTTGCAAATTGGAAGCTGAAACCCCAGGGAAGGGTATGTGAAATAAGGAGGCCATTTAGAGAAGTGAAGAGGATTTAAGGATTTAACTCTCAAGACGCTTAAGAGAACAGAGGTTTTGGGGTGGCCTCTATCTGTGCAGGATGAAGAAGCCTTGAATGTGAACTGGGTGTAATTATGCTCTTCCTGTTCTCTGTCTCAGAGTAGTTTCAGTTACATTCAAGAAGTCCAGCCTGAGAGTCTGTGGCTGTCACAATGACTCGTTGTGAGGAAGGGGACAGGAGATAAGAGAAAAAAAGGAGAGGGGCATTCCAAGGCTGTGGATACCAGAAGAGCCTTGGCAAGCCCTGGGGTGGTGCGGTGAAGCTAGAAGATACAAGTCTGCCAGAAGCTGCCTGGCTCACTGAGGGATACAAGTAGCTTTCAGAAACTGCACTTCATAAATCAAGCTTTGAGGTCTTATCTCTCACTTCTTTCTTGGCTTCTTATTGGCCCTAATTCTATTGTTTATCTGGAAGCAATTTCAAGTGTTACACAAAGCCGATAGGGAACGTAAATACTTGGTTTCAATGTAATAGTGCTCAGAGGAGGATTAGAAAACTCCTGAGAGCCAGAGCTAGGTGAAGGTTTTTGGAGAGGGAATCTGTCATAGCTCCCAGATCTTGAACCACAGGAGTGGTTAGAAAGCAAGTTTTGTTACTTGCTTTGCCTCAGGCTATTCTCAAATCTCTGGTGACTTTGCAGATATTTGGAACATCACATTACACCAGAAGAACTTCTACAGACCTACAGATCTTATGGGTAGGATATATATATGGTTTTCTATCATAGGGGATATAAGACAGACCCTTGTCCCTATAGCTGTAATCTTACCATTGACATTTAATATATTTGAGCCTTTAAGTTCCCCGCAATCTTCAGGAATGTCCATGTAAGAATTAGAAGGCCATCTGAATTTAAAAAAGGGTATTTGAAGGTCATCTGATCCAACTCAGCTAATGTCTATTAAAGTGTGAATACCCTTTGATGCAGGTAGTATAGTTGAAGTTAACCTGAGGTTTATGGGTTCTCTAAATTTCCTGAAATTGTATGCAAAGTTTTGTGTGCATCTGCGTATGTGCATTTTTACCCATTGAAAAGTTCTTATCAGGCTGGAATGTAGTCTGTTGTGTTAATACTTGAGATTCATTGTGGTTCTGACCTGGCTTTGAATTCTGGTTCTGCCACTTACTAGCTGTGTGACCCTGAACAATATACTTGATCACTCTGAATATCATCTGCGTATGAAAACAGGAAAACATAACAGTGCCTAACTTGAGTTGGTATTGTAAGGATCCAATAAAAAAAAGGCAGGTCAAGTGCAAAACATACTTCCTGGTGCAAAATAAGTGTTCCATGTTCATTCATGCATTCAATAAATATTTACTGAATTCGTACTCTGTTATTCACTCTTGTACGTCCGAGAGTTACAGCAGTGAACAAAAATCTCTTTTCTCATGAGGCTTCTGTTAAAAATCAAATAAAATAAAATAGCTAAAAGTATGATAAAGACCATGATTAAAGTTAAAAATGGGGTCTTAGGAGGAGAGCAAATTCAAGGTGTAGGCCAGCTGCATTTCTTACTGGAGACTCTAGGGAAGAATCCATCTCTGAGCTCATTTCCTTTTCATGTTTTCCACGTGGCTCCCTCTATCTTCAAACCAGCAAGAATGGCTCAAGTCCTTCTCATGGTTGAAATCTGACTTCCTTTTCTGCAACTTTCTGCTTTTAAGGGCTCATAAAACCACATCCAGGATAATCTTTGAATCTTAAGGTCAGCTTATCAGTAACCACAAGTACACTTGAATAGTTTATTTTGCTATGTAATATAAACAAAATAATGAGTGTGACACCTGAAGATGAATGTTATTGGGGCCAAAATTCTGACTACCACAGATAGAAAAGATATTCTAGGCAGGGGAAACAGCATGAACAAGTTCCCTGAGATGGACTCCAGGCAGACATATTTGTGGAACTGGAAAAGCCAGTGTAGTTAGAACTTTGTGAATAAAAAAAATAGTGGGAAATGGTCAGGAGGCAGCATTTTAGTTGAAGGGCTCTAAGAAGCCATAAAGAAGTTAAAGCTGGTAAATGACATGATCTGATTGACATGTTAGAAAGATAATTCTTGCTACTGTGAGGAGAATGAGTTGAAAGGGAGCAAAAATGAAAGGGAGAAAATTATCATGCAGCGTAACTATAATGATCCCCATCTTTAATACTAGAGCTTCTAAATCTGTGTTAGCAATACAGCACCAGAAACCAAGAGCTCTTTATGGAGTATCATGAAATATTCATATTTAAATCATAAAATATCTACAAATATAATTCCATGTAAACTCAAATGGGAGAAGCATTTATGGGAACACATTGTAACCATTAACTTAATGCTCTTCCTTGAAAATTTTGGGGAAAAAGACCATCATTTCCTTTCCTTTCATTTTATTTTTAGTGTCAGAATACTCTGGTTTTGTTCATAGAATGCATATTCTCTCAGAGGATAGTTTTTAAAACATCCTTAAGAGAAGAGCAATATAGCAGTGCATAGAGACTGATGTAGGTTAGACACAAGACCTGGGCCCTTCCTGTATCCTCTCAGCTTCCTCTGATACTCTGCCAGGAGTTTTAGTTAGCTGTTTGAAATGCCTTATTACAGTGGGAAGAAATACAAGGTCCAAACGCTACACAGATGTGAAAAGCCCAGATTCAGTCTAGTTTAACTCATTAGTGGGAAGGAAGATACTTTGGCCTAATTCCTACAAGTGTCCTTTGATCCTAGGTAAAAAAAAAAATGCTCTGAATCTACCTGGTAGCATGATCAGACAGGTTCCCATGGACTTCTGTCCTGGAGCTCTTTGAGCACAAAATATCCAGCTTTTTGGCAGTTTCCTGCCTAGGCTACTTCTCTCCTATTCTCTGGCTTTCAAGAATTCTCTGATCTATCCTCCTTGCACACTCTCAGACTTCTTTCTCCTACTTTCTAATGCAGTCTGCCAATTTACTCACCTCTTACTGAGTCCTTCAAATGTCCCATTTTTCTAAATAATCCTTATGTTTCCTTTCATTTTTTCTTAGTCCCCGCCTCCCAGTATCATACATCTGGGACTCTGATGGCACTTGTCCATTCCTGCCCCTCACACCAACTTTGTTTAACTCATCCATGCTCAGAACATACATTTACATGTCTAAAGTCCCATTAACATTATGATTATGCCTTCCCCATTCATCCAGCAGTTTTCTCAACATCACATACATTGAGAAGAAAGAATGAGTTTCTATAGGAGACAGGATGCAGGTGCCAGAATTGTGAGTGAGGCCTTAAAGGTGGCACTGTTAGATTCCTGAGAGCATAGACTGAAGTAGCTAGGAGTGGGCTGAAGAAGTACTGAAATGTCCACTTAAGGATTTGTGGGAGATTCTAGGATCTGAGAAACAAAAGCAATATTGTCATCCCTGTTGGACAAGTCTACCCAGTTTCAAATGAAGTGAGGCCTGTTTATTGCCCCATATTTATATCTATTTATAGCACTGGGGGCTTCTTTGGTGATAGTGGGGGAGGAAGGGTATTGGGAGAGAGACGGAGAGCACAAGAGAGCATGAGAGCTGGAGAGGGCACTCAGGCAGGAGAGAAAGTGATAAAAGAAAAACCTTTTCAGTATTTTGAGAAAACATTTGCAAAGGTGTGGAAGTTATAAGCTAGGCTAGTTCTGCCAATTGCTTTCAACATGACATTTCTGTAAAATATGGCTCAGGTGGAAGCTTTTTCTGGTACCAAATTATAATGGCAATATTGAACATTTATTGAGTACTTACTACTATCTGTTGGGCTGTATGCCGGGCTTTTTAATTGTCTTGACTCATTTAATCCTCACAATAACATTAGGAGATGGAAGTTATTATTTTATTTACATTGTACATGAGAAAACTGAGGCACAGGGAGAAGCAACTAATTCAAGGACATATATCTAATATGTGGCAGAATCAGGATTCAAGCCTGGGTCTGGTTAACCCCGATGCCCATCCTCATAAAGACTATGCTTTATTGGAATTGTTGGTAATTAAGAGAACCATTGTAGAGGCCTGGAACTCCTTTTTCATCCAGCTCACCTCTGTCCTGAATCCCTCTCTTCTTCTCTACTCTAATCTCTAGTACTTCTAATACTTTCTGAAAGGCCCAAAGCTTAGGGAATAAGAAAGACTTGAAGTAGAAACATAGTAAATTCACAGCAGAGAAGCACCTTTTGCTGTCTGGACTCAGGCAAGAGGTCACAAGCTGTCTTCATGTGAACCAAATGCTTATTTTGTATTTTTAACAGAAGAAATTAATTCATACACCCTTCCATGTCTGCTCCAGGGTCAAGCATCTGCTAGATGTGTTAAAGTTGAAGGCTCCCCTCTGGATTTCTTTAACTCTTTTTCCTTCACCCTGACTTTCTCCTCATTGCCCCAGTTCTGTCTCATGCCTCTCTGTTCCTTTATCTGTTTTTGTCTTCCACTTCTCTCACTCCTTTCTCATGTTTATTTGCTAAGCCATAGACAGGAAAGAGCATTTTATCTTTACTCTCCAGGGTGATTTCCTAGCTAGTCACATTGTCTTTTACTGACTGCCTCTGATCATTATAGCCTCTCAACAACCACTCTGACAACTATGGAAATAAAGAAACCACATCCCTCCAGACTGGTAGAAGGGGCACAGACTTGGAATGGTCTGGTCCCACACAAATGTGCAGTGGATAAAAATTCCAGAGGGATATCTTGGGAACAAGGAGTCCCAGCCCCACACCAGGCCCCCCCGGCTGGGGTTCCACTGCCATGAAGATAAGTCCCCAAAACTTCTGGCTGAAAAAATCAGGAGGGGATGAGTTGGTGGAAGTAACTTCTGGAGCCCCAAGCAGTTACTCTTAAAGAACTGACACACAGACTCACCTACTCAGACTCACTCCCTCTGAGCTCCAGCACCAGGGTAGCAGCTTGAAAGGCACCAGTGGTATAAAGTGAGAAACTGAAGTGTCTGGCATCAAGGTGAGCATAGGCCATTGTCCCTTTCCGGACCTTCCCCCCACAGAGCCACAGAGCTGTCAAGCTGGTGCCATATTACTGGTTCCAACAATCTGGCTAATAGTGTTTGACCTGCCTTGGAGATCCTCAGAGGCTCTCCCCCACCCAACTTACAAGCTCACCCAAGCTGCTCTTCCATATGAATGGCTGGTCTTGGCTCATGGTTCACAACTGCCTAAATCCTCTCAAACAAATGGCAGCTGGCCTCAGTGAGCTCCAGGCCCAGCACTAGCAGCAGCCAGCTTAGATTCACAGCTTGGCTTTGCCTGGGAATCTCCGAGCCCAGCACAAGTAGCAGCCTTCTCAGATTGCTTTATAGCTTAGGAAGGGCGGCCTTGGGGCAAAACATAGATGGTAGCTGACCTTGGCCTGCACCACTTGGGAAATCCCAGGGCCAGCACACCCAGTGGACAGCTACAGGCCACTTTAGAGCACCACAACCCTGCCCCCGCACAACTGATCCTCCATGGAGGGCAGAGGGGTTGTTGGTAAGCGGTCACAGCCAATCCTTGCAGCTGACTGGTCTGGGTAAATCCCTCCCATTTATCTGCTAACAACAATCAAGGCTCAGCTACAAAAGGAGAGTGTACTCAACCCATACAAAGGGAACACCTCAAATACACAGTTTGGGTGATAGGGGAGGTTGTGCCACTGAACCTTACAGGACACCTACTATATTAGGCCACACTACCAAGGCATGGAGTCAAAGCAGTCCTGCCCAATACATAGAAACAAAAACAGGGAGGCTGACAAAATGAAGAGGCGAAGGAACATGGCCCAAAGAAAATAAAGGGAGCTTACTTGTGTTCAGTATGGACAAAACTGAAATCTAGTCCCTCCATTGAAAAATAGTGTGAAATGCCAAATGAAGATTTCAAGGTCATTTAGTTAAAATACTGCTTTCAATTTCTCAGAATGTTTTTTCAGTCTTTGATATTACAAGGTGAATTGCAACCATCCAAGCCCAGGCAGGTCCATGGTATTAGCACAGATGGAATAATATTTATGGATCTGTTGGGATGTCTGGCATGTCTTTATTCATGGGTGGGTGAGCCATGCATGCTACAAGCTGTGTGTCTTCCTGTATGTCACACATCATAGCACTTGTCCCCAGCATAGCACCCATCATGGCACCTGTCCCCTTACATGTCTCTCTCATAATCACTTAGCAGGGAGTCCCTGCCTATTTAAGTACAAGAAGGGAACAAAGCCTGAAAAACTGCCAGAACAATAACATAATTCTGTGCATACAAGCCCACTTCATGTTATGGGAACTGTTTATTGGACACACTCTCAAAGCTATGAGAACACTGCTTCCCTTAGTTACCCAGACACCTGGGTGAGGAAGCCAGACTGCCTCCACTTACCCTCCACAAGGCATACTCAACTATATAAATATAAATATAAAACTATATTTGTACTACTCTCTCTTTTGGGCTACAACTCTGTGAAGTAGGTTAGGCATGTATGATTAACTTTGTATGCTGACATTCAAGTGACTCATCTGTAATCATACTGCTAGACAGAGGCAAAACTAGTGATAGACTATGGGTATCCCATATTTAGCTCTAGATATCTTTCCACTGTTACATATCCAGTGGATACAATCCTTCCCTCATGCTATGGATTTCAGGAAACTATAGCTGGAAGTAGCTCATGGATAGTGCAATACTAGCTTTTTTTTCGTATTCCTGTGCTTTACATGCATTTTTTATTTAATTCCCACAAAATCTGATGTGATAAGTACTAATATTGCCCCATTTTATAGATGAGAAAATTGGATTACAAAGAGGTTGAGACTGGGGTACTTAGTAAAAGTACTCCTTGATAGCTCAGGCTGGCACAACTGAGTCCAAAATGCCCAATGGAAGGTATCATTTGCCCCATTATTTTGGTCATGACATCAAATATATTCCTCTCTCAATGTCCACTTTCCAGATAAAAGTACCCCAGTCTTCATCTCTCATACTCAGATGAGAAAATCTTATTCATATCTGAACACTTTCTTCTGACAAAGTATGAAAACCAGGAAGTGTACAATTTAGTAACAATATCAGGTATTACCTTATATAATCCAGGAGTTATAAATTCTGGATTTAGTCAAAGCTGGGCTCAAATTCTTTCAATTACTGACTAATTGACTTTAACAAGCCAAACTCTATTACCCTATTTTTCTCATCTATAAAATGGATTGGTAATTAATACTGATCACATCAAATTTTGTGGTAATTAAGTGAGAAAATTCTTGTAAAGCACTGAAGAGACTCTAGAAAAATGTTACTACTATTATTATCAGTTTTCATTGTATTTTTGCCTGTTACTTCTTTTGGAAGTGTTGCTACCCATTTTGTGAGGCAGAATCTAGGACAGAGAGTGAAATGACTTACTCATGACCACTCAGAGTCCTGTAACAGACAGGGTGTTGTTGGCTCTGGCACCAAGAGTTCCACCTCAGGGTTCCAGCTCCCAGCTGCCTGTGTATGTTTTAAAGGACTCCATTGAAAACATATGGGCTGTATTCCAACCCCCACCCACTTTCTTTTTTCTTTTATTTTCCTTTTTATCTCTTCAGGAAGGAGAAATGAAATCAGACGCTGTAAGACCAGGGGGGAAAATCCCAGGAAAGACTTGTTTTCAATTAATTTTGTATTTTTTATCAGCACAGTTAATGTCCTGTTGCACCTTCATTGCCTTCATCTGCACTTAAAAGGGCACAGGTGTACAGTGAAGTCTAAAGCAGTAGGGGCAGGAAGGTTTCCCCTGAGTTTCCAAATCTGGACTGGGATAGATTCTGTGGCCTTAGAGAGCTGTTTCCTTTTCTGCAGGGCTTGCAAATATCTTATTCTTTTGGGCTTCACATAGTCTCAGGTTCCTTCCTTCAGATTTTCTGGGCCTCTGTTAGGGGCAAGAAACAAGGCTTCGGCCCCTGGCCATGGTTCCCTTCCCCTTCCCCCTCCCCCAAACACCCACTTCCTTATAGCAGCTATAGCTGATGGGTCGGCCTGGTAGCCCAAACCCCCTCCCCACAGCCCTTTCCTCTGGGTAAAAATAAATAAAGTATCAGTGAGCTGAGCACTTTTGGGATTTCACCTCACCTGTTTCTTCCTGTTTTGAGCTTTCTGGTTTCTTAGTGGGAAATACAAACCTTGCCTTGACTGTTGTGGGCGTGATTCCCTTCTGTCTGGCTCCTGTCCCATTCTTCCCCTTACTCCCTCCTTTTCTGGCTCAATTCTCTTATTTTTTTAATTGGGATTTCTCAGCACCAAAAGGTTTCCACCTTCTTCCAAATTGGTAAGTGTCTGGAAAGGATGGCGGAACAAAGTTTTATGTAACTCAGAAACTAGAGCAGAGAAGTGGAAGCTTCTCATCTATCTTTTACCTGAGATTCACTATGTGACTGTGAGCCATTCTCAATGATAGGGCCATTTGGCTTCAAGAAGGGTGTATTAGTCACTCTCAAGTAAGCTTACAGAAAGTGTGTTTGCTGCTCTACACATACACCTTCAATGCGAATCTCTTAAACTTTACCTGCTCCACCAAGCTCCTTCACATAAACATAGAATGTGAATATAAATAATAAAAAATATATGGAGGGGGAGCTTGGAGGGCTGCTTCCCCATATAGAAATTTTCCCCATATAGAAATGGCCAGGCTACCACTGGCCATTCATTTAATGCAATAAGTATACATTATATACTACTCTCTTTCTCAAGACTACAAAAACAACATCAACATTCAAAACAGATGGTAAGGAGATTGCTTCATGTTGGTGATGTCCCTGGGATCATCCCAGGGATGAGAGCTGCTGCAGTCCCCCACCTGGCACCTACCAGCACCCAATGCAGAATCACTGGATGAGAGGCAAATGAACAGCTCCCTCTCTGGCCAAACAGAGTGGATAGAGTGGCACCAGGATGGACCTGGATGCTTGAAGTCACTGGTGGGGAATAAAGACAAAGTGGGAGATGCACAGGGGCAGTGTTCACCCTCCGAGACTGTGGATGCTGGCTAGGTCATTACTAGAGAAACTGGGGAGGCAGGTGATGCCTGGAGAAAGGAGAAGAGTTGGGCCATGATGGACCCAGACCTGGAAAGTCTCCGGTCTGGCAGGAAAGTTTTGCTGTATGAGAGGCCAGGTGCTTATCGTGGGAAGTGGGCTTGAGCAGAGGGATTTTGTTCAGAAGGAGGCTCTGGGTGGCTGTTTGGGGAACTCTCCTGCAGCAACTGTCACTGCCACCATGCCCCTGCTACTGCAGCCACAATCTTGGCCATGCCCCCACCCCTGCCCCCACTGCCACAACCTTGGTTGTGCCCCTGACCCTCCCAGCCAGACTGGCTCTCTAAGAGGAAGGAGGAGGTGCCCCCTGAAGAGGAGAGCAGCAGGGCTCAGGGAGTTAGCAGTCCCCCAAAAGACTTAACTCAATGGAGGAGCTCAACTACCCTGAAGAGACTTTGAGAGTACCTAGCATCTAGGACAGCAAAGAGCAAGAAGGTGGTGTGTGAGTTGCCCCTAATTAGTGTACTTCAAGAAAGGAACAGCTGGTGGATTGAAGGCACCTTCCAGGTGCAGAAGAGCAATGGGGGCCCAGCAGTGAACAGAGGACCTGGGCTAGAGGCTGGGCAACTGTGAAGAGTATGGCTCAGACCTGGCCTCCATCCTGGCAAAACCATAGGGAGGGAGAAAGGCAAAACACCCCCCCCCACAGCCTGTGGCAGCCAGGAAGTCCAGTAGATCTCACTTGGCCAGTTTAAAGTCAGCAGGAGGCTTTTCTTTCTTTTTTTCCCCCAAGTGAGACAGTAAGACCTATAGCTATGAAAGAACCAGAGTCAGACCCAAAGAGGGATCACAAGGATAATCCCAACAATGGAGAAACTTAGACATATTTCAACTTCCCATTCCAGAGAGCTTGCCTGTTATTGTTTATTTGTATTATTATTATTATTTTTCTTTATTTTTACATCTTTTATTTTATTAGTATTTTAATTTCTCTTCTTTCTGTTTAGTTTTTTTTGTTTAATTGCATCGTTTGACTGGTTTTCCTTGTTCTCTCTTTCATAGTGTATTTTTATTTTTCCTTCTTTCACTTCACTTGTGTTCCAATAGCACACTACTCTATGTCGTGAACTTCCTATTATCATTATTCAGATCATATAGATTCTGTCATATGATTGCTGTTCCATACAATTGTAAATACAACACAGCACCCCTCCTGTATCTTAGCCCATTTCACTGTCTTCTGGAACTTCATTAATGTTGTGATTAACTCTATTCTCTCATACACTATACATATTTTCTATCATTTACTCTCACTATATCTCATACTCTGACCTCCTACAAGCTCACTGTTTTCTGAATTCAAATCACAATCCTTGCCCCCAACAAGAGTGTTATCTCTTTTCCACCTTTTCTAAAAAGTGACTAGTTGGTTGAAATATCATGCTTAACACTATATTTATCCAAAAGATCCCTATGTCTGCACTATCAGCTGGTATTTAAGTTGCATAGAATACACTCCTGCTGTTTTAATCCATTTTGCCTTCCCCCTCTAATTGATCATGTAAAAGAGTAGGTGGGAGCTCTGAATACCAGTATACCTACTGGAAGAGAGAGCCCCAAAACAAAGGAATCACCAAGAGATAATACAAGAACATGGTGGAGAAGTGAGTGGAAGCCATACTAACCTACACACAGGATAAATCTGGAATTACAACTAAACTTTGGAGAAATTACCCCAAATAAACAACTGAAAAATAGTGAGAGAGAAGCCTCAGACAGACAGAAGAACCAGCTTGGACACAACCTGTCCACACCCACACAACAGCATACAAGATGCAGTGGGTGGAGTGACACTCAGTTAACCAGCTAGAGAGAAGGACCCACCAAAGAAAGACCCAACAATGATAAAAACCCAAAGACATACACAGAGCCAAGGTGAACTACAGCCCAAGAGCAGCAAGTTCAGGACATCAAAGAGACTGCATCACTAAATCTCACAAGTCTCCAAACATAGAAGTTCACACTACAAGACAGGGAGTCTAAACAGATCAATTAAAGAAGCAGAGGCTGACAAGATTAGTCTCTAAAACAATAGAAAGATAAAAAACAAACCCCAAAACAAAAGAAAGTGGGAACCCTCAGAAAGATTGCTAAATGCAATAGACACCAGAACTATTAGACATTGAGTTCAAAGCAATGATTATCAAGAAGTTCAATGAGCTCACAGAGAGTTTCCAAAACCTACAAGGAAACTACAATGAACTCACTGCGAACTATATCAACATGAAAAAGGAAACAGAAACTATCGACGAGAACCAAGAGGAAATGAATACAATTTCTGAACTGAAGAACACAGTAGAAGGAATCAAAAGCAGCTTAGATGAAGCAAAGGATCAAATCAGTGAGATGGAGGACAAGGTGGAAAAAAACACCCAGAAAGAGCACGAAAAGGAAAAAAGACTCAGAAAGAAAAAGAGGTGTTAAGGAAACTGAATGACAACATGAAACTTAATAATATCCATATAATAGAAATACCAGAACGAGAAGAAGAAGAGAAAGGGATATAAAACATGTTAGAAAAAGTAACGATGAAAAACTTCCTTAATCTGATGAAGGAAAAAGTCACACAAATCCAGGATACACAGAGAGTTCCAAACAAGAGGAACCCAAACAGGCCCACTCCAAGACACAGCAGAGTTACAATGACAAAATTCTAAGACAAAGAGAGAATCTTAAAGGTGGCAATGGAGAAACAGGAAGAAACATACAAGGGAGTACCAATAATGGTAGCAGCTGACTTGTCAATGGAAATGCTTAAGGCAAAAGAGAATGGCAAGAAATATTCCAAGTAATAAAAAAAAGCTTGCAGTGAAGACTATACAAGATTCTCAAACAAAATGGAAGGCAAAATAAGGAGTTTCTCAGACAAAAAAAGGCACAAAGAATACACCTACACTGAACCAGCCCTGCAAGAGATGCTAACAGGACTGCTTTAAGAAAAGGAAGAAAATGAGTGAGAGACAGAGGAACACAGGTATGAAAGAAGTAAAATTGCAAAGAATAAGTACTATCAACAATAACCTTTAATGCAAATAGATTAAATGCCCGATCAAAAGCCAAAGAATAGCTGAATGGATAAGAAAGCATGACCCACACAGATGCTCCCTACAAGAAACCCACCTCAGAACAAAAGACCTTCAAAGACTGAAAGTGAAGGGCTAGAAACAAACATTCCAAGCAAATGGACAGGGAAAGCAAACCTGGTAGCAATACTCATATCAGAAAAAATAGACTTCAGAAAAAAAGGGGGGTCATAAACAGAGACCCAGAAGGTCACTTCGTAATACTCAAAGGAGGAATTCATCAAGCAGACATAAACACTGTAAATATATGTACATTCAACACAGGAGCACCCAAATACATAAAGAAAATCTTGGAGGACTTTAAAAAGATATCGACAGCAACACAATTATAGTAGGGGATTTTAACAGCCCACTGTCAAAAAAGGACAGACCTTCCAAACAAAATATCAACAAAGATATTGCAACACTGAGAAATGTCTTAGATCGAATGGACTTAACTGATGTATGTAGAGCCTCTCATCCCAAAGAAGCAAAATACACATTCTTTTCAAATGCATATGGAACATTTTCAAAGATAGACCACATGATTGGGCACAAAACAAGCCTCATCAAATTCAAGAAAATTGAAATCATATAAAGCATTTTCTTCAACCAAAAAGGACTGAAACTAGAAACCAACCCCAAGGAAAAAATAGAAAAATATCCAAACTCATGGGGACAGAGTAGCATACTATTAAAAAATGAATGGATTAAGAAGGAGATTAAGGAAGAAATTAAAAAGTTTCTGGAAACAAATTAAATGAACTCACAATAATCCAAAACTTATGGGACATAGTGAAGGCAGTGCTAAGAAGGAAGTGTGTAGTGATACAAGCCTATCTAAAAAGATAGAAACAGAGGAGGGAAGATGGTGGTGTGGTAGGAGGGAGAATATTCCACTTCCCTCTACACACGGGAGAAAACCCTGGCCAATTTGTGGAAGAACAGAGCAGGCAAGGAACAGTAACACAGCATATTTGAGAATAAGAAATCGAAAATTGTAGCAGACATCGAAAAACCAGTCAGTAAGGAGAGAAGTTCAGAAGAATAGGAGCCCAGGGATTAGCACAGAGAGCAGGATGGCTGAGGTCCCAGCCCGGCGCTCCCCAGGCGTGCCCCAGGGCTCTAGGGAGAGAGCTGGGTCAGCTGCTGAAACAGGCTGAGAGATCCTGGGGGCCACCACACGGCTGTGGCCAAGCTATTGTGGTTGCCCCGTGCCAGGTCACTGCGCGATTGTGAACTGAGTTTTCCTGGTCTCTGCGCGATTGCGAACTGAGCGATCATAGTCGTCCCAACTGCAGATGGAGGAGCGTGTGAAGTGAGACAGCTGCATGAAAATAGGCACCCACATGTGAACACACACGGTCATGGTATCATGGGCACGGGTGAGAGCATAGGCGCTGGTCACTGGAGACAGCTGTGAGACCATAGTCGCCAGTGAATGGGCGGGCGAGCGAACACAGACAGCTCGGGGCCATAGGCACAGGCGCAAGATTGCTGCTGCATCACAGGCCCCGAGCCACCACAGAAAGCTGCACAGGGGCCATCATAGGCGGCTGAGCAAGACCGGAGAACTTAGCTCACACCCATAAATTTGGGGAAGTGCGTACACACCAGGAGGCTCAGAACACCTGCTGGAAGCCCTGTGGGGAGAGGCGCAGTACTAACTCTGGGGACAGTAGCACAATGATGACTAAGTGCTGAACACAGAGAAAAGCAATATGATCACGCCTCGGCCATTGCAGCCAGCAAGACCAGAAAAACTGGCTCTGCAAGTTTGAAAACAACAAGAGTTTTTTGTTTGGAGGGTTTTTTTTTCGTTTTTTGTTGTTGTTGTTGTTGTTGTTTTGTTTGTTTGTTTTTTTCCTTTCTGTTTCGTTTCTTTGTTTTTCTTTTTTTGTTTGTGTGCTTATCTGTTTACATAAATGTTTTTAATTATTATTTCTTTATTATTTTTATCTTCTTTTTTATTCCCCAATTCCTTTTGCCTCTCTTTACTTCTTTCTTTTTTTATTCCCTCTTCCTTCCTTTCCAATTTTATCTCTTCTATCTTCCTCTTTTTTCTTCTTTCTTCTTCTTTCATTTTTTCCCCTCTCTTCTCTATTTAAATACCCACAAGTGACACAAAAAAACAAAAAAACCTGGAACTGTGAAAAAAAAAAAAACAGAGTTGGTCCCAAAAAGAGGGTATCCCAGCTGATGAGACAGTGGAAGCAGTGAACAACAGGATATCCAAAGGAGAATCCACCATCGAATCTCATGGGTATTCTACCACAGAGGGTCATACCACAAACCCAGGGAGCCAGAACAGATCAATTTAAGAAGTGGAGGCTAACAACAAGAGTCTTACAAACAATGGGAAGACAAAGAAACAATCTCCAAATGAAAGGAAAGGAGGAAGCCTGAGAAAGAATGCTAAATGAAATGGAAGCAACTCAACTATCAGATACTGAGTTCAAAGCAATGGTTGTCAGGAAGCTCCATGAGCTCTCAATGAGCTACCAGAAACTACAGGGAAGCTACAATGAACTCACTGCAAAATATATCAACATGAAAAAGGAAATAGAAACTATCAAAAAGGGCCAAGAGGAAATGAAGAATATAATTTCTGAACTGAAGAACACAGTAGAAGGAATGAAAAGGAGAATCGATGAAGCAGAAAATTGGATCAGTGAGTTGGAGGACAAAATAGAAAAAAAAAAAAACCAGAATGAGCAAGAAAAGGAAAAGAGGCTCAGAAAGAATGAAGAGGGATTACGAGAAATGCAAGACAACATGAAATGTAATAATATCTGTATAATAGGGATACCAGAAGGAGAAGAAGAAGAGCAAGGGATAGAAAACCTATTTGAAAAAGTAATGATGGAAAACTTCCCTAATTTGGTGAGAGAAAAAGACACACAAATCCAGGAAACACAGAGGGTCCCATTCAAGAGGAACCCAAACAGGCCCACTTCAAGACACATCATCATTAAAATGGCAAACTTCCAAGACAAAGAGAGAATCTTAAAGGCAGCAAGGGAGAAAAAAGAAGTAACATACAAGGGAGCCCCGATAAAGTTAGCAGCTGACTTCTCAATGGAAACGCTCCAAGCCAGAAGAGAATGGCAAGAAATATTCCAAGCAATGAGAACCAAAGGCCAGCAACCAAGACTACCATCCAGATAGGCTTTCAATTAAGATAGAAGGCCAAATAATGAATTTTCCAGACAAAGGAAGTATAAAAGAATACACCACTACCAAACCAATTCTGCAAGAGATACTAAAGGGACTGCTTTAAGGGAAGAAAGGAAAAGAGAGGGAGAGGGAGAGGGAGAGAGAGAGGTAGGAGAGAAAGACAGGTATGAAAATGGCAATGAATAAATACCGATCAATAATAACCCTAAATGTAAATGGATTAAATGCTCCAATCAAAAGACATAGAGTAGCTGAATGGATAAGAAAGCATGACCCACACATATGCTGCCTACAAGAAACCCATCTTAGGACAAAAGACCTACACAGACTCAAAGTGAAGGGCTGGAAACAAATTTTCCAAGCAAATGGACAGGAAAAAAAAAGCTGGGATAACAATACTCATATCAGACAAAATAGACTTCAGAAGAAGAGACATAAAGAGAGACCCAGAAGGTCACTTCATAATACTCAAGGGAAGAATCAATCAAGAAGACATAAACATTGTAAATATATATATGCACCCAATGGAGGAGCACATAAATACATCAAGAAAATCTTAGAGAACTTCAAGAAAGATATTGACAGCAACACAATTATAGTAGGTAATTTTAACACCCCACTGTCAAAACTGGTCAGATCTTCCAAACAAAATATCAACAAAGGTATTATGGCATTGAACAACACTCTAGAGGAAATGTACTTAACTAATATATATAGAGCCCTTCATCCCAAAGAAACTAAATACACATTCTTTTCAAATGCAGATGGAACATATTAAAAGATAGACCACATGATAGGACACAAAACAAGCCTCAACAAATTCAAGAAAATTGAAATCATACCAACCATTTTCTCCGACCACAACGGACTGAAACTAGAAACCAACCCCAAGGGGAAAAACCCAAAATCCTCAATCATGGAGGTTGAATGGCATGCTATTAAACAATGAATGGGTCACAAATGAAATTAGGGAGGAAATCAAAAAGTTTCTGGAAACAAATGATAACGAACTCACATTGACCCAAAACTTATGGGACACAGCAAAGGCAGTCCTCAGAGGGAAGTTTATAGTGATACAGACCTACCTAAAAAAGATAGAAACATCTCAAACAAACAACCTAACCCTACGCGTACAAGAACTCGAGGAACAACAACAAAGACAGCCCAGAGCAAGTAGAAGGAAGGAAATAACCAAGATCAGAGCAGAATTAAATGACATAGAGACTAAAAGCACAATTCTAAGGATCAATGAATCCAGGACTTGGTTCTTTGAAAAGATCAACAAAATCGACAAGCCTTTAAGCAGGTTCATCAAGAAAAAAAAAGAGAGGACCCAAATAAACACAGTGAGAAATGAAAGAGGAGAGATTACAACTGACACCACAGAAATTTTAAGGATTGTAAGAAACTAGTATGAAGAACTGTATGCCAAGAAATTTGAAAACACAGGTGAAATGGACAAGTTTCTAGAAAAATATAATCTTCCAAAACTCATGAAGAAGTAGCAGAAAGCCTGAACAGACCAGTAACAGAAGATGAAATTGAAGCGGTAATAAAAAAACTGTGGACACACAAAAGCCCTGGACCAGATGGTTTCACAAGAGAATTCCACAAAATATTTAAGGAAGAGCTAACCCCTATCCTTCACAGACTATTTGAAAAAACCAAAAATGATGGAAGAATCCCAAGTTCTTTTAATGAAGCCAGCATCATCCTAATCCCAAAGCCAGATAAAGACACACAAAGAAAGAAAAGTTCAGGCCAATATGGCTGAGGAACATAGATGCTAAAATCCTCAACAAAATATTGGCAAACTGCATCCAACAATACATTACAAAGATCAGACACCAATACCAAGTGAGATTCATCCCAGGGATGCAAGGGTGGTTCAACATTCACTAATCAGTAAATGTAATTCATCACATAAACAAAAGCAAAGACAAAAATCACATGATCGTAGCAATAGATGCAGAAAAAGCATTTGATAAGGTACAGCACCCATTTATGATAAAAACACTCAGCAAAGTGGGAATAGAGGGAGCATTCCTCAACATAATAAAGGCCATATATGAGAAAACTACAGTCAATATCACACTCAATGGGCAAAAACTGAAATCTTTTTCACTAAAATCATGAACAAGACAAGGTTGTCCACTTTCATCACTTCTATTCAATGTAGTATTGGAAGTCTTAGCCACAGCGATTAGACAAGAAAAGGAAATAAAAGGCATCCAACTTGGAAAGGAGGCAACCAAACTATTATTGTTTGCAGATGACATGAGAGTGTATATAGAAAATCCTATGGACTCAGCGAAAAAACTGCCTGACCTAATAAGTGAATTTGGCCAAACAGTTGGATACAAAGTCAATATCCAGAAATCAAAGGCATTTTTGTATACCAGCAATGAAACAACACAAGCAGAAATAAAGAAAAAAATCCCGTTAGATATAGCAAAAAGAAAAATAAATACCTAGGAATAAACCTAACCAAGGAGGTAAAAGACCTGTATGCAGAAAACTACACAGCACTGAAGAAAGAAATCAAGGAAGACACAAACAAATGGAAACACATGCTGTGTTCATGGATCGGAAGACTTAACATCATCAGAATGTCCATATTTCCCAAAGCAATTTACAGATTCAATGCAATACCTATTAAAGTACCAATGACATACTTCACAGACATAGAACAAACACTTCAAAAATTTATATGGAACCATAAACGACCCTGAATAGCTGCAGCAATTTTGAGAAGGAAGAGCAAAGTAGGAAGGATCACAATACCTGATACCAAACTGTATTGCAAGGCCACTGTAACCAAAACAGCCTGGTAGTAGCATAAAAACAGGCACGCGGACCAGTGGAATAGAATAGAGAGCCCAGAAATAAGCCCAAGTCTCTATAGTCAATTAATATTCAACAAAGGGGGCAGCAGCATAAAAATGGAGTAAAAAGAGCCTCTTCAACAAGTGGTGTTGGGAGAACTGGACAGCTATGTGCAAAAAAATGAAATTCGAGCACCAACTTTCACCATACACGAAAATAAATTGAAGGTGGATAAAAGATTTAAATATGAGCCATGACAACCATTAAAGTCCTAGAGGAGAACATAGGCAGGAAAATCTCAGATATTTCACACAGCAACATTTTTACTCTTATGTCCCATAAAACAAGTGACATAAAGGAAAGAATAAACAAATAGGATCTCATCAAAATAAAAATCTTCCACATGGCTAAAGAAAACAGTATTAAAATAAAAAGAGAACTGACTTTATAGGAAAACATATTTACCAATAATACCTCAGACAAGGGTTTAATCTCCAAAATATATAAAGAACTTACACAACTCCACTCTAAGAAGACAAGCAACACCATTAAAAATATGGGCAAAGGACTTGGTCAGATACTTTTTCAAGGAGGATATACGGAGGATCCAGAGACATGAAAAGATGCTCAGTATTGCTAGCTATCAGAGAGATGCAAATTAAAACTACAATGAGATACCACTTGACACCAGTCAGAATGGCCCTCATAAACAAAGCAACAAACAGCAAGTGTTGGAGAGGTTGTGGCGAAAAGGGGACCCTAGTGTACTGTTGGTGGGAGTGCAACCACTATGCAACTGGTACAACCACTATGGAAAACAGTATGGAATTTTCTATGAAAACCAGAAATGGATCTACCTTTTGACCCAGCAATTCCACTGCTTGGATTATATCCTAAGAACTCTGAAACACCAATCCAAAAGAACATATGCACCCCTATGTTTATAGCAGCACAATTTACAATAGCCAAGTGTTGGAGGCAACCTAGGTGCCCCTCAGTAAATGAATGGATCAAAAAACTGTGGTACATTTTCACAATGGAATTCCATGGAGCAGAAAGAAAGAAGGAGCTCCTACCCTTTGCAACAGCATGGATGGAACTGGAGAGCATCATGCTAAACGAAATAAGCCAGGCAGTGAAAGACAAATGCCATATGATCTCACCTTTAACAGGAACCTAATCAACAAAACAAACAAACAATCATCATATAACCAAAGACAATGAAATTGAGAACAGGCTGGCAGTCACCAGAGGGGAGAGGGGAGGGAATTTCAGGGGAAAAGGGGAAAGGTTTACAGGAACAAGTATAAAGGACCCATGGACAAAAACTATGTGGGGTGGAAATGGGAGAGAGGTGGGGAGGGCTGGGGTGGTCGGCTGGGGTGGGAGTAAAAGACAGAAAACTGTACAAGATCAACAATTAAAATAAAAATTAAAAATATTTAAAAATCAATTATAGTAGTTGAATAAAGAACCATTATCTGTTTTTCCTATCTAGAAAGTAAAGTCTTAGGACTGAAACAATACATCACTTTTTAGAATTAATATCTATTTGGAGAAAAATGATGCTAGTCAGTCACATGCAGAAGAAACTTCTGACCAGATATAATTCTATTGCATTAATTTATTCGTTAACTCCTGTTAGGCTGCTGTAAATATAACTGGAGCCAGACTATGAATTACAAGACATTTTCATGTGACATAACCAGATGCCCAGAATTTCAATGTTATATAAAGGAGCATTGCCCTGATCATGAAACTCAACTTCTGGTTTCTTGTTTACATAAATTCATGATGCTTTCTTTTCTGAAGTAATTTAAAATAATTACTTGATAACAAATTTTAAATAAAATAATTTATATGTAGCAGATATGTGACCACATCTTCTCAAGCTGAAGCTATGGATTCTAAATTTTGGTGGTTTTTTAGATAGCCAGGTATCTAGAGGTAATAAACACTCTTTAGAATTTCTCAAGGCATTTTATTAATTTGACTACCTTTTAGTTTTGCACATTCAAAATTGTATAAAGAAATAGTTTTAGGTCAGATTTCTTAAAAATTAATGTACCTGATTTTCTCAGCACCTGATAACTTTATGTCTAGTAGCCTATCAAGTCCTTTCTAGTTCTAAGCTTTTGTCAAATGGAGTTTATTGTAACTTTATAAGAATTTAAAAAAATAAATTCCAAGATGGATAAGAAAAAAAAGATAGAAACATTTTATTTATTTTTTAAGATTTTATTTATTTATTTTTAGAGAGGGGAAGGGAGGGAGAAAGAGAGGGAGAGAAACATCAATGTGTGGTTGCCTCTCACGTGGCCCCCATTAGGGGCCTGGCCTGTAACCCAAGCATGTGCCCTGACTGGGAATCGAACCTGCGACCCTTTGGTTCGCAGCCCGCGCTCAATCCACTGAGCTCTGCCAGCCAGGGCGATAGAAACATTTTAAATGAACAGCCTAACCCTACATCTACAAGAACTGGAGGAACAGCAACAAAGAGAGCCCAGAGCAAATAAAAGGAAGAAAATAATCAAGATCACCAGAAATAATTCTGACCACATGTCATAATTAAATGACATAGAGAGTAAAAGAAGAATTTTAAGGATGAATAAATCCAGAAGCTTGTTCTTTGAAAAAATAAACCATGTTGACTAGCCCTTAAGCAACCTCATCAAGAAAAATAAAAGAGAGAGGACCTAAATAAACTCAATCACAAATGAAAGAGGAGAGATTTTAACTGATAACACAGAAATACAAAGGATTGTAAGAAATTACTATGAAGAACTATATGACAAGAAATTTGAAATCTTGGGTGAAATAGACAAATCTCTAGAAAAATATAATCTTCCAAAAATGAATGAAAAAGATACAGAAAACCTGAATAGAACTAAAGCAGCTGAAGAAATTGAAGCAGTAATAAAAAAATCTCCTGGCACACAAAAGCCCTGGAATGGATGATTTCTCAGGAAAATTTTACAAAACATTTAAGGAAGAGCAAAACCTATTCTTCACAGACTGTTTGAAAAAGTCCAATGTTGTGGACTGTTCAGCCTGGTTTCAGGAGTTGTAACCCTCACCCCATGGTGGGCTGTGTAAGAGCCCAAGGGACGCACTTCATCTGGGTCTGTTCTGTCACAAGGACGTGACCTACTAAGGAGACAAAGCTTATCTTCCTGGCAGGAGTACTGCTTCTGCCTCATCCATTTCTGGCCCCAATGCTTGGTTGGCAGTCAATGACAGGTAAGACTCTTCATGGGAGGGGCAACCTAAGCCAGACACGACCACTTGGGAGGCCTCATGGAAGGACTGGGGGAGGGGCTGCAGGAAAGAGGATGTGATGGACCCTCACCCCTCAGCTATTCTGACATAGCCCGAGTCCTCATTTCCATCTGGGAGATGTCTCCTGCTTCCTAATCCGGCTTAAAGCCTGAAACTATGGGGGTGAGTGGTGCAGCCCTGTGCCGCCCAGGACGGCTCCCTGGGTGATTGCGCATAAGAAAGAATTCCTAAAATCCTGTGAAACTTGCTTTGCTAAGAGTGCTCTCATTTAAATGATAAGTGTCCCAGGAGGAAATGAGTATGTCTCCCAAAGTTTGGCAACCCCCTTTCCTGACAAACACTGGCTCAGATTAAGCCCTCAGATCTCTTTGAAATGTTAAACTTATATTCCGGTGTATTTGAACCCAATAAAACCTAGTGAGGATGGGGCTCTGGGTCATTCTCCTCTGAGAGTTTGACCCCTTTCCTCCCCAAGCAGAAGATGTCTTGGTAGTTTTTATTTTCATCGGTGACGGAGGGATGGGGCTCTGCAGGCGGAGCCTCCCCCATAGTCCAAGAAGATGGAAGACTCCTAAACTCTTTTTATGAATCCAGCATCATCCTAATCCCAAAACCAGATAAAACACAACAAAGAAAGAAAACTACAGGCCAATATCACTGATGGACATAGAAGTTAAAATCCTCAACAAAATATTGGCAAACCACTTCCAACAATATATTAAAAAGATTATGCACCATTATCAAGTGAGGTTCATCCGAGGGATGCAAGGATGGAACAATATTTGAAAATCAATATAGGTAATAAATCACATAAACAAAAGGAAAGAAAAATCGCTTGATCATATCAATAGATGTGGAAAAAGCATTTGATAAGGTATAGCACTGATTCATGATAAAAACACTCAGCAAAGGGGCAATATAGGGAGCATTTCTCAACATAATAAAGGCCACATACAAGAAACCTACAAGCAACATCATACTTAATGGGAAAAAACATTCCCAATAAGATCAGGAACAAGACAATGATTTCTGCTTTAGCCACTCTTATTTAACATAGTATTGGAAGTCCTAGCCACAGCAATCAACAAGAAAAGGCAATAAAGGCATGCAAATTGGAAAGGAGGAAGCAAAACTCTCATTGTTTGCAGATGACATAATAGTCTACATAGAAAATCCTAGACTCCACCAAAAAAGTAACTGACCTAATAAGTGAACTTGGTAAAACAGTGGGGTCCAAAGTCAATATGCAGAAATCAAAGGCATTTTTGTACACCAACAATGAAATATCAGAAACAGATATCAGGGAAAATTACCATTTTATGTAGCAACAAGAAAAATAAAGTACCTAGGAATAAATCTAACCAAGGAGGTAAAACACATGTACTCAGAAAACTACACAACACTGAAGAAAGAAATTAAGGAAGACAAAAACAAATGGAAGCATGTCCCATGCTCATGGATTGGAAAAATTAACATCATCAGAATGTGCATCCTACCCAAAGCAATATATAGATTCAACCCAAGCCCTATTAAACTGCCAATGACATATTTCACAGATATAAAACAAACCTTTCAAATATTTATATGGAACCATAAATGACCCCAAATAGCTGCAGTAATTTTGAGAAAGAAGAACAAAGTAGGAGGGACCACAATACCTGATAACAAACTGCAGTGTAAGGCCACTGTAATAAAAACAGCCTGGTACTTGCATAAGAACAGACACATAGATCAATGAAACAGAATAGAGAGTCCAAAAAAGTCCCAAGTCTCTATGGTAAATTAATATTCTACAAAAGGATCAGAAGCATAAAATGGAGTAAACTTAGCTTGTTGAACAAATGGTGTTGGGAGATCTGGACAGGTACATGCAAAAAAATGAAACTTGATCACCAACTTGTACCATACACAAAAATAAATTCAAGGTTGACAAAAGACTTAAATATATGTCATGACACCATAAAAGTCCTAGAGGAAAATATAGGCAGGGAAATCTCAGATATTCCATGTAACAATATTTTCACTGATATTTCCCCTAATTCAAGGGACATAAAGGAAAGAATAAATAAATGGGATATCTTCAAAATGAAAAGCTTTTGCATGGCAAAAGAAGACATCAGCAAAATGAAAATGGAACCAACCATATGGGAAAATACATTTGCCAATGATACTGCAGACAAGGGTTTGATCTCCAAAATATATAAAGAACTTATAGGACTCTACTCCAGGAAGACAAACAACCCATTTAAAAAATGGACAAAAGACCTGAACAGATAGATACTTCTCCAAGGAGGACATACAGAGAGCCCAGAGACATACGAAAGGATGCTCAGTATCACTAGCTATCAGAGAGATGCAAAGTAAAATCACAATGAGATACCTGTTCACATCGATAAGAATGGCCATCATAAACAAATCAATAAGCAACAAGTGCTGGTGAGGTTGTGGAGAAAAAGGAAACCCTAGTGCCCTGTTTGTGGGAGTGCAGCCTGGAGCAGCCACTGTAAAAAATAGTGTGGAATTTCCTCAGAAAACAGAAAATGGAACAGCCTTTTGACCTGGCAGTTCCATTGCTGAGATTGTATCCCAAGAACCCTGAAGTACCAGTCTAAAAGAACCCATGCACCCCAATGTTAATAGCAGCACAATTTATAGTAGCCAAGTGCTGGAAGTAATTTAAGTGCCCATCAGTAAATGAATGGATCAAGAAACTGGTACTTTTTAAAAGATTTTTATGTATTTATCTTTAGAAGGGAAGGGTAGGAGAGAGGAAGAGAAATATCAATGTATGGTTGCCTCTTGTGTGTCCCCTGCTGGGAACTGGCCTGCAACCCAGGCATGTGCCCTGACTGGGAATCGAACCGTGACCCTTTTGTTTGCAGGCCCGCGCTCAATCCACTGAGCTACACCAACCAGGGCAAGAAACTGGTACATTTACATGATGGAATACCACGCAGCAGAGAGAAAGAAGGAGTTACTACCTTTTGCGGCAATATGGATGGTACTGGAGAGCATTATGCTATGTGAAAAAATCCAGGCAACAAAAGACAAATACCATAAGATTTCACCTTTCAGTGGAACCTAATCAACAAAAAAGGAAGCAAGTAAAATATAAACAGAGAAGCTGAAATTAAGTACAATGTAACCAGAAGAGAGGTGGGAGGGCATAATGGGGGTGAAAGGGGGAATGGTTTTCAGCAACAAGTATAAAGGACACATGGACAAAACCAAGGGGGCGTGGATCAGGGGAGGGAGGTGGGAATGGCTGGAGTGGGGGGATTGGGGGAGGAGAAAGGCAGACAACTTTACTTGAAAAACAATACTAAAAAAAGAAATTCAGTAAACCCTAACCAGAAAAAATAGAAAGAAATGCACATCCAGGCACATCATAGTCAAATGACAGAAAAACTGAATAAAAAGACAATGTTAAAAACAGTGATAAATACACATTACATTTAGTGAAACAAGAATGATGGAAGATTTTTTATTAGTAACAATGGAAGCCAAAAAGACAGTGGCATCTTAAAAGGACCGAATGATAAAAAACAAACTATCAACTCAAATGATAAGGTGGTTACCTTAAGTCGTAAGTTACCAGTAATTTTTATTTCTTCTAAATGCTTTTTACATTTACTGTATAATAATAATACATAGTATTTATAACTTAAACATTAAAAAGAAATAATGTCATATTTGCATCAGAGTAGATATAAAAATCATAAAAAAACTGTTTGGGTAATCTTTATCCACATTATCAGATCTATAATTGATTAGTACTATGCTTTTACTAGTCTTTGTAAAATATTCATATCTAAAGATCTACTAACACAATGAAAATTTTATGTGAAAATAGCCCTTTTATAAAGAGATCGAAAGTGAGGAACAATAATATCTCTTGCTGCCAGATTAGGAAACATTAATGGAAAAGGTGAAATTGAGGTTTATTAGAAGGTTCAGCATGATTATTCTCTCAGGGTCTTTTTAAAAGCCACAATTTGATTATAATAAACCAGTTCCTAAATACCGGTAATTTTCACAGAAAATAATAATAATAAAAATGAAAAGTTAGAAATAAAATATAATAATTAAAATAATAAAAATACAAGCTCTAAAGGCTAACAAATTGAAATTTGTCTCATCTGTTGGTATTAGCCTTCTGATTTCTGCATCTGTCTTTAGTCTTCTCACAGATCCAAGCCTTGTTGTCTTACACTTGAAAAAAAAAAAATCCTCCTGCTGACTTTAAACCTGCCAAGCAGGTTTTGCTGGTTTTCCAGGATACTGCAGACAGAGGGGGGATGGGCTCAGTCTTTTTTCCTTTCCTGTCTCAGTCTGGGCTATAATTTTCACAGGTGTCCAGTTTCCATTCCACGCCCCAGGAGTGTTGTGTGGCTCACACTGTCCACTGGGCATATGTGCCAGGCTGGTGCCTATGGTCCACCTTGTTGTGCAACCTTTTGATTAGTCGTGAGGTGCACTGAGGGGGAGCAAATTATGCTCCCCCCTTTCACTGACCCTGATTCTACAGGGGAGCAGTCCTCACAAAGTGGCTGAGAGCCTTTTTTGAGCTAATTTACCTTGTTTGTGGCAGGCCATTCCTAACAAGTGCCCAGCTTTCCACACAGACCAACTCTCTGACCAGTCCAGAGACTATCTGGGACAGGGCCAGTTGCCAGCTTATCTATTCTCCCATCTCTAGGTGTCACCCGGCTCCCCAATTTCTCTAGTACTGTCCCAGCCAGTGACCACAGTCCCAGCCAGGGTAAACTGCCAGCTTACCCTGACTGGGTACCCCATGTGTCTCTTACTGCGACTTTATCCCCCAGTGACTTTAAGTGTCCAGGTCTCTCCTGGCAGGAGTCTGTAAACTAGCCTCTCTTGGAAAGGAGTCACAATCACTGACCTGGCTCTCCTTCAAAGATCCCATAGCAGCCACAGTCTATGGTGCAGGGCCCAGGGACCTTCCCACCGGCCTGCAAAATCTCCTTACCATCAGCTTTTAAGCATCCTTTTCAACCTTTGGCTTCCAAACTTTTTATCAGCTGGAATTCTGTTGGCTGCTCACTCTATTCCTTGGGAGATCGTCTAGTTGTTCTAGGTGGGTGTAGTAGCAAGTGTGTTCAGCTCCCACCTACCTCACCACCATCTTCCTTATATATATATATATATATATATATATATATATATATATATATATATATATATATATATATATTTTTTTTTTTTTTTTTTTTTTTTCTTCTTAAAGGAGTTCCTTTAGTATCTCTTACAATGCTGATTTGGTAGAGATGTCCATTTTAGTCTTTTTTTTTTTTTTTTGTCTAGAAAACTCCTTATTTTGCCTTCCATTTTAAGTGAGAGTGTTGCTGAATAGAGCAGTCTTGGTTTCAGGTCTTTCCTTTCCATTACTTGGAATATTTTGTGTCAGTGCCTTCTGGCTTACAGTATTTCTGTTGAGAAATCATATGATAGCCTTATTGGAACTTCCTTGTATGTTACTGTTTCTTTCTTGATGCCTTTAAGGTAACCTCTTTGTCTTTGAATTTTGCCATTTTAATTTTGATGTGTGTTGGAGTGGGCCTCTTTGGGTTCACTTTGACTGGGAACCTCTGTGCTTACTGAACGTGCATGCCTTTTTCCTTAACCAAATTAGGAACTTTTCTTTTTTTTTCTTATTTTACTTTATTTTTTTAATCCATATTTTTTAAAATTATTGATCTTGTACAGTTTTCTGTCTTTTACTCCCCCCAAGCCCACTGCCCCAGCCCTTCCCACCTCCCTCCCATTTCCACCCCCCCTTTCTGTCACTATTTTTTTTATTAAGTTTTCTATCACTTGCTCCTCCTCCTCTTCTCTTTTTGGTATCCCTATGATGCTAATATTGTTGCATTTCATGTCGTTTTGCAATTCCGTTAAGCTATTTTCATTTTTTTTAGTCTTTTTTTTTATTTTGTTACTTGGAGTGGGTATTTTTTTCTACTTCGTCTTCCAACTCACTGATTTGGTCCTTCACTTCATCTAGCCTGCTTTTAATTCATTCTAGTGTATTCTTCATTTAATATATTATATTTTTCATTTCCACCTGGTTTCTGTTCATATATTCTATGTCCTTTTTCATTCTGATGTAGTTCCCACTCAGTTCCTTGTAGCTCCCATAAAGTTCCTTGTAGTGTTCACTGAATTCCTTGAACATTCTTATAACCATTACTTTGAAATTTATGTCTGATAAATTGCTTGCCTCAATTTCATTTAGCTCTTTTTCTAGGGATTCCTCCTTTCCTTTTGATTAGGGGTTGTTTCTTTTTCTCCCTGTTTTAGATGACTCGTTTTTTAAAGACTTTACTTATTTATTTTTAGAGAGAGGGGAAGGGAGGGAGAAAGAAAGGGAGATAAACATAAATGTGTGGTTGCCTCTTGAGCACCCTCTACTGGGGATGTGACCCAAAGCCCAGGCATGTGCCCTGACTGGGAATGGATCCAGAGACCCTTTAGTCCACAGGCTGACACTCAATCCACTGAGCCACACCAGCCAGGGCACTAGGTAAATCGTTTTTTGTTTCTCTGGTTTAGATTGATCTACTTTGATTTCCTGTATTTATAGGGTGGCCTTCTCTTTGACTCAGTGGTGCAATCTCTTTGATTCCCTGAGCTGGATACTCTAAGAATGCCCTTTATGCAATTTATGTGGGCTGTCTTACTGTAATTGGGTTTTGATTGTTGTTGGCTCATTTGTTGGTGGTTTCTCCTTCCCAGATGACTGAGAGTCACAGCCCCCACCATATATAGTATGCTCTTGTACAACTGCTGGTTGAACAAGAAAGAACAACCCAGAAAACAAAACATTTATGAACAAAAATACCCCCCAAAACCACAGCAATATCAAGAACCAATGAGAAAAGATTAACAAAAGTGGAAGGAGAATAAAAATATTGTAAGAAAGGAAAAAGAGTATGAGATGAGTAAAGGAAAGAAAAATAATTTTGAGAGGGTAGAAGGAGGAGAAATAATAAGAGTAAGGAATAGATGCCAGGCTAAGAAAATGGAAAAAATAAAATTTGAAATGAAAATCAGAAAGGGGGGCTTCTTGGAAGATGGTGGTGAGGTAGGAGGGAACAGATTCCACTTCCCTCTACGCAGGGAGAAAAACCCATCCGATCTACAGAGAAACAGAGCAAACAGCCAACAGTACTCCAGCATATATGAAGATAGAAGGCCAAAAATTGTAGAAGACATTGAAAAACCAGACAGTAAGGAGAGTCCTTCAGGACAATAAGGTCCCTGGGACTAGTGTGGGGACCAGGTCGGTGGCAGCCCCAGGCCCAGCACCTGCTGATCTGCCCCAGGGTTCTTGAGAGAGAGCCAGGTCAATAGCTCCCTCCCCTGCCAAACAGGTTTGAACAGCACTAGGAGAGATCTGATTCCTTAAAGTTGCAGAGAGGGAAATAAGAACTAAGTGACAAACACACAGGAGCTGTGAACACCCACAGAGTCTGTGGACACTGTCTGGGGAGAGTTGAGAGTTGGGTTATGACAGGCCCTGACCCAGATAGTCTCTGGTCTGGTTGGAGAGTTGGGCTGTGTGAGAGGCCAGGCCTCTGTACCGAGTGGCAGGCTTGAGTAAGAGGAATTTCTCAAAAAGAAAAAGTGAAAAAATGAGACATTGTTTGGGGAATTCTGCAACAGCTGACCTGGCCTCCTCCCCACCCAGCCAGGCAGCACTCTGGAGGTGGTGTGGAAGGCTTGGAGTGCATTCCCATAGCTCTGGGAATGATGTACATCTGAACATGAGGGAAAGGAGGTGGCCTGGTGGAGCATGCACACCTGCAACCAGGGGAGAGTGCTCTCTGAGGAAGACCTGGATCCCACGCCCAAAGCCCCAGGTAGAGGCACCTTGCTAGCCCTGGGAAGAGTGAGCACCTGAAATGTGGAACCTGAGGGACCAGAGGGTGCTGGAGAGCTAGGCTGGAGGCTGACTGACTGCGGATAAGGAAGGGAGAAAAGAGAAACCAATCTCCCCTCAGCCTGCTGTAGCCAGGAAGAGCAGCAAAACTGGTTTGGCCAGATTGAGGCCAGCAAGAGGCTTTTTTTTTTAAGTAATTATTTTTTATTTTTATTATTTTTTACCTTTCAACGCCTTTTCACTCTCTCTCCTTCTTTATTGTTTTATTTCTCCTTTTCATTCACATTTTATCTCTTCTTCCTTTCTCCTTCTTCTTCTTTTTAAAAAAAAATTCTCAGAAATAGACAAAAAACCCTGGAACTGTGAAAAGACCAGAACTGGACCCAAAAAGGGGTCGTCCCAACAGCTGAGACAGTGTGAAAAATTATACTTTGCTACTACAGAGAATCTGAAAGTTATTGCATATTTGTATTATTACTTTTTCATTATTCTTACATCTTTTACTTTATTAGTATTTTTGTATTCCTCATCTTTCCTTTACTCTTCTTTGCTTGACTGGTTAAAATGTATTGTTCGACAGGTTTCCCTTGTTCTCTCTTTGATAGTGTATTGCTAATTTACTGTTCTTCGCTTCACTTGTGTTCCATTACCACACTACTCAAGGCCCTATTCTTGTCATCCAGATCACACAGATTCTGTAATATGATTGTTGCTCTAATATTATTGTAAATAATAGCTGTTCCATACAATTGTAAATATGACACAACACCCCTTCCAGATCTTAGCCCACTTCACGGTTTCCTGAACTCTATTACTGTAGTGGTTAACTCTATTCTCTCACACACTACACCTATTTACTATCCATTATTCTCACCTTACCACACAACCTCACTGTTTTCTAGATGGAACGCACAAAGTTACCCTCCCCAACAAGAGTCTTATCTTCTTTCCACCCTTTCTAAAAGGGGGCTAGTTGGGTGGAATATCATGGTTAACATTATACATAGACAAAGGATCTCCATTTCTTTACTACCAGCTGCTAATGTAAATATCATAGAATACACTCTTGCTGTCTTAAACCATTTTGCCTTCCCTCACCAAATTATCACACAAAAAAAGAGTAGGTGGAAGCTGTGAACACCAGCATTCATGCTGGAAGAGGAAACCTAATAACAAAGGAATGACTAACATAACAACAGAAGAAGGTGAAGGAGGGAGTGGAAGCCACACTAACCCGAATCCAGGATCTACCTGGAAATACAAATAAATAGTGAAGAAATTACCCAGAACAAACAACTGAACAAGAGCAAGAGAGAATCCTCAAAACCTTGTACACACAGAAGAACCAGGTTCAACACAACCTGCTCACAACAGCATAACAAAATACAAGAAGTGGTAGACAGAGTGACACTCAGTTAAACAGCTGGTGGGAAGGACCCACCAAAGAAAGACTCAACAACAATCAAACACAAACAGAAACACAAAGGCAACATAAAGGACAGCCCAAGACCAGTGAGCTCGGGAGATCACGCAGATGGCACCACTGAATCTCACAGGTATTCTACCATAAAAGTTCACACCATGAACACAGGGAGTCATAATAAATCAATTTAAGAAGCAGAGGCAAACAAGAAGAGCCTCACAAACAATAGGGAAACAAAGAAACAATCCCCCAATGAAAGGAAAGGAGGAAGCTTCAGAGAGAATGCTAAATGAAACAAAGACAAGTATACTATCAGATACTGGGTTCAAAGCAATGGTTATCTGAAAGCTCAATGAGCTCACAGAGAATTACCAGAAATCACAGGGAAAATACAATGAGCTCACTACAAATAATATCAACATGAAAAAGGAAATAGAAATTATCAATAAGGGCCAAGAGGAAATGAAGAATACAATTTCTCAACCAAAGAACACTGTAGAAACAATCAAAAGCAAGATCAATGAGGCAGAAGGTCAGATCAGTGAGTTGGAGGATAAAGTAGAAAACAACACCCAGAAAGAGCAAGAAAAGGAAAAGAAACTCAGAAAGAATGAAGAGGGATTAAGAGAAATGTAGGACAATATGAAACATAATAATATCCAAATAATAGGGATACCAGAAGGAGAAGAGCAAGGGATAGAAAACCTGTTTGAAAAATTAATGATGGAAAACTTCCGGGGGGTTCAAGATGGCGGCATGGTAGGAGGACGCAGATTGTCCTTCCTCCTGCACATGGGAGAAAAACCTAGCTGATCTACAGAGGAACAGAGCAGATAGCCAACAATACCACAGTATATATGAAAATAGGAGATCAAAATCCGTAGCAGACATTGGAAAACTAGACTTGGCAGCCGAGCGACCGGAGGCGGCCCGGAGACGGGACAGAGGCGACCCGGCGACCGGAGGCAGCTCCGCAACCGACCAGAGGCGGCCCGGCGACCGGAGGGGCCTCCGCAACCGACCAGAGGCGGCCCGGCGACCGGAGGGGCCTCCGCAACCGACCGGAGGCGGCCCGGCGACCGGAGGGGCCTCCGCAACCGACCGGAGGCGGCCCGGCGACCGGAGGCGCCTCCGCAACCGACCGGAGGCGGCCCTGCAACTAGAGAAGGGGACTCTGGAAGACCCGGAGCTCACATCTGTGATCCTGGGGTGAGTGCGCGCAACTTGGGAAACTCTCGGAGCCCACGCCCGTAGTCTCAGGCGGGCGCCTGCGCCCTGTAGGAGACCCGGAGCTCACAGCAATAGGCTCGGGGAGGGATGGATCTGTAAGAGATTCCAGCTGAAACCCATAAACTCTGGAAAGCTCGCCCCCTGCAGGAGGCTCAGAAATCACACCCAAGGCCCTGCATGGAGAGTACGCCATTAGCCCTGGGGACAGTGCTGGGCTGGCACTGAGGACAGTAGCCCAAAGCTGACTGAGTGAGGAACAGGGAGAAAAGCGGTATGAGTCGGCTCGCAGCCTGCTACAGCCAGCAAGTCCAGAAAATCCAGGTTGGCCTGTGTGAAAATAGCAAGAGATTTTTTTTTTCTTCTTATTCTTTTTTTTTTTTTTTTGGGTGTTTTGTTTCATTTTGTTTTGTGGGTTTTGTTTGATAGTTGTTTTTTGTCTGTTTAGTTGGGTTTTTTTGTTTGTTTATTTGTTTTGGTTCGTTTTTCGTTTTTGTGGGGTTCTTTTTGTTTTGTTTTGATTATATATTTTTTATTTCTTTATTACTTCTACCTTTTTTATCCCTCAATTCCTTTTGCTTCTCTTTACTTCTTTCTGGCTTTATTCCTTCTTCCTTTCTTTCCAATTCTATCTCTCCTTCCCTCCTCTTTTTTTTTCTTTTCTTTTTTCTCTCTCTTCTTTTTTCACTTTATTCTTTTCTCTTTTTGAATACCCACGAGTGAGGCAAAGTAATCCTAGAACTGTGAAAAAACCAGAGTTGGACCAAAAGAGGGGGTATTCCAACAGCTGAGACAGTGGAAGCTGTGAACACCAGGATACCTGAAGAAGACTATAACACTGAATCTCACAGGTATTCCACCACAGAAGTTCACACCATAAACGCAGGTAGCCAGAACAGATCAATTTAAGAAGCTGAGGTTTACAAGAAGAGTCTCACCAACAATGAGAAGACAAAGAAACAACCCCCAAATGAAAGAAAAGGTGGAAGCCCCAGAAAGAATGCTAAATGAAACAGAGGCAACTCAACTATCAGATAAGGAGTTCAAAGAAATGGTTGTCAGGAAGCTCCATGAGCTCTCAATGACCTACCAGAAACTACAGGGAAGCTATGATGAACTCACTGCAAACTATATCAACATGAAAAAGGAACTAGAAACTATCAAAAAGGGCCAAGAGGAAATGAAGAATACAATTTCTGAGCTGAAGAACACAGTAGAAGGAATGAAAAGGAGAATCGATGAAGCAGAAGATCGGATCAGTGAGTTGGAGGACAAAGTAGGAAAAAACAGCCAGATAGAGCAAGAAAAGGAAAAGAGGCTCAGGAAGAATGAAGAGGGATTACGAGAAATGCAAGACAACATGAAACGTAATAATATCCGTATAATAGGAATACCAGAAGGAGAAGAAGAAGAGCAAGGGATAGAAAACCTATTTGAAAAAGTAATGATGCAAAACTTCCCTAATTTGGTGAGAGAAAAAGTCACACAAATCCAGGAAAGACAGAGAGTCCCTATCAAGAGGAACCCAAACAGGCCCACTTCAAGACACATCATCATTAAAATGGCAAACTTCCAAGACAAAGAGAGAATCTTAAAGGCAGCAAGGGAGAAAAAGGAAGTAACATACAAGGGAGCCCCGATAAGGTTAGCAACTGACTTCTCAATGGAAACGCTCCAAGCCAGAAGACAATGGCAAGAAATATTCCAAGTAATGAGAACCAAAGGCCTACAACCAAGACTACTTTATCCAGCAAGGCTTTCAATCAAGATAGAAGGACAAATAAGGAGCTTCCCAGACAAAAGAAGTCTAAAAGAATACACCTCTACCAAACCAGTACTACAAGAGATACTAAAGGGACTGCTTTAAGGAAAGAAAGGAAAAGAGAGAGTGAGGAACACAGATACGAAAATGGCAATGAATCAGTACCTATCAATAGTAACCTTAAATGTAAATGGATTAAATGCTCCAATCAAAAGACATAGAGTAGCTGACTGGATAAGAAAGCATGACCCACACATATGCTGCCTACAAGAGACCCACCTCAGGACAAAAGACCTACACAGACTTAAAGTGAAAGGCTGGAAACAAATTTTCCAAGCAAATGGACAGGAAAAAAAAGGCCGGGGTAGCAATACTCATATCAGACAAAATAGACTTCAAAAGAAGAGCTATAAAGAGAGACCCAGAAGGTCACTTCATAATACTCAAGGGAAGAATCCACCAAGAAGACATAAACATTGTAAATATATATGCACCCAACATAGGAGCACCTAAATACATCAAGAAAATCTTAGAGGACTTCAAGAAAGATATTGACAGCAACACAATTATAGTAGGAGATTTTAACACCCCACTGTCAAAAATGGACAGATCTTCCAAACAAATTATCAACAAAGATATTGTGGCATTGAACAGTACTCTAGACGAATTGGACTTAGCTGATATATATAGGGCCCCCCATCCCAAAGAAACTAAATACACATTTTTTTCAAACGCACATGGAACATTTTCAAAGATAGACCACATGATAGGACACAAAACAAGCCTCAACAAATTCAGGAAAATTGATATCATACCAAGCATGTTCTCCGACCACAAGGGACTAAAACTAGAAACCGACTTGATGGGGAAAATCCCCAAATCATCAAAATCATGGAGATTGAATAGCATGGTATTAAACAATGAATGGGTAAAAAATGAAATTAAGGAGGAAATCAAAAAGTTTCTGGAAACAAATGAAAATGAACTTACAACAACCCAAAACTTATGGGACACAATGAAGGCAGTCCTCAGAGGGAAGTTCATAGCAATACAGGCCTACCTAAAGAAGACAGAAACATTTCTAACAAACGACTTAACCCTACGCCTACAAGAACTCGAGGAACAACAACAAAGACAGCCCAGGGCAAGTAGAAGGAAAGAAATAACCAAGATAAGAGCAGAATTAAATGACATAGAGACTAAAAGCACAATCCTAAGGATCAATGAATCCAGGAGCTGGTTCTTTGAAAAGATAAACAAAATCGACAAGCCTTTAAGCAGGCTCATCAAGAAAAAAAGAGAGAGGACTCAAATAAATACAATCAGAAATGAAAGAGGAGAGATTACGACTGACACCACAGAAATACAAAGGATTGTAAGAAATTACTATGAAGAACTGTATGCCAAGAAATTTGAAAACCTAGGTGAAATGGACAAGTTTCTAGAAAAATATAACCTTCCAGAACTCAATGAAAAAGAAACAGAAAACCTGAACAGACCAATAAGAGCTGGTGAAATTGAATCAGTAATCAAAACACTCCCGGCACACAAAAGCCCTGGACCAGATGGTTTCACAGGACAATTCTACAAAACATTTAAGGAAGAACTAACCCCTATCCTTCACAGACTATTCCAAAAAATCCAAAATGATGGAAGACTCCCAAACTCTTTTTATGAAGCCAGCATCATCCTAATCCCAAAACCAGATAAAGACATAACAAAGAAAGAAAACTTCAGGCCAATATCACTGATGAATGTAGACGCTAAAATCCTCAACAAAATATTGGCAAACCGCATCCAACAACACATTAAAAAGATCATACACCATGACCAAGTGGGATTCATCCCAGGGATGCAAGGATGGTTCAACATTCGCAAATCAATAAATGTAATACATCACATAAACAAAAGCAAGGACAAAAATCACATGATCATATCAATAGATGCAGAAAAAGCTTTTGATAAAGTACAACACCCGTTTATGATAAAAACACTCAGCAAAGTGGGAATAGAGGGAGCATTCCTCAACATAATAAAAGCCATATATGAGAGACCTACAGCCAACATCATACTCAATGGGCAAAAACTGAAATCTTTCCCACTAAGATCAGGAACAAGACAAGGCTGTCCACTTTCACCACTTCTATTCAATATAGTATTGGAAGTCTTAGCCACAGCAATTAGACAAGAAAAGGAAATAAAAGGCATCCAAATTGGAAAGGAGGAAACAAAACTATCATTGTTTGCAGATGACATGATAGTGTACATAGAAAATCCTATAGACTCAGCCAAAAAGCTGCTCGACGTAATAAATGAATTTGGCCAAATAGCTGGATACAAAGTCAATATCCAAAAATCAAAGGCATTTTTGTATACCAACAGTGAAACAACAGAAGCAGAAATCAAGAAAAAAATCCCATTCGATATAGCAAAAAGAAAAATAAAATACCTAAGAATAAACCTAACCAAGGAGGTAAAAGACCTGTATGCAGAAAACTACACAACACTGAAGAATGAAATCAAGGAAGACACAAACAAATGGAAGCATATACCATGTTCATGGATCGGAAGAATTAATATTATCAAAATGTTCATATTACCCAAAGCAATTTACAGATTCAATGCAATACCTATTAAAGTTCCAATGGCATATTTCACAGACATAGAACAAACACTTCAAAAATTTATATGGAATCATAAACGACCCCGGATAGCGGCAGCAATTTTGAGAAAGAAGAGCAAAGTAGGAGGGATCGCAATACCTGATACCAAACTGTATTACAAAGCCACTGTAATCAAAACAGCCTGGTACTGGCACAAGAAGAGACACGTGGACCAGTGGAATAGAACAGAGAGCCCAGAAATAAACCCAAGTCTCTACAGTCAATTAATATTCGACAAAGGGGGCAGCAACATAAAATGGAGCAAAAATAGCCTCTTCAATAAGTGGTGCTGGGAGAACTGGACAGCTACATGCAAAAAAATGAAACTCGAGCACCAACTTACACCATACACAAAAATAAATTGAAGGTGGATAAAAGATTTAAATATAAGCCATGACACCATTAAAATTCTAGAGGATAATATAGGCAGGAAAATCTCAGATATTTCACGCAGCAATATTTTCACTGATACGTCCCCTAGAGCAAGGGACATAAAGGAAAGAATAAACAAATGGGATCTCATCAAAATAAAAAGCTTCTGCACAGCTAAAGAAAACAGTATTAAAATAAAAAGAGAACCAACTGTATGGGAAAACATATTTGGAAATGATACCTCAGACAAGGGATTAATCTCCAAAATATATAAAGAACTTAGAAGACTCTACTCTAAGAAGACAAGCAACCCAATTAAAAAATGGGCAAAGGATTTGAACAGACACTTCTCCAAGGAGGACATACAGAGGATCCAGAGACACATGAAAAGATGCTCGATATCTCTAGCTATCAGAGAGATGCAAATTAAAACTACAATGAGATACCACTTGACACCAGTCAGAATGGCCCTCATAAACAAAGCAACAAACAGCAAGTGTTGGAGAGGTTGTGGAGAAAAGGGGACCCTAGTGCACTGTTGGTGGGATTGCAGATTGGTACAACCACTATGGAAAACAGTATGGAATTTTCTAAGAAAACTAAAAATGGACATACCTTTTGACCCAGCAATTCCACTGCTTGGATTATATCCTAAGAATCCTGAAACACCAATCCAAAAGAATCTATGCACCCCTATGTTCATAGCAGCACAATTTACAATAGCCAAGTGCTGGAAGCAACCTAGGTGCCCATCAGTTAATGAATGGATCAAAAAACTGTGGTACATTTACACAATGGAATTCTATGCAGCAGAAAGAAAGAAGGAGCTCCTACCCTCTGCGACAGCATGGAAGGAATTGGAGAGTATCATGCTAAGCGAAATAAGCCAGGCAGTGAAAGACAAATACCATATGATCTCACCTTTAACAGGAAGCTAATCAACAAAACAAACAAACAAGCATAATATAAACAAAGACACTGAATTTGAGAACAATCTGACAGTGACCAGAGGGGAGGGGAGGGAATTTCAGGGGAAAAGGGGAATGGTTTAGAGCAACAAGTATAAAGGACTCATGGACAAAAACTATGGGGGGTGGAAATGGGAGGAAGGTGGGGAGGGCTGGGGTGGTGGGCTGGGGCGGGGTAAAGGACAGAAAACTGTACAATATCAACAATTAAAGATACTGATTAAATAAAAAAATAAATGAAAAAAAAAAAAAAAGAAAAGAAAACTTCCCTAATATGGTGAGAGAAAAAGTCACCCAAATCCAGGAAACACAGAGAGTCCCAATCAAGAGGAACCCACAGAGACCCACTTCAAGACACATCATAATTAAAATGGCAAAATTCCAAGACAAAGAGAGAATCTTACAAGCAGCAATAGAGAAACAGAAAGTAACATACAAGGAGCCCCCATTAGGTTAGCAGGTGACTTCTCAATGGAAACACTTCAAGCCAGAAGAGAATGGCAAGAAATATTCCAAGTAATGAGAACCAGAGGCCTGCAACCAAGGCCACTATACCCAGGAAGGCTCTCAATCAAGATAGAATACCAAATAAGAAGCTTCCCAGACCAAATAATAATAATAATAAAAGAATATGCTTCCACCAAGCAAGCAATGCAAGAGATGCTAAAGGGACTACTTTAAGGAACGGAAGGAAAAGAGAGAGAGATAGGAACACAGGTACAAAAATGGCAATGAATAAGTACCTATCAATAACAATCTTAAATGTAAATGGATTAAATGCTCCACTCAAAAGACATAGAATAGCTGACTGGGTAAGAAAGTATGACTCACACATATGCTGACTACAAGAGACCCTCCTCAGAACAAAAGACCTACAAAGACTGAAAGTGAAGGGCTGGAAACAAATTTTCCAAGCAAACAGGAAAATAAAGCCAAGGTAGCAATAATCATAGCAGACAAAACAGACTTAAAAACGGGGCCATAAAGAGAGACCCTGAAGGTCACTTCATAATACTCAAGAGAAGAATCCATCAAGAAGATATAAACATTATAAATATATATGCATACAACATAGGAGCACCCAAACACATATAGAAACTCTTGGAGGGCTTCAAGAAAGATATTGACAGCAACACAATTATAGTAGGGGATTTTAACACCTTACTGTCAAAAATGGACAGATCTTCCAAACAAAATATCAACAAAGATACTGTGGCATTGAACAATGCCCGAGAGAGAGAGAGAGAGAGAGAGACCCCTTCATCACAAAGAAGCTAAATACACATTTTTTTTCAAAAGCACATGGAACATTTTCAAAGATAGACCACATGATAGGACACAAAACAAGCCTCAACAAATTCAAGAACATTGAAATCATATCAAGCATTTTCTCTGACCATGAGGTACTGAAACTGGAAACCAACCCCAAAGGAAAAAACAAAACCCAAAACACTCAAAATCATGGAGATTGAATAGCATGCTATTAGACAATGAATGGGTCAGGCATGAAATTAGGGAAGAAATCAAAAAATTTCCAGAAACAAATAAAAATGAACTCACCACAACCCAAAACTTATGGGCCACAGTAAAGGCAGTTTTGAGAGGGAAGTTCATAGTGATACATGCCTGCTTAAAAGAGATAGAAACTTTTCAAACAAACAACCTCACCATACGTCTACAAGAACTCGAGGAATGCCAACAAAGACAGTCCAGAGCAAGCAGTAGGAAGGAAATACCCAAGATCAGAGAAGAATTAAATGACATAGAGACTAAAAGCACAATTCTAAGCATCAATGAATCCAGGAGTTGGTTCTTTGAAAAGATAAATGCGAGGGCCCCTGTCCTGGGCGCCAGATGTGGGGGGGCTCCCCCCACAGAGCCCCATCCCTCCGTCATGGATGAAAATAAAACTACCAAGTCATGACTGCTTGAGGAGGAAAGGTGGCCAAACTCTCAGAGGAGAATGACCCAGAGCCCCATCCTCACTAGACTTTTATTGGGCTCAAATACATGGGATTACAGGTATGTCAGGCAGCAAGGATCAAACAATGGATAACATTTCAAAGAAATCTGAGGGCTTAATCTGAGTCAGTGTCTGTCAGGAAAGGGGGTTGCCAAACTTTGGGAGACATACTCATTTCCTCCTCGGACCCTTATCATTTAAATGAGAGCACTCTTAGCAAAGCAGGTTTTACAGGACTTTAGAAATTCTTTCTTATGCCTGATCACCCAGGGAGCCATCCTGGGCGGCACAGGGCTGCACCACTCGCCCCCACAGTTTCAGGCTTTAAGCCAATTAGGAAGCAGGAGACATCTCCCAGACGGAAATGAGGACCCAGGCTATGTCAGAATAGCCGGGGGGCAAGGGTCCATCACATCCTCTTTGCTGCAGCCCCCCTGAGTCCTTCCATGAGGCCTCCCAAGTGGTTGCATCTGGCTTAGGTTGCCCCTCTCATGAGGAGTCTTACCCGTCATTGACTGCCAATCAAGCATTGGGGCAAGAGATGGATGAGGCAGAAGCAGCACTCCTATCAGGGAGATAAGCTTTGTCTCCTTAGTAGGTCACGTCCTTGTGACAGAACAGACCCAGATGAAGTGGGTCCCTTGGGCTCTTACACAGCCCACCATGGGGTGAAGGTTACAGCTCCTGAAACCAGGCTGAACGGTCCACAACAGATAAACGAAATTGACAAGCCGTTAGGCAGGCTCATCAAGAAAAAAAGAGAGAAGACACAAATAAACACAATCAGAAATGAAACAGTAGAGATTACAACTGACACCACAGAAATACAAAGGATTGTTGGAAAATACTACGAAGAACTGTATGCCAAGTAACTTGAAAAGCTAGGTGAAATGGACAAATTTCTAGAAAAATATAATCTTCCAAAACTCAATGAATAAGAAACAGAAAGCCTGAACAGACCAATAACAGCAGATGAAATTGAAGTAGTAATGAAAAAACTCCCAATGAACAAAAGCCCTGGACCAGATGGTTTCACAGGAGAATTCTATAAAGCATTTAAGGATGAGGTAACCCCTATCCTTCATAGACTATTCCCAAAATTCCAAAATTATGGAAAACTCTCAAACTCTTTTTATGAAGCGAGCATCATCCTACTCCCCAAACCAGATGAAGACACAACAAAGAAAGGAACCTTCAGGCCAATATCGCTGATGAACATAGATACTAAAATCCTCAAAAAAATATTGGTAAACCACATCCAACAATACATTAAAAAGATCATACACCATGACCAAGAACGATTCCTCCCAGGGATGTAAGGTTGGTTCATTATTCGCAAATCAGTAAATGTAATACCTCACATGAACAAAAGCAAAGAGAAAACTCACTTGATCATGTCAATAGATGTAGAAAAAGCATTTGATAAGGTACAACACCCATTTATGATAAAAATACTCAGTAGAGTATGTAGGAATACAGGGAGCATTCCTCAACATAATAAAGGCCATATATGAGAGACCTACAGTCAAAATCATACTCAACAGGCAAAAACTAAAATCTTTTCCACTAAGATCAGGAAAAAGACAAGGTTGTCCACTTTTACCACTTCTGTTCAACATAGTATTGTAAGTTTTAGCTACAGCAATTAGAAAAGAAAAGGAAATAAAAGGCATCCAAACCGGAAAGGAGGAAACACAACTGCAATCGTTTGCAGATGACATGACATTGTACCTAGAAAATCACATAGCCTCCACCAAAATAACTGCTTGACCTAATAAATGAATTCGACAAAACAGCGGGATGAAAACTCAATATCAAAAAATCAAAGGCATTTTTGTGTACCAAGAATGAAACATCTGAAATAAAAATCAAGAAAAAATTCAATTTGATATAGAGACAAGAAAAATAAAGTTGCTGGGAATAAACCTAACCAAGGAGGTAAAAGGCCATACTCAGAAAACTACACAACAGTGAAGAAAGAAATCAAGGAAGACACAAACAAATGGAAACACATACCGTGTTCATGGATCAGAAGAATTAACATAATCTATATGTCCATACTACCCAAAGCAATTTACAGATTCAATACAATACCTGTTAAAGTACCAATGATGTATTTTACAGACATAGAACAAACACTTCAAAAATTTATATGGAACAATAAGCAACCCCGAATAGGTGCTACAATTTTCAGAAAGAGCAAAGTAGGAGGGATCACAATACCTGATACCAAACTGTTTTACAAGGCCGCTGTAATCAAAACATCCTGGTACTGGCATAAACACAGGCACATAGACCAATGGAACAAAAGAGAGAGCCCAGAAAAAAATGTAAGTCTCTATGGTCAATTAATATTTGACAAAGTGGTCAGCAACACAAAATTGAGTAAAAATAGCCTCTTCAACAAATGGTGTTGGGAGAGCTGGGCAGCTACATGCAAAAAAATGCAACTCGAGCACCAACTTACACCACACAAAGATAAATTCAAAGTAGATGAAACATTTACATATAAGTCGTGACACCATTAAAGTCCTAGAGAAGAACATAGACAGGAATAGCTCAGATATTTCACACAGCAATATTTTCACTGATATGTCCCCTAGGACAAGGGAAATAAAAGAAAGTATAAACAAATGGGATGTCATCGGAATAAGAAGCTTCTGCATGGCTAAAGAAAACAGTATTAAAATAAAAAGAGACCCAATCATATGGGAAAACATATTTGCCAATGATACCTCAGACAAGGGTTTAATCTGCAAAATATATAAAGAACTTATATGACTCCCCTCTAAGAAAACAAGCAACCGAATTAAAAAATGGGCAAAGGACTTGAACAGACACTTCTCCAAGGAGGACATACAGAGGATCCAGAGACAGATGAAAAGATGGTCAGTATCACTAGCTATCAGAGAGATGCAAATTAAAACCACATTGAGATACCACTTCACACAGGTCAGAATGGCCATCATAAGCAAAGGAACAAGCAATAAGTGTTGGAGAGATTGTGGAGAAAAGGGATCCCTAGTGCACTGTTGGTGGGATTGCAGCCTGGTACAACCACTATGGAAAACAGTATGGAATTTTCTCAGAAAACCAAAAATGGATCAGCAATCCATTTTTGACCCAGCAATTCCTCTGCTGGTGTAATATCCTAAGAACCCTGAAACACCATCCAAAATAACCTATGTACCCCACAGTTCATTTCAGCACAGTTTACAATAGCCAAGTGTTGGAAGCAACCTAGGTGCCCATCAGTAAATGAATGGATCAAAAACTGTGGTACATTTTCACAGTGGGATTCCATGCAGCAGAAAGAAAGGAGCTCCTACCCTTTGCAATGGCATGGATGGAACTGGAGAGCATTATGCTAAGCCAAATAAGCCAAGCGGTGAAAGACAAATACCATATGATCTCACATTTAACAGGAACGTAATCAATGAAAAAAAAAAAAAAAAAAGAACACTGAAGACACTGAAATAACAGGCTGACAATGACCAGAGGGGAGAGGAGAGGGAATTTCAGCAGAAAGTCAGAAGGGTTTGAAGGAACAAGTATCAAGGACACATGGACAATAACAAGTTGGGGTGAAGATGGGAGGGAGGTGGGGAGTGCTGGGGGTGTTCTAGAATGGGAGTAAAGGGCAGAAAACTGTACTTGAACAACAATTAAAATTTAAAAAAATGAGAACCACTAGGAAGACAATTGGCATTTGCTAATGATGAAATGAGAAATCACTTCAAATCTCATTTTTATTTGTAGCAATCAGCAATTTTTGCCTTGGTGCTAAAGAAAGTTGGAGTATTAACTAAATTGTAAGTATGCTTTAAATATAAATTTGAAGCTATTCATTAGTCAATATAATGATGATGATGATAGTAAATACAAGGTCTGTGTGGAAAAAGTCCAGACACTGTTAATATAATGAATGGTTTGCAGAACATTGAGGTAACCTGGCAGCCAAGGGAGAGTGGACTGGAATATGCATACACAAATAATGACAACTTTCCTGTATTAGTCAGCAGGGTGGTAGATGCCTTTGAGTGAGCATGTATACTCTGTGGTCATGGCATTCAAAATGATTGAGCAAGTAAAGCAACAAATGTGCATCAAATGTAAGCCTGAACATTGTTCCATGGAAGCTATTTGAATGATTCAGAAAGCCACAGATATGGGCAACTGGTGACTGGCAGCTTCATTACAACGACAAGTCCACTCATGCAACATGTCTAGTGCAGATTTTTTGGCAAAACATCAAATCACCCAGTGGCTCAGCGCCCCCTAAAGCCCAAATTTGGCTCACTGAGACTTCTGGCTTTTCCCAAAACTAAAATTATCTTTGAAATGGAAGAGATTTCAGACCATCAATGAGATTAAGGAAGATATGATGGGTAGCTGATAACAATGTGTGAAGTCCCAAGGAGCCTACTTTGAAAGGGACTGAGGTGTCATTGTCCTACATACAATGATTCTTGTATCTTGTATCTTCTTCAATAAATGTCTCTATTTTTCATTTAAAAAAAGAAAATCAGAAAGGGTAACAGGAACAGAAAATGGAGTATGACGGGGGGAGAGTAAACTGAGATTTGAAAATAAAAAAAATAGTGAACGATTAAAGTTAAAATTGATGAAAAACAACCACCACTATCCATGAGAAAGGAGCAAAGATTAATAAAGGTGAAAAGAGAATAAGAATATTGTAAGAAAGTCAAAATGAATATGAGATGACTAAAGGAAAGAAAAATTATTTTCAGAAGACAGAGGGAATAGAAATTGTAGGAGTAATGAATAGAAACAAGGCATAGAAAGGGAGAAGATAAAAATTAAAATGAGAGTAAGAAAGGGAAAGGAGAAGGCAAATGGAGTAAGATAAGGGAAGAGTAAAATTATAAGGTTTGAAATAAGAATAAAGTAAAATAAATAATGAAGTAATAGGAAAATTGAAGAAAAAGAAAAAATGTTAAAAACTTTGTGATAGAAAAAATAATGCAAATACTGAAAAAGATCAAGGTGGAATTCGTCTCAGCAGAATTTGGTGTTTGCCTGCTGTCTTACCCTGGATATGACTGGTAATGTCAGATACTGTCCCCATCTAGTTTTAGGCAGCCTTTCTGAGGCTATAAGCAGTTCCCCATTTGTGGCTGTCTCCTTCAGGCTTGGCTGCATCTGGGCTGGTCCTTGCTACTCTGCCCTGATTGATGGATTTTATCAGCACAATGCCTAGGGGTGGATCATCTAACATCCATCAACAGGTACCACCTCCACCTTCCTCTAGAGGGGGCTTCTGGTGCAATCAAGAGGGAGGCACCCCTTGAACTACCCTGGGAGGCACTGTTCAATCTTCAGGGAAGGTTGTGTGTGTATTCCTTTTCTCCTGCGCCACATGCCTTGGTCTGTCCCAGATTGTAGGAGACCATTCTGCATGGCGTGGGCCCAGCTCCCACTCAGAGATGCACAGGACCCACGCCCACGGATAGGTTCTCCCATGGGGAATCAGGCCTGCATTTGTATCTAAGCCTCTTTGGGACTTGCTTTAGCTAGAACTCTGTCACCCTGAATTGAGACAGCAAGTGCTTACTGTAACTTCCTAAAATCCATGCTAAAACTCCCCAACATGGAGTGTAACCAGTTCGACCACTTTTCCGTTTTCCATTTGCAAATATCCTTCTTCTGTGATGTGATTAGCGGCATTGGCTCCTTCGTTGTCTGTAAAAGGTAACCACCTAAAATGAACCTGTGCATAATAAATGAGGACTACAATGTGATGTGGTGAGAAACCCAATAAAGGCTTGTCATGGCAGAGGCTGTGGGGTTTTGCTCCCCTTGAGAGAAAAGCCATGCTGCCCCTTTTCTTCCACCAGACTCGGTAGTCCATGTGAATGTCTTGTTTCATCCATAATGACTTGGACACTGTGGGTTGGTGTCTGCATCACCAGATATTTACCAAAATTTATAGTTTCTGATGAATTAGCTGTCCAGTTCACACGAGGGGCTAATCTGTGTAAGAGGGTCAGCTCTTTATCACTTGGCTCTGTGCAAGAACCAAAGTTGGGTGGGTCCTGAATACCCATTTCTGTGTCAATTCATGATCTCTCTACCTTGCTGGCTTCAGTGGAATAGGGCCTGAAGAATCAGTGTGGCTTGTTGCCCTGAGAAAAGTTCAGAAAGGGCCCTTTTGGAGTTTCTCTTTCTCCTGGGGATATGCACACAGCAGGGGGGTCCTTTGAGCCTGGCCTGAGTGTTCACAGAGTTTCCACACTGGTTGTGGTGCTTACAATACTGTGGGGATGGTTGGGCCCACCCTTCCCTTCCCTGATATTTTTACTCTGCAGGAGGTGGGGGGGGGGTCTTCCTGGCTCCAAAGAATCTCAGCTGCTCAATTCTTGCCTGTTTAACTCCCAGTCCTCTGCCCTCACAGGAGACACAGTCCTGAACTGTCCATTTTGCGCAGTCCCTGGCTTGCTAGCTATGCTGGGCAGGGCCCAGCAATCCCTTTATTGTGCAACTTTCTGAACTCCCTGCCCAGCTGGACTCAGTGGGAACAAACTGAGCTTTCAATTTTGTCTCTCTGCTGGCAGAACAGCTGTGCATATGGTCCCTACCCAGCCACTTCAGCTCTCCTTTTAAAGCATCTCCATGTGGCATTCACACTGTGGTACTGAGTTATTGTCTAGTTTTCTGCACATGCCATCTCCCCCCAAAACAAAAAGTCTCTCTTGTTCATTATTTTCTGCAGCCTGCTGTTACCTCCAACTGACCCAAGTGCAGCCCCTGATTGTTTTAGGAGCTTGAGTAGGAGCACTCTGCTGGTTTGTGCTGCAGCTATGGATATGCTGTTCACTGTGTGTAGCCTGGATCTCCCAAACTCTATATATCCCCCCAAGCTACTCCTGATTAAGGTAAGGGTATCTGTCCAGGACTAGGGCCCCCTGGACCCAATAGGGGAGAGAGCTACAACACTGCAATTTCTACCTGGTCTCTCTGCTGCTGCATACTATACACTGCATATTTCCCTTTCAACTTATAAAATCTCCCTACCAGATGGTGTGAAGCTACGTTTGTGCTGCTTGGTTTCAGATCTTATCTGCTAAGATTCCATTGATTATTCAGGTACATGTCAGAAGATCAGCTGAAAATCTGAGTTGTGTGCAAGAGCAATTGGACTCAGCTTCTACCTACTCAGCTGCCATCTTCTGATTCCTGGAACTAAGTCTTGAGGGATAAAAAGTCATGCAAACAAAGGATAGAAATAAGGTTGTCATTCCTGTAGTAGGCTTAATATGAGCAAAGGTGCAGATATATGTAACAACATGGAATAAAGAGGAGCCACAAGTGTGCAGGTATTGATGGAGCAGAAAGTACATCAAGGGTAAGGGCAGGAGAGTGGTAGGAGATGAAGCTATGGAGAAATGCAGAGGATGAGTTTAGGGAAATTATTTATGTCATGCCAAAGAGTTTAGACTTGATCTAGTAGGTAAAGGGGGGGCCACTGAAATAATTTAATTAAGGGGTTTACCAGATGTACTGATGGATCTATTACACTAATATTAGTGTGGAGAGTGGGATTGCAGGGAGTGAGATTAGAAGAGGCAAGACTAGAATCAGAAAAATTTAGTAGAAAATTATTGCAATAGTTTATACCACAGATGATGAGTAACTCAGCTAAAGCAAGGCAAGGATGATAAAGAGGAGAGGAGTGATTGGGGAAATTAATTGTGGCAAAACTTAGTGACTTGACTGATGTGATGGTTGAAGGAAAAGAATTGAGGTGACTCTTAGGTTTTTAGCCTTAATTGTGAGTGAATTTTGGTTTTACCAACTCTGATAAAGAGTGGAGAAGAGATACTGGATGAAAGATGACAAGTTTAGTTTTGGATATCTTGAGTACCCGATGGTCATGGGGCATTGAAGTGGAGGTGTCCACTGGAATTTTTTTTAACCATACAGCAGCATTTTAATGAGATATTCATGTAATACTGAAATTTCACAACCATTTTTTCCAATTTTTATTTTAATTGTTGATCTTGTACAGTTTTCTGTCTTTTATTCTCACCCCAACCCACCACCCCAGCCCTCCTCACCTCCCTCCCATTTCCACCCCCCATAGTTTTTGTCCATGTGTCCTTTATACTTGTTCCTGTAGAATTTTTTTGATATATGAGTCCAGAGCTCTAGGGGAATGTCCAGGTGTGAGATTAAGATTTGGAAAGCATTAGCATATGGATGATAGTAAAAATCCTTAGAGGGATAAAATCACCTAGAGAGGAGATGTATAGTGAGTATAGAGGGGGGCCAAAGTTAAAAACTTGGAGGACTATCAATCAGTATTCAAGGGTCAGACAGAGGAGAAGATTCGGGAAATGTACTTGCCCTGGAATATATATTTTAGGAACTGTGGGATTGGATGAAGGAGCCAAACATAATATCCCCAATTTTTCCTTCTTGGACTTTCTAAAACTATTTTGTGACCTACATAATTGAGGATATTAAAATTTTTAGGATTGCTTATTTTCCAACTTATAATATAGTACCTTCTCTTACTATTGTTTTGAATTGCTTTGCAATGATGCTCATAAGAAAGTTTTCTGAGTTCTTTAACTGAAAGCCTATTTAAGCAGAAAATTGTATTTATTTTCTTTGTCCCATTTACTCAAAATGTTTTTGAAATATCATATCCTTTTTGACACAGGAAGAGTTTCTTCCTCTTAGTTTGAACATAGGTTCAAACTAAGCCCCAAGCACAGTGCTTAGCAACATAGTAGTTGAACAACACAATTATAATAGCATTGCCTGAATTCATTGTATTTACCTAAATATGCACACTCTATCCTATAGATACAGACATGCACAAGTAAGTTAGGTCTTTCTAAAATAGTGATGGCTCCATTTAAATCCTGCCTTTCAGGTTTATGTTTTAGTTTTTTGGCACTGAAGGGCAAATTTAAAGAAGAAAAAAGAAAAAAAAAACTGGTATGGAGATTCCAGGGACTGTTTCCTTTTAGATTATTACAGCATGTTAAAAACTGATCACAGTTGATATACAGCAGCTTGCCCCTCTACAATATGCCTCAAATGCAAAAATCCTTGCTGATGGACAACTGTGAGTAAAAACATACGTGCATCAGATTTCTTCTCTGATAGCTTCCAGACCCTATTTTAGTGGATTTGGCTCTTAAGACAAACTCCATTCAATAGTGCAAAAGTAGCACTCAGTCACTCAGTCATTTCCCCCACACTTGGCCTTCATTCAGCATGAGGGCCTGACTGGCTGCTTACATCCTTACCATCCTAAGGGAGAAGGGAAGTTACAGAACTCCCTGGTGAGTGCTGAGCTGCCGTCTGTGTATAAGGTTTTATAGGCGAGAACCAAACTATTCTGCTTTCTTTCACCTTAACTGTAATAAATCTCTGAATAGACTCTCTGGTTGGATTACCTCAGAGAGGAGAGAGAGGAAAAAAATGAGAGATAATAAAAAGGAGATAGTGAAGAAAAAGGAAAAGAAAAAGGGAGTAGGAGGAGAAGGAAGTGGAGAGAGTAAGAGAGAAAGAGTGGAGAGTATATGCATTGCCACTGAGAAGCACTACTCTCCTGTGTGTGCTTTGTACGTGTGATGATTAATACCCAGATGTATCCTAAATCTCATGAAGCTATTTCTTTCCCAATGATGAGTAGTAACAATCCAATCCAAATATGACCCTTGATTTTTTTTTCAAGAGGAGAGGATAGAGTCCTTTGTTTCCTACATGCATTTTTTAAAGATTTTATTTATTTATTTTTAGAGAGAGGGGAAGGGAGGGAGAAAAAGAGGGAGAGAAACATCAATGTGTGGTTGACTCTTATGTGCCCCCACTAGGGACCCGGCCAGCAACCCAGGTATGGGCCCCGACTGGGAATTGAACTGGCGACCCTTGGTTTGCAGCCTGTGCTCAATCCACTGAGATATACCAGCCAGGGCCCTATGTACATTTTTGTTAGTACAGTGTTGAGTTAAAAAATAAACAACTGTAATCAATGTCCTTATAAGATATTCCTCCTTGCCTTTGCCTACAAAACTGCTGCTCCATAGGTAAGCTGTGCTCTCTTTCAAGGCCTGACCTCATTGATCAGTTGAGGTGAGCTTGTTATTCCCTTGCCAGGCAATAGCTAACACACAAACGTATCAACCTTCATCACCACCAAGTCCCTGTTGCTGTTATTGCTTGATTGACCTCTGTCTCTATGAGATGAGAGTAAGGGAAATAAAGAAAGGAAAGAACAGAAAAAAGGAGAGAAACATGAAAGAAAAAAAATGAAAACCCACAGCAATTATCCTTGGCTCCCTTCCTAACTCATGTGCCTGTCCCTTCTATACTCGGGAATTCATTGAACAAATGATATTTCTTTGAGCCACAGCCTTTCCATTCCTTACTGTGGGATCAATAAAAGTATATGATATGGAGAGAGGCCAGATATTGGAATCAGACACCCTGGATTCTAATTCTAGGGCATAGCAGTGTCTGACTCAAACAAACTCCCTTTCTTAAGCAGTTTGTGTTTGAGTTTCCTGTAGCAATGCTAATAATAACTTCTGTGCTGTATATAGTCTTCTATCATTTTGTTGTGCCTATACTATCTCACTGAGAATCCACTTTTCTCAAATGTGTTTAGCAATGTGGGAAATGAATTCTAATTGACAACAAAGTATGTTGTTGCATAACACACATATGGGCACACCCTTGTATATACACAATGTATGTGTGGTAAACAATCCAAACCCCAAAAGATCTATATAATAAAAAGTCTCTATTCCTTCTTGCACAGCAACCCTCAGTTCCTCTTGCAAATGGAGCCACTGAACCACTGTTAACTATCCTTATCTGACAGATAAACTTATCATAAAGAGGAAATTGGTCCAAGTTGCTCCTGGTTAGTACCAGATGCTGAAGTAGAGGGTCCTCTGTAGTTTTTGGTGGGAGGCATGAGGCCTTGGGCTCTAATGGGGATAATAGCCCTGAAAACAGGTAAGATGAGAGGGCAGGAAATCTCTTTACAGTTACTATTCCTTTGGGGTGTGACATTTAGATCATGGAATGAAAGAATCCCATCAAAGGAAAATGTGAGGTGAAAAAAAGGAAGGTCCTTGCCCAAAGTCTCTCTCTCTCTTTCACACACACACACACACACACACACACACACACACACTCAGAGGCAGATGAGAGATGCTAGGTGGTAGGTCTCCAGCTTCCTAGGACAGTTTTTTTTTTCCTGAATTTCTCACCATCTCCACCAGTGAAACTCACCAGGCTAAGCTCTCTACTTCTGGCATCTTCCACTGCCACTCTATTCCCTATATCTACACAATGAGACTTACAGATCTCTTGAGTCCTTCAAAGGGAAGGTTTTTTTTCCCTTCTCATTTTAGTTCAGACATAATGGTTTTCAAACTACAAAGTAATCTGGATCAACTGAGCTTATGTAACTCTCCCCCAGCTGTTATTGAGTCTTGATGAAATTTATCTGCCCCTTTGAGAAAGGTATAACACTCAATGGAATTTTTTGTATTTACACAATGGTTTTCCTCCCAATGCAGCCCTATATCTATAGAGGAAAAAACATCATATTCTTTTTTTTCTTTGTATCATAATGTTTCTGTTTGCTTATAACATTAATACATATTTAGTAGCAAATGAGTATTATAGAAGAATATTGGAAAATATATAAATAAATCAGCATGATGTTTTTAAAACCTTTTTGCAAGAGTTCTGGTCAAGATGGAGGCTTAGGTAGAAACCCTTTGCTTCCTTGAGCAACCAAAAGGAGGATAACAACCAATCTAAAATCAATAAACAACCAAGATCATCAGAAAATCAAACTGCATGGAACCCCAACAACCAAGGAATTAAAGAAAAAATCAAGCAGAACAACCAGACCAGTAAGGCAGACCACACAGGCCAACTCAGAAAAACCAAGATGGGGTGGATAAGAGGCAGGGCTGACTGAGGAGCTCAGCAGAGCTGCATGGGAGGGACTGACTTAAGGGGAAAACTGAGATTCAGAGCTGACTGTGGGCTAAGGCTGGGGTTCTGCAGTGATAGATACTTCCAGTCTGACACGAAAGTCTGTTGGAAAGTGCACTAGAGACAAGCAGGCAAGCTGCATTGTTCCCTCTCTGGCCTCTCCCCCTATAGGCAGCTACACAGAGTAACAAAGAGAGTTGCCCTGTCCTGGTGAATACCTAAGGCCCTGCCCCCTTACAGCCTATCAGCTGCACCAAGACAAAGAAATATGGCCCAATTGAAAGAACAGATCAAAACCTCAGGAAGAGAATTAAGCAATGAGGAGATTTTTGACCTGTTTGATGGAGAATTTAAGGCCCTGGTAATCAAAATTCTCACAGAACTGATTGAGCTTGGTTGAAAAATGAAAGAACAAATGAAAGATACCCTAAATGAAATAAAGCACAATATTCAGGGAACCAACAGTGACAAGAAGGAAACCAGGATTCAAAGCAACGATTTGGAACAAAGGGAAGAAATAAACATCCAGGAGGATCAGAATGAAGAAACAAGAATTAAAAAAAAAATGAAGAGAGGCTGAGGATTCTTTGGGACAACATGAAACATTCCAATATCAAAATATAGGGGTGCCAGAAGGAGAAGAACAGCAGCAAGAAATTGAAAACTTATTAGAACAAATAAGGAAAACTTCCCCAACCTGGTGAAGAAAATAGACTTCCAGGAAGTCCAGGAACCCAGAAAGTCCCAAAGAAATTGGACCCAAAGAGGAACACACCAAGGCACATCATCATTAAGTTACCCAAGAGTAAAGATAAAGAGAAAATCCTAAAAGCAACAAGGGATAAGGAGACAGTTACCTACAAAGGAGTGCCCATAAGGCTACCAGCTGATTTCTCAAAAGAAACCTTGCAGGCAAGAAGGGGCTGGAAAGAAGTATTCCAAGTTATGAAAGGGAAGGATCTACATCCAAGATTACTCTATCCAGCAAAGCTTTCATTTAGAATGGAAGGGCAGATAAAGTGCTTCTTAGATAAGGTCAAGTTCGAGGAGTTCATCATCATCAAGCCCTTATTATATGAAATGTTAAAGGGACTTATCCAAGAAAAAAAGAAGATAAAAAATATGAACAATAAAATGACAACAAACTCACAACTATCAACAAATAAATCTAAAAAAGAAAAAGAAAAAAGAAAAACAATGAAAACCAAAACTAAGCAAACAACCAGAACAGGAACAGAATCAGAGAAATGGACATCACACAGAGGGAGTTCAGTGGGGAAGGGGAAGGGAAGAATAAGGGGAAAAGGTGCAGGGAAGAAGAAGCATAATTAGTAGGCATAAAATATATGGGGAGAGATAAAAATGGTATAGAAAACAAAGGAGTCAAAGAACTTACATGTACAACCCATGGACATGAACTAAGGTGGGGGTAATCCTGGAGGGTTGGGGGGCAGGTTAGAGGGTGAATAAAGGGGGAAAATTGGGAAAACTGTAACACAGCATAAACTATAAACTATAGCATAATCAATATAAAATACTTAAACAAACAAACAAACAAACAAAACCTTTTTGCCAGCTGTCAAGGAAATCCCCACTCTGGACACAAGATGGAGCTTTTAGCTAAAATTAAAAAAAAAGGCAGTTAAATGTCAGCTCTACCATATTATTTTCTTTTCATTAAAACATTTAACTTTGTTATCTTTGAAAACTTATTAGTTGACTGATCATGGAATTGTATAATGATAAAGCCTACAGGCTCCTTAAATTTCTATGACCTCTCCCCAGGTGGTTATATGGTTGCCTCCTCTATTCTTTAAAGATTTGTCATCCTTGACTCCCAAGACAATATGAGGTCCACTCAGAAGGTACCCAGCCATGTAATATGAAGAATAGAGACATTTATTGAAGAAGATACAAGATACAAGAAACATTGCACATAGGACAATGACACCTCAGTCCCCTTTAAAGTAGACACGTTGGACCCCAGATAGTTCTCCCAATCACTGTCAGCTGCCCCATTGTATTTTCCTGAATCTCATCGATGGTCTGAAATCTTTTCCCTTTCAAAAGTGATTTTACTTTGGGGAAAAGCCAGAAGTCACATCTGGGCTGTAGTGGGGCTGAGTCACTTGGGTCATTTGATGTTTGGCCAAAAAATCCTGCACAAGATGTGATGCATGAGCAGATGTGTTGTGATAAAGCTGCCAATTACCAATTGCCCATAGCTGTGGTCTTCTGAATCATCCAAACAGGAATGTTCAAGCTTAACACAAAATTTGATGTAGATATGTTGCTTTACTCACTCAGTCATTTTGAATGCTATGGCCACACAGTACACATGCTCACCCAGCAGGGTCTATTGCTCCTACTGACTAGTACAGTGAAGTTGTCATTCTTCACACATGCACATTCCAGTCCACTCTCCTTGGCTAACAGGTTACATCAATGTCATACAAACCATTTTCATTATTTTAATAATGGCTGGACATTTTCCAGACACACCTTGTACTATGTCTCTGGCTCTGTTCATAAATTTTTGAGCATTTCTCTTTCTTTGCTCTCCTCTTTTGTGCAAGTGCTTTCCTAAACCCCTCAGTCTTTTCATCTTCTCATTCTGCAATATATACTTTCCTTGGCTGACCTCATCCATTTCCATGGTTTTAACTCCTGTTATGTATTGATTAATAAGTCATCATGCATATATCCTACTATTGGGTCTATGCCGAGGTTCAGATATACGTATTTCCTTAGCTATTGAACAACTCAGGGAATTTTATATTCCTGCCCAAAGGAAGATAAGTTGGCCTGATCCAAGGGATAGCACATGTAAAGACTGCAGAACAGGTCGGTTAGCAAGTCTCTGAGTTCTCAAGGTCCACAGTGGATAACCTTGGATGACTATATGAACTCTGATATTGTTGAATTAGAAGAAAAAATAAGCAAAACAACAACAAACAAATACCATATGATCTCACCTTTAACAGGAACCTAATCAAACAAACAAACAAACAAACAAGCAAAATATAACCAAAGACACTGAAATTGAGAACAGACTGACAGTGACCAGAGGGAAGAGGGGAGGGAATTTCAGGGGGAAAGGGGAAGGGTTTGCAGGAACAAATATAAAGGGGACATGGACAATAACAAGGGGGGTGGAAATGGAAGGGAAGTAGGGAGGACTGGGGGGGGTGGGCTGGGATGGGGGTAAAAGGCAGAAAACTGTATTTGAACAACAATTTATTTTTTTATTATTTTTTGTCATTTAACATTATCTCCATTCAAACTTTATTGAGTTCATCAGTAGGCTTATACAAGAAAGAAAAATATGAATAAGCAGGGGAGGTAATTTAGATATTATATATTTCATAGAATTTATTTCACTTTTGAACAACAATTAAAAAAAAAAACCCACAACAAACCCTCTCAACACTAGAGCACAAAAACAAGTATCTCGTAGAACTGGGTTGCCTGGTGTAGTAGTCACTAGTCACAAGTGGCTATGGAGCATATGAAATGGGTTGAATTGAGATGTAGAGTAGATATAAAATACATATCACATTTTTAAATATTGATTTCAGAACAGCTCCTGGCTCATATGAAGTTCTCAGTGAATTTTAGCTGCTACTATTATGAGACACCTAATTCTGGTCATTCCAAATTTCTAGACGTAACAAAAACTATCCAGGCATTTTGATGGTTCTCTATCTTTGTAAATTCTTTCTTCTGCCTGGAATGCTCTATCCTAAGTTCTTCACCTATTAAACTCCTATTCATCCTTTAAGACCTAGCTTAAATGTCACCTGCTATTGGAAGCTTCCTCATTTCCAGGGGTCATTTTCTCCTTTATGCTATCATGTACATATTGCTATTATTCCATAAATTGTAGTACATTAACATTTTTTTTTCCATGTTTAAATCCCCTGTATCAATGCCAATGATCCTGGGCAATATATATATAGTTTTTCAATCATTACATGGTGCCAGTATTATCTCACTTAGAATCCACTTTTCTTAAATGTGTTTAGCCAGAATAAAAATAGGTTCCAATTGTGGCTTAATTTATGTGCCTGTTTCCTCCATTTGACTCTTAAACTCAACAGGGATAGGAGCTTGTCTGCTTCCTCCTGGTATCTTGAGTCTAGCACAAAATTTGCCCAATAACAAGCACTCAAATATTTTCCAAACTGAAGATTGAATTATTTAATGACACCACTTATCTTTACATGTGAAGAAACTAAATCTTAAAGAAGTGGTGGGGCTTTTGGAATGAGATCACACTTTGGGTCCCAGTGGAGCAGGGTATTTTCTCTTGTCCTTGAAATAAAACCTGCAAAAAGTAACCTCAGAGTACTAGTGTAACTAGGAGTACATAAATTAACTCATATCTTTCAGTTTATCCACCTTGTAAGAAAATATCATCAGAGTGAATCCCAAATCCTGATACTAAATTAAACATATAACCTGTATCAAAACTCACACTAGTTTCTGATCTCAGGATGTTGTTTAAGAATTTGTTTTCCTTTTATTACCCTTCTTTGGCTGGCTAGATAGCAAGATCTGCAAGTTATTTTGGGGTCCAATGTTGATGTGCCCTTGGTGGTAAGAATACTATAAGTCAAATGACCTGGATGCTAATTATTACTCCTTTACTAACTTCTTAGTTACATTACTTAAAATTTCAGCAATCACTTTCATATCTGTACAATGAAGGTGTTGTATTGCAGAAAATCTAAAGTCTAAAAACTCCATGTGACTATAATTATGACAGTATTGTTTATAGACAATCAGGCTCTCTCTTATTTTTAGAGCTTCCTAGAGTAAGCATACATTTTCCTTAAGAATGCCTTTTGTTTTCTAACATCTCTGAGGTCAGCAAATGAACATGGAAATAGTATCTCAGATTGGAATAGTGTTTGTAGATTACTAATTATTTTCACATACAATATCTCTGCTTATAAAATCTTTGTGAGGAAAGTAGGCTTATTTTTATACCAATTCTGTAGATATTAGGGGTGATGAAGTAAGAGGAGGAGGAGAAAATAATTTAATATTGGGTGTGTCATATGTTATTCTTAGAATTCAGCATGTACTACCATATTAAATCATTCTATATAAGTATTGTACAGCTCCATAAGATTAAGTGACAAAGTTGGTAATGACAGAACCAGGTTAGATACAAATTGGCTGTAATTTCTGTGTTCTATACCCATAGCTCATCTTCCTGCAGGAGACTGTTTCACTTGTTTTGTGCACCATCATAATAAAGAACGAGTAAACATCTTTTATGATAGTCCTTCACAATAGAAAACTATCACTTTTTATCCTTTTCTTTTCTGGATGAATTACATGTCTAGCCTCAGAGCTGGAGTCAGCTCACATTTTCTCATGAGAGCTAATTCTGTGGATCCCTTCCCTGACTCTCCATTCAGTGACATCACTTTGGTGGCTTGGAATTGGCCATAGTGGGAGATTTTTACACTGTGGAGATAGTGTACACACACAGACATTACGAATCAATGTCCCCTTTTCCTTCGGAAAACCAGGTGTTAAACCTATACCAGCACATGTCTGATTCTGGGTGAAAGAGAGAAATACCTGAATCTTGTTCTTTATTCTATTGAATGAAGTGGTCATTTGTATTTGAGTAAAAGATAGCAGTATAGACCACAGCATCTTCCTTAGCTAAAGAACAAGAGCAGTTATTCCTTCTTTGCTATGTTTCCAGATATATGGAGACCTGCAGAGAGCTGATAGAGCCAAGAAAGAATTTACTGTTTCAAATTGTTACTATTCTCCATTCTGTTGGATCATGAAAACTGCAAATTTCCAGGTGCTGATCTGTTGTCGAATTGGCAAAGATGCTTCAAGCAAATTATATTGGTTTAAGGTAACACATGGTGAATGGTAACGCCTGGATTTCTTGATAACCAGTTTGTAGCTCTTGTGCCTATCAGTGTACTCGTACAAGGCATTATGTGGAAATACTTGCAATATGTGTTTCTTGTCAGTCAGTGGTATATGAACAACCTTACATCTTATAAATAATCACTTGCAGCATTCTTACTTGGTGTGCACACTGTTCGGTCATCAGAATCTCTGTATCAGCTCTTACACATATTCCCATCTAAGGAGAACTCTATGTCTTTTATAATTAGAGGTGGAACAATCTCTGTCATTTTCTTGTGGAAAGAGATGATGGAATATTTAATATAATTGTGCATAACCTTGAGCACATGAGAACCTCATAAAGTTCAGCTGACTGATTTACAATCATTTTAGTGAACTGGACTTCACATTCTTCCAAAAACTGACCCTAAACATACTCCCTGGAAACTGAAAGCCCTGGATTTCCCAAGGTAGCCTCAATTCCAAAATTTCTGTCTGGTTTTAAATCCTCATGCCAGAAAATATGCCCTACTTTGTGGTTCATGAAGATATCATCACTGCATACACTGGGAATGGGACTATTTTGCTGGAAAAATATAAAAAAATCATCATTATTTGTACAATACATTTCATTACGGTATTAGTTTGGGGAATTATTGTATGATCTGCATGGATGGGAAGAGCTCTTAAGCTGGACTGATGGAGACGTGAGGGAAACCAGAAACCACTAGAGCTCAGGCTTAGAGCATACCTCTTCTCAGCAGCTCTCTCTATGAGGAGCTGTGTTCATGACCCACTACAGAGGACATGCATGTCTAACCATATGTGTGTTCTGAGAGGAAAGCTGCCTGTTGGATACAGGGCAGGCAGTATCCACTAAACCCCTTGATCCATACCCAGCCTTTTGTTGTCATTGCTCAGTCACTGAGTAGGTTTCTCTCAGGGCCTTGTCTGCAACCAGGGCACTGAAAGAGAGGCCAGACAACTTGGCTCATGGTACAAAGAGAAGTCTCAGCAGGAGTGCTAGGGAGGACTAGCTGAGAAAAATATGAAGAGCAGGCATAGACCTGACTTACTGAAGGAAAACTGATTAGAACTCCCTTCTCCAGGAATTTCTACAAGTGAAAAAGCATGAGGACAGAATATTCTGAAAGAAGCAGGTTGTGGGGTGCAAGGTCAGCTGAACTAAACACCTTCCTCTGGGTGTTTCTGTGAAGGTAGAAAACTGAAGACAAAACTTTTTGGAAAACAGTTGTGTGATAAAAGGCAGAGCTTCTCAGAGAGGGTGTTTCTGGATAGGGAGACATTATCATATATGGTTGTGATTCTCAAAGTTCTAAATAGCAAACTAACTGCTTTTATTATATGGATTTTCTTTCCTGTATTAAAGCAAGCATTATTTAGCTCTTTCTGGTTGTAAGCCCCGTTGTGGGATGAATTTCTTTGTACTATATTATTCCCCTTCTGTTTCTCCTTTCTCTCTATATTTTAAAATATTGACCTTTACATGCAATTCCAAGGCTAGACTGTGTCAGCCACAGACATTCTTTAAACCAGATATTCAAGAAATTTATAGATGCAAAGTTGAAGAATCTCATATTGTTGTGGGGAAGAGAAGAGAAATAGAGTGCTCAATAGAGTGGTAAGATTAAGAATGGTACTAGAAAAAAGATAAAATATGATTTGGACTGGGCAAAGAAATGGACTAAACCCCAAAGCTCAGGGGAAGGCTTAGGCTCTAGGTGAACAAAGAAATTAATTCCAGTGATCTTTGAAGCTGGATGAGATAGCTGTGTGCTCTGGCGAATATACTTAAATGCTTATCTGAAGGAAGAGGGGATTAAGAAGTCATTGACAGCTCTAGGAAGAGTTTAGGGGTAGAGGGACTGAACAAAAATGAAAAAAGACTCATGGAGATGGATGGCATTGTGATGATTGCTGGGTGAAGGGGGGTGGGTGGAGGCAGAAGAGAGGTAAATGGTAATGGAAAAATAGGATAAAAATGCAAAACAAGAAGTTATTGACAAAATTATATCCAGCAATGTTGGTTTATCTACTACTTGTCTAGTAGAAGTAAATACTTATTTGAAAGAGGAAGGACAAAAATGTTACCATGAAAATTAATCCAAGTGATATTGGACTCCGGGTGAATTAGTTATGGGTCTAATTCATATAAGTAACTTCCTCTCTTTTTAAAAAGATTTTATTTATTTAATTACGTACTCATTTATTTATTTATTTATCTTTACACTCTTTCTTTTTTAAAACATTTTAATATATTTTACGGATTATGCTGTTACAGTTGTCCCATTTCTCCCCCATCATTCCCCTCCACCCTGCACACCCCCTCCCACCCATATTCCCCCCTTTAGTTCATGTCCATGTGTCATAAGTTCTTTAGCTTCTACATTTCTCACACTACTCTTGCCCTCCTCTGTCTATTTTCTACCTACCATGTATGCTACTTATTCTCTGTACCTTTTCCCCCCTCTCCTCCTCCCACTCCCCTGTTGCTAACCCTCCATGTGATCTGCATTTCTGTGGTTCTGTTCCTGTTCTAGTTGTTTGCTTAGTTTGCTTTTGTTTTAGTTGTGGTTGTTAATATCTGTGAGTTTGCTGTCTTTTTACTGTCATATTTTTATCTTCCTTTTCTTAGATAAGTCCCTTTAACATTTCATATAATAAGAACTTGGTGATGATGAACTCCTTGAACTTGACCTTATCTGAGAAGCACTTTATCTTCCCTTCCATTCTAAATGACAGCTTTGCTGGATAGAGCAATCTTGGATGTAGGCCCTTGACTTTCATGACTTGGAATACTTCTTTCCAGCCCCTTCTTGCCTGGAAGGTCTCTTTTGAGAAATCAGCTGACAGTCTGATGGGACTTCCTTTGTAGGTGACTGTCCCCTTATCCCTTGCTGCTTCTAGAATTCTCCCCTTCATTTTAAACTTGGCTAATGTAATTATGATATGTCTTGGTGTGTTCCTCCTTGAGTCCAGCTTCTTTGGGAGTCTCTGAGCTTCCTGGACTTCCTGCTAGTCTATTTCCTTTGCCAGATTGGGGAAGTTCTCCTTTATTATTTGTTCGAATAAGCTTTCCACTTGTTGCTCTTCCTCTTCCCCTTCTGGTACCCCTATAATTCGGATGTTGGGATGTTTAAAGGTGTCCTGGAGGTTCCTAAGCCTCTCCTCATATTTTTGAATTCTTGTTTCTTCCTTGTTTTCTGTTTGGTTGTTTCTTTCTTCCTTCTGGTCCACTCCATTCACCTGAGTCCCAGTTTTCCTCCCATCTCTATTGGTTTCCTGTGCGTTTTCCTTCATTTCACTTATTGTAGCCTTCATTTCTTCATCTAATTTGTGAGCAAAACCAACCAATTCTGTGAGCATCCTGATCACCAGGGCTTTGAATTGTGCATCTGACAGGTTGGCTATCTCTTGGCTGCTTAGATGAATTGGCTCTGGTGCTTTCATTTGTTCTCTTGTTTGAGCCCTTTTTTTTTTTTTTTTTTTTTTGGTCTGGTCACGGCTGTTTTGTAGTGAGTGGTGGAGCCTTAGGTGTTCCCCAGGGCAGGGCAGCCCAGTTGCTGGGTTGTGATGCTGTATGTGGGGGTGGAGTCTGAGAGGGAACAATGTAACTTGTTGTGCTCTCTCTTGGATTCCAGTCCCTTCCGCAGCTTCCCTTTCGCCTGGATTATCTGCGTGCAAATGTGGGATCGCCTGGTCAGCCAGCCGCCTTGTGCAGCCTCACTAGGTCTGCACCATTACCACCCTGTGCCTGGGGTCCGCTAGCCACCATCTGCATGCCTGTGATCTGCCAGCTGCTGCTGCCTGTGTGCCTGGGTCTGCCATCCTCCACTTTTTCCTGCCGTGACTCAGCCCCTCTTACCAGTTGGTTGAATGGTTGTTGGACTTCCGTACAGTTCAATTTTCTATCAGTGCTGATTATTTTCTTGTTTCTAAATCTTTGTTGTCCTTAATTTTGGTTGTGTGGGGAGGCACAGTGTGTCCACCTATGCCTCCATCTTGGCTGGAAGTCTACATTTTTTATTATTGTTCAAGTACAGTTTTCTGCCTTTTCCCCACTCCTCCATACCACCCCAGCTATCCCCACCTCCCTCACTCTTTGCATGCCCCCTTGTTATTGTCCATGTGTCCTTTATAATAGTTCCTAAAAACCCTTCACACTTTTTCCCTATAATCATCTCCCCTCTCCCCTCTGGTCACTGTTACCCTGTTTTCAATTACAGTGTCTTGGTTATATTTTGCTTGCTTGTTCAATTTGTTGATTAGGTTCCTGTTAAAGGTAAGGTCATATGTTATGTGTCTTTCACCATCTGACTTATTTCACTTAGCATGATGCTCTCCAGTTCCATCCACACTGTCACAAAGGGTATAAGCTCCTTCTTTCTTCCTGCTGCATAGAATTCCATTGCGTAAATGTACCATAGTTTTTTGATTCATTCATTTATTGATGAGCACCTAGGTTGCTTCCAGAACTTGGATATTGTAAATTGTGCTACTATGAACATACATTATTTCATTTTTATTGTTGCTCAGTTACAGTTGTCCCACCTTTTCCTTATTGCTCACCCCTACCCCATTCCCCTTGACTCCACACCACACTGTCCATGCCCATGAGTCTTCTATTCATCTTTCTTTGCTTGTCTCTTCATCTTCTTTCTTCTATTATCTGTCTTCCCCTTTCCCTCTGGTCACTGTCAGTTTGTTCTTTATTTCCATGTCTCTGGTTGTATTTTTCTCATTTGTTTGTTTTGTTGATTAGGTTCCACTTATAGTTGAGATCATATGCTATTTGTCTTTCACTGCCTGGCTTACTTCACTTAGCATAATACTCTCTAGTTCCATCCATGCTATTGTGAAGGGTAGGAGTTCCTTCACATAAGAAACTTCCTCTTGCAAGAGGAAGAAGGAGAAAAGCCACTCCCAAAGTACATGGAACATTGTTTGTTTCTAGACTAGTTATGTGTCTTGTCTAATACCTGAAAGTAAATGCTTATCTGAAAGAAGAAAGATACAAGCCCTCATACCAAAATCATTCCAGTGATACAGGATCCCAGGCAAGGTAGTGATGAGGCCTGAAAAATGTAAGTAAATTCTGATTTTAAGAAAGAGGGGAAAAATTGTCACTCCAAATTAATCACAGTGATGTTTGTTTCTAGACTAGTTATTAGTGTTGCCTGATTCATGTAAGTAAATGCTTACCCTAAGAAAGAGAAGGATTAAAGTCACCACCAAATACATGGCCAGGTATGCTGCATTATATGCCACTTGTTTGTTGAAAAGACCATATGGTTGTGGCTGGCATTGGTTTCTGTCCCGACATGCCATTTTGGTGATGAAAAATATGTAGGAGCATGAGAGAGACTCCTAGTATGATGAGAATACTGGGATGTGGTAGAGGCAAGTGGTCACAGACAAAAGTGGTAAAAGTGTTGTCTCACAGTAGTCAGGAAACTCTAGAACAGTGTCAATGAGTTATTCTAGGTCACAATGGAGAAGAAAGTGGACAGCCAAAGTGGGCAGGAGACTCTAGCTACAATGGTAGCAGATGAGAAATCTGTCAGGGGATAAGAAATTCCAACTACAACAGAAAGCAAATCTGCTTTTTTAGTGGAAAGGAAAGTGGGCAACTGCACAGCCAAGAATATGGACTGTGGATGAGCAGCCAGAAATCTTACAGTGGAAAGGGACCTGGGTAAATAGGACAGGGCAAAAGAGTCCAGATAACTAGGGATCACTGATCAGGTATTCAGATGGATAGAATTGTGTGCAGATAGTGGCCAGCCAACCATGATCTGCAAGGTCAGCAACATAGAGGCAGAGATCTTGAAGAGTGGACTGCTGGACTTTTGAGAGAAGTGCCAGTGAGCTGTGGAACCATCCACACCATTACTAGTTGAGAACAAAAATTAAAGGAACAAAATCTGAGTTGAAAGCCAAATATTTTCTCCAGAGAGGTAAGACACCAAAAAGTAGGTTAAATTCATTATTATAATGATTTAGTGAATATTTGGAAGAGATTAGGAACTGTTTCATTGTTCTGAGTGGTAAGCTCCCATGAGATGGCAGTTGCAATGAACTACAGAAAAGTATTCAGAATGCGCTCAGTCATACAATGTTCTAGGCTTTTCTCATGGTTGTCAGAGGGGATTGGAACATTAATACTTAATGAATGGTTACTATGCATTTTTCAACCCAGAGATTTTTTTTTCAATTAGGATGCATTTTCACATTCAATGCTTTCCTGGAAATAACAATGCTAATCATATTTTATTTTATTTTTTGAATAAAATTTATTGATTATGTTATTATAGTTGTCCCATTTTCACAATTTCATTCCCTTCCACCCTGCACCACCACTCCTACCTGCATTCCTCGCCTTAGTTCATGTCCATGGGTCATATATATAAGTTCTTTGGCTTCTCCATTTCCCAAACTATTCTTAACCTCCCCCTGTCTATTTTGTACCTACCATTTATGCTTCTTATTCCTTGTACCTTATCCCTTATTCTCCCCTTTCCCTGTCCCCACTGATAATCTTCCATGTGATCTCCATTTCTGTGATTTTTCTTCCTGTTACAGTTGTTTGCTTATTTGTTTGTTTTTGTTCAGTTGTTGATAGTTGTCTTTTTGTTGTGATTTTACTGTTCACGGTTTTTGATCTTCTTCTTTTTCTTAAAAAAGTCCCTTTAACATCTCATATAATAAGGGCTTGTGATAATGAAGTCCTTTAACCTTATCTGGAAAGAACCTTATCTTCCCTTCCATTCTAAATGATGGCTTTTCTGGATAGAATAATCTTGGATGTAGGTCTTTGCCTTTCATGACCTTGAATACTTCTTTCTAGCCCTTTCTTGTCTGTAAGGTTTCTTTTGAGAAATCAGCTGATAGTCTTATGGGAACTCCTTTGTAGGTCACTGTCTCCTTTTCTCTTGCTGCTTTTGAGATTCTCTCATTTTAAATCTTGGGTAATGTAACTATTATGTGCTTTGGTGTGTGCTTCTCTTGGTTTAGCTTCTTTGGAACTCTCTGAGCTTCCTGGAAGTTTATTTCCTTTGCTAGATGAGGAAGTTCTCCATTATGTTTTCAAATAAGTTTTCTCGGTTTTGCTCTTTCTCTTCTCCTTCTGGCACTCCTATGATTCTGATGTGGGAACATTTAAAGTTGTCCTGGAGGTTCCTAAGCCTCTGCTCAATTTTTTCTTCTTTCTTCATTCTATTCTAGTTGAATGTTTATTTTTTCCTTCTGGCCCAAACCATTGATTTGAGTCCCAGTTCCCTTCCTGTCACTGTGGGTTCCCTGTACCATTTTCCTTTATTTCACTTTTCATAACCTTTACTTTTTCCTCCATTTCATGATCAAACTCAACCATTTCTGTGAGCATCCTGATTACCAGCATTTTGAACTCTGCATCTGATAGGCTGGCTATCTCTTCATTGCTTAGTTGTATTTTTTCAGGAGGTTTGATCTATTCTTTCATTTGGGCCATTTTTTTTTTGCCTTGTCACACCTGTTACATAGTAAGGGGCAGAGCCTTAGGTGTTCACCAGGGTGGGGCAACCCACATCAGTGCCTTGTGATGTTGTATGTGTGGGAGGAATCTGAGAGGGAACAATGTTGCTTGCTCTGCTCTTTGTGGGGTTTCAGTCACTTCCTCTGCTACCCACAAGCGAATTGGGCTCTTCTGGTGCTGATTCCCAGGAGGGTGGGTTTGTGTATGTGTTAGGACCCTGTAAGTCTCTCCAATGAACTGCCTGTGAGGTGGGGAGTTTCTCCTGCTATCTAAACCCTCACAGTTTTTTTCAGTTAGAGGTTTCGAGGCTTTATTCCCTGCACTGGAACCTGGTGTTGCACAGTCTTCCTCCCAAGTTGTTCCTCCGGATTTATCCGCATGCAAATGTGGGATTGTCTGCTCCACCTGCCGCGACCTTGCCTGCCCAAGTTCTCCAGCTGCTGCCTTGCCACGAGTCCACTCTGCCCTAGCTGTCCATCTCTGCCCCTTCTACTAGTCTTGATGAATGTTTCGTCTTTAACTCCTTGGTTGTTCGATTTCCATACAGTTTGATTTTCTGGAAGTTCTTGATTTTTTTTATTGTTGTTCTTTAATTTTGTGAGGAGGCACAGTGTATCTACATACACCTCCATCTTGGGTGGCTGTTTGTTCATTTATATTGTTCTTTAGATCCCACATGAAAGTGAAATCATATGGTATTTGTCTTTCTCTGTCTAACTTATGCTATTGCAAATGGTAAGATTTCATACTTTTGAATGGCTTGTAATATTCCATTGTGTATATCTATATCTGTATCTGTATATCTCTATATATGACATCTTCTTTATTCATTTGTCCTTTGATGAGCACTTGGATTGCTTATACAGCTTTGATATTGTAAATAATACTGCAGTAAATATAGGGGTACACATACTCTTCCTAATTAGTGTTTTATGTTCCTTTGACTATATACCCAGAATTGGAATTGCTGGATCATAAGCCAAAACCATTTTTAATTTTTTGAGGGACCTCTATAGTGTTTTTCATAGTGGCTGCACAAATCTACATTCCCACCAACAGTGCACAGTTGTGAGGTGATATCTCATTGTGGTTTTAATTTGCATTTCTCTGATGATTAGTGACTTTGAGCCTCCTTTCATGTCTATTGTTCATGTGTATGTTTTCTTTGGAAAGTATCTATTTAGATCCTTTGACCATTTTTTTAATTGGATTTTTGTTGCTGTTGAGTTGTATCAGTTTTTATAAATATTGGATATTAACGCCTTATTAGATGTTTCATTAGCAAATATGTTCTCTAATTCAGTAGGTTGTCTTTTAATTTTGTTGATGGTTTCCTTTGCTGTGCAAAAGCTGTTTAGTGTGAAGTAGTCCCATTTGTTTATCCTTTATTTCCATTGTGTGAAGAAATGTATCAGAAAAAAAATACCACTAAGCAAAACATCCAAAATTTCACTGCCTATGTTTTCTTCTAGAATTCTTATGCTATAAAGCCAAGCATTTAAGCATCAATCTACTTTGAGTTTATTCTTGTACATGGTGTAGTAAGGTTGTCTTGTTTCATTTTTATCATGTATCCATTTAATGTTCCCAACGCCATTTACTGAATAAACTTTTTTTACTCTATTGTGTGTCCTGGCCTTCTTTTTCAAATATTAATTCATCATATAGGTGTGGGTTAATTTCTAGGCTCACTTCTGTTGTATTGGCTTATATGTCTGTTGTTATTCCAGTATCATGTTGTTTTAATTATTATGGCCTTGTAGTATAGTTTAATATCAGGTAGCATGATTCATCCAAGTTTGTCATTGTTTCTCAAGACTGCTATGGCTATTCAGGTTTTGTGTTGATATATATAAATATTTGAAATATTTGTTCTAGTTCTGTGAAATACACATTTGTATCTTGAAAGGAATTGCATGAATCTACAGCATGCTTTGATTAGTACGGACATTTGAATGATGTTAATTCTTACCCATGAACATAGTATATGCTTCCATTATTTGTATCTTCTTCAATTTCTTTCTTCACTGTCTTATAATTTTCCAAGTGTAGGTCATTTACCTCCTTGGTTAAATTTGTTACTAAGTATTTTATTTTGTATTTCATGCAATTGCAAATATGATTGTTTTCTTAGTTTCCATTTCTCATTATTCGTTATTGGTGTATAAAATGCAACTCATATCTAGATATTTATTTTGTATTCTGATACTTTACTGAATTTATTTATCAGTTCCAGTAGGTTTTTGGTGGAATCTTTACCATTCTCTATATACAGTATCATATCAGCTGGAAATAATGACAGCTTACATTCTTTTTTTCCAGTTTAGATGACTTTTATTTCTACTTGTCTCATTGCTCTTGCTAGAACTTCCAGCATGATGTTAAATAAGAGTGATGAAAGCGAACATCCTTGTCTTGTTTCTGATCATGTGGGAAACAGTTTTATTTTTTTTCCAATTGAGTATGCTTTTAGCTGTAGGTTTGTCATGTATGGTCTTTATTATGTTAAGATATGTTACCTGCATTCCAGTTTTCCTGAAAGTTATTATCATCATGAGTGCTGGATTTTTTTGAAAGTATTTCCTGCATTTATTGATATGATTATAAGATTTAATAGATCATTTTCTTTATGTGTTGTATCACATTAACTTATTTACAGATATTTGTACCAACCTTGCATCCCATTTGATAAATCCCACTTGATCATGGAATATGAGCTTTTCTACGTATTGCTCATATTGCTTGATTGACTAATATATTGTTAAGGGTTTTGCATCTACATTCATCAAGAATATTAGCTTATAATGATTTTCTTTGTAGTGTTTTCATCTGGCTTTGGAATTAGAATAATGCTGGCCTCTCAAAAGAAGCTCAAGAATCTTCTGTCCTCTTGAACTTTTTAGAACAGTCTGAGAAAGACAGGTGTTAGTTCTTTGAATGTTTGATAAAATTCCCCTGTGAAGCTAACCAGTGAGCACTTTAATTTGTTTGAAGTGTTTTAATTACTGCTTCTATTTCATTAGTTGTAATAGGTCTGTTCGGATTTTGTTTCTTCATGATTCAGTTTTAGGACATTGTATGTTTCAAGGAATTTATCCATATCTCCAAAACTGTACAATTTTTTAACATATAGTTATTTGTAATATTTTCTTAGAATACTTTATACAATAGTTCTGTGTTGTCACTTTTTGCTTCTTCATTTTCATTTCTTTTTTTCTTGATGATTCTAGTTAAACGTTTATAAATGGTGGTTATCTTTCCAAATAACCAGATCTTGGTTTATTGATAATTTGTATTGGTTCTTTAAACTTTAATTTGTTTATTTCTTTTTTTTTAAGATTTTATTTATTGATTTTTAGAAAGAGAGAAAAGGAGGGAGAGAGACAGGGAGAGAAATGTCAGTGTGTGGTTGCCTCTCATGTGCCCCACACTGGGGACCCAGCCTACAACCCAGGCATGTGCCCTGACTGGGATCAAACCGGTGGCCCTTTGGTTTGCAGGTTGGCACTCCATCCATTGAGCTACACCAGCCAGGTATTTTGTTTATTTCTGATATGATCTTTATTATTTCCTTTCTTCTACTCACTGTGAGATTTGTTTTTTGTTCTTTTTCTAGTTACTTGAAGTGTAAAGTTAGCTTGCTTAAGATATTTTTTGTTTGTTTGTTTCTTGAGATAGACCTGTAATGCTATGAATTTCCCTCTTAGGATTTCTTTTTTTGAGTCTCATTGATTTGGGAGTGTTCTATTCTTATTTTTATTTGTTTCAAGGTATCTTTTGATTTCTCCTTTCATCTTATTGTTAATCCATTCATCGTTTAGTAACATGTTATTTAGCCTCCATATATATGTTTGTGTGCTGTTTAGTTTTTTTCTTGTGATTTTTTTCCTACTTTCATACCATTGTGGTCAGGGAAGATGCTTGATATTTCAAACTTTTTAAGTGTACTGAGATTTGTTTTGTGTTCTAACATGTTGTCTGTCCTAGAAAACATTCTATATGTATTTGAAAAGAATTATATTTTCCTGCTTTGGTGTAAAATGCTGTGAAGATATAAATTAAATCCACTTGATCTAGTGTGTTGTTTAAGGCTGCTGTTTCCTTGTTGATATTTTGTCTGGGAGATCTATCCATTGATGTCAATGGGGTGTTAAAATTCTCAACTATGACTGTATTTCTGTCAGTCTCTCCCTTTATGTTCATCAATATTTGCTTTATATATTTAGGTGCTTCTATTTTGAGTGCATAAATATTTATAAGTGTTATATCCCTTTGTTGGTTTGATCCTTTTATCATTATGTGGTATCCTTCTTTGTCTGTTATTGTAGCTTTTTTAATGCTTATTTTGTCTAATGTAAGTAACACTTACCCTGCTTTATTTTTCATTTCCATTGTCCTGAAATATCTTTCTTCATCCATTTACTTTCAGTCTTGCATTCTGAGTTGAATGTCTTGTAGACTGCATATATATATAGGTCTTGTTTTCTTATCCATGCAGCCACTGTATCTTATCCATACTCCAATTTCTAGATTGGAATAATTAAACCATTTACATTTAAAGTGATTATTGTTATGTACATATTTATTGGCATCTTTTCTTTTTTACTTTTTAAAAATGTTATATATTTTTAGAGAGAGGGGAAGGGAAGAAGAAAGAGGGGAAGTCAAACATCAACATGTGGTTGCCTACTGGGGAACTGGCCCGTAACCCAGGCATGTGCCCTGACTGGGAATCGAACCAGAGACCCTTTGGTTCATAGGCCCACATTCAATCTGCTGAGCTATACCAGCTAAAGCCCATTTTGTTCTTTATGCTATTATTTTTTAATCTTTCATTCTTCTTAAGGGCAGTCCCTTAAAAATTCTTATAATAATAATTTTGTGTCAGTAACAACTTTAGTTTTTCTTGTTTGGAAAGCTCTTTATTTCTCCTTCAAATCTATTTCTTTTTTGAGTCCTAGCTGTGCCACTTTATGATTCATGTGGGTAAGATTTTATCTGTCTAAACCTTTGAGCAAGATATTTTATCTGTCTAAACCTTAGTTTTCTTTAAAAAGAGAGTAATACTGAATGATGTCACATATTAAATGGTGGTTGTTGAAATTAGAAGTGTATAAAGTGATTTTGATTTTTCAGATAATAACTGTTCACATCATGGCACTTATTGTTATTTGCAAGCATTCATAGTTTATCTATGTAACAAACATTTATTGAAACATTCTTATCCCAGTTACTGCAGGGTGTCAAGGATAGCACTCTGAATGAGAAAGTCATAGCCCCTATTCTGATGGAGCTTATAGTTTAATGAGGAGATAAGCTTTAAACAACTAATTATGCAACTAATTGATTTATGTCCTTTGTGGTATATGCAATGAAAGTATTCCAAGAATATGATTTCCCACAAGAGCATCATGCTAAGCGAAGTAAGCCAGGCAGTGAAAGACAAATACCATATGATCTCACCTTTAACAGGAACCTAATCAACAAAACAAACAAACAAGCATAATATAACCAAAGACATGGAAATTGAGAACAGGCTGAAAGTCACCAGAGGGGAAAGGGGAGGGAATTTCAGGGGAAAAGGGGAAGGATTTACAGGAATAAGTATAAAGGACACATGGACAAAAACTATGGAGGGGAGAATGGGAGGGAGGTGGGGAGGGCTGGGGCGGTGGGTTGGGGTGAGAATAAAAGACAGAAAACTGTACAAGATCAACAATTAAAATAAAAATTAAAAAAAGAATATGAAACAGGGATTCTTAGATGGAAGAGTTAAGGAAGAGTAGTTAGGGAGATATACTCATGGAAGTTAAATATAAGTATATGCCAGGATCTTAAGAATGAGTAAGAGTTTCCCAGTAGAGAATGAGAAGAGTAGTTTAGGCAGAGGGAAGCAACTGAGTATGTGAGCACAGATGTGGTAGAACATGCAGGATCTTGTAGGATTTTGAGCTTTATCCTAAAACCAATAGATAAATGTTCATAGGCTATTATCTGATAATGTTACCCTGGCTGGTATGGCTCAGTGGATTGAGCACCAACCTGTAAACTGAAAGGTCACCAGTTCAACTCCCAGTCAGGGCACGTGCTTGGGTTGTGGGCCAGCTCCCCAGTTGGGGGTACATGAGGGACAACTGACTGATGTCTCTCTCACACATCAATGTTTCACTCCTTCTCTTTCTGCCTCCCTTCTCCCTCTCTAAAAATAAATAAAATCTTAAAAAAAAATAAGAATGTTAATCCTTTTTTCTTTTTTTCACATTTAGAATGTGCATTGTGGATGATGATGTGAGCTGAACATCTATCTCCACAAGTAAGTCAGAAAAAGAGGAAGAGGAAGATGATGGATATTTGCCTGTGATATGTATCTTTGAGGCTGTGAGGACTTTGAAATTCAAGTCTTTCAAAATTGACTCCCAGTGCAGGGTAGATTTTTAAGTATGTTGAGGGCAGAGAATACTATTAAAGAGCTTTTTTTAAAATATTACTTTTATTTTTTTCATTATTTTAATTGCTGTTCTTGTACAGTTTTCTGTCTTTTACTCCCATCCCTGCCCACCACCCCAGCCCTCCCCACCACCCTCCCATTTCCACCCTCCCTAGTTTTTGTCCATGTGTCTTTTATACTCACTGCTAAAATAGTCTTCTTTGATGTTGCTTATGCACCATCTTCTTTGTTTATGGAGGGGCTGATCAAAATAGAAAAGGGACTAATCATAGAGAGAGGCAGAAATCCTCAACATCAGTTAGGGAGCTGTGATCAGAATTAGACAGGTTCAATTTGTTGGAAGTGATCTTAAAAACAATGATCATGTTCAATTATAGGAAACTTTCTCTTTGTTTCTTTTATTCAACAAAATTTTAAAATTTGTATACTCTTGTCTAAGTGACAGAGATATGCAGATTAATAGAACACAGTATGTGTGATTTAGAGATCATACCCTAAAATGGCAGACTGAGTTTCAAATTATTTCATCAATATAATAAATAAATGTTGGAGCTGTATTATGTACCAAGTGCTATTAGAGCATAGGGAAAGTAGCATAACTTTTATTCCATTGGTAAATTCCATGAAGGATGTCAATATCTGACATGAGTTTTGGATAAGAGCCAATTTAGCATTGGCATAGTCATGGAACCTTTGCTGAGAATAACTGAGAAACAAGTGAAAAGGAGACCTATTAATAGGCTATGTTATAATAACATTATAAAGATGAATTCCAGATGAGCATATGTTACACTTGATTACTTAAAAGATGGTTTGTTAGTAATTAGATGGGAAATAGTGATCACAAGGAACCAGTTAACTTCAGTCAGAATCACTTAAACCTAATTAATGTTAATATTTATTTCAATTATTTTATGAAAACAATATATATTTATTATAGAATATTTGTGAATTTTAAGAAACTTTCAAGTTTTAAAAAGAGTATAAAAATCACTTATACCGTGACTATTCAGAGGTAACAAATCCTAATATTTCGATGGATATTTCTTTAATTCATAGATTATGTATATTTTTATTTTATTTATTTTTTCAAATATAGTTGAGATCACACTGTATACATAGTGTTTGAACTTGCTCTTTCACTTAATAATATATTGTGAATATTTTTGTAAAACTGAAATATTGTGTGAGAATGTGATTTTTCATGGTTGTGTAATAGCTCAGTATACATATTAATTTAAAATATTTTATTGCTGGATTGTTTCCTATCTTAAAAAGTGAAAATGTGATTTCTGGCCAAGGTGGAGGTGTAGGTAGATACACTTTGCCTCCTTGCACAACCAAAAGAAGGGTATCGACGAATTAAAAAAATATGTAACCAGTACTGCCAGAAAATTGGACTGTATGGAAGTTCAACAACTAAGGAGTTAAGAAGAAATATTCATCCAGACTAGTAGGAGGGGCAGAGACAGGCAGCCAGTGTAGAGAGGACATGTTGCACGGTGGCAGCTGGAGGACTGGGTGGGCGAGTGAGGTGGCTGCTGGGTGTCCCACATTTGTGTGCAGATAAACTGGGAGGAACAACTGGGGAGTGAGATAGACTGCACAACTCAGGGTTCCAGCATGGGAAAAGAAAGCTTCAAAATCTCTGGCTGTAAAAACCTATGGAGGTTGTGGTGGCTGGAGAAATTTCCAGCCTCACAGGAGAATTCATTGGAGAGATCCTGCAGGGTCCTAGAATGTGTACAAACGCATCCAGCTGGGAATCAGCACCAGAAGGGCCCAATTTGCTGTGGGTGGCAGGGGAAGAGATTGGGAGCAGGGCAAGAGCTGATCAAGTGGCATTGTTCCCTCTCTGACCCCTCCCCTACACAAAGAGCCACAACACAGTGATGTAGGTTGCCCCATCCTGGTTAATACCTAAGGCTCTGCCCCTTACAACGTAACAGGTATGCCAAGAAATATGGCCCAAATGAAAGAAAAGATCAAAACTCCAGTAAAACAACTAAGCAATGAAGAGGTAGCTAACTTATCAGTTGCAGAGTTAAAAAATGTGGGGGTGCTTTGTACACTAGAGCCCCACCAGCCATCGCAGATGAGAATAAGTCTACCCAGACATGATCTGTTTGGGGAGGAAAGGTGGCCAGTCTCTCAGAGGAGATGGGCCTCCTTCAAATTTAAATGATAGCCTTTTCTCCACATCTTCACCAACAATTGTTGTTTGTTGATTAATTGATGATACCAATTCTGACAGGTGTGAGGTGACATCTCATTGTGGTTTTAATATGCATTTCTCTGATAATTAGTGACATTGAGCATCTGTTCATATGTCTATTAGCCACTTGTACGTACTCTTTGGAAAAGTATGTATTTAGGTCCTTTGCCCATGTTTTAATCAGATTCTTAGTTTCTCTGGTGTTTATTTGTGTAAGTTCTTTATAAATTTTGAATAGTAACCCCTTTTTGCCTTGTTGGTGGGAATGCAGACTGGTACAGCCACTGAGAAAAGCAGTATGGAAATGTCTCAAAAAATTAAAAATGGATCTGCCTTTTGACCCAGTGATCTCACTTTTGGGAATATAACCAAAGAAACCCAAAACACTAATTAAAAAGAACATAAGCACCCCTATATTTATTGCAACACTATTTACAATCGCCAAGACATGGAGGCAGCTCAAGTGTCCATCAACAGATAAGTGGAAAAAACAACTATGGGACATTTACAAAAAGAATACTACTTGGCTGTAAAAAAATAAGAATATTTTACCATTTGGAATAGCATGGATACAACTAGAGAACATTATGTTAAATGAATTAAGCAAGTCATAGGAAGTCAAATAACTATTATTTCACTTACATGTGAAATTTAACAAACAAACTGAACTAACAAGCAAAAGAGACAAATTCGTAGAGAGCAGGTTGACAGCTATTGGGGGTGGTTAGGGTGTAGAGGGATTGAGGAAAAAGGACTCATGGACACAGACAATAGTGTGGTGATTGCAGTGGGGAGAAAGTTTAACAAGGTTAAATATATTGGAAAATATACAGTAAATTTTATCTTATTGTTCAAGTAGAGTTGTCTCCATTTTCACCCCACCTCAGCCCCTGACCCACCTATCCATGCCTCACACCCTCGAACCCACCCCCTTTGGTTGGTCCATGTGTCCTTTATATATGTTACTTGATGGACTGTCCCTTATTTCCCCCCCATTATTCCTGTCCTCCCTCCCCTCTGGTTACTGTCAGTTTGTTCTTTATCTCAATGTCTCTGGTTCTATTTTGCTTGCTTCTTTGTTTTGTTGATTAGGTTCCACTTATAGGTGAGATTATATGGTATTTGTTTTTCATCACCTGGCTTGTTGCACTTAGGATGATGCTCTCTAGATCCATCCATGCTGTCATGAAGGGTACAAGTTCCTTCTTTCTTTCTGCTGTGTAGTATTCCAATGTGTAAATGTACCAGATTTTTGATCCACTCATTTAGTATTGGACACTTAGATTGCTTACAGCACTTGGCTACTGTAAATTGTGCTGCTATGAGCATTGGCATGCATAGGTTCTTTTGTATTGGTGGTTTAGGGTTCTTAGGGTATACACCAAGCAGTGGTATTGCTGGATCAACAGGTAGTTCCATTTTTAGTTTTCTGAGGAAATTCTATACTGTTTTCCATAGTGGCTGCACCATTCTCCATCCCCACCCACAGTGTACTAGGGTTCCCTTTTCTCCACAACCTGGCCAGCACTTGTTTGTTCTTGATTTGTTTATGGTGGCCATTCTCACCAATGTGAAGTGGTAGCTCATTGTGGTTTTAATTTGTGTCTCTCTGATGGCTAATAATGCTGAGCATCCTTTCATAAGTCTCTTGGCCTTTTGTATGTCCTCCTTGGAGAAGTGTCCGTTCAAGTTTTTTGCCCATTTTTAATTGGGTTGTTTGTCTTCCTGGAGTGGAGTCATGTGAGTTCTTTATATATTTTGTAGATCAAGCCTTTATCCTAGGTATCATTGGCAAATATATTTTCCTATACTGTTGGTTACCTTTTCATTTTACTGCTGAGGGAAATTTTACCCATTGTGACAACCTGGCTGGACCTGGAAAACATTATGCTGGGTGAAGTATGCCAGTCAAAGAAAGAGGAGTACCATGTGATTTCACTCATATGTGGAATCAAATGAACAAAATAAACTAACAAACAAAACATAAACAGACTCATAGATGGAGAACAGAGTGACAGTTGTCAGAGGGGAAGAGGATTGAGGGACTTGGTGAAAAGGTGAAAGGATTAAACAATTAAAAAACACCTTAGACACAGATTATCAGAGGAAAGGGATTGGGGGGAGGTAGAAAAGGAACGGGGGGATAAATGGTGTTGGAAGGAGACTTGACTTGGGGTGACAAACAAATAATACAATATATAAATTATGTATTATAGGATTGTACATCTGAAACCTATATACTTTTATTAACTAATGTCACCCCAATAAATTCAGTGAGTAGTAAAAAATTAAAATGTAAATTCAAAATATATCATATACCTATTAATCAAAATAGAACTGATGGGACTAGAGTCATTGCAAAGAAAATAAACTTGAAGACCAAAAATGTTACTAGAGACAAAAATGATGATTCTAATGACAAAAAGAATCAGTCCATAAAAAGGATGTAACAATGATAAATATATATGTCCTACAAAAGAATCTGGAAATACATGAAGGTACATTTTTAGAATTGAAGGAAGAAATGGACAATTAAATAATGGTTGTAGGCCACTTAATACCTTGTTTTCAACAATGGATAGAAAAACTGGACAGATGATGAACAAGAAAACAGAAGATTTGAAGAACAGTATAAAGCAAAAACACCTAAGAGACACCTATGGAACACTCCATCTGACAAATGGCTTAACACATTTTTTTGAAGACTATATGGAACATTATTCATAATAAACTATATGTTAGGCTATAATACAAGTCTTAATAAATTTAAGATTAAATGCATGCTACATGTGTACCCTGACCATAGTGGAATGCAATTAGAAATTAATAAAAGAAGAAAATGGACAAGTTACAAATATGTAGAAATTAAACAACAAACTCCCTATAACCAAAGTGTCAAAGAGAAAATCAGTCATCAGAAAAAATAAAATACTGTGAGATGAATAAAAATTAAAATACAACATACCAAAACTTATAGGATGCAATAATTGTAGTCCCTTGGAGGTAAATTTAGTTAAAAATGAACATATTAAAATAAGAAAAATTCCAAATCAATAACAAAATCTTTCACCCTAAGAAGCTAGAAAAAGGAAAGCAAACTAAATCCAAAGGAAGCAGAGCAAAGGGGTAATAAGTATTAGCATAAAAATAAATATGTAGAGACTAAAAAATGAAGAAAAATAAAGAAAACCAAAATTATTCCTTTGATAAGATCTATAAATTCACAAAACTTTAGTTTGACTGACTAAGAAAAAAGGAAAAGAACTCAAATTACTAAATCAGGAATTAAGTAGGAACAACTGTAATTGGATGACAATAAAAAATTCATCTGAAAAAATAGAGGACATTATTAACATCCTTATAGAAATAAAAAGAAGAATAAATTATAAACAATTGCATGCCAAGTTAGATTGCCTAATTGAAAAAGACAAATTCCTAGTAAGACACAAACTACCAAGGCTGTCTCAAGAAAATATAGAAAATCAAAATGGAGCTGTAAATAGTAAAAAAATGGAATTAGCAATAAAAATAAATAAATTTAGGATGTATAGTTCCCCTAATGAATTCTACAAGACATTTAAAGAAGAAGTAGTAATATCTATTCAAAAATACTTCCAAAAAATAAAAGAGAGAGAACACCTCTCAATTCATTCTGTAAGGCCAGTATTACATTTACACTAAAACCAGACAAAGATATTACAAGAAAACTAAATAAATAACCTTTAAGAATATGTACACAAAAATTCTAAGCAAAATACAAACAAACTGAATCCAGTAACATATAAAAAGGATTATACTTCATGCTGTCAGATGTGGCTGAGTTGATTGGGCTTTGTCCCACAAATGGAAAGGTCACCACCAGTTTGATTCCCTGTTAGGGCACATGCCTGGGTTGTGGGCCAGGTCCCCAGTGGGGAACATATGAGAGACAACTGATGAATGTTTCTCTCACATATCGATGTTTCTCTCCCTCTCTCTTTTTTTATCTCTTGTCATCTCTCTAAAAATAAATAAAATTAAAAAAAGATTATACTTCATGACCAGATAGGTTTTATCCCAAGAAAGCAAAGTTGGCTCAACAAATGAAAACTATTCAATATAATACACAATATTCACGGAATAAGGGGGACAATACATGATCATTCCAGTAGATGGAGGAAAAGCATTTGACAAAACCCAAAATCTTTTGTTAATAAAAAGCAACCAACCAAGTAGAAATAGAAGAAAACGTCTTCTATGTGATAAAGGGCTTATACATAAAAGTCATAGTGAATATTCTGCTTAATAGTGAAGGAATGAAACTTTCCCCTAAGGTCAGGAAGAAGACAAGGATATCTACTCTCACCACCTCTATTCTTAATTGTACTGTAGGTTCAAGTTGGAGCCATTATGCAAAAAAAAAAAAAAAAAAAAAAAAAAAAAAAAAAAAGATATACAAGCTAGAAAAATATAAATAAAATTATCTCTATTTGCAGATGACATAATCTTGTATACAAAAATTCCTAAGGGATTCAAACAAAGACCAAAATGTAAGAGGTAAAACTATAACACTCTTAGAAGAAAATTTAGATGTAAATCATCATGATCTTGGATTAGGCAATGGTTTCTTGCATATGACACCAAATGCAAAAATGTCAAAGGAAAGAAAGAACAGGTGAATGGGACTTTATAAAAATTAAAAACATTTCAACTCAGGCCAGTGTGGCTCAGGTGGTCCTGTAACAGAAGTTACATGTTTGATTCCTGGTCAAGGTACATCTATAAACTGCAGGGTCAATCTCTGGTCCTGGTATGTAGGATCCTGGTTTGGGCTTGTGCCATCTCTAGTCCAGGCACGTTTGGGAGGCAACCAATTGATGCTTCTCTCTCATATTGATGTTTCTCTCTTCCTTCCCCCGTCCCTTCCTCTCTCTCTAAAAGCAATGATAAAAAAAAAGTCCTCAGGTGAGATTTAAAAAAATTAAAAACATTTTGTTTCACAGGACATCATCAAGAAAATGAAAAGTCAATGTACAGAATGGAGGAAAATATTTGCAAATCATGAATTTGTTAAGGTTGCCTTATCCAGAAAACAACAGAACACTTACAACTCAATAACAAAAGAAACACACTCAATTAAAAAGCCAGGAAATCTCTTTTCATCACAATTCCCCCCATATTTTCTCCCATCTCTTCCACCTCTCTCCCACACAATTACCACACTGTTGTCTTTGTCTATGACTTTTTTCTCTTTTTTCTCAATCCCTCCATGTATCCCCCGACCAAATTCAATAAAAAGGAAAAAAAATCTGGAAAAAGACATATAAATGGCCAATAAGTGTATAAAATGATGTAAAAAAACAATCTAGTAGTTCCTCAGAATGTTGAACATGTAGTTACCACATTGGCTCAGAAATTTTACTCCTAAATATATGCACAAGATGAATGAAAATTTTTCCACACAAAATTTTGTACACAATTGTTTAGAGCAGCATTATTCATAATAGCCAAACAATGGAAACAACCTAAATGTCTATCAAATGATAAATGGATACAACAAAATGTAGTATATCCATATAATGGAATATTATTTAGCCATTAAAAAGAAATGGACTTCTGAGAAAAGCTACTATATGGATAAACCTTGAAAACATTAGGTTAGTGACAGAAGCCAGACACAAAAGGACACATTTTATTTATATGAAATCTTCAGAATAGCAAATTCATAGAGAGTGTAGAATACTTATAGCCAGGGATGTGAATGAGGAGGGACAGTAAGTGCTAATGGGTGCAGGGTTTCTTCTTGTGTAGATGAAAATGCTCTGAAGTTAAATTGTTGAGAGTTTTTCATAACCTCATGAGTATACTAACAATTGCTGAATTGTACAATTTAAAAGGATAGATGTTATTGTATGTGAATGATATCTTTAAAAAATCCAGAGACCAACAATAGTTACCACTTAAAGATGGGCTGTACAATACAGAAGCCACTAGTGACATGTAATTAATAAGCACCTGAAATATGTCTTGTCTGAATTGTTATGTGTTGTAAGTGTAGCATACGTATCTAATTTCAAATTAGGTAAACTAAGTTATTAGTAAATTTTAATATTTGATTACTTGTTGAAGTAATATTTGGATTCATTGTTTTAAATAAGATACATTATTAAAAATAAGTTCACCTTTTAAAATGTGGGAGCTGGAAATTTTAAAATTAAGTATGTGGTTTACATTTTTTTCTTGTCACTGCATTTTTATAGGCCAATGCTTTCTTAGAAGGATAATGTATGAAACCCACCATAATTTTCTTTGGTACCCAGATAGTTAATGCTGGACCCTATATTGAAGTGGTTCACAGAAGGAGGCCTGTGGGGTCAGTTGAGAATAGTGATTCCTGCAATAGTGGGTGGGATGTATGGAAAGGGAAGGATAGGAATAATGATGATTTTTAATACCAAAAAAAAAATGAAAAAAAAAAAACTTGGGAATGCTAGATTACCATTCTTTGGCTTATTGTCTAAAATCAAATTTGGGGAGTCAAAGTTACTAGGACTAAGTATTTATGGCTGGGCAATATACAGTGATCAGTAAGGATATCTCTAGAACTCATAAATACATGTTGTGCTTGCACTATAAACTACTACAGGCTATGCTTTGTTAAAAGAAACCAATACTTTCCTCTCAGTGAAGTAGGGAAGGAAATAAATAAAATTATTGGCTACTGCATTGAGTCCTTTCAGGCATTTATAGCTCCTTGCAATCAATTTAGATAGAAAGTTTGCTGAAGAAATATTTTTATTTACTCTATGGCAGGTGTCTCACAAGTAGGAAGCCTAGGACTGTAAATACTATATAGGGGAGGCTCAGGTGTCTTGACCCAGGAGTGGGGCACACTGTTATATAAAGAAGATATAAAAGGCCAATGTTTGTGAGTGTACCTCCAAGCCTTCAGGACCCACAGCACATCACTTGGCAGACTACATGATTTAATGGGCTATTGATGAAATAGAAAAAAAAATACATTCAAAATCTAAAATTTAAAGAATTTATTTAAATACTACATAATAGGTAGATGTTGCTGAAGACATCTTTAGCTTTCAAGACCCACATGGGTTCACCTTAGTTGACCACATAACTTAGAAGCTATTGTTTAAATAATAGAAGAAAACAAAAGCAAATTCTAAATACTCAAAAGCAAGAAAAATACATTTAAAGGGTCAAAAGAAAGTGTCACTTCTGTGGGTAACAAATAACTCAGGAAGGCTACCATTCTTGTGTGTGGTTATAGAACACGTAACACAAGATGTTCAATTCAAGTGGCTTCAAGGAACCATAGTAAGTGGGGGGTGACAAAAATGGGTAAGGCAAAAAGCACACTGTTTTTTGAATAGAGCCGAAATGCCAATGGACTCTTGCAAAGGCAAACTTCCAGTTAGAAGAATCCAAAGGTTTGACTCATGGTTTGGAGAGCCATTGTTCTCAGATTAAAACATTTATGGCTTTAAAACTTGAAGCCACCTGAAAAAAAAATGATGCTTCTTATTGTCTCTATTTAACTGCAAAGTTGTATTTTTTATAAGATGGGAATTCTTTCTTTTTAGTATTAAAGGAAGATTTTTTTTAATATGGGGAGGTACTGCTATAGGTAAACATTCTAATCATTTATACATCCTAAAGAAGGGTCACCACTGCCTCATCCAGAGGATCAACATATCTTTCTGTTCGAGGGTTTCTCTAGAGATACAAGCTAGAAAAAAATCAGTTTTTTATTTTAAAAGAAAAAAATTAGAAAGGGGGGATGGTTGGAGGTTATGACACTCAAACTTAATAACTTTTTGTTTCTTAAAGACAAGCTTTTTTTTTTTAACCTTTTGGGAAAATGCTTGAAATAAAAGCCTGATAACTGAGAAGAGAAAGAATAAGAAGGTCTTGAGGTTGAGGATGGTCAGTTTTACCAGACTGAAGAGGACAGAATGTGCTGCTGTTTTAGGATTATAAAAAATTGTGATATCAATGAGGGCACTTCTAAGATGCAGCAATGAAGAAACAACGAACTCCCCACTTACATACCACAGTCTCACACACAAGGAAAAACACTCCAAAGAGCTCTCATACAAAGTCCATTTAATTTTATATGCCTAACATGCATGTGAGAAACTTAAAAAAATTCTTGAGGACACTGTATGTGTGTGTTTCATTTGGGTCAAGGCTGGAAGAGGGATCTAAGTGGACAGCAAAAGTAGCAAGAGAAAGAAGAATGAAGAATGAGGGAAGTCTGTTGGTTAGGGGCTCACTCTGAACAGCAAATCATTGTTAATTAATAACAGAACTTTGAGACATTGGACAGGGAGTCTTCAAGCTGCTGTGATAACCCACCAGGTTTGTACCTTGACTGACTCCAAGACTTAGGGGTTCTTGTCTAAATAGGAAAAAACAAACATAAATTTCCAAAAGTGAAGACAACCAAGAAGTATCATTTTAATGGATAACACTTGAGAACCACCACATTTTCCTTTTGTGCCAGGGTATTTAATAGAACATTTTTTGGTTTAAGTGGTTCAGGAAAAAAGGCCTTGTGGGTTCATCAAGGAAATAGTTTCCTGCAGCAGTGGGTAAAGTGCAAGAAAGGTCAATCAAGAAACTGGCTTTTAGCAAATCATAGAGATGAAGGAAAAGGGCCTTTTGGGAAGGTAAGTTCCCTTCTTAGGGCATCCATTGGCTAGAACCAAGGTCAAGGGAGCAGTGGGCTCTGATTATAAAATGGGTTGAATATATACCCATGTTTTCTTTAGCTAACTACAAGGTGTTGTCCTTCATTAAAGGACAAAAATTATTGCTTCTAAGCAAGAAAGGAAAATAAAACAGAAATGCAAGTCAAGGAAAAATAGGAGACTTCCATACCCCAAACTGTCAGTTACTGATTCTTTAATCAACTATTTTAATTTCTGGAGGTTAAGTTGTTGTTTAGAAGGGGCAAATCTCAGGGTAAAGGTCTGGCAATAGGTAAGCCCAAAAGGGAGAAGGCTGGCCACAGTAAAGTTGGCTTGTTCAATGTGGTTCATGCTGAACAACCACATCATGTAAAGGGCACATTCCCTCAAACCCCAAGTGAAAAAGAAAAAAACAAAACAAACAACAGAAACTAATATAAAAGAAACAAAAAGTATAAAAAGAAGACGACATCTAAAATATACTTTTAAAAATTCCAGAAAGACTCTAGAAAGTAGCAGACATAATTTTGGGTGTATGGGGCGATGCTCCAATCAACTGAGCCACCTGGGCAGGGCCAGCAGACATAATTTTGAAAGGTGAGAACACATGAAGCCCACCAGTCTTGGCTGTGCCATGGTTCCAGAGTATGCATTTATGGCTCAAGTTTTTTAGGAGGCTTTGGAATAAGGTGTCAGTTAACATCACTATGTTCCCCACACCAAGCAGATAGGGAGCCCATGTTATCTCCTAGCATGATGTATTCTGACTCTTATTGCCTAGTGAAATCCACTCCCCTGAGGATTGTCTTCATCTATACCTTTCAGCTATCATTCCTTCTCATAGGTTTACATTGTAGTCTGCCAGATCAGTTAGGCCTGATTTGTGTGACTAAACTCAAGAATATTTCTATGTACTTCTTGCCTATGTCCCTTGATCAGAGGGGTAAAGGGAGAAAATGTGGCAGCTTACCTTTATAAGTCCACAGGACATCTCTCCTGGCTGTCTCATTTTCTTTTTTCTCAATACAAAAAAAGTCATGAGCCTCATTGTCCTTTCCTACTCTCTGTATCAACTCAGTTATCCTGACTGACCTCGCTCATGACACATTCTTCTAGCAACCTGGAACCTTATCACTTCTCCACCAAAGAGGTGGGAATTTCATTAACAGTCAGTGTTGTCCTAGCAACCTTAAGGTCTCCCTCTCAGGTTCCCCTGGACTATGTTCAAGGTGAGGGATCTGTTGTTCTATCTTCTGATGGAGGCTAGGGGATCCCATTGAGATCATGGTCTGGTGGAAAAGTGAGGAAAGCCAGTACAAAATACTACTGAATTACACAAACACCTCTTCACTGTTTAAACTGATCTTGGCCTCCAAAGCACTGTCATCGCAGCCTAGGCTTCAGGCATGACTCTTCTTGGCGTCTCAACAGAGAAGCTGTGGCCATGGCTCCTTGTACATGGTCTAGGACTTGTGTGTTCAATCACATGTGTGCCTGGAGGGGAAAATTTTCCAGAAACAGTCAAAAGGCTGGACCCAGGGAGCAGCAATGCATTGTCCTTTAAAGATAACAGAACAAGTAGATATTAGTAAGGGAGAAACTTTTATGACAAATTGGTTTTCACCTTGAGCAATCACATTACTGAAGTCTGCTGCTGAAACAGAAGTTTTAGACAGTATATAACTTGAAAAATATAGTAAATATTTGTATCCCTTCATGGGACAACAGCTGAAAGCCACCATTTTTTTGTATGGTGCCAGGACACTTAAAATAAGACTGTATGCCTTAAGTAGATAATGAAGTGAGAATACTATTTTTCTCTTTTTAAATATATTTTATTGATTATGCTATTACGATTGTCCCATTTTCTCTCCTTCACTCCCCTCCACCCTGCACACCCTCTCCCACCTACATTACCCCCCTTTAGTTCATGTCCAAATGTCATACTTATAAGTTCTTTAGATTCTACATTTTCCATACTATTCTTACCTCCCCCCTGTCTATTTTCTACCTACCATCTATGCTACTTATTCTCTGGACTTTTTGCCCCTCTTTCCTCCTCCCACTCCCCTGTTGATAACCCTCCATTCGATCTTCATTTCTGTGGTTCTGTTCCTGTTTTAGTTTTTTGCTTAGTTTGTTTTTGTTTTAGGTATGGTTGTTAATAATTGTGAGTTCACTGTCATTTTACTGTACATGTTTTTTATCTTCTTTTCCTTAGACAAGTCCCTTTAACATTTCATATAATACGGGCTTGGTGATGATGAACTCCTTTAAGTTGACCTTATCCGAGAAGCACTATATCTTCCCTTCCATTCTAAATGAAAGCTTTCCTGGATAGAGCAATCTTGGATGTAGGTCCTTGCCTTTCATGACTGGGAATACTTCTTTCCATCCCCTTCTTGCCTGCAAGGTCTCTTTTGAGAAATCAGCTGACAGTTTGATGGGACCTCCTTTGTAGGTGACTATCTCATTATCTCTTGCTGCTTCTAGGATTCTCTCCTTCATTTGAATCTTGGCTAATGTAATTATGATGTGCCTTGGTGTGTTCCTTCTTGGGTCCAACTTCTTTGGGACTCTCTGAGCTTCCTAGACTTCCTGATAGTCTATTTCCTTTGCCAGATTGGGGAAGTTCTCCTTTATTATTTGTTCAAATAAGTTTTCCACTTGTTGCTCTTCCTCTTCCCCTTCTGGTACCCCTATAATTCAGATGTTGGAACATTTAAAGATGTCCCAGAAGTTCCTAAGCCTCTCCTCACTTTTTTGAATACTTGTTTTTTCCTTCTTTTCTGTTTGGTTCTTCCTTCTGGTCCACTCCATTGATCAGAGTCCCAGTTTCCTTCCCACCCCTATTTTTTCCCTGTACATTTTCCTTTATTTCACTTAGCATAGCCTTCATTTTTCCATCTAATTTGCAACCAAAATCAACCAATTCTGTGAGAATCCTGATCACCAGTGCTTTGAACTGTGCATCTGATAAGTTGGCTATCTCTTTGTCGCTTAGTTGTATTTCTTCTGGAGCTTTGATATGTTCTTTTGTTTGGGCTATTTTTTTTTTCATCTTGATGCACCTGTTACATAGTGAGGGGTGGAGCCTTAGGTGTTTGCCGGGCAGGGTAACCCAGTGGCTGTGTTGTGATGCTGTATGTGGGGTAGGGGTCCAAGAGGGAAAAATGGCACTTGCTCCACTCTCTGCTGGATTTCTGTGACTTCGGCTGCTTCCTTCAAGCAAATTGGGCTCTTCTGGTGCTGATTCCCATGTGGATGGGTTTGTGTACATTCTAGAACCTGTGGGTCTCTCCAACAAACTCTCCTGTGAGGCTGGGAGTCTCTCTTGGCACCTCAACCTCCAAAGGAGTTTTCAATTGGTGTTTTTAGGCTTTATTTCCCCACGCTGTGACCCTGGGTTGTGTGGTCTGCCTCGCTCCCCAGTTTTGCCTGGTTTATCTGTGCGCAAATGAGGGACCTCCTGGTTCCTCAAGCCACCTTGGGTGCCAAGTCCCTCCACAATCTGCCTCCTGGCTGGGTCTGCCCACTGCCAGCTTGTGTGCCTGCTGGGTTAGCCAGCTGCTACTTTGTCCACCTGGGGTTTGCCAGCCACTGCTTGCTTTTTTTTTTTTTTTTTCTTTTTTTGCCATGACCCCTCTCTGTCCTGCTGCCTGACTGCCCCTCCTACTGGTCTGGATGAATGTGTCTACTTTAACTTCTTGGTTGTCGGACTTCCATACAGTTCAGTTTTCTGTCAGTACTGTTTTTTTTTTTTTTGTTTGTTTGTTTCTAAATTTTTGTTGTCCTTATTTTGGTTGTGCGAGGAGGCACAGTGTATCTACCTAAGCCTTCATCTTAGCGGGAAGTCAGAATACTAATTTTTGTGTTGATGCAAGGAACAGGTCTGCCAAAGGCCTGGCTTCCAGTCAAAAAAAAAAAAATGCCAAAATGCAGAGAGCCCAGAGAGCCTCTTGGAAATGCAAACTCCTTGTTTAGAGAGTCCCTTGGCTAGCCCTGAAGTTAGGTTTCAAGAGGGAGCAGAATGCTCAGATTAAAACATTTACGGTTGCAGAATATGCAGTCATCCAAGAAAAAATGTCTAGGCTTTCATGAGGAAATCTCTCTAATGCATGCTGTACACTTGTTGTAGCTAACCACATGGTACCATTCTCTATTTTTTTAATATATTTTATTGATTATGCTATTACAGTTGTCCCATTTCTCCCCCATCATTCCCCTCCACCCTACGCACCCTCTCCCACCCACATTCCCCCCTTTAGTTCATGTCCATGGGTCATAAGTTTTCTAGCTTCTACATTTCCCATACTATTCTTTCCCTCCCCCTGTCTATTTTTTCCCATTATCTATGCTACTCATTCTCTGTACCTTTTCCCCCCTCTCTCCTCCTCCCATGCCCCTGTTGCTAACCCTCCATATGATCTCCATTTCTGTGGTTCTGTTCCTGTTCTAGCTGTTTGCTTAGTTTGCTTTTGTTTTAGGTGTGGTTCTTGATAGCTATGAGTTTGTTGTCTTTTCACTGTCATAGTTTTATCTTCTTTTTCTTAGATAAGTCCCTTTAACATTTCATATAATAAGGGCTTGGTGATGATGAACTCCTTGAACTTGACCTTATCTGAGAAGCACTTTATCTGCCCTTCCATTCTAAATGACAGCTTTGCTGGATAGAGCAATCTTGGATGTAGGTGCCTGCTTTTCAAGATTTCAAATATTTCTTTCCAGCCCCTTCTTGCCTGTAAGGTCTCTTTTGAGAAATCAGCTGACAGTCTGATGGGAACTCCTTTGTAGGTGACTGTCCCCTTATCCCTTGCTGCTTCTAGAATTCTCTGCTTCATTTGAATCTTGGCTAATGTAATTACAATGTGCCTTGGTGTGTTCCTCCTTGCGTCCAACTTCTTTGGGACTCTCTGAGCTTCCTGGACGTCCTGGTAGTCTATTTCCTTTGCCAGATTGGGGAAGTTCTCCTTTATTATTTGTTCAAATAAGTTTTCCACTTGTTGCTCTTCTTCTTCCCCTTCTGGGAGCCCTATAATTCTGATGTTGGGACGTTTAACGATGTCCCGGAGGTTCCTAAGCCTCTCCTCATTTTTTTGAATTCTTGTTTCTTCCTCGTTTTCTGTTTGGTTGTTAGTTTCTTCCTTCTGGTCCACTCCATTGATTTGAGTCCCAGTTTTCCTTCCATCTCTATCAGTTCCCCATGCATCTTCCTTCATTTCACGTATTGTAGCCTGCATTTTTTCATCTAGTTTGTGAGCAAAATCAACCAATTCTGTGAGCATTTTGATGACCAGTGCTTTGAACTGTGCATCTGACAGGTTGGCTATCTCTTCACTGCTTAGAGGAATTGGCTCTGGAGCTTTTATTTGTTTTCCGGTTTGAGCCATTTTTGGTGGGTTTTTTGTTGTTGTTGTTGTTTTGGTTTTAGTCTGGTCGCGGCTATTACGTAGTGAGGGGGTGGAGCCTTAGGTGTTCCTCAGGGCGGGGCAGCCCAGTCGCTGGGTTTTGACGCTGTATGTGGGGGTGGGGCCTGAGAGGGAGCAATGGTGCCTGCTCCACTCTCTCCTGGATTCAGTCCCCTCCGCCACTTCCCCTCCGCCTGGACCGTCTGCGCGCTCAAATGTGAGACCACCTGATCAGTCAGCAAGCCGCCTTGTGCGGCCTCACTGGGTCTGCACAGTTGCCCCCCTGTGCCCGGGGTCCGCCAGCTGCTGCCTGGAGGCCCGGGGACCGCCAGCCGCCGCTTGTGCACCTGGGAACTGCCAGCCGCTGCTGCTTGCGTTCCTGGGGCCGCACCTCCACTTTCTCCTGCCGCGACTCCTCCCCTCTTACCGGTCTGGATGAATGGTTGTTGGACTTCCGTACAGTTCAGTTTTCTATAAGTTCTAGTTGTTTTCTTGTTTCTAAATATTTGTTGTCCTTAATTTTGGTTGTGAGAAGAGGCACAGTGTGTCCGCCTATGCCTCCATCTTGGCCGGAAGTCCCATTCTCTATTTTAAAGATAAGAAATATTCCCCTTCCCCCCCAAAAAAAAAGGGAAAAATGAAAAAGAAGAGTCTATCATATTGAGCCCTCCTAGTTGTATATATTCTATATTGCAAATCCCAAGAGTGCCAAGTCTTCCCCAAGGAGAGCCCTTTGGCCTGACCCAGGGAATAAAAAGCACTATTATTTAAATAATAATAAAGATTAAAGAATAGGTAGACACTCATTAGAAAGTCTTTAAGTTTTAGGCCCCACAGAGGTTTAACTTGGCTGATAAAACAAAGATTTTTTTTTAATAAAAGAAGAAAACAAATATTTTCAAGACTATATAAAGTTGCAACAGAAAATATTGATGCCAGGGAAGACTCATGGAGTCTATCACTTCTTTGCATGATGCCAGGACTTGTATGAGAAAACATTATGGATTGACTGTCTAACATGATAAGGCCTGAAGATTCTCTCAGAATACTGATTATGGTGTGATTGGGGGATGTGGGGGGGCGCCACCTGCAGAAGCCCCTGTTTGTCTCGGATGAAAATAAAACTACCAAGACATGATCTGCTTAGGGAGGAGAGGTGGACAAACTCTCAGAGGAGAATGACCCCGAGCCCCTTCCTCACTAGGCTTTTATTGGGTTCAAATACACAGGAATACAGGTTTAACATGTCAAAGAAATCTGAGCGCTTAATCTGAGTCAGTGTCTACCCGGAAAGGGGGTTGCAAAACTTTGGGAGACAAACCCATTTCCTCCTTGGACCTTTATCGTTTAAATGAGAGCACTCTTAGCAAAGCAGGTTTCACAGGACTTTAGGAATTCTTTCTTATGCCCGATCACCCAGGGAACCATCCTGGCAGGCACAGGGCTACACCGCTTGCCCTCATAGTTTCAGGCTTTAAGCCGATTAGGAAGCAGAAGACATCTCCCAGATGGAAATGAGGACTCCGGCTATGTCAGAATAGCCAGGGAGCGAGGGTCCATCACATCCTCTTTGCTGCAGCCCTCCGAGTCCTTCCATGAGGGCCTCCCAAGTGGTCGTGTCTGGCTTAGGTTGCCCCTCCCATGAGGAGTCTTATCCATCATTGACTACCGACCAAATGACTAAGCGTTGGGGCCAGAGATGGACGAGGCAGAAGCAGCGTTCCTGCCAGGGAGATAAGCTTTGTCTCCTTAGTAGCTCATGTCCTCTTGACAGAACAGGCCCAGATGAAGTGGGTCCCTAGGCTCTTACATAGCCCACTATGGGGTGAGGGTTACAACTCCTGAAACCAGGCTGAATGGTCCGCAACAGGGGCATATTGAAGAAGTTGTTCAAGAATCTGGCAAAATGCAAGACACAGAAGGTCTCCTGGGAAGGTCAACTCCCTGTTAGAGGGTCCATTGGCTAGAACCAAGGACAGGATGAGCAGTTGTCCTAGAACAGGCAGTAAGTGGTAATGAATTCTTTTAAACTTTCTGATCTGCCCTGAAGTTTTGCTTTAGCAAAGATGAAGTAGTCATCATCTATTTTTTTAAAAATATTTAATTTATTTATTTTTAGAGAGAAGGGAAGGGAGGGAGAAACAGAGGGAGAGAAACATCAATGTATGGTTGCCTCTCATGCACCCCCTACTGGGGACCTGGCCTATAACCCAGGCATGTGCCCTGACTGGAAATCCAACCAACTACGCTTTGGTTCACAGGCTGCCACTCAATCCACTGAGCCACACCAGCCAGAGCAGTAGTCATCACATATTAAAAAATAAATAATAGCTTCCTACAAAAGGGAAATAAAGTACTTTAGCAAAGAAACACTGCACACCAATAAAAACTCATTAAAATAGGGTTACCACATTTAATCCTACCAAAGAAGTTTTTATTTCCTGATAATGTCATTTGTTTTTGTGTTTGTCTCTTGTGGAAAGCATATCAATCATTTATTTTAAGTGATACAATATTTTTTGAAGCCTTCCTTTATTTCCAACAGGAAACATTGGCAAGCATTCCTACCCTTTCCCTAAGGAAGAAAACAAAATACTAAATGGCAATGAGAAAAGCTAGCAAGGAGCTTATACACACAGTAAACACTATACTTTCTACACGTTTTACCTTGATGTATATATTGAAAGGTCCATTTTTACAGAAATGGTTTAGAGAAAGAAAAAGAGTAGCTAGAGACTGAATATTTGGGAATCCCACAAAGGGGAAAATCAGGTTATATTCACAAGGATCAGCTGCTCTTTTGGAAACATGAAGAAAAGCTGATGCAAGCCTCACTTAAAGACACATTCCATCTGTGAGTCAAAAATGTGATCATCATATTTTATTCTGGGATAAAATGGAAGCTCTGAAAGGGCAGCTGTTGCTTTGAATAACAACCCACATTTTAATGATTTCTAGCCAAGCTTAGACCAGATGACCTTCAGGACAATTGGCCCATTAATCAGCAGGATGCCTCATGATTATTTGATGTCAGTCAGCTCTCTATTTTCACACAACTCTCTCTTATTAGCCTTATTTTTATCAAAGAGCCACAAGAACAAAGCCATCTATGGTCAACCTGAATATCCGCATTTATAGGAAGATGCTGTTCTGAAAAACATGGAAGTCAGCGAGAACTGAAGCTGGTTGTGGTGGGGAGATGAAAATGGGAATCCATGTCACTGGTAGAATGATAATTGCTGCAGTGAGTTTTAGTGGCACTGCCCTGGCTTTTGAGTGTTCTTCCCTATAGGCAGTGTTCTCAGAGATTACAATGAAGTCTCTCTGCATCTGTGGAACACAAGCAGTCAGGTTTAAGCAACAAGATTCATCCTGAAAGTAGAGTATTATATTAATTTACAGGACCTGATTTTCAGAGAAACTGATTATGGATCTAGCAAGAATCTTTGTTTCATACCTTCCCTTTTCTAGTTTCACAGAAAAGAGTTCAAAGACCTCCACCAGTGTTGACCACAGCCAACTCTGGATTTTAAAGTAACTGAGCACTCTTGGAAAAAGATAATATGAAGGAGGCTTAAAGCATTGATAATTCATTAAGCTCTATTCCATTTCAGTGGTGAGCAATATCAGAGACCCTTAAAAAAGGACTTAAGTTGTTGAAGCACCATCTCATTGGTTACAGTGGTTACATAGGAACAGGGAGAGGTTTCTGAGAAGTGGCCTTATGAATGTACAGGCAAGATTCTCTGATTTTCTAAAGACCTCTTTCTCTGAGGGTGCCAGCCACACCCCTGGGTGGCCATAGCACTTATTCATTAGTACACTGAATTTACAGAAAAATAATAAAATATCTTGATAATACATACCTAAATTCTAACAGGAACTCAAGGTACCACTCTTACTCCATAAGGGGGAAGTACCAAAGGGCAGGAGGGAGACAGTATTATGTAGGGAGCTAAAAGTAAGGGCTCCGTTGCACATGGTAAACAAAAGAAATCAGGGATAGCTATACTAATGTCAGACAAAACAGACTTTAAGTGAAAAATGTCACAAAAGACAAAGAAGGAAATTGTATAACAATAAAAGTATCAATTCACCAAGAATATATAGTAATTATAAATATTTATGCAGCTAACCTTAAAGCTCCTACATGTATGAAATAAATTTTTTACAGAATTGGAGGTAGACATAGACAGAAACACTATAAAAATAGGAGATTTCAATACCTCACTATGAAAATGGATAGATAAACAGATAGACAATGAACAAGGAAAGAGAGGACTTGAATAATACCATAGACTAATTAGACTAATAGACATACACAGAAAACTTCACCAAAGAATAGCATGATATACTTCTCATGGAATGCATGGAACATTCTCCAGGATAGAACACATGTTAGGCCACAAAGCTAGTTTTAATAAAGAAGATTTAAACCATGCAAAGTAAATTTTTCTAATCAAAAAGTAATAAAACTGAGTTCTGGCCAAGATGGAGGTGTAGGTAGAAACCCTTCACTTCCTCATACAACCAAAAGGAAGATAACAACCAATCTGAAAACAATAAACAACCAGAAGTGACAGAAAATCAAACTGCATGGAACTCCAGCAACCAAGGAATTAAGGGAAAACATCAATCAGAACAACCAGACCTGTAAGGCAGTGAACTGGGAAGGCAGGGTAAGCAGAGGCAAGGTGGCAGTCTGCGCGGGTAGGGCTGACTTAAGAGGAAACTGAGACTCAGCGTTGACAGTGGACTAGGGAAGTTGCCATGGTGGGAGGAAATCCCAGTCTCACATGAGAATCCGCTGCAAAGTGCGCTAGGGACAGCAGGCAAGCTGCATTGTTCTCTCTCTGCCCCCCCCCTGCCCCCGCCCCACAGGCAGTGGCACAGGGCAGCAAAGAGGGTTTCTCTGCCTGGGGGAAATACTTAAGGCCCTGTCCCTTACAACTTATCAGATGCACCAAGATAAAGAAATATGGCCCAAATGAAAAAACAGAGCAAAACCTCAGAAAGAGAGCTAAGCAATGAGGAAATAGCCAACCTATCTGATGGAGAATTTAAAGCCCTGGTAATCAAAATGCTCACAGATCTGCTTGAGCTTGGTTGAAAAATGAAAAAAAAAAATACAAAACAAAACAAAATAAATGAAACATCCAAATTGAAATAAACCAAAATATTCAGGGAATCAACTATTTGGAAAAAGAGGAAGAAATAAACATCCAACTGGAATGGAATGAAGAAACAAGAATTCAAAAAAGTGAAGAGAATTGTACAAACCTCTGGGACAACCTGAAATGTTCCAATATCCAAATTAGAGGAGTGCCAGAAGGAGAAGAACAACAGCAAGAAATTGAAAACTTATTAGAATAACGAAGGAAAACTTCCCAAATCTGGATAGATTTCCAGGAAGTCCAGGAAGCCCAGAGCATCCCAAAGAAGGTGAACCCGAGGAAGAACACACCAAGGCACATCATCAAGTTACCCAAGATTAAAGATAAAGAGAAAATCCTAAAAGAAGCAAGAGGAAAGAAGAGAGTTACCTACAAACGAGTGCCCATAAGGCTATCAGCTGATTTCTCAAAAGAAACCTTGCAGGCAAGAAGGGTCCAGAAACAAGTATTTGAAGTCATGAAAGGCAAGAACCTACATCCAAGATTGCTCTATCCATCAAAGCTTTCATTTAGAATGAAGGCAGATAAAGTGCTTCCCAGATAAGGCCAAGTTAAAGGAGTTCATCATTACCAAGCCCTTATTATATGAAATGTTGAAGGGACTTATATAAGAAAAAGAAGATAAAAAATATGAACAGGAAAATGACAACAAATTCACAATTATCAACAAATGAACCTAAAAGAAAAGACAAATAATGAAAACAAAAACTAAGCAAACAGCTAGAATAGGAACAGAATCAGAGAAATGGACATCATATGGAGACATGGAGGGATTTCAGTGGGGAGTGAGAAGGGAGGAATGGGGGGGAAGGTACAGGGAAGAAGATGCATAATTAGGCATTAAATAGATGGGGAGAGATAAAAATGGTATAGGATAAAAATGGTATAGAAAACAGAGGACTCAAAGAACTTATATGTACAACCCATGGACATGAACTAAGGTGGGGGGAATGCTGGATGGTTGGGGGCAGGGTGGAAGGGGGATAAAGGGGGAAAATTGGGAACAGTGTAATAGTATAATCAATAAAAATAGTTTTAAAAACAATAATAAATAAATAAATGAGAAGTAAGGAAAGTAGAAATAAATATCAAAAGGAAAGTTGCAAAATCTGCAAATATATGGGAATAAAACAACACATTCTTAAACGACCAATAGGTCAAACAAGAAGTCACAATGGAAATCAGAAAATACCATGAGAGAAATCAAACACAATATACCAGAACTTACGTTATGCAGTGAAAGCAGTGTCAAGAGGGAAGTTCACAATTATTTAAGTGTACATTGAAAAAGGAGAAAGATCTCAAATCAAAAGCCTAACTTTATACCTTAAGAAATTAGAAAAACAGCCCTGGTTGGTGTGGTCAGTGGATAGAGTGCTAGCCTTTTAACCAAAGGGTCACTGGTTCGATTCCCAGTCAGACCACATGTCTGGGTGGTGGGCCAGGTCCCAAGCAGGGGGTGTGTGAGAGGCAACAGGACATTAATGTTTCTCTCCCTCTTTTTCTCATTCCCTTCCCTGCTCTCTAAAAATAAATAAATAACAATCTTAAAAAAAATTAAAATCACTTGCCCTGGCTGGTCTTGCTCAGTGGACTTAGTACCAGCCTGCAAACCAAAGGGCTTCTGGTGATTCCCAGTCAGGGCACATGCCTGGGTTGCAAGCCAAGTCCCCAGTAGGGGGCCCTCAAAAGGCAACCACACATTAATGTTTCTCTCTCTCTCTCCCCCTCCCTTACCACCTGTAAAAATAAATAAATAAATAAATAAAATCTTAAGGGGGAAAAAAAGGAAAGTCACTTAAAAAGAAATTAGAAAAACAAGAGCAAACTAAATCCAGGAAGAAGTAAAGATAATAAAGTTTGTAGCAGAGATAAACAAAATAAAGAATAGAAAAATAAGGAGAAAATACATGAAACAAAAAGTTTGTTTTTTGAAAAGATCAATAAAATTGACAGACCCTTAGCTAGAGTAACTAAAAAACAAAGACTATTCCAATAAACAATCTTAAATGAAAGAATGGACATTACAATGATACTATAGAAAAAAGTTTATAAGATAATATTTTTACAAAAAATGTTGTTTGATGTAGTCCTGTTATTCAATTTTTGCAGAAGTAAAAACACATTATCCTATAATTCACATGGGATTTGAAAGAATTCCCAAATAACCACAATGATTTTGAAAACAAAGAACAAATCTGAAGGCCTCACACTTCTGGATTTCAAAACATATTACAAAGCTACAGCAATTAAAACAGTGTGGTACTGACAAAAAGGCAAATAGACAAATGGAATAGAATAGAGAACCTAGAAGTAAACTTTCATGTGGGTAAAATGATCTTTGATCAGGGTGCCAAGACCACCTAATAGGAAAAGACAGTCTTTTCAACAAACTGTATTGGGAAAACTGGGCATTAACATAAGAAAGAATGAAGTTGGATTCTTATCTCACACTATATACAAAAATTAATTTTAAAATGTATTAAAGACCTAAACATAAGATCCCAGACAATAAAACTCCTTGAATAGAACATAAGGGAAAGTTTTATGACATTGTACTTGGCAATAATTCATTCTTTGTATATGATAGTAACAGCAAGACAACAAAAGTAAAAATAGACAAATGGGACTTAAACTAAATAACTTTTGTACATCAAAGATACAAACAACAGAGTGAAATTGAAGCCTATAGAATGGGGAAAATTTTCCAAATTATATACCTGAATAGGAGTTAATATCCATAATATATAATGAGCTCCTACAACCCAACAGCAACAACAAAAAATAAAATAACCCAATAGAAAAAATGGGCAAAAGACCTGAATAGACATCACTTCAATGATGATATACAAATGATACTCCAATGATGATATACAAATGGCCTACAATCATATAAAAATATGCCTACCATCTTTAATTATCAGAGAAATGCAAATCAAAACCATAATGAAACATTACCTCATACTAATTAGGATGGCTGCTATAAAAAATCATAAAATAGCAAGTGTAGACAAGGATGTGAAGATACCTGAACACTTGGGTACTATTGGTGGGACTGTAAAACAGTGCTGCCACTATAGAAAACAGTATAGCATTTCCTCCACACATTAAAAATAAAACTAACATATGATTTAACAAAATTATTTTGGGGTACATATCCAGAATAATTGAAAACAGGCTCTCAAAAAGATAGAACTATTCACAATAGCCACAAAGTGGAAATAACTCAAAAGTCCATCAACAGTTTAATGGAGAAACAAAATGTGGCATGTACGTTGCTAATAGATGAAATTTGTATGTTAAATCTTAACATATTATGGACCCCAAAATTCATATGTTACATCTTAATTCCCAATGTGATGGTATTTAGAGGTGGATCATTTGGGAGATGATTAGATGTTGAGGTGGAGCCCTTAAGAATGGGAGTAGTGCCATTATAAAAGATACTCTGGAGAGTTCCCTTATCCCTTTGTCCATCTGAGGACACAGACGTAAGATGGCTATTTATGAACCAGAAAGCAGGTACCACCAGACACTGCAACTCTGCTGGTACCTTGATCTAAGACTTACCAGTCTCTAGAACTGCAAGAAATAAATTTATGTCATTTAAACCATCAAATCTGTGATATTTTGTTATAGCAACATGAACAGACTAACACATATATACAATAGAGTATAATTTAGCCTTAAAAAAAGAAATCCTGTCACAAGCTACAGCATGAGCAAAATATACAGACATTATGTTAAGTGAAATAAACCAGTCACAAAAAAAGACAAATGCTATATAAATACACTTACATGAGGCATCTAAACTAGTTAAATTCATAGAAACAGAAAGTAGAGTGATGGTTAACAGTGGATGAAAAGGGGAGAAAGGAGAATTTTTTGTTTAATCAGTACAGAGCTTTAGTTATACAGAATGAAAAAGTTATAGAGAGCTTTTGCACAGCGAAGTGAATTTACTTAACACTGTTGAACTGTACACTTAAAAATGGTTAAGATAGTGAATTTGTATGTGTGTTTTACCACAATAAATAAGTTAAAAATTTCAAGGCTTTGAGATCTGACTAAAATTGGACATCATTCGTTACAATATATTTTTAACATTTATGTTTTTTTTTTTGAATTACAGTTTACATACAATGTTATTTTGTATTGGTTTCAGGTGTGAAGCATATTGGTTAGACAATCATATACTTTACAAAGTATTCCCCTGATTTTCACAGTGGCCTGGCACCATACATAGTTATTACAATATTATTGACTATTTTTCCTATGCTGTACTTTACATCCCCATAACTATTTTGTAACTACCAATCTGTACTTCTTAATCCCTTCATCTTTTTCACCCTGTCCCCAAATCCCTCTCCCATCTGGCAACCATCAATCCTGTTGTTCTCTGTATCTATGAGTCATTTCTGTTTGGTTTGTTCATTTGTGTTGTTCTTTAGACTCCACATGCAAGTGAAATCTTACTGTATTTGTTCTTTTCTGCCTGACTTATTTCATGTAGTATAATAGCCTCTAGGTAAAGGGTATCAAACTCATTTTCACCAGGGGCCACATCAGCCTCAAAGTTGCCTTCAAAGGGCCGAATGTAATTTTAGGACTGTATAAATGTAACTACTCCTTAACTAGGGGCAAGGAGCTCAGTGCTGCCACTGGGTAGAAACAAGGTGCAGGGCTGGATTCAGCCTGTGGGTGTTGTGTTTGCTACCTGTGCTCTAGGTGAATCCATGCTGTTGCAAATGGTAATGTTTCATTCTTTTTATGGCTGAGTAATATTCCATTGTATATATGTACCACTTCTTTATCCAATTGTGTACCGATGGGCATTTGGGTTTCTTCCATATCTTGGCTGCTGTGAATAATGCTGAAATGAACATAGAGGTGCAAATATTCTTTCAAATTAGTGTTTCAGATTCCTTCAGATATGTACCTAGAAGTTGAATTGGTGGGTCATAAAACAGTTCTATTTTTAAATTTTTGAGGCACCTCCACACTGTTTCCCATAGTTGCTACTTCAATTTGCATTTCCAACAGTGGAGGAGGATTCTTTTTCTCACATTCTGCTAATATTTGTTGACTGTTGATTTATTGATGATAGACATTCTGACATCTGTGAGGTGATATTTCATTGTGATCTTAATTTGCATTTCTCCAATAATTAGTGATGTTGAGCATGTTTTCATATGTCTATCATCCAACTGTATGTCCTCTTTGGAGAAGTGTCTATTCAGGTCCTTTGCCCATTTTGTAATTGTATTGTTTATTTATTTATATTTTTGGTTTGAGTTATATGAGTTTGTTATAAATTTTGGATATGAACTTCTTGTTGGATGTATCATTGGAAAATACGTTCTTCTCACTGGATTGTTGTATAGATCAAATGAGACAACCTAAATGAATTTACTAGCATAAGCCTGGCATACAATAAGCATTTCATAAATGTAACTGTTAATGTTAACCAAGGTGATCCTTGGGCAACAGTCCTGGAGATTAGAGCTTTTGCTATCATGCAAGAAGCCATAAAACTTCCTCGTCCTTGGAGCAAGCTTATCATATCCTCTATTGCTCCTTTGATATCTCTAGAGTATTTAGTGGAGGTTGGGAGGAAGCTTCAATCTTGAATAGGACTAGGGAGGGTAATTTTACTACCTCTGCTGTAGATACAGGGATTATATTCTCTTTCTCCTCAAATTATTTTAAGGTTCTCTGTTCTTGATTTTAGACTAATAATTTCTAAAAGGGAAGAAAAGGCCTTGAGCCTAGTGGAAAGAAGCCAAGTAAGCTGCTCACTGTCTTCAACATTATGAGTCTTAGGTCTGAATGGGGCCTTAGGAGAATGGCATCCTTAGGCAATTTCTATGTATGTCCCTTCTATTATTTTCTTTCACTATTTCCTATTAACCTGATTAACCTGCTTTTTGTGGTAATAGCTTATTATTGAGATATAATTCATATACTATTTAACTAACCGATTTAAAATAGCATTTAGAATAACTACAGTGTCATAAAACCTACACCATTATCTACTATGGAACTATTTTCACCGTTCCTAAAAAAAAAAAAAAAAAAAAAAAAAAAAACCCTGTACCCATTAACCAATCAGTCCCCCATTCCCTCTCCCCATGTCCTTAACAACCATTAATCTACTTTATGACTATAAATTTGCCTATTGTGGACATTTCTTATAAATGAAATCATATGAAATATGCTTTTTTGGTATCTGGCTTCTTTTATTTAGCAGAATATTAAGTTTCACCCAGTTGTAGCATATGTCAGAATTTCTGTTTTTATGGATGATTTATATTCCTTTTCATGGATACACCACAATTTATTTTTTATTAATCAGTTCAGCAACTTTTGGATTGTTTCAACCTTTTCACAATCATGAAAAGTGTTGTATATATCAAAGCACAGGTGTTCAAAAATCTATTTTCAGGTTTATTTTTTCATATATACCTAGGAGAAGAATTGCTGGATTATATGCTCACTCTGTTTAATCATTTTTGAGAAATCGCCAAGTTGCTTTTCACATCAGCTGCATGATTTTCCATTCCCACAAGTAATGTACAAAAGGTTCAAATTTTCCACTTCCTCTCAAATACTTGTTACTTTCTGTTATTATTGTTGTTGTTATTACTATTGATGTTGCCATTCAGTGCATATAAAGTGGTATCTCATCATGGTTTTGATATGTTTTTCTTCCCTAAAGATTAATGATGTTCACTATCTTTTCATGTGCTTATTTCATTTTCATTTACATATCTTCTTTGGAAAAATATCTACTGAAGTCCTTTGCCCATTTTGAAATTGAGTTGTCTTTTTGTTGTTGAGTTGTAAGTGTTCTTTATGTTTTCTGAATACTAAATTCTTATTAGATATATGATTTTCAATCATTTCTATGGATTGTATTTTTTACTTTCTTGATAGTATCCTTTGATGCACGAAAGGTTTTAAATTTTGATGAGGTCCAATCTATCTGTTTTTTTTTTCTTTTATTTCTTGCGCTTTTGATGTCATATGTAAAACACATTGCTTAATCCAAGGTCCTTAAGACTTATGCTCAGGCATTCTTCAGTGAGTCTTATGGGTTTAGCCCCTATATTTAGGTCTTTGATCCATTTCAAGTTCATTTCTGTGTATGGTGTGAAGTGAAGTAAGGGTTCAGCTTCTCTCTTTTGCGTGTGTTTAGTTCTTTAAACACTCTAAGCATTTTTATGACTTGAAACCTCTTCATTTTCTTTTCCTTCAGCCTGAAAGTTTCTTACCTTGGCTCTTATCTATATTTTCCTGATATTTGAGATCTCATTGTAAATATCACCTCAGAGCCTCTTCCAACTACCCAATTTAATCTAAAGTTGCCCTTATTCCCACCCAACACTCTATCTTATAATCAAACTTTATTTTTGTTTTAGAACTTACCGCTCTATTTTATTAATTGTTCACTTGTTTTATTAGCTTTCTTTCCCACTAGAATTTGAGTTCTGTGAGAGCCAGGACCTTGTCTAACCTTTTTTTTTTTTCCATATGTGACTTTTTATTGTTTTAATCACTGTACTTCCAGTACCTGAGTCATATTAGGCAGTTAAAAAAAAATCATTGGAGAATGAACATAATGACCCTATAACTAGTATACTATTGACAGTAATGTCCTCCAAATTATTTTGCAAATTTGTGCATAAGAATTATTTTATTTTTTCTAGATGGAAAATTAAGTTTTAGAAAGGGTAAAAATGATTCCTTCAGGTCCAACTGAAAGGCTTTGATTTGTAGAATGATTTCTGCAGCATTAATTTAACTTGCAGCATCCTGCAAGGGTAAAATGAAAAGATGCAGGAGATGGTTCAAGGCCAAATCCAAGGTGCTTGAGCCTGCTTTCAGCCTCCCTGTTTTTCCTTGAAATTTCTCTAAGTTCAAGAAGAAAAACCACTAGGGTCCCCTTTTCTCCACAACCTCTCCAACACTTGCTGTTTGTTGCTTTGTTTATGAGGGCCATTCTGACTGGTGTCAAGTGGTATCTTATTGTAGTTTTAATTTGCATCTCTCTGATAGCTAGCGATATCGAGCATCTTTTCATGTGTCTCTAGATCCTCTGTATGTCCTCCTTGGAGAAGTGTCTGCCCAAGTCCTTTGCCCATTTTTTAATTGGGTTGCTTGTCTTCTTAGAGTGGAGTCATGTAAGTTCTTTGTATATTTTGGAGATTAAACCCTTATCTGAGGTATCATTGTCAAATACGTTTTCCCACACAGTCGGTTCTCTTTTTATTTTAATACTGTTTTCCTTGGCCATGCAGAAGCTTTTTATTTTGATGAGATCCCATTTGTTTATTCTTTCCTTTATGTCCCTTGCTTTAGGGGACATATCAGTAAAAAAGGGGACCCTAGTGCACTGCTGGTGGGAGTGCAGACTGGTACAACCACTATGGAAAACACTATGGAATTTTCTAAAAAAAACTAAAAATGGATATACCTTTTGACCCAGCAATCCCACTGCTAGGACTATACACTAAGAACCCTGCAACACCAATCCAAAAGAACCTATGCACCCCTATGTTTATAGCAGCACAATTTACAATAGCCAAGTGTTGGAAGCAACCTAGATGCCCATCAGTAAATGAATGGATCAAAAAACTGTGGTACATTTACACGATGGAATTCTATACAGCAGGAAGAAAGAAGGAGCTCCTACCCTTTGCAACAGCATGGATGGAACTTGAAAGCATCATGCTAAGCGAAATAAGCCAGGCAGCGAAAGACAAATACCATATGATCTCACCTTTAACAGGAAGCTAATCAACAAAACAAACAAACAAGCATAATATAACCAAAGACATTGAAATTGAGAACAGGCTGAAAGTCACCAGAGGGGAGAGGGGAAGGAATTTCAGGGGAAAAGGGGAAGGATTTACAGGAACAAGTATAAAGGACCCATGGACAAAAACTATGGGGGGGTGGAATTGGGAGGGAGATGGGGAGGGCTGGGGTGGTGGGTTGGGGTGAGAATAAAAGACAGAAAACTGTACAAAATCAACAAATAAAATAAAAATTAGAAAAAAAGAAGGAAAACCAGGTGGTACCACAGTTGATGGCTTTTTGTCAAGCAGAGCAAACATTGGCTACTTAAAACTCTAAAAATCAAAGAGACTTGTTAACACAAGCTAGAAACACAGCTGCAATTTTCAGTGAGATTGTTTTCTTACAACTCATCCTTGGTTATCTCTGGACAATTGTTGGTCAATAAGGCTCTTAACGCTGAAGGATTTTTCACCATTCTGCATCCAACAACCCCTATATCTCCACATCCTTCCTGAACCAGTTCTTGAGTTAGCTCTTGTTCTTGAAAGGCTGTGGTGTATGAAAAACAGTTAAGAGGAAGACTAAGCAGTCTTTGTCTCCTTCACAGTTCTTTGTCTCTTCCTTCATCCTTTAAATGTGGATGTTTATCAAGGTTGTTTCTCTCTGTGGCCTTCATGTATGATAAGCATCTTGGTCATGTAGTCTACTCTCAAGGCTTGTCTTCCACATTTGAACCTTCAGCCCCAAACTTTCCCCCAAACCTATATAAATATTTACTATACACTGGGATGTTCCAGATATGCTTCTAACCTAATAGACAAGTTGCACTCAGTTATTTACAGCTTTTCACTGCCCATCATCAAAGAGAAGAGGTATAGGCAGGTCACATTGCAATATGCCTTTATTCTTAAGAAAGGATATCTTCATGCACCTAGTTTCTCAAAGCAAAAATGTAGGATTTATACCATATTTTTCCTTTTTTTCATATTCCTTGTGGCTCCTCCCCTTTGTTCCCATCCATCATGTCTTCTGCCTCCAAGTCCTTTTCTGAATTGATCACTTAGTAGACCTAAGAGCTCTGTGGCTTTGGGTAAGTCATTTAAATTTTCTTTAATTTTATTTTTCAATTACATGTACATTAAATATAAATTTGCATTACTTTTAAGTGTACATATAGTGGTTAGACAATCATATACTTTACAAAGTTATTCCCAGTATTTCAAATATCTACCTGGCACCATACACAGTTATTACAATATTATTGACTATATTCCCTATGCTGTACTTTACATCCCTGTGACTATTTTGTAACTACCAATCTATACTTCTCAATCCCTTCTCCTTTTCTACCCAGTTCCCCAACCACTCTCCCATCTGTCAACCATCAATCTGTTCTCTGTATCTATGATTCTTTCTGTTTTGTTTGTTTATATTGTTCTTTAGGTTTCACATGTAAGTGAAATCATATAGTATTTGTCTTTACTTATTTTACTTAGCATAATACCCTCTAGATCCATCCATGCTCTTTCAAATAGTAAAATTTCATTTGTTTTAATGGCTGAGTAACATTTTATTGCATATATGTAACACTTCTTCTTTATCCAATCATCCATTAATGGGCACTTGGGTTGCTTCCATATCTTGGTTATTGTAAATAATGCTGCAATGAACATAGAGGTGCATATATACTTTTTGAATTAGTGTTTTGGGATTCTTTGGACATATACTCAAGAGTGGAATTTCCAGGTAAAGACCGTCTATTCAATAAATGGTGTTGGGAGGTTTCAAGATGGCGGCATGGTAGGAGGACGCAGATTGTCCTTCCTCCTGCACATGGGAGAAAAACCTAACTGATCTACAGAGGAACAGAGCAGATAGCCAACAATACCACAGTATATATGAAAATAGGAGATCAAAATCCATAGCAGACATTGGAAAACTAGACGTGGCAGCCGAGCGACCGGAGGTGGCCCTGAGACGGGACAGAGGCGACCCGGCGACCGGAGGCAGCTCCGCAACCGACCGGAGGCAGCCCGGCAACCGGAGGCGGCTCCGCAAACGACCGGAGGCGGCTCCGCAACCCACCGGAGGCGGCTCCGCAAACGACCGGAGGCGGCTCCGCAACCAACCGGAGGCGGCCGCGCGACCGGAGGCGGCTCCGCAAACGACCGGAGGCGGCCCGGCGACCGGAGGCGGCTCCGCAAACGACCGGAGGCGGCCTCGGGACCGGAGGGGGTTCCGCAACCGACCGGAGGCGGCCGCGCGACCGGAGGCGGCTCCGCAAACGACCGGAGGCGGGCCGCGCGACCGGAGGCGGCTCCGCAAACGACCGGAGGCGGCTCCGCAAACGACCGGAGGCGGCTCCGCAAACGACCGGAGGCGGCTCCGCAAACGACCGGAGGCGGGCCGCGCGACCGGAGGCGGCTCCGCAAACGACCGGAGGCGGCTCCGCAAACGACCGGAGGCGGTCGCGGGACCGGAGGGGGCTCCGCAACCGACCGGAGGCGGCCCGGCGACCGGAGGCGGCTCCGCAAACGACCGGAGGCGGCCCGGGGACCGGAGGGGGCTCCGCAACCGACCGGAGGCGGCCCGGCGACCGGAGGCGGCTCCGCAAACGACCGGAGGCGGCCCGGCGACCGGAGGCGGCTCCGCAAACGACCGGAGGCGGCCCGGCGACCGGAGGCGGTTCCGCAAACGACCGGAGGCGGCCCGGCGACCGGAGGCGGCTCTGCGACCGGGTTGGAAGCAGCCCTGCGGCCAGAGGCGACCCTGCAACTAGAGAAGGGGACTCTGGAAGACCCGGAGCTCACATCTGTGATACTGGGGTGAGTGCGCGCAACTCGGGAAACTCTCGGAGCCCACGCCCGTAGTCTCAGGCGGGCGCCTGCGCCCTGTAGGAGACCCGGAGCTCACAGCAATAGGCTCCGGGAGGGATGGATCTGTAAGAGATTCCAGCTGAAACCCATAAACTCTGGAAAGCTCGCCCCCTGCAGGAGGCTCAGAAATCACACCCAAGGCCCTGTATGGACAGTACGCCATTAGCCCTGGGGACATTGCTGGGCTGGCACTGAGGACAGTAGCCCAAAGCTGACTGAGTGAGGAACAGGGAGAAAAGCGGTACGAGTCGCCTCCCAGCCTGCTACAGCCAGCAAGTCCAGAAAATCCAGTTTGGCCTCTGTGAAAATAGCAAGAGATTTTTTTTTTCTTTTTTTTTCCCTTCTTATTCTTTTTTTTTTTTTGGGGGGGGGGTTGTTTTGTTTTGTGGGTTTTTTTTTTTTGATAGTTGTTTTTTGTCTGCTTAGTTGGGCTTTTTGTTTGTTTGTTTTGGTTCGTTTTTCGTTTTTGTGGGGTTCTTTTTGTTTTGTTTTGATTATATATTTTTTATTTCTTTATTACTTCTACCTTTTTTATCCCTCAATTCCTTTTGCTTCTCTTTACTTCTTTCTGGCTTTATTCCTTCTTCCTTTCTTTCCAATTTTATCTCTCCTTCCCTCCTCTTTTTTTTTTCTCTTTTTTCTCTCTCTTCTTTTTTTCACTTTATTCTTTTCTCTTTTGAATACCCACGAATGAGGCAAAGAAATCCTAGAACTGTGAAAAAACCAGAGTTGGACCAAAAGAGGGGGTATTCCCACAGCTGAGACAGTGGAAGCTGTGAACACCAGGATACCTGAAGAAGACTATAACACTGAATCTCACAGGTATTCCACCACAGAAGTTCACACCATAAACGCAGGTAGCCAGAACAGATCAACTTAAGAAGCAGAGGTTTACAAGAAGAGTCTCACCAACAATGAGAAGACAAAGAAACAATCCCCAAATGAAAGAAAAGGTGGAAGCCCCAGAAAGAATGCTAAATGAAACAGAGGCAACTCAACTATCAGATAAGGAGTTCAAAGAAATGGTTGTCAGGAAGCTCCATGAGCTCTCAATGAGCTACCAGAAACTACAGGGAAGCTACGATGAACTCAGTGCAAACTATATCAACATGAAAAAGGAAATAGAAACTATCAAAAAGGGCCAAGAGGAAATGAAGAATACAATTTCTGAGCTGAAGAACACAGTAGAAGGAATGAAAAAGCAGAATTGATGAAGCAGAAGATCGGATCAGTTTGTTGGAGGACAAAGTAGAAAAAAACAGCCAGATAGAGCAAGAAAAGGAAAAGAGGCTCAGAAAGAATGAAGAGGGTTTAAGAGAAATGCAAGACAACATGAAACGTAATAATATCCGTATAATAGGAATACCAGAAGGAGAAGAAGAAGAGCAAGGGATAGAAAACCTATTTGAAAAAGTAATGATGGAAAACTTCCCTAATTTGGTGAGAGGAAAAGTCACACAAATTCAGGAAACACAGAGAGTCCCTATCAAGAGGAACCCAAACAGGCCCACTTCAAGACACATCATCATTAAAATGGCAAACTTCCAAGACAAAGAGAGAATCTTAAAGGCAGCAAGGGAGAAAAAGGAAGTAACATACAAGGGAGCCCCGATAAGGTTAGCAACTGACTTCTCAATGGAAACGCTCCAAGCCAGAAGACAATGGCAAGAAATATTCCAAGTAATGAGAACCAAAGGCCTACAACCAAGACTACTTTATCCAGCAAGGCTTTCAATCAAGATAGAAGGCCAAATAAGGAGCTTCCCAGACAAAAGAAGTCTAAAAGAATACACCTCTACCAAACCAGTACTACAAGAGATACTAAAGGGACTGCTTTAAGGAAAGAAAGGAAAAGAGAGAGTGAGGAACACAGATACGAAAATGGCAATGAATCAGTACCTATCAATAGTAACCTTAAATGTAAATGGATTAAATGCTCCAATCAAAAGACATAGAGTAGCTGACTGGATAAGAAAGCATGACCCACACATATGCTGCCTACAAGAGACCCACCTCAGGACAAAAGACCTACACAGACTCAAAGTGAAAGGCTGGAAACAAATTTTCCAAGCAAATGGACAGGAAAAAAAGGCCGGGGTAGCAATACTCATATCAGACAAAATAGACTTCAAAAGAAGAGCTATAAAGAGAGACCCAGAAGGTCACTTCATAATACTCAAGGGAAGAATCCACCAAGAAGACATAAACATTGTAAATATATATGCACCCAATATAGGAGCACCTAAATACATCAAGAAAATCTTAGAGGACTTCAAGAAAGATATTGACAGCAACACAATTATAGTAGGAGATTTTAACACCCCACTGTCAAAAATGGACAGATCTTCCAAACAAATTATCAACAAAGATATTGTGGCATTGAACAATACTCTAGACGAATTGGACTTAGCTGATATATATAGGGCCCTCCATCCCAAAGAAACTAAATACACATTTTTTTTCAAACGCACATGGAACATTTTCAAAGATAGACCACATGATAGGACACAAAACAAGTCTCAACAAATTCAAGAAAATTGATATCATACCAAGCATTTTCTCCGACCACAAGGGACTAAAACTAGAAACCGACTTGATGGGGAAAATCCCCAAACCATCAAAATCATGGAGATTGAATAGCATGCTATTAAACAATGAATGGGTCAAGAATGAAATTAAGGAGGAAATCAAAAAGTTTCTGGAAACAAATGAAAATGAACTCACAACAACCCAAAACTTATGGGACACAATGAAGGCAGTCCTCAGAGGGAAGTTCATAGCAATACAGGCCTACCTAAAGAAGACAGAAACATTTCTAACAAACGACTTAACCCTACGCCTACAAGAACTCGAGGAACAACACAAAGACAGCCCAGGGCAAGTAGAAGGAAGGAAATAACCAAGATCAGAGCAGAATTAAATGACATAGAGACTAAAAGCACAATCCTAAGGATCAATGAATCCAGGAGCTGGTTCTTTGAAAAGAGAAACAAAATCGACAAGCCTTTAAGCAGGCTCATCAAGAAAAAAAGAGAGAGGACTCAAATAAACACAATCAGAAATGAAAGAGGAGAGATTACGACTGACACCACAGAAATACAAAGGATTGTAAGAAATTACTATGAAGAACTGTATGCCAAGAAATTTGAAAACCTAGGTGAAATGGACAAGTTTCTAGAAAAATATAACCTTCCAAAACTCAATGAAAAAGAAACAGAAAGCCTGAACAGACCAATAACAGCTGGTGAAATTGAATCAGTAATCAAAACACTCCCGGCACACAAAAGCCCTGGACCAGATGATTTCACAGGAGAATTCTACAAAACATTTAAGGAAGAGCTAACCCCTATCCTTCACAGACTATTCCAAAAAATCCAAAATGATGGAAGACTCCCAAACTCTTTTTATGAAGCCAGCATCATCCTAATCCCAAAACCAGATAAAGACATAACAAAGAAAGAAAACTTCAGGCCAATATCACTGATGAATGTAGACGCTAAAATCCTCAACAAAATATTGGCAAACCGCATCCAACAATACATTAAAAAGATCATACACCATGACCAAGTGGGATTCATCCCAGGGATGCAAGGATGGTTCAACATTCGCAAATCCATAAATGTAATACATCACATAAACAAAAGCAAGGACAAAAATCACATGATCATATCAATAGATGCAGAAAAAGCTTTTGATAAAGTACAACACCCATTTATGATAAAAACACTCAGCAAAGTGGGAATAGAGGGAGCATTCCTCAACATAATAAAAGCCATATATGAGAGACCTACAGCCAACATCATACTCAATGGGCAAAAACTGAAATCTTTCCCACTAAGATCAGGAACAAGACAAGGCTGTCCACTTTCACCACTTCTATTCAATATAGTATTGGAAGTCTTAGCCACAGCAATTAGACAAGAAAAGGAAATAAAAGGCATCCAAATTGGAAAGGAGGAAACAAAACTATCATTGTTTGCAGATGACATGATAGTGTACATAGAAAATCCTATAGACTCGGCCAAAAAGCTGCTCGACGTAATAAATGAATTTGGCCAAATAGCTGGATACAAAGTCAATATCCAAAAATCAAAGGCATTTTTGTATACCAACAGTGAAACAGCAGAAGCAGAAATCAAGAAAAAAATCCCATTAGATATAGCAAAAAGAAAAATAAAATAGCTAGGAATAAACCTAACCAAGGAGGTAAAAGACCTGTATGCAGAAAACTACACAACACTGAAGAATGAAATCAAGGAAGACACAAACAAATGGAAGCATATACCATGTTCATGGATCGGAAGAATTAATATTATCAAAATGTCCATACTACCCAAAGCAATTTACAGATTCAATGCAATACCTATTAAAGTTCCAATGGCATATTTCACAGACATAGAACAAACACTTCAAAAATTTATATGGAATCATAAACGACCCCAGATAGCGGCAGCAATTTTGAGAAAGAAGAGAAAAGTAGGAGGGATCACAATACCTGATACCAAACTGTATTACAAAGCCACTGTAATCAAAACAGCCTGGTACTGGCACAAGAACAGACACGTAGACCAGTGGAATAGAACAGAGAGCCCAGAAATAAACCCAAGTCTCTACAGTCAATTAATATTCGACAAAGGGGGCAGCAACATAAAATGGAGCAAAAATAGCCTCTTCAATAAGTGGTGCTGGGAGAACTGGACAGCTACATGCAAAAAAATGAAACTCGAGCACCACCTTACACCATACACAAAAATAAATTCAAGGTGGATAAAAGATTTAAATATAAGCCATGACACCATTAAAATTCTAGAGGATAATATAGGCAGGAAAATCTCAGATATTTCACGCAGCAATATTTTCACTGATACGTCCCCTAGAGCAAGGGACATAAAGGAAAGAATAAACAAATGGGATCTCATCAAAATAAAAAGCTTCTGCACAGCTAAAGAAAACAGTATTAAAATAAAAAGAGAACCAACTGCATGGGAAAACATATTTGCCAATGATACCTCAGACAAGGGATTAATCTCCAAAATATATAAAGAACTTACAAGACTCTACTCTAAGAAGACAAGCAACCCAATTAAAAAATGGGCAAAGGATTTGAACAGACACTTCTCCAAGGAGGACATACAGAGGATCCAGACACACATGAAAAGATGCTCGATATCTCTAGCTATCAGGGAGATGCAAATTAAAACTACAATGAGATACCACTTGACACCAGTCAGAATGGCCTTCATAAACAAAGCAACAAACAGCAAGTGTTGGAGAGGTTGTGGAGAAAAGGGGACCCTAGTGCACTGTTGGTGGGATTGCAGATTGGTACAACCACTATGGAAAACAGTATGGAATTTTCTAAGAAAACTAAAAATGGACATACCTTTTGACCCAGTAATTCCACTGCTTGGATTATATCCTAAGAATCCTGAAACACCAATCCAAAAGAATCTATGCACCCCTATGTTCATAGCAGCACAATTTACAATAGCCAAGTGCTGGAAGCAACCTAGGTGCCCATCAGTTAATGAATGGATCAAAAAACTGTGGTACATTTACACAATGGAACTCTATGCAGCAGAAAGAAAGAAGGAGCTCCTACCCTTTGCGACAGCATGGAAGGAATTGGAGAGTATCATGCTAAGCGAAATAAGCCAGGCAATGAAAGACAAATACCATATGATCTCACCTTTAACAGGAAGCTAATCAACAAAACAAACAAACAAGCATAATATAAACAAAGACACTGAATTTGAGAACAGTCTGACAGTGTCCAGAGTGGGAGGGGAGGGAATTTCAGGGGAAAAGGGGAACGGTTTAGAGCAACAAGTATAAAGGACTCATGGACAAAAACTATGGGGGGGTGGAAATGGGAGGAAGGTGGGGAGGGCTGGGGTGGTGGGCTGGGGCGGGGTAAAAGACAGAAAACTGTACAATATCAACAATTAAAAAATACTGATTAAAAAAATAATAAAAAAATAAAAAATAAATAAATAAATGGTGTTGGGAAAATTGGACAGATATATGCAAAAAAAAAAAATGGAACTAGACCATCTTCTTACACCATATACAGAATAAAAGAATAAACTCAGAATGGATTAAAGATATAAATGTTACACTTAATACCATAAAAATTCTAGAAAAAAACATAGGCAGTAAAAACTCTGACATTTCTCTAAGCAATATTTTTTCCTGATATACATCCTCGGGCAAGGGAAACAAAAACAATAAATATATGGGAGAGCATCAAACCAAAAAGTTTTTACGCAGCAAAGGAAACCATCAACAAAATGAAAAGACTATCTACTGAATGGAGAAGGTATTCACCAGTGTTATAGCAAATGAGTGGTTAATATCCAAAATTGACAAGGAACTCATACATCCCAACACCAAAAAGTACAAACAATTCAATTAAAAAGTGGACAGAGGATCTGAATAGACAGTTCTCTGATGAGAACATACAGATGACAAATACACATATGAAAAATACTCAGTGTCACTGATCATCAGAGAAATGGACAATAAAGTCACAATGAGATATTACTTCACTCCTGTAAGAGTGGCTGTCATCAATAATTCAACAAACAAGTGCTGGTGAGGTTGTGAAGAAAAGGGAACTCTCAAGCACTCTTGATAGGAATGCAGATTTGTGCAGCCACTGTGGAAAAACAGTATGGAGGTTTGTCATTTAACTTTTCTTTTCTTTTTTTTCTTTATTTTAATTGTTGTTCTTGTACAGTTTTCTGTATTTTACTCCCATCCTGGTCCCCCGCCTGAGCCCTCCCCACCTCCCACCCATTTCACCTCCCGTAGTTTTGGTCCATGTGTCTTTTACACTTGTTGCTCTAAAGCCTTACCCATTTCCCCTGAAATTCCCTCCCCTCTCCTCTCTGGTGACTGTCAGAGTGTTCTCACTTTCAGTGTGTTTGGTTATATTTTGCTTGTTTGTTTGTTTTGTTGATTAGGTTCCTGTTAAAGGTGAGATCATATGGTGTTTGTCCTTCATTGCCTGGCTTATTACGCTTAGCATAATGCTCTCCATGTCCATCCATGCTGTTGCGAAGGGTAGGACCTCCTTCTTTCTTTCTGCTACATAGAATTCCATTCTGTAAATGTACCATAGTTTTTTGATCCGTTCATTTACTGATGGGCACCTAGGTTGCTTCCAATACTTGGCTATTGTAAATTGTGCTGCTATGAACACTGGGGTGCATAGGTTTGTTGCGGACCGTTCAGCCTGGTTTCAGGAGTTGTAACCCTGAAATATGGTGGGCTGTGTAAGAGCCAAGGGACTCACTTCATCTGGGTCTGTTCTGTCAAGAGGACATGAGCTACTAAGGAGACAAAGCTTATCTCCCTGACAGGAATGCTGCTTCTGCCTCATCCATCTCTGGCCCCAACGCTTAGTTATTTGGTCGGTAGTCAATGATGGATAAGACTCCTCATGGGAGGGGCAACCTAAGCCAGACATGACCACTTGGGAGGCCCTCATGGAAGGACTTGGGGGGCTGCAGCAAAGAGGATGTGATGGACCCTTGCCCCCTGGCTATTCTGACATAGCCCAAGTCCTCATTTCCATCTGGGAGATGTCTTCTGCTTCCTAATCGCCTCAAGCCTGAAACTATGAGGGCAAGCGGTGCAGCCCTGTGCTGGCCAGGATGGTTCCCTGGGTGATTGTGCATAAGAAAGAATTCCTAAAGTCCTGTGAAACCTGCTTCGTTTGCTAAGAGTGCTCTCGTTGAAATGGTAAGGGTCCCAGGAGGAAATGGGTATGTCTCCCAAAGTTTTGCAACCCCCTTTCCTGACTGACATTGACTCAGATTAATCTCTCAGATTTCTTTGAAATGTTAAACCTGTATTCCGGTGTATTGGAACCCAATAAAAGCCCAGTGAGGATGGCGCTGTGAGTCATTTTCCTCTGAGAGTTTGTCCACCTCTCCTTCCCAAGCAGATCATGTCTTGGTAGTTTTATTTTCATCCGTGACAGAAGGATGGGGCTCTGCGGGCAGAGCCTCCCCACATCTGGTGCCCAGGACAGGGGCCCCCGCATAGGTTCTTTTGGATTGGTGTTTCAGGGTTCTTAGGATATAATCCTAGCAGTCGAATTGCTGGGTCAAAAGATAGATCCATTTTTAGTTTTCTTAGAAAATTCCATACTGCTTTCCACAGTGGTTGTATCAGTCTGCAATCCCATCAACAGTGCACTAGGGTCCCCTTTTCTCCACAACCTCTCCAACACGTGTTGTTTGTTACTTTGTTTATGATGGCCATTCTGACTGGTGTCAAGTGGTATCTCATTCTGGTTTTAATTTGCATCTCTCTGATAGCTAGAGATATCGAGCATCTTTTCATGTGTCTCTGGATCCTCTGTATGTCCTCCTTGGAGAAGTGTCTGTTCATGTCCTTTGCCCATTTTTTAATTTGGTTGCTTGTCTTTTTAGAGTGGAGTCATGTAAGTTCTTTGTATATTTTGGAGATTAAACCCTTGTCTGAGGTATCATTGGTAAATATGTTTTCCATACAGTCAGTTCTCTTTTTAGTTTAATACTGTTTTCTTTGGCCATGCAGAAGCTTTTTATTTTGATGAGATCCCATTTGTTTATTCTTTCCTTTATGTTCCTTGCTTTAGGAGACATATCAGTAAAAATGTTTCTGTGTGAAATTTCTGAGATTTTCCTGCCTATGTTCTCCTCTAGGACTTTAATGGTGTCATATGGCTTATATTTAAATCTTGTATCCACCTTGAATTTATTTTTGTGTATGGTGTAAGTTGGTGCTTAAGTTTCATTTTTTTGCATGTAGCTGTCCAGTTCTCCCAGCACCACTTGTTGAAGAGGCTATTTTTATTCCATTTTATGTTGCTGCCCCCTTTGTTGACTATTAATTGACTGTAGAGATTTGAGTTTATTTCTGGGCTCTATGTTGTGTTCCACTGGTCCATGTGCCTGTTTTTATGCCAGTACCAGGCTGTTTTGATTACAGTGGCCTTGTAATACAGTTTGGTATCATGTATTGTGATCCCTTGTACTTTGCTCTTCTTTCTCAAGATTGCTGCAGCTATTCAAGGTCGTTTATTCTTCCATATAAATTTTTGAAGTGTCATTTAACTTTTCTAAATCTCAGTTTCCTTCCTTAAAATAGTCATATTGACTATTTCATAAGGATGTCATGGGGACCAACTTTATTATTCAAATTTAAGGGAGGGACATTGCTTATAAAAAGATAAGTCCAGCTTGCAAAGATTATGAATATTTGCTCACAGTTTCTTGCAAATATCCATGGTGATAATTTCCTGGACCGGTCTCCTATGGAGAATCACGGATATGGCTATGATGTCCCCAGGAACCAGCATTACATTCCGAAAGAGGTAGAACAAAGATTTTTGGCTATCAGTTGTATTTTACCCACAGGTACTAAGAAAACATGATATATAATGCAGATCACTAGCCAAATGCCCAAAATGCTCTGGGGAGCTATTACCCCAGTGCTTAAATGCTTACCCAGAGAACAAATCTGAGTTTCATAGAGTAGGGCCTTTCTAATTGTGTAAGATTTTGTGGGCAAGTAGTCTGGCTCATTGCACGGTCTTCACTGGCCAGTCACTAGTTCTATCAGATTACCCTTGTTGAAAATCCTGTCATATATTTCCTGAACTCTATATCTCATTTCCTAAACATTTTTTAGTTATCCTATTACCTTCACTTTTTCCTCGGACTTTAAGCCAATAGTAAAATGGCAGGAGACATACTCATTCTTTAATCTCTTCTAATGTCCTTCTGTGGTGTCATTTCCTAGGTCTTTTGGAGCAGCCTGGCTGGATACATCATTCAGCAAAGCCATCAAAGTGTAGTAATACTGTAAGAACCAACTGGATGCCTAGAAATCAATCAGTCTTCGTGTGCGAGGTGCCCAAATTGACAAAGTTCTGTGACTTGCTTTAGGAAGCAGAGACAAGGATAATACGGATTTCTTGCTTCTCGAATGCCATTTCTCTTGTTTCATTGTAACTTGTAACCCAGTTGCATTGTCCTCTGGGAAATGAATCAGGGTTGTTTAGAAAAATCAGTTATGCTACCAGTGACCCCCACCTCCACATGGTTTGGCCAACTGTGAAGGTAGGGGTGTTAGGGCTAGAAAGGCTTCAAATGACACTGATGGCTTTGTTCTGAGAAAGGTGGATGTGGAACTATAACAAGAAATGCTGTTGATAGACTTGGGAGGAGACCATTTGTTCTTTCAGCTATCTGGTAAATCATTTAGGGCACTGCTATAGGATCAGAATTCTAGCCAAACTTTGCTCAACTGGAGTGTGAGAGAGTGGACCTTCTGTTTCTAGGCAAATCAATCTCATAATTAATTCTACATCAGGGTACCTAGAATACAGAGGCCAAAAAGGAAATGAAAAAAATGAAATTCTAAGGTTGTAATGCAAGATGATCACAGAGAGAAGAAGAAAGCACTGAGAAAGATCTGGGACCTGAAATGCCAATGTGATTAATTTATTTCTTTTACAAGAAGATAGCTTTCAAATTTGAATTAAATAATGCTCTAAGCAAGTAATGGCTTCTCATTGGTTTCTGCTAAGCCAGACCAGAAAGCACGGTCAAGGGTCAAAGACTGGTGAGGATAATAACTCATACTAGATCAAGGTAGCCTAAGTATAATAATAAAGTAATAAACCTTAGGCCTAAGTAGTAAACCTCAGTTTTCTACTAACAAATATGTGAATAATAGTACTTTGGAAACCCTGTGATAAAAATAAGAGTCGATGGCTGTTGTTTTCTGTAGCTGTTCCTATTTTCATAGAAGTATGTTTAAAATGGTTTGGTCTTAAAAGCCAAGACACTGGAGACCAGCCACATCAGCAGCCTAGGACTTACCTGATTTTACCACAGTTACCTATGATTTACAGTCTATTCATTTTGAGTATGTGCTACAGTGAGCTCATGGGAGGCCTGCCCATAACTTGCCACTGCAATTAGAAGGAAATCCTATAAAACCCTGCATAATTGGCCCTCTGCTTACTTCTCCAGCCTTATCTGGTAGCATCCTCTTATTGGTGCGCCCACTGACTTTTCAATTCCTTAACATAATTGGATCTTCTCCTCCTCAGAGCCTTTGAATTTACAATCTTCTTCCAGATTATTCCAGGTCCTGTTTTACTTCTCAACCTTCAGGTTTTCAGTTCCATGCCACATCAGAGAAGCTTTCCCTGATTCCTCTACTTAAAGTAGGTATTCCTCTCCCTAATTACTCTATCAATATTATTATTTTAAAATCACTCCATATTTATCACTGTGCCTTATTATCATATTTGTCTGCTTGTTTAACCTGTTCCATCTCTTTGAGTAGAATATAAACTTCAAAATGGCAGGGACCTTGTCTATCTTCTTAAACCTTAATTTTCCAGTATCAAACACAGTGTCTGGTGATTGCTTGTGATTAGTAAGTGATTTTGGGGGGTTGCCTTCTCCAAGAGGGCAACAATCATAATGAGTTATGAATCTTCCCAGCCAAATATATATGAAATTTAAAGAGTTTTATTTATTATTAGATGGAAAAGTCTTCCATATACTTGAAATTTTATTTCAATATAAATATGCTTATAGAAAGATATACTTACAGCAAATGCCACAATCAGAGCTCTCTTGCTCCTCCTGATACCCAAAACCAATTATTAATATTGACCAACATACCATATTGCTAGGTAACACTATCAGTTCACCCTCTGAGGTCAATAAGGAAACTCAACAAAAGAGTTGTCATTTCTGATTTTTACATAAAAAAGAAACACCATCCCTGGCTGGTGTGGCTCTGTGCATTGAGTACAGGCCTGTGAAATGAAAGGTCACTGATTCAATTCCCATTCAGGACACATGCCTGGGTTGCAGGACAGGTTCCTGGTTGGGGCAATACGAGAGGCATCTGGTTAATGTTTCTCTCCATTTCTTTCTCCCTCCCTTCCCAGCTCTCTAAAATTAAATAAATGAAATCTTTAAAAAATATTAATATGTTTAATTTCTAAGTCTTCAATCTCTAACTGAAACTATAGTATAGGCAAGGTATACCTTCCTTATGCAACCTGCATGGGTGATAGGTCATGGAATCTATGTGGTTTTAATTTTGTAAGCACTTATATGCAAACTGTCCAAACTTTGTGGGCAATAGAACTCTAGAAATTATTCAGAAACAAATGGCACCTTCTTGTAAGACTAGAGTAGAATGTACACTCACAGTAATAAGAAATTTTACTTAAAAACAAAACAGCAACAACAAAAACAAAAGACCCAAGTAGACCCCAAAGAAGAAGCAGTTTTGAAAAAAGGAAAAAAATTGTATGCTAAAAAACAAAGAGATTTTTTTTTTGGACGTGATGAAAATGTTCTTGAATTGGATAATGGTAATGTGTTAAACGAATCTGTGAATATACTAAAAAAACATAGAATTCTACATTTTGAAAGGCTGAATCGCATGATATGTGACTTTTATCTCAATAGCATTTTCAGTAAAAACAAAAACTTAGGGTATATAAGAGAACAACATAAACACTGGTTTGAAGGAGAGTTAACAGAGAAATACATTTTCACAAGCTTACCAAATGTTTGGTTTATACTGATTTATAGTGTGTTGTTACCTTCACAAATTCTAAAGAATAGTGAGGGTTGGTTAGCACATTAACAAAGCTGAAAGCAAGCATTATTTCTCCTTATTTCACTCCCCCCCTCATTTTCAACCCCTTAATCCTAACAATTAACATAATATATCTATTATAACCCTATTGGCATGGGGTCTAAACCAGGGGTCCACTTTATTTTTTCTGTAAACAGATAGTATTTTAGTCTTTATGGACCATTAGGTCTTTGCTGTTCTAATATGAAAACAGCCATAGATAATACACAAATGAATAAATTCTACCTATGTGCCACTAAAACTACAAAAACAAGCAACCTACTGGAATTGGTGCATAGCACAGGCTCTGGTTTGTTGATCTGTTGTTTAGATTGTGAAATGTTGTGGGGGTGTTGATTTTACTTGGAAAATTGTATTGTGTAAAGCAGTGTTTTGCAAACTACAGATGGGAGTGTGGGTATGTATCAGAGTCACCTGTCACTATATCTTGTCTTTGCAGGATCTCTTATTCAAGCCTGATCAAAGGCAGAAAATGTAGGTATTCTCTGGGTCCCTGACCAATACTCACTTAAACATTATTGTAAATATTATATACTATCCTATCCCCTCCATGAATTGAAAGAACTTTTCCCTTCTTAATCTTTTCCACATGATCTTATAGAAGCAGAACAGAAAAGTATTTTTAAGTGAGATAATACCAAGAGCCACAAGATGCAAGTAATTTTTTCTGACAATCATCATCCCTTAAATTAAGAACACAAAATGAAACTGTACCCAATAAATTTGATCATAAAACATTTAAATGTCCATATTATTCAACTTAAGGTAACTGGAAGCATAAGGAATAGAGGATAAAAAGTGGTAGGTAAAAAAGAACTTTTTGCCTTGACCAGTATCGTTCAGTTGGTTGGGTATCATCCTGAAAATCCAAAGGTCACAGGCTTAATTCCCAGTGAGGGCACATGCCTGGGTTGTGGGCCATTCCCTGGTTAGGGTGCATGCGACAGGCAACTGATCGATATTTTTCTCACACATCAATGTTTCTCTCCCTTTCTTTCTCCTTCCCTTCCCTTCTCTCTAAAAATAAATAAATAAAATCTTTTTAAAAAACAAGTTTATCATAGATTTACAAATAGTGATCAGTTCCCCAAAATGACAGGGACAGCTACTGTCATTTTGCAAAGGACAATATTTACTGTTGTGTAGAGTGGAATAGACTACTTTTCTTATGTCAAAATATTTAGTCATATTTCACACACAGTTATCTGTTCATATTGACTTATTTTTAATGAGGTATTTAACATTTTTTTATTTATATAGGCTTATATCTGAAGTACTGGTTCTTAAGGGTACACCAACTAGGAGATTATGAATCTTATTTCAGAAGTTTACACTTTCAAAAATCTGACATTCCATCTAAGGAGTCATCTCTCCCTCCCCCCAGAAACTGCCTTAGTGAGCCATTATTACAGATGGGAATGTTGTTTATCAGTGTGTAGGGACAGAAAAATGGTTAAAATTGTTTATGGAAAATAGCAAGACAAACAAATGTATGCATGCATGAATATAAGGCTATATATATCATGGAAAAAAGACAGGATGCATGCTTGCATCCACAGTCAGCAGAAGAGAATTTATTAACTTCATTAAAAAATCAGAGTACGATCCTGGCTGGTGTGACTCAGTGGATTGAGTGCCAGTCTGCAAATCAAAGGGTCGCTGGTTTGATACCCAGTCAGGGTGCATGCCTGGGTTGCAGGCCAGGTCACCAGTTGGGAGTGCACAAGAGGCAACCACACACTGATGTTTCTCTCCCTCTCCTTTTCCCTGCCTTGCCATCTAAAAATAAAGAAATAAAATCTTTCCAAAAATCACAGTAGAATGTGTGTGTTAAACTGCTAGTTCATATATTTTTCTATTTTAAATTATTGCCACAAAATGCTAGAAAACAGGCCTGATAACCTTTGCAGCATTCTGAGAAGGGAGATGGGCCATTATAGAAGCAAAGTTACTTTGGATCAATATAGTATGTTGTATTAAGTTAAGCTAGTTGCCATTCCTCCCTCCAGCTCATTTTGTTCAGCAAAGTTCCATTTTCACAAAGTATCCAGGAAATGAGACATATATGTCCCCAAAATAATACAGGGTAGAAAGTGATAAGGTTCCCAAAATAAGTATGGAATGCCAGAGACATTTATAGGTGGGAGAGATGATGTCAGTTTGGATCACAGTGTCAGGCAAAGCTCCATTAATCTTTAGACCTCTTAGCTCTTTTCACAAGTACAAAGTAGTTACTGATGTTTTGGAATAAGTTAGACATTGCCTTTTGGAAGTACTGTTATTTTTTTAAAAAATGTGTTATTAAGCCTTCTCAATATGTGATTTTTAAGTTCCTTAAATGTAAACTTCTTATACTTTGGAGCCATAAATTGCTCTTTAGGAGCACCTTACCCATCAGATGGTGGAAATTAGTTTTGGAAAAAGAGGTTATTCTGTCTTACTTGGTGCGGGAATGTGTTTTCTGAGTTGTTTCCAGGCACACATGTCTGCCACCTAATATATATGATGGAAGCGGTTTAGGGCTTTGGAGGAAAGTTAGCGAGAATCTCTTTCTCAGGAGGCATTTGGACAGCAGATAAAGAAGTGAGACTGATATGCAGTTCAAGTGTGAGTTGTGTGTGCATACTCACACACTAACAGACAAGCTGACTTGGCAGCTGTGAGAATGGGGGTAGGGAACTCCGTGCCTGCTAAGCTATTTCAAGTGCCTGCCTGTCAAGCTGGATTTTTAGTCTCCAGTGTGTTTGCAGTTAATTCCCATTAGGCTGGACTCCACCCCTCTCTTCCAAAGGTAAAGCAAGATTTTCAGGCATCACTGCAAACAGCAGCTGGGGTTCCCATCTCCTTCTGACCAGCTGTAAGAAGTTGTTTCTCAGATGTGAGTTTGAAGAGAGGGAACGAGTCAATCAGCATTCATGGTCAGAAGGTAAATTTGCAATGTGGGCCAAATACAATTGAAACAGCTGGCTAAGAAACTGCTTTGCTCTCCCTTTGCTTAGCCCCACTTTTCCTCTTCCTTTCCCAGGCTTCCTGTTCTTTCACTCACAGCTCAGAGAAGCTGTTTATTCTCAAAGGCATCCAGGTCTATTTTTTCTCCCTTGTAGTTTGTTGCTTGCACAGAGGCTGCCCAAAATCGGAGCTGGATTCCTATTTCATATTGACATGGTTGGAGGATGTAAGTAAGAGTTAAGTGCTATTTGGTTTCCCCCAAAGAATTGGTAACTCGAGGAGAGCAAGTGCATGTCTCTGAGAGTAGACAGAGGGGTTTTCTTCTGACTTGTCTGTAGAACTAACAGCAGTTCTGGTTTGCTAATGTGCTGGGTTGATTTCTTAGACTTGCCTAAATTGAGGTTATGAGAATGAAATGGGGTGACGGCATTAAACTGAAATGTAAATTTTATTTATTTATTATTGTTCAGTTGCAGTTGCCCCTCCTTTCCCCCCATTGCTCACCCCTACACTGTCCTTCCCACTCCCACAGTCAATCCCCCCATTGTCTCTGCCCATGAGTCCTCTATTCAAGTTCCTTGACTCAACTCTTCACCTTCTTTCCCTGTTGTCTCCCTTCTCCCTCCCTCCTCCCCTCTGGTCATTGTCAGTTTGTTCTTTATTTCCATGTCTCTGGTTCTATTTTGTTGGCTTGTTTGTTAGGTTGATTAGGCTCCCCTTATAAGTGACATCATACAGTGTTTGTCTTTCACTGCCTGGCTTATTTCACTCAGCATAATAGTATCCAGTCCCATCCATGCTGTCACAAAGGGTAAGAGTTCATTCTGCTGCATAGTATTCCATTGTGTAAATGTACCACAATTTTTTGATTCACTCATTTACTGATGAGCATTTAGGCTGTTTCTAACACTTAGCTATTGTAAATAATGCTGCTATGAACATTAGGGTGCATAAGTTCCTTTGAATTGGTGTTTCAGGATTCTTAGGATATAGTTCCAGCAGTGGGATCACTGAATCAAAGGCTGTACTTTCTTTTGTTTTTCTGAGGTATTTCCATACCGTTCCACACCAGGAAGGCAAACATTTCAGTTGAAAACTAGGCAAAGGACCTGAACAGACACTTCTCCAAGGAGGACATACAGAGGGCCCAGAGGCATACAATAGCATGCTCAGCATCACTAGCCATCAGAAAGATGCAAATTAACACCACAATGAGATACCATTTCACACTGGTCAGAATGGCCGTCCTTACTAAATCAGTAGAAAACAAGTGCTGAGGAAGGAAGATGGCGGCGAGGTAAGAGGGAGCAGATTTCACTTCCTCCTACACATGGGAGAAAAACCTGGCTGATCTACAGAAAAGCAGAGCAGACAAGGAACAGTAACACAGCATACTTGAGAATAGGAGATCAAAAATAGTAGCGGACATTGAAAAACCAGTCGGTAAGAGAGTACTTCAGAACAATAGGAGCCAGGGATCAGCGCGGAGACCATGGCAGCTGAGGCCCCGGCCGGGCGCTTGCCAGGCCTGCCTCAGGGCTCTAGGGAGCGAGCTGGGTCAACTGCTGAAATGGAGTGAGCTATCCTTGTCCCCGCAGCGAGACAGTGGGCTGAGCGACCCTGGGACCCTCGACTGCAGGCTGAGTGGTCCTCATCGCCGTGCGCCTGCAGATGGCTGCATGTGTGAACTGAGATGGCTGCATGAAAATAGGCACCCACACGTGACTGCAGACGGTCACGGAATCATAGGCATGAGCGAGATCATAGGTGATTATCACTGGAGACAGCTGTGGGAGCATAGTTGCACATGTGCCAACGCAGACAGCTCGGGGCCATAGGAGCACAGGTGCGAGATAGCTGTGGGATCATAGGCCGCACAACACCACAGAAAGCTGTGCCAGGGCCAACAGAGATGCCTACATGTGACTGGAGACCCGAGCTGACACCCATAATCTCAGGAAAGTGCGCCCACTCCAGGAGTCTCAGAAAACACTCCTCAAGCCCTGTGTGGAGAGGCACCGGACTAACTCTGGGGAGGGACAGAAGCACAATGATGACTGAGTGCTGAACACCGAGAAAAGCAATACCATCACCCCTGAGCCATTGCAGCCAGCGAGACCAAAAAAATTGGTTCAGCAAGTTTGAAAAAAGCGAGTTTCTTGTTTGGTGTTTTGGTTTTTCTTTGTTGTTGTTTGTTTTTCTCTTTGTTTTTGACTTTTTTGGTTTTTGTTTTTGCTTCTTATGTTTCTTTTTGTTTGTGTGTCTTTCTGTTTATATAATTGTTCTTAATTATTATCTCATTATTACTTTTATCTTCTTTTTTTACTCAACTCCATTTGCCTCTCTTTACTTCTTTCTTGTTTTATTCCCTCTCCCTTTCTTTCCAATTTTATCTCTTCTACCTGCCTCCTTTTTCTTCCTTCTTTTTAATTTTTCCCTCTTTTCTCTTTTTAAATACTGATGAGTGAGACAAAAAAACAAACAAACCTGGAACTGTGAAAAAAACAGAGTTGGTCACAAAAACAGGGTATCACAACTAATGAGACAGTGGAAGCTGTGAACAACAGGATATCCGAAGGAGAATCCACCACTGAATCTCACAGGTATTCTAACACAGAAGGTCACACCACAAACCCAAGGAGCCAGAACAGATCAATGTAAGAAGTTGACGCTAACAAGAGTCTTACAAACAATGGGAAAACAAAGAAACAATCCCCAAATGAAAGGAAAGGAGGAAGCCCCAGAAAAAATGCTAAATGAAACAGAGGTAATTCAACTATCAGATATTGAGTTCAAAGAAATAGATGTCAGGAAGCTCCATGAGCTCTCAATGAGCTACCAAAAACTGCAGGGAAGCTACGATGAACTCACTGCAAACTATATTAACACGAAAAAGGAAATAGAAACTATCAACAAGAGCCAAGAGGAAATGAAGAATACAATTTCTGAACTGAAGAATACAGTAGAAGGAATGAAAAGCAGAATCGATGAAGCAGAAGATCGGATTAGTGAGTTGGAGGACAAAATAGAAAAAAAATACCCAGAATGAGAAAGAAAAGGAAAAGAGGCTCAGAAAGAATGAAGAGGGATTACGAGAAATGCAAGACAACATGAAACATAATAATATCCGTATAATAGGGATATCAGAAGGAGAAGAAGAAGAAAAAGGGATAGAAAAACTATTCGAAAAAGTAATGATGGAAAACTTCCCTAATTTGGTGAGAGAAAAAGACACACAAATCCAGGAAACACAGAGGGGCCCAAACAAGAGGAACCCAAAGAGTTCCACTTCAAGACACATCATAATTAAAATGACAAAATTCCAAGACAAAGAGAGAATCTTAAAGGCAGCAAGGAAGAAAAAGGAAGTAACAAACAAGGGAGGCCCGAAAAGATTAACAGCTGACTTCTCAATGGAAACACTCAACGCCAGAAGACAATGGCAAGAAATAATTCAAGCAATGAGAACCAAAGACCTACAACCAAGACTATTCTATCCAGCAAGGCTTTCAATCAAGATAAAAGGCAAAATAAGAAATTTTCCAGACAAAAGAAGTCTAAAAGAATACACCTCTACCAAACCAATTCTGCAAGAGATACTAAAGGGATTGCTTTAAGGAAAGGAAGGAAGAGAGAGAGAGAGAGAGAGAGAGAGAGAGAGAGAGAGAGAGAGAGAGAGGGAGGGAGGAGGGGGAGGGGGAGGAACACAGGTACAAAAATGGCAATGAATAAATACCTATCAATAATAACCTTAAATGTAAATGGATTAAATGATCTAATCAAAAGACATAGAATAGCTGAATGGATAAGAAAGCATGACCCACAAATATGCTGCCTGCAAGAGACCCACCTCAGGACAGAAGACTTACAAAGACTCAAAGTGAAGGGCTGGAAACAAATTTTCCAAGCAAATGGACAGGAAAAAAAAGCCAGTGTAGACTCATATCAGACAAAATAGACTTCAAAAGAAGAGTCATAAAGAGAGACCCAGAAGGTCACTTCATAATACTCAAGGAAAGAATCCACCAAGAAGACATAAACATTGTATATATATATGCACCCAATGGAGGAGCACCTAAATACATCAAGAAAATCTTAGAGGACTTCAAGAAAGATATTGACAGCAACACAATTATAGTAGGCTATTTTAACACCCCACTGTCAAAAATGGACAGGTCTTCCAAACAAAGTATCAACAAAGATATTGCGGCATTGAACAACACTCTAGAGGAAATGGACTTAACTGATATATAGAGAGTCCTTCATCTCAAAGAAAATAAATACACATTCTTTTCGAATGCACATGGAACATTTTCAATGATAGACCACATGATAGGACACAAAACAAACCTCAACAAATTCAAGAAAATTGAAATCATACCAAGCATTTTCTTCGACCACAAGGGACTGAAACTAGAAACCAACCCCAAGGGGAAAAACCCAAAACACTCAAAATCATGGAGATTGAATAGCATGCTATTAAACAATGAATGGGTCAAGAATGAAATTAGGGAGAAAATCAAAAAGTTTCTGGAAACAAATGATAATGAACTCACATCGACCCAAAGCTTATGGGACACAGCAAAGGCAGTCCTCAGAGGGATGTTTATAGCGATACAGGCCTACCTAAAAAGGGTAGAAACATCTCAAACAAACAACCTAACCCTACGCCTACAAGAACTCGAGGATCAACAACAAAGACAGCCCAGAGCAAGTAGAAGGAAGGAAATAAGCAAGATCAAAGCAGAACTAAATGACATAGAGACTAAAAGCACAATCCTAAAGATCAATGAATCCAGGAGCTGGTTCTTTGAAAAGATCAACAAAATCAACAAGCCTTTGCTGAAAGTCACCAGAGGGGAGAGGGGAGGGAATTTCAGGGGAAAAGGGGAAGGATTTACAGGAACAAGTATAAAGGACACATGGACAAAAACTATGGGGGGGGTGGAAATGGGAGGGAGGTGGGGAGGTTTGGGGTGGCGGGTTCGGGTGAGAATAAAAGACAGAAAACTGTACAAGATCAACAATGAAAATAAAAATTAAAAAAAATTAAAAAAAAAGAAAAAATAGAGAGGAGTCAAATAAACACAATCAGAAATGAAAGAGGAGAGATTACAACTGACACCACAGAAATACAAAGGATTGTAAGAAATTACTATAAAGAACTGTATGCCAAGAAATTTGAAAACACAGGTGAAATGGACAAGTTTGTAGAAAAATATAATCTTCTAAAACTCAATGAAGAAGAAACAGAAAGCCTGAAGAGACCAATAACAGCTGATGAAATTGAAGCAGTAATCAAAAAACTGCCGACACACAAAAGCCCTGGACCAGATGGTTTCACAGGAGAATTCTACAAAACATTTAAGGAAGGGCTAATCCCTATCCTTCAGAGACTATTTGAAAAAAATCTAAATAATGGAAGACTCCCAAACTCTTTTTATGAAGCCAGCATAATCCTAATCCCAAAACCAGATAAAGACACAATGAAGAAGGAGAACTTCAGGCCAATATCGCTGATGAGCATAGGTGCTAAAACCCTCAACAAAATATTGGCAAACCACATCCAACAATACATTAAAAAGATCAGACACCATGACCAAGTGGGATTCATCCCAGGAATGCAAGGATGGTTCAACATTTGCAAATCAGTAAATGTAATTCCTCACATAAACAAAGCAAAGGCAAAAATCACATGAGGAAATCAATAGATGCGGAAAAGGCATTTGATAAGGTACAAGACGCATTTATGATAAAAACACTCAGCAAAGTGGGAATAGAGGGAGCATTCCTCAACATAATAAAGGCCATATATGAGAGACCTACAACCAACATCATACTCAACGGGATAAAACTAAAATCTATTCCACTAAGATCAGGAAGAAGACAAGGTTGTCCACTTTCACCACTTCTATTCAATATAGTATTGGAAGTCTTAGCCACAGCAATTAGACAAGAAAAGGAAATAAAAGGCATACAAATTGGAAAGGAGGAAACAAAATTATCATTGTTTGCAGCTGACATGATAGTGTACATAGAAAATCACATAGACTCAGCCAAAAAACTGCTCCACGTAATCAATGAATTTGGCTAAACAACCAGATACAAAGTCAATATCCAGAAATCAAAGGCATTTTTGTATACCAACAATGAAACGGCAGAAGCACAAATCAAGAAAAAATTCCCATTTGATATAGCAGAAAGAAAAATAAAATACCTACGAATAAACCTAACCAAGGAGGTAAAAGACCTGTATGCAGAAAACTATACAACACTGAAGAAAGAAATCAAGGAATACACAAACAAATGGAAACACATACCATGTTCATGGACCGGAAGCATTAATATCCTCAAAGTGTCCATAGTTCCCAATGCAATTTACAGATTCAATGTAATACCTATTAAAGTACCAATGGCATACTTCACAGACATAGAACAAATGCTTCAAAAATTTATATGGAACCATAAATGACCCCGAATAGCTGCAGCAATCTTGAGAAAGAAGAGGAAAGTTCGAGGGATCACAATACCTGATACCAAGCTGTATTACAAGGCCACTGTAATCAAAAGAGCCTGGTACTGGCATAAAAATAGGCACATGGACCAGTGGAATAGAACAGAAAGCCCAGAAATAAGCCTAAGTCTCTACAGTCAATTAATATTTGACAAAGGGGTAGCAACATAAAATCGAGCAAAAATAGCCACTTCAACAAGTGGTGATCGGAAAACTGGACAGCTACATGCAAAAAAATGAAACTCGAGTACCAACTTACACCATACACAAAAATAAATTCAAGGTGGATACAAGATTTAAACATAAGCCATGACACCATTAAATTCCTAGAGGATAACATAAGCAGGAAAATCTCAGAAATTTCACACAGTAACATTTTTACTGATATGTCCCCTAAAGCAAGGGACATGAAGAAATAAACAAATGAGATCTCATCAAAATAAAAAGCTTCTGCACAGCCAAAGAAAACAGTATTAAAATAAAAAGATAACCAACTGTATGGGAAAACATATTTACCAATGATACCTCAGAAAAGGATTTAAATTCCAAAATATACAAAGAACTTACATGACTCCGCTCTAAGAAGATAAGCAACCCAATTAAAAAATGGGCAAAGGACTTGAACAGACACTTCTCCAAGGAGGACATACAGAGGATCTAGAGACACATGAAAAGATGCTCCATATCGCGAGCTATCAGAGAGATGCAAATTAAAACCACAATGAGATACCACTTGACACCAGTCAGAATGGCCCTCATAAACAAAGCAACAAACAGCAAGTGTTGGAGAGGTTGTGGCGAAAAGGGGACCCTAGTGCACTGTTGGTGGGATTGCAGACTGATATATCCACTGTGGAAAGCAGTATGGAATTTTCTAAGCAATCTACAAATGGATCTACCTTTTGACCCAGCAATTCCACTGCTAGGACCATATCCTAAGCACCCTGAAACACCAATCCAAAAGAACCTATGCACCCCAATGTTCATAGTCACACAATTTACAATAGCCAAGTGTTGGTAGCAACCTAGGTGCCCGTCAGTAAACAAATGGATCAAAAACTATGGTACATTTACACAATGGAATTCTATGTAGCAGAAAGAAAGAAGGAGGTCCTACCCTTTGCAACAGCATGGATGGAACTGGAGAGCATTATGCTAAGCAAAATAAGCCAGGCAATGTAGGACAAATACCATATGATCTCACCTTTAACAGGAATCTAATAAACAAAACAAACAAAGAAGCAAAATATAACCAAAGACATTGTAATTGAGAATAGGCTGACAGACAGCAGGGGGAAAGTGGAGGGAATTTCAGGGGAACAGGGGGAGGGTTTAGAGCAACAAGTATAAAAGACACATTGACAAAAACTAGGGAGGGTGGAAATGGGAGGGAGGTTGAGAGGGCTGGAGTGGTTGGTGGGGATGGAATTAAAAGACAGAAAAGTGTACAAGAACAACAATTAAAATAAAGTAAAAAATGGAATTGCAAGAAAAACTAAAAAAAAAAAGAATAATACTATAGTACAGATTTATCAAGCTCCTCAGTATTAAAATACATTGTAAAGTTCTGGTAACTAAAATAATGTGACATTTAACCAGGTACAAGGTTGTTTTACCAGGATGATCAATAGAGTACCAATCAAAAGTACAAATAGAGTACTTTTCATATAATAAAGAATAGGAGCAATCTAACCAGAGGGGCAGCGGGGAGGGAGATAATGGGAGAAAAAAAGGGAAGGGACATGAAGGAACATGTGTAAAGGACCCATGGGCAAAGCCAAAGGGTGTAGGATTGAGGGTGGGGGCAGGAAAATTGAGACAACTATACTTGTATAATAATAAAGAAAAAAGAAAAAAAAAGTGCTGATGAAGATGTGGAGAAAAGAGAATCCTAGGGCACTGTTTGTGGGAATGCAGACTGGTGCAGCCATGGTAGAAAACACCATGAGATTTTCTGAAATACAGATTTTTAAATCAGTAGAGTTGGCAATAAAAGAGTGCATTCACTCAGTAAATATTGTGAGTTCCTTCTATGTGCCAAGAATGATTACTTCCAGAAAACCTGAGATAGTTTAACTGTAAATCCATTCTTAGCTCTGACTGGTATAGCTCAGTGGATTGATTGTGAGCCTATGAACCAAAGGTTCGCTGGTTTGTTTCCCAGTCAGGGCACATGCCTGGGTTGCAGGCCAGGTCCCCAATAGGGGGCACTCGAGAGGCAACCACACACTGATGTTTCTCTCCCTCTCTTTCTCCTCCCCTTCCTTTCTCTCTAAAAGTAAATAAATAAAATCTTTTAAAAATAAATCTATTCTTAAAAAAACACTGAGCCAACTGGTTCCATTTTATGGTGAGAATCTGAAAACAGAAAGAAGTGTATGATTGAGGAGAAATTACTCAGAGAGTGTTTTAGGAAAGAAAGTGGAGAGGAGTAATGTTCTGCTTCTTGGATGACTAAAAGTCTTCTCTGTTACTTATGGGAAAATGGAGTCTTCTCTGGTAGATAGAATTGACAACTATCCTAATGTTAGCTATACCACAGATGTTATTTCACTTGAACTTTACATTCCATCATCTCCATTTTATAGATGAAACTGAACCTCAGAGAAGTGATTCTCTCAAGTTCATAGAACCTATTAGGGACAGACCTAAGGATCCTCTCCCAGATCTGATTCCAAAATTTGGGCTCTTTTCCACTAAAACAGTATTTTTCAAACATTGCTTCCCATAATTTGATAATTTTTATAAAATTCAAATTCCATAAATTATAACTCAGTGAATCTGAGAAGGAGTATAATAGCATTTTGAACAAACTTTGAAGGTGACTCTGGTGCAGAGGGCTTAGAGCCCCATTTTGAGAAACACTCAATATGTCATGATTCCTGTCATTTTTTCTGAATTGGTTGGAGAAGCATTCAGCCCATCTTCTTCCTATACTGAACAGATTCACTGAATGGAGGTGGTTGGCTGTGATGATGTTTTATTCCCTGTTAAGGCAGTGGTTAAAGGGACTACTGCTACAGTAATAGCAGTGCCCCTGGGGCTAAAGCCTAAGGGTGTGAGTATATGGTTTACAAATTAGCCCACTGTTGATATCACTTAACAGTGTCTTGCCAGAGCATGCCTGTAAGAGTAGTTTCTTACTGGTATAGGGTATGAAATAGGACTCTTAGCCAATCAATTGAGAACTGAAGGTGATGGTATCTGTCAGTCCAGAATAAGAACTGAGATGAACATCTCAAATTGGCACCCTACTTTCAGAAGCAGAACACAGTTGAGGAGCTTAATGAACAGCATTTTTTTTTTCAGGGAAGAGAGAAGCTCATATGAAATTTAGATAAATCATTCTAATCCTTACTTTTCTAACTTCAGACTGTGCAGAAAGGGGATAGCTCAGGACCTGACAAGGAGGTTCTTTTTATGGGTTCTCACTGTCTCTGCAACTTGATTATTTAGAACTGACCTTCTAGTTTGTTAATGACTTGGTTGTTTTCTCTCTCTACTTACTATCTGGATTCTTGTCTTCTAATGAGTTGCTTTGATCATCTCCACCTCAGGATGGAAAGATGCAAATAAATAAATAAACTCGACACAGCTAGTTTTGCTACTCTTTATACCCTAGTATAAAAGAGGTGTAAAGAAGAGAAAAGGCTTGGAAAGAGGATAGTAAGCATGAAACCTAAAAAATTTGAAAGATAAGACTTAGGTTAAAAGTGAGGACTTCTTAAGAGGAGAGTAGAATGGTGTTGGTAGGGGATCAGTGGAGGGGGAAATGAAGAATTGTTGCTCAGTGGGTTTCAGTTATGCTCTTGAATAAATTCTAGAGATCTTATGTACAAGTTTGTGATTATAGTAACAATACACTGTTCTGAACTTTAAAATGTTGAGGATATATCTTATGTTTGTTCTTTTTTTCCTTTTCGTTCTTTATTTTAATTGTTGTTCTTGTACAGTTTTCTTAAATTTTTAATTATTTTTTAATCAGTATTTTTTAATTGTTGATCTTGTACAGTTTTCTGTCTTTTACTCCTCCCCCAGCCCACCGCCCCAGCCCTCCCCACCTCCCGCCCATTTCCACCCCTCATAGTTTTTGTCCTTGTGTCCTTTATATTTGTTGTTCTAAACCCTTCACCTTTTACCCTGAAATTTCCTTCCCTCTCCCCTCTGGTCACTGTCAGACTGTTCTCAAACTCAGTGTCTTTGGTTATATTATGCTTGTTTGTTTGTTTTGTTGATTAGCTTCCTGTTAAAGGTGAGATCATATGGTATTTGTCTTTCACTGCCTGGCTTATTTCACTTAGGATGATGCTCTCCAGTTCCATCCATGCTGTCGCAAAGGGTAGGAGCTCCTTCTTTCTTTCTGCGCATAGAATTCCATTGTGTAAATGTACCACAGTTTTTTGATCCATTCATTAACTGATGGGCCCATACATTGCTTCCAGCACTTGGCTATTGTAAATTGTGCTGCTGTGAACATAGGGGTGCATAGGTTCTTTTGGATTGGTGTTTCAGGGTTCTTAGAATATAATCCAAGCAGTGGAATTGCTGGGTCAAAAGGTATGTCCATTTTTAGTTTTCTTAGAAAATTCCATACTGTTTTCCATAGTGGTTGTACCTGTCTGCAATCCCACCAACAGTGCACTAGGGTCCCCTTTTCTCCACAACCTCTCCAATACTTGCTGTTTGTTGCTTTGTTTATGAGGGCCATTCTGACTGGTGTCAAGTGGCATCTCATTGTGGTTTTAATTTGCATCTCTCTGATAGCTAGCAATACTGAGCATCTTTTCATGTGTTTCTAGATCCTCTGTATGTCCTCCTTGGAGAAGTATCTGTTCATGTCCTTTGCCCATTTTTTAATTGGGTTGCTTATCTTCGTAGAGCAGAGTTGTGTAAGTTCTTTATATATTTTGGAATTTAAACCCTTGTCTGAGGTATCATTGGCAAATATGTTTTCCCATACAGTTGGTTATCTTTTTATTTTAATACTGTTTTCATTGGCTGTGCAGAAGCTTTTTATTTTGATGAGATCCCATTTGTTTATTCTTTCCTTTATGTCCTTTGCTTTAGGGGACATATCAGTAAAAATGTTGCTGTGTGAAATATCTGAGATTTTCCTGCTTATGTTATCCTCTAGGAATTTAATGGTGTCATGGCTTATATTTAAATCTTGTATCCACCTTGAATTTATTTTTGTGTATGGTGTAAGTTGGTACTCGAGTTTCATTTTTTTGCATGTAGCTGTCCAGTTTTCCGAGCACCACTTGTTGAAGAGGCTATTTTTGCTCGATTTTATGTTGCTGCCCCCTTTGTCAAATATTAATTGACTGTAGAGACTTGGGTTTATTTCTGGGCTCTCTGTTCTGTTCCACTGGTCTATGTGCCTGTTTTTGTGCCAGTACCAGTCTGTTCTGATTACAGTGGCCTTGTAATACAGTTTGGTATCAGGTATTGTGATCCCTCGAACTTTCCTCTTCTTTCTCAAGATTGCTGCAGCTATTCGGGGTCATTTATGGTTCCATATAAATTTTTGAAGTTTTTGTTCTATGTCTGTGAAATATGCCATTGGTACTTTAATAGGTTGCATTGAATCTGTAAATTGCTTTGGGAAGTATGGACATTTTGATAATGTTAATTCTTCCGATCCATGAACACGATATGTGTTTCCATTTGTTTGTGTCTTCCTTGATTTCTTTCTTCAGTGTTGTATAGTTTTCTGCATACAGGTCTTTTACCTCTTTGGTTGTTGTGGACCATTCAGCCTGGTTTCAGGAATTGTAACCTGCACCCCATGGTGAGCTGTGTAAGAGCCCAGGGGACTCGCTTCATCTGGGTCTGTTCCATCACAAGGATGTGACCTACTAAGGAGACAAAGCTTATTTCACTGGGAGGAGCACTGCTTTTGCCTCATCCATCTCTGGCCCCATTGCTTGGTTGGCAGTCAATGACGGGTAAGACTCCTCATGGGAGGGGCAACCTAAGCCAGACGCGACCACTTGGGAGGCCTCATGGAAGGACTCGGGGGGTTGCAGCAAAGAGGATGTGATGGACCCTCGCCCCCCGGCTATTCTGACATAGCCCGAGTCCTCATTTCCATCTGGGAGATGTCTCCTGCTTCCTAATAGGCTTAAAGCCTGAAACTTTGGAGGCGAGTGGTGCAGCCCTGTGCTGGCCAGGATGACTCCCTGGGTGAGTGGCATAAGAAAGAATTCCTAAAGCCCTGTGAAACCTGCTTTGCTAAAAGTGCTCCTCCTTAGGTGATAAGTGTCCCAGGAGGAAATGAGTATGTCTCCCAAAGTTTGGCAACCCCCTTTCCTGACAAACACTGGCTCGGATTAAGCCCTCAGATTTCTTTGACATGTTAAACCTGTATTCCGGTGTATTTGAGCCCAATAAAAGCCTAGTGAGGATGGGGCTCTGGGTTATTCTCCTCTGAGAGTTTGACCCCTTTCCTCCCCAAGCAGAAGATGTCTTAGTAGTTTTTATTTTCATCCGTGACGGAGGGATGGGGCTCTGCGGGCGGAGCTCCCCCACATCTGGCACCCAGGACAGGGTCCCCCGCACTTGGTTAGGTTTATTCCTAGGCATTTTAATTTTCTTTATGCTATATTGAATGGGATTTTTTCTTCATTTCTGCTTCTGCTGTTTCATTGTTGGTATACAAAAATGCCTTTAATTTCTGGATATTGACTTCGTATCTGGCTGTTTGGCCAAATTCATTGATTAGGTCGAGCAGTTTTTTTGGCTGAGCCTATATGATTTTCTATGTACACTATCTTGTCAGCTGCAAACAATGATAGTTTTTTCCTCCTCTCTGAGTTGGATGCCTTTTATTTCCTTTTCTTGTCTAATTGCTGTGGCTAAGACTTCCAATACTATATTGAATAGAAGTGGTGAAAGTGGACAACCTTGTCTTGTTCCCGATCTTAGTGGGAAAGATTTTAGTTTTAGCCCATTGAGTATAATGTTGGCTGTAGGTCTCTCATATATGGCCTTTATTATGTTGAGGAATGGTCCCTCTATTCCCACTTTGCTGAGTGTTTTTATCATTAATGGGTGTTGTAGCTTATCAAATGCCTTTTCCGTATCTATTGATTTCACCATGTGATTTTCGTCTTTGGTTTAGTTTATGTGAGGAATTACATTTACTGTTTTGCGAATGCTGAATCATCTTTGCATCCCTGGGAGAAATCCCACTTGGTCATGTTGTTTGATTTTTTTAATGTATTGTTCGATGTGGTTTGCCAATATTTTGTTGAGGATTTCAGCATCCATGTTCATCAGCGATATTGGCCTGAAGTTCTCCTTCTTTGTTTTGTCTTTATGTGGTTTTGGGATTAACATGATGCTGGCTTCATAAAAGGAGTTTGGGAGTCTTCTATCATTTTCGATTTTTTTGAATAGTCTGTGAAGCATAGGGGTTATCTCTTCCTTACATGTTTTATAGAATTCTCCTGTGAAACCATCTGGTCCAGGGCTTTTGTGTGTCGGCAGTTTTTTGATTACTGCTTCAATTTCATCAGCTGTTATTGGTCTGCTCAGGCTTTCTGCTTCCTCTTCATTGAATTTTGGAAGATTATATTTTTCTTGAAACTGATCCATTTCACCTGTGTTTTCAAATTTCGTGGCATACAGTTCTTCATATTAATTTCTTACAATTCTTTGTATTTCTGTGGTGTCAGTTGTAATCTCTCCTCTTTCATTTCTGATTGTGTTTATTTGAGTACTCTCTGTTTTTTTCTTGATGAGCCTGCTTAATGACTTGTCAATTTTGTTGATCTTTTCAAAGAACCAGCTCCTGGATTCATTGATCTTTAGGATTGTGCTTTTAGTCTCTATGTCACTTAGTTCTGCTTTGATCTTGGTTATTTCCTTCCTTCTACTTGCTCTGGGCTGTCTTTGTTGTTGATCCTCAAGTTCTTGTAGGCGTAGGGTTAGGTTGTTTGTTTGAGATGTTTCTACCTTTTTTAGGTAGGCCTGTATTGCTATGAACTTCCCTCTGAGGACTGTATTTGCTGTGTCCCTTAAGTTTTGGGTCATTGTGAGTTCATTATCATTTGTTTCCAGAAACTTTTTTATTTCCTCCCTAATTTCATTCTTAATCCATTCACTGTTTAATAGCATGCTATTCAATCTCCATGATTTTGAGTGTTTTGAGTTTTTCTCCTTGGGATTGGTTTCTAGTTTCATTCCCTTGTGGTCGGAGAAAATGCTTTGCATGATTTCAATTTTGTTGAATTTGTTGAGGCTTATTTGTGTCCTATTATGTGGTCTATCCTTGAAAATATTCCATGTGCATTTGAAAAGAATGTGTATTTATTTTCTTTGACATGAACAGTTCTCTATATATCAGTAAGTTCATTTCCTCTAGAGTGTTGTTCAATGCTGCAATATCTTTGTTGATACTTTGTTTGGAAGACCTGTCCATTTTTGACAGTGGGGTTTTAAAATCGCCTACTATAATTGTGTTGCTGTCAATATCTTTCTTGAAGTCCTCTAAGATTTTCTTGATGTATTTAGGTGCTCCTCCATTGGGTGCATATATAGTTACAATGTTTATGTCTTCTTGGTGGATTCTTCCCTTAAATATTATGAAGTGATCTTCTGGGTCTCTCTTTATGGCCCTTCTTTTGATGTCTATTTTGTCTGATATAAATATTGCTACCCCGTTTTTTTTTTTTTTTCCTGTCCATTTGCTTGGAAAATTTGTTTCCAGCCCTTCACTTTGAGTCTGTGTAGGTCTTTTGTCCTGAGGTGGGTCTCTTGTAGGCAGCATATTTGTGGGTCATGCTTCCTTATCCATTCATCTACCTATGTCTTTTGATTGGAGCATTTAATCCATTTACATTTAAGATTATTATTGATAGGTATTTATTCATTGCCATTTTCGTGTATGTGTCTTTCTCTGTCTCTCTTTCTTTCTTTTTCTTTCTTTCCTTAAAGCAGTCCCTTTTGTATCTCTTGCAGAATTGGTTTGGTAGAGGTGTATTCTTGTAGACTTCTTTTGTCTGGAAAATTCCTTATTTGGCCTTCTACTTTGATTGAAAGCCTTGCTGGGAAGAGTAGTCTCGGTTGCAGGCTTTTGCTTCTCAGTGCTTGGAATATGTCTTGCCATCTCTTCTGGCTTGGAGCGTTTCCATCGAGAAGTCAGCTGCTAACCTTATTGTGGCTCTCTTGTATGTTACTTCCTTTTTCTCTCTTTCTGCCTTTAAGATTCTCTCTTTGTCTTGGAATTTTGCCATTTTAATTATGATGTGTCTTGAAGCGGGACTCTTTGGGTTCCTCTTGTTTGGGCCCCTCTGTGTTTCCTGGATTTGTGTGTCTTTTTCTCTCACCAAATTAGGGAAGTTTTCCATCATGACTTTTTCAAATAGATTTTCTATCCCTTGCTCTTCTTCTTCTCCTTCTGATATCCCTATTATACGGATATTATTATGTTTCATGTTGTCTTGCATTTTTCTTAATCCCTCTTCATTCTTTCTGAGCCTCCTTTCCTTTTCTTTCTCATTCTGGGTATTTTTTTTCTATTTTGTCCTCCAACTCACTAATCCGATCTTCTGCTTCATTGATTCTGCTTTTCATTCCTTCTACTGTATTCTTCAGTTCAGAAATTGTATTCTTCATTTCCTCTTGGCTCTTGTTGATAGTTTCTATTTCCTTTTTCATGTTGATATAGTTTGCAGTGAGTTCATTATAACTTCCCTGTAGTTTCTTGTAGCTCATTGAAATCTCATGGAGTTTCCTGACAACCATTGCTTGGAACTGAATATCTGATTGTTGAGTTGCCCCCATCTCATTTAGCATTCTTTCTGGGGCTTCCTCCTTTCCTTTCATTTGGGAATTGTTTCTTTGTTTTCTTATTGTCTGCAAGACTCTTCTTGTTAGTCTCAACGTCTTAAATTGATCTGTTCTGGCTCCCTGGGTTTTTGGTGTGATTTTCTGTGGTAGAGTACCTGTGAGATTCAGTGGTGGATTCTCCTTTGGATATCCTGTTGTTCACAGCTTACACTGTCTCATTAGCTGGGATACCCTCTTTTTGGGACCAAGCCTGTTGTTGTTGTTGTTGTTTTTTTTTTTTGTCTCACTCTTGGGTATTTAAAAAGAGAAAAGAGGTAAAAATGAAATAAGAAGAAAGAAGAAAACATGTGATAGGTAAAAGAGATTCAATTGGAAAGAAAGGAAGAGGGAATAAAACAAAGAAGTAAAGAGAGGCAAAATTAGTTGGGGAGTAAAAAAGAAGATAAAAATAATAAAGAAATAATAATTAAAAACAATTATATAGACAGACACACAAACAAAAAAAGAAAAACATTGAAAACAAAAAATAAAAAACAAACAAAAAACCCCCAAACAGCCCCAAACCAAACCAAACCAAACCAAACCAAACAAAAAAACCACCAAACAAAAAACTCTTGCTGGTTTTAAACTTGCCGAGCCAGTTTTTCTGGTCTTGCTGGCTGCAATGGCGGAGGGGTGATGGTATTGCTTTTTCTGTGTTGAGCACTCAGTTTTCATTGTGCTATTGTGTTCCCACAGGGCTTCTGGCATGTGTTCTGAGCCTCCTGGTGTGCGCACTCCTCCCTGAGTTTATGGGTGTGAGCTCGGGTCTCTGGTCGATCAGCCATCTGTGTTCGCCCCTGTGCAGCTTTCTGTGGTGTTTCCAGGCCTATGATCCCAAAGCCATCTCGCGCCTGTGCCTATGTCACTGAGCTGTCTGTGTTCGCACTCCCGTGGGTGCACTGGTGACTATGGCCCCATAGCTGTCTCCAGTGGCCAGTGCCTATGCTCTTGTTCGTGTGTAGATCCCGCGACCGTGTGCGTTCACATGTTGGGTGCCTATTTTCATGCAGCCATCTCAGACTGTGCCTCTGTCTGCAGTCTCAGCGACTATGATCATTCAGCTCATAAGGGGCGTCAGCGACCTCGCTCAGCCTGCAGTCTCAGGGCAACCAGGATCACCCGGCCACAGTTGCATGCATGGCGACCAGGATCACTCATTCCATTTCAGCGGTTGACTCATCTCCCTCCCTAGAACCCTGTGCCAGTCCCAGTAAGCCCCCGGCCGGGGCCTCAGCCATCCTCATCTCAGCGCTGATGCCTGGGCTCCTATTGTTCTGAACTACTCTCCTTACCGACTGGTTTTTCAATGTCCGCTACAATTTTCGATCTCCTATTCTCAAATATGCTGTGTTACTGTTCCTTGTCTGCTGTGTTCTTCCGTAGATCAGCCAGGTTTTTCTCACATGTGTAGGGGGAATTGGAATCTGCTTCCTCCTATCACGCTGCCATCTTCCTTCCTCTTAAGTTGTGTTCTTAACACACACACACACACACACACACACACACACACAAAATAATACAAGAAAAATTTTGAAGGTTATAAGTATGTTTAGTACCTTAACTGTGGTCATGGTTTTACAGATGTAAGCACATGTGAAACTCATCGAGATGTATATAGTAAATGTGTACAATTTTTTGTATAGCAATTATACCTCAGTAAGGCTTGAAAAAGTGAGGTCTTCTTCAAATCACTGAGATACAAATTGGAAATAAAGCCCTTGGAGTATTACATCATGGTACGTTTTCAGGCATAGGAGAACCTAAAGTAACTCTTTTCATGGAGATATGCAGAGGAGCAGAAACTTCTAAGGGACTCAGGTGGGAGAAAATGAGGAGAGAAATGTTTGGGAAGTGTTAATAGATACTTTTTTGAGGTTGCACATGAAATAGAATTATCTAGAATGGTCAGTTGCTTATATACCCAACTTGAAACAAGGAGTCACATTGGGTAAAGACATTTCTCTGAAAGAAGATTCTATTTACACACTGGAAACAAATGCCTGTCTACCTTGCTCATTTACTTGAGAATCTCAACACTGAATGTGATGTATTTGTAACAGAGTTTGCATGTAGGCAACACACATTATCTGGGGTATTAGTAGAAAAATTTGTTCACATTTTTTACCAAAATCAGTCAGAACAAAGAGGATCTTTGCAGACCAGTCTGAACCCAGTAGTCTTACAGCCATGTTTCCCTTAACATCTGCATGTCAGACATACCCTTTCTGACCATTTTATGTTCTGGTCATTAACACTGGCTGCTTTGCCTGGGCTCTATTACCCTTGGAAAAGTATTTTTTTTTCCTTAACTCAGAAGTTGTGTGACAACCTGAAGTGTTTTTTTTTTTTTTAATTTATTCATTTATTTATTTATTTATTTATTTATTTCTCTTTAGAGGGGAAGGGTAGGAGAGAAGGAGAAGGAGAGAAATATCAATTTATGGTTGCCTCTTATGTGTTCCATGCTGGGAACTGGCCTGCAACCCAGGCATGTGCCCTGACTGGGAATCGAACCTCGATCCTTTGGTTCACAGGCCCGCGCTCAATCCACTGAGCTACACCAGCCAGGGCCCTGAAGTGTTTTTTTAAATATATTTTATTGATTATGCTATTATAGTTGTCCCATTTCTCCCCCATCATTCCACTCCACCCTGCACACCCTCTCCCACCCACATTCCACCATTTAGTTCATGTCCATGTGTCATAAGTTCTTTAGCTTCTACATTTCCCATACTATTCTTGCCCTCCCCCTGTCTATTTTCTACCCATCATCTATGCTACTTATTCTCTGTACCTTTCCCCATCTCTCCTCCTCCCACGCCCCTGTTGCTAACACTCCATATAATCTCCATTTCTATGGTTCTGTTCCTGTTCTAGCTGTTGGCTTAGTTTGTTTTGTTTTAGGTGTGGTTCTTAATAGCTGTGAGTTTGCTGTCTTTTCACTGTTACATTTTTTATCTTCTTTTCTTAGATAAGTCCCTTTAACATTTCATATAATAAGGGCTTGGTGATGATGAACTCCTTCAACTTGACCTTCTCTGAGAAGCGCTTTATCTGTCCTTCCATTCTAAATGACAGCTTTGCTGGATAGAGCAATTTTGGATGTAGGTCCCTGCTTTTCAAGATTTCTAATATTTCTTTCCATCCCCTTCTTGCCTGGAAGGTCTCTTTTGAGAAATCAGCTGACAGTCTGATGGGAACTCCTTTGTAGGTCACTGTCCCTTTATCCCTTGCTGCTTCTAGCATTCTCTCCTTCATTTGAATCTTGGCTAATGTAATTACGATGTGCCTTGGTGTGTTCCTCCTTGGGTCCAACTTCTTTGGGACTCTTTGAGCTTCCTGGACTTCCTGGAAGTCTATTTCCTTTGCCAGATTGGGGAAGTTCTCCTTTATTATTTGTTCAAATAAGTTTTCCACTTGTTACTCTTCTTCTTCCCCTTCTGGGAGCCCTATAATTCGGATGTTGGGATCTTTAACCATGTCCTAGAGTTTCCTAAGCCTCTCCTCATATTTTTGAATTCTTGTTTCTTCCTTGTTTTTCTGTTTGGTTGTTAGTTTCTTCCTTCTGGTCCACTCCATTGATTTGAGTCCGCTTTCCTTCAATCTCTGTTGGTTCCCCATGTGTCTTCCTTCATTTCATGTATTGTAGCCTGCATTTTTTCATCTAATTTGTGAGCAAAATCAGCCAATTCTATGAACATCCTGATCACCAAGGCTTTGAACTATGCATCTAATAGGTTGGTTATCTCTTCATGGCTTAGACGAATTGGCTCTGGGGCTTTGATTTATTCTCCCATTTGAGCCATTTTTGGTGGTTTTTTTTGGGGGGGGTCCAGTCGCAGCTGTTACATAGTGAGGGGTGGAGCCTTAGGTGTTCCCCAGTGCAGGGCAGCCCAGTCGCTGAATTGTGACAGTGTATGCGGGGGTGGGGCCTGAGAGGGAATAATGGCGCCTGCTCCACTCTCTCCTGGATTCAGTCCCTTCCGCCACTTCCCCTCTGCCTGGACCGTCTGCGTGCGCGAATGTGGGACCACCTGGTCAGCCAGCCGCCTTGTGCATCCTCACTGGGTCTGCACAGTTGCCACCCCAGGCCCAGGGTCCACTAGCTAGTGCCTATGCGTGTGGGGTCTGCTAGCCGCTGGCTGCACACCTGGAAACTTCCAGCCGCTGCTGCCTGCATGCCTGGGTCCGCACCTCCACTTGTTCCTGCTGCGACTCCGCTCCTCTTACCAGTCTGGATGAATGGTTGTTGGACTTCCATACAGTTCACTTTTGTATCAGTTCTGGTTGTTTTCTTGTTTCTAAATATTTGTTGTCCTTAATTTTGGTTGTGAGAGGAGACACAGTATGTCCACCTATGCCTCCATCTTGGCCGGAAGTCTAAAGAAATTTTTAACAAATAAAAGAAACTTTTTTCTGAAATTCCTCCTGCGGCAAGCATGGTGATTACAAAACCAGTCTCGATTTTGCTTTTTCTCCACCTGCACCTTTAAATCCTTATACAGGTGGACGGAGAGAAAAGGCAAAACTGGAGGGACTGCAAGAGGTGGCTTAAAAGAAAGAATTTGCAGAGATGCATGTAAATTGTCCTGTAACTAGTTGATGTTTTTAAAGCTGATTAAAGGGAAGTCTTTGCTCTTTCTCTCAAGCTTAGACCTAGTCAGGGATTGTGCCACAGGGATTGGCTTGTGTGTGTTTTTACAGTGTTTCTTGTGGCTCTTAACTGATCGACCCATGCTCCCAAGGTTGTGGCAAATATTTGGGAAAGAGAGTAAAGCTCCTGCTTACTAAAGAAGGTACAGTTGCAAAGCGGTTGCAAGAGAGGGCAACCTAGGAGAAAAACCCTTGAAATCCAACACACCCTATGACCTAACCGAAAATCACTCGGTGTCGTCAGCCCTTACCTGGGCTAAAGCGCACATACTCCAACCAAGTTGGTGTGTTGTCCACAATGATGGCTCATAGCCCTGGGTCCCTGTTCCTGGGTGCAAGCTGATGCAGTCCCCAGCTTATGGGGTCTGCCACATTGTAGATGAGGCATGAGAAATTCACATGGACTACTGAGTACTGTGGAGGAAAGGGGACAGCATGGTTTCTCTCTCAAGTGGAGGAAAAAAAATGCGGCTCTTCCTGTGACCAGCCTTTATTTCTTTTCTGGGCATATTACATGATGGTCCTCATTTACTATGCCCAGGTTTGCTTTAGGTGGTTACCTTTTACAGAAAACAAAGGAGACAATGCCACTAATCATATCACAGAAGAAGAATGTTTGCAAATGAAAAGGGAAAAGTGGTTGAACCAGTTACACTCATCCTTGGAAGGTTTAGCATAGATTTTAGGAAGTTACTTTGCAGTAAATGTTTGCTGCGTCAATTCAGGGTGAGGGAGTTTTAGCAAAAGCAAGTCTCATAGCAGTCTAGGTACAATGCAGGCCTGATTCCCCATGGGAGAACCTATCCGTGGGTGTGGGTCCTGTGCATTGGACCCTGCTGGGAGTTGGGCCCACACCACACAGGATGGTCTCCTACAAACTATCAATAAATAGAAGAAAAGATAAACAACAAAAACAAAAACTAAGCAAACAACTAAAACAGGAACATAATCAGAGAAATGGACAGCCATGGAGAGATTTCAGTGGGGAGGGGGAAGGGAGGAATAGGGGAAAGGTACAGGAAAGAAGAAGCATAATTGGTAGATACAAAATAGACAGGGGAAGGTTAAGAATAGTATAGGAAACAACAAATACCATATGATCTCACCTTTAACAGGAAGCTAATCAACAAAACAAACAAACAAGCATAATATAACCAAAGACGTGGAAATTGAGAACAGGCTGAAAGTCACCAGAGAGGAGAGGGGAGAGAATCTCAGGGGAAAAGGGGAAGGGTTTACAGGAACAAGTATAAAGGACACATGGACAAAAACTATGGGGGGTGGAAATGGGAGGGAGGTGGGGAGGGATGGGGTGGTGGGTTGGGGTGAGAATAAAAGACAGAAAACTGTACAAGACCAACAATTAAAATAAAAATAAAAAAAGAGAATAGTATAGGAAACAGAGAACTCAAAGAATTTAAATGTACAACTCATGGACATGAACTAACTGGGGGGGGATGCTGGAGGGTTGGGGAGTGCAGGGTAGGGGGAGGATAAAGGAGTAGAAATTGGGAAAACCACAGTAGCACAATCAATAAAATATACTTAAAAAAGGAACACCTCTTCTTATTTCTAGTTGTCATACTGGGGCCTTGACCTAAAGGTGATGACGTTTATGAGGGACATATGGGGTTAATTGTAAATACAATTTCTGAGCTTGAAACAACTTTTGTTCCTATTTTCCTGGTATACACAATGCTTAGAGAAAGTGGCCTTCCTTCTACCATCCCTGTCTTCTCTTTTAATTCTTTCCCCATCCTTAACCATTTTTTGAAATCAGGCTTTTAATTGTAATGTTTGGGGTTCATGAGGGAGAATATGGGGGATGGTTGCAGGTGAAAGAAAAGTGGAAAATGATGGCTCTGCCATTGAATTACTGGGTAATCTTGGGCAAGTCACTTAGTTTTATGACCCTCAATTTTCTCATTTGTGTATTGGGGTTAATACCTTTCTTACCAACCTAAGGAGATTGTTGGGCAGAGCACATGAAGTAAGGGACTTGGAAGGGACTAGCATGATGCAGATTCAGAAGTTTATCAGCTTGTTTTCTCTCATCCTCTGGGCTGCACTTATTCACCAGAGGGTAAGTCCATAAGAGAGGGCTGCTTGCACTTTTCATAATCTTACCAACTCTACTATAACAAACAAAGGTATTACCTCATTGTGGACAAGCATACTTGCTATACTTGCTAACAGCAATTACTCAAAATGAATTCTACTTCTTCTATTGGCTTTCAACCCCTCATCACATCTTTCTCTAATTTCCCCCACTCTCAGGCAAAAAGCCTCATTCCCAGTGGCACAGCTCAGGGCACTTTCTTCCCAAGACCTAACATTCCAAAGTAAGCACCTGTAATTTATGATCTCTGCTCCCTTCCTGCACAAAACACATATCACACAATACACATGTATCAGGAGAGGAATTTCAGTAGAGTGAAAATAGAGCATTATACTAAGACTGAAATAACTGGGCTGTGGTTTGGCCTGTGTACCTCACTAGCCCTCTACCCTTGGGTAAATCAGTTCCCCTCTGTATTCCCATCTGTAAGTGATGGAGGGGGGTTAACACTGTGTGGTAGAAAAGTACTGGCCTAGAAATCTGCAGATCAGTTTTCTTATTCTGGAGCTGTTCCTTGCTAATTTACTCTGTGAGTTGGGAAAAATAATTTCCTCCTTTACTAGGCTGTACTCTCCCCATATGTAAAACAAGAAGGATGAATTAGGTGATTCATTAAGGTCCCTGCCAGCCATGAAATTAGATGCTTTTATGAAGAGTTTTATTAAATAAAGAGGACTTGAAGTGCCTACTCTATGCAAGACACTATGATGGTGGTTGTGAAAGGGTTCATGGTGAGCACGGTGCCTGACATCCTGAGTACAGTTGCTGCTTGCTCCTACAGTCACAGGTTGACCCTGTAGACCCAATTCCTGTACATTTTTTACCTTCAATCTCCCACTCTTGAACCCTTCTCCCAACACCTGTAACTTTAACCAGTAATAGGGAAGCTTTTGAAACATACTCCACCATCTGCCTGTCAGAGACATTCACAGTGCTGTCAGCAATGTGGGCTCTGGCTGCTCTAATTGAGAAACAGGCCATTAAGCAATGGCAGATTAATGGAGTTGGGAAGAAAGTGTTTGATTTTTGACAGAGGATTCTGTGAAAGCCATTTGTGAGCTTGCCTAAGAAGATTAGATCTAAAATGACTCTCAGCATCTTGAATCTGAGATAACTTGTTTCAAATGCATCTTGAAAGGCCCCTATAGTTACTTATATATTCGTATTGCCAGGCAGGGGACACCTGATCTATTATAGAAAAATGAGAATCTTTTTTGATTATATTAAGCAAAAGAAAAGGAAGCTTTTTTTAGTAGCTAGTCTAGAGTTAAACAACCTTCACTGGTTAGAAAGTTGCCTCACATTTTAATTTTGGGAGAAAGTGACTGAATAGTGCTTACTCAGTGATAAGCATACAGTGTGAGACTAGGCACCCCTTGTTTTATTCTACCCATTTCAATCTGGCTGCTGTATCCCTGTGAAAAGCCAACATGAGTACACTATTGCACATCTTATCTAGTTCAACTCCATGGTGAGCTCTTCTCTTTTCTCCCTTGTATTAGGGGCAAATCTTGTGAGCTGTCTTCTTTCTTCCTTTGCTCACTGAAAACAACTTGGTTCCTGGCTCTCTTGAGATACTGCTTCTTTCCAAGCCTCCAAGCCAGCAAGGCCATTCCACTGGAAGCTCGAGGTTCTCTGAGCACCTTGGGTTTCATTCAGGCTTCCCTCTAGCCACTTGTTCCATGCTGGATGTCAAGAGTTAAAAGGTATCATATGAGGCTGCATTTGAGTTGGCAGAGAAGTCACTAATTCAATTCTATGTTTTTTTTTTTCCTTCTATTGCAGCCTAGAGAACATAAAACTCTAAATCAGTTGAAAGAAAGGAAAGATGGGAAAATTGCTGGAAAGCAGAATGCCGTAAGGGCCCAAACGGTCCTTGAGAGTATAACCTCATCGAGGAGCAAGGGCCAAGTGGCCCATGAATGAGTCCCAGGACTGACCATTCGGATGAAAAATAGGCTGATGTAGCCTGCATGATAATTTTCTATGTTTGGTGCTGTGACCCAACTCATCTCTCCATACCTGCAGAGAAAACCAGGACCATGAAGAACAGCCTGACACTGGTGGGGACTTTCTGGGCCTTCCTTTCCCTTATTACTGCTATGGCCAGCTGTATTAGTTACTTCCTGCCGTACTGGCTCTTTGGATCCCAGCTGGGGAAGCCAGTGTCATTCGGCACATTCCAAAGGTGCAACTACCCTGTGTGGGGAGAGGGGAACAGTCTGAGTATGGTGGAAGAGTGCGGGCACTATGACAGCTTTAGTGCCATCCCAAGCCTTGCCTGGCAGATGTGCACGGTGGTGACAGGTGCTGGCTGTGCTCTCCTCCTCCTGGTGGCATTAGCTGCAGTACTGGGCTGTTGCATGGAAGAGCTCATTTCCAGAATGATGGTACATTGCATGGGAGCAGCACAGTTTGTGGGAGGTAAGACAGTATTGCTGGAATTGTGTAGGTTGGGGAGTTTTGGAGAGGGTGGGGAGGGAGTGGGAAGTGTTACCCTTATGGGAAATCCCTCTCATCCTTTCCACTATGTCCATCTTTAAGGCTATAAAAGGGGACTCCACTGAAACACTCTAGGACTCTCTAAATTGCAGTCTTTTTAAAAATATATATTTTATTGATTATGGTATTACAGTTGTCCTATCCCAGAATTCCCCTCTGCCCTGTACCACTTTCCCACCCGCATTCCCCTCGCCCCCCACTTAGTTCATGTCCATGGGTTGTATGTATAAGTTCTTTGGCTTCTACATTTCCTATAATATTCTTAACCTCCCCCTGTCTATTTTGTACATACCAATTATGTTTATTTTTCCCTGTAACTTTTACCCCATTCTCCCCCACCCCCTCCCTGCTGATAACCTTACATATGATCTCCATTTCTGTGATTCTGTTCCTGTTCTATTTGTTTGCTTACTTTGTTTTTGTTTTTGTAGTTTTAGGTTCAGTTGTTGATAGTCATGAGTTTGTTGTCATTTTACTGTTCATAGTCTTTGATCTTTTTCTTAGCTAAGTCCCTCTAACATTTCATATAATAATGGCTTGGTGATGATGAACTCTTTTAACTGGACTTTATCTTGGAAGCACTTTATCTGTCCTCTCATTCTAAATGATAGCTTTGCTGGATAGAGTAATCTTGGATGTAGGTCCTTGCCTTTCATGACTTTGAATACTTGTTTCCAGCCCCTTCTTGCCTGTAAGGTTTCTTTGGAGAAATCAGCTGACAGTCTTATGGGCACTCCTTTGTAGGTAACTCTCTCCTTTCTTCTTGCGGCTTTTAAGATTCTCTCCTTATCTTTAATCTTGGATAATGTAATTATGATGTGCCTTGGTGCATGCTTCCTTGGGTCTAACTTCTTTGGGACTCTCTGAGCTTCCTGGACTTCCTGGAAGTCTATTTCTTTTGCCAGATTGGGAGAGTGTTCCTTAATTATTTGTTCAAATAAGTTTTCAACTTCTTGCTTTTCCTTTTCTCCTTCTGGCACCCCTATGATTCAGATGTTTGAATATTCAACATTGTCCTGAAGGTTCCTCAGCCTCTCCTCGTTTTTAAACATTCTTCTTCCTTCATTCTGTTCTGGTTGGATGTTTATTTTTTCCTTTTTGTCCAAACCATTGATTTGAGTGCCAGTTTCCTTTCCTTTATTGTTGGTTCCCTGTACATTTTCCTTTATTTCACTTTGCATAGCCTTCATTTTTTTCTCTATTTTGTGACTATACTCAACCATTTCTGTGAGCATCCTGATTACCAGTGTTTTGAATTGTGAATCTGATAGGTTGGCTTCATTTTTTCTGGAGCTTTGATCTATTCTTTCATTTAGGCCATTTTTTTTTTTTTTTGTCTTTGCCTGCCTGTTTTGTAGTAAGGGGCAGAGCCTTAGGTATTCTCCAGGGCAGGGCAACCCAAGTTGCTGTGTTGTGGTGCTCTATGTGGGAGAGGGGTCCAAAATGAAACAGGCTGCTTGCTCAGCTCCTGGCCAGCTTTCAGTCACTTCTCCCACTACCCACAAGCAAATTGGGCCCTTCTGGTGCTGATTCCCAAGTGGGTGGGTTTGTGTACATTCTGGGACCCTGTGGATCTCTCCAACTAGGTTTTCTGTGAAACTGGGAGATTCTCCTGGGGCAACAACCCCAACAAGTTTTTTCAGTCAGAGGTTTTGAGGCTTTGTTTCCCCATTCTGGAACCCTGGGTTGCACAGTCTGTCTCACTCTCCAGTTGTTCCTCCAAGTTTATCTTCATGCAAATGTGGGACCACTGAGTCTGCCCCCTTCTGCCTCACTTGCCCCAGTCTTCCAGCTGCCTTCCCTCCTACCTTTCTGGATGAATGTTTCTTCTTTAACTCCTTGTTTGTCAGACTTCCATACAATTCAGTTTTTGGAAGTTTGGGTTGTTTTTTTGTTTTTAAATTTGTTGTTGTTTTTGTTTTGGTTGTGCAAGGAGGCACAGTGTATCTACCTACTCATCTATATTGGCCAGAAGTCCATTTTTTGTCTGTGAACCACCTAAACTGCAATCTATAGCAAAGTTGCATTCACAGCAAAATTGGTTAGTAAGCAGTTGATATCAGGTTTCTTTTTCAGCCTCCATTTTCATCACCTTCTGCTTGCTGGGTGTTCATTCAAGAACATTATCCAGGTCTACTTTCCAGGAGCAACAACATATATTATAGCTTTACTGCTTCAAAATAAACTTGGCCTTTAAAAGCCCAGATCTCAGAGGACAGTGATGCAATAAACACATACACACAAATGCTAATTAATAACAAGAGTTTAATATAAAGTACTCACCAAAGAAATATATCTGTCATAGTGAAATTCTGGGTGCAAAACAGACTGTAGATAACTGATTATTTGGCCCACATCTAAAGCTATCACTGTCTGGTAGCCATTAACAGTCTATTCAGATTTCTTATGGCCCTGTCCCATCTTTTAACACTCTAAATTAGTGTAGGTAAACTGGAATGTTGACGCTGTATAAATGGGCTAGGAAAGACCAAATAAAAAATAGCAACTTGCAGGAAGGCAATGGGAGCACTTTAATTTGAAGTATAGGGGGGAAAATAGCAAGTTTAGATGGACAAATGTGTGTATGAATATGTGAGCTATATTTTACACCTGGATGAGGCACTGGAAAAAAGTGCTGATAGAAGATATAAGTTTAAGTGCGTTGTTGTTGTTGTTCATTAAGTTTTGGAATCATTAGTCAATTCATTATCATCTTCATTAGCAACACAGTGTGGGTAACTGGAGTAAAAAAATTCAGATCCCACTTCTGGCTCTTCTGCTAAGTTACCCTGTGACCATGGGCAAAGGAGAATAACCTGTCCTGTGTTCACTTCCTTCTTTCCTTGAATTTGTTCACTGGCAAGATAGCTCAGATGCCAATTTTCTTTGTTTTCTCCAATGACTGAGTTCAGGTAGTCTTGGGGTGAGATGGTAGTGATGAGGTAAGACTCAACAGGGACTGATTTTTCACCTCCTCTTCCTGGGGACATCTAGTAATCTTTTTGAGGAAGTTTTGGTTATCACAGTTAGAGGAAAGTGTTACTGGCATCCACTAAGTTAAAGCAAGGGATGCCATTGAATACTCCACAGTTCACAAGAACAAGACACCTACCCTTTTCCCAAAACAAAGATATATCTGGCCCAAAATGTCAATAGTGCCAAAGTTGAGAAACCCTGAGCTAAGATAACATGCTTTCTTGGCCTTCTTATGAAAAGCACCAGATTCTTTTTGTTAAATTACAGTTAAGGTGATGTTTTCAGATTCTATCTTTCCTCAGACTCGTAAAGGTTTTAAATTTGAATCAACATTATAACCTCTATTATCTCTAAATATTTCCACTCTTTAACTACTAATTGTTTTCTGGCCACATTGGAAAGTCATTAGGTTGTTTCTTTCTTCCTCTTGAAAACCATGGTAAAGAACCAGTCATTAAGGCTAGTCTAAGCCAATGAATTAATCTCCATTTAAGGACTCCCTGGATACCACAAATTAACTTTAAGTAGGCTCACCTTTCCCTTAACCTGAGGGGTGGCCCTTGAAATTCTTATTTATAGCTCCAGGGCCCACTTCAGCATCAGGAACAGAACAGGTTTTTAATAACTGTAGATAGAAGGAACACAGGGTTAAGGCAATGCTTAGTGTAGTTGGGATAAGATGGACATATGAGAGCTGGCTTCATTCACATGCTTTCCTTCCCTTTCAGGCTTCCCTCAATGGTGTTAATATCCTGAGTTAACTTCTCTCCCACTTTGTGAGTGACATGTTAACCTCATTTTCAATTCTAAGAATTTCTGGCAGAGAGTGAAGAAGGGTTAAGTGGTAGGAATCAGAAGGCGGAAGATGGGGACAACTGTAATTGAACAAAATTAAAAAGTTTAAAAAAGAAGTTCACTAGCAATAGCCTCCATTAGACTCTAAGAATTAACAGTGGCTCCTACTTCCAACTTGCATCCTGCCTTAGACTTTGCTGAGATTTTTACAGAAATTCTTATGTTTTTCCATATAACATATTTTAGCTGAACAAATCTCTTAGGTCTAGAAACTCAAATAAAACTGTTGAGGGAAGATGTGGGAAAATAATGGAGATTTAGACACCCATACACTGAGTAGAGAAGGACTGAGTGGCTGGTGTCATACGGGGAAGTCAAAATAGTGCCATTTTCATTTCATATGATGCTGCCTTTCTCTATTCTTCATTGACCTTTGCTCATATGAACATGCTCACAGTATTTACACTTAGATGAGGGTCTTCAAAATTCAAGAATGAAATGTCATTTGATAGTAGTCATGGAAAGAGTCAAGACCCAAGATGTGCTATAAGGTTTATCCCTGGGCAAGAGAATGATATTGGAAAAATTGCTAAATTTCCACAGCTTCCACATCTGCAACATCAATCAACTAATAGTTGTTACCACATCCATTTTAGAAATTTATGCCAGTTAAGGTTGCATCAGATATGAAGAAGTGGTGGAGACTGCTTGGATATATCATATTTTCTAGGAGTCCTTTGGCACATGATCATTGCCCAAGACTCTTTAGACATCTCGGGCCTGCTTGATCCCTTAGAGATGGGCTCTTACCAGTGAGAGACCACCAAGCCTGAACAGTATTTTGAACTCCATGGATAAAAGACACAAGAGAAAGAGTTGTGGAGGTTTAGTTCAAACTTATTGTTCAGCTGAGGGGAATTGATTTTGTTGCTCCAGGCCTGGCTGATTCTCAGCAGCTAGAGCTTAACTGAAATACATTAGGGGGAGGAACCAATTTGTTTCAGGACTGGTTTATCTCTGCCAGACCCCAAACCACTGAGGAGATGGAGTATCCATTAAGAACTATGTCCTCCCCCTACTTTACTCTTTTCCTCTGGTTTGGCAGCTTCCCACAGAGATGAATGGTAGGAAGTGGAAGAGACAGGAAGAAATAAAGATCTGCTTGACTGAGTCATACTCAGCAAGGTGACCTGATGGGGCCCTTGGGTCCCATTTGCTCTACCTGCAGCTGATCCAGCTGGACAAGCTTAGGGTCCAGAGAGCCTTTCACAGGGACATTCATGCCCTGCTCCAACCGGTGAAGGAAACATGTAATTAGGAGCTTATTTCAACTCTGGGGGTGCTGAAGTTTCCAACCAGCTGGTCCCCAGCCTGTGAGAATAGGATCATTATTCACATTACCATGTGTGTGTATATATATGTGTGTGTATTAATTATACATATATACACACACACATATATTATATATATGTGTGTGTGTGTGTGTGTATATATATATAATATAATACACTTTTAAATTATCTTCTATCTTCAGTGACAGCTAGACAAAGAAGAAATAGATGAGAAATAAATATAAGGAATTTCTTGGCAGGAATAAGTGAAAGATCTTGGATCAGGTTACTTGAGGGAGGCCAAGAATCTTTCTAGAGTAGGGATTGTATCAGAATCATGTACAGTGCTTAAAAATATGGACTCCACAACTCTCCAGTCCTCTTTTCCATTCTGATATATACAGCAACAGGTGGAAGGCTGTGTGCTTTGAAAAATCTCCCTAGTGATTCTGATGTATATACTGTGTTTCCTTTCCCTAATCTAAGTGAGAACCACCACTCTGGATATACCTATAATGTTAAGGGCATAAAATGTAATACACTCAGACAGGTACCAGTGTTTTTCTCCATGTAAGGTCTTAGTGCTACATGCTTCAAGATGGATGAAAACTGCCACTGGAAACAGATCACTGAGAACTTGATTTGAGGAAAGGGTGCTATTTTTCTAGAAACCATTATCTTCTCTGGAAACTTCATTTCCTGGAAAGTCCTCCAGAGTTTCACCAGGCATCATTAAACTTATCCTCACCAGGCTGAATAAGAATTATAAAAGTGGTTCTTTGTTTGGAAAAATCGTATTCAAATAAGTTAACTAACTAGCAAGGGTTCATATAGTAAATTAAGCAGAGACTATGGTTCAGGGCTTCTGACTCTCAGCTCTGAGATTTATGCACTGGTGCCATTGATTTTTCTTTTTACCTTTGGAGAAAAAAATGTTATCATAGTGGTTTTCAGAGTGGTCCAGGAACCACTTGTATAAGTACTACCTGGGGAACTTATTAATGCAGATGTCTTAGGGCCAGCCTAAGACAACTGAATCAGAGCTGATGCTTTGAACTCTGTTTTACACAGTCTCTCACTGCTTTATTTTTGACGCTATTGTATGAAATATCTCTGGTTTATGTACCACTCAGCTGAAGAAATAGAGTATTATCAATACAGTTGAAGTCTTCATACCCTGCCCTGATCATACTCTCTTGTCCCTACAGCAAATGTAACTACTGTCTTGGATTTGTTATTTATCACTTGTCAGCAGATTCCAGTCCACACTAAAATTTGAGAACTTCTGCTCAGTTTTGTTATAATGTTGCTTTTTAAATGGAGTTCCCTTTTCTTCCATGTCTGCTTGAACATAAATCTCTCTCTCTCAAAGGCGAAGTCAAATGCAACTTCCTTGTGAAGCCCCCCTCCTGCCCCTGATCTTCTTTAGAAATTTCTAGCAGAAGTGAACTGTCTTTTAACTGTGACTGAAAATATTAGGTCCAAAGAATGGGAGAGTTGAGTGTGGGAGTTCCTTGGGAAGGGAAAACTGAGATATGGCTGGAGGACAGATATAAATTTTCCACTGTATTTGAGATGAAGTTGCTATAGGAGCATTAAGCTGAACAAATTAATAACATATTAATTCATACTAGGCTTCTGCTCAGGGTAGTAAATTTAAAGTCCTAATAACTGTATTTGGACAGATATTTGTGGATATGGTGAGGTATGTAACAAAATGGCTGCCACTCAAAAGTTACACTTTTATAAGTAGGGTTCTAAGTTCTGTTTGATATTGTGTTTCTGAGGGTTTGTATTGGCATTGAGGTTGCCACAAGGGGTGAACTTGAGTGAATGTCCAACTCTGGGCTTCTGCTTGGTTAAAGCAGTGAATTCAAATTATAGCAATCATGTTTGAGAAGAACATTTGGTACATTTTGTGAAAGGAGATTCTTGTGGAAGGAGAAGATGAGGAAGGGAAACAAGATGGTCATCTACACATGTGCAGTAGGGGAGTGAGGATGGTAACACACTTTAAAAGGCTTTTTTCCCTTCCTATAGGAAAATACCCAGCTGAGCATGTGCAGTTGAGACAGACTTCTTCAAAGGTCATGTGCGGTTGGAAGGGCAGTAAAACTGGATTTAGCAATGACAGATAGAGAAATGGGACCTAGGGCTACAGCTTATATGTTGCAAGGCCAGGATCTGAACTAGTCTCCTCTGGTGCTGGATCCCCATGCTCCTAATATTTTCAATGGCATTTTTCGTAAGGGTTGGTACCAATGCCAGAAAGATGCATCAGATTACTAGGGTGCTTTTGAAATGTATATTGCTGGACAGTAGTTACTGAATTAAATACCTCCAAATTTATATATTTTTAAAACACTTTATTTATTTATTTTCAGAGAGAGGGGAAGGGAGGGATAAAAAGAGGGAGAAAAACTTTGATGTGAGAGAAGAACATCGATTGGCTGCCTCTTGCACACACCCTGACCAGGGACCGAACCCAAAACCCAGGCATGTTTCCCAACTGGGGATAAAACCAGTGACCCTTCACTTCATGGGAAGATGCCCAACTTACTTAACCACACTGGTAAGAACAAAATCTATATTTTTAATAAGCTCCTACTCTTCCAGAAGGTGGCAGGGCCTGCAACTCATAAATGACTTCCATGTTGCTATTTGAATCACATCTTCACATTTGAAATTGATGAGAATTGCTGGGGACAAATATAATGGATAATAAATTCCCCTGTGACTTCATGATTTAAAATATGTCTCCCAGGACATCTTTCTCCAGCTATAATCAAATGTAATACAATCAGTTGTCAGTTACAAGTCCAATGTCTTCATGAAGTATGTGTACAACCTATTGTGCTCACCTGTCTAAAAAGCAAGATGGAGGTTGGGAGATGGGAGGGATGGTAAGTCAGGTTGGACAGAGCATGGAGCCATACACACTAGGGCAGAATACATGCCTGGCAGAGATTTCTGATCTCTTGTCTGGTGTCTATGAAACACTGCAAGTTAACAACTCTAACCAGTAACCTTTTGAATAGAGCCTTATTCAGCTTTTTTACTTTTCAGCTGTATCTTATGAGAGGTGAGGGAAAATATTATCATAGAGAATGTAGGTGGTAAGTGAGAGATGAGCCATAGGGAAGGGCTACTGTTTAGTAATAATCTTTGTTGAACACTTTCTGTGTGCTAGAAACTTTATGAGCATTGCTTCTTGAAACATCCCTGTAAGAAAGAATACGAGTATTCTTTTTAAAGATGAGGTAACTGAAGTACAGACATATTAAGTCTTTTTAAAGATGAGGTAACTGAAGTACAGACATATTAAGTAACTTGCCCAAAGTCACACAGTTTCCAAGTGGCAGAGCTAGAATTTGAATGTAGGTATAGACTGTCTACAGAACCCATTCTCTCTCTTTTCCCCACAGCTTTATTGAAATATAACTGACATATAAGATTGTGTAAGTTTAAGGTGTACAAGTGTGATGATTTGATACATGTATATACACATATTATGAAATGATTATCACAATAAGGTTAGTTAACACATCCATCACCTCACATAATTACCTTTATTTTGTGGTAAGAATATTTCAGAAGTATTCTCTTAGCAGCTTTCAAGTATAAAATACAGTATTCTCTTTTTTTAAATATATTTTATTGATTATGCTATTACAGTTGTCCCGTTTCTCCCCCATCATTCCCCCTACCCTGCACACCCTCTCCCACCCACATTCCCCCCTTTAGTTCATGTCCTTGTGTCATAAGTTCTTTAGCTTCTACATTTCCCATACTATTCTTACCCTGCCCCTGTCTATTTTCTACCCACTATCTATGCTACTCATTCTCTGTACCTTCCCCCCCCCCACGCCCCTGTTGCTAACCCTCCATATGATCTCCATTTCTGTGGTTCTGTTCCTGTTCTAGCTGTTTGCTTAGTTTGCTTTTGTTTTAGGTGTGGTTCTTAATAGCTATGAGTTTGCTGTCTTTTCATTGTCATATTTTTTATCTTTTTTTTCTTAGATAAGTCCCTTTAACATTTCATATAATAAGAGCTTGGTGATGATGAACTCCTTGAACTTGACCTTATCTGAGAAGCGTTTTATCTTCCCTTCCATTCTAAATGACAGCTTTGCTGGATAGAGCAATTTTGGATGTAGGTCCCTGCTTTTCAAGATTTCAAATATTTCTTTCCAGCCCCTTCTTGCCTGGAAGGTCTCTTTTGAGAAATCAGCTGACAGTCTGATGGGAACTCCTTTGTAGATGACTGTCCCCTTATCCCTTGCTGCTTCTAGAATTCTCTGCTTCATTTTAATCTTGGCTAATGTAATTACAATGTGCTTTGATGTGTTCCTCCTTGGGTCCAACTTCTTTGGGACTCTCTGAGCTTCGTAGACGTCCTGGTAGTCTATTTCCTTTGCCAGATTGGGGAAGTTCTCCTTTATTATTTGTTCAAATAAGTTTTCTACTTGTTGCTCTTCTTCCCCTTCTGGGACCCCTATAATTCGGATGTTGGGACATTTAACGATGTCCCGGAAGTTCCTAAGCCTCTCCTCCTTTTTTTGAATTCTTGTTTCTTCCTCGTTTTCTGTTTGGTTGTTAATTTCTTCCTTCTGGTCCACTCCATTGATTTGAGTCCCAGTTTTCCTTCCATCTCTATCAGTTCCCTATGCATCTTCCTTCATTTCACGTATTGTAGCCTGCATTTTCTCATCTAATTTATGAGCAAAATCAACCAATTCTGTGAGCATTTTGATGACCAGTGCTTTGAACTGTGCATCTGATAGGTTGGCTATCTTTTCGTTGCTTAGAGGAATTGACTCTGGGGTTTTCATTTTTTCTCCGGTTTGAGCCATTTTTGGTGGGGTTTTTTGTTTTGTTTTGTTTTGGTTTTAGTCTGGTCGCAGCTATTACGTATGAGGGGTGGAGCCTTAGGTGTTCCTCAGGGCGGGGCAGCCCAGTTGCTGGGTTGTGATGCCGTTGGTGGGGGCGGGGTCCGAGAGGGAAGAATGGCGCCTGTTCCCGCTCTCTCCTGGATTAGGATTAGTGTAGGCAATTTCCAAAGGTCTTTTCCACTCTCAAGTTCTATGGGTGTATCAGATACCAAGGACGATCTGCCGTCTCTGCCATGGAGATCCCTTCAGGAGGCTTTCCACCTGGTAGTGCAATTGAAGGAAGCTATCTGTAAGGTAGACAGAGCACACTGAGAAACACTTATTGAGCACTTATTATATACCAGGTAACAAGGATACATAGTTGAGGATAAATATGGTTGCTCCCTTCAAGAAACACACACTCTAGTGAGGGATACAGACAACAAATCATTGTGAAGGGTGTATATCACTGGATATTTTAATCACAACAGTAAGCAAAAGTTGCTATGGGAAGAGAGAGAGAGAATGTGTAACATTTCCTGGGGGTTGGAAATGGTAAGGAAAGGCTTCTTTGAGGAGGTATTCCCTGGCCTGAGTTCCTTAGCATGGTAATGTCTGAAAAGCAAAGGGGATGATGAATGTGGAAGATTTCTCCTGCCATGTTGGCATTTGGCCAGCATTACTGCCTCCTTGAGAAGTCAGAAGTTCATGCCAGTCCCAGGGATCTGAATGTGGAGCTTGGAAAGCTGAACTACTGTTCTTTTATAAACTTGGGTGCTTTTCTTCCTCATCTGTGTGAGAAAGCTCATTTTTTATTAACTCTTCCCTCAAAAGGCATGTACTGGAAACAGGAAAAGGCCTAAGTTTCATGTCCAATTTTTTTCCTTAACCCATTGTGCAAACTCTGAGCTCATACACTCTGGTTCACACTTCTTCATTTCATAGGATTTCAATTTATCTTTGGTAAAAAAAAAAAAAAAAAAAATCAGAAGCGCTGTTCCATTGTCATTGGATAAATTCCAGAGCCTAGAAAAGTCTTCAGGTGACCAGTTCCTTTTCCTTTAAGATGATGAGGCAGATAAGAATGCATGGACAAAGTCAAAGGCAAGTAGGATCAAGGGTGGGAAATGGGGATGGCTGAGGAGGGGGGAATAGTGGGGGGAAATGGAGACAACTATACTTGAACAACAATAAAAACCGTGAAAAAATTTTAAAAAAGAATGCATTCCACTGAAGGGAATTTCTAACCTTAACTGATTTTTTTGTTGTTGTTTTTAAACCCTCTCTCTCACTGTCAGAATATTTTCTCTGTTTTCCTCTTTAAATGCTTCTTTTTTATTTTTTTAATTTTTTATTCTTTATTTTATTTTTTAACATATTTTATTGATTATGCTATTACAGTTGTCCCATATTTCTCCCCTTTATTCCCCTCCACCCTGTGCCCTGTCATCCCACCATCATTCCCCCACCTTAGTTCATGTCCATGTGTCATACATATAAGTTCTTTGGCTTCTCCATTTCCCATACTATTAACATCTCCCTGTCTATTTTATAGCTACTATTTATGCTTCTTATTCCCTGCATCTTCCCCCCATTCTCCCCCACCCCCCACCCCAATGATAGCCCTCCATATGATCTCTATTTCTGTGAATCTGTTCATATTCCAGTTGTTTGCTTAGTTTGTTTTTGTTTTTTTAAAGTATATTTTATTGATTATCCTATTACAGTTGTCCCATTTTTTCTCCCTTTTACCAACCTCTGCCCTGCACCAGCTTCAGAAGAACATTCCCCACCTCTTATTAGGTCATGTCCATGGGTCATACCTATAAGTTCTTTGGCTTCTCAACTTCCTATACTATGCTTAACTTCCCCTTGTCAATTTTGTAGCTATCATTTGCATTTCTTATTCTCTGTACCTTTTCTCCCAATCTCCCTTCTCCTCCTCCCCACTGATAACCCTCCATGTGATCTCCATTTCTGTGATTCTGTTCCTATTCTAGTTGTTTGCTTACTTTGTTTTTGTAATTTTAGGTTCAGTTGTTGATAGTCGTGAGTTTGTTGTCACCTTACTATTCATAGTTTTGATCTTTTTTTTCATACATAAGTCCCTTTAACATTTCATATAATAAGGACTTGGTGGTGATGAACTCCTTTAACTTGACCTTACCTGGGAAAAACTTTATCTGCCCTTCCATTCCAAATGAGAGATCTGCGGATAGAGTAATCTTGGATGTAGGTCCTTGACTTTTGTGACTTTGACTACTTGTTTCTAGTCCCTTCTTGCCTGTAAGGTTTCTTTTGAGAAATCAGCTGTTAGTCTTATGAGAACTCCTTTGTAGGTAACTGTCTCTTTCTCTTGATGCTTTTAAGATTCTCTCCTCTTTAATCTTGGGAAATTTAATTATGATGTGTCTTGGTGTGTTCCTCCTTGGGTCCAAATTCTTTGTGACTCTCTGAGCTTCTTGGACTTCCTGGGAGTCTATTTCATTTGCCCAATTGGGGAAATTCTTCATTATTCATTCAAATACATTTTCAATTTCTTGTTCTTTCTTTTCTCCTTCTGGCACCCCTATGATTCAGATGTTGTAACGTTTATAGTTGTCCCAGAGGTTTCTAAGCCTTTCCTCACTTTTTTGAATTCTTGTTTCTTCATTCTGTTCTGGTTGAATGTTTCTTTCTTCCTTCTACTCCAAATTGTTGATTTGAGTAGTGGTTTCCTTCCCTTCACTCTTGGTTCTCTGTATATTTTTCTTTATTTCACTTTGCATAGCCTTCACTTTTTCCTCTATTTTGCGACCATACTTAACCATTTCTGTGAGCATCCTGATTACTAGTGTTGTGAACAGTTCATCTGATAGGTTGGTTATCTCTTCATTGCTGAGTTCTGTTTTTGGAGATTAATCTATTGTGTGTGTGTGTGTGTGTGTGTGTGTGTGTGTGTGTGTGTGTTTTAGTTTTTGAGATTTAAAAAAAGTATTTATTTATTTTAGACAGAGGGGAAAGAAAGGAGAAAGAGAGGGAGAGAAACATAAATGTGTGGATGCTTCTCATGTGCCCCATACTAGGGACCTGAACTGACCATAACCCAGGTATGTGCCCTGACTGGGAATCAAACCATTGACCCTTTGGTTTGCAGGCAGGTGCTCAGTCCACTGAGCCACACCAGCCAGGGCTTGATCTGGTCCTTCATTTTGGCCATGTTTCTTTGTCTTGGTATTCCTGTTATATTGTAAGTGGTGGAGCTTAGTTATTCACCAGGGTAGGTCAACCCACATTGCTGTGTTGAGGCACGGTATGTAGGGGAGGGTTCTGAGAGAGGACAATGCCACTTGCTCTGCTTTTGGCAAGCTTTCAGTCCCTTCCCTACTACCCACAAGCAAATTGGGCCCTTCTGGTGCTGATTCTGGGTTGGTGGGCTTCTGTGTGTTCTATGACACTGTGGGTCTCTCCAACAAACACTCCTGTGAAGCTGGGAGTTTTTCCCACCACTGCAACCCCCCACAAGTTTTTACAGCCAGAGGTTTTGAGGCTTTGTTTTCCCTCACTTGAACTCTGGATTGCCTGGTCTGTCACTCCCCAGTTGTTCCTCCTGGTTTATCAGCATTCAAATGCAAGACTTCCTTGTCTGTCAGCCACTACTTTACCCACCATTTCACCAGACACAGCCTTGTCTCCAGCCTGCTTGCTCATCTCCACCCCTCCTACTGGCCTGAATGAATATTTCCTCTTTAACTCCTTGGTTGATGGACTTCCACGCAGTTCAGTTTTCTGGAAGTTCTTGCTTTTAAATTTGTTCTTGTCCTTTTGGTTGTGCAAGGAGGCACAGTATATCTACCTATGCCTCCATCTTGGCTAGAAGTAAAGGCCTAAATGTTTCTTGCTATTTCTTAAAGTCTTTGTGTTTTTCTCTGGCTTCATTGAGTGTGAAAACCTGGTTGCCATGTTGCAGGCATGCTTAGAGAGGATGTTGAGATTTTCTTCCAAAGGGTTCATCTGAAGGCAAAATGGGCTTATTAGCTTCTCAGAGCGTATATGGAATTTTCATCTTTGAGGAAAAATAAATAAAGGTGAAGTCAGAAATCCCTGGAGTGGTCTGCCTTTCACTGTCCAGCTGAGCTCCAAAGCTCTAGAAGCTATAAATATGCCATTCATTCATCGCTGATTAAACATCTGCTTTCTAGGGTTTGTGTTATTTGTTAGTTTCTGCATCCACATTTGTGGCAGGAGACCATTCCATGGCCTTTGGTGTAGCAGTTAAGTGTAGTGTTCTTGTAATTAAGCTCTCTTTGTTGCAAGTAGGAGACCCACATGAGATCTCTCAGTGAAAATAGAGTTTATTATAACAAGGAAAGTGGACCACAAAAGCCACTGGGAAGCACTAAATTCTCTCTTGCTCTTTAATGGGCAGCATGGAGTTTTTCTTCATGGTATGTCTTCTTCATGCTACTGTATTCTCTCCCTCTACCAGTCAGTTTTCTCAGCCTACCTGAAAGTTATGTGTACTCATAACTTTAGATTGAACTTGGCTTTAGCTTGACATAGATTTGATTCTACCTCCTGGTATTTTTTCTTAACTTCTTTTCTTTTTTTTAAATTTATTATTTATTTATCTTTTAGAGGGGAAGGGTAGGAGAGAAGGAGAGGGAGAGAAATATCAATGTACGGTTGCCTCTCGTGTGTCCCCTGCCGGGAACTGGCCCGCAACCCAGGCATGTGCCCTGACTGGGAATCGAACCGCGATCCTCTGGTTCGCAGGCCCGCGCTCAATCCACTGAGCTACACCAGCCAGGGCTTAACTTATTTTCTATCTGATACCTAACTCAGCATTTCTCTGTTTCTTGATTAAAACTTTCAGAAACAAAAGTCTGGCCCATACGATGTCTTCATAACAGGTTATGATGCCATCCATTACTGGCCAGCCAATAAATTCTGTTTATTTGTGTCAGATGCCAATGCTAGGTCAAATATACTGTCACCAAAGGCATAGTGTGGGGAGTTCAAAGGTTACAAAATGTAGACCTAAGCAGCAGCAAGAGTTGTAGATGAGGCAGTTTTTCTTAGAAGGCAGTATTGTCAAGTACCAGACTTGTATTTATGGTTGGAAGGGTAAGGTTATCACTAAGATTCCACAAAGTTTCCTAGTGACTAAATGATCTAAAAAAAATGAAGATAAAGGCTAGGGGCACAGTGGAAGGCACTTGAAGCTAAAGAAAGAAGGCCTGTTTAGAATGAATTTGGAATGATTTCTCAGAAGAAAAAAAAGTGTTTCTGGAAAAGGGAGTGTGGTGCCCTGCTCACCAGGAGAAGCCTAAGCAACATGTATGCTTTCTGCAGATCTCAGTCTGGCAGCTGATTCCGAGTTACAGAAATCATGACCTACCTTAAACTACTAGGGACCTACTTGACTCTTAGAAAAGGCTGACATTTTGGGAAACAGCTGTAGTCTCTATATTGTGATTCTTTGTAAATCAGACAAAGATAGAAGTCTGGTTGGAGAGGCCACCTTAACTTTGTAAGTCATTGTCAAAAACATTTCAGCTATAAAAATTACATTGTCCTGTCTCAATTCCTAATACTTCCTTTTATGGGTTGTCCCCTCTACTACCTACTAAAACTCACCACCTATGACATGGCAAAGAAATTCTATTGAGTTTGTAGTATTATAGATATTTAGGGTAAAAGGGGAGAGGTAAACTCTGAGTAGAGGAAGCAGAACTTGAGCTGAGCTTATCCAGAGGGAATGTTGGGGTTACAGAAGACCTATTACATTTTTCTACCTGTGTGTGTGTGTGTGTGTGTGTGTGTGTGTGTTCCCCCCCCAGGGCTGCTGATAAGCTCAGGCTGTGCATTATACACCTTAGGATGGAATAGCCCAGAGATAATGCAAACGTGTGGGAATGTCTCCAATCAATTTCAGTTAGGTAAGGTGACCGGCAGGATGGCAGTGTCAGTTCATCTGTTTTTCAAATTATTTTACCTCTTAAATGAGCCTCTACTTGCTAGTGGTTCTTTCCTGTGTCTCTCTCACTGTATTACCTTGTAAGAAGTACTGGCTTGGCCAAATTCATCTGGCCTTGCTAACTTACAAGGGGTGAACATAAATTTCACTTCCTTAACTATTTCTCTCCACATCCTTTATATATTTTACCCAGAATCCTGTGACCAGTTTGTGTCAACATATGTACAGAGGGATTTCAAATGATTTTAGAGTAATTATCTATCACCCTCCAGATAAACACTAGATTCTATTATTATTTTCTTCTAGGCACTGTTTTTTAAATATAAATCAATAGTATCTCTTCTCGCTCTCCACTGAAGATATAACAAAGGGTAATTTAGTTTGCATCATCCATTAGGAACGTAGGTTAAGTATTGGGAATTGTTACTGGCATATTAATGGCAAGAACTGTTAAATATAAGGAGTGACAGAAGTAGCTCTGGACTTTTTCATGATTGTCAATTCTCAGTGAGAATGGCTTAAATCCAGTATTGTGAATTGGGAATAGATTAGAGTCTAACTGGAAGACTTCAAAATGTTTTCCCAACCTACTATGATAGAAGAGAGTTAGAAGGGAAATGTCTAATTTTCCTTGAATATTCTCAATTGTAGGAGAGAACTTTGGAACAATGAGGAAACCCATCTCCTATAGTTTATCCCCCATTACTTCCCTTTCTCTCTGTTGCCTCAGATTTTTTATCTCACCTGATCAATTTTGGGAGAAAGGAGTTGTTCACTGGACAAACATAACATGAGGGAAGGGCTATAAAGAAGATAGGGCAAGTATGTAAGCAAGCTACTGGTCCTGCTAGCTGGAGTAGAGAAAAATAAAGATTTAGCACATTTTTCCTACTTGGTTGTTAGACCTATAATTCTACTTTAAAAAACAGGTTTATTGGTATATAATTCACATTTCACAGAATTTTCCCTTTTAAAGTGTACAATTAGTGGTTTTCAGTATATTCACAAGGTTGTGCAATCATCACTACTATTCGATTTCAGAATATTTTCATAACCCAAAAAGAAACCTCTTACCCATTCACAGTCACTCTCAATTTCCTCCTGAGCTCAGCCTCCAGCAACTACTATATAGATTTGTTTATTCTAAACATTTATATAAATGAAATCATGTAATATGTGGCTTTTGTGTTTAGTTTCTTTTACTTAGAATAACGTTTTCAAAGTTCATCCACATTGTAGCATGTATCAGTACTTCTGCTTTTCATGGCTGAATAATATTTCATTGTATGAATATAATTCATTTATCCAATCATCAGTTGATAGATTTTGGGTTTCTCCATTTTTTATGCTATTGTGAATAATAGTAATGCTATGAATATTTGTGTACACATTTTTATATGTGTATGTTGTTTCGTTAATCTTGTGTATGTATCTAGGTGCAGAATGTCTGAGTCAAATGGTGACTCTATGTTTAAGCCTTTGAGGAACTGCCAGGCTATTTTCCAAAGTGACTGCATCACTTTACGTATCTACCAGAAATCTCCAAGTGTTCCAATTTCCGCAATCTTCACAAACACTTATTTTCCAATTTTTAAATTATAGCTATCCTGGTGAGTGTTAACTGATAGCACATTGTACTTTTGATTTGTATTTTCCCAATTACTCATGCTGTTGAACATCTTTTCATATACTTATTGGCTATTTCTTTTCCGTAATTTTTGGTATTTTTAATTTCTTTATTTTTTAAGAATTGTTCTATTACAGTTGTCACAATTTCCCCCCACTGCTCTACCCTACCCCACCAACCCCCATTCCCACACTCAATCCTCACCCTGTTATTCATGTCCATGGGTAACTTATACTTGTTCTTTTCTATATCTTCTTTAAAGAAATGTCTATTCAAATTCTTTGCCTATTTTTAACTTAGTTATTTGCCTTGTTTTCTAATCTGTAAGAGTTCCTTCTGTATTCTGGATAGTAGAGTATTTTTAGATGTATGATTTACAAATATTTATTTCTCATTCTGTGGTTTGTATTTTCACTTCTTTGATGACATTCTTTTTTATTTATTTTATTTTTTATCAGTATTTTTAAAATTTTGATCTTGTACAGTTTTCTGTCTTTTACTCCCACTCCAGCCCACCATTCCAGCCCTCCCCACATACCTCCCATTTCCACCGCCATAGATTTTGTCCATGTGTCCTTTATACTTGTTGCTCTAAACCCTTCCCCTTTTCCCCTGAAATTCCCTCCCTTCTCCCCTCTGGTAACTGACAGCCTGTTTTCAATTTCAGTGTCTTTGGTTATATTATGCTTGTTTGTTTGTTTTGTTGATTAGCTTCCTGTTAAAGGTGAGATCATATGGTATTTGTCTTTCAGGCCCTGGCTTATTTCACTTAGCATAGTGCTCTCCAGTTCCATCCATGCTGTTGCAAAGGGTAGGACCTCCTTCTTTCTTTCTGCTGCATAGAATTCCATTGTGTAAATGTACCACAGTTTTTTGATCCATTCATTAACTGATGGGCACCTAGGTTGCTACCAGCACTTGGCTATTGTAAATTGTGCTTCTATGAACATTGGGGTGCATAGGTTCTTTTGGATTGGTGTTTCAGGGTTCTTAGGATATAATCCAAGCAGTGGAATTGCTGGGTCAAAAGGTAGGCCCATTTGTAGTTTTCTTAGAAAATTCCATACTGTTTTCCATCGTGGTTGTACCAGTCTGCAATCCCACCAGAAGTGCACTAGGGTCCCCTTTTCTCCACAACCTCTCCAACACTTGTTGTTTGTTGCTTTATTTATGAGGGCCATTCTGACTGGTGTCAAGTGGTATCTCATTGTGGTTTTAATTTGCATCTCTCTGATAGCCAGCGATATCGAGCATCTTTTCATGTGTCTCTGGGTCCTCTGTATGTCCTCCTTGGAGAAGTGTCTGTTCATGTTCTTTCCCCATTTCTTAATTTGGTTGCTTGTCTTCTTAGAATGGAGTCATGTAAGTTCTTTATATATTTTGGAGATTAAACCCTTGTGTGAGGTGTCATTGGCAAATATGTTTTCCCATACAGTTGGTTCTCTTTTTATTTTAATACTGTTTTCTTTAGACATGCAGAAGCTTTTTATTTTGATGAGATCCCATTTGTTTATTCTTTCCTTTATGTCCCTTGCTTTAGGGGACATATCAGTAAAAATGTTGCTCCATGAAATATGTGAGATTTTCCTGCCTATGTTCTCCTCTAGGATTTTAATGGTGCCATGGCTTATATTTAAATCTTTTATGCACCTTGAATTTATTTTTGTGTATGGTGTAAGTTGGTGCTCAGGTTTCTTTTTTTTTTCTTTTTCTTTTCTTTCTTTTTTTTTTTTTTGCACGTAGCTGTCCAGTTCTCCCAACACCACTTGTTGAAGAGACTATTTTGGCTCCATTTTATATTGCTGCTTTCTTTGTCGAATATTAATTGACTGTAGAGACTTGGGTTTATTTCTGGGCTCTCTGTTCTGTTCCACTCATCCATGTGCCTGTTTTTGTGCCAGTACCAGGCTGTTTTGATTACAGTGGCCTTGAAATACAGTTTGGTATCAGGTATTGTGATCCCTCCTACTTTGTTCTTCTTTCTCAAGATTGATGCCGCTATTCTGGGTCGTTTATTGCTGCATATAAATTTTTGAAGTGTTTGTTTTATGTCTCTAAACTATGCCATTGGTACTTGAATAGGTATTGCATTGAATCTGTAGATTGCTTTGGGAAGTACGGACATTTTGATTATGTTAATTCTTCCGATCCATGATACGGTACATGTTTCCATTTGTTTGTGTCTTCCTTGATTTCTTTCTTCAGTGTTGTATAGTTTTATGCATACAGGTCTTTTACCACCTTAGTTAGGTTTATTCCTAGGTACTTTATTTTTCTTTTTGCTATATCGAATGGGATTTTTTTCTTGATTTCTCCTTCTGTTGTTTCATTGTTGGTATAGAAAAATGCCTTTGATTTCTGAATATTGACTTTGTATCCAGCTGTTTGGCCAAATTCATTTATTAGGTCGAGCAGCTTTTTGGCCAAGTCTATAGGATTTTATATGTACACTATCATGTTATCTGCAAAAAAAATGATAGTTTTGTTTCCTCCTTTCCAATTTGGATGCCTTTTATTTCTGTTTCTTGTCTAATCACTGTGGCTAAGTCTTCCAATACTATATCGAATAGAAGTGGTGAAAGTGGACAACCTTGTCTTGTTCCTGATCTTGGTGGAACAGATTTTAGTTTTATCCCGTTGAGTATGATGTTGGCTGTAGGTCTCTCATATATGGCCTTTATTATGTTGAGGAATGCTCTCTCTATTCCCACTTTGCTGAGTGTTTTTTATCATAAATGGGTGTTGTACCTTATCAAATGCTTTTTCCACATCTATTGATATGATCATGTGACTTTTCTCTTAGCTTTTCTTTATGTGATGTATAACATTTACTGATTTTTGATTGTTGAACCATCCTTGCATCCGTGGGATGAATCCCACTTGGTCATGGTGTATGATCTTTTTAATGTATTGTTAGATACGGTTTGCCAATATTTTGTTAAGAATTTTAGTGTCTATGTTCATCAGTGATATTGGCCTGAAGTTCTCCTTCTTTGTTGTGTCTTTATCTGGTTTCGCGATTAGAATGATGCTGGCTTCATAAAAAGAGTTTGGGAGTCTTCCATCATTTTGGATTTTTTCAAATAATCTGTGAAGGATAGGGGTTATCTCTTCCATAAATGCTCAGTAGTATTCTCCTGCGACATCCTCTGGTCCAGGGCTTTTGTGTGTTGGGAGTTTTTTGACTACTGCTTCAATTTAATCTGCTGTTATTGGTCTGTTCAGGCTTTCTGCTTTTTCTTCATTGAGTTTTGGAAGATTATATTTTTCTAGAAACTTGTCCATTTTATGTAGGTTTTCAAAGTTCTTGGCATACAGTTCTTCATAGTAATTTCTTACAATCCTTTGTATTTTTTGTGGTGTCAGCTGTAATCTCTCCTTTCATTTCTGATTGTGTTTAGTTGAGTCCTCTCTTTTTTTTTCCTTGATGAGCCTGTTTAAAGACTTGACAATTTTGTTGATCTCTTCAAAGAACCAGCTCCTGGATTCATTGATCCTTAGACTTGTGCTTTTAGTCTCTATGCCATTTAATTCTGCTCTAATCTTGGTTATTTCCTTCTTTCTACTTGCTCTAGGCTGTCTTTGTTGTTGTTCCTCGAGTTCTTGTACGCGTAGGGTTAAGTCCTTTGTTTGAAATGTTTCCATCTTCTTTAGGTAGACCTGTATTACTGTGAACTTCCCTCTGAAGACTGCCTTCATTGTGTCCCTTAAGTTTTGGATCATTGTGAGTTAATTATCATTTGTTTCCAGAAACTTTTTTATTTCCTCCCTAATTTCATTCTTGACCCATTCATTGTTGAATAGCATGCTATTCAATCTCCATGATTTTGAGGGTTTTGGGATTTTCCCCATGAAGTTGGCTTCTAGTTTCAGTCCCTTGTGGTTGGAGAAAATGCTTGGTATGATTTCAATTTTCTTGAATTTGTTGAGGCTTGTTTTGTGTCCTATCATGTGTTCTGTCTTTGGATATGTTCCATGTGCATTTGAAAAGAATGTGTATTTAGTTTCTTTGGGATGAAGGGCTCTATATATATATCAGCTAAGTCCAATTCATCTAGAGTACTGTTCAATGCCACAATATCTTTCCTGATACTTTGTGTGGAAGACCTGTCCATTTTTGACAGTGGGGTGTTAAAATCACCTATAATTGTGTTGCTGTCAATATCTTTCTTGATGTCCTCTAAGATTTTCTTGATGTATTAAGTGCTCCTATGTTGGGTGCATATATATTTACAATGTCTATGTCTTCTTGGTGGATTCTTCCCTTGAGTATTATGAAGTTACCTTCTGGGTCTCTCTTTATGACTCTTCTTTTGAAGTCTATTTTGTCTGATCTGAATATTGCTTTCCCAGCTTTTTTTTTTTTTCCTGTCCATTTGCTTGGAAAATTTGTTTCCAGCCTTTCACTTTGAGTCTGTGTAGGTCTTTTGTGCTGAGGTGGGTCTCTTGCAGGCAGCGTATGTGTGGGTCATGCTTTCTTATCCATTCAGCTATTCTATATATTTTGATTGGAGCATTTAATCCATTTACATTTAAGGTTATTATTGATAGGTACTGATTCATTGCCACTTTCTTACCTGTGTTCCTCTCTCTCTCTCTTTTCCTTCCTTTCCTTAAAGCAGGCCCTTTAGTATCTCTTGCAGAATTGGTTTGGTAGAGGCGTGTTCTTTTAGACTTCTTTTGTCTGGGAAGCTCCTTATTTGGCCTTCTATCTTGATTGAAAGCCTTGTTGGATAAAGTAGTCTTGGTTTCAGGCCTTTGGTTCTCATCGCTTGGAATATTTCTTGCTATTGTCTTCTCGCTTGGAGCGTTTCCATTGAGAAGTCACCTGGTAACCTTATCGGGGATCCCTTGTATGTTACTTTCTTTTCCTCCCTTTCTGCCTTTAAGATTCTCTCTTTGTCTTGGAATTTTGCCATTTTAATGATGATGTGTCTTGAAGTGGAACTCTTTGGGTTCCTCTTGTTTGGGACTCTCTGTGTTTCCTGGATTTGTGTGACTTTTTCTCTCATTGAATTAGGGAAGTTTTCCATCATTACTTTTTCAAATAGGTTTTCTATCCCTTGCTCTTCTTCTTCTCCTTCTGGTATTCCTATTACATGGATATTATTACATTTCATGTTGTCTTGCATTTCTCTTAATCCCTCTTCATTCTTTCTCAGTTTCTTTTCCTTTTCTTGCTCTTTCTGGCTGCTTTTTTCTTCTTTGTCCTCCATCTCACTGATCTGATCCTCTGCTTCATCGATTCTGCTTTTCATTCCTTCTACTTTGTTCTTCAGTTCAGAAATTGTATTCTTCATTTCCTCTTGGCCCTTATTGATAGTTCCTATTTCCTTTTTTCATGTTGATATAGTTTGCAGTGAGTTCATCATAGCTTCCCTGTAGTTTCTGGTAGCTCACTGAGAGCTCATGGAGCTTCCTGACAACCATTTCTTTGAACTCAATATCTGATAGTTGAGTTTCCTCTGTTTCATTTAGGATTATTTCTGGGGCTTCCTCCTTTCCTTTCATTTGGGGATTGTTTCTTAGTCTTCTCATTGTTTGTGAGAGTCTTCTTGTAAGCCTCAGCTTCTTAAATTGATCTGTTCCAGCTCCCTGGGTTTATGGTGTGAACTTTTGTGGTAGAATACCTGTGAGATTCAGTGGTGTGGTATCCTGGTGTTCGCAGCTTTCACTCTCTCAGCTGTTGGGATACCCCCTCTTTCGGTCCAACTCTGTTTTTTTCACAGTTCTAGGATTTTTTTTTTTTTGTCTCACTCGTGGGTATTTAAAAAGAGAAAAGAAAAAAGTGAAAAAAGAAGAGAAAAAGAGAAAGGAATGAGAGATAAAATTGTAAAGAAAGGAAGAAGGAATAAAACAAGAAAGAAGTAAAGAGAAGCAAAAGGAATTGAGGTCTAAAAAAGGTAATTCAAGTTGGATAAAAGATTTAAACATAAGCCGCAACACCATTAAAGTCCTAGAGAAGAACATAGGCAGGAAAATCTCAGATATTCCATGCAGCAACATTTTTACTGATATATCCCCTAAAGCAAGGGACATAAAGGAAAGAATAAACAAATGGGATCTCATCAAAATAAAAAGCTTCTGCATGGCCAAGGAAAACAGTATTAAAATAGAGAACCGACTGTGTGGGAAAACATATTTGCCAATGATACCTCAGATAAGGGTTTAATCTCCAAAATATACAAAGAACTGACACGACTCCAGTCTAAGAAGACAAGCAACCCAATTAAAAAATGGGCCAAGGACTTGGGCAGACACTTCTCCAAGGAGGACATACAGAGGATCCAGAGACACATGAAAAGATGCTCGATATCGCTAGCTATCAGAGAGATGCAAATTAAAATCACAGTGAGATACCACTTGACACCAGTCAGAATGGCCTTCATAAACAAAGCAACAAACAGCAAGTGTTGGAGAGGTTGTGGAGAAAAGGGGACCCTAGTGCACTGCTGGTGGGAGTGCAGACTGGTACAACCACTATGGAAAACAGTATGGAATTTTCTAAAAAAACTAAAAATGGATATACCTTTTGACCCAGCAATTTCACTGCTAGGACTATATCCTAAGAACCCTGAAACACCAATCCAAAAGACGATATGCACCCCTAAGTTTATAGCAGCACAATTTACAATTATCAAGTGTTGGAAACAACCTAGATGCCCATCAGTAAATGAATGGATCAAAAAACTGTGGTACATTTACACAATGGAATTCTATGCAGCAGAAAGAAAGAAGGAGCTCCTACCCTTTGCAACAGCATGGATGGAACTGGAAAGCATCATGCTGAGCAAAATTAGCCAGGCAATGAAAGACAAATACCATATGATCTCACCTTTAACAGGAAGCTAATCAACAAAACAAACAAGCATAATATAACCAAAGACATAGAAATTGAGAGCAGGCTGAAAGTCACCAGAGGGGAGAGGGGAGGGAATTTCAGGGGAAAAGGGGAAGGGTTAAGAGCAAGAAGTATAAAGGACACATGGACAAAAACTATGGGGGGGTAGAAATGGGAGGGAGGTGGGGAGGGTTGGGGTGGTCGGTTGGGGTCAGAATAAAAGACAGAAAACTGTACAAGATCAACAATTAAAATAAAAATTAAAAAAATAAAAAAATAAAAAATGCAAGAGGGAAAAAAGGTAGAAATAATAAAAAATAATCAAATCAAAAGAAAAGAAAACAAAAAGAACCCCACAAAACCAAAACCAAACCAAACTAAACAAACAAACAAACAAACAAAAAAACCCAGCTAAACAAATAAAAAGATCTACCAAAAAAAAAAAAAAAAAAAAAAAAGCTTGCTATTTTCAAATGGGCCAAACTGGGTAGGCTGAGAGGTGACTTGTACAGCTTTCCTCCCTGTTCCTCACCCATTCAGCTTTGGGCTACTCTCCTCAGTGCCAGCTGTGTACTCTCCCCAGGGCTAGTGGTGCAATCTCCATGCAGGGCCTTGGGTGTGATTTCTGAGCCTCCTGCTAGAGGGCGGGCTTTCCTGAGTTTATGGGTTTCATCTGAGATCTCTTACAGATCGATCCTCCCCACCCCGTGTTTATTACTGTGAGCTCTGGGTCTCCTACCGGGTGCACGAGCCTACCCGAGTCTATGGTCTTGGGCTCCCTGAGTTTCTCGAGTTGCGCACACTCACCCTAGGATCACAGATGTGAGCTCCAGGTCTTCCACAGAGCCCCCTCCTCCAGTAACAGGGTCGACTCCGGTCCCAGGGCCGCCTCTGGGAGCTCGGCCACCTCTGGTCAGTCACAGGTCTGCCTCTGGTCAGTCGCAGGACCGCCTCTGGTCGGTTGCAGAGCCTGATGACATTCTTTAAAGTACAAAATTATTTAATATTGATGAAATAATATTTTATCTATATTTTAAATTTTGTTGATTATGAGTTTGATGTCACATCTAAGCATATATTGTCAAATCTAAGGACATGAGGACTGTTTTGGCTAATCTTGCATTTTCATGTGAATTTGAAGTTCATCTTGTCAATTTCTCCACAAGAGCCACTTGGGATTTTGATAGAGATTGTGTTGAACCAATAGGTAGTTTGAGAAAAGCTAATATTGCTAAATTAGTTTCAGTCCATGAGCATGAGATGATGCTCCATTGAGTTAGGTCATCTTTAATTTATTTTGATGATATTTTGTAATTTTTATTATAAAAATCTTGTTCTTTTGTAAAATAGATTCCTAAGTATTTTTATTGTTTTTAATGATATTGTAAATGGACTTGTTTTGTTAATTTTATTTTGGATAGTTCATTGTTACTGTATAGAAATGCAAATGATTTTTTTATATTGACCTTTTATTCTCCAACCTTGCTGAACTCATTTATCAATTCTAATCAATTTTTTAGTGAATTTCTTAGGATATGTTTTATTTCAATTCTTTTCATACATTTTAATATCAGTTAAACATGATCGTGTTATTAACTAACATTTTACATAAATATAGTGATTTTTTCAGGCAGCAAAATATCTTCCCATAAAAATGAGAGCTTATATAAGAATATGAGAGCTTATATGAGAATGTATTTATTAACAACATCTTAATAAAAATACATGTCAATAATAATTGAGAAAACACCCATTTAACAGTGTTTTATTTACACAAAAAGTTTTTGTCATTGTGAAATTATACTTGTCCTCATTTTTGCCCCATTACTCTCCCCTGACCTGCCTACACACTGATTTCACAATCCTTACCTCCCCATTGTCCTTGTCCATGGTCGTTTATACAGGTTCCTTAACTTGACCCTTCCCATTCTTTACCCTGTTATCCCCTCCTCCAACCCTTCTGGTCACTGTAAGTTTGTTCTTTATTTCCACGTCTCTGGTTCTATTCTGCTTACTTGTTTGTTTTGTTGATTAGGTCCACTTACAGGTGAGATCATATGGTATTTTTCTTTCACTGCCTGGCTTATTTCACCTAGCATAATACTCTCCAGTTCCATCCATCCTTCTTTGTGCTGTGTAGTGTTCCATTGTGTAAACATACCACAATTTTTAATCCACTCATTTACTGATGGACACTTAGGCTGTTTCCAGCACTTGGCTATTGTAAATAACACTGCTATGAACATTGGGGTGCATAGGCTCTTTTGACTGCTGTTTCAGGATACTTAGGGTGTAATACTAGCAGTGGGATTGCTGGGTTAAAAGGCAGTTTCATTTTTAGTTTTCTGATTTCCACAGTGGAGGCACCAGTCTGCATTCCTACCAACAGTGTACTAGGGTTCCCTTTACTCCACAGCCTTGCCAGGACTTGTTTGTTGATGGATTAATGATGGCCATTCTGACTGCTGTGAAGTGGTTTCCCATTGTGGTTTGAATTTGCATCTCTTTGATGGCTAGCAATGCTGAGCATCCTTCCATATGTCTCTGGGCCCTCAGTATGTCCTCCTTGGAGAAGTGTATGTTCAGGTCCTTTGCCCATTTTTAAATTGGACTGTTTGTCTTCTGGAGTGGAGTCATGCAAGATCTTTATATATTTTGAAGACAAAACCCTTGTCTGAGGTATCATTGGCAAATATGTTTTCCCACACATTTGGTTCCATTTTCATTTTGTTGATGTTTTCTTTAGCGATGCAGAAGCTTTTTAGTTTGATGTAGTCGCATTTGTTTATTCTTTCCTTTATATCACTTGCTGTAGGGGGCATTTTGGTGAAAATATTGCTGCATGGAATATCTGAAATTTTCCTGTCTATGTTCTCTTGTAGGACTTTTATGGTATCATGACTCATATTTAATCCTTTTATCCATCTTGAGGTTTTTTTTTTTTTTTTTTGCTGTATGGTGTAAGTTGGTCGAATTTTATTTTTTTGCATGTACCATTTCAATACTCCCCACACCATTTGTTGAAGAGGTTATTTTTACCCCATTCTATGCTCCTGCCCTGTTTGTCAAATATTAGCTGACTTTATTGACGTGAATTTCTTTCCGGGCTGTCTAATCTGTTTTGTTGGTCTGTGTGTCAGTTCTTATGCCAATTCCAGGCTGTTTAGACTACAGTGGCCTTGTAGTATGATCTGATATCAGGTATTATCATCTTTCCTACTTTCTTCTTCTTTCTTAAAATTGCTGAGGCTATTCAGGTTATGCATTGTTACACATAAAATTTAGAAATATTTATTCTATATCTGTGAAATATGTCATTGTTATATTAATAAGGATTATAATAAATCTATAAATTGATCTCAGTAGTACTGATGATATTAATACTTCCAACCATGAACATGGTATATGCTTCCATTTATTCATTTCTTCCCTAATTTCTTTCTTCAGTGTTCTGCAATTTTCTTAGTACAGGTTTTTTACCTCCCTGGTTAGGTTTATTTCTAGGTACTTTAATTTTCTTGTTGTTGTAGTAATAGGAATTTTTTCTAATTTCTGTTTTTGTTACATTGTTGATGGTGTACAAAAATGTCTTGGATTTCTGAATACTGACTATGTACCCCACTGTTTTACCAAATTCACTTATTAGGCAAAGTAGTTTTTTGGTGGAATCTATAGGCTTTTTTATGTACACTATCTTGTCATCTGCAAACAATGACAGTTTTACTTCCTCCTTTCCAATTTGGATGCCTTTTATTTCTGTTTCTTGTCTGATAACTGTGGCTAGAATTTCTGATACTATGTTGAATAGAAGTGGTGAAAGTAATCACCCTTATCTTGTTCCTGACCTTAGGAAGAAAGCTTAGTTTTTTGCTGGATTTAGGTTTCTTGTAAATGGCCTTTATTGTGTGGAGATATCCTCCTTCTATTACTGTTTTGCTGACTGTATTTATCATAAGTGGGTGCTACATTTTATCATTTTTCAGTATTGATTGATATGATCATGTGGCTTTATCTTTCCTTTTGTTTATGTGATGTATTACATTTATTGATTTGTGAATATTGTACTATCTTTACATTCCTGAGATGAATCCTACTTGATCATGGTGTATGATCTTTTAAATATACCCCTGGGGGAGGTTTGCTAATATTTGTTGAGGGTTTTAGCATCTATGTTTATCTGCAATATTAGTCTGTATTTTCTTTCCTTGTGTCCTTATCTGGTTTTGAGATTAGGATGATGCTAGCCTCATAGAAAGAGTTTGAGAGTCTTCTGACTCTTTTTTTAAAAAAATAGTTTAGGAAGGATAGGGGTTAGCTCTTCTTTAAATGTTTTGCAAAATTCTTTCATGAAACCCTCCCATCCAGGGCATTTGTGTGCCAGAATTTTTTTTGATTACTGCTTCAAATTCACTAGCTGCTATCAGTATGTTCAGTCTTTCTGCTTCTTCTTGATTCAGTTTTGGAAAATTATATGTTTCTAGAAGTTTGTTCATTTCATACAGGTTTTCAAATTTCTTGACATATAGCTCTTTGTAGTAATTTGTTACAATACTTTATATTTCTGTAGTATCAGTAGTAATTTCTCCTTTTTCTTTCTGATTTTCTTGATTTGAGTCCTCTTTTTTAATTTTCTTTTTATTTATTGTTGTTCAGTTACAGTTGGCCCACATTTTTGTCCATTGCTCCTAACAGCATCACCACCATTTCCACAGTCAATCACTCCACTGTCCATACCCATAAGTCCTGTATTAGTGTTCCTTTGCTTCTTCCTTCCCTTGTTTCCCTCACTGTCCCCAACATTCTTCCCTGTGGCAGATCCTTCTGCTGGCATGGGCCCAACTCCCACTCGGATGTACAGGACCCACACCCACAGATAGGTTCTCTCATGGGTAATCAGATTTGCAATATACCTAGGCTGCTTTTAGTCTTGCTTTTTGCTGAAACTCCCTCACCCTGAAAATGCTGGTTGTAAGTTCCTAAAATCCATGCTAAACCTTGCAGGGACCGGTGTAACCAGCTCAACAACTTTTCCCCTTTTCATTTGCTAATATCCTCCTTCTGTGATGTGATGCCGGGCATTGGCCCCTTTGTTGTAACTTGGGCAGAGTGAGTGAGGACCATCTTCTAATGTGAGCAGAAATAAAATAAAGGCCTGTCATGGCGGAGGCCGCAGCTTTCTCTCCCCTTGAGAGAAAAGCCACACTGTCCTTTTTCCTCCACTGGACTCGGTAGTCTGTATGTATGTTTTATTTCATCCATAATGACGCAGACACTACTAGTCAGTGTCCACATCAGCTGATGCCCATGAACAGGGACTCAGAGGCCACGAGCAATCGTCATTATGGACAACATACCAACTTGGTGGAAGTACGCATGCATCAGCCCAGGTAAGGGCCCTTACTGTCGGCCCCGGTAAGGGCCGACCCGGAGTGCTTTTCAGAATATCGTAGGGTGTGTTAGACTCAGAGGAATAGGATTTTCTTCCTAGGTCGCTCTCTCTTGCTATCGCTTTGCAACTCCACCTTCCTTAGTAAGCAGAAGCTTTGTTCCCTCTCTCAGGCTTTTGCTGGGAAGCGACCTCAACCAAGGTCTGGGCTTGGGAGAAAGAGCAAAGATTTTTCCCTTTAATCAGCTTTAAAAACATCAACTAGTTACAGGACAGTTTACAGGCATCTCAGCAAATTCTTTCTTTTAAGTCGCCTCTTGCGGCCCATTTAGTTTTGCCTTTCCCTCTGTCTGCCTGCATAAGGATTTAAAGGTGCATGTGGAAAGAAAGAAAAATTGAGACAGGTTTTGTAATTGCTGTGCTTGTGGCGGAAGGAATTTCAGAAAAGGGTTCTTTTATTTGTTAAAAAAAATTTATTTGCTGGATACAGCAATTTTGGATGTAGGTCCCTGCTTTTCAAGATTTCAAATATTTCTTTCCAGCCTCTTCTTGCTTGTAAGGTCTCTTTTGAGAAATCAGCTGACAGTCTGATGGGAACTCCCTTGTAGGTGACTGTCCCCTTATCCCTTGCTGTTTCTAGAATTCTCTGCTTCATTTTAATCTTGGCTAATGGAATTATGATGTGCCTTGGTGTGTTCCTCCTTGGGTCCAACTTCTTTGGGACTCTCTGAGCTTCCTGGACTTCCTGGTAGTCTATTTCCTTTGCCAGATTGGGGAAGTTCTCCTTAATGGACAGATAAAGTGCTTCTCAGATAAGGTCAAGTTCAAGGAGTCCATCATCACCAAGCCCTTATTATATGAAATGTTAAAGGGACTTATCTAAGAAAAAGAAGATAAAAATATGACAGTGAAAAGACAGCAAACTCACAGCTATTAACAACCACACATAAAACAAAAGCAAACAACTAGAACAGGAACAGAACCACAGAAATGGAGATCATATGGAGGGTTAGCAACAGGGGTGTGGGAGGAGGAGAGAGGGGGGAAAAGGTACAGAGAATGAGTAGCATAGATAGTGGGTAGAAAATAGATGGGGGAGGGCAAGAATAGTATGGGAAATGTAGAAGCTAAAGAACTTATGACACATGGACATGAACTAAAGGGGGGAATGTGGGTGGGAGAGGGTGTGTAGGGTGGAGGGGAATGATGGGGGAGAAATGGGACAACTGTAATAGCATAATCAATAAAATATATTTAAAAAATTATTTGAAGGTTTTTGCACTTCCTCAATCATGGGGAATGGGCTCTCTAAGACCTAGAGCAATGTTTTAGGTTCAGCAGCATCTTGGGGCTGCTGATTTTCTCTTAGATAAGGGATCTTTACATTTTGGAAGTATGGAAGGGAAGGGACCGATGAGCACTAGCTAGGCCTTTCTCTTGTGGTTCGCGGCTGCTGCAGTTAGCTTCACAACGCATGGCCTGGGGCAGCGTGGGGTTCCACACCTCCCCACCACTCACCCCCATTGGGCCCAGCTTGCAGCGAGGCTGAGTCACACCACACTGTGCCACACCCTGGGGACACATGCCCGCAGCGATGACCTGTGGGATGCTGTGGTGTCACCTTGCTGGGCGAAGCAGCTGTGTGGGGAAGAGATTGGTTTTCTTTGCCTCTTTTCTCCCCAGTCCAGTGTGCACTCGGGGAGACTTTCCTCATGCCTGGACACACCAGCGCACTTGCGACCATTTTTTAATTAAAAAAAGAAAAGTAGTAAATGTATTTGCCAATAGAGAAAAAACTGTTTCTGAGAGTTGTAAATGTGTTCATAAATTTGTCAATCTAAAATATGCTATAAGTGAGATGGGGGTGTGATGTGTTAAAAAATATTAAAAATCCTCCTTGTTTATGCCAGAGCCGTGACCTTTATTATAAAAATGAAATATAGATGTATTGTGTTCTGTGTAAAACTAGCCCTTTTCTGTGGAAGACAAAGTACCATTTTCTAACTCAGTACCTGTAAACACTGTTTCCTTGAGTAAGAACTGGCCATTCTCCAGAAGGGAACGGTTAATCAATCGAGTCACAAAAGGCCCTTGGCGCACAACCATTTTTTGTCTAAAACATAGTTTTTCAGAGCACCTCCCCCCTCCCATCTTTCCCACTTTCCTTGAAAACTGTGAATGCATTGCAGCTTCCAGAAAGAGCAAGGGGCCTGCCTTTCCAAGCTAAGCAAATTATTAAAGAATGTTCTAATTGCCAAGCTTTTAGCAAGGCACCTCCATCTAAAGGAGAATCTGCTTTCATTTTGTTGATGTTTTCTTTGGCCATGAAGACAAATTTTAGTTTGATGCAGTCACATTTGTTTATGCTTTCCTTTATATACTTTGCTCTAGAGGATGTATCAGTGAAAATATTGCTGAGCGGAATATATGAAAATTTCCTGCCTATGTTTTTGTCTAGGAATTTTATGGTATCATGACTTATATTTATGTATTTTATCCATATTGAGTTTATTTTTGTGTGTGGTATAATTCAGTGGTCTAGTTTCATTTTTTGCATGTATTTGTCCAGATCTCTGAACACTATTTATTGAAGAAGCTATTTTTACTGCATTTTATGCTTGTGTCCCCTTTGCCAAATATTAATTGACCATAGAGACTTGGGTTTCTTTCTTAGCTCTTTATTCTGTTTCATTGGTCTATGTGTCTGTTCTTATACCAGTAACAGACTGTTTTGATTACTATGACCTCATAATATAGCTTGATATCAGGTATTTTGATCCTGTCTACTTTGTTCTTCTTTTTCAAAATTGCTGAGGGTATTTGGGGTCATTTATGGTTTCATATAAATTTTAGGAATATTTGTTATGTATCTGTGAAATATGTCATTGGTATTTTTGTAGGGATTGCATTGAATCTATAAATTGCTTTGGGTAGTATGGACATTTTGATGATGTTAATTCTTCTGATCCACGAACTCGGTATATGCTTCCATTTATTTGTGTCTTCCTTAATATCTTTCTTCAGTATTGTGTCACTTTCTGAGTACAGGTCTTTTACTTCCTTGGTTAAATTTATTCTTAAGTATTTTATTTTTGTTGTTGCTATAGTAAATGGGATTTTTCCCTAATTTCTGTTTCTGATATTTCATTGTTGGTGTACAGAAATGCCTTTGATTTCTGAATACTGACTTTTTATCCTGCTGCTTTGCCAAATTCATTTATTAAGTCATATATATTTTTGGTGGATTTTATAGGGTTTTCCATGTACACTATCATGTCATCTGCAAACATTAACACCTTAACTTACTCCTTTCCAATTTGGGTGAATTTTATGCCTTGTTATTGTCTTATCACTGTGGCTAGAACCTCCAATATTATGTTAAATAAAAGTAGTGAAAGTGGATACCTTTGTCTTATGCCTGATCTTAGAGGAAATACTTTTAGTTTTCCAGTTGTGTATCATGTTGAATGTAGGTTTCTCATATGTGGACTTTATATTTTGAGGTATGCTCTCTCTATTCCCACTTTGCTGTGTTTTTTTATCATGAATGGGTGCTGTACCTTATCACATGTTTCTTCCACATTTATTGATATGATCATGTGGTTTTTGTCTTTTGTATTGTTTATGTGATATAGTATATTTATTTATTTGCATATATTGTACCATCCTTTCATCCCTGTGATGGATCCCATTGATCATTGTGTATGATCTTTTTAATGTGTTGCTGGATCTGGTTTGCCCACATTTTGTTGAGCATTTTAGCATCTATGTGCATAAGTGATATTGGCCTATGGTTTTCTTTCTTTTTTGTGTGTCTTTATCTTGTTTTGGAATTAGGATAATACTGGCATTGTAAAAACAGTTTGGGAATCTTCCCTCTTCTTCAATTTTTTAGAATAGTGTGAGGAAGACAGCTGTTCTTTAAATGTTTGATAAAATTATCCTGGGAATCAGGGCTTTAGTGTGCCAGCAGTTTTTTTTTTTTTTACTTCTTCAGTTTCACTAGCTAACATGGGTCTATTCAGGCTTTCTGCTTCTTCTTGACTTAATTCTTGAGGATTATGTATTTCTAGAAATTTGTCCACTTCACCCAGGTTTTCAAATTTCTTGTCATATAGTTATTTGTAGTGATTTCCTACATTCTTTGTTATTTCTCTGGTATTGGTTGTAATTTCTCTTCTTTCTTTTCTGATTTTATTTATTTGGGTTATCTCTTTTTTTTTTCTTGGTGAGTCTATGGAAGTATTTTTTATTTTGTTCATCTTTTCAGAGAATCAGATCCTGGATTTTTTTATCTTTTGGATTTTTTTTTAGTCTCTATATCATTTAATTCTTCTCTGATCTTGATTATTTCCTTCCTCCTACTCACTCTGTTCTTTGTTGCTGTGTTTATCATTTGTGTAGATGTAGACTTAGGTGTTTATTTGAATTTTTTCATTTTTTAGGTAGTCCTACATTGCTATAAATTGTCCTCTCAGGACTGCCTTTGCTGTGTCCCATACATAGCTTTTGGGTTTTTAAATGTTCATTTTCATTTGTTTCCAGAAACTTTTTGATTTCCTCATTGTTATCCCATTCATTGTTTAATAACATGGCATTTATTCTCCACATATTTGAATATTATTAAGTTTTTTCCTTGAGGTTGCTTTCTAGTTTCAAGCTATTGTGGTCTAAGAAAATGCTTAATATGATTTCAACATGTTAAAATTAATATAGGTGCAATGAGAATAAGAAGGAGAAAAGAAAGAAAAGCTTAAGAGATGTCTATAGGAAAAAGAAGTGATTTTGAGATGACAGAGGGCAAAGGAATATTAAAAGTGACAACTGAAAACCAGGATAAGACAGGGAAAATTTAAAATTTGAGACAAAATAAAGGTCAGGATGAAAGAGAAAAAGAAACAGGCCAGAACAGGAGGAAGTTCAAATTTTGGACAAAAATGAATGGGCTGGATGAAGGCAGAATAGAGTACAAGAGAAGAACACTGCAATTTGAGATTTTAAATACAAATATAGTTAATATCTAGAAATAAAATTAAAAAAATCAACGACTACCATATCCACAACCAATGATCAAAAATTGGTAAAGGTGGAGAGAGAACACAGGTATTTCAAGACCAAGAAAAACAGTGTGAGATGACCATTGACAAGAAAATTTGTTTTGAGAGGCTAGACAGGGTAGAAATATCAGAAGTGCAGGATAGAAACTAATTGTAGCAAGAAATAAAGCAAAATTTAAAACAAAAATAATAAGAGAAAAGAAGAAGGTAAAATGGGGTAAGAGAAGGGAGGATCAAAATATGAGACTTGAAATAAACTATAATATAAAACCTAGTGACTTAATATGCTCAAAGTTGAATGATAAGAAATGAATATTAAAAAACTATGCAACAAAGAAAATATCACAAGTCATGGAGAAGACCATGGTGGATTTTTTCTTGGTAGCATTTAGTATTTACCACTGTTTGTTACTTTCTGGATCTGACTCTGGTGATGTCAGACAGTGACCCTGTCTAGCCTTGGGAAGCCTGTTTGAAACTACCAGGGAACTACTATCTGCAGCTGACTCCTTAAATGGTTAATCTAGTCACTCTGCTCAGTAGTCAGGCTTAAGCACCAGAGTGGAGAAGAATCCCTCCTGGGGCAGGCTATTGCTTCTCTTCAGACTGCTGCCACTCAGAGGTGAGTGATCTGCCTGAGCAGGATGGCTGCTGCAGTACAGGGAATGACTCAGCACCTGGGGCCCAGTGGCTGCTCTCTCAGTTCTCTCTCCAAAGACACCATCCCCAGCCTCTCTTCAAGTGTTTCTATGTCCCCCACCCTTTGCCAGAGCCCAGGGTAAGTGACTTCAAATGGAGATTTATGCATTGGCCCTGTAAATGGCTCTTTGCATCTCTAGCTGTCTGACCCTGGCAGAGAGAAACCCTGTTGTTTTAGCAGCTGGATGTCCCAAATTGATGGCTTTCAATTGTGTTTATCAGAAGATCATGAATTTTTTTCTTTCTTCTTTTACTCAATTTTTGTTATTGTTTCTCTCTCCATTTCTTTTTCCTTTACTTACCCTTCTCTCTTGCACCATATGTCTGTGCAAGGGTGCTAGGTCCCCTCTCCCCAGCGCACTGGACATTTTTGTCCTGTGAATGCTTATATATATAAATGGATTGCTGAATCCTGCTTGTGTCAAGCCCTCCTAGTTCTTTTTGAAACAACTTTGCATTCTTCCAACTGCCTAAGTGTCTCTTATCCTTCTTAGACTCATACTTTCTGTCCATTTTCTCTAATTACATGTTCCCATATTTGCATCTTAATAGTTAATGCTGAAAAGAAGAGATAACCTGTAGCATCCTTGGCCCTTTTCTGGTCAGCTGCCCAAATATACATAATAGTGTCAGCTGTATTAATTGTTTTCTTGCAAAGTAGGGTTGCCAGGAATAGCAGAAAAACAAATAGTAGAATTAAAAATTTTAATGATGTGTTGAGAAGATCAAGCTTGTGAATATCAAGGTGTGGAAACATCAGGGCTAGAAGCAGTCTTTATTCTCAGAACTTTCTTTAATACTGTGGAGATTCTGGCAGTGTGGAATCATACTCAGCACACCTTATAAATATTTTCTGGATGGATGAATGTAATAGGGTGAAAGTACATGTAATGTCCACTGTACAGACTTTGTTTTTTCATTGAAAGCCAGCACGGTATACTGAAAGATCATAGGCTTTGGAGCCAAAGAGTCAAAGATCTTGGTTAGTATCCAAGCTTTTCCACCTATGTAGTTGTAGGGAGCTGAAATTGCTGGATGCTTTTGTCTGTTTCATTTTCTGTAAAATGGAGATAATAATACTTGTCCAAGTGGTTTTACAATGAAAAGAAAGGGCATATTAAAGTACCTAGCACAGTGTTTGACTTAAAGTAAATGTGGTCTTCTTTAAAAGAGCGTAGAATGTGCTGGGGGTGTGTGGCTATCAATTGATGGCACTTACTATAAATCTGCTGTTGGCTATATACCCTACTATGTGTTCTGTATTTTGGGAAAGGAGATTCACAGAGCCAAGAAAGAAGTAGGCTTTATTTAAGGAACAAAGCTTCTTACCCTATCTTCCTTGAGAGAGATGAAGAGGGTAGAAAAAGCAATAGAATCAGGCATTATCAGTATGCCAAAATTCTTTTGAGAATACATAAAAGATATTTCTCACTCTGAGACTCCAAATGGCCTCCTCTATCCTCCAATATAAAGGGATCACATTCATGTTTTCACCTCTTGTTTTCCTAGGTTTCCATTCAAGTTACCCTAAATCATCTATAGTTATGATTTTTAGTCTTAACCTTAGTTATCATGGATATAACTTGTATTAAGGCAGCAGTTTTGACCTCTCTGCTGGACTAAATATAGCCATAGATTACTTGCTACTCTTCCCAAAGTGAGGCTGGTGTATTTCTAACCTCTATCTCTTGAATCTGGGTTAGCCTATAACTGATTTAATCAACAGAGTATGGCAGAAGTGACATTAATCTTGTTCTAGGCCTAGCTCCTAAAGAACATGTAGTTTTTGTGAAAATATGAGCCATAATATAAAAAAAAATATGACTTCTTTGCTGGAGAGAGTATATGGAAAGTTCCAGAGATATTTAGAGACAGAGAGAGAAACCCAGCTCAGTCCAAACTTCCAGTCATTTCTGCCATGACAAGAAATATGTGCTTGAAGCAGTGTTGAATCCTCCATAGTAAACATCTGAATGCCACTGAATAACCCTAGTTAATGTCAATTGCAGTAGGAATATTGCTCAGCTGAGACCTGACTAAATTGTGACTGACAGACTCATGAGATATAATAAAATGGTTGTTGTTTTAAGCTACTAGGTTCTGGAGTAGTTTGTTACACAACAATAGATAATGAGGAAAAATGCCAAATAAATACATATAAATTTAAAAGTATTATATGTAATCAAAAATAATTTATACATTTAACAAAATAAAATAATATATAAAGGTTCAGAATGCAAAGCCAGGCTTTCTCTGGACCTCAGTCCCATTCTTCAAATGGGCCATTAAATTACTTTTTAGGGACTTACAGCCAAGATGGAGGTATAAGTAAATACACTTTGCCTCCTTGCACAATCAAAAGAAGAGCATCAATAAACAAATTAAAAAAAAAAACAATCAGAACTAACAGAAAATTAAACTGTATGGAAGTCTGACAACCAAGGTGTTAAAGAAGAAAAATTCATGAAGACTGATAGGAGGGACAGAGGTGGGCAGCTAGGTGGAGAGGATTCACAGTGAGGTGGTGGCTAGAGGACCAGGGTGGGCAAGGAGGCAACTGGCGGACCAGGCAGTCCTACATATGCGTACAGATAATCCAGAAGGAACAACTGGGGAGCAAGACAGACCAATCAACCCAGGGTTTCAGTATGGTGAAATAAGCTTCAAAACCTCTGAGTGAAAAAATGTGTGGGGGTTACAGTGCTGAGAAACTCCAAGACTCACAGGAGAGTTCATTAGAGAGACCTACATAGTCCTAGAATGTACACAAAAACACCCATCTGGGAATCAGCACCAGAAGGGCCCAATTTGCTTGTGGGGAACAGAGGAAGTGACTAAAAATTGACTGAGAGCTGAATAAGTGGCACTGTTCCCTCTCGGACCCCTCCCCGACATACAGTGCCACAACATAGCGGCTTGGGTTGCCCTGCCCTGGCAAATACCTAAGGCTCCACCCCTTAGTACATAAAAACTGTGTCAAGACAAAAAAAAAAAAATGGACCGAATGAAAGAACAGATCAAAGCTCCAGGAAAAATACAACTAAGCAATGAAGAGACAACCAACCTATCAGATGCACAATTCAAAACACTGGTAATCAGGATGCTTGCAGAAATGATTGAGTATGGTCACAAAATAGAGGGAAAAGTAAAATAAAGGAAAATGTATAGAGAACCAACAGTGATGGGAAGGGAACCAGGACTCAAATCATCACTTTGGAACAGCAGGAAGAAATAAAAATTCAACTAGAACAGAATGAAGAAACAAGAATTCAAAAAAATTAGGAGAGGTTTAGGAACCTCTGGGACAACTTTAAACATTCCCATGTAAGAATCATAGGGGTTACAAAAGGAGAAGAAGAAGAGCATCAAATTGAAAACTTGTTTGAAAAAAAATATGAGATAAATTCCCCAATCTGGGAAAGGAAATAGACTTCCAGGAAGTGCAGGAAGCTCAGAGTTCCAAAGAAATAGGACCCAAGGAAGCATATACCAAGGCACATCATAATTACATTACCCAAGATTAAACATAAAGAGAGACTCTTAAAAACAGCCACAGAAAATGAGACAGTTACCTACAAAAGACTTCCCATCAGAATGTCAGCTGATTTCTCAAAAGAAATCTTACAGGCAATAAGGGGCTGGAAAGAAGTATTTCAAAGTCATGAAAGGCAAAGACCTACATCCAAGATTGCTGTATCCAGCAAAGATTTCATATAAAATGGAAAGGGAAATAAAGTGCTTCCCAGATAAGGTAAAGTTAAAGGAATTCATTATCACCAAGCCCTTATTATATGAAATGTTAAAGGGACTTTTCTAAGAAAAAGAAGAAGATAAAAAAAAAAAACAAACTATGAACAGTAAAATGACAACAAACTCACAACTATCAACAACTGAGCCTAAAAGAAAGAAAAAAAAAGTAAGCAAACATCTGGATCAAGAACATAATCACAGAAATAGAGATCACATAGAGGGTTTCCAGTGGGGAGGGGGAAGGGAGGATGGTGTAAAAGGTACAGGTAATAAGTAGCATAAATAGTAGGTACAAAATAGACAGGGGGAGGTTAAGAATAGTATAGAAAATAGAGAAGCCAAAGAACATATATGTATGACCCATGGACATGAACTAAAGGGGGGGATGTGGGTGGGAGAGTGTGTGCAGGGCGGAGGGGAATAAAGGGGGGAAAATAGGAGAAGTGTAGTACCATAATAAATAAAGTATATTAAAAACAATACTAATAGTAATAAGAAGAAACATTTATTGAGCCTTTGAAAAAATAAATTGCTTTTCATATTCCAGAATTGTTAATAAATATAAAAGTATTTGTTTCAATTCAAAAGATGGTGGCAAAGTATTTGGGAGTGGAGTCCATTTTCCCCTGTGCACAGGTGGAACACCTAGCCTATCTTCAGAGGAACAGAGTGAACAGCCAATAGTATCCTAGCATATATGAATGTTGGAGGCCAAAATTGCAGAGTACACTGAAAAATCAGATGGTGAGGAGATTGCTTTGGGACAATATGGTCCCTATAATGTTGCAGACCGTTTGGCCTGGTTTCAGGAGTTGTAACCTGCACCCCATAGCTAGGCTAAGAGCCCAAGGGTCCCGCTTCATCTAAGTCTGTTCTGTTAAGAGGACCTGAGCTACTAAGGAGACAAAGCTTATCTCCCTGGCAAGAGCACCACTTCTGCCTCATCCATCTCTGGCCCCAATGCTTAGTCAGTTAGTCAATGACGGGTAAGACTCCTCATGGGAGGCACAACCTAAGCCAGACACAACCACTTGGGAGGCCCTCATTGAAGGACTCAGGGGGCTACAGCAAACAGGAGGTGATGGACCCTCACCCCCTGGCTATTCTGACGTAGCCCGAGTCCCCATTTCCATCTGGGAGATGTCTTCTGATTCCTGGGCCTAATTGGCTTAAAGCCTGAAACTGTGATGGTGAGCGGTGCAGCCCTGTGCTGGCCTGAGCAGTTCCCCAGGTGATCAGGCATAAGAAAGAATTCCTAAAGTCCTGTGAATCCTGCTTTGCTAAGAGTACTCTCATTTAAATGATAAGGGTCCAAGGAGGAAATGAGTGTCTCCCAGAGTTTTGCAACCCTCTTTCCTGACACTGACTCAGATTAAGCCCTCAGATTTCTTTGAAATGTTATCCATTGTTTGATCCTTGACACCTGACATACCTGTATTCCTGTGTATTTGAACCCAATAAAAGCCTAGTGAGGAAGGGGGTCTGGGTCATTCTCCTTTGAGAGATTGACACCTCTCCTCCCCAAGCAGATCATGTTTTGGTAGTTTTATTTTCATCCATGATGGAGGGATGGGGCTCTGTGGGTGGAGCCCCCCCCCACTATAACAGCATGGGGACTAGGGTCGCTGCAGCCCCAGGCCCTGCAGGGCCTGCCACAGGAGTCTTGGAAGAGAGGCAATTCAACAGCTCCCTCCCCTGCCAAACAGGAAGGTTTGAGAAGCACCAGGATGGACCTGGATGCTTGAAGTCACTGAGAGGAATAAAGACAAGGTGGCAAATATACAGAGGTTGTTTTTACCCGCTTAGACTGTGGACACAGGCTTGGTCAGCACCAGAGAAATTGAGGCGTCAGGTTGGAGAAAGGAGGAGAGTTGGGCTGTGATGGCCCCTGACACAGATAGTCTTAGGTCTGGTTGGAAAGTTGGGCTGTGAGAGAGGCTGGGTGCTTGTTTGGAGCAACAGTTTTGAACAGGAGGAATTTTTGAAAACATGGCTCTCAGTTGTTTAGGAAATTCTCTCACAGCAGCAGTGCCTGCTTCCCCCAGTTGCACCCACACAGCCACCACAGCCTCAGTCACGGGTTAACCCCTGCCACCAGGAACATAGCTGTGCCCCTACCCTCCCCCTTGTTGCAGTGAGGGAAGGTGGCTCTCCTGGCCTGTGGTCCCAGTGGTGTGCCTGACCCTGCCACCCCATGCTGTTCCGTCCACCCCAGCCATCACAGCAGTGGAGGCCATGAGCCCATACCTATGGCCTCTGCAGCTGAACCCCTGCCCCTGCCCCAGGAGCTGCAGAGCCTACAAGCCAAGGCCTGCTGCCAAAGTGTCATGCAAAGCATCTGTTGTGGTAGCCACAGCAGTGCTCCCATGGTGCGGGCTAGACTGGCTCCCTAAGAGGAAGGAGGCACCCCTTGCAGAGGAGAGCAGCAGGGCTCAGGGAGTTAGCAGGTCCAAGAAAGTCTTAACTCAGTCGGGGAGTTCTACTACCCTGAAGAGAGTCCCTAGCACCTAAGACAGCAAAGAGTGAGAAGGTGGTGTGTGAGTTGCCCCTTTTCGGTGCACCTCAAGGATAGCACAACTGCAGAAGGTCACTGGGAACCCAGCAGTGAACTGGACTAGAGGCTGGGCAACTGTGAAGAGTGCATCCCAGACCTGGCCCCCATCCGTGAAAAAACTCAGGAATAGAACAAAGTGAAACCCACCCCCTCCCCCTCAGCCTGTAGCAGCCAAGAAGACCAGCAGAACATTTTAAAGCCAGCAGGGGGCTTTTTCTTTCTTTCTTTCTTTTCTCTCTCTTTTTTTTCCCACAAGTGACACAATAAGACCTGGAGGTATTGAAGGACCAGAGTCAGGCCCAAAGAGGGATCATCCCAACAACTGAGAACCAGAGAAATTTCATTTTGCTATTCCAGGGAATTTGCAAGTTATTGTTTATTTGTATTATTATTATTTTTCATTATTTTTACATCTTTTCTTTTATTAGTATTTTTTCTCTTCTTTGTGTTTAGTTTTCGTCGTTTAATTTCATTGTTGGACTGGTTTAACTTGTTCTATCTTTTATAGCATATTTTTAATTTTCCTTCTTTCACTTCACTTGTGTTCCAATAGCACACTCCTCTATGTTGTGTACTTCCTATTCTTGTTATTCAGAACACACAGATTCTGTCATATGACTGTTGCTCCATTATTATTGTAAATAATTGTTATTCCATACAATTGTAAATACTACACAGCACCCCTCCTACATCTTAGCACATTTCTTTGTCTTCTGGGATTTTATTACTATTGTGGTTAACTCTATTCTCTCACATACTACATCTAATTTATATTCTTCACTCTCACTATATCTCATAGGCTGACCTCCCACAAGCTCACTGTTTTCTGGATCTAACTCACAATCCTCCCTGCCTCTAACAACAGTCTTATCTTTTTTCCACCCTTTCTAAAAACTGGCTAGCTGGCTGAAATTCATGGTTAACAGTATATTCATAAAAAGGATCTCCTATATCTTCTCTACAGGTTGGTACTTTAAGTCCCATAGAATATACTCCTTCTGTCTTAAACCATTTTGCATTCGCCCTACAACTGATCACATAAAAGGGTAGGTTGGAGCTGTGAACAACAGTATACTTGCTAGAAGAGGAAACCCACCAACAAAGGAACAACCAACAGATAATAATGGAAGAAGGTGAAGCAGTGAGTGGAAGCCACACTAACCTCCACCCAGGATAAATCTGGAATTAAAACTAAATGATGGAGAAATTACCCAGAAAAAAACAACTGTACAATAATGACAGAGAAGCCTAAAAACCTGGGACTGACAGAAGAACCAGCTTGAACAAAACCTGTCTACACCTGCACAACAGCATGCAAGACATGGATGGAATGACCTTCAGTTAACCAGCTGGAGGGAAGGACCTGCCAAAGAAATACCCAACAACAATTAAAAACCAAAGACATACAAAGAGCCAACATAAACTACAGCCCAAGAGGAACAAGTTCAGGAGATCAAGGAGACCGCACCATTGAATCTCACAGGTCTTCTACCATAGAAGTTCACACAATAAACCCAGGGAGTCAGAGAAGGTCAATTTAAGAAGCAGAGGCTAACAAAAAGAGTCTCACAAACAATGGGAAGACAAAGAAACAATTGCCAAATAAAATGAAAGGAGGAAGCCTCAGAAAGAATGCTAAATGAAACAAAGACATGTCAACTATCAGATGCTGAGTTTGAAGCAATGGTTATCAGGAAGCTCAATGAGCTCACATGGAATTACCAGAAACTACAGGGAAACTACAATGAACTCACTGCAAACTATACCAACATGAAAAAGGAAATAGAAACTATCAACAAGGGCCAAGAGGAAATGAAGAATACACTTTCTGAACTGAAGAACACAAGAACAGAGTAGAAGGAATCAAAAGGAGGCTAGATAAAGCAGAGGATCAGAGTACTGGAGGACAAAGTAGACAAAAACACTGAGAAAGAGCAAGAAAAGGAAAACAACTCAGAAAGAATGAATAGGTGGTAAGGGAAATGCAAGACAACATGAAATGCAACAATATCAGTATGATAGGGAACCAGAAGGAGGAAAAGAAGAGTAAAGGGTAGAAAACCTATTTGAAAAAGTAATGATGGAAAACTTTCCTAATTTGATGAGAGAAAAAGTCACACAAATCCAGTAAGCACCGAGAGACCCAACCAAGATGAACCCAAGGAGGCCCACTTCAAGACACATCATAATTAAAATGGCAAAATTCTAAGACAAAGAGAGAATCCTAAAGGTAGCAAAGGAGAAACAGGAAGTAACATACAAGGGAGCCCTGGTAAGGCTAGCAGCTGACTTCTCAATGCAAACGCTGCAAGCCAGAAGGGAATGACAGGGAATATTTCAAATATTGAAAAACAAAAGCCCGCAATGAAGGATACTCTATCCAGCAAGGCTCTCAGTTCAAATGGAAGGCGAAATAGAGTTTCCCAGACAAAAGATATCTAGAAGTATATAGATATCTATATACTTCAACCCAGCTCTATAGGAGATACTAAAGGGACTGTTTTAAGAAAAGGAAAAAAAAAAAAAAAAGAATGAGAGGGGAACACAGGTACAAAAACTAGCAACGAAAAGCACTTATCAATAATAATCCTAAACATAAATGGATTAAATGCTCCAATGAAAAAACACAGAATAGCTGAATGGATGAGAAATTATGACCTACACATGTGCTGCCTGCAGGAGATCCACGTCAGAACAAAAAACCAACAGAGACTAAAAGTGAAGGGCTGGAAAGAAATATTTAAAGCAAATGGACAGGAAAAAAGCCAGGGTAGCAATACTCATATCAGACAAAATAGACTTTAAAAGAAGAGCCATAAAAGGAGACCAAGAAAGTCACTTCACACTACAGAAGAGAAGAATCCATCAAGAGGACATAAACATTGCAATATATGTGCACCCAACATAGGAGAACCCAAATACATAAAGAAAATCTTAGAGGACTTCAAGAAAGATATTGACAGCAACACAATTATAGTATGGAATTTTAACACCCCACTGTCAAAATGGATATATCTTCCAAACAAAACATCAACCAGATATTGTGCGGGAGACCCTGTCCTGGGTGCCAGATGTGGGGGGGCGCCGCCCACAGAGCCCCATCCCTTCATCACGGATGAAAATAAAAACTACCAAGACATCTTCTGCTTGGGGAGGAAAGGGGTCAAACTCTCAGAGGAGAATGACCCAGAGCCCCTTCCTCACGAGGCTTTTATTGGGTTCCAATACACCGGAATACAAGTTTAACATGTCAAAGAAATCTGAGGGCTTAATCCGAGCCAGTGTTTGTCAGGAAAGGGGGTTGCCAAACTTTGGGAGACATACTCATTTCCTCCTGGGACACTTGTCACCTAAGGAAGAGCACTCTTAGCAAAGCAGGTTTCACAGGACTTTAGGAATTCTTTCTTATGTCCGGATCACCCAGGGAGCCATTCTGGCCAGGACAGGGCTGCACTGCTCACCCCCACAGTTTCAGGCTTTAAGCTGATTAGGAAGCAGGAGACATCTCCCAGATGGAAATGAGGACTCGGGCTATGTCAGAATAGCTGGGGGGTGAGGGTACATCACATCCTCTTTGCTGAAACCCCCCGAGTCCTTCCATGAGGCCTCCCGAGTGGTTGTGTCTGGCTTAGGTTGCCCCTCCCATGAGGAGTCTTACCCGTCATTGACTGCCAACCAAGCAATGGGGCCAGAGATGGGTAAGGCAGAAGCAGTGCTCCTGCCAGGGAAATAAGCTTTGTCTCCTTAGTAGGTCACATCCTTGTGACAGAACAGACCCAGATGAAGTGGGTCCCTTGGGCTCTTAAACAGCCCACCATGGGGTGCAGGTTACAACTCCTGAAACCAGGCTGAACAGTCCACAACAATATTGTGGAACTGAACACAGTCCAGGTCATACATATAATCTTTCATCCCAAAGAAGCAAAATACATATTCTTTTCAAATGTAATGCAACATTTTCAAATTGGACCACATGATAGCATACAAAAGAAGCCTCAACAAATTCAAGAAAATTGAAATCATATCAAGCCCTTTGCCTCATCACCAGGATCTGGAAGTAGAAACCAACCTGAAGAAAAAATTCAAAAATGCTCAAAGTCATTGAGATTGAGTAGCATTCTTTAAACAATGAATGGGTCAAGTATGAGATCAAGGAAGAAATAAAAAAGTTTCTGGAAACAAATGAAAATGAACTCACAAAAATCCAAAAGGTATAGGACACAGTGAAGACAGTCCTGAGAGGTAAGTTCATAGTGAAACAGGCCTCCCTAAAAATGATAGAAACAACCTAATCCTACACCTACAAGAGCTCAAGGAACAGCAACAAAGATGGCCTAGAGCAAGTAGAAGGATGGAAATAACCTCAATCAGAGCAGAATCAAACGACATGGAGACTAAAAGTACAATTCTAAGGATTAATATGTCCAGCAGCTGGTTCTTTGAAAAGATAAACAAAATCAACTAGGGTTTACTCAGGCTCATCAAGAAAGAAAGATAGGGGACCAAAATAAACAATCAGAAATGAAAGAGGAGAGATTACAACTTTGTACTACAGAAGTACAAAGGGTGGTAAGAAATTCTTACAAAGAACTATATGCCGAGAAATGTGAAAACCTAAGTGAATGGACAAATTTCTAGAAAAATATAATTTTCCATAATTGAATTAAGAAGAGGGAGAACGTCTGAACAGACTGATAACAGCAGATGAAATTGAAGCAGTAACAAAAAATCTCCCAATACGCAAAAGCCCTGGATTGTATGGTTTCACAGAACTTTACAAAGCATTTAAGAGCAAACCCCTATTATTCACAGACTGTTCCAGGACCTTCAAGAAGATGGAAGACTCCCAAACTCTTTTTATGAAGTCGGCATCATCCTAGTCCCCAAATCAGATAAAGACATAACAAAGACAGAAAATGCCAGGCCAATATTGCTGATGAACATATATGCTAAAATCCTCAACTAAATATTGCCAAACCGCATCCAGTGATATTGTAAAAGATCATATGCCATGATCAATTGTGATTCATCCCAGGGATGCAAGGATGGTACAATATTCACAAATCAATATATGTAATACATCACATAAACAAAATGAAAGACAAAAATTACATGATGATATCAATAGATGTGGAAAAAACATTTGATAAGGTACAGCACCCATTTATGATAAAAACACTCAGCAAAGTGGGAATAGAGGGAGCATACCTCAACATAATAAAGGCCATATATGAGAGACCTACAGCCAACATCATACTCAATGGGCAAAAACTAAAATCTTTCCCACTTCCTAAGATCAGGAACAAGACAAGGATGTCCACTTTTACCACTTCTATTCAATATAGTATTGGAAGTCTTAGCCATAGCAATCAGACAAGAAAAAAAATAAAAGGCATCCAAATTGGAAAGGAGAAAGCAAAACTGTCATTGTTTGCAGATGACATGATAGTGACATACAACATCCTATAGATTCAACCAAAAAATTACTTGACCTAAAAAGTGAATTGTGCAAAAGAGTGGGATACAATGTCAATATTGAGAAATCAAAGGTATTTTTGTACACCAACAATGAAATATCAAAAACAGAATTAAGGGGAAAAAATCCCATGTAATATAGCAACAAGAAAAATAATACACCTGGGAATAAACCTGCTCAAGAAGGTCAAAGACCTGTACTCAGAACACTACACAACACTGAAGAAGGAAATTAAAGAAGACATAAACAAATGAAAGCATGTACCATGCTCATGGATGGGAATAATTAAATCATAAAAATTTCCATACTATCCAAAGAAATGTATACATTCAAAGCAATCCCTTTTAATGTACCAATGGTATATTTCAAAGATATAGAACAAACATTTCAAAAATTTATATGGAACCATAAACCACCCCCATATAGCTGCAGCAATTTTGAGAAAAAAGTACAAAGTAGGAGGGATCACAATACCTAAAATCAAACTGTATTACAAGGTCGCTCTAATCAAAACAGACTGATTCTGGCATAAGTACAGACACACAGATCAATGGAACAGAATAGAGAGCCCAGAAATAAACTCAAATCTCTATGATCAATTAATATTTCACAAAGAAAGAAGCAGCATAGATGGAGTAAAAATAGCCTCTTCAACAAATGATGTTGGGAGATCTAGACAGTGACAGGCAGAAAAATGAAATTCAATCACCATCTTACACCGTACATAAAAATAAATTCAAGGTGATTAAATGACTTAAATATAATTTGTGACATAATAAACGTCCTTCAGGGGAATATAGGTAGGAAAAGCTCAGATATTCCATGCTGCAATATTTTGACCAATTTGTCCCCTAGAGCAGGGGATATAAAGGAAATAATAAATAAATGGTACCTCATCAAATTAAAAAGCTTCTGCATGGCTAAAGAGAACAGTATTAAAAGGAAAAGAGAACCAACTGTATGGGAAAACATATTTGCCAATAATACCTCAGACAAAGTTTTGATCTACAAAGTAAATAGAGAACTTACATGACTCCATTCCAGGAAGACAAATAGCCCAACTAAAAAATGGGCAAAAGGCTTGAACAGACACTTCTCCAAGGAGGACATAGAAAGAGCCCAGAGACATATGAGGAAATGCTCAATATCACAAGCCATCAGAGAGATGCAAATTAAAACCACAATGAGATACCACTTCACACCACTAAGAATGGCCATCATAAACAAATCAAGAGAGAAGTGTTGGAGATGTTGTGAAGAATAGGGAACCTGAGTGCACTGCTTGTGGAAATGCCGACTGCTGCAGCCACTGTGGGAAACAGTATGGAATTTCCTCAGAAAACTAAAAATCGAACTGCCTTTTGACCCAGCAATTCTACTACTGAGATTATATCCTAAGAACCCTGAAACACCAATCCAAAAGAACCTATGCACCCCATTGTTCATAGCAGCACAATTTACAATAACCAAGTACTGGAAGAAAACAAAGTGCCCATCAGTAAATGAATGGATCAAAAAAACTATAATACATTTACACAATTGAATACTATGCAGCAGAAAGAAAGAAGGAGCTCCTACCCTTTGCAACAGCATGGATGGAACTGGAAAACATTATGCTAAGTGAAATAAGCCAGGCATTAAAGGACAAATACCATATGATTTCACCTTTAATTGGAACCTAATCAATAAAACAAGGAAGGAAGCAAAATAAAACCAGAGACTTTCAAATTCAAAACAATCTGACTGTAACCAGAGGGGAGGTGGGAGGAGATAATGGGGGCTAAGGGGGAAAGCTTTTCAGGAACATCTACGAAAGACACATGGAGAAAACCAAGGGGGATGGAAGCAGGGAAAGGAGGTGGGAATGGCTGGGGGGAGTTGTGAGCGTAAATGAAGAAAAACATAATTGAACAGCAGTAAAATAATTTAAAAATATATATTTCTATGCATCTTTACCTTTTAAAACCAAGGTCGTATTATATATTTTCTAGTCATCTAGTTAGCTATACTATTCTATGCATTACATTTTTCCTTTATTTATATATTTTGGAGAGTTTTATTGTTTGTAGATCTTCCATGTACAGTTTAGATGTGCCATATTTTTTCCATTGCAGGGATAGCACAAACTCCATAACAGCAAGAATTTTAGTCCCTGAGATCGAATAAGTCAGTTGCTAGAGTGGCAAAACTTGGATTCAAATTCTGGATGTTTTATCCAGGTAGGATCATTCAATAGAAGTTTCTACAATGATGGAAATATTCTGTCTTACTTTTCATTGTTATTCACTAGCCACATGTTGTTGTTATTGAACAATTGAAATGTTAGGTTAGTGAGACTAAACTTGTAATTTAATATTATTAATTTAAATTTTATTTAATAAATATTTAATTTTATTAATTTATTTTATGTTACGAATTCAACTTATTTTGTTAATGTTTTTAAATTTTTATTTTAATTGTTGATCTTGTAGTTTTCTGTCTTTTACACAGCCCACCACCCCAGCCCTCCCCACCTCCCTACCATTTTCACCCCCCATAGTTTTTGTCCATATGTCCTTTATACTTGTTCCTGTAAACCCTTCCCCTTTTCCCCTGAAATTCCCTCCCCTCTTCCCTCTGGTGACTGTCAGCCTGTTCTCATTTTCAGTGTCTTTGGTTATATTATGCTTGTTTATTTGTTTTGTTGATTAGGTTCCTGTTAAGGATGAGATCATATGGTATTTATATTTCACTGTGCTATATATGCATATATATGCCTGTGCTTGACCTGCACTTGTATTTTCATAAAAATAGACAACACTGAAGAAAGAAATTAAGGAAGACACAAACAAATGGAAACATATATCGTGTTCATGGACTGGAAGAATTAACATCTTCAAAATGTGCATACTACCCAAAGCAATTTATAGATTCAATGAAATCCCTATTATAGATTAAAGTACCAATGACATATATTACAGATATAGAGCAAACATTTTAGAAATTTATATAGAACCATAAATGACCCTGAATAGCTGCTGCAACTTTGAGAAAGAATAACAAAGCAGGAGGGATCACAATACCTGATATCAAACTGTGTTGCAAGGCCACTATAATCAAACAATCTGGTACTGGCATAAAAATAGGCACATACGCCAATGGAACAGAACAGAGAGACCAGAAATAAATTCAAGTCTCTACAGTCAATTAATATTTGCCAAAGGGAGAAGAAGCAGAAAATGGAGTAATAGTAGCCTCTTCAACAAATAGTGCTGGGACATCTGAACAATGACTGGCAGAAAAACAAAACTGAATCACCAACTTAAAACATATGCAAAAATAAATTCAAGGTGGATAAAAGACTTAAATATAAGTTGTGCCACCATAAAAGTCCTAGAGGAAAACATCGTCAGGAAATCTCACACATTCCATGTAGCAACATCTTCATAGATATGTGCCCTGAAGCAAGGGACATAAAAAGGAATCAATAAACAAATTGGATTTCATCAAATTAAAAAGCTTCTTCATGGCTAAAGAAAATGGTATTAAAATGAAAAGAGAACCAACTATATATGAAAACATATTTGCCAATGATACCTTGGACAAAGGTTTGATCTCCAAAATATAAAAAGAACACACAGGACTCTACTCCACAAAGACAAAAACCCAATTAAAAAATGGGCAAAAGACTTGAACATGCACTGCTTTAAGGAGGACATGCAGAGGGCCCAGAGACATATGAAAAGATGCTCAGCAACACTAGCCATCAGAGAAATGCAATTTAAAACCACAATGAGATATCACGTCGTACCAGTCAGTTTGATTATTATGGCCATCATAATCAAATCAACGAACAAATATTGGAGAGGATGTGGAGAAAAGGGATCCCTAGTGCACTATTGGTGGGGATAGAGACTAGTGCAGCCAACGTGGAAAAATGTTTGGAGTTTCCTCAAAAAACTAAAAATGGAATTAACTTTTGACCCAGCAATTCTACTGATAGGATTATACTCTAATAGCCCTGAAACACCAATCCAAAACATCCTATGCACCCCAATGTTCACAGACGGATAATTTATAATAGCAAAGTATGGGGAGCAACCTAAGTGTTCATCAGCAAATGAGTGGATCAAAAAAATGGTACATGGACTTCTGGCCAAGATGGAGGCATAGGCAGACACACTGTGCCTCCTCTTACAACCAAAATTAAGGACAACAAATATTTAGAAACAAGAAAACAACCAGAACTGATAGAAAATTGAACTGTACGGAAGTCCAACAACCATTCATCCAGACCGGTAAGAGGGGCGGAGTCTCGGCAGGAAAAAGTGGAGGTGCGGACCCAGGAACGCAGGCAGCAGTAGCTGGCAGTTCCCAGGTGCACAGGTGGTGGCTGGCGGTACCCGGGCCCACAGGCAGCATCTGGTGGACCCCGGGCACAGGGGGCAACTGTGTAGACCCAGTGAGGCCGCGCAAGGTGGCTAGCTGACCAGGTGGTTCCACATTCGCTCACGCAGACGGTCCAGGCAGAGGGGAAGTGGCGGAATGGACTGAATCCAGGAGAGAGTAGAGCAGGCGCCACTGTTCCCTCTCAGACCCCGCCCTCACAAACAGCGGCACAACCCAGCGACTGGGATGCCCCACACTGGGGAGCACCTGAGGCTCCACTCCTCACTACGTGACAGCACGCGCACGTGCGCAGATAATCCAGGCGAAGGGGAAATGGCTGAAGGGACCGGAGTGTAGGAGAGAGCGGAACAGGCTCCATTCTTCCCTCTTGGACCCTGCCCCCACCTATAGTGTCACAACCCAGTGACTGGGCTGCCCTGCCCTGAGGAACACCAAAGGCTCCACCCCTCACTACGTAATAGCCGCGACCAGACTAAAACCAAACCAAAACAAAACAAAACCAAAAAAAACACCAAAAATGGTTCAAACCGGAGAACCAATCAAAGCCCCAGAGCCAATTCCTCTAAGCAATGAAGAGATAGCCAACCTATCAGATGCACAGTTCAAAGCACTGGTCATCAAGATGCTCACAGAATTGGTTGATTCTGCTCACAAATTAGATGAAAAAATGCAGGCTACAATATGTGAAATGAAGGAAGATGCATGGGGAACTGATAGAGATGGGAGGAAAACTGGGACTTAAATCAATGGAGTGGACCAGAAGGAAGAAACTAACAACCAAACAGAAAACGAGGAAGAAACAAGAATTCAAAAAAAATGAGGAGAGGCTTAGGAACCTCCAGGACATCGTTAAACGTCCCAACATCCGAATTATAGGGGTCCCAGAAGGGGAAGAAGAAGAGCAACAAGTGGAAAACTTATTTGAACAAATAATAAAGGAGAACTTCTCCAATCTGGAAAAGGAAATAGACTACCAGGATGTCCAGGAAGCTCAGAGAGTCTCAAAGAAGTTGGACCCAAGGAGGAATACACCAAGGCACATCGTAATTACATTAGCCAAGATTCAAATGAAGGAGAGAATTCTAGAAGCAGCAAGGGATAAGGAGACAGTCACCTACAAAGGAGTTCCCATGAGACTGTCAGCTGATTTCTCAAAAGACACCTTCCATGCAAGAAGGGGCTGGAAAGAAATATTTGAAATCTTCAAAAACAGGGACCTACATCCAAAATTGCTCTTTCCAGCAAAGCTGTCATTTAGAATGGATGGACAGATAAAGCACTTCTCAGATTAGGTCAAGTTCAAGGAGTTCATCATCACCAAGCCCTTATTATATGAAATGTTAAAGGGACTTATCTATGAAAAAGATAAAAATATGACAGTGAAAAGACAGCAAACTCACAGCTATTAAGAACCACACCTAAAACAAAAGCAAACCAAGCAAACAGCTAGAACAGGAACAAAAACACAGAAATGGAAATCACATAGATGGTTAGCAATGGGGGCATTGGAGGAGGAGAGAGGGGGAAAAGGTAAAGAGAATGAGTAGCATAGATTGTGGGTAGAAAATAGATGGGGGAAGGTAAGAATAGTATGGGAAATGTAGAAGCTAAAGAACTTATGACACATGGACATGAACTAAAAGGGAGAATGTGGGTGGGAGAGGGTGTGCAGGGTGGAGGGGAAAGATGGGGGAGAAATGGGACAACTGTAATGGCATAATCAATAAAATATATTTAAAAAAATGGTACATGGACTTCAGGCCAAGATGGAGGCATAGGTGGACACACTGTGCCTCCTCTCACAACCAAAATGAAGGAGAACAAATATTTAGAAACAAGAAAACAACCAGAGCTAATAGAAAACTGAACTGTACGGAAGTCCAAGAACCAGTCATCGAGATCGTTAAGAGGGGTGGAATCGCTGCAGGAAAAAGTAGAGGTGCAGACCTGGGAACACAGGCAGCAGTGGCTTGCGGCTCCCAAGCGTGAAGGCAGCTGGCAGACCCCAGGCCCAGACATGGCGGCTGGTGGACCCCGGTCATGGGGTGGCAACTGCAGATCCAGTGAGGATGCACAAGGTGGCTGGCTAACAGGTGGTTTCACATTTGCTTGTGCAGATAATCCAGGTGAAGGGGAAGTTGCTGAGGGCACTGGGATATGGGAGAGACAGGAGCACGCACCACTGTTCCCTCTCAGACCCTGCCCCCACATACAGCATCACAACACAGCAACTGGGCTGCTCCCCCCGCCCTGGGAACACCTAAGGTTCCACTCCTCAGACGTAACAGCCACGACCAGACCCCCCCCCCAAAAAAAAAAACCCACCAAAAATGGGTCAAACTGGGGAACAAATCAAAGCCCCAGAGCCAATTCATCTAAGCAACCAAGAGATAGCCAACCTACCAGATGCACAGTTCAAAGCAATGGTCATAAAGATGCTCACAGAATTGGTTGATGTTGCTTACAAATTGGATGAAAAAAATGAAAGCTACAATAAGTGAAATGAAGGAAAAAGCACAGGGAAGCAACAGAGATGGGAAAAAACTGGGACTCAAATCAATGGAGTGGACCAGAAGGAAGAAACAAAAAACCAAACAGAAAATAAGGAAGAAACAAGAACTCAAAAAAAAAAAAAAAATGAGGAGAGGCTTAGGAACCTCCGGGACATCTTTGAATGTCCCAACATCTGAATTATAGGGGTCCCAGAAGGGGAAGAAGAAGAGCAAAAAGTGGAAAACTTATTTGAACAAATAATAAAGGAGAACTTCTCCAATCTGGCAAAAGAAATAGACTACCAGGAAGTCCAGGAAGCTCAGAGACTCCCAAAGAAGTTGGACCCAAGGAGGAACACACCAAGGCACATCATAATTACATTAGCCAAGATTAAAATAAAGGAGAGAATTCTAGAAGCAGCAAGGGATAAGGGGACAGTCACCTACAAAGGAGTTCCCATCAGACTGTCAGCTGATTTCTCAAAAGAGACCTTCTAGGCAAGAAGAGGCTTGAAAGAAGTATTCCAAGTCTTGAAAGGCAGGGACCTACATCCAAGATTGTTCTATCCAGTGAAGCTTTCATTTAGAATCAAAGAGCAGATAAAGTGCTTCTTGGATAAGGTCAAGTTAAAGGAGTTCATCATCACCAAGCTCTTATTATATGAAATGTTATAGAGGTTTATCTAAGAAAAAGAGGATAAACAAATATGACAGTAAAAAAGCAGCAAACTCGCAGATATTAACAACCACACCTAAAACAGAAGCAAACTAAGCAAACAACTAGAACAGGAACAAAAACACAGAAATGGAAATCACATAGAGGGTTAGCAAGAAAGGAGTGGGAGAGGAGAGGGGGGAAGTTACAGAGAATAAGTCGCATAGACAATGGGTAGAAAAAAGTCAGGGGGAAGGCAAGAATAGTATGGGAAATGTGGAAGCTAAAGAACTTATGACACATGGACATGAATTAAAGGGGAGGAATGTGGGTGGGAGGGGGTGTGCAGGTGGAGGAGAATGATGGGGGGGACATGGGACAACAGTAATAGCATAATCAATAAAATTTATTAAATAAAAAGATCATACTCCATGACCAAGAGGGATTCTTCCCAGGGGTGCAAGGATTTTTCAATTTTCACATATCAATAAATGCAATACATTACATAAAAACAAAGACAAAAATCACATGACCATATCAATGGATGCAGAAAAAGCATTTGATAAGGTACAACACCCATTTATAATAAAAACATTCAACAAAGTGGGACTGGAGAGGAAATTCCTCAACATAATAAAATTCATATATGAGAGACCTACAGCCAAAATCATACTCAATGGGCAAAAAGTAAAACCTTTTCCACCAGGATCAGGAACAAGACAAGGTTGTCCACTTTCACCACTTCCATTAAATATAGTATCGGAAATTTTACCCACAGTGATTAGATAAGAAAAGGAAATAAAAGGCGTCCAAATTGAAAAGGAGAAAGAAAACTGTCATTGTTTGCAGATGACATGATAGTGTACATAGAAAATCCTATAGACTCAGCCAAAAATCTCCTCGATGTAATGAATGAATTTGGCTAAAGAGCAGGATGCAAAGTCAATACTCATAAATCAAAGACATTTTTTTTTGTATACCAACAATGCAACAGCAGAAATCAAGGGACAAAAATCCCATTTGATATAGCAAAAAGAAAAGCAAAATACCTAGAGATAAACCTGACAAGGAGGTAAAAGACCTGTATGCAGAAAACTACACAACACTGAAAAAGTAATCAAGGTAGAAACAACCAAATGGAAACATACCGTGTTCATAGATTGGAAGAATTAACATCATCAAAATGTCCATACTTCCCAAAGCAATTTACAGATTCAATGCAATACCTACTAAAATCCCAATGGCATATTTCACAGACATAGAACAAACACTTCAAAAATTTATATGGAACTTAAACAATCTCGAATAGCTGCAGCAATTTTGAGAAAGAAGAGCAAAGTAGGAGGGATCAGAATACCTGATACCAAACTGTATTACAAGGCCACTGTAATCAAAACAGCCTGATACTGGCATAAGAACAGACACATGGACAGTTAGAACAGAACAGAGAGTGCAGAAATAAACCCAAGTCTCTACAATCAATTAATTTTCAACAAAGTGGGCAGCAACATAAAGTGGAATAAAAATAGCCTCTTTGACTTCCGGCCAAGACCGAGGCGTAGGCGGACACACTGTGCCTCCTTGCACAACCAAAATTAAGGACAAAAAATATTTAGAAACAAGAAAACAACCAGAACTGATAGAAAATTGAACTGTACGGAAGTCCAACAACCATTCATCCAGACCGGTAAGAGGGGCGGAGTCACGGCAGGAGAAAGTGGAGGTTGGCTGACCCAGGAACGCAAACAGCAGCGGCTGGCAGTTCCCAGGTGCACAGGCGGTGGCTGGCGGTCCCCGGGCCCACAGGCAGCAGCTGGTGGACCCCGGGAACAGGGGGGCAAATGTGCAGACCCAGTGAGGCCACACAAGGCAGCTGGTTGACCAGGTGGTCCCACATTCACGCTCGCAGATGGTCCAGGCACAGGGGAAGTGGCGGAAGGGACCGGAATCCAGGAGAGAGCAGAGCAGGCGCCATTGTTCCCTCTCGGACCCCGCCCCCACCTATAGCGTCATAACCCAGCGACTGGGCTACCCTGCCCTGAGGAACACCTAAGGCTCCACCCCTAAACGTAATAGCTGAGACCAGACTAAAACCAAAACAAAACAAAACAAAACAAAACCCCCACCAAAAATGGCTCAAACTGGAGACCAAATGAAAGCCCCAGAGCCAATTCCTCTAAGCAATGAAGAGATAGCCAACCTATCAGATGCACAGTTCATAGCACTGGTCATCAAAATGCTCACAGAATTGGTTGATTTTGCTCACAAATTAGATGAAAAAATGCAGGCTACAATACGTGAAATGAAGGGAGATGCATGGGGAACTGATAGAGATGGAAGGAAAACTGGGACTCAAATCAATGGAGTGGACCAGAAGGAAGAAATAAACAACCAAACAGAAAACGAGGAAGAAACAAGAATTCAAAAAAATGAGGAGAGGCTTAGGAACCTCCGGGACATCGTTAAACGTCCCAACATCCGAATTATAGGGGTCCCAGAAGGGGAAGAAGAAGAGCAACAAGTGGAAAACTTATTGGAACAAATAATAAAGGAGAACTTCCCCAATCTGGCAAAGGAAATAGACTTCCAGGAAGTCCAGGAAGCTCAGAGAGTCCCAAAGAAGTTGGAGCCAAGGAGGAACACACCAAGGCACATCATAATTACATTAGCCAAGATTCAAATGAAGGAGAGAATTCTAGAAGCAGCAAGAGATAAGAAGACAGTCACCTACAAAGGAGTTCCCATCAGACTGTCAGCTGATTTCTCCAAAGAGACCTTAAAGGCAAGAAGGGGCTGGAAAGAAGTATTTGAAGTCTTGAAAGGCAAGGACCTACATCCAAAATTGCTCTATCCAGCGAAGCTGTCATTTAGAATGGAAGGGAAGATAAAGTGCTTCTCAGATAAGGTCAAGTTCAAGGAGTTCATCATCACCAAGCCCTTATTATATAAAATGTTAAAGGGACTTATCTAAGAAAAGAAGATAAAAATATGACAGTGATAAGACAGCAAACTCACAGCTATTAACAACCACACCTAAAACAAAAGCAAACTAAGCAAACAGCTAGAACAAGAACAGAACCACAGAAATGGAGATCATATGGAGGGTTAGCAACAGGGGTGTGGGAGGAGGAGAGAGGGGGGAAAGGTACAGAGAATGAGTAGCATAGATAGTGGGTAGAAAATAGACAGGGGGAGGGCAAGAATAGTATGGGAAATGTAGAAGCTAAAGAACTTATGACACAAGGACATGAACTAAAGGGGGGAATGTGGGTGGGAGAGGGTGTGTAGGGTGGAGGGGAAGGATGGGGGAGAAATGGGACAACTGTAATAGCATAATCAATAAAATATATTAAAAATTAAAAAAAAATAGCCTCTTCAACAAATGGTGTTGGGAGAACTTGACAGCTACATGCAGAAAAAATGAAACTCAAGCACCAACTTACACCATACACAAAATTAAATTCAAGGTGGATACATGATTTAAATATAAGCTGTGACACCATTAAAGTCCTAGAGGAGAACATAGGCAGGAAAATCTCAGATATTTCATGCAGCAATATTTTTACTGATATGTCCCCTAGAGCAAGGGACATAAAGGCGAGATAAACAAATGGGATCTCATTAACAACAAGAACACCAAAAACCTTCTGCATGTTTAAAGAAACAGTATTAAAATAAAAAAAAGAACCGACTGTATGGGAAAACATATTTGCCAATGATACCTCAGACAATGGTTTAACCTCCAAAATATACAAAGAACTTACATGACTCCACTGTAAGAAGACAAGCAACCCAATTAAAAAATGGGCAAAGGGTTTGAACAGACACTTCTCTAAGGAGGACGTAGAGAGTATCCAGAGATGCATGAGATGATTCTCAGTATTACTCACTATCAGAGAGATGCAGATTAAAACCACAATGAGATACTACTTGACATCAGTCAGAATGGCCCTCATAAACAAAGGAACAAACAGCAAGTGTTGGAGAGGTTGTGGAGAAAAGGGAACCCTAGTGCACTGTTGGTGTTATTGCAGACTGGTACAACCACTATGGAAAACACTATGGAATTTTCTAAGAAAACTAAAAATGAATTTGCCTTTTGACCCAGCAATTCCACTGCTAGGATTATATCCTAAGAACCCTGAAACACTGTCCAAAAAACCTATGCACCCCAATATTCATAATAGCACAATTTACAATAGCCAAGTGCTAGAAGCAACCTAGGTGCCCATCAATAAATGAATGGATCAAAAAAACTATGGTACATTTACACAATGGAATTCTATGAAGCAGAAAGAAATAAGGAGCTCCTACCCTTTCTGACAGCATGTATGGAACTGGACAGAATTATTCTAAGCAAAGTAAACCAGGCAGTGAAAGACAAATACCATATGGTCTCACCTTTAAGAGGAATGTAATCAAGAAAACAAAGAAGGAAGTAAAATATAACCAAAGACACTGAGATGGAGAACAGGCTAACAGTGAACAGAGGAGAGAGGGGTTAATTTCAGGGAAAAAGGGTGAACGGTTTTTCAGGAACAAGTATAAAGGACATATGGACAATAACTAGAGGGGGTGGAAACTGGAGAGAAGTGGGGAGTACTGGGGGTGGGCTTGGATAAGGTTAAAAAGGAGAAAACTGTACTTGAACAACAATTAAAAATTAAAAAAAAATAGGCAAGGACCTGAATAGACACTTCTTCAAAAAGGATTTACAGAGGGCTCAGAGACATGTGAAAATTAGCTCATCATCACTAATCATCAGAGAGATGGAAATTTAAACCACAATGAGATACCACTTCACATTGTCATAATGGCCATCATTAGCAAATGAACAAACAACAAGTGCTGGCAAGGATGTGGAGAAAATGGTACCCTCGTGCACTGTTGGTGGGAATGCAGATTGGTGCAACCACTGTGGAAAACAGTATAGAATTTCCTCAAAAAAAAAAAAAATAGAATAGCCTTTTGACCCAGTGATTCCATTGCTGGGACTATACCTTAAGAAGTTTGAAACATCAATTCAAAGGAACCTATGCACTCAAATGTTCATAGCAGCATTATTTATAATAGCCAAGTGCTGGAAACAGCCTAAGTGCCCCTCAGTAAACAAGTGGATCAAAAAACTGTGGTACATGTACACAATGGAATACTATGCAGAAGAAAGACAGAACTCCTACTTTTTGTGACAGCATGGATGGAACTGGATGGTATTATGCTAAGTGAAATGTGCCAGGTAGTGAAAGACAAATACCATATACTCTCACCTGTCAGAGGAAAATAATTAACAAAACAAACAAACCAGCAAAATAGAACCAGAGGCATGGAAACAAGAAACAGACTGACCATAACCAGAGTGGTGTGGGGAGGGTGAGGGGCCTAATTGTGGAAAGAAGTGGAAGGGACTATTCAAGGAATATGTATGAATGACCCATGGACAATAAGGTAGGAACTGACTGTGGAAGTGGGGTGGGGGGCAGAGGAGAGGAAAGGTTGGAAATTGGGACAACTGTAATAGAACAATAAAATATTTAATACAAAATACAAAATTAACAGATACATAGATCAATGGAACAGAATAGAGAGCTTGGACATAAACCCATGTCTCTATGGTCAATTAATATTTGACAAAGGTGGCACAAGAGTACAGTGGAGTAAAAATAGTCTACACTGTTGGGAATATACCCTAAAATCTAGAAATACCAAGTCAGAAGAACTTATGCACCCCTATGTCCATAATAGCACTGTATATGATAGCCAAGTGTTGGAAACAGCGTAAAGCCCATCAGCAGATGAATGAATTATAAAACCGTGATACATTTAGACAATGGAATTCTGTGCAGCACAAAGAAAGAAGAAGGAACTTCTATGCTTTGGGAGAGCGTGCATGGAACTGGAGACTATTATGCTAAGTGAAATAATACATTTGGTGAAGGAGAAATACCATGTTATCTCACTTATAAGAAGAATGTAATGAACAAAATAAACTAATGAGCAAAACAGATCTAGAGTCGTGGGAACAGGGAACACTCTGTCAGCTGCCAGGGGAAAGGGGTGGGGTAATGGGTGAAAGAAGGTAAAGGGTTTAGTCAAAGAACATGGGTGAATGACCCATGGACATGGACAATGCTGTTGGGATGGACTGGGAGTTGGGAGGCAGAGGGCTGGACTGAGGAGGGCAATGGGGAAAAACTGGGACAACTATAATAGAATAAACAAAAAAATTTACAAAGAAAATGATGAATTCCCCTACTATAATTGTGTTGCTGTCAATACCTTTCTTGAAGTCCTCTAAAATTTTCTTGATGTATTTAGGTGCTCCTATGTTGGACATAAAAAAAGAATAAACAAATGGGATCTCATCAAAATAAAAAGCTTCTGCATGGCCAAGGAAAACAGTATTAAAATAAAAAGATAACCTACTGTGTGGGAAAACATATTTGCCAATGATACCTCAGATAAGGGTTTAATCTCCAAAATATACAAAGAACTTACACGACTCCACTCTAAGAAGACAATCAACCCAATTAAAAAATGGGCAAAGGACTTGGGCAGACACTTCTCCAAGAAGGACATACAGAAGATCCAGAGACACATGAAAAGATGCTGGATATCGCTAGCTATCAGAGAGATGCAAATTAAAACCCCAATGAGATATCACTTCACACTGGTCAGAATGGCCATCATAAACAAATCAACAAATGGCAAGTACTGGAGAGGTTGTGGAGAAAAGGGGACCCTAGTGCACTGCTGGTGGGAGTGCAGACTGGTACAACCACTATGGAAAACAGTATGGAATTTTCTGAGAATACTAAAAATGGATATACCTTTTGACCCAGCAATTCCACTGCTAGAACTATATCCTAAGAACCCTGAAACACCAATCCAAAAGGACTATGCACCCCTATGTTCATAGCAGCACAACTTACAATAGCCAAGTGTTGGAAACAACCTAGATGCCCATCAGTAAATGAATGGATCAAAAAACTGTGGTACATTTACACAATGGAATTCTGTGCAGCAGAAAGAAAGAAGGAGCTCCTACCCTTTGCAACAGCATGGATGGAACTTGAGAGCATCATGCTAAGCGAAATAAGCCAGGCAGTGAAAGACAAATACCATATGATCTCACCATTAACAGGAATCTAATCAACAAAACAAACAAACAAGCATAATATAACCAAAGACATAGAAATTGAGAACAGGCTGAAAGTCACCAGAAGGGAGAGGGGAGGGAATTTCAGGGGAAAATGGGAAGGGCTTATAGGAACAAGTATAAAGGGCACATGGACAGAAACTATGGGGGGCAGAAATGGGAGGGAGGTGAGGAGGGCTCGGGTGGTGGGTTGGGGTGGGAGTAAAAGACAGAAAACTGTACAAGATCAACAATTAAAATAAAAATTGAAAAAAAAGAAAAAAGAAAATGATCAACAATTAAAATAAAAATTGAAAAAAAAAGAAAAAAGAAAATGATGATCTGCCTTTTGACCCAGCAATCTCATTTCTAGGACTATATCCGAAGGAACCCAAAACACGTATTCGAAAGAACATAAGCACCCCTATGTTCATTGCAGTGTTATTTACATTCGCTAATATATAGAAGCAGCCCAAGTGTTCATCAGTAGATGAGTGGATAAAACAACCATGGAACATTTACACAATGAAATACTACTTGGCCATAAAAAAGAAAAAAAATTACCCTTTGCGATAGTATGGATGGACCTGGAGAACATTATGCTAAGTGAAATAAGCCAATCAGAGAAATATAAATACCATATGATTTCGCTTATATGTGGAATTTAATGAAGAAACGGAATTAATAAGCACAACAATGACAGACTCATAGATAGCGAGCAGGATGAAAGTTAAGAGCGGGGATTAGGGGGTGGAGGGATTGGGCAAAAAGGAAAAAGGACTCATGGACATGGACAACATTGTGGTGATTGCTGGGAGGAGGAGGGTATCAGGGGACTAAATGATAATGGAAAAAATATAATAAAAATATATATTTAGTCCTGGCTGGTGTTGCTCAGTGGATTGAGTGATGGCCTGTGTATCAGTTTCACCAGTTCAATTCCCAGTCTAGGGCACATGCCTGGGTTGCACAAGAGGCAACCACACAGATATTTTTTCCCCTCTCTCTCTCTGCTCCTCTCTCTAAAATAAATTAATATAATATTTTTTAAAATAAATAATTTTTTTAAAAATGCAATACCTGACTATTTAGTCAGGGATGCTAAACTCTTTCCCTTAGACTATCAAGTAAAAAATGACAGCAGCCAACACAATAGCCATCTGGTGTGAATGAGTCAAAATTATACATATTTTTTGTCAGGTTGGCAAAAAAATATATTTTTGGGGTGTGCTGTAGAATTTTAGTAATTAGTTTATGTGTGCCATGAGATGAAAAAGATTGAAAATTGCTCTAGTAGCTACTCAATAGTACTTAAGTTTTTGGAAAAAAGACCTATTAGAGGAAGGAGCCTCTATATAACACGATGGATAAAACACAGATTAATGGTAGAAAGTCCTGGTTTTAAATTTGAGCCCTGTCACTTACTAGTTGTGTATCTTTGGGCACTCTACATAATCTCCTTGTATACCCATTAATGGGAGTTGATAAAAAAAAAAAACTTTTCTCCTTAAGGTTATTGAGAAAATTAATCAATACATACATACTCATACAAAACATTTAGTACAATAGTCTGCACTAAATATAATTTGCTGTTAGTAGGTAGCCAGCCCTTTTCTCAAGAACCTCTTTGGAGAGGATGCCCCAGGCTTGGCTTCCATGTGGGAGGAAGAGACGCACTTAACAAAGGCCTGCAACAGAAGGTACCCAAAGCCATTGTGTGTGCACTCTGTTTCTTCTTTCAGAGGCTAATTTCCTTTATTTTCCTATCATTTCCTCTCATTCTTACCAGTTCAAAGCCTTTTATGGCAACTGGGGTTTGGTCTTTTGGGGGTCAGTTTCCAGGCATTTCCTGTTACCGTTAGTCTCTGTCAGTTTTCTTCTTTATGGACAGTCTGTTTTCTTATGCTCACCAGAGTCCAGTGAGACAGCTTAATGGAACTGCATGGCCACTGAGAGGCAGCAGAGTGTGGTAGAAACAGCCCTGGCCTGGGTATAAGGACAGCCGGCTTTTAATTTTCGTCAGCTTGCTTGGGCACATCACTTTCCCTCCTTGAGCCTTGGATTCCAGGTTTTTGCAGAGACTGCATTAGACTATCAGAGGTTTCCAACCCTGTAGCCTGCAGGCCACATGTAGCCCAGGATGGCTATGAATGAGGCTCAACACAAAATCATAAATTTACTTAAAACCTTTTCTTTGCTTACCAGTTTTTGTTATTGTTTGTGTATTTAATGAGTGGCCCAAGACAACTCTTCTTCCAATGTGGCCCAGAGATGCCAAAATTTTGGACATCCCCATGCCAGTGAGCAAACTGAGGTCCCAGATAACCCACCTAGCTCCCTGTTGTGGCCTGCCTACCTTTGGGGTGAGGCCTTTTATCTAATTTTATATTTATGTATTTTGTTCTTGAAGACCAGAAGTATGATAAAATAAATCAATCTATTTAAGATAGCCCTCATAGAGGAGACAAGACTTTCAGTATTACTCCCTTATGTAGGCGAGGATCAGGGCTCTGCCGAGGGGATTGCCAAAGCAAGTCATTCATGGGCAGCATCAGCCAGAATGCCCTGGGCAGCCAGTCTCTCTAGAAAACTCATGACTCAGGTTTTGCTTAAGATTTTTCAGTTGCCATCCTAGTACATATAGAGAAGAGTTGCTCTCCAGAAGAGAAGCTGGGCTAAGTTAAAGGAGGCAGGATGGAATCCATGGGTCAGGGAGCAACTTAATTCAACTGTATACCCCTCAATACCCCTCATGCCTGGTACATTGTTGGCACTCTTTAAATGTTTCATTGAGTAGAATGAAAAAATTATAGGGCATCTGTGCTGCCATTTTACTGTGTGGCCATAGCCATGTCAGCTTAGTTTTTTGTTTTTGTTTTTTATTGAAATACATTTGACATATAGCATTGTATAAATTTAAGGTATATAACATGTTAATTTGATATATTTATATGTAAAATAATATGATTGCATCGTGGCAATAATTAGCACATCATATTGCATAATCATTTCTTAGTGGTTGGGATAATTAAGTTCTATTCTCTTAGCAAGTTGATGATTATAATATAATATTGTTATTTATATCCACTATACTGTGCATTAGATCTGTACGGCTTATGTATTACTTATTAAAATGTAGTACATTTAAATAATGTCTGTCCTACCTTCAACACCCCTCAAGGCCCTGATAACCAATATTTTCCTCTCTGGTTTTTATGAATTTGGCTTTTTTAGATTCCACATATAGATTTTAGTTTTTTAACCCATTTCCCCATAAGTAAAGTGTGGGTGATTTTCTTTACATTCAGGGGTTGTTTTGGCTCAGAAATGACTAAGTATACATAAATGTGTTTTATGTAAAAAATGTCCTACATGTGTAAGGGGTAAAAGATAAAAAAGAGCTAGTGTATCATAAAAGTTTCTCCTCCCTATCATTTTATAGCCTAAAATTCAGAACCACTTTTTTCACTGACCATCTTCTATTAAAAATGTTGAAGAACTCAAAATAATGAGATTATGTACATCCACAGGGTGCTAAGATCTTTTCATTTTGAATAGAATTTATATGATGCTAATAAACATTCCTGTCTTTCCTGAAATGGTCTGCATGAGAAAAGGGTGCTTACCCCTGTAGTAGTTACTGTTGCTTCCTAAGATGACTTCCAGCCTGGTGACTCCAGTGGGGACAAGGCTCTAAAAAAGCATCAAGGACCCTGGCTAGTGTGGTTGAATGGATTGAGTGCCAGCCTGTGAACCAAAGGGTCACCAGTTCCATGCCCAGTCAGGGCACATGGAGACCAGGTCCCTGGTAGTGTGGGGCTGGGGATGAGAGACAGCCACATATTGTTTCTCTCCCTCTCTTTCTCCCCCTCCTTTCCCATATCTCTAAATATAAATAAATAAAATTGTTTATGAAAAGCATCAAGGGCGGGTTCTCTGCTTTATGCGGCCTTATTTCCTTACTCAGAGCCTTGCAAAGGTTCTAGGAGATTTACTGACTGAGAATGAACTCAGAATTGAGAAATGGTTGTGTATATACATTGGACCACCACACGATGGCAGTAATGTCAGGTGAATTCATTCTAGTCTCTGCTTTCTCAGTCCCACCTCCTATTTTCAGATCAAAGAATATGATTCACACTTAATTTCCTTGTTTCCATTTTCTCCACTCGATTTCCTTCTGTAAATCTCAGCATCAGCTGTCTTTATCCCTCTCATCTTTAGCGAGCATTTATCTTGCCCTACCTACTCTGGAACAATACTATATCCTCAGCTTTTGTTTAAAAACAGAGATAGATCATTTTTAAATGGGGTTGTTAATACTGTATAATCCATTTCACAGGGCTCTCATGATGAAATGTTTAGCACAAGGCCTGAACTCAATAAATGTTAAGAATAACTGCTGCTGTTGTTCTTGTTGTTATAGCATAGACTGAATCAGAAAGTGTTTTTGATAAAATAAAATGGGTTTCAAAGGCAAGAACCAAAAGGACAACCAGGGACAACTCCTTCATATCCTGGGAGTAATTCTCAGACAAAATTAGACTTACAGGTGTAAAAATGTCGGTCTGTGTGCTGTGTCATATAACTTTTTCAAACAATCTTCACCAAGTCTCACCCAGGTGAACTGGGAGAATTTACATACAAATATGTATTTTTCCAGAAAAGTCCCAGCAGTGCATCAATCACAATAAATATTGATTTACTTCTGTTTCATCTAAAAGCTAGACCAGTTTGGGGTAAGGATATGGTCTGGTTCAGAAGATTGCCCACTGAATTGTGCATCAGAATCATCTGGGTCCTTTTGCCAGAAATAATAACTCTGTAGATCTGGAGCAGGGCTTAGGAATCTGTATTATAAAGATCTCCCCAGACATTTTTTGGGAAATAAGTAGGCTAGCTGAAAAGTGTTTAGCTGAGAGTGAAAGGAGCTGAGAAGTATTTATCGTTCTTGGTGCTGTGCTAAGTGCTTTATAGTTGTCATGTCATTTGACCTTCACAGCTGCTCTAGGAGGTAGGTGGAGTTATTTCTATTTTACCCATTGGGAAGATGAAACTGAGAAATGTTAAATGACTTACCCAGACATTCATAAATGATGGGGCATGGTTTCAAAAACAGTTTCCTATAACCCTCATCCCTGCACCACGTGACTTCCTGAGAACACATGGGCCTGCCCTAGTTTCTACCTTCTGACTAAATGGAAACCTTGGTCAAACACGTCATCTGGCTTATTGATTTTACCTATGTGAGACTATGTTTAGAGAGTTTCCCATAGTGGCTGGCACATGGATGCCTTTGACTGATATTAACTATTATTATTTCAGTTCCAGTCTTAATTAGCTAAGGAAGTTCAGGTGGATGCAAGCAGAGGTCTTTTAAGCAGACATTACAGGAGAGGGATCAATTTCTTAGAGGTCAAGTATCCTAAAGAGCTCATGCTGAGTCAAAGAGGTCCAATATTTGGTTAAATAGGTTTTGACCTGTCTCTTTGGGGAGAGTATCTGTCTTAGTCCTTTTGGGGTACTATGAGAGATACTAAAGCCTGGATGACTTAAAAACAACAGAAATATTTTTCTCACAGATATGGAGGCTGGGAAATCCAAGATCAAGGTGCCAGCAGATTCAGTGTCTTCTAAGAACCTACTTTCACATTCACAGATGGTCATCTTGCCATGTCCCAACAAGATGGGAAAGGCCAAGCTTTCTGGAGTCTCTTTTAATAAGGGCACTAATCTCATTTATGAGGGCTCTGATCTCATGACCTAGTAACCTCCTAAAGGTCCCATCTCCAAATACAATCACCTTGGAGATTATAATTTGACTTATGAATTTTGAGGGACACAGCATTTCATTGTATAGCAGTTCCCAAAGCTCTTCCAGGAAGCTACTCCAAGTGTAGCTGGTAGGCTGTACAAAAAACAACACAGAGTGGCATGGAGATTTTTTTCAGGTACAGCTGGTGGGGTCAATCTTGAGAAAGAGCCAGAAGCACAATTTAAATTGGCCTGAGATGTAGCTTCTCCCCCTCACCCCACAATGAATAAAAAGATGAGCAGGTTAGGTAAAACTCAGGTTAGCCATGCAAGAGCTGATATAAATAAAAAAGACTGGTTGACAAATTATGAGCTTAAATCAGAAGCAAATGCTCAATAGTGATGGGGAAGATATCAATAGAAGGACACAATTTGTTTGGCAGAAGTGTAAGAGAGAAAAATCATATCAGGGTGTTTCTGTCACCCTAAAGGTTTCTGTCACCTGAGGATTTGACTCTACTGAGTGCTACCCTGACTTTCTAGCAAATACTCTGGTCTGCCCTTACCATTCAGAACATTGGGTTAGACCAAGATGGTGTTGGCAATACAGAATATTCTACCTCCCTAGCAGACCTGAGCCAAATAATGACAACATGATGTTCACCTGAACTATTGAAGTTTTCAGAGGATTTTTTTTACTTCTCTGGCAAGGCAGCCTGACAGGTTCTCTGGTTTCTAATCTGGGCTCCTGTTGACATTCATGCCCAGCTTGGAGAGTGATAAGACTGCTGTTTTCATGAGTTTGGCTGCTGTTATACTGGAGGCTTTAGTAGGGAGTGTGTGCAGGGGCAGGACATTTGGCAATTGCCCTTGAATCAGTTGATTTTGCTTTATCTTTGACAATTATTCATCTGTGCAGACCTAAAAGAGCAAATTCTCTGCTCATTAACCTTGGCTGCATGTAAAATATTTTTATATTGCTACTTATGGAGTCCTTAAAGTCAGCACTCTCTCTCTCAACAGATGAAACTACCAGTTTCTTTCAAACCCCTACTGCCTTTTTAACATAAAATTCAGGCCCCAGTGGCAAAAATATGTTGAGTAAGCAAATAGCCACCCACACTCTTCCTCCCCTTAACCATGCACATCAAATAGCATTTGTGAGGTAGGTTGCTGCCCTGGTTTTGTAAGTTTCGATGATGATAGTGATGAGAAGAGCAACTGGCATTCCTGAGCTGGGTCTGCCTTGGGAAAAATAACCCCTCATCAGGAAAAAAGTCTGTTGAAAAGCTCAATTTCTGCACTTCTTAACCCCTATGCATTATGTTCTCTAGTGTTCTAATCTAATGTTCTCTAAACAAAGCCCCTGCCTTTCTTCTCTTCTTCTTCCACCTATTTCATTGACCCTCCTTTAGTCTCTTTCTCTTCTTTCATATTTTTTTGTCCTTTCCCTCTCTATTCCTCATAGAATTCCAAATGAACCTTAGGTATCTCTCTGTAGCTGAGGATATTGCCCTAAGAGCCACTGCAGGAAGCCTGGTTTGACATGATGAAAGCTGAGAGACACCCCCTCCCCTAGTGGCTCCCAGGCAGATATCTGCATATCTGACCTATCACTCTGCTCTGGTGGGTGAGGTTGAGGGCAATATGCTGGTTCTCATTGTAGGTCTTCCTCCATCCTTGGGGTCACTCATTTTATTTGGCCTATTTAAGGTTACAGCAGTGTCTCAAATTCCCTGGTTATTGGAGTAGATTAGATGAAATAACAGATGTTAGTACGGTTTGCTTTGCATTCTACCTGAACCATCTTCCAATATCCTGATTCCTTTGAGTTCCTACATTTTGGATCTAATCTTTTTATAGGAGTACAATCCCCTCTCACACTCCTAAACTGTTTATATTCTTGAAACAGATTTATCTCTTCTTGCCTTATCCCAATCTCCCAGCAATTCCACAATTTTTATCCCCTCCATTAGCCTCTCACCCACCAAACTAATATTTTGGACTTCTTACCACTGATCCTGAGTCACAAGCATGCCTTTTTTTTTTTCTGGAGTATTAGCTCTCAGAACTTGATATTGGCAACACTTACACCAAGTCAAAACTTCACATACCTGAAAGTTCCACAACATTTCATCTAGCCTAGTCAGTTTTGGAGGTGTTAGTGGTTGTTATGTGCTTGCTTTTCTCATGCTTTCCTGTCTCTTTCTCCAACTTTTCAGTGGCTTAGAATTCCATCATATGATTCTCTGAAAGGGAAGATTTGAGAAACCCAAAAGACAGACAGACTTCTCTCCTCTCCTCTCTCTCTCTCCCCCCCCACACACACACTTTAATAAAGGAGTTTAAGGTTCACAGCAAAATTAAGGGGAAGGTGCAGATTTTCTACATGCCCATTGTTCCTACCCATGCACAACCTCTTTATTATCAGCATCCTGCACCAGAGTGGTACATTTGTTATCACTGATGAACCTAAGCTGACACATTATAATCACTTAAAATCCATAATTTACTTTAGGGTTCACTCTTGGTATTGTACATACTATGGGTTTTCAGAAATGTGTAATGACACGTATCCATCATTATAATAGTATGCAGAGTATTTATACTGCTCTATCAACTCTCTGTTCCATTCTCTTCCTATTCATCCCTCCCCACACATCCCAAATTATGGCAAGCACTCATTCTTTTTTTTAAAATATATTTTATTGATTGTTATTACAGTTGTCCTGTTTCTCCCCCATCATTCCCCCCACCCTGCACACCCTCTCCCACCCACATTCCCCCATTTAGTTCATGTCCTTGTGTCATAAGTTCTTTAGCTTCTACATTTCCCATACTATTCTTACCCTGCCCCTGTCTATTTTCTACCCACTATCTATGCTACTCATTCTCTGTACCTTCCCCCGCCTCCTCCTCCCACGCCCCTGTTGCTAACCCTCCATATGATCTCCATTTCTGTGGTTCTGTTTCTGTTCTAGCTGTTTGCTTAGTTTGCTTTTGTTTTAGGTGTGGTTTTTAATAGCTGTGAGTTTGCTGTCTTTTCATTGTCATATTTTTGATCTTCTTTTTCTTAGATAAGTCCCTTTAACATTTCATATAATAAGAGCTTGGTGATGATGAACTCCTTGAACTTGACCTTATCTGAGAAGCGTTTTATCTTCCCTTCCATTCTAAATGACAGCTTTGCTGGATAGAGCAATTTTGGATGTAGGTCCCTGCTTTTCAAGATTTCAAATATTTCTTTCCAGTCCCTTCTTGCCTGTAAGGTCTCTTTTGAGAAATCAGCTGACAGTCTGATGGGAACTCCTTTGTAGGTGACGGTCCCCTTATCCCTTGCTGCTTCTAGAATTCTCTGCTTCATTTTAATCTTGGCTAATGTAATTACAATGTGCTTTGATGTGTTCCTCCTTGGGCCCAACTTCTTTGGGACTCTCTGAGCTTCCTGGACGTCCTGGTAGTCTATTTCCTTTGCCAGATTGGGGAAGTTCTTTTTTATTATTTGTTCAAATAAGTTTTCTACTTGTTGCTCTTCTTCCCCTTCTGGGACCCCTATAATTCAGATGTTGGGACGTTTAACGATGTCCTGGAAGTTCCTAAGCCTCTCCTCATTTTTCTGAATTCTTGTTTCTTCCTCATTTTCTGTTTGGTTGTTAGTTTCTTCCTTCTGGTCCACTCCATTGATTTGAGTCCCAGTTTTCCTTCCATCTCTATCGGTTCCCCATGCGTCTTCCTTCATTTCACGTATTGTAGCCTGCATTTTCTCATCTAATTTATGAGCAAAATCAACCAATTCTGTGAGCATTTTGATGACCAGTGCTTTGAACTGTGCATCTGATAGGTTGGCTATCTCTTCGTTGCTTAGAGGAATTGACTCTGGGGTTTTCATTTTTTCTCCGGTTTGAGCCATTTTTGGTGGCTTTTTTTGTTTTGTTTTGGTTTTAGTCTGGTCGCAGCTATTACGTAGAGGGGTGGAGCCTTAGGTTTTCCTCAGGGCGGGGCAGCCCAGTCGCTGGGTTGTGACGCTACGGGTGGAGGCGGGGTCTGAGAGGGAAGAATGGCGCTTGTTCCGCTCTTTTCTGGACTCCGGTCCCTTCCGCTGCTTCCCCTTCGCCTGGATTATCTGCGCACACGCGCGTGCTGTTACGTAGTGAGGGGTGGAGCCTCAGGCGCTCCCCAGTATGGGGCAGCCCAGTCGCTGGGTTGTGACGCTTATGTGGGGGCGGGGTCTGAGAGGGAACAATGGCGCCTGCTCCGCTCTCTCCTGAATTCAGTCCCTTCCGCCACTTTCCCTCTGCCTGGACCGTCTGTGTGCGCGAATGCGGGATCCCCTGGCCAGCCAGCCGCCCTGTGCGTCCTCACTGGGTCTGCACAGTTGCCCCCCTGTGCCCGGGGTCCGCCAGCTGCCGCCTGGGCGCCCGAGGACTGCCAGCCACCGCCCGTGCACCTGGGAACTGCGAGCTGCTGCTACTTGCATTCCTGGGTCCGCACCTCCACTTTTTCCTACCGCGACTCCGCCCCTCTTACCGGTCTGGATGAATGGTTGTTGGACTTCCGTACAGTTCAATTTTCTGTAAGTTCTGATTGTTTTCTTGTTTCTAAATATTTGTTGTCCTTAATTTTGGTTGTGAGAGGAGGCACAGTGTGTCCACCTACGCCTCCATCTTGGCCGGAAGTCCGCAAGCACTCATTCTTGTACTGTCTTCATAGTTTTGTGTTTTCCAGAAAGTCATAAAGTTGGCATTGGACAGTATGCAGCCATTTCAGATTGCCTTCTTTCACTTACTAATATGTATTTATGACCTCTCCATGTCTTTTCATGGCTTGATAACTTATTTCAGATTTTGGCTGTCTATAATATTCCATTGTCTGGAAGCATCACACTTTACTTCTCCATTCACCTACTGAAAAACATCTTGGCTATTTTCAATTTTTGGCAATTATGAATAAAGCTGCTATAAACATTTGTGTGCAGGGTTTTTTTTTTGTGTGTGTGGACATAAGTTTTCAGCTCCTTTAGATATATACCAAGGAGCACTATTGCTGAATCATATGGTATGTGTATGTTTAGTTTTGTGAGACTGTCAAATTGTCTTCCAAAGTTAGCTCACTCTAATTTTATGCCCTTTCATCCCTCCTCCAAGGAGGATACCTGTCTTTGGATTAGTTCTTTAGTATTCTTGGCTTCTAAACTGGTATTTTGAATATACCTCATGTACAGAGAGCCTCTCTTTTAGACTCATCAGATTCTTTCCTACTCTGGTTCACAACCATGACACCCACACCACTGCTAGGCCTCACCAAAAACATTGGTTTGTAGCTAATTCTCTCAGTAGCTCAGCATGCTCCATTAACAGTTGGCCAGATACCAAGTGCCTGAAGGTGATAGGACTGGGGCTCTAGGGAAGGGTGTCAGTTTAAGTAGCAGCCAGTGACAATTTGTTCTCTAAATAACAAAGATGTGATGACACAAGTTAATGCTGAATCAAAGTAAATAAAGTCAAACTCCAAACCAATTTGATTTGCAACTTGGAATAAAAGCAACATGTCTTGATTTTAATGTCTGACCCACTGCTGAGTGATGATTAACTGCTGAGTAAATTTTATAAGGAATTTTGTCACAGCAAATTTAACAATGGAATAAAATGATAAATGATAGGGTGTTAAAAATGATAGAGAGGAGCACAAAAAGGAGTAGGTTTATCTCAGGGCTCATCCAGAATTTTTGCATAAGGTTAGTTTGCAGTAAGTACATTTTCTCTCTCCCTATTCTGTCACCCAATCTTTCTCTTCACAGATGCCTAAGCAGGTATATAGAGATGATATCCAGATTGAATGTGTCAGTTCAGATTCAGTATGAAAGGCAGCAGTGAGCCTGGCTATTTCTGAAAGGGACTTCAAGAACTCATCTGGTCCTATTGCTCTTTTGGAAGGCACTTAATTATTTTCTCCCATTTTAAGGGCAAGACAGCTGTGTTCAAATGGGGTTAGGAGATTTCTTCAAAGAGTTCAGTCTGCTGACTCCCAGAGAATTAGTGCTTCCTCCTCTCTATCTTGTGAGATCTCTCTCCTTGATCTTACCCAGCTTCTTTGGACTAAAATACTAGAATGTTCCGCGCTGACCATGTCCCAGTTCCAGCAAGCTTCCCAGGTCAATAAGGAACCACCCATACCTATTCTTAAGAGAGAAGATTCCATTTCATTGGGTTAATCTTTTAGTCATCGAGATTCATTTTGGAGGTAATTAAAAATGTAAATATCTGGCGTTTGCCTAGATGGGGGGTTGCTCAACTTCAAGAACAGTGACACTTTAAGCCAAATCACTTTTTTTGTTAGAAGCTGTTTTATGTGTCATTGAATGTGTAACAGCAACCTTGGCCTCTAGTTAACTGGCCTCTGCCTATGTACTACAATTTCCTCCAATCCTTTTTTATACAGAGCTTTTAGGTTAATTTTCCCAAACCATACATTTAACTCAGTGGTTCTTAATGGAAAACAATTCACTCTCTTCAATCCCCAGGAGCATTTGGCAATGTCTTTCAATATTTTTGGCTTCCACAATTCAGGGGGAGACGGACAAGTTGTGAAAAAATATTAGTTGGAGGCCAGGGTGCTACAATGCACAAGACAACCATCCCCACTCCACTCCCATACAACAAAGAATGTTTTGGCCCCAAATGTCAATAGTGCCAAGGATGAGAAACCTTGTTCTATCATATCATCCTCCCATCAGAAACTTTCCATTGTTCCCTACTGCTTGGGGGAAACATGACAGATTTCATGGCTTCTTCTAATCTAGATTTAGTTCATTATTTGTCAACTACAGCACCTTTTCTGAAACAATAGTGAATGGAGTGCTGTTTCTGAAACGCGTGTTCTACATTCACACTTACATAACTTTGCTCACACACCAACCACTCCCGCTGCCTAGAATGCCCACTTCCTATTACTAAAGTCAAGTTGAAATGGTATCTTTTCTATAAAACCTTACCTGAGTCTGAATTCTCCCAGCTACAAGTAACTTTTGTCTTCCTGGATATCCCTGTGGTATTTTGCTCATATGTCTTTTAAAGCATTTATCACATTCATAGTAGAATGAAAATTTTGAATTGGAAGGGGCTGTTACATATCTCTCCTATAAAATTACCTTCATTTTAAAAAAAGAAAATTGAGACCAAAAAACATGAAATTATTAGTTAAAAGCATCATATTTTCCCACAAAATTTGAACTAATTTTGTATTCTTGGCTCTACTCTCCTGGCATGGTTGAAATAAATAATCATGGACTTCCAGTCCTGCCATTCAAATCTCAATTCTGACACTTGTAAGTTGGCAAAGTAATTTATCTTTTGAGACTCAGTTTCCTCAAATGTAAATGGAAATAATCATGGCTATTTGTGATAATCAAATGAGATGGTGTATTCAAATATCTGGCACATAGTAGATACTTAAAATATTTGTCAGATGAATAGTAGTATTAGCAATACTTCCAGGAATAAGATTTAGTGACTGATGATGGTTATGGGACTTTATTGAATGGTGATTGGAAGTAAAGGGTGGTAGTTCATTGCCAATATTCCCTAATTTTGCAGCCTTCCATAAGAAACAAATTCTTTTGTAGACCACCAGATCAGTGTAAAAGATTTCTGTGGAATAGGTGATTACTGACAGAGGCTCTCAACCTGGAAATGTAGTTGTTAGAAAGTATGCTTTTCTTCCCATTTGCCATACTAGTAAGATAACCTCTCTGTTTCCTCAAGCATATAACAGGTAGGGTTGTAGGAAGAGGGCTGGATAGACTATACATTCCTTCTATTATTGGATTCCTGTGTGGCAGAAGCCTGGGGCTTTGATGCTGTTCATTGATCTAACAGAAGTCTGTGGAGAAAATTCAGAGTGTACTTGGGGTGGCAATGAGAGCACTTTGGTGCTCATTCTCATTGCCACCTAGCCCAGTAATACTGGATTCTGACTTGACTTCAAAAAGGTTTATTGAGACTTTTCTAGCCTGTGTTATACTCTGGAGCTTCCCACTCTGTCAGCTTTCTTCCTGCTTAGGGCTTTGGGGTAATAGCCTGCTATGCATTTATTCTTTTCATTTACAGAAACAGGTCTTTCTCTGGCCCTAGGGTGTATGTACCTAATAGAAATATCACTGCTACTGTAATGCAGGGGATGACCTGATAGGCAAGTGAAGAAACAGAATGAGACCTCTGTTGCCTTGTTTAGATTAGATTGGAATCATGGCAAAGAGGAGGAAGTTGCCCGACAGTGGGACAATCCCAGAGCTGGCTCCTGTCTACTTTGCCATATGAGCACAGGAGGTTTCAGTTGTAAGGTATAGGAGAGAAGCTCAGGTGAATCTATTATAATTTGATTTAGGAAACCCCTCTAGCACTTATGGATCAAGGGTCCTGTAAAAGGAAAATGGCTTTTGGGAGGATTAGAACATTGGTAGAGGGAAGGGCACCAGGTTGAGAGCAGAGACTTGGTCTGGATCCTTGTGTCTAACTCTCTGCTTCTGAGAGTGTTCCTAGGGTTGTCAACTGAGTCTCACATTCCTTTATGTGTAGCGGACACAATACAGCCTGCAGCCTTTCTTTCAAGAATGGCAGCAGCTGAAGTTTTGTCCATCTCTAGAGTTTTCAATTCTGTGAAATCCAAAGCATTATATAAAACCTCCTATTTTTAGTGAATGAGTGATTATGTATCTAAATGTAGGTACAACAAGATGGAGGGGGGTGCAGATCTATCGGCTACTTGCCTAAATATGATATTCTTTTATTTACTCTTCCTAGAGTTCCACCATTATTATTCATGTTGATGCCACTTTGTACATAGTTGGATTCCTTTTTTAAAGAAGGCTTCTCTTTCAAATTCAACCCCTCTCTTTTAAAATTGCATTGTTTCAATAGGTATTATAGTATGACTTTCACCATGATTTTGGGTGGGGCTATGGGACATGAAGAAGTTATATGAGCTGTGGCTGTTGTAGCTCAGTGCATTGAGCATGGGCCTGTGAACCAAAGGGTTGCTGGTTCGATTCCTAGTCATGGCACATGCCTGGGTTGTGGCCCAGATTCTCAGCAGAGTGCGCACGAGAGGCAACCACACATTGATGTTCCTCTCCCTTTTTTTCTCCTTCCCTTCCTATCTCTAAAAATAAATAAATAAAATATTTTAAAAAAAGAAATTACATGATTATTTCAGTCTATAGTTAAAGTACTATTTCCTCTGAAGAACTAAGATTTGACACTTACCATAGGAGGGGATAAAGGATTCACTTATTAATTTGAACCACAGAAGGAAAGGTACACAATGCTAATGAAAGCTTGTGATAAGGAAATTTGACTTAGGGAGGTCAGGGAAGACTTCACTAAGGAATTAATGAATGATGAGGTCTTAAATATGATGGGATATTTACTAGACAAATATAATGGTGGGAAGTGTATATGTACACATGCACATGAAGTAAGCAGAGGGAGAAGAATGGTGGGACAGGACCATGGCACATTCAAGACACAAACATTATACTATGTCTAATTTTGTGATTTTAATTCTAAATTTAAGTCATAGGTGTGGGTGTTTGTTGTGGACCATTCAGCCTGGTTTCAGGAGTTGTAACCCTCACCCCATGGTGGGCTGCATAAGAGCCCAAGGGACCCACTTCATCTGGGTCTGTTCTGTCACAAGGACATGAGCTACTAAGGAGACAAAGCTTATCTCCCTGGCGGGGGCACTGCTTCTGCCTCATCCATCTCTGGCCCCAATGCTTGGTTGGCAGTCAATGACGGGTAAGACTCCTCATGGGAGGGGCAACCGAAGCCAGACGCAACCACTTGGGAGGCCTCATGGAAGGACTCTGGGGGCTGCAGCAAAGAGGATGTGATGGACCCTCGCCCCCCGCCCCCCCGCCCCCGGCTATTCTGACATAGCCCGAGTCCTCATTTCCATCTGGGAGATGTCTCCTGCTTCCTAATCAGCTTAAAGCCTGAAACTGTGGGGGTGAGTGGTGCAGCCCTGTGCTGGCAAGGACGGCTCCCTGGGTGATTGGCATAAGAAAGAATTCCTAAAGTCCTGTGAAACCTGCTTTGCTAAGAGTGCTCTTCCTGAGGCGACAAGTGTCCCAGGAGGAAATGAGCATGTCTCCCAAAGTTTGGCAACCCCCTTTCCTGACAAACACTGGCTCAGATTAAGCCCTCAGATTTCTTTGACATGTTAAACCTGTATTCCGGTGTATTGGAACCCAATAAAAGCCTAGTGAGGAAGGGGCTCTGGGTCATTCTTCTCTGAGAGTTTGACCCCTTTCCTCCCCAAGCAGATCTTGTCTTGGTAGTTTTTATTTTCATCCGTGATGAATGGGGGGCTCTATGGGCGGAGTCCCCTGCAGGTGTTGAGGGTTGAAAATGCAAGTATACCCATCTTTGAAGTACTGTTAGGCTAAATCATGCTGAACACCCATGGTTAACAGAGCATGGGGAAAATTATCAAGAAAGAAACAAATATATCTGCATTGTTGAGCCAACAATCTGGTAGAGGGAAAAAGGCAAATGAAAAATATGTGATATACAAATCTTCCTCTCACTGTTTTACCCAACATGCACACCCACATAAAGGATATACAGACAAATTCCTTGAGAGCTGCTTCATTGAGGTGACTTAAACCCACTGGGATTAATCAGGGAAAGCTTCCTGGAGATTTTGAATCTTGCATAGTTGTCCAAGAATGATACGAACTGGTAAATAAAAAAGAACATAATTCTGGCAGGAGAGACAGCATGAATGATGACTTGGTGTAGAAAGACTATTTTTTTTTCTTTATAAACGTTTTTAAATCTTACCCTAGGATATGTTTATTGATTTTAGAGACAGAGAAAAGGGGGAGAGAGAGAGGAGAAAGGAGAGAGAAATACCAATCAGCTGTTTCTCTTACATGCTCCAACTGGGGATTGAACCTACAACCTAGGTATGTGCCCTGACCAGGGATTGAACCCAAGCATTTTGGTGTGTGGAACGGTGCTCCAACCAATTGATCCACCCAGCCAGAGCTATAAAGACTATTTCTGACACGGGAAATTTGAGATAAATTAGCTTGGTCTAACTGGAAAAGCAAAACAGCTTAACTTGGGGCCATCCTAGACTCTGTATATGACATGCCAACCAGTCAATTAAAATAAGAAAAAAAAAAGATTCATTAAGCACTATGTGAGCAGAAATAATTGATTATTAAAAATTGTTACAATACAAAGGTCAGTCTTGACATCCCCAACTGACTATAGTCAGGACTAGATTTCTGCAGAACTGTGAGGTAGGTAAAAGTTGCTGCCTACTTCTTTTCCCAGGACTCCTGTGCAATTTTGTATCACTAGGCATCTGTCCCAATTTCTGGAGTTCTGCTTGCATAAGTACTTGATTCTTCACAGTTAGTTGTTACTCTGATCCCTGGTAAAATAATAGCTATCCTTTCTTTGTGTATTGATATTTTATGATGGAAAATTCTTTGAAGAAAATAATCTGAAAAAAAAACACATAAATACTTCAAATGAAAGAATCTACTTCTTATAGGGTGTCAGGTGATGGGGTAGATTATTTTGAACATATGACCTTTCCCATTTCCCTTCAAATTGGAACTACCCCCTTAGTAGCTTGGCCTTGATTCCAATGCACATTTGCTCCATGGATGTTGAAAAACTAGGTTAGGATAGAGACATAGAGTGAGGGATAATGGATATGATTTTTCCTGTCAAATCTCCTGATAATGATGACTCTTTGAAAACAGTCCATACACCATAGTATATCAGTGCGGCAAAAAGTGTGGAGCATTAGAATCAAGATGAGTGAGGGTTCAAATCCTAACTCTACCACTTTTTAGATATGTCATTTTTCACTATTAATTTGTGCCTTGATTGCTTCATCTTGTATAAAACAAAGATAATAAGTTTATCAGTCTTACATAGTTATTAAGATGTATGTCTAATGACCTTAGCCTAGTTCTTGACACTTGATCATTGTCTTATCATCACTGTCATTAGCATCACCATCACTACCACCACCCACATCACCCCCAGGTTCCTACTGTAACAGTATAAAACTTTATAACCTCTTGTTAAAACAAATACCAGCCATCAGCAAAGGAGGAAAGGAGGATGCAGGAGTCCCAGTTGCATTCACTGCTGTCTACTCTTACTTTAACTCTCATGTCTTTGTCCCTATTTCTACAGGTACCTGTAGGCTTGGCTGGGCCTATTACTTTGCTGGAGGTGGAGCAGCTGCAGCCATGTTGATGTGTACCTGGCTTTCTTGCTTTGCTGGAAGAAAAACCAAGCCTGTTATGTTGGTGGAGAGCATCATGAAGAACACCAATTCTTACACCATGGAGCTTGACCACTGCCTCAAACCTTGAGCTTTGACAGAAGACTATAGAGGGTGGGGAATAGAAATAAAGGGAGCCTTGGAAAGAGGTACTAAGACTAGGCCAGTTGCCACCCATCTTTCAGTAGTGTAGCCTAGAGTTGTGTGCTTTTTAAACTCACCAATTATTCATTTTCTCTTTCCCTTAAGCCAGTGCATCACTAGCTGCGTTCAAAAGTTATCAGGAACAATTATTTTCTCAAATGTTTACCTAGCTTGTGAGTACCCACTAGCTAGCCTCAAGTCCCAGAGTAAGGAAAAGATCCTCACTTGAAAGGTAAATGCACGATCAAGCAGCCCTTCAGTCTTCTATAGCTCTTGTCTGCTACTTAACCCAAAGTTTCAAGGCTAGGTAAGAACACTTGTTTGTGGAAAGACAAGGAAATGGACAGGCATGGTTTCTACCATTCCTACAGCCCTTCCCCTGGTACTGATTGCTATCTGTAGAGTGCCACTGCTCAAATTTTTTGAGACTTTCTCAGCACAACACCTACACTCTTCCTTTTTTATCCTGCCTCTCTTCTTTTTAAGTTTTGGGGATGCTTGTGTGGAGAGTGACTCCTAGCAAAGAAAGCATTAATCAAAGATGCTTGCTTATAGTCTAAGGCCACTTCCTCATTATGCTTTAGAATATTCATAAGAGTTCATTTTGTGTGCTGGCTGGGTAACTGGCATCAAAATATAGTGGCAAGTATTCCTTATTCCCTTATAGATTAAGAAATGGTATTCATTAAATGTTATGAGCATATAATAGCATTTTTTTGTGTACGCAATAAATATGATTTTATGATGATGATGACGGCAAGTATGTTTCTGCTGGTTCCTTACTGAAATTTCTATCAGAGTTCATTTTTATTGACTAGGAAATCCATAGCGGTCTTTTGCCCTTCTGATCATTCCTACTACAATATGTTTTTCTGCATGTTTCAAAGACTGCTCATCAAATGCTTTCCCCTCCATCTGGGGTGAGTTATACATAAAAGAACACAGTACTGATGTCAACAAGGGCTGATATATTCTTAGGCCTGGTCTCCATCCCAAAAGTGCTTGAGGATGGATAGTATAAAAGAACTTGATGTTGCCCAGGGACAAAATTTTTCTCTCCCCAATACCCAACTAATTCAGGCTAGCTCTACTGTTCTATGACTACAGCTTTAGGGATTAGGTGGGAAGACCAGCTCAAATGTTTTCTTTTTAAATACTCAAGATCATTGAGGTACAACCCTTCCTGAAAGAAGAGAAACGGCAAAAACTGGACTTATTCATTATATGCTATCCCAAAAAGGGTCAGGGTCCTTATGTTAATCTTAAATAGGTAAGTGAATTCAAGCATATATTTCATTCACGAGTTCATTCACTCATTTATTCCAGACATATTTTGAGTATCCTATTATATGCCATATTTTGTGCTAAGTATTGAGAATAAAAGGATGCAGACACAGTTTCTTACCATAAAAGGGATAGTTGTTGGTATTGTCAAACATGTGGATAAACAATTGCCAAACAGTGTGTTAAGTTCTAGTAAGTGAAGAGGAGGGGGCTAATGGATCACATAGAAGGGCTATTAAACCAACCTGGAGTGAGGGGTTCATGGGAAAGCTTCTTAGAAAAGATGATGCCTAAAATGAATCTGAGAGATAAATCATGGAAGCTAGACAGAAAAGGCAAGCATGTACTGGCAAAGATGCAGGGAAAGCAGTAGCATGGAGACATTCCAAAATTTTGGGATGACCACTCTTACATGTGGGTAGTTTATGTCACCAAGATGGGGAGTACTAGAGGGATGACAGACATTAAGTTCAGGTCAAGTATTGTCTTCTTTATGGAAATGGATTAAGTGTTTAAGATAAGGCATGTTAAAGATACCTCACTGTGAAAGAAGCAATGTAATTGGGTTTGTAACATCCCCTTTCCCCCCAAAAGATGACTAAGAACAGGTAAAATATAAAAGGGATTGATTCAAATCTCATATATATTGTGTAGACAAAATGATGCAACTTTAATTTAGGAGAGTCCAGTATATGGAGACTCTGTCAAACATTGGATAAAAGGCAGATCACTCTCCCTAGAAAAGGTAGCTGGAGCAGATGGTATCCCTTGTCAGGCTACAGAACCTCCTGGAATTCTGTGAAATAGAATTTGTGGAGGTGATCTAAGTATTTAAGTCATAGTCTTGTCAGGAAACACATAGCATACTTAAGGGCTTTTACTGAGATGAGCTTAACGAAGGGGCCATTTATTGTGGCTTGGGTAGGGTTTAGGGAAACTGCAAGTGATGATGAAGTATACAAAGACTATGAACAGTGGAGAGCTGTTATCACACCTAAGGCTGAAGGGTCAAGGGGAAAATCATGTTATTGAAATCCAACAAGAGCTTTAGCTGTGTAAGAGGGGCTGCCTGATAGGACTTGTGGCTTTAGTTAGGACAATGTGGTCTCTACCCAAATGTAACACAGCTGGGAGGGAGACAGGGACATATATATATATATATATAAAATTCTCTTCTCACTTTCTGATCTTCCAGTGTCCATTACTAGCCAGACTCAGGCAGATGCCAGCTGGCAAGAAACCCTGTTGCTACAGCACATTGTGGTCACGTTTTTATGGCACAGAGCATGACCGAGAAGGACAGAGAATGGTCCTTGGGGGTTTAAATGGAAAATAATAGCTTAGTGAGTATTCTAGCTCCTGATGCATTCCGTTATGTATTGCTGTCCAGGAAGTCAATGCTTTGTTGCTCTCCATGGCCCAGATATGCGAACACCTTGTGATACTACAGAAGATACTGACCAAAAAGGAGTGAACTTAAAATAATCATTTTAACTGACTGTCACATTGTATAAGGTCCTAGTCAGTTGGAATGTTCCCTCCTTTTCCATGGAAAAGGGATAGAATTTAAAAGGATTTTTTTTTCTGTGATTAAACCAAGCCTCCAAGAGCTTATTATGTTAAAAGAGGGATCCAGTCCCTTGTTCAATTTGAATTTAAATTCCTTCCTGCCTATGTCTGGTTTCTTTCTTGCCAGGCCTTTCTGTTTTCAATCATGTTTGACTAGCCTGGGTTTTTTTTCCTGTGGTCTGGAGCAGGATCTGGTAACTAAGCTTACCTCCTCCGGCTGTTGAGCAGGGGAAGGAGAGCCTGTGGATCAGGTGGAGGGCTGAACAAATGAAACAGATCTCAGAGACAGCTTTGACCCATGCATAGCTGGCTCTCATGCTCTCCGCTTATACACAGATTAAATGCCTAACCATGGGTCCTTTCTGATTCTTGGAACTACTTAGAGCTTATGTGCATGGGGGTGTGGTGAAAGAAGTGGGAGACTATTCACCTGAGCTAGCTTACAATCAACTGAATATTCATTGAGTCCATTTAGTAGAGAATGGAAGATGGATAGCCACTGCCCAATTGAAATTCCTTTGTGTCTGAAGGGTTACAATTTCTACACCTGGGGTTGCGTTTGGTATACTATAAGTGTTAAAGTCACTCAGGTCTGTCTTGAACAATGCCCTCTCCTTAATGTCACTCATAATCCCTGCTCCTATGGAAAATAAACACCTCCATTCATTTATAGCTTCTGGTATCTTCTAGGCAGAGGGTTCCCACCTTGCAGGAGTATGTGCCCTGAATCAAGACAGACACACTCTAGCCTCTGGGAAAGGGAGTTCTGGCTTCTACAAGAGTAGGTGGCAATAGGAGGTTTCTGGAGGAGGGGAAACCCTGGGGAGAAAAGGGGAAGAGGAAGCTGCTGGCAAGTAGAGGCTTTATCCACTGTCCAACAAAATGCACTAAGAGGAAAAGCCTGACCCCTTCAGAATGTGATAAGGACAATTTCTTCAGTCTGGCATTCACTCTTGGTAGAAATACTAATATGGAGAAGATTTAGGACTGTATTTGGTTCTAAGGCAGAATGCCAGTGGGAAAAAAAGGAAGTTTAAAAAAACTAATAATGAACACATTTTGTAAAAAAAAATGAAGACATCCAAATTTTGGTGGCTTGGAAGGAAAGGTATGCTATTTCTAGAACTCACAATTAATCTACAACCAGGCCTAGTAAAACTTTCTTAGTAGACAGGAGCCAGGACACTTCCAAGCAATCATCTCCATCCTGTGTCCTTGGTTTAAAAGCATTTTTTTTTTTTAAGCTGGAGTGGGGCTCAAGTTGAAGGATATTTATTACTAGCTTTTTTTAAATGTAGAGAGATGCCTTTTGAGCTTCAATTTTCATTTCGTCTACTTATGAGATTAGGCTCTCCCAGTGTTGATCTCTTTTTCTAAATTCATCAAACCCCCACCGAGTCCTCAAAGCTAATAGCAAATAAACAGTTGCCATGTGTGCACACAAATTATTTAGATTTTCATTATACGGAACTGCTGATATGTCAGGAGGCAGAAGTAGAGGAAGACGAAATGCTTGGTTGTGATTGCAACACTGTATCCTGCTCCTTCCTCCTTCTGCAGAAAAGAGGCCCCAGCAAACAATACTCAGGGGAGAGAAACATTGAGGCCAGCTGGCATCTATGAGGGGAGCCCTAATGTTGGCTCTCTTTCATTTAGTGTCTTTCCTTCCTGGAGAAGTTGTGGCAACGACAGAAGGGGAAAAAAAGAAAGGTAAAAAGATGAAGGGGAATAAAAAGGGGTAAATAGGTAAATATTGGAATAATTCCAGAGACATATTGCCTCCTCTCACTGTGACTTATTAGAATCTTATTTGGGGAACTATAAATTTTTTCCAAGATATATCCCTGTCTATTCTAAGCTAAAATGCTTCCCCTAGAGTCCAGGGGTGTCCAACCTTTTGGCATCTCTGGACCATACTAGAAGAAGAGTTGTCTTGGACAACACATTAAATACACAAACACTACTGAAAACCGATGAGCAAAAAAAGGTTTTAAGTGAATTTATTATTTTATGTTGGGCTGAATCCATAGCCATCCTGGGCTGAATGTGGCTTGTGGCCCACAGGTTGGACACCCCTGCATGGTAAAGAGGAGATAGTCTAGGCTTTTAAGTCTGACAAATCAAGGTTTGAATCTCAGTACAAACATCTCTGAGCTGTGTGTCCTTGGGCAAGTTATATAACTTCTCTGTTTACTAAATTTTCTAAGACAACATCTCCTATCTGATGCTGGCCTCCACACTCCTCAGAAGCTATAGAAGACATTTACCATTTACTATCCAATGGCCCCGTATCTTACAGTTTTCACAGGTTGCACAGTGATTTTTAATACTGATTCACAGTAGAATCCTCTGAGAAACCTTTAAAAAGTTTGATGCCTATGTCTCACCCCAGTTCAACTGAGTCAGATTTGTGAAAGCTGCTAGGTCATACTTCCACATATTCATCATTAGTATCATCTACTGACCTCCTAGTCACCTCTCATTCATTGAAAACTTTAGCACCTGGCTCACTCTCTTCTTTTTCATCTCTATTTCTGTCACCCTTTTGTAGAATACATCATCCATGTGAACCACTCTACCAACTCCTTGGTCCCTAAATTATTTTACTTCTTCACTTCCAATAATATTTTTCTTTCACCTAACCTCTGTCACTTCCACATTTGGCACCACTAACAAATGCACCACCACCAAAATCCAAATTTCAAGCTTCCCATTCCTAACCAACATTTCTTATCCTTTCAGTTCATGTTCTTTAATATCTTCACTCTTTCCACTCTTCGATTCCATCTTATTTACCCAGGCTAGAGTCCATATTTCATCAATATAACCACATCTTGAATAAAAATCCCACTCTTTTGCCCATCAACATGTCATATTGTCACAGGTGGACACAGGTAACCAGGTTCTTGGTTATCGTAGACAAAGAATTGAACTGAACACACAGAGTTTATAGCATAAAGACAGAGATCAGATTTATTAAGTGTTAGTACACTCCACAGAACATGGGAGCATACCAACTCCAAGCAGAGATTGACCACAGGGGCTGGAGGGATTCTGTTCTTATAGGGCAAATCCTTCCTGGCTAGTTTTGGTGGGCTTTTATTGCACATGTACAAGTAGTTGTATTACTTTAAAGCTACTGTGCATGTGGTCTCCTGTGATTTTCCTTGATTGGCCACTGGAGAAGGGGGTCACACAATATTAATTTATTATAATGCTATTATAATGAAGCAGGGGTCATGTAGCATCTTCTGTGCAGGTGCATTCATGAATTACTATGATTCAGAGCTTTTCCAGAGAGCAGGAACAACCGGTCTTAGAATAGGGTCTCTGTCTTGTATGGAAGTCCTTTATCTTAGCCCTGGGGTACCTCAGGAGTTTCCTCTTTCCTGACTATCTCCGGCTTCAATACGTTTGTGCAACAAAGACCTCATCCTGGTTGATTGTAATACTCTGCTTGATTTGTACTTACACCAAATTTCCAACCATTGACAGAAAAACACCATAACTGTTCTTTCACCTTTTCTTGGTCTATAGCTAGTGTTTTGATGAGTTCATCCAAACCCATGGCTTTCAATATTATCCATAACCTTGCTACTCAAAGTGTGAGGTATAGTCAAAATCATGGGTGTCCATTAAAAATTTAAAGTCTTATACCCCGCCCCAGACTTACTGAATCAAAAATCTGCATTTTTAGCAAGATTCCCTGGAGATTGACATGTATTAAATTTTAAAAGACATTGATCTATACCAGTGGTTCTCCGCTCTGATTGCAAATTAGAATCAACTGGAGAGTTTAGACTGTGCTAATCTCTATGTCTAATTTCAAATGTTCTAATTTAATTTGTCTAGGGTAGGGTCTGGACATACATAAATTTTATAAATCACTATGTGTTTTTAATGTGCAGCCATCTTTGAGAACCATTGACTAAATATTGATGATTCCCATATTAATACTTCTAAGCCAAGCCTCTCATGACTCCAACTTCATAAATCCAACTATATACTCTATATTTCTACTTGAATACCTAATAAGCTTGAAAAATTGTACGCATCCACAACCAAAATTCAAAATCTTTCTCCCTAAACCTACTCCTTATCATTATTCCCATTTTAGTAAGTAAATGGTGTCATATTTACTTGGTTTTCCCTTTATCTCCTTAGGTGGCCCTTCTCCTTTTCTGAAGCTTTGCCTTTGTTCTATCTCTTAATGTTGGAATGTTCCAGGGCATATTGTTCCTTTTCAAAACACAGACTCTCCACAGGTGATCTCATCTATATGCTAATGATGCTTTGATTTAAACGTGTACAAATTTTTGCTCAAATTTAACCTGTACAAAAGAAAATCGCTGATTTCTTTTTTCTTTTTTAAACAAATACATTTTATTTATTTTTTTAATTTTTATTTTAATTGTTGATCTTGTACAGTTTTCTGTCTTTTATTCTCACCCCAACCCAACACCCCATCCCTCTCCACCTCCCTCCCATTTCCATCCCCCCATAGTTTTTGTCCATGTGTCCTTTATACTTGTTCCTGTAAACCCTTCCCCTTTTCCCCTGAAATTCCCTCCCCTCTCCCCTCTGGTGACTGTCAGCCTGTTCTCAATTTCCATGTCTTTGGTTATATTATGCTTGTTTGTTTGTTTTGTTGATTAGCTTCCTGTTAAAGGTGAGATCATATGGTATTTGTCTTTCATTGCACACAATGGAATTCTATGCAGCAGAAAGAAAGAAAATCGCTGATTTCATTCCACCTTCTCCAACCAGTTGCTCCTGCAAAAAAATCTGTAAGTAATCTGTTTTATTTCTTTCTTTCAGCCCCTACCTCCAAACCATGTGCCAGTCCTATCAATTCTACCTAGAAAATATATTCCATATCTCTCTACTTTTCTCTGCTGCCATCATCCTAAGACAGTAATAATTTTAAAAAGTCTTAGAAAATGGGGATTAAATGGGGATATTCTAACCTGATAACAAACATAAGGTCTTCACAAACATTATCCTAAATAAATTTTAGAACTATTCTAATTTGTCAGAAAAAGGCAATGAAAAATATTTAAGTCAACAATAGCCACCAATAACATAAGGCACCTGAGATTAAATCTAACAAAAGACACAGAAAATGTTACAGAACATCATTTAAGAACATGGAAAAAGACTAAAGGAAGAGATAAATAGGTTTCATAGATGAAGACCTTATATCTTAAGGTATCAATTCTCTAAACAAATCAGTAAACTACATGCAGTTCCAATAAATATCACATATTTTAGTGTAACAGATATCAAGACTCATTGTAAAGATATAGTGAGTAATATGTTTAATGTTGGTACAGGGATCAGCAAATAGATCAATGGAACAATATAGAGGATTGCTATGGACTGAATTGTGTCTTCCAAAAATTAATATGTTAAAAGTCCTAGTTCCAGCCAAGATGGAGGTGTAGGTAAATACACTTTTCCACCTCACACAAGCAAAAGAAGGAATACAACAAATTTAAAAACAAAAAGTAACCAGAACTTGCAGAAAAATTAAACTGTTTGGAAGTCCAACTAATGAGGAATTAAAGAAGACACATTCATTCAGACTGGTAGGAGGGGCAGAAATGGGGAAACAGGTGGACAGGAATGACAGCAAGGCAACATCTGGAGGACCTGGCAGGTAGGGCAGCTGCTGGTGGACTGGATGGTCCCACATTTGCATAAGAGTAAACTGGGAGGAACAACTGGGGAATATGGCAGACCATAAAACCCAGGGTTTCAGCATGGGAAACTAAAGACTCAAACATTCTGGCAGTAAAAACCTCTGTGGCAGCAGGAGAAATTCCAAGCCTCACAAGAGACTTCATTGGAGAGACCCACAGGGTTCTAGAACATACACAGTCCAGCTACTTGGGAATCAGCACCAGAAGGGCCAAATTTGCTTCTGGGGAGCAGGGGAAGTGATTAGAAGCCAGCTGAGAGCTGAGCAAGTGGCATTGTTCCGTCTCAATCTTTTTTTTAACTAATGAATTTATTTTTTATTTTAATTGTTGTTCAAGTAGAGTTTTCTGCTTTTACTCCCATCCCAGCCCAACCCCTGAGCCCTCCCCACCTCCCTCCCATTTCCACCCCCCACTGTTTTTGTCCATGTGTCCTTTATACTTGGTCCTATAAACCCTTCCCCTTTTCCCCTAAAATTTCGTCTCCTCTCCCATCTGGTCACTGTAAGCCTGTTCTCTATTTCAGTGTCTTTGGTTATATTTTGCTTGTTTGTTTGTTTGTTTTCTTGTTTAGATTCCTGTTAAAGGTGAGATCATATGGTATTTGTCTTTCACTGCCTGGCTTATATCGCTAAGCATGATGCTTTCCAGTTCCATCAATGCCGTTGCAAAGGGTAGGAGCTCCTTCTTTCTTTCTGCTGCATAGAATTCCATTGTGTAAATGTACCATAGTATTTTCATCCATTCACTTACTGATGGGTACCCCAGGTTGCTTCCAACAGTTGGCTATTGTAAAATTGTGCAGCTATGAGTATTGGGGTGCATAGGTTCTTTTGGATTGGTGTTTCAGGGTTCACAGGATATAATCCTAGCAGTGGAATTGCTGGGTCAAAAGGTAGATTCATTTTTAGTTTTCTTAGAAAATTCCATACTGTTTTCCATAGTGGTTGTACCAGTCTGCACTCCCACCAGCAGTGCACTAGGGTCCCCTTTTCTCCACAACCTCTCTAACACTTGTTGTTTGTTGCTTTATTTATGAGGGCCATTCTGACCAGTGTGAATTGATATCTCATTGTGGTTTTAATTTGCATCTTTCTGATAGCTAGCGACACAGAGAAACTTTTCATGTGTCTCTGGATCCTCTGTCTGTACTCCTTGGAGAAGTGTCTGTTCAAGTCCTTTGCCCATTTTTTAATTGGGTTGCTTGTCTTCTTAGAGTGGAGTTGTGTAAGTTCATCATGTATTTTGGAGATTAAACCCTTATCTGAGGTATCATTGGTAAATATGTTTTCCCATACAGTCGGTTCTCTTTTAATTTTAATACTGTTTTCCTTGGCCATGCAGAAGCTTTTTATTTTGATGAAATCCCATTTTTTTGTTCTTTTCTTTATGTCCCTTGCTCTAGGGGACATATCACTAAAAATGTTGCTGCATGAAATATGTGAGATTTTCCTGCCTATGTTCTCCTCTAGGACTTTAATGATGTCACAGCTCATATTTAAATCTTTTATACACCTTGAATTTATTTTTGTGTAAGTTGTAGGTTGGTGGTTGAGTTTCATTTTTTGCATGTAGCTGTCCAGTTCTCCCAACACCATTTGTTGAAGAGGCTATTTTTGCTCCATTTTGTGTTGATTCCCCCTTTGGCAAATATTAATTGACAGAGGAGACTTGGATTTATATCTGGGCTCTCTGTTCTGTTACATTGGTCTGTGTGTCTGTTTTTATTCCAGTACCAGGCTGTTTTGCTTACAGTGACCTTGTAATACAGTTTGGTATCAGGTATTGTGATCCCTCCTACTTTGCTCTTTTTTTCTCAAAATTGTTGCAGCTATTTGGGTCGTTTATGGTTCCATATAAATTTTTAAAGCATTTGTGCTCTGTCTGTGAAATATGCCACTGGTACTTTAATAGGTATTGCATTGAATCTGTAAATTGCTTTGGGTAGTATGGACATTTTGTTGATGTTAATTTTTGTGACTCATGAAGACAGTATATGCTTCCATTTGTTTGTGTCTTCCTTGATTTTTTTCTTCAATGTTAAGTAATTTTCTGCATACAGGTCTTTTACCTCCTTGCTTAGATTCCTAGCAACTTTATTTGTCATGTTTCTATACCAAATAGGATTTATTTTCTTGATTTCTGCTTCTGCTGTTTCATTGTTGGTATACAAAAATGCCTTTGATTTCTGGATATTGAGTTTGTATGCCTCCATTTTGCTAAATTCATTTATTACGTCAAGCAGTTTCTTTGGAGGAGTCTATATGATTTTCTATGTACTCTACCATGTCATCTGCAAACAATGATAGTTTTGTTTCCTCTTTTCCAATTTGGATGCCTTTTATTTCCTTTTCTTGTCTAATTGCTGTGGCTAAGATTTCCAATGCTATATTGAATAGAAGTGGCGAAAGTGGACAACTATGTCTTGTTCCTGATCTTAGTGGAAAAGATTTCAGTTTTTGCCCATTGAGTATGATGTTGGCTGTAGGTCTCTCATATATGGCCTTCAATATGTAGAGGAATGCTCCCTGTATTCCCACTTTTCTCAGTGTTTTTATCATAAATGGGTGCTGCAACTTATCAAATGCTTTTTCCACATCTATTTATGTGATCATGTGATTTTTGTTTTTGCTTTTCTTTATGTGATGTATTACATTTATTGATTTTTGAATATTCTACCACCCTTGCATCCCTGGGATGAATCTCACTTGGTCATGGTGTATGATCTTTTTAATGTATTGTTGGATGTGGTTTGCCAATATTTTGTTGAGGATTTTAGCATCTAAGTTTATCAGCGATATTGGCCTGAAGTTTTCTGTCTTTGTCTTGTCTTTATCTGGTGTTGGGAATAGGATGATGGTTGCTTCATATAAAATGTTTGGGAGTCTTCCATAATTTTGGATTTCTTGGAATTCCTTGAAGGATGGGGATTAGGTCTTCCTTAGATGCTTTGTAGAATTCTCCTGTGAAACCCTTTGGTATAAGGCTTTTGTGTGTAGAGAGTATTTTGGTTACTGCTTCAATTTCATCTGCTGTTATTTTTCTTTTCTGGCTTTGTGTTTCTTCTTCATTGAATTTTGGAAGATTATATTTTTCTAGAAATTTGTCCATTTCAGCTAGGTTTTCAAATTTCTTGGTATATAGTTCTTCATAGTAATTTCTTACAATCCTCTCTATATCTGTGATGTCAGTTGTAATCTTTCCTCTTTCATTTCTGATTCTGTGTATTTGGGTCCTCGCACTTTTTTTCTTAATGAGCCTGCTTAAAGGCTTCTCAATTTTGTATATCTTTTCAAGGAACCACCTCTTCGATTCATTGATACTTAGCATTGTGGTTTTAGTCTCTATGTCATTTAATTCTGCTCTGATCTTGGTTATTTCCTTTATTCTACTTGCTCTGGGCTGTCTTTGTTTTTGTTCTTCAAGTTTTTGTAGGCATAGAGTTTGGTTGTTTGTTTGAAATGTTTCTATATTTTTTAGGTAGGCCTGTATTGCTATGAACTTCCCTCTCAGGACTGCCTTTGCTCTGTCCCCTAAGTTTTGGGTTGTTGCTTGTTCATTTTCTTTTGTTTGTAGAAACTTCATGATTTCTTCCTTGATCTCATTCTTGACCCTTCATTGTTTAATAGCATGGTATTCAATCCCCACGATTTCGAGTGTTTTGGTTTTCTTTCTCTTGGGGTTGATTTCTAGTTTCAGTCCCTTGTGGTCAGAGAAAATGCTTGGTATGATTTCAATTTTCTTAAATTTGTTGAGGCTTCTTATGTGTCCTATCATGGGGTCTTTCTTTCAAAATGTTCCATGTGCATTTAAAAAGAGTGCATATTTCACATCTTTGGGATGAAGTATTCTCTCTGTCTCTCTGTCTCTCTCTCTCTCTATATATATATGTATATACACACACAATACACACATACAGTTATATATATATATATATATATATATATAACTATATATAGTTATGTATATAGTTATAACTGTATATATAACTATATACAGTTATATATAATAACTATATATAACTGTATGTGTGTGTATGTGTGTGTGTGTGTGTGTATGTATACACACACACACATTTAAGTCCATTTCATGTAGGGCATTGTTCAATGGCACAATATCTTTGTGATATTTTGTTTGAAAGATCCGTTCATTTTAACAGTGGGGTGTTAAAATCACCTACTATAATTGTGTTGCTGTCAATATCTTTCTTGAAGTCCTCTAAGATTTTCTTTATGTATTTGGGTGCTGCTATGTTGGGTGCATATATATTTACAATGTTTATGTCTTCTTGGTGGATTCTTCCCTTGAGTATTATGAAGTGTCTTTCTGGGTCTCTCTTTATGGCCCTGATTTTGAAGTCTATTTTGTTTGATATGAGTATTGCTACACTGGCTTTATTCCCCCCCGTCTGTTCATTGGAAAATTTGTTTTCAGTCCTTCACTTTCAGTCTGTGTATGTCTTTTGTTCTGAGGTGAATCACTTGTAGGCAGCATATGTGTGGGTCTTGCTTTCTTATCCATTGAACTATTCTATTTTTTTAATTTGGCATTTAATACACTTACATTTAATGTTATTATTGATAGGAACTTATTCATTGCCATTTTTGTACCTATGTTCCTCTCTCTCTCTCTCTCTCTCTTCCTTCCTTCCTTTCCTTAAATCAATCTCTTTAGCATCTCTTGAACAGCTGGTTTGGTGGAGGTTTTTCTTTTAGACTTCTTTGGTCTGGGAAGCTCCTTATTTGACCTTCTATCTTGATTGAGAGCCTTGCTGGCTAAAGTAGCCTCAGTTGTAGGCCTCTGGTTTTTATTACTTGGAATATTTCTTGCCATTCTCTTCTGGCTTGGAGTGTTTCCATTGAGAAGTCATCTGCTAACCTTACTGGGGTTTCCTTGTATGTTACTTTCTGTTTCTCCCTTGTTTCCTTTAAGATTCTCTCTTTGTTTTGGAATTGTGGCATTTTTATGATGATGTGTCCTGAAGTGGGCCTCTTTGGATTCCTCTTGATTGGGAGGGACTCTCTGTGTTTCCTGGATTTAGGTGACTTTTTCTCTCATCAAATTAGGGCAGTTTTCCATCATTACTTGTTCAAGTAGATTCTGAATCCCTTTCTCTTCTTCTTCTCCTTCTAGTATCCCTATCATATGGATATCATTACATTTCATATTGTCTTGCATTTCCCTTAATCCCTCTTCATTCTCTCTGAGCCTATTTTCATTTTCTTGCTCTTTTTCAGTGTTTTTTTTCTACTTCGTCTTCTAGTTCACTGCTCCAATCTTCTGCTTCATTGATCCCGGTTTTGATTTCTTCTATTGTGTTCTTCAGTTCAGAAATTGTATTCTACATTTCCTCTTGGCCCTTGTTGATAGTTTCTATTTCCTTTTTGATGTTAGTATATTTTGCAGTGAGTTCATTGTAGTTTCCCTGTAGTTTCTGGTAATTCACTGTGAGCTTGCTGAGCTTCCTGATAACCAGTACTTTGAACTCATATTTGATAGTTAAGGTACCTCTATTTCATTTAGCATTCTTTCTGAGGCTTCTTCCTTTCCTTTCATTTGAGGATTGTTCCTTTGTCTTCCCATTGTTTGTGAGATTCTTCTTGTTAGCCTCAGCTTCTTAAATTGATTTGTTCTGGCTCCCTGGGTTTATGGTATTAAAGTCTATCTTAGAATACCTGTTAGATTCAGTGGTGCAGTTTCCTTGATCTCCTGATCTCCGTGGTCTTGCACTGTTGTTTAAGTTGGCTCTGTTTTTGTCTTTGGGTTTTGATTGTTGTTGGGTCTTTCTTTGGTGGGTCCTTACCACCAGTTGGTTAACTGAGGGTCACTCTGTCCATCACCTTTTGTATTTTGTTCTGCTGGTGAGGGCAGGTTGTGTTGAAGCTGGTTCTTCTGTGTGTACAAGGTTTTATGGATTCTTTCTTGCTCTCGTTCAGTTGTTTGTACTGTGTAGTTTCTCCACTATTGAGTTGTATTTCCATATAGGTGCTGGATTGAGAGTTGTGTGGTTTCCACTCTCCCCTTCACCTTCTGTTGTTATCTGTTTGTGGTTCCATTAATGTTGGGTTTCCTCTTCTATTGGGTATCCTGGTATTCACTGCTTCCACCTATTCTTTTTTGTGATCAGTTGGAGGGGTAAGGAGCAATGATTTAAGACACCAAGGGAGTATTCTATGGTATTTACAGTAGCAGCAGATAGGGTAGAGATAGGAGATCCTTTGACTATGTATAGTGTTTACCATGATATTTCACCCAACTAGCCACTTTTTAGAAAGGATGGAAAAGAAGACAATAGTCTTGTTGGGGAGGGAAGGATTGTGAGTTGTATCTAGAAAGCAGTGAGCTTGTGGGTTGTCAGAGTCTGAGGTAAGGTGGAGTAAATGTAGTAAATAGGTGTAGTGTATGAGAGAATAGAGTTAACCACTATGGTAATAGAGGTCAGGAAACCATGAAGTGGACTAAGATGTGGCAGTCATGCTGTGTAGTATTTACAATTCTATGGAACAGCTATTATTTAAAATAATAATGGAGCAACAATCATATGACGGAACCTATGTGATCTGGATAACAAGAATAGGGAGTATAGGACCTTGAGTAGTGTGCTAATGGAACACGAGTGAAGTGAAGGACAGTAAATTAGCAATACATTCTGAAAGAGAGAACAGGGGAGACCTATCAAATGATACAATATTCCCAGCCAAAGAAAGAAGACTAAACACAAAGAAGAAAAATACAAACATACTATTAAAATAAAATATATAAGAACAATGAAAAATAATCATACAAATATGCAATAACTTGCAGGTTCTCTGTAATAGCAAAGTGAAATTTGTCTCATTGTCTCAGCTGTTGTGATGAACCCTCTTTGGGTCCAGCTCTGGTCTTTTCACAGTTCTAGGTTTTTTTGTCTCTCTTGTGGGTATTTAAAAAAGGAAGAAGAAGCAGAAGAAGGAAGGAAGAAGGGATAAAATTGGAACGAAACAAAGAAGGAATAAAACAAGAAAGAAGGAAAAGAGGAAAAAGGAATTGAGAGATGAAAGTTAATAAAAATTAAAAAATAAAGAATTACTTTTTTTTAAAGGCCTCTTGGTGGTTTCGAACTGGCCACACCAGTTTTTTTTTGGTCTTTCTGGCTGCAGCAGGCTGAGGGATGATTGGTTTCACTTTTCTCCCTTCCCGATCAGCACTCAGTCAGCCTGTGGCTCACTCTCCCCAGGGCTAAGGGTTGCCTCTCCCTGGCACTTTGGGTGTGGGATCCAGGACTTAGGCAGAAAACACTCTCCCTAGTGTTAGGGGTGCGGACTCAAGACCTTCTGCAGAGCGCACTCTCCCTGAGTTTCAGGCACAGACCCTGGGCCAGGCCACCTGTGGTCCCACAGGTTTGGGCACGCACCCTTCCCAGGGCTATGGCGGTGTGCAGGGCCTTCTGCACCACCTGAGGAGCACTGACCGGCTGGGTGGGGAGGCAGCTGGAGTGGCTGCTGCAGGAGAATTCCCCAAACAATGTCTCTTTTTTTAACTTTTTTTTTTTTTTTAGTAGAAATTCCTTCTACTCAAGCCTTCTGCTCCATACAGTGGCCTGGCCTCTTACAAAGCCCAATTCTCCAGCCAAATTGGGGACTATTGGGGTCACAGCCCATCATGGCCCTACTTTCAACTCTCCCCAGCTGGCATCCACAGACTCCCCGGGTGCTCACAACCCCTGTGTGTTTGCCACTTAGTCCTTATTCTCCTCTCTGTGACTTCAAGCAACCAGGTCTCTCCTGGTGCTGCTCAGACCTTGTTTGGTCAGGGAGGGAGTGTTGACCCAGCTCTCTCCCAGGAACGCTGTGGCACACTCAGTGGTGGGCGCCAGGCCTGGGGCTGCAGCCGCTCTGGTCCCCACACTGGTCCCTGGGACCATATTGTCCTGAAGCGCTCTCCTTACTGTCTGGTTCTTCAATGTTCGCTACAACTTTTGGTCTCTTTTTTTCATGTATGCTGGGGTACTGTTGGCTGTTTGCTCTATTCTTCCATAGATTGGCTAGGTTTTTCTCCTGTGTGTAGGGGGAAGTGGAATTCGCTCTCTCCTACCTCACCACCATCTTCCTCCTCCCTGCATTGTTCCCTCTCAACTGCTCCCCACAGACAGAGCCACAACACAAGGATGTGGGTTGCCCTGCACTGGAGAATACATAAGGCTCTGCCCCTTACAAAGCAACAAGTGCCCGGCCAAGATGGAGGGAGAGATGGATACACTTTGCCTTCTCACACATTGAAAAGAAGGACAGAAACAAACAAACAAAAAACAATCAGAACTTCCAGAAAAATTGAACTGTACAGAAGTCTGACAACGAAGGAGTTAAAGAAGAAACATTCATCCAGACTCATAGGAGGGGCAGAGATGGGAAGCTGGGGAAGAAAGGACACATGGCAAGCCAGTGGCTGGAGGACTGAGTGGTCTGGGCAGTGGTTTGTGAAACTGCTGGTCTCACATTTGCGTATGGATAAACCAGAACAACTGGGGAGCAAGACATACCGCACAGCTTAGGGATCCCATGAGGGAAATAAAGTTTCAAAACCTCTGGCTATAAAAATATGTGGGAATTGGGGCAGCAGGAGAAACTCCTAGTCTTACAGCAGAGTTGATTGGAGAGACCCACTGGGTCCTAGAATGTACATAAGCTCACACACCTGGGAATCAGAACCAGAAGGACCCAATTTGCTTGTGGGAAGTGAGAGAAGTGACTGAAAGCTGGCCAAGAGCTGAGCAAGCAGCATTGTTCCCTTTCAGACCCCTCCCCCACATACAGCACTACAAAGCAGCATGGTGGTGTGCCCTACCCCTACAAATACTAAGGTTCTGCCCATCAGAATGTAACAGGTGTACCAAGACAAAAAAACATGGCCCAAATGAAAGAACAGATCATCAATGCTGTCACAAAGGGTAGGAGCTCCTTATTCTTTCTGTGGCATAGTATTGCATTGTGTAAATGTACCATAGTTTTTTTTATCCATTGATTTACTGATGGGCACTTAGGTTGCTTCTGGCACTTGGGTACTATAAATTGTGCTGCTACGAACATTGGGATGACAGCATGGATGGAACTAGAGAGCATTATGCTAAGTGAAATAAGCCAGGTGGTGAAAGACAAATACCATATGATCTCACCTATAAGTGGAACCTAATCAACAACAACAACAAAAACAAAAAGAAAAACACTCAAGCAAAATATAAACAGAGACTTTGAAATTAAAGACAAACTGACAGTAACCAGACAGGAAGTGGGAGGTGGGACGGTAATCAGGGGGGAAGAGGGAATGGGTTTCAGGAACATCTATAAAGGACGCACGAACAAAACCAAAAAGAAGTAGGATCAAGTGTGGGAAGTGGGGATGGCTGGGGTGGGGGGAGTGGTGGGGGAAAATAAAAACAGCAGTACTTGAACAACAATAAAAAAGGTTATTTTTTTTAAATGAAACAGACCAAAACTCCAAAAATAGAGCTAAGCAATGAAGAGATAGCCAACCTGCTAGATGCAGAGTTCAAAACACTGGTAATCAGGATCCTCACAGAAATGGTTGAGTAGGATCACAAAATAGAGGAAAAAGTAAAGGCTATGCAAAGTGAAATAAAGAAAAATATACAGGGAACTAACAGTGAAGGGAAGGAAACCAGGACTCAATCAACAATTTACAGAAGGGAGAAAGAAACACTCAACCAGGACAGAATGAAGAAACAAGGATTCAAAAAAAAAAAAAAATGAGGAGACACTCTGGACAACTTTAAATGTTCCACCATCTGAATCATAGGGGTGTCAGAAGAAGAGGAAGAGCAAGAAATTGAAAACTTATTTAAAAAAATAATGGAGAACTTTCTCAATCTGGCAAAGGAAGTAGACTTCCAGGAAGCTCAGAAAGTCCCAAAATTTGAACCCAAGGAAGCACACAGCAAGGCACGTCACAATTACATTAGCCAAGATTAAAGGGAAGGAGAGAATCTTAAAAGCAAGAGAAAAGGAGAGAGTTACCTACAAAGGAGTTCCCATAAGGCAATTAGCTGATTTTTCAAAAGAAACCTTACAGGCAAGAAAGTGCTGGAAAGAAATATTCAAAGTCATAAATGGCAAGGATCTATATCCAAGACAAAGATTCCAAAGACAGAATCCAAAGATTCTATCCAGCAAAGCTATCATTTAGAATTGAAGGACAGATAAAGTGCTTCCCAGATAAGGTCAAGTTAAAAGAGTTCATCATCACCAAGTCCTTATTCTGTGAAATGTTAAAGGGACTTATGTAAGAAAAAGATGATCAAAAACATAAACAGTAAAATGACAACAAACTCACAACTATCTACAGCTGAACCTAAAAACAATAAAACTAATCAAATAACTAGAACAGGAACAGAATCACAGAAATGGAGATCACATGGAGGGTTATCAGTGGGCAGGGGAAGGTGTGGGAATGGGGGAAAAGGTATGGGGAATAAGAAGCAGAAATGGTAGGTACAAAATAGACAGGGGGAGATTAAGAATAGTATAGGAAATGGAGAAGCCAAAGAACCTATATGTGTGACATGGACATGACTTAAGGGGGCAGATGATAGTGGGAAGGGTGGTGCAATGTGGAGGGTAATAAAGTGGAGAAAAAATGGGGTAACTGTAATAGCATAATCAATAAAATACACTTGAAAAAGAGAAAGAAAAAGAAAGAAGAAAAAAAGTCCTAACCTACCATGTGGTAGTATTTAGAGATGAAGCCTTTGGCAGTTAATGAGATTTGGATGAAGTCATAATGGTGGGGATTTCCTGGTGGAATTAGTACCCTTAGAAATACCAGATAGCTTGTTCTCTTCTATCTTCTTTTTTCCTCTTCTTCCTTCTCGCCTCCCTCCCCCTTCTCTCCCCCTCATCTCTTCCTCCCCTCCATACCCGTCCCCTCTCCTTTTCTCCCCTCTCCTCTCTCTTCCATATAAACACAGCATATCTCCTGAGATTGCTCCTTTAGTATTAGCCTCAGAATAAAAATTTGTGGAGGAAAGCTGGTACATAAACCAGAAAGCAGAAGAATAAGTGCTTGTTATATGATACTAAGTTTGTGCACATGTGCGCGCGCGCACACACACACATATATATGCATATATTTGTAATGTATGTGTATATAACCAAAACAGGGATAATAAACAGTAAATTTAGGAGAATGGTTATTTTTGAGAGGGAGAACAAGGAATCCTTTTTTCCCCTTTATTCTGCTTCATTTTGCCTGATTGTTTGTGTTTATTTACTGTTTCCCTATCCCTTCCACAAAAATATACATTTCACAAATTGGGCAACCTCCCTTATTTGTTGACTACTGTGGACTAAGCATCCAGTACATTGCCCACAACACTGTAGGGACTCAATAAACTCTTGTTGAAAAAACAATTGTTTACACTTCTGTAAGTAGGCACAATACTACTGGCCTTGCAGTGTTATACTGAAGGTTAAATGAGAGTGCCTCTGTGAGCATGCATAGTGTTGAAATTGTCATCTAGGAAATCAATTATGTCAGTGTCCTTTCTTTTCTTTTTCTATTCTGGATCTGCAGTTTCCCTGTTAACTATCTCAATCATGTATATAGCCTTCGAGGTGTAGTTTCCACTGTTTCTTAACTGTGCAATCTTGAAGGAGGTATTACTTTTGGAGTCAAGCACTCTATGTCTTAGTTTTCTCATCTGATAATAATACCTACTTCAAAGGTTTATTGAGAGTATTAAATTACATAATTGTATTAAACCCTCAGCAGAGGACATGACATACTAAATGCCAAATAAATGTTAGCTCTTTTACTACTACTACTACTACTACTACTACTACTACTACTACTACTACTACTACTGCCACTACTACTACAAAATAGGCAGTTGCTTTGTGGTATAAGTTCAAGAGTATTTGGAAGGCTTCTTCACTAAAATAATACTTTCCACATTAGCCTGTCATTTGCAAATCAAATTTCACCATTATGGAATTGTTCTTTTGGCTTATGTCTTCTCCATTCCATTTGCCTCTTATAAACTTTATTGGGAATATGCCCCCAGTAGTTTAGCCTCATTAACTTCATGTGATATCTTGGGAAGATGGGCAACATGAGGGGCTTGGATAAAGGTTTGGGAAAGTAAATGAAGGGATAAATTTCAAAGGCAACCTTTAGATTACTTACTCCTTATCCTTAAGGCTGACACTGTTCAGAATTGCTTCTAGTCACCCTGTCTCAGAAGGAGTCAACTCTCTAGTGTCTGTCACTTATAATGTGGGTGAAAGGTTGGAAATCTTTGAGAAGTTCTTCTGTTAGGGTTCCCAAGTGCTCCATGTTCTGAGAACTATTTCTAGCTGTTTTATGTCCTGTTATCTCCCTCTTTTTAGGACTTGCCAAGAGAAACCAACCTTAAACTCACTACACAGGTGTTATTAGCTAGACTTCTTCCTGGGCCTGAGAGTATTATCCTTAGCTCTCTTGTTTAGAAACCTGCATTATTTAACTTATATCTCACTTTACAGATATGCGCTTAGGACTCTCTGAGGTGAATTTGGGAGTGACTATAATCAGTGTGCTAACATGTACAGTAATTTATGAAAATGCCTGTTCCTAGTTTCTTTCTTTTTAAAAACGACCTTATTAAAGTATAACTTAAACATCATAAAATTAAGCTGTTTTAAGTGTATTCTTCATCTACTCTTAGTAAATTTATAAATTTGTGCAATAATCACCACCATCTAATTTTAACACATTTATGGTTGCCTTATGAATGCATTTCTTGTTCCATTACTCAATATTCTTGATGGGAATCCTGGAAAATATCTAAACTTTAGCTAAATAGTTTTTTTAATGAGTGCTTTCTAATGAAATGGTACAAAATGGATTTCTTCAGAATTACTAGCATTTGAAATGACCAAGAGCTTTTACAGTTTTCATACAATTAGAAATGCATTTAATGACATGTATGGGAGGAACATGGTTATCATGCAAAGGAATGACTGCATTGGATATTCTCATGAGAAGATTGCATTGGGGCTAGTTACTGCTGACAGCCACAGAATATAAATAAAAATTTCAATGTCTTGACACAACAAAAGTTTATTTACTCAAGTCTAATTGAAGTTGGTGAGGATTTTCCTCCAAGCAGTGACTCAAGAATTCAGGTTTTGCCAATTTGTGACACCATTATCTCAACATGTAGTTTCCAAGATCATCATAGGAAGAAAGGAGAAAGATGAAGGAGGAATACCAGCACTTTTACCCACTGGACCTAGAATTGCTACACATGAATTTCACTTAGAATCCACTAGTAAGAACTGGCTACGTGACTCCAATCTAACTGCCAGAGAGTTTGGGAAAGTAGATTAAAACATACATATAGCATTATGAGAGCACTAGCTCATCTATAGTCATCAAGCCTTTGATGTTTTACTCTTCTATTTCTGCTCCTTCCTCAAGCCCTTTGAATATCTCTAATATATAACAATCTTCTGATTTCATTTTTTCTTCTAGAAATTAGATTCACTCTTGGTCATTTAAAATTTATAATTCAAGCTAAACTTGTATTTCAATACAATTGTTCACTAAGAGGTAACACAAGTGAGCATAACTGCTCTTCAGCCTGGACAATCCCTCTCTAAGATTGTCAGTTCTGATAGTCTTAGAACTGCAGCCCGCAGGCTGCATGTGGGTCAGGATGTCTATGAATGCGGCCTAACACGAAATCATAAATTTACTTAAAACATTTTTTGGCTCATCACTTTTTGTTAGTGTTTGTGTATTTGATATGTGGGCCAAGACAATTCTTCTTCCAGTGTGGCCCAGAGAGGCCAAAAGGTTGGATACTCTTGCAACAATCTGTTTGCTTTATGACTTCAGTGAGATTAATTTTTTGTAAACTTTATATATCAGTACCAATAGATATTGATGCTTTTATGAATGTTTACTTTTTTAGCTCTATTGAGATATAATTGACAAATAAAAATTATATATATTTAGATTGTACAATGTAATTTTAAGGTGTACATGATTTTATATATCTATATATATAGTGAAATTATAAACATAATCAAGTTAATTAATACATCCATACCTCACATAGTTACCATTTGTGTGTGTGTGGTGGTAAGAATCTTTAGATTGCTATGTATTACATAACCAGCTCAATAAATCACCAACAATTTTGGTCACAGTTTGATTATCCTTATTTAGTATTCATGATAAATGTAATGAAGGGGTGTCTTTCCCTTTCCTACAATCTCTGTTTCCTTAAACCCTGACCATACTCAGTACCATCTTCCAATAAAGTACTCAAGGTGAAATCTTAGATGAAAGCTGCTAAAAAGGCCAGGAGATGTGGGTTACCAGCCTTGAATCTTCAGCTACCATAATGAACTGTGGGCCTTTGGGTGAATCTCTTAACCTCTCTGAGTCTCTGCTTTCTTATCTAAAAAGAAAAATTATAGCCCTGACTGGTATGGCTCAGTGGGCTGGGCATCGTCCTATGAACCAAAACATTGCCAGTTTGATTCAGGTCAGGGCAGATGCCTGTGTTGCGGGTCAGGTCCCCAGTTAGGGGTGCTTGAAAGGCAACCACATATTGATGGTTCTCTCCCTCTCTTTTTCCACCCCTCCCTCTCTAAAAATAAATAATTAAACTCTTTACAAAATAAAAGAAAAAATTATAATCATATCCAATGATAGATGAATGATTGGGATGACCTCCATAGAGCGACCCTGTCATCTGTTGCTAGCTAATTTTCTCTTCCTGAATTCCACAGGTTTCTTCTCTAAGAGCCTTCCTTCTGTAGTCTGAGTCCTCCTTACATTTCTAGGGTACTTCTCTCTAATTATTATACATGAAGTATAAATTGTGCTGTTATAGTTTTTGTTTATTAAATTTCCTTATATTTATATATATGCCCTGTCAAATGCTACATCTCTGTTTCACCTTTCTTTCCCCCCTAAAATGAAAAGCCCTTTTTTGGCTGAACTTTATTTTATATAGTTCATCTCTCCTTTCTAGGTCAGACATACTCCCATTACTTATACAAAATTCTGATGCATTATCATTCCATGGTCCTGAACCAAACTCCAAAATCTTTGGCATACAACCTAAGAGAAAGGATTGTTATTATTATGCAAGCATTCCTCCTCTCTCTGACACTGAACTTCACCACAGGTCTCTAAGTTTTTTAATAGTTCTGCTTTCGGCCAGAACAAGCACATCCCCACACCATGCTTTTGCCCACTAACAACAAAATTGTCTTTTCTTACTTTAAACTCTTTCCTGACTAGGGTTGTTTTTAATTAGTAAACTTAGACAGAGAAGTTTCCTTTGTCCTTTTTTTTTTGCATAGCCATTCTTTTAACAGGGTAGTTGGGAAGCTGAAAGGAATCCATGTAAGTATAAATGGTATGCACGATTGGGACATCCCCCAAAATGGAATTATCTTCTGGAGGGCAGGTCCTTTGTAGTATATAGGCTTCCCCACCTAGGTTAGTGTTCTAGGAGCCCATCAATATCAGTGTACCAGTTGGCATTGTGAGAGGCTGCATTCAGGTTCAGTGAATTTTTTTTGAAGACTCAATGTGTCCCCCCATTTCATGATGGGTGATTTACAAGTGCACCTGCCCACACTGTGCTGAATGTTCACCAGTTTTTGACCCAAATCACCATGAACCCTGGACCTCACCTTTCCTATTCACCCAATCTTGCCCTGAGTGGATAAAAAAGCCCTCAAAAAGAGCCAATTTGCCAATGTTGAAGAGGTGAAAGAAAAGAAAATGGCAGAAACACTAAAAGGTATAAAAATCAATGAGTTAAAAAACTTTTGAGCATTGGTAAAAAAAAAAAAAAGTCTAAATAGGTGTGTTGCAATAAATGGAGAGTACTTTGAAGGTGACCAGAGTTTAAACAGATAAGAATAAATACATAATTTTCATAAATAAATTGCCATTTTTGGGTCCCCCCTTCAAATACATATGATATATATGAAGCATAGCACATATAGGGTGGAGATATACAGAAAACTACCCTCTATAATATATGTTTCCCTGGTTTCTTTTATTTTTTTTTTAAAATATTTATTTATTTATTTTTAGAGGGGAAGGGTAGGAGAGAGGGAGAAGGAGAGAAACATCAATGTGCGGTTGCCTCTTGTATGTCCCCTGCCGGGAACTGGCCTGGCAACCCAGGCATGTGCCCTGACTGGGAATCGAACCGTGATCCCTTGGTTCACAGGCCCGCGCTCAATCCACCGAGCTACACCAGCCAGGGCTCCCTGGTTTCTTTTAGAAAGAAAAAGTCTAGATTCTTAATTCAAAGATAATCATATTTACTTTCTATCCTTACTGCATTCTGAAAAATGGTGTGCATCTTTTTTCTTCTGTAAATCATAGCATTGCATGGACATTAGCCCTCTACCCAACTGATTCCCAGCTGCACAACCAACTCTAACATATAATGCTTTCATTCTTCACTCATGAACTATCTTCTCTTTGTTTTATTTATTTTTTATTTTTTAATTGAAATATAATTGACATACAGTATTATGTGAGTTTCAGGTGTACAACATAGCGATTCAATATTGACATACTTTAATATGTGATCACTGTAAAAAGTCTAGTAACCATCTATCACCATACAATGTTATTAAAATATTGTTAATTATTTACCTGTACAATACATTACATTCCCACGAGTTATTTATAACTAAAAGTTTCTATACCTTACCCCTCTTAATATTTTTATTTTTTAAAGTACATTTAATTGATTATGCTATTACAGTTGTCCCACTTTTTCTCCCCTATATTTCCCTCTGCCCTGCACCCTCCTTTCCACCAGCATTCCCCCATGCCCTTAGTTCATGTCCATGGGTCATGTATGTAAGTTCTTTGTCCTCTCCATTCCCCATACTATTATTAACCTCCCCCTATTTTGTACCTACCAATTATGCTTCTTATTCTTTGTACCTTTCCCCCATTCCCACACCTTCCCCTCCCCACGAATAATCCTCCATGTGATCTCCATGTCTGTGATTCTGTTCCTGTTCTAGTTGTTTGCTTACTTTGTTTTTGTTTTTCTTTCATTTAGGTGCAGTTGTTGACAGTTGTGAGTTTGTTGTCATTTTACTGTTCGCGTAGTTTTGATCTTCTTTTTCTTAGGTAAGTCCCTTTAACATTTCACATAATGACTTGGTGGTGATGAACTCCTTTAACTTGGCCTTATCTGGGAAGCACTTTATCTGTCCTTTCATTCTAAATGATAGCTTTGCTGGATAGAGTAATGTAGAATTTAGGTCCTTGTCTTTCATGAATTTGAATAGTTCTTTCCAGCCCCTTCTTTCTTTCAAGGTTTCTTTTGAGAAATCAGCTGATGGTCTTCTGGGAACTCCTTTGTAGGTAACTGTCTCTTTTTCTCTTGCTGCTTCTAAGATTCTCTCCTTATCTTTCATCTTGGGTAACTTAATTATGATGTACCTTGGTGTGTGCTTCCTTGGGTCCAACTTCTTTGGGATTCTCTGAGCTTCCTGGACTTCCTGGAAGTCTATTTCCTTTGCCAGATTGGGGAAGTTCTCCTGTATTATTTTTTCAAATAAGTTTTCAATTTCTTGCTCTTCCTCTTTGCCTTCTGGCACCCCTATGATTTGGATGTTGGAATGTTTAAAGTTGTCTTGGAGGCTCTTAAGCCTCTCCTCATTTGTTTCAATCCTTGTTTCTTCATTCTGTTCTGGTTGAATGTTTCTTTCTTCCTTCTGCTCCAAATCATTGATTTGAGTCCCAGTTTCCTTCCCTTCACTGTTGGTTCCCTGTATATATTTCTTTATTTCACTTTTCATAGCCTTCACTTTTTCCTCTATTTTGTGATCCTACTAAACCATTTCTGTGAGCATCCTGATTGCTAGTGTTTTTAACTCTGCATCTGATAAGTTAGCTATTTCTTCGTTGCTTACTTCTATTTTTGGAGTTTTGATCTGTTTTTTCATTCAGGCTATATTTTTTGCCTCAGCATGCCTATTACTTTGTAAGTGGTGGAGCCTTAGTTATTCGCCAGGGTAGGGCAACCAATGTAGCTGTGTCATGGTGCTGTATGTAGGGGAATGATCAGAGAGGGAACACTTCCACTTCTCAGCTCCCAGCCAGCTTTCAGTCACTTCATCTGCTACCCACAAGCAAATTGGGCCCTTCTGGTTCTGATTCACAGGTGGATGGTTTTGTGTAAGTTCTAGGACCCTGTGTTGTGGGTCTCTCTAATGAACTCTCCTATGAGTCTTGGAGTTCCTCCTACTGCCATAACCCCACAGGTTTTTACAGCTATTGGTTTTGAGGCTTTCTTTTCCTGGGCTGGAAACCTGTACAGTCTATTTCACAGTTTCACAGTATCTGCACCGTTGTTTTTCCTAGTTTATCTGCATGCAAATGTGCGACTGCCAGCTGCTGCCTTGCCTGCCTGGTCCTTCAGCTGCTGCCTTGCCATGTGTCCTTTCCATCCTGGCGGCCTGTCTCTGCTTCTCCTACCGATCTGGATGAATGTTTCTTCTTTAACTCCTTGGTTGTCAGACTTCCATAGAATTCAATTTTCTGAGAGTTCTGGTTGTTTTTTGCTTTTAAATTTGTTGTTTTCCTTCTTTTGGTTTTCAAGGAGACAAAGTATATCTATACCTATGCCTTCATCTTGGCCAGAATTGTTTATTCCTCTGAATATTTTCATCAGCCCTCATACTCCTGCCTCCATGGCGACTATCTATTTGTTTTTTTGTGTCTGTTTCTGTTTTTTTTTTCTATTTTTTTATTTTTAAAGTACACATATAAATAGAATCATATGATATTTTTCCTTTTTCTGTCTGACTTATTTCACTTAGCATAATACTCTCTAGGTCCATACATGTTGTCAAAAGTGGAACAATTTGATTCATTTTTTAAATAATTTTATATTGTTGTTCAAGTACAGTTGTCTCTATTTTCCCTCTTTTCTCCCAACCATGATTATTTTTAAGGCTGAGTAATAATCCATTATATTATATATAATATAGAATATATATAATACACAGTATATATTTTATATTGTATATAATATACACATAATATATAGATATATAATATATGTATGATATACAATATAAAATATATATATTGTGTATATATATCTCTCTATATATCTACATATGCGTGTGTGTGTGTAGAGAGAAAGAGAATGGGAGAGAGAGTGGGGGGTGACAAAAAAATTGGAATTATCTCCTGTATGGTGGGCCCCTTGTAATATAGGCTTCCTCTGTTAGGTGAGTGTTCTAGGAACCTATCTATAGCAGCGTACTAGCTGTTATTGTTATGAGAGAGTGCATTCTTCTTCCGTAAATTTTTTGAAGAATCTTTCAATGAGATTACCCAGTTCATGATGAGTGATTTATGAGTGGACGTGCCTACACCACATTGAGTATTCAGCAGTTTTTGACTAAAAACTCCATGAGCTTCATGCCCCACCTCTCCTATTCAACATATCTCTCCCTGAGTGACTTTTCTTGTTTCTTTAGATGAAAAAATTCTTCAAAGTGAACTGTTTTGCCAATGTGGGAGAGATGAAACAGAATAAGCCAGAAACATTAAAAGACATCAAAATCGACTAGTTCAAAAACAGCTTTGAGCCGTGGGATAAAACATCTCAAAAGGTGTGTTGCATCAAACTTAAGTCACCTACTTTGAAGGTGACTTAAGTTTAAACAGATAAGAATAAATACACAGTATTTTAATGAATAGCTTCCTTTTTTGGTTCCTTCATCATATATACATACACCAATGGTATTTTTCACAAAACTAGAGCAAATAACCCCAAAATTCATATTGACCCACAAAACACCATGAATAGCCACAGCAATCCTGAGAAAGAACACTGGAAGTATCATGGGCCCTGATTTCAAACTATACTACAAAGCTATAGTAATTAAAACAGTATGGTACTAACACAACTATAGGTATATAGATCAATGGAAGAGAATAGAGAACCCAGAAATCAACCCATGTCTTTATAATCAATTAATTTAGGACAAAAGGATCAGGTATACACAATTGGGAAAGTCTCCCTGGACAAGGGCAACAAAAGGAAAAATAAACAGATGGGACTACATCAAACTAAAATAAAGTGAAGGAAACCATCAACAAAACAAAAAGACAACCTACTGAATGGGAGAATATATTTGCAAATAATATATTTTATAAGAGGTAAATATCCAAAATATATAATGAACTCATAAAATTGAACAACAAAAAACTCCAAACAATGTATTGAAAAATGGGCAGAAGTTCTTAAAAGACATTTCTTCAAAGGGGACATACGCATGGCCAATAGACATATGAAATGCTCAAGATCATTAATCATTAGGATAATGCAAATGAAAGCCACAATGAAATATTATCTCACACCTGTCAGAATGGCTATCATCAATAAATCAACAGACAATAAGTGCTGGCAAGGATGTAGAGAAAAATGTACCCTCTGGTACTATTGCTGGGACTGTGAATTGGTGCAGCCATTATGAAAAACAGTATGGAGTTTCCTCATAAAAATAAAAAATATAGGTACCATATGATCCAGCAATTCCACTCCTGGATATTTATTTAAAGAAAACAAAAACAGGACTCCCGGCCAAGATGGAGGCATAGGTGGACACACTGTGCCTCCTCTTACAACCAAAATTAAGGACAACAAATATTTAGAAACAAGAAAACAACCAGAACTTATAAAAAATTGAACTATACGGAAGTCCAACAACCATTCATCCAGACTGGTAAGAGGGGCGGAATCGCGGAAGGAAAAAGTGGAGGTGCGGACCCGGGAATGCAAGCAGCAGCGTCTGGCAGTTCCCAGGTGCACAGGCGGCAGCTGGCAGAGCCCGGGCACAGGGGGGCAACTGTGCAGACCCAGTGAGGCCGCACAAGGCAGCTGGCTGACCAGGTGGTCCCACATTCGTGCATGCAGACAATCCAGGTGAAGGGGAAGTGGCGGAAGGGACTGAATCCAGGAGAGAGCAGAGCAGGCACCATTGTTCCCTCTCAGACCCCGCCCCCACATACAGCACCACACTGGGGAGCACCTGAGGCTCCACTCCTCACTACCTAACAGCACACATGCGTGCGCAGATAATCCAGGCGAAGGAGAAGCAGCGAAAGGGACCAGAGTCCATGAGAGAGCAGAACAGGCACCATTCTTCCCTCTCAGACCCTGCCCTCACCTATAGTGTCACAACCCAGCGACTGGGCTGCCCCGCCCTGAGGAACACCGAAGGCTCCACCCCTCACTACGTAATAGCTGTGACCAGACTAAAACCAAACCAAACCAAACCAAAACAAAACAAAAAAAACCCCACCCAAAATGGCTCCAACCAGAGACCAAATCAAAGCCCCAGAGCCAATTCCTCTAAGCCATGAAGAGATAGCCAACCTATCAGATACACAGTTCAAAGCACTGGTCATCAAGATGCTCACAGAATTGGTTGATTTTGCTCACAAATTAGATGAAAAAATGCAGGCTACAATATGTGAAATGAAGGAAGATGCATGGGGAACTGATAGAGATGGAAAGAAAACTGGGACTCAAATCAATGGAGTGGACCAGAAGGAAGAAACTAACAACCAAACAGAAAACGAGGAAGAAACAAGAATTCAAAAAATGAGGAGAGGCTTAGGAGCCTCTGGGACACTGTTAAACATCCCAAAATCCGAATTATAGGGGTCCCAGAAGGGGAAGAAGAAGAGAAACAAGTGGAAAACTTATTTGAACAAATAATAAAGAAGAACTTCCCCAATCTTGCAAAAGAAATAGACTACCAGGACATCCAGGAAGCTCAGAGAGTCCCAAAGAACTTGGACCCAAGGAGGAACAGGCCAAGGCACATCGTAATTACATTAGCCAAGATTCAAATGAAGGAGAGAATTCTAGAAGCAGCAAAGTATAAGGGGACAGTCACCTACACAGGAGTTACCATCAGACTGTCAGCTGATTTCTCAAAAGAGACCTTCCAGGCAAGAAGGGGCTAGAAAGAAATATTTGAAATCTTGAAAAGCAGGCACCTACATCCAAAATTTCTCTATCCTGCAAAGCTGTCATTTAGAATGGAAGGGCAGATAAAGTGCTTCTCAGATAAGGTCAAGTTCAAGGAATTCATCATCACCAAGCCCTTATTATATAAAATGTTAAAGGGACTTATCTAAGAAAAAGAAGATAAAAAAATAAGACAGTGAAAAAGACAACAAACTCACAGTTATTAACAACCACATCTAAAACAAAAGCAAACTAAGCAAACAGCTAGAACAGGAACAGAACCACAGAAATGGATATCATATGGAAGGTTAGCAACAGGGGAATGGGAGGAGGAGAGAGGGGTAAAAGGTACAGAGAATAAGTAGCATAGATGGTGGGTAGAAAATATATAGGGGGAGGGCAAGAATAGTGTGGGAAATGCAGAAGCTAAAGAACTTATGACACATGGATATGATCTAAAGGGGGGGAATGTGGGAGGGAGAGGGTGTGCAGGGTGGAGGGGAAGGATGGGGGAGAAATGGGACAACTGTAATAGCATAATCAATAAAATATATTTAAACAAACAAAGAAACAAACAAACAAAAAAAGTTCTACAGAGACTGAAAGTGAAGGGTTAGAAAGAAAGATTTCAAGCAAATGGACAGGGGGAAAAAAAGTGGGAGTAGCAATACTCATATCACACAAAATAGACTTCAAAAAAAGGGGCCATGAAAAGAGACCCAGAAGGTCACTTCATAATACTCAAGGAAATAATACATCAAGAAGAGATAAACAGAGTAAATATATATGAACCTAACATAGGAGCACACAACTACATAAAGGAAATCTTCGAGTACTTCAAGAAACAAATTGACAGCAACACAATTATAGTAGGGCTTGTTAACAACCCAATGTGAAAAATGCACAGATCTTCTAAACAAAATATCAACAAATATATCGTGGCATTGAAAAATGCCCTAGATAAAGTAGTCTTAAATTATATATATATGAACATTTTCAAAGATAGACCACATGATAGGACACAAAACAAGCCTCAACAAATTCAAGAAAATTCAAACGCATTTTCTCTGACCACAAGGGACTGAAACTATAAACCAACCTTAAGGAAATAACTCGAAAACACTCAAACTCATGGAGATTGAATAGAATACTATTAAATAAAGAATGTGTCAAGGGTGAGATTAAGAAAGAAATCAAAACGTTTCTAGAAACAAATGAAAATGAACTCACAATAATCCAAACGGTATAGGACACTGTGAAGACAGTCCTGAGAGGGAAGTTCATAGCAATACAGGCCTACCTAAAAAAGACAGAAATATTTCAAATAAACATCCAAAGCTTACACCTACAATAACTCAAGGAACAGCAAAAATGAGAACTCAGAACAAGTAGAAGGAAGGAACTAACGAAGATCAGAGCAGAATTAAATGGCATAGAGACTAAAAGCAAAATTCTAGGTATTAGTAAATCTAGGAGCTGGTTGTTTAAAATGGTAAACAGAATTGACAATCCTTTATGCAGATTCATCAAGAAAAAAGGAGAAAGGATCCAAATAAATACAATCAGAAATGAAAGGGGAGAGATTACAAATGATACTACAGAAATACAAAGGATTGGGGGAGGTTCAAGATGGTGGCATGGTAGGAGGACGCAGATTGCCCTTCCTCCTGCGCATGGGAGAAAAACCTTACTGATCTACAGAGGAACAGAGCAGATAGCCAACAATACCACAGTATATATGAAAATAGGAGATCAAAATCTGTAGCAGACATTGGAAAACTAGATGTGGCAGCCGAGCGACCGGAGGCGGCTCTGAGACCAGGACAGAGGCGACCCTGCGACCGGAGGCGGCTCTGCAACTGACCAGAGGTGACCCTGGGGCCAGAGGCGACCCTGCAACTAGAGAAGGGGACTCTGTGGAAGACCCGGAGCTCACATCCGTGATCCTGGGGTGAGTGCGCGCAACTTGGGAAACTCGCGGAACCCACGCCCATAGTCTGGGGTGGGCGCTTGCACCCTGTAGGAGACTCGGAGCTCACAACAATAGGCTCGGGGAGGGATGGATCTGTAAGATTCCAGCTAAAACCCATAAACTCGGGAAAGCGCGCCCTCTGCAGGAGGCTCAGAAATCACACCCAAGGCCCTGCATGGAGAGTGCGCCATTAGCCCTGAGGACACTGTGCGGCTGGCACCGAGGACAGTAGCCGAAAGCTGAGTGAGGAACAGGGAGAAAAGCGGTACGAGTCGCCTCGTAGCCTGCTACAGCCAGCAAGTCCAGAAAATCCAGTTTGGCCTGTTTGAAAATAGCAAGAGATTTTTTATTTTTATTTATTTATTTTTTTGGTTTTTGGGTGTTTTGTTTTGTGGGGTTTTTTTTTTTTTTGATAGTTGTTTTTTGTCTGTTTAGTTGGGTTTTTTTGTTTGTTTGTTTGTTTTGGTTTGTTTTTAATTTTTGTGGGGTTCTTTCGTTTTGTTTTGATTATATATTTTTTTTATTTTTTTATTACTTTTACCTTTTTTATCCCTCAATTCCTTTTGCTTTTCTTTACTTCTTTCTGGCTTTATTCCTTCTTCCTTTCTTTCCAATTCTATCTCTCCTTCCTCTTTTTTTCTCTTCTTTTTTCACTTTTTAAATACCCACAAGTGAGGAAAAAAAATCCTAGAACTGTGAAAAAACTGGAGTTGGACCAAAAAAGGGGGTATTCCAACAGCTGAGACAGTGGAAGCTGTGACACCAGGATACCTGAAGGAGACTACACCACTGAATCTCACAGGTATTCCACTACAGAAGTTCACACCATAAACCCAGGTAGCCAGAACAGATCAATTTAAGAAGCTGAGGTTTACAAGAAGAGACTCACAACCAATGAGAAGACAAAGAAATAATCCCCAAATGAAGGAAAAGGAGGAAGCCCCAGAAAGAAGCCTAAATGAAACAGAGGCAACTCAACTATCAGATAAGGAGTTCAAAGAAATGGTTGTTAGGAAGCTCCATGAGCTCTCAATGAGCTACCAGAAACTACAGGAAAGCTACCATGAACTCACTGCAAACTACATCAACATGAAAAAGGAAATACAAACTATTAAAAAGGGCCAAGAGGAAATAAAGAATACAATTTCTGAGCTGAAGGACACAGTAGAAGGAATGAAAAGCAGAATCGATGAAGCAGAGGATCGAATCAGTGAGTTGGAAGACAAAGTAGAAAAAAGCAGCCAGAAAGAGCAAGAAAAGGAAAAGAGGCTCAGAAAGAATGAAGAGGGGTTAAGAGAAATGCAAGACAACATGAAACGTAATAATATCCGTATAATAGGAATACCAGAACGAGAAGAAGAAGAGCAAGGTATAGAAAATCTATTTGAAAAAGTCATGATGGAAACTTCCCTAATTTGATGAGAGAAAAAGTCACACAAATCCAGGAAACACAGAGAGTCCCAATCAAGAGGAACCCAAACAGGCCCACTTCAAGACACATCATCATTAAAATGGCAAATGTCCAAGACAAAGAGAGAATTTTAAAGGCAGCAAGGGAGAAAAAGGAAGTAACATACAAGGGAGCCCCGATAAGGTTAGCAGCTGACTTCTCAATGGAAACGCTTCAAGCCAGAAGACAATGGCAAGAAATATTCCAAGTAATGAGAACCAAAGGCCTACAACCAAGACTACTTTATCCAGCAAGGCTTTCAATCAAAATAGAAGGACAAATAAGGAGCTTCCCAGCCAAAAGAAGTCTAAAAGAATACACCTCTAACAAACCAGTGCTGCAAGAGATACTAAAGGGATTGCTTTAAGGAAAGAAAGGAAAAGAGAGAGAGAGGAGCACAGGTACGCAAATGGCAATGAATCAGTACCTATCAATAGTAACCTTCAATGTAAATGGATTAGATGCTCCAATCAAAAAACATAGAGTAGCTGAATGGATAAGAAAGCATGACCCACACATATGCTGCCTACAAGAGACCCACCTCAGAACAAAAGACCTACACGGACTCAAAGTGAAAGGCTGGAAACAAATTTTCCAAGGAAACGGACAGGAAAAAAAAGGTGGAGGTAGCAATACTCATATCAGACAAAATAGACTTTAAAAGAAGAGCTATAAAGAAAGACCCAGAAGATCACTTCATAATACTCAAGGGAGGAATACACCAAGAAGACATAAACATTGTAAATATATATGCGCCCAACATAGGAGCACTTAATACATCAAGAACAATTTAGAGGACTTCAAGAAAGATATTGACAGCAACACAATTATAGTAGGGGATTTTAACACCCCACTGTCAAAAATGGACATATTTTTCAAACAAAATATCAATAAAGATATTGTGGCATTGAACAGTACTCTAGATGAATTTGACTTAGCTGATATATGTAGAGCCCTTCATCCCAAAGAAACTAAATACACATTTTTTTCAAATGCACATGGAACATTTTCAAAGATAGACCACATGATAGGACAGAAAACAAGCCTCAACAAGTTCAAGAAAATTGAAATCATACCAAGCATTTTCTCTGACCACAAGGGACTGAAACTAAAAACCGACTTGATGGGGAAAATCCCCAAAACACTCAAAATCATGGAGATTGAATAGCATGCTATTAAACAATGAATGGGTAAAGAATGGAATTAGGGAGGAAGTCGAAAAGTTTCTGGAAACAAATGAAAATGAACTCACAACAACCCAAAACTTATGGGACACAATGAAGGCAGTCCTCAGATGGAAGTTCCTAGCAATACAGGCCTACCTAAAGAAGACAGAAACATTTATAGCAATCGACTTAACCCTATGCCTACAAGAACTGGAGGAACAACAACAAAGACAGCCCAGGGCAAGTAGAAGGAAGGAAAGAACCAAGATCAGAGCAGAATTAAATGACATACAGACTAAAAGCACAATCCTAAGGATCAATGAATCCAGGAGCTGGTTCTTTGAAAAGATAAACAAAATGGACAAGCCTTTAAGCAGGCTCATCAAGAAAAAAAGAGACAGGACTCATATAAACACAATCAGAAATGAAAGAGGAGAGATTACGACTGACACCACAGAAATACAAAGGATTGTAAGAAATTACTATGAAGAACTGTATGCCAAGAAATTTGAAAACCTAGGTGAAATGGACAAGTTTCTAGAAAAATATAACCTTCAAAAACTCAATGAAAAAGAAACAGAAAACCTGAACAGACCAATAACAGCTGGTGAAATTGAATCAGTAATCAAAACACTCCCGGCACACAAAAGCCCTGGACCAGATGGTTTCACAGGAGAAGTCTACAAAACATTTAAGGAAGAGCTAACCCCTATCCTTCACAGACTATTCCAAAAAATCCAAAATGATGGAAGACTCCCAAACTCTTTTTATGAAGCCAGCATCATCCTAATCCCAAAACCAGATAAAGACACAACAAAGAAAGAAAACTTCAGGCCAATATCACTGATGAATGTAGACGCTAAAATCCTCAACAAAATATTGGCAAACCGCATCCAAAAACACATTAAAAAGATCATACACCATGACCAAGTGGGATTCATCCCAGGGATGCAAGGATGGTTCAACATTCGCAAATCCATAAATGTAATACATCACATAAACAAAAGCAAGGACAAAAATCACATGATCATATCAATAGATGCAGAAAAAGCTTTTGATAAAGTACAACACCCATTTATGATAAAAACACTCAGCAAAGTGGGAATAGAGGGAGCATTCCTCAACATAATAAAAGCCATATATGAGAGACCTACAGCCAACATCATACTCAATGGGCAAAAACTGAAATCTTTCCCACTAAGATCAGGAACAAGACAAGGCTGTCCACTTTCACCACTTCTATTCAATATAGTATTGGAAGTCTTAGCCACAGCAATTAGACAAGAAAAGGAAATAAAAGGCATCCAAATTGGAAAGGAGGAAACAAAACTATCATTGTTTGCAGATGACATGATAGTGTACATAGAAAATCCTATAGACTCGGCCAAAAAGCTGCTCGACGTAATAAATGAATTTGGCCAAATAGCTGGATACAAAGTCAATATCCAAAAATCAAAGGCATTTTTGTATACCAACAGTGAAACAGCAGAAGCAGAAATCAAGAAAAAAATCCCATTCGATATAGCAAAAAAAAAAATAAAATACCTAGGAATAAACCTAACCAAGGAGGTAAAAGACCTGTATGCAGAAAACTACACAACACTGAAGAAAGAAATCAAGGAAGACACAAACAAATGGAAGCATATACTGTGTTCATGGATCGGAAGAATTAATATCATCAAAATGTCCATACTACCCAAGGCAATTTACAGATTCAATGCAATACCTATTAAAGTTCCAATGGCATATTTCACAGACATAGAACAAACACTTCAAAAATTTATATGGAATCATAAACAACCCCGGATAGCGGCAGCAATTTTGAGAAAGAAGAGCAAAGCAGGAGGGATCACAATACCTGATGCCAAACTGTATTACAAAGGCACTGTAATCAAAACAGCCTGGTATGGGCACAAGAACAGACACATGGACCAGTGGAATAGAACAGAGAGCCCAGAAATAAACCCAAGTCTCTACAGTCAATTAATATTCAACAAAGTCGGCAGCAACATAAAATGGAGGAAAAATAGCATCTTCAACAAGTGGTGCTGGGAGAATTGAACAGCTACATGCAAAAAAATGAAACTCGAGCACCAACTTACACCATACACAAAAATAAATTCAAGGTGCATAAAAGATTTAAATATAAGCCATGACACTATTAAAATCCTAGAGGAGAACATAGGCAGGAAAATCTCAGATATTTCAGTCAGCTATATTTTTACTGATATGTCCCCTAGAGCAAGGGACATAAAGGAAAGAATAACAAATGGGATCTCATCAAAATAAAAAGCTTCTGCACAGCTAAAAAAACAGTATTAAAATAAAAAGAGAACCAACTGTATGGGAAAACATATTTGACAATGATACCTCAGACAAGGGATTAATCTCCAAAATATATAAAGAACTTACAAGACTCTACTCTAAGGAGACAAGCAACCCAATTAAAAAATGGGCAAAGGATTTGAACAGACACTTCTCCAAGGAGGACATACAGAGGATCCAGAGACACATGAAAAGATGCTCGATATCTCTAGCTATCACAGAGATGCAAATTAAAACTACAATGAGATACCACTTGACACCAGTCAGAATGGCCTTCATAAACAAAGTAACAAATAGCAAGTGTTGAAGAGGTTGTGGAGAAAGGGGGACCCTAGTGCACTGTTGGTGGGATTGCAGATTGGTACTACCACTATGGAAAACAGTATGGAATTTTCTAAGAAAACTAAAAATGGACATACCTTTTGACCCAGCAATTCCACTGCTTGGATTATATCCTAAGAACCCTGAAACACCAATCCAAAAGAACCTATGCACCCCTATGTTCATAGTAGCAGAATTTACAATAGCCAAGTGCTGGAAGCAACCTAGGTGCCCATCAGTTAATGAATGGATCAAAAAACTGTGGTACCTTTACACAATGGAATTCTATGCAGCAGAAAGAAAGAAGGAGCTCCTACCCTTTGCGACAGCATGGATGGAATTGGAGAGCATCATGCTAAGCGAAATAAGCCAGGCAGTGAAATACAAATACCATATGATCTCACCTTTAACAGGAACCTAATCAACAAAACAAACAAACAAGTATAATATAAACAAAGGCACCAAAATTGAGAACAGTCTGACAGTGACCAGAGCGGGAGGGGAGGGAATTTCAGGGGAAAAGGGGAACGGTTTAGAGCAACAAGTATAAAGGACTCATGGACAAAAACTATGGGGGGTGGAAATGGGAGGAAGGTGGGGAGGGCTGGGGTGATGGGCTGGGGGTCGGGTAAAAGAGAGAAAACTGTACAATATCAACAATTAAAGAATGCTGATTCAAAAATAATAATAATATAAAAGGGAAAGAAATGAAATACAAAGGATTTTAAGAAATTCCTACAAAGAACTATATGCTAAGAAATTTGAAAACCTAGGTAAATTGGACAAATTTTTTGAAAAGTATAACCTTCCAAAACTAAATGAAGTATAAGCAGAAATCCTGAACAGACCTATAACAGCTGATGAAATTGAAAAAATAATCAAAAAGCTACCAACACAGAAAAGCCCTGGACTGTATGGTTTCACAGGATAATTTTACAAAGGATTTAAGGAGGATCCAACCCCTACTCTTCACAAATTATTCAAAAAATTCAAGAACATCGAAAACTCCTGGGCTCTTTTTATGAAGCCAGCATCATACTAATTCCAAATTCAGATAAATACATAAGAAAGAAAGAAAACTTCAGGCCAATATTGCTGATGCACATAGATGCTAAAATCCATAACAAAGTGCTGGTAAACTGCATGCAGCAATATGTGAAAAAGATAATATGTCATGATCAAGTGGGATTCACTCCAGGGATGCAAGGGTGGTACAATATTCACAAATTGATAACTGTAATACATCACATAAATAAAATGAAAGACAAAACCACATGACCATATAAATAGATATGGTAAAATATTTGATAATGTATAGCACCCATGTATGATAAAAACATTTAGCAATCTGGGAATAGAAGGAGCATTCCTCAACATAATAAAGGCCATATACGAAAGACCTACAGCCAACATAATACTCAATGGGCAAAATCTTAGAGCTTTTCTACTAAGATCAGGAACAAGACAAGGATGCCCTCTTTTACCACTCTTATTCAACATAGTATTGGAAGTCCTAGCCACAACAATTAGACAAGAAAAAGAAATAAAAGGCATCCAAATTGGGAAGGAGGAAGCAAAAGTGTCATTGTTTGCAGATAACTTGATAATGTACACAAGAAATCCTATATACACCACCAAAATTTTTTCAACTAATAATTGAATTTGACAGAACAGTGGGATACAATGTCAATATTCAGAAATCAAAGGCATTTTTTTACATCAAGAATGAAATATCAGAAACAGCAATAAAGAAATATATCCCATTTGAAATAACAACAAGAAAAAGGAAGTACCTAGGAATAAACCTAATGAAGGATGTAAAAGACCTGTACTCAGAAAAGTACACAAAACTGAAAAAGAAATTAGGAAGACACGAATAAATGAATGCATGTATCATGTTCATGGATAGGAAGATTTATCATCAAAATGTCCATACTCCCCAAAGCAATTTATAGATTCAATGCAATCCCTACTAAAGTACCAATTACATATTTCAAGGATATAGAACAAACATTTCAGAAATTTATATGGAGCCATAAATGACCCCATAAATGACCCCAAATAGCTGCAGCAATTTTGAGAAGGAAGAATGAAGTAAGAGGGATCACAATACTTTATAACAAACTGTATTACAAGGCCACTGTGATCAACGCAGTCTGCTACTAGCATAAGAACAGACACATAGACCAATGGAACAGAGAGTCCAGAAATAAACCCAAGTCTCCATTGTCAATTAATATTTGACAAAGTGGGAAGAAGCATAAAATGGAATGAAAATAGACTCTTCAACAATGGTGTTGGGAGATCCAGACAACTACATTAAAAAAAAAGAAAAAGAAAAGAAATTCAAATACCAACTTATAACATGCACCTAAAAATAAATTTAAGTGGTATCTCACTGTGGTTTTAATTTGCATCTCTCTGATAGCTAGCAATATCGAGCATCTTTTCATATGTCTCTGGATCCTCTGTATGTCCTCCTTGGAGAAGTGTCTGCCCAAGTCCTTTGCCTATTTTTTTAATTGGGTTGCTTGTCTTCTTAGAATGGAGTCTTGTAAGTTCTTTATATATTTTGGAGATTAAACCCTTATCTGACCTATCATTGTCAAATATGTTTTCCCACACAGTCGGGTCTCTTTTTATTTTAATACTGTTTTCCTTGGCCATGCAGAAGCTTTTTATTTTGATGAGATGCCATTTGTTAAGTTTTGGAAGTAACCTAGATGTCCATCAGTAAATGAATGGATCAAAAAACTGTGGTACATTTACACAATGGAATTCTATGCAGCAGAAAGAAAGAAGGAGCTCATACCCTTTGCAACAGCATGGATGGAACTTGAGAGCATCATGCTAAGCGAAATAAGCCAGGAAGTGAAAGACAAATACCATATGATCTCACCTTTAACAGGAATCTAATCAACAAAACAAACAAACAAGCATACTATAACCAAAGACATTGAAATTGAGATCAGGCTGAAAGTCACCAGAGGGGAGAAGGAAGGGAATTTCAGGGGAAAAGGGGAAGGGTTTATAGGAACAAGTATAAAGGACCCATGGACAAAAACTATCGGGGATGGAAATGGGAGGGAGGTGGGGAGGGCTGGGGTGGTGGGTTGGGGTGAGAATAAAAGATAGAAAACCGTACAAGATCAACAATTAAAATAAAAATTGGAAAAAATAAAAATAAATTTAAGGTGAATAAAAGACTTTAATATAAATCATGCAACCATGAAAGTCCTAGAGGAGAACATTGGCAAGAAATACTCAAACATTCCATACACCAACATCTTGACTGATATGACCTCTAAAGCAAGGGACATAAAAGAAAGAATAAACAAATGGGACCTCATCATATTAAAAATCTTCTGTGTGGCCAAGGAAAACAGCATTAAAATGAAAAGAGAACCAACTATATGGGAAAACATACTTGCCAATGATACCTTGGACAAAGGTTTGATCTCCAAAATATATAAGATCTCACATGACTCCATTCCAGAAAGATAAAAAAGCCAGTTAAAAATGGGCAAAAAACTTGAACCAACATTTCTCAAAGGAGGACATTCAGAGGGCTCAGAGACTTATGAAAAGATACTCAGCATCACCAGCCATTGGAGAGATGCAAATTAAAACCACAATGAGATTCCACTTCACACCAATCAGAATGGCTATCATAAACAAATCAACAAACAAGTGCTGGAGAGCATGTGGAAAGGAGTTAACCCTAGTGCGCTGTTGGTCGGAATGCAGACTGGTGCAGCCACTGTGGAAAACTCTATGGAATTTCTTCAGAAAACTAAAAATGGGACTGCCTTTAGACCCAGGAATTCCACTGCTAGGATTATATCATAACAACCCTGAAACACCAATCCAAAAGAACCTATGCACTCCAATGTTCATAGCAGCGCAATTTACAATAGCCAAGTGTTGGAAGCAACCTAAGTTACCATCAGTTAATGAGATGATTAAAAAACTATGGTACATTTACACAATGGAATTTTATGCAGCAGAGAGAAAGAAGTAGCATGGGTGTAACTGGAGAGCATTATGCTAAGTGAGTTAAGCCAGGCACTGAGGGACAAATACCATGTGATTTCACCCTTAACTGGAACATGATCTACAAAAGAAAAAAGCAAATAAAATATAACCAGAGACATTGAGATTAAGAGCAATATAACAATAACTAGAGGGGAAGGGGGAGGGGACAATGTGGGAAAGGGTTTTTAGGAACTACTACAAAGGATACATGGACAAAACCAAGGGGGAAGATGGAAGCAAGGGAGGGAGTTGGGTTTGACTGGAGTTGGGGGGCAGTGGAGGGGGAAAATACAGACAGCTGTAATTGAATAAGAATAAATAATTGAAAAAAAATTCAACAAAATACTAACAAAACTGATACAGAAATACATTAAAAATATAATATACTGCGGGAGCCCCTGTCCTGGGCGCCAGATGTGGGGTGGTGCTCTGCCCGTAGAGCCCCATCCCTCTGTCACGGATGAAACTAAAAACTTCTAAGACATTGTCTGCTTGGGGAGGAAAGGGGTCAAACTCAGAGGAGAATGACCCAGAGCCCCATCCTCACTAGGCTTTTATTGGGCTCAAATACATGGGAATACAGGTATCTCAGGAGACAAGGATCAAACAATGGTTAACATTTCAAAGCAATCTGAGGGCTTAATCTGAGCCAGTGTTAGTCAGGAAAGGGGGTTGCCAAACTTTGGGAGACATAATCATTTCCTCCTGGGACACTTAGCACTCTTAGCAAAGCAGTTTTCACAAGACTTTAGGAATTCTTTCTTATGCCCAATCACCCAGGGAGCCGTCCTGGCCGGTACAGGGCTGCACCACTCACCCCCACAGTTTCAGGCTTTAAGCCATTTAGGAAGCAGGAGACATCTCTCAGATGGAAATGAGGACTCGGGTTATGTCAGAATAGCTGGGGGGGCGAGGGTCCATCACATCCTCTTTGCTGCAGCACCCCACCCCGAGTCCTTCCATGAGGCCTCCCAAGTAGTTGCGTCTGGCTTCGGTTGCCCCTCCCATGAGGAGTCTTACCCGTCATTGACTGCCAACCAAGCATTGGGGCCAGAGATGGATGAGGCAGAAGCAGTGCCCCTGCCAGGGAGATAAGTTTTGTCTCCTTAGTAGCTCATGTCCTTGTGACAGAACAGACCCAGATGAAGTGGGTCCCTTGGACTCTTATGCAGCCCACCATGGGGTGAGGGTTACAACTCCTGAAATCAGGTTGAACGGTCCACAACAATACACTATGATCAAATTGGATTCTTTTCTGAGATGGAAAGTTGAGACTGTACTTTTTTAAGTTACCTGAGGAAATTCCATACTGTTTTCATAGTGGTTGCACTAGTCTGCATTCCCACCAACAGTACACTAGGATTATCTTTTCTCCACATCCTCTCCAACACTTGTTTGTTGATTGTTTATGATGGCCATTCTGACTGGTGTGAAGTGGTATCTCATTGCGGTTTTCATTTGTATCTCTCTGATGGCTAGTGACGTGGGAATTCCACTACTGTGATTGTACCCCAAGAAGCCTGAAATACTAATTCAAAACCTATGTACCTCAATGTTCATAGCAACACAATTTACAATAGTCAAGTGCTGGAAGCAATCTAAATATCTATCAGTAAATGAATGTATCTGAGGTTAGGTGACTAATGAATGTTGGTCACCTGAGATTAGGTGACTATCTGAGGTTAGGTGACTACCTCAGGTGAATGTTAGTCACCTGAGGTTAGGTGACTATCTGAGGTTAGGTGACTAATGAATGTAGTCATTATTTACAATAGTCAAGTGCTGGAAGCAATCTAAATGTCTATCAGTAAATGAATGTATCTGAGGTTGGGGGGGAATGAAGGCAACTGTACTTGAACAACAACAACAACACCTAGAAAAATAACCAAAAAATAACTATGGTACATTTATATGATGGAATACTAAGCAGCAGAAAGAAAGATGGAGCTCCTACCCTTTGCAATAGCATGGGTGGAAATAGAGAACATTATACTAAGTGAAATAATCCAGGCGGTGAAATACAAATACCATATGATCTCACCTTTAAGTGGAACCTAATCAACAAAACAAACAAGCAAGCAAAACATAACCAGAGGCAGTGAAAATAAGAACAAACTGATAGTAATCAGAGAGGAAGTTGGAGGGGATATTGGGATGACAGGGCGAATGTTTATTCAGGAACACGTATGAAGGACACATGGAAAAAACCAAAGGGGGGTAGGATCAAGTGTGAGAAGGGGGATGGCTGGGGTGGGGGGAATTGGTGGATGGAAAATGGAATCACCTGTACTTGAACAACAGTTAAAAATAAAGTTGAGACAATATCTGTAAATCAATAAATATGATGCAGAACATAAACAAAATGAAGGATAAAAACCATATGATCATATCAATAGATGTAAGGTGTCATTCACTAAAATCCAGCACCAATGTATGAAATGTAATTCATCACATAAACAAAAGCAAAGACAAAAATCACATGATCATATCAATAGATGAGGAAAAAGCATTTGATAAGGTACAGCACCCATTTATGATAAAAACACTCAGCAAAGTGGGAATAGAGGGAGCATTCCTCAACATAATAAAGGCTATATATGAGAAACCTACAGCCAGCATCATACTCAACGGACAAAGACTAAATTCTTTTCCACTAAAATCAGGAACAAGACAAGGCTGTCCACTCTCTCCACTTCTATTCAACATAGTATTGGAAGTATTAGCCACAGCGATTAGACAAGAAAAGGAAATAAAAGGCATCCAACTTGGAAAGGAGGAAACAAAACTATCATTGTTTGCAGATGACATGTTAGTATACATAGAAAATCCTATAGTCTCGGCCAAAAAACTGCTCGACCTAATAAATGAATTTAGCCAAACAGCCGGATACAAAGTCAATATCCAGAAATCAAAGGCATTTTTGTATACCAGCAATGAAACAACGGAAGCAGAAATCAAGAAAAAAATACCATTTGATATAGCAAAAAGAAAAATAAAGTACCTAGGAATAAACCTAACCAAGGAGGTAAAAGACCTGTATGTAGAAAACTACACAACACTGAAGAAAGAAATCAAGGAAGACACAAATAAATGGAAACACATACTGTGTTCATGGATCGGAAGAATTAACATCATCAAAATGTTCATACTTCCCAAAGCAATCTACAGATTCAATGCAATACCTATTAAAGTTCCAATGGCATATTTCAGAGATATAGAACAAACTCTTCAAAAATTTATATGGAACCATAAACGACCCAGAATAGCGGCAGCAATCTTGAGAAAGAAGAGCAAAGCAGGAGGGATCACAATACCTGATACCAAAATGTATTACAAGGCCACTGTAATCAAAACAGCCTGTTGCTGGCATAGAAACAGGCATGTGGACCAGTAGAATAGAATAGAGAGCCCAGAAATAAACCCTAGTCTCTATAGTCAATTAATATTTGACAAAGGGGGCAGCAACATAAAATGGAGTAAAAACAGCCTCTTCAACAAGTGGTGTTGGGAGAACTGGACAGCTTCGTGCAAGAAAATGAAACCGGCTATTTGGCCAAATTCATTTATTACGTCGAGCAGCTTTTTGGCCGAGTCTATAGGATTTTCTATGTACACTATCATGTCATCTGCAAACAATGATAGTTTTGTTTCCTCCTTTCCAATTTGGATGCCTTTTATTTCCTTTTCTTGTCTAATTGCTGTGGCTAAGACTTCCAATACTATATTGAATAGAAGTGGTGAAAGTGGACAGCCTTGTCTTGTTCCTGATCTTAGTGGGAAAGATTTCAGTTTTTGCCCATTGAGTATGATGTTGGCTGTAGGTCTCTCATATATGGCTTTTATTATGTTGAGGAATGCTCCCTCTATTCCCACTTTGCTGAGTGTTTTTATCATAAATGGGTGTTGTACTTTATCAAAAGCTTTTTCCGCATCTATTGATACGATCATGTGATTTTTGTCTTTGCTTTTGTTTATGTGATGCATTACATTTATTGATTTGCGAATGTTGAACCATCCTTGCATCCCTGGGATGAATCCCACTTGGTCATGGTGTATGATCTTTTTAATGTATTGTTGGATGCGGTTTGCCTCAGACAAGGGATTAATCTCCAAAATATATAAAGAACTTACAAGACTCTACTCTAAGAAGACAAGCAACCCAATTAAAAAATGGGCAAAGGATTTGAACAGACACTTCTCCAAGGAGAACATACAGAGGATCCAGAGACACATGAAAAGATGCTCGATATCTCTAGCTATCAGAGAGATGCAAATTAAAACTACAATGAGATACCACTTGACACCAGTCAGAATGGCCTTCATAAACAAAGCAACAAACAGCAAGTGTTGGAGAGGTTGTGGAGAAAAGGGGACCCTAGTGCACTGTTGGTGGGATTGCAGATTGGTACAACCACTATGGAAAACAGTATGGAATTTTCTAAGAAAACTAAAAATGGACATACCTTTTGACCCAGTAATTCCACTGCTTGGATTATATCCTAAGAATCCTGAAACACCAATCCAAAAGAATCTATGCACCCCTATGTTCATAGCAGCACAATTTACAATAGCCAAGTGCTGGAAGCAACCTAGGTGCCCATCAGTTAATGAATGGATCAAAAAACTGTGGTACATTTACACAATGGAATTCTATGCAGCAGAAAGAAAGAAGGAGCTCCTACCCTTTGCGACAGCATGGAAGGAATTGGAGAGTATCATGCTAAGCGAAATAAGCCAGGCAATGAAAGACAAATACCATATGATCTCACCTTTAACAGGAAGCTAATCAACAAAACAAACAAACAAGCATAATATAAACAAAGACACTGAATTTGAGAACAGTCTGACAGTGTCCAGAGTGGGAGGGGAGGGAATTTCAGGGGAAAAGGGGAACGGTTTAGAGCAACAAGTATAAAGGACTCATGGACAAAAACTATGGGGGGGTGGAAATGGGAGGAAGGTGGGGAGGGCTGGGGTGGTGGGCTGGGGCGGGGTAAAAGACAGAAAACTGTACAATATCAACAATTAAAAAATACTGATTAAAAAAAAAAAAAAAGAAAATGAAACCGGAGCACCAACTTACACCATACACAAAAATAAATTCAAGGTGGATAAAAGACTTAAAAATAAGCCGTAACACCATTAAAGTCCTAGAAGAGAACATAGGCAGGAAAATCTCAGATATTACACGCAGCAACATTTTTACTGATATGTCCCCTAAAGCAAGGGACATAAAGGAAAGAATAAACAAATGGGATCTCATCAAAATAAAAAGCTTCTGCATGGCCAAGGAAAACAGTATTAAAATAAAAAGAGAACCGACTGTGTGGGAAAACATATTTGCCAATGATACCTCAGATAAGGGTTTAATCTCCAAAATATACAAAGAACTTACACGACTCCACTCTAGGAAGACAAGCAACCCAATTAAAAAATGGGCAAAGGACTTGGGCAGACACCTCTCCAAGGAGGACATACAGAGGATCCAGAGACACATGAAAAGATGCTCGATATCGCTAGCTATCAGAGAGATGCAAATTAAAACCACAATGAGATACCACTTGACACCAGTCAGAATGGCCTTCATAAACAAAGCAACAAACAGCAAGTGTTGGAGAGGTTGTGGAGAAAAGGAGACACTAGTGCACTGCTGGTGGGCGTGCAGACTGGTACAACCACTATGGAAAACAGTATGGAATTTTCTCAAAAAACTAAAAATGGAGATACCTTTTGACCCAGCAATTCCACTTCTAGGACTATATCCTAAGAACCCTGAAACACCAATCCAAAAGAAACTATGCATCCCTATGTTTATAGCAGCACAATTTACAATAGCCAAGTGTTGGAAGCAACCTAGATGCCCATCAGTAAATGAATGGATCAAAAAACTGTGGTACATTTACGCAATGGAATTCTATGCAGCAGAAAGAAAGAAGGAGCTCATACCCTTTGCAACTGCATTGATGGAACTTGAGAGCATCATGGTAAGCGAAGTAAGCCAGGCAGTGAAAGACAAATACCATATGATCTCACCTTTAACAGGAAGCTAATCAACAAAACAAACAAACAAACATAATATAACCAAAGGCATGGAAATTGGGAACAGGCTGAAAGTCACCAGAGGGGAGAGGGGAGGGAATTTCAGGGAAAAAGGGGAAGGATTTACAGGAACAAGTATAAAGGACACATGGACAAAAACTATGGGGGGGTGGAAATGGGAGGGAGGAGGGGAGGGCTGGGGTGGCAGGTTCGGGTGAGAATAAAAGACAGAAAACTGTACAAATCAACAATTAAAATAAAAATTAAAAAAGAGTAGCTACCTCACACACACACACAAAAAAAACAAAACTCTCAGCAAAGTGGTAATAGAAGAACATAACTCAAAGTAATAAAGGCCATACAGAAGGAACTCAGAGGCAACATCATACTGAATGGGCAAAAATTAAAATAGTTTCTCTTAATATCTGGAACAAGACAGTCATGTCTGTTTCACCATTCATATTCAACATAGTGCTAGAAGTACTAGCTACTGCAGTCAGAAAAGATATAGGCATCCAAATTTGAAAGGAAGTGTTAAAACTGTCATTAGTTACAGATGGCATGATATTATATATAGAGAATACTAAATATTCCACCAAAAAGTACTTGAACTAATTAATGAATTCAGTAGTGTAGCAGGATGCAAATATATATCACAAAATTAGTTGCATATTTATATTCCAATAATGAACTATCAGAAAGTGGATCTAAGCAAACAATCTCATTTATAATTGCTTCAAAAATACCTAGGAATAAATTTAACCAAGCAGAAAAAAAACCTGTGCTCAAATCATTATAAGACACTGAAGAAGGAAAATGAAGAAGATACAAATAAGTGGAAGCATATACCATATCCATGGATAGGGATAACTAACATCATTAAAATAACCATATTAGCAAGAGCAATCTGTAGCTTCAATGCTATTCTTATTAAGATATCAATAAATATTTCACTGAGTTTGAAGATCTTGCAAGCCAAGATCTATTTCTCAGATCTTGCAGCCAAGATCTGAAAAGTCTGAGTGCCTATCAGTAGCTGAGTTGGTAAAAAAAAAAAAAAAAAAAAAAAAAAAAAAAGTGGTATATTTACACTTTGGCAAACTACATGGGAAAAAAAGATTGAAATCTTACCCTCTATGACAGCATAGATGTTCCTGGATAGCACTATGTTAAGTAAAATAAGCTAGTCAGAGGAAGAGAAGCACCATATGATTTCACTAATATATGGAATCTAATTGAACAAAATAAACTATCCAATAAAATGGGAACAGACTCACAGATAGAGGACACAGTGATGGATGTCAGAGAGGAGAGGGATGAATGATAAAAGTGAGGGGGATTACACAAACAAAAAACACCTCATAGACACTGACAACAGCATGTTGATTACCAGTTGGAAAGGGGAATGGTTAGAAGTAGAAGATAATACAGCGGGGATAAATGGTGGTGAAAGGAGATTTGACTTTGTGTGGTGAACACAATGTTGAAAACCATCCTGCTTGGTTTCAGAAGCTCAAACCCCACCATGTCTAAGGCTGAGTGAGAGACCTTGGGACCATAAGCCACTAAGGAGACAAAGCTTATCCTCCCGCTAACAGTGCAGCCTCTGCCCACTTTACTTCACTCTGTTTGGCCCCGGGTGGAAGACTAGTTAGCCAATGATGGGTAAGATTTCTCAAGGTAGAGATGGCCTAAGACAGGCACAGTTGTGAAAGGGCCATCAGAGAAGGACTTAGGGGACTATAGAAAAAGGGAGATGGACCTTCACTCAACAGCTTTGTCATAGCCTGAGTCCTCATTCTATCTGTAAAAAATCTCCTAAACTCTTGGCTGCCTGCATCCCCCACCTGATTCAGGCCTGAAACAATGCCAGAAGGTGGTTCAGCCCTGTGCAAGAAAGGGTGGTTCCCTGGGGGCAATCAAGCCTGGAAAAAGAATGCATAAAATCCTGTGAAACTTGCTTTGCTAAGAATGCCCTCAATTTAAATGTAAAGGGTCCAAGCATAAAATGACTTTGTTTCCCAAAGCTTTATGGCCCTTTGGCTATCTGATCCTGACTCAGAATAAGCCCTTATAGTTCTTTGAATATTATCTATTTCTTGATCATTACTGCCTGATGATGATTGATGAGCTTTACATCCTGTATTCCTATGCAAATTAAACCCAATAAAAGCCCACTGAAAAACAGGCTTAAGGCCCTTCTCCTCTGAGAGATTGGCCACCTTTTCTTCCCAATAAGATCATGTCTTGGTAGACTTACTCTTTTTCTAATATATATTTTATTGATTATGGTATTACGGTTGTCCCATTTCTCCCCCATCATTCCCCTCCACCCTGCACACCCCCTCCCACCCACATTCCTCCCCTTCAGTTCATGTCCATGTGTCATAAGTTCTTTAGCTTCTACATTTCTCACACTATTCTTGCCCTCCACATGTCTACTTCCTACCCACCATCTATGCTACTTATTCTCTGTACTTCCCCCCCTCCTACTCCCCTGTTGCTAACCCTCCATGTGATCTCCATTTCTGTGGTTCTGTTCCTGTTCTAGTTGTTTGCTTTTGTTTTAGGTGTGGTTGTTAATAGCTATGAGCTTGCTGTCTTTTTACTGTCATATTTTTGATCTTCTTTTTCTTAGATAAGTCCCAGCAACATTTAATATAATAAGGGCTTGGTGATGATGAATTCCTTGAACTTGACCTTATCTGAAAAGCAGTTTATCTGTCCTTCCATTCTAAATGAAAGCTTTGCTGGATAGAGCAATTTTGGATGTAGGTCCTTGCCTTTCAAGACTTCAAATACTTCTTTCCGGCCCCTTCTTGCCTGTAAGGTCTCTTTTGAGAAATCAGCTGACAGTCTCATGGGAACTCCTTTGTAGGTGACTGTCCCCTTATCCCTTGCTGCTTCTATAATTCTCTCCTTCATTTGAATCTTGGTTAATGTAATTACGATGTGCCTTGGCATGTTTCTCCTTGGGTCTAACTTCTCTGGGACTCTCTGAGCTTCCTGGACTTCCTGGTAGTCTATTTCCTTTGCCAGATTGGGGAAGTTCTCCTTTATTATTTGTTCAAATAAGTTTTTCACTTGTTGCTCTTCTTCCCCTTCTGGGACCCCTATAATTCGGATTTTGGGACGTTTAAAGATGTCCTGGAGTTTCCAAAGGCTCTCCTCATTTTTTTTTTTTTGAATTCTTGTTTCTTCCTTGTTTTCTGTTTGGTTGTCTTTATTCCTTGTGGTCCACTCCATTGATTTGAGTTCCAGTTTTCCTCCCATCTCTACTGGTTCCCTCCGCGTTCACCTTCATTTTACTTATTGTAACCTTATTGTGCACTCAAACTGTTCTCCAGTTTGAGCCATTATTTTTTTGGTCTGGTTGAAGCTGTTACGTAGTGAGGGGTGGGGCCTTAGGTGTTCCCCAAGGTGGGGCAGCCTAGTTTCTGGGTAGTGACGCTGTATGTGAGGGTGGGGTCTGAGAGGGTGCAATGGTGCTTGCTCCACTCTCTCTCTCAGATTCCAGTCCCTTTTCCACTTCCCCTTTGCCTGGATTATCTGTGTGCAAATGTGGGACCACCTGGTCAGCCGGCTGCCTTGCGTGGCCTCACTGGGTCTTCACAGTTGCCACCCCATGCCTGGGGTCTGCTAGCCTCCACCTGTGTCCCTGGGGTCTGCCAGCCACTGCTGTCTGTGTGCCCAGTTCCTCACCTCCACTTTTTCCTGCTGCGTCTCTGCCCCTCTTACCTGTTTGGATGAATGGTTGTTGGACTTCCGTACAGTTCAATATTCTATCAGTTTTGGTTGTTTTCTTGTTTCTAAATATTTGTTGTCCTTAATTTTGGTTGTGAGAGGAGGCACAGTGTGTTCACCTATGCCTCCACCTTGGCCAGAAGTCCCGGTAGACTTATTCTTAACTGCAGCTGCCCAGGGGAGTTCTACTGGACAAAGCTCCCCCACTACACAACACAATAATATACACATGATGTATTATAGAACTGTACACCTGAAACCTATATAAATTTAGGAACCAGTGTCACCCCAATAAATTTAATAAATTCTATTTAAGAAAAGATATATGAAAGGGCCAGGAAGACATAAGGAATGAAAATATCTCAAGGGGCTCGATTCTACAGAAATGGTTTGCTTTAGCTAGGTCTTAAAGAAATGAAAGATTTCAGTTTAAATGAAGAGTGGAAGTTCTCTAGATTGAGGCTACAGGTGAGCAAAGGCACAGAAGTAGGGATGAGCATTGCTCTGTCACCACTATGGAAGAAGAGAAATGTATTGGAACAACCAGACTATGTAAGCAGAAAACATACTGTGTGTGTGTGTGCGTGCGCGCGCGTGTGCGTGCGCGCGCATTTGCCCGCGCATGGAGGGGAGGCAGCAAGCTGAAGTCAGAAGATGGTGGTGTTTTGATCTCAAAAGATGGTGTTTTTGATCTCTATCTAGAGGAAGGGAAGGAGAAAGTGAGAGAGAGAAACATCAATAGGTTGCCTTGTGCCCTGCCGGGGCACTCATTGGGGACCAAACCCACAACCAATGCATGGGCCCTAACCAAGAATTGAACCTGCAACCTTTTGGTTTGCAGGATGATGACCAACCCACCGAGCCACACTGGCCATGTCAGATAATGGTTTTCTTGAAAAGCTGCCAAATGACTTGAGATGCTGATAGAATGAAGAGGACCTATTGGTGGTTTTAAATATATGAATAGCCCAGTGAGAAATGTCTCTAGCAGTGACCTAGCGAACACATGCAGAAGGGGTGAGAGTCCACATGTTCATGTAATACATTATTTATCAATCCAAATCAGTCTTGTCTCTTTCTTTTTCTACTTAATGAGACTTTCTACTTAATGTGACTTAGTCCTTGTTGAGTTGTGTTGGGCCAAATCAATCTAGAAAATTGTATGCTATATTGGAGGTTGTATGGCCTGCTCAACTTCAATTCATTTTTAAAGCAAATAACATCCTTAGTCTAGACAAACACTAGCCATCTGACAGTTCCAGGCAGTTCAGTGAATTTCTGTATAGAGAACCCCTAGGGAAAGAAGCTTCTAACAGTACTGTCACTGACTGGCTTGAGCCAACACAGGCCTGTATTGAGGCATTGCTTTATTGTGGCATTATATTTGGAGGCACTCAAATTGGATATGCACTGAGGATTTGCTTTAAAGTATCTGAAAAAAATTACACAGTACAATTGGATTACAAGGATCCTGGGAATATTTGCTGGAATTATAAGCTCTAGACAATACATTTAAGTAGCCAAGTCTGTGCACAAGCAGTAAGCTGCTTTGGCTTCAAGGAATGTAATCAAATATGGAGTTACTACATTTATTCCATCTTGTCTTTCCAATGCTGCATGCATCCTTTCTCATTTCTCGACCTGGGAATGATTCAGATACCTCCATATGGGGTCCAATTTTAGCTGTCCCCTCTAGGTGATGATGTTAGGGCAAAGAAGTGGGAGTGGTGATAAGTAAAGTGGTCACAAGGTGGAGACAAAAGAAGTCCACAGAAAAGAACACATCAAAAGAGACAGATGTAACCAGCTAAGAATTTTCTTATGATTTTTTAGATGTGATAACTGTTATTATCATGAGTAAATATGGCCCTTAGGAGTGAAACAAGAAAGAGTAAAGAAACAAGGGATGAGATGCTGGGTGAGGCCAAGTGTGACTGTGAGGTCCATCCATTGAGAGATATTTAATGAGACCTAAAATCATGAATTCTATATATTCAACAATTTGTTATTGTTTATTCTATTACAGTTGTCCCAATTATTTCACCTTTCCCCCTCCTCCACTCAGCCCATATTTCACTCTCTCAGTCAATACCCATAGCAGTGTCCAGGTTCACAGGTCATTCATACATGATCTTTGTTTTTTTTTTTTTTGTTTTTTTTTTTCCTGGTTGTTCTATTACAGTTGTCTTGAATTTCTCCCACTGCTATCCCCTGCCCTGCCCATCCCCACTCCCACAGTTAATCCCCACCCTGTTGTCTAAGCTCATTCATTATTTATACCTGTTCATTGATTACACCCTCACCGTTCTTTCCCTCTTATTCCCCTCTGCCCTCCTCTCTGGTCGCTGACAGTCTGTTCCTTGTTTCCATGTCTCAGATTCTATTTTGCTTGTTTGTTTATTTTGTTCAATAGGTTCCTCTTTTGGTGAGATCATATGGTATTTGTCTTTGCTGCCTGGCTTATTTGACTCAGCATAATGCTCTCCAGTTCCATTCATGCTGTTGCAAAAGGTAGGAGTTTGTTCTTTCTTTCTGTTGCATAGCATTCAATTCTGTGTAAATATACCACATATTTTTGATCCCCTCATTTACTAATAGGCACTTAGGCTGTTTCCAGCACTTGGCAATTGTAATAAACACTGCTACGAATATAGGTTCACAGGTTCTTTCAAACTGGTGTTTCAGTATTTGTAAGGTATATTCTCAACAATAATATTGATGGGTAAAAAGTTTTTTTTTTTTTTTTTTTGTTAGGAAATTCCACACTGTTTTCCATAGTGGCTGTACCAGTCTGCATTCTCAGCCACTGTGACCTAGGTTTCCCTTTTCTCCACATCCTCACCTATGGGGGAACTTTGCATGCAGAGCCCCCCACCCTGCCCCCATCTGCCATGGATGAGAATAAAACTACCAAGACATGATCTGCTTGAGGAGGAGAGGTGGCCAATCTCTCAAAGGAGAAGGACCAAGAGCCCCTTTCTCAATGGTTTTTATTAGGTTTGTAATACACAGGAATAACAGGTAATGCTCATCAATCAATGTCAGGTGGCAAGGATCAAACAATAGATAACATTTCAAAGAAATCTGAGGGCTTATTATTATTATTATTATTATTATTATTATTATTATTTTGCTAAAGAAAGTTTATTCAATAAATGGTGTCGGGAATACTGGACAGACACATGCAGAAAGGTAAAACCAGACCACTTTCCCACACCACACACAAGAACAAATTCAAAATGGATCAAAGACCCAAATGTTAGAGCCAAAACCATAAAAATCCTAGAAGAAAACATAGGCAGCAAAGCCCCAGACATTGTCCGCAGCAGCATTTTATCAGATATATTTCTCCAGACAGGGAAACAAAAGAAAAAATAAAGAAATGGGACTATATTGAACTATTGAGGGCTTAATTGAGTCAGGGTCTGTCAGCTAAGGGCTTACAAAACTTTGGGAGACAATCTCATTTCCTCCTCAGACCCTTAACATTTAAATGAGAACACTCTCAGCAAAGCAGGTTTCACAGGACTTTACGAATTCTTTCCTATGCTGGATCACCCAAGGTGCCACTCTAGCCAGTGCTGGGCTGCACCTCCCTCCCTCATAGTTTCAGGCTTAAGTGGATTAGGACCAGGATGCCAAGAGATAAGGAACACTTCTCCCAGATGGACTGGGGACTCAGGCTATGTCAGAATAGCTGGGGGTCCATCACCCCCTCTTTGCTGCAGCCCCCCGAGTCCTTCCTTGAGGGCCTTACAAGTGGTCGTGCCTCACTTAGGAGACCCCTCCCTTGAGGGAATCTTACCCATCATTGGCTAACTGACCAAGCAATGAGGGCCAGAGATGGATGAAGCAGAAGCAGCACTCCTGCTGGGGAGATAAGCTTTGTCTACTTAGTGGCTCACAGTCCAAAGGTTGCTCACTCAGCCTTAGCTATAGGGTGCAGTTACAACTCCTGAAACCAGGCAGAATGGTTCCCAACACTCACCAGCACTTTTTGTTTCTTGATTTGTTTATGATAACTATTCTGACTGGTGTGAAGTGGTATCTCATTGGGGTTTTAATTTGCATCTCTCTGATGGCTAGTGATGTTGACCATTGTTTCATATGCCTATGGGCCCTCCATATGTCCTCCATGGAGAAATGTCTATTCAGGTCTTTTGTCCATTTTTACTTGGATTTTTTTGTTATCCTTGTGTTGAGTTGTATGTGTTCTTTATATATTTTTATATGAAATATTTATCTCATATATCATTGGTAAATGAGTTCTCCCATACAGTCATTCCCCTTTAATTTTGATGATGGATTCTTTAGCTGTGCAGAAGCTTTTTAATTTGACATAGTCTCATCAGTTTTTTTTAATTGCCTTGACCTAGGAAATATATTAGCAAAAATATTGCTACGTGACATATCTGAAGTTTTACTGCCTATGTTTTCTGCTAAGACTTTTGTGGTATCATGTGTTATATATGGCCTTTATTATGTTGAGGTATGCTCCCTCTATTCCTACTTTGATGAAGGTTTTATCTTAAATGGGTGCTGTACCTTATCAAATGCTTTTTCAGCACCTATTGCTAGGATCATGTGGTTTTTGTCTTTCATTTTGTTTATGTCATGTATTATAATTATTGATTTGTGAATATCATACTATCCTTTCATCCCTGGGATGAATCCCACTTGATTGTGGTGTATGATCTTTTTAATGTATTGCTGGATGCGGTTTGCCAATATTTTATTGAGGATTTTAGAATCTATGTTCATCAGTGGTATTGACATGTAATTTTCTTTCTTTGTTGTGTCTTTACCTGGTTTTGGAATTTGGTTACTACTGGCTTCAGAAAAAGAGTTTGGGAATCTTCCCTCTTGTTCAATTTTTTGGAATCATTTGCCTGTGAAGCCACGTGATCCAGGGCTTTTGTGAGTTTTTTAATTACTCCTTCAATTTCACCATATTATCAATCTGTTCAGGCTTTCTACTTCTTGATTCAATTTTAGAAGATGGTAAATTTCTAGAAATTTGTCCATTTCATCCAGGTTGTCAAATGTCCTGGCATATAGTTGTTCATAGTAATTTCTTACAATGCTTTGTATTTCTGTGCTATCTGTTGTAATTTCTTCTCTTTCATTTCTGTTTTTTTTTTAAATTAATGTCCTCTCTCTTTTTTTCCCTTGATGAGTCTTGTTAAAAGTTTATCATTTTTTTTTTAACTTTTCAAAGAACCAACTCTTAGATTCATCAATCTTTTGGATATTTTTTGTTTGTTTTTCTGTCATTTAATTCTCTGTCACCTTGATTATTTTCTTTCTTCTACTCCCTTGGGGCTTTTTTGTTGTTTCTCTAGTTCTTACAGATGGAAGATTAAGTTGTTTATTTGAAATGTTTCTATCTTTTTTTAGGTTGGCGTGTATTGCTAGGATTTTCCCTCTCAGGACTGCTTTTGTTCTGCCTCATAGTTTTTGGTTTGTTATGTGTTCATTTTTATTTGTTTACTGATAGTTTTTGATGTTTTTTTGGTTTCATCATTAACCCATTTATTATTTAATTATTTAATGATGTGTAATTCAGTCTCCCTTTATTTGACTGTTTTTGAATTTTTTTCTTAAGTTTGGTTTTATTTCAAACCATTGTGATCTGAGTAGGTGCTTGATATGAATTCAATTTTCTTGAATTTGTTGAGGCTTGTTTCATGTCCTATCATGGGGTCTATCTTTTAAAATGATCCATGTGCATTTGAAAAGAATATGTATTTTGCTTATTTGGGATGAAATATTCTACAAACATCAATTAAGTCTATTTGATCTAGAGTATCATTCAATGCCACAATGTCCTTGTTGATTCTTTGTTTGGAAGAGCTCTCCATTTTTGACAGTGGGGTGTTAAAGTCCCCCACATTGACTATATTGCTGTCAATCTCTCTCTCTCTCTCTCAACCTCTCTTTGTGTGTGTCTCTTCCTTTTTTCTGAGAGGTGTCCCTTTAACATCTCTTGCAATGCTAATTTGGTGGCGATGCACTCTTTGAGGATTTTATTTATTTATTTTTCGTCTGGAAAACTCTTTATTTCACCTTCCATTTTAAATGAGAGAATTGCCAGAATGAGTAGTCTTGATTGCTGGTATTTGATTTTCATTACTTGGAATATTTCATGCCAGTTCCTTCTGGCTTGCAGTGTTTCTGTTGAGAAATCAGATGATAGCTTTATCAGAGCTCCCTTGTAGGTTACTAGGTTTTTCTCCCTTGCTGCCTTAAAACTCTCTGCCTTTATATTTTTCCATTTTAATTATGATGTGTCTTGGAGTAGGCCTCTTTGTGTTCATCTTGATTGAACCCCTCTGTGCTCCCAGGATTTGTGTGACTTTTTCCATGACCATGTTAGAGAAGTTTTCTCTCATTATATTTTCAAACTGGTTTTCCATCTTTTGCTCCTTTTCTGTTCCTTTTGTTATACGTATGATGGAAATGTCACCTTTCATGTTGTCCTGAAGCTCCTTTAAACTATTCTCTTTCTTTTTTAGTCTTTTTTCATTTTATTGCTCTGATTAATTGTTTTTTTTCTACTTTGTCTTCTAACTCACTGATTCAGTCCTCCAATTCATCTAGCCTGCTTTTAATACCTTCTAGTGTATTCATTTCAAATATTGTATTCTTCATTTTCAACTGGTTCTTCTTCATAGTTTCTGTCTCTTTTCTCATGCTAATGTAGTTACCACTCAGTTCCTTGTAGTTCCCATAAAGTTCCTTGTAGTTATTACAGAGTTCCTTGAGCAGCCTTATAATCATTGCTTTGAACTTTATGTCTGATAAATTGTTTGTCTCAATTTCATTTAGTTATTTTACCAGGGATTACTCCTTTCCTTTTGTTTGGTAGTTGTTTCTTTATCCCCCCCACTTTAGGTTTCTCTTTTTCTTTGTTTCTTCATATTAGAATGATATGCTTTGTCTCCCTATCTTCATGGGGTAACTTTCTGTTTTAGGAGTCTTGTTGAACTCTGTAGTGAAGTCTCTTTGATCTCCTAAGGATGCTCTAGTAATTTCTTTTTTTTTTTCCCATGTGGGCTCTTTTTTGTGTGTTTGTGTTTTGATTGTTGTTGGCTTGTTCATTGGTGGGTTCTCTCTTCTTTCTGGCTGACTGAGAGTCACACCACCACCACATCTTGTATGCTGTTGTACATGTGCTGGCAGAACAAGACAAAACAACCCAGATAACAAAACCCCACACCAACAGAAATATTCCCCAACAACAATATCAATATCAACAACAAATGAGGAAAGATTAATAAAGTTGAAAAGAGAGTAAAAATATTATAAGAAAGGAAATATTTATATGAATAAAGGAAAGAAAAATGATTCTGAGAGAGTAGAGGGAGGAGAAATAATATGAGTATGGAAGAGAAACAAGGCAAAGAAAGGGAGAAAGTGAAATTTAAAATGTAATTAAAAAGTGAAGGAAAGAGGCAAAATGGAGTAATAAAAGAGAAGAGTATAATACGAGGTTTGAAATGAAGAAAATAGTAAAACAATAGGAGCAGAACTGAAAAAAAAACAACAGCAGCAAAACAATGACAAATAAGGAAATATTAATAAAGTTGGAAATAAAATAAAGATATTAAAAGAAAGAGAAAAAAGAATACAAGATGTCTACAGGAAAGAAAATGATTTTGAGAGGGTAGTGTGAGGAGAAATAATAATAATAAGGTATAGATACCAGGCTAAGAAAAAGGAAGAATAAAATTTCAAACAAAAATAAGAAAGGGCAGCAGGAACAAAAATGGAGTAAGACAGGGGAATAATGAACTATGAGTTTTGGAAATGAAAAGCAATAGTGAACAAATAGGGATGAAATTGAGGAAAAACTATAACAACCACATATCAATGACAAATGATCAAAGATTAATAAAGGTGGAAAGAGAATAGGAATATTGTAAGAAAGGGAGAAAGAATATGGGATGACTAAAGGAAAGAAAATTGATTATGAGAGGATAAAGGGCAGAGAAATAGTAAAAGTAAGGAGTAAAAATAAAACATAGAAAGGGAGAAAATAAAATTTAAAACAAGAAAAAGAAATTGAAGGAAGAAGGCAAAATTCAGTAAGACAAGTGAAGATTAAAATATGATTTGAAATAAAAATAAAATAAATAGTGAAGTAATGTGAATAAAACTGAAGAAAAAGAAAAAAATGATAAAAAGTTATGTAAGAGAAAAATAATGCAAATACTGAAAAGAACGAGGTGCAATTCATCTTGGCAGAGTTTGGTGTTTGCCTACTGTCTTCTCCTTCTGGATATAACTCTGGTAATGTCAGATTGTGTCCCCATCTAGCTCTAGGCAGCCTGTTCAAGGCTGTAAGTGATCCACAGTCTGTGGCTGTTTCCCTCAGGCTTGGCTGCATCTGGGCTGGTCCTTGCTGCTCTGTCTTGCTGGCTTTTTATCGCCTCAAATCCCAGGGGTGGGTCTTCCAATGTCCAGCATTACCATAGGTACCACATCCACTTGCCTCTACAGGGGGCTTCTGGAGTGATTAGGAGTGTGGGACCCCTGGTGCTGCCCCAGGAGGTGCTGTTCAGTCTTAAGGAAGATTTTAAGTGTGTCCCCCTGCCCCTGTACCACCCATTTTCATCTGTCCCAGATTATTTCCAATAATGCATAATTTCTTATGAATTAGCTCTCCACTTCATGTGAGGGGCCAATCTGTGTAAGAGGGTCAGCTCTTTCCTGCTTCATGCTGATGGCACCTCTGTGTAAGAGCCGAGGTTGGTCAGGGCCCTGAATACTCCTTGCTGCACCGATTTCTGATCTTTCTGCCTTGCTGTTGCAGTCAAATATGGTCTGAGAAATCAGCATGAGTTGTCACCCTGAGAAAAGTTCAGAAAGGGCCTTTTTGGAGTTTCTTTTTGTTTCTCCTGGGTATATTCACCCAACAAAGGGTTCTTGAACCTGGTCTTAGTGTTCTACCAAGCTTCAGAGCTTCTCCATTGGATACAGTGCTTGCAATCCTGCAGGGGGTGGATGTGCCTGCCCTTTCCTTCCTTGAATGTTTTACTCTGCAGGGAGTGGGAGGGTCTGCCTGGCTGTACAGAGTCTCAGCTGCTCAATTCTTGCCCATCTAATTCCCAACACTCTGCCCTTGCAGGAGACACTGTCCTGAGCTCTCTATTCTGTGCAGCCCCTGGCTTGCTAACCTCACTGGGAAGGGGCCCAGGAATCCCTTCATTGTATAACTCTCTGAACTCCTTACCCAGCTAGATTCATTGGGAATGAACTGAGTTTTCAATCTGGTCTCTTTGCTGGCAGAACATCTGTGTGCAGTGTCCCTGCCCAGACACTACAGGTGTCCTTTTAAAAAGTCTCTGTGTGGCACCCACACTGCAGTACTGAGTCACTATGGTTTTTTATGTGCACCACTGAGGGGGCGGGGCTCCTCCTGCAGTGCCCCACCCACCCACCAGATACCACAGATGAGAATAAGTATACCAAGACATGAGCTGCTTGGGGAGGAAAGGTGGCCGATCTCTCAAAGGAGAAGGGCCAAGAGCCTTTTCCTCAATGGGTTTTTATTGAGTTCATTTTGCACAGGAATACAGGTAAAGCTCTTTAATCATCGTCAGGCAGTAAGGATCAAACAATAGATAACACACAAAGAACTCTGAGGGCCTATTTTGAGTCCGGGTCAGATAGATAAATGGCCATAAAATTTGGAGGAACAAACTCACTTCTTGCTTGGCCCTTATCATTTAATTGAGAGCATTTTAAACAAAGCAGGTTTCACAGGATTTTACATATTCTTTCTTAGGTCTGATCACCCTAGGGAACCCACCCTTTCCAGCACAGGGATACACCTACCACCCGCATTGTTTCAGGTTTAAGTCAGGCAAGGCAGCCAAGAGATTAGGAGGCTTCTTGAAGACAGAATGAGGACTCAGGCTATGTCATAGCTGAGGGTCCATCACCCCCTTTTGCTATAGCCTCCCAAGTCCTTCCCTGGGGCCTCCAAATGATCATACCTGTCTTAGGTCATCCCCCTCTTGGGGAATCTTACCTGTCATTGGCTAACCGATCAAGTGCTGGGAGCCAGTCATGGATGAAGTAAAGGAAGCAGAAGCGGCACCCTTGCCAGGGAGATAAGCCTTGTCTCCTTAGTGGATTATGGTCTGAAGGTCACTTACTCAGCCTTAGCCATGGGGGGTTACAGCTCCTGAAACCAGGCAGAGCGATTCCCAACACACCAACTTCCCCAAAATCAAGAAATCTCTCCTTGTCACAGTAGGCCACAGCCTGCTGTTGCCTCTGACTGGTCCAGGGGTGGCTCATGATTGTTTTAGTAGCTAGAGTCCCTCTCTGTCACTCTCCTGGTTGGTGCTGCTGCTATGGACATACTGTTCACTGTGTGTATGCAGTCTGGATCTCCCAGACTCCATATATCCTCCCAAGACACTTCCAATTAGGGTTGGGGGGTCCCTGTGTGGGACTAGGGCCCTCTGCCCTGGTAGGGGAGGGAGCTACAATGCTGCAATATCTGAATGGTCTCTTTGCTGCAGCAGGCGCCATGTACAGGGTATTTTTCCTTAGATGTATAAAATCTCCTTACTGGATGGTACAAAGCAACTTCTGTACTCCTTGGCTTCAAAACTTCATATTAGTTAAGATTCTGTTGATTGCTTAGGTTACTTGTTGGAAGATCAGCTGCAACTCTGAGTTGATAGCAAGAGGAAGTGAACTCATCTTCCATCTACTCCTCTACCATCTTCAATCTCATTCATAATGTATTAATAAGTGAATTATTATAGGCAATAAAGAAACACCAATGAGTGAAAATACTTGCCACCACAGAGTTACATTCTGGTGGGGGGCAAAAGGCAAGAAGCAAAATAAACAGACTCTCCCTGAATGACCTCTTCCAGCCCCATGATTTTATTTACTGTGTATATTCTGATTCCTAAATTTACATATCTAGCCCTGATGTCTCTCTGGGACTTGCCACTCATTTATCCAGTTGCTAATTCAATGTCTCCACTTAGGTCTTATGAGTCCCTATATTTGAACATGAGTAAAACAAATCTCTTGATATTTTATCCCAAATCTCTTTCTCCCACAGAATACCCCATCTTGATGAATGGCCTCATGATTCTTCTAATTACTCAGGTGAAGGTGTGAGTCATCATTTATTCCTCTCTTTTCTTTTTATTCTTCTTTATCTATACCCTTATGATTTATTTTTCAATTACAGTTGTCCCCATTTACCACCTCCTATTACTCTCCTCTGCCCTACCCACCCCACCTCCCACATTAAATCCTTCCTCCCATTGTTTTTGTCCGAGGGTCCTTTATACATGTTCCTTGACTTGACCCTTCCCTTTATTTACACCATTATCCCCTGGATGACAGATTAGAAGTTGGAGAGTGAAGAAAAGAGAGGAATAGGTTCCATTTATACCTATCCCTCTTTTCTTCACTCTCCAGCTTCTAATCTGTCAGCCAATATTTTTTGTTCCACCATGAAAATACATAATGGATCTTACCATTCCTCACCACCTCCATGACTATCACCCCAATACAAGCTGTTATGATCTATCACCTAAATAACTGTAAACAACTCCTAATTAGTCTCCCTGACTTCACTTTTTCCTTGACTATATTCATTTTCCACATAGCAGTCAAATAATCTTATGTTCTATGAATTAGATCACATCACTTCTCCACTTAAAAACTAATGAATTCCCAAGACTCTAAGAATTAAATGTAAACACTTTTTCAAGGCTACCCACAAAGTCTCATGAATATCTGACCCCAGGTTATTCCTACAACCAAATTTATTGGTATAGCATGGTGCCACATATGCCTAGGGAGCCAGGAAAGGTTTTAGTATGGCTTCCTTCAAAGAATGACGTAAATGCAGTACAATCAAAAGACGTCACTTAGCTCCTGTATGAGGGCACAAATTCTGAGAACTAATTATACTAATAGCTGTCCTTGATCACAAAATACAAGCATCTGTGAATTATCAATCCTAAAATTAGGAAAGAAATTTCCTATGAATATTTTTGTTAATTATTGGCTTTTGAGGCTCATTAAACTAGTATCAAAATATGGAATTTTGTGATTATTTTTAAAGATTTTATTTATTTATTTTTAGAGAGGGGAAGGGAGGGAGAAAGAGAGAAAGAGAGGCATCAATGCATGGTTGCCTCTCACGTGGGCCCCACTGGGGACCTGGCTCACAACTCAGGCATGTGACCTGATTGAGAATCAAACCTGCGACCCCTTGGTTAGCAGCCCGTGCTCAATCCACTGAGCTATGCCAGCTAGGGCTGTGATTACTCTTATAATTATGTGTAGACAGAGAGAGCCAAGCTTCCTGTAAAGTCAATAAAAATATGCATAAAATGAGAGATAAAAATTGGTCCGAATGTATTTTTTTAATTTTGCTGGATGTAGAATTTAATATTTTGAAATGATAAAAGACTCATCTTGTTTTCAAATAGACTATAAACCACAACAACACTAATTTATTTAGATAGCCATGTTCTTCAGGGAGCTCATAGTGTTTTACAGCTATTCTTTTAGTTATTTTCATAATGGAAGGGGTGAGAGGTTTTAATACTTGATTTTTTCCAGGTATGGAAACTGAGGCAGAGAAAAGCCAAGGAATTACTAAAAATAACATCATAGGTTGATGACATATTTTTGTTTTAAAATGAGATTAACAATAATACCTATCCTATCTCATAGTGTTGCTATACAGGAATGTATAGGCTACCTCTTGTGTGACCTTAGCTCCTACTCCAGACGTTACTGCATTGTTTATTTCCTGGAAAGCACCTTGTACCTACTGCTGCTATTTCTAGCTCCTTACCCTGTGGTTCTGAGGGCACCTTGGAGTTGGATGTCCTTGGGACCAAAGTTGACCAATGGGAGCCCGAGCTGATGTATAAATGCTTTCCACATTTTCTCCTTGGGCTAATAGTGGTTGAGACACACTCTTAATTTCTTGAGCTTCCCAACCACCACAGAGATACCAACTCAAAAATGCCTCCTTGTATTTTCTTTTCCTGCTTCACTTCTCCATATCCTTCCCTGGAATTGCTTCTCAAATATACTACCTACATCCAAGCCTTTCCCTCAGGCTCTGTTTTAGGATAACTAAGGCCAAGACAGAATGACATGAAATAAAATGTATGTTAGAACTTGAAAACTAGAAAGTGTTATGTAATATAAGCTACTACTATGACTTATATGATGTTAATAGTATTTGTACCAATTATAACCATCATAATGCTTAAGTTGACACTATTGACTCGTTGGATTAAAAATTTTCAAATCTTCTGAAACCTTGGAGTCACCATAAGTCAGTAGAATTCTTTTCTCTCTGGATGATCACAAAGATTTCCCAGGGGGTATCCAGCAAGAGAGAATTAAGAGAATCAATTTCCAGCATCATCTCAACTTCTATATATATAATTCCTAAAATTGATCTGCCAGAGAACATGCCTGCAGTCAAAGTGTTCTGTACATAATGACAGAGTAAACCATGCATTTGTTTGCTAAAAGCTCTCTTTGTGCCAGATTCTTTGTTGGGTATAAGGTACTGAGGACACACAGATATGAGAGATGCTTTTTGTCTTTCTTGCTTGCCATGTATCTCAGTACCTATAATGTTTGTCATATAATATGTGCTCAATAAATATTTGTTTAACAAATCCGTGAACAAATGAATGAATAACACTGACTATACTGTATTATAAATATTTGTTTACCTGTTTACTTTTCCCATTCGACTGTGAGCTCACTGACAGCAGAAACCATGTCTTGTTCATTGCTGTGTCACTGTCACCTTCCATGTGGCCTGATGTGTGGTAGGCACTTAATATTTGTTGAACAAATGAAGGAATACAAAGCAGGTGTAAAATGTTGCACACAACTAGAAAACAGGGATCTCAGTTCTGCCATTTGTTAACCTGAGGATAAAGAACCTCTTTTAGCATCAACTTTCTACTCTGTTAAAAGGGCAGAGTAGCACCTGCTGTACCCAACTTATTGCTATAAGTATTACTAGAGATAATGGATGATAAGTCTACTGAGAATTATAATGAGTTATAAAAATACAAGTATATCTCTTTAAAGTAATGGACTTGTTAAGATGACCATATAATTTACCCTCCAAATCCAGATAAATTTGGAAGCAAAATAATTATTAATAGTTGTTACTGATTTATAATAGGCATAAAATGGGACTGTCCTAGGCAAATCCAGAGTATGGTAACCCTTACATTGATTTTTATTTTACTTTCCCCATCCTTCCCACTGCTTCACTCAGCTAATCTGCCCCTCCTTCCCTCTAAAATGCTCTGCTTTATCTTCTAGTTCAGGCATCACGTTCAAGGAGAGCAGGAAAATGTATACATGTAATAGTGTGTGTGTGTGTGTGTGTGTGTGTGTTTTCTTTGAAATATTTGACCCAGAAAAGAGTTGAGCCGTGAATAAACATGTTCCTATAACAACCTAAAGATTCCCAAGTAAGTAGCTGCAATGCTCAGATTTGGCTGATAATTGATAACTCAAATGAGCTCCAGTTCTCCTCTGGGTTCTTTTTATGTCCTCTCCTCTAGTACTAATCTTTTTTACCTCTGACATGCTGCTAAGTATAGAGCAAGGCAAAACCACCAAGATGGTATAAACAGTCTCCAAAACTGAGCATTCAGAGACAATGGCCTGTGGCACATCGTGGGTGGATATCCAGTGAAGAAGCTGAGAAGTGGCCCACTTTGGTTCTTGCAACAGAATAAGCAGGTGGCCAGATTTGCTTACACTCTTAGCTTAGGGGCTGGCCTCATAATTTCCTGATGGGCTTTAACTACAAAATTTATATCCTTGACAAAGGGAGGAGTTTACTTCTTTTTAGGGTATTGAAAAGGCTACCCTCAAATGGAAATGGGTGAGAAATGATAAAGCTAAAGGCCAAAGGGCTGACTGAGTTTCTCCATTATGCCTTTATCATCACAATGGACACTAAATCCAGGAGGCTGGGTGAATGGGTATACATGAATAAAATTCATTGGTTTAAGTGAAATAAAATTTATAGCATAATGAATCTGATTAATATTTAATAGTAACTGTTTATACTGTGCTCCATATATGAATGTGTGTGTATATATGCATATGTATCCATTCACAACAGTTTTGGATATTAACTCCTTATCATATTTACTGGCGAATATATTCTCCAATTCTGTGGGGTTTTTTTTTTTTTATTTTCTTGATGGTTTCCCTTGCTGTGCAATGGATCTACCTTTTGACCAGTGATCCCACTTCTGAGAATACATCCAAAGGAACGCAAAACAATAATTCAAAAGAACATAAGAACCTTTATGTTCATTGCAGCATTATTTTTAATTACCAAGATATGGAAGCAGTCCAAGTATCCATCAGTAGATGAATGGATAAAACAATTATAGGACATTTACACAATGGAATACTACTCGACCATAAAAAGAAGAAAGTTTTACCCTTTGCAACAATATGTGTAGACCTGGAGAACATTTTGCTAAATGAAATAAGGCAGTTAGAAAAATACAAATACCATAGGATTTCACTCATATGTAGAATCTGTTGAACCAACTGAACTAAGAAGCAAAATAGAGACAAACTCATAGATAGAGAGTAGGATAGCAGCTAAGGTGGTGGATTAGGAAATGGAAGGACTGAGCAAAAAGGAAAAAAGACTCATGGACATGAACAACAGTGTGGTGATTACTAGGAGAGAGGGATTATAAGAGGACTAAATGGTAATAAAAAATACAATAAAAATAAAATTTAAAATTATCATTAAAAATCACAGAGAAGAACGTCAGAAGTCTACCAAAACAGCTTATGCTTGTGCTGGTCTATTTAACCTCACAAAATCACCTGTGAAATTCTAGGGTTTTAAGGCTACATTACTTGGTCTACCACTAGTGTCAAGTTTATGGTCATGTCTTTCAAAACACATGAAATCCTCAACCTTAGCTGTGCTCTGAAACTTCCTGGACTTTTTGGCTGAATAATGAAGCATAATTTATTGTATAATTGTTTAGGGCTGCACAAAGGGCTTAGAAAGCATGCTGGGGTAAATAGATGTCAGCTCAGTGGAGAGTTTAACTGTTTGGCTCACTTTCCCAAACTTCACTCGTTTCACCAACAGTTAGGAGAGGACTTTTCCTTGTTATTGGAAATAAAACATGTTTCTAACACAGTTCCAATACACAATTCCTTCCACCAGTGTCACCAAACCACAGCCTAGGAAAGTTCTAAATGTGTGTGATGTAATCTTTTTCCTTCATGATTTCCAGATTGAACACGTATGTATTAATATCATATATTTATAATGCAAGTTTTTAAATTTATTTTTATTTTTATTTTTATTTTTAGAGAGAGGGAAAGGGAGGGAGAAAGAGAGGGAGAGAAACATCAATGTGTGGTTGCCTCTCATGCACCCCCTACTGGGGACCTGGCCCACAACCCAGGCATGTGCCCTGACTGGGAATTGAACTAGCAACCCTTTGGTCCACAAGCCAGTTCTCAATACACTAAGCCACACCAGCTAAATCTAAACCAAGTTTTTTTTTTTTTTTACATTTTTTTAGTTTTTATTTTAATTGTTGATCTTGTACAGTTTTCTGTCTTTTATTCTCACCCGAACCCACCACCCCAGCCCTCCCCACCTCCCTCCCATTTCCATCCCCCCATAGTTTTTGTCCATGTGTCCTTTATACTTGTTCCTGTAAATCTTTCCCCTTTTCCCCTGAAATTCCCTCCCCTCTCCCCTCTGGTGACTTTCAGCCTGTTCTCAATTTCAATGTCTTTGGTTATATTATGCTTGTTTGTTTGTTTTGTTGATTAGCTTCCTGTTAAAGGTGAGATCATATGGTATTTGTCTTTCACTGCCTGGCTTACTTCGCTTAGCATGATGCTCTCAAGTTCCATCTATGCTGTTGCAAAGGGTATGAGCTCCTTTTTTCTTTCTGCTGCATAGAATTCCATTGTGTAAATGTACTACAGTTTTTTGATCCATTCATTTACTCTGGTTTCTCTTCAGATCGTATAAATCTTTTGCCTTTTTAAACCAAATTTTATATAGTACATAGACCAGGATTTCCCAAACTATATTGTGACGTGTACTAGTTCCTCAAGATGCCATGAGAAAAAATGAACTTCATCATAAAATAAATTTGGTAAGGCTGCATACTTTAAATATCATTTTGTATATTTACTTTGCATATAATCATATAAATATGTGAGAAGTTCTAGAGTTATGAAATGTGTTTATATTTGGTAGATCCATCATATCCCAGGCGTATAAGTATGATAACTTTTATTAAAGTACCACCTTATAAGCATTGGCCTGCAAGTCAAAGGGTCGCCAGTTCAATTCCCAGTTGAGGCACATGCCTGGGTTGCAGACCAGGTCCCTGGTGCGGGGTACACAAAAGGCAACCACACATTGATGTTTCTCTCCCCCTCTTTCTCTCTCCCTTCCCCTCGTTCGAAAAATAAATAAATAGAAATCCTTTAAAAAATAAAATAAAGTAACACCTTATGATATGCTGCAGACACCATTTGGAAAATGCTTTCAAAGACAGGGATAAAAAAAGGGACTTCTGGAAGTCTTCAAATGCAACCCTAAGCTTTCTTTTTTTTTTTAAATTTAATTTAATTTAATTTTATTTCATTTATTATTTTTAAATATATTTTAATCAGTATTTTTTATTTTTTCAGCTTTCATTTTATTTTATTTTAAATTTTTAATCAGTATTTTTTAATTGTTGATATTGTACAGTTTTCTGTCTTTTACCCCGCCCCCAGTCCACCTCCCCAGCCCTCCCCACCTTCCTCCCATTTCCACCCCCCATAGTTTTTGTCCGTGTGTCCCTTATACTTGTTGCTCTAAACCATTCCCCCTTTCCCCTGAAATTCCCTCCCCTCCCCCTCTGGTCACTGTCAGACTGTTCTCAAATTCAGTGTCATTGTTTATATTATGCTTGTTTGTTTGTTTTGTTGATTAGGTTCCTGTTAAAGGTGAGATCATATGGTATTTGTATTTCACTGCCTGGCTTATTTTGCTTAACACTAGGCTTTCTTTAAGGGTTTATTTGTATTGTATACTTGTAACCATTTCTGTCATTCCGTAGTTCAGAAAGGAAAAACTAACGGAAAGGGCCAATATAATTGTGTAGTAAGGAACATTGACATTTCTGCAACTTTTCTTTTCAAGTTCTTTCTGAAGCAACATGAAATATATTTTTTAACAGGAATGGGATTAGGAGTCCAAAGACCCACTTTCTCTACAAGCTCTGCTACTAACTAGTTGTGTGCCTTTGTATCAGTTGGTGGTTAACTTCCTTGGTTATCAGTTTCATCATCTATAAAGTGAGAATAACAGGGCATACCCATCCAAAGGTTTGTGGTGAGGATCAAACAACCAAAGACAGATAGTTATTTTTGGAATTGTGAAAGGCCACAAATGATACTGGGTTCAGGGTTGCTGAGGTGAGAGGCAGGGTTGTATGAGTCCGTGATTATGTGCATAATGCACATTGCCATTATTTCTCCAGAAACAGTGGAAGTCAAAAACAACATGGAGAAAATGCATCATTTAGAGCTCAAATTTTACAAATCTCTTCCATCTTCTCCTAGATTTCATAGATTAGAAGCATCAGGGCTGAGGGCAGCTAGAGCATGGGCAATGAAAGCATAGGCATGACATCTTATCAATGACCTTCTTCCTGCTTCACATCACCCCCTAACCCCTGTCTCAGAAAACAACAAAACAGTCTCAGTGGCTACTTACAGTTAACCTTTTTTTTTGTCTCACCACCCTGCCCAGGTTAATATCCCCTATTCACTTTCCAAATGATTTCCTCTTCAATTCACATAGTACATCTCAGGAGCTACAAACATAACAGGAAACTTCTATTTCCCCCTTCCCATCCAAGGTCTCATTACTCAGGGTAAGACTTGAAAGAGTGGTCTCAGAGGAGATTTCTGTTCCATCAGACCTCTAGTAAAGATAGATGTCTGGACTGACTAGACCATGAGACTCACCCAAGCTGCCAATTCTTTCAGGCTTCTGGCCTCTGTTCCTTATTTGAAAATTCTTTCTCTGTTTCCTTGATTCTGTTTCCATTATGTGTCATTGGTAATGATAGGGTAATGGGTTTTTCTGTAATATTATTTCTCAAATGGTCCTCTTCCCTGCTGCCTTGTAATGATCAACACTGTGATCTAATGTTTGTTACTACTTATATTCCCAAAATGTTATAAAGCCCAATTCATCTTTCCCCTTTTTGCACATGAGCTCAGATACTGCTTTCCCTGTTGTCTTAGTTACTTATTGCTACCTAACAAATTGCCCCAAATGTTAGTGGCTTACAACATTATGAATTTATTACCACATGGTGTCTGTGGGTCAGGAATATGTGGAAGGCTTTAGCTTGGTTCTCTGGCTCAAAATCTCTTACAAGACTGTAAACAAGATAATGACAAGAGTCAGAGTCCCCTCCAGGTTGTACTGCAACAGGGTGTACTTTTAAGCTTTTTCAGTTATTGTTGGCAAGATTCAGTGCCTTGAAGTTCATTGAAATGAGAGCCTCAGTATCTCACTGGTTGTTGGCCAGTAGATACCCTTTCCACAAAGCAGCTCACAACATAGAATCTGACTTATCAATGTGAGCAAATGAAAGAGAGAAAGATAGAGGGAGTGCACAAACAAAATGGAAGTCATTTACTACGTCTGTTATGACATAATCTCAGAAGTGACATCCTTGGTTTCTATTGGGTATTTTTATGTTTTGTTTTACTTTTATTTATTTTTTAACATTTTTATTGTTGTTCAACTACAGTTTTCAGCCTTTCTCTCTCACGCATCCCCACCACCCCAGCCCTCCTCACCTGCTTTCCCTGTTTCCGCCCTGCCTTGTTATGGCCCATGTGTCCTTTGTAATTGTTCCTGCAAACGCTTCACCCTTTTCCCACATTATGCCCAACTTCTCCCCTCTGGTCACTGTCAGCCTGTTCTGAATTTCAATGTCTCCTTACATTTTGTTTGCTTGTTCATTTGGTTGATTAGGTTCCTGTAAAAGATGAGATAATATGGTATTTGTCCTTCAAAACCTGGCTTATTTCACTTAGCATAATGATCTCCAGTTCCATCTATGCTGTTGCGAAGAGTAGAAACTCCTTCTTTCTTTCTGCTGCATAGAATTCCATTGTGTAAATGTACCATAGTTCTTCGATCCATTCACTTACTGATGGGTACGTAAGTTGCTTCCAGCCCTTAGCTATTGTAAATTGTGCTGCTATGAACATTGGGGTGCATAGGTTCTTGTGGATTGGTGTTTCAGGGTTCTTAGGGTATAATCCTAGCAATTAAATTGCTGAGTCAAAAAAGCTGTTCCATTTTCAGGTTTCTGAGGAAATTCCATTTTGTTCCTCACAGTGGTTGCACCAGTCTGCAATCACACCAACACTGCACTCAGGTTCCCTTTTCTCTACAAACTCCCCAACACTTGTTCCTATCTTTGTTTATGATAGCCATTCTTGTCAGTGTGGAGTGGTATCTTGTTGTGGTTTTAATTTGCATCTCTCTGATGCCTAGTGATACTGAACATCTTTTCATATATCTGTGGGCCCTCTGTATGTCCTCCTTGGAGAAATGACTGTTCAAGTCCTTTGTCAATTTTTCAATTTGGTTGCTTGTCTTCTTAGAGTGGAGTCGTCTAAGTGCTTTGTATATTTTGGAGAGCAAACCCTTGTCTGACGTATCAATGGAAAGTATGTTTTCCTATATGGTTGGTTCTCTTTTCATTTAATGCTGCTTTCTTTAGTTGTGCAGAAGCTTTTTATTTTGATGAGATACCATTTGTTTATTCTTTCCTTTATGTCCCTTGCTCTAGGGGACACAGAATGTTCCCTATACATTCTATGTGGCATGGGCTATGTGATATTTTCCTACCTATGTTCTCCTCTAGGACTTTAATGGTGTCATGGCTTATATTTAAATCTTTTACCCCTTTGAATTTATTTTTGTGTATGGTGTAAGTTGGTGCTCGAGTTTCATTTTTTTCCATGTACCTATCCACCTCTCCCAACACCACTTGTTAAAGAGGCTATTTTTTACTCCATTTTATGTTGCTGCTCATTTTCTTAATTACTAATTGACTATAAAGCCTTGGTTTATTTCTGGGATCTCTATTCTGTTCCATTGGTCTTTGTATCTGTTCTTATGCTAGTACCAGGTTGTATTGATTAGAGTGGCCTTGCAATACAGTTTGATATCAGATATTGTGATCTCACCTACTTTGTTCTGCTTTCTCAAAATTGCTGCACCTATTTGAAGTCATTTATGGTTCCATATAAATTTCTGAAATGTTTGCTCTATATCTGGGAAATATGACATTGGTACTCTAGTAGGTATTGTGTTGAGTCTATAAATTGCTTTGGGTAATATGGACATTTTGATTATGTTAATTCTTCTAATACATGAACACAATACACATTTCCATTTGTTTGTGTCTTCCTTAATTTCTTTCTTCAATGTTATGTACTTTTCTGAGTACAGGTCTTTTATATCCTTGGTTAGGTTTATTATTAGGAACTTTATGTGTCCTGTTGCTATATAAAATGGGATTTTTTTCCTGATTTCTGTTTCTGATGTTTCATTGTTGGTATACAAAAATGCCTTTGATTTCTGAATACTGACTTTGTATCCCACTTTTTTTCCCAAATTCATTTATTAGGTCAAGTAGTTTTCCTGTGGAGTCTATAGGATTTTCTACATGCATTATCATGTCATCTGCAAACAATGACAGTTTTGCTTCCTGTTTTCCAACTTGGATGACTTTTATATCCTTTTCTTGTTTGATTGCTGTGGCTAAGATTTCTAATACTATGTTGATTAGAAGTGGTGAAAGTGGACAACGTTGTCTTGTTCCTGATCTTAGTGAGAAAGTTTTTAGCTTTTGCATATTTAGTATAATATTGGGTATAGGTCTCTAATGTATGGCCTTTATTGTGTATAGGAATTCTCCCTCTCTTCCCATTTTTCTGAGTGTTTTTATCATAAATGGGTGCTCTACCTTATCAAATGCTTTTTCTGCATCTATTGATAGGATCATGTGATTTTTGTCTTTGCTTTTGTTTATGCGATGAATTATATTTACTGATTTGCGAATGTTGAACCATCCTTGCATCCCTGGGACGAATCTCACTTGGTCATGGTGTATGATCTTTTTAATGTATTGTTGGATGCGGTTTGCCAATATTTTATTGAGGATTTTAGCATCTATGTTCATCAGTGATATTGGCCTGAAGTTTTCTTTCTTCATTGTGTCTTTATCTGGTTTAGGGATTAGGATGATGCTGGCTTCATAAAAAGAGTTTGGGAGTCTTCCATCATTTTGGATTTTTTGGAATAGTCTGTGAAGCATAGGGATCACTCTTCTATAAATGCTTTGTAGAATTCTCCTGTGAAACCCTCTGGTCCAGAGCTTTTGTGTGTCAGGAGTTTTTTGTTTACTGCTTCAATTTCATCTGCTGTTATTGGTCTGTTCAGGCTTTCTGTTTCTTCTTCATTGAGTTTCGGAAGATTATATTTTTGTAGGTATCTGTCTATTTTACTTAGTTTTCAAATTTCTTGGCACATAGTTCTTTGTAGGAATTTTTTACAATCCTTTGTATTAGTTTTTATCAGTTTTAATCTCTCCTCTTTCATTTGTGATTGTGTTTATTTGGATCCTCTCCCTCTTTTTCTTAAAGAGTCTCCTTAAAGTCTTGTCAATTTTGTTTATCTCTTCAAAGAAACAGCTCCTGGGTTCGTTGATCCTTAGAATTGTTTGATTAGTTGCTATGTCATTTAATTCTGCTTTGATTTTGGTTTATTCCTTCCTTCTACTTGCTCTGGGCTGTCTTTTTTGTTTTTCCTTGAGTTATTTTAGGTGTAGTTTTAGGTTGTTTATTAGAAATGCTTCTTTTTTCTTTTTCTTTTCTTTCTTTCTTTTCTTTTTTTTTTCTTTTCTTTTTTTTTTTTTTTTGGTAGGCTTGTATTGCTATGAATTTCCCTCTCAAGACTGCCTTCACTGTGTCCCATAAGTTTTGGGTTGTTTGTGAGATCATTTTCTTTTTTTTTTATTTTTAATATATTTTATTGATTATGCTATTACAGTTGTCCCATTTCTCCCCCATCATTCCCTTCCACCCTACACACCCCCCATCCATAGTCCCCCCCTTTAGTTCATGTCCATGTGTCATAATTTCTTTAGCTTCTACATTCCCCACACTATTCTTGCCCTCCCCCTGTCTATTTTCTACCCACCATCTATTCTACTTATTCTCGGTACCTTCCCCCCCCCTGCTCTTCCCACTCCCCTGTTGCTAAGCCTCCATGTGATCTCCATTTCTGTGGTTCCATTCCTGTTCTAGTTTTTTGCTTTTCTTTTAGGTGTGGTTGTTAATAGCTGTGAGTTTGCTGTCTTTTCACTGTCATATATTTATCTTCTTTTCCTTAAATAAGTCCCTTTAACATTTCATATAATAAGGGCTTGGTGATGATGAACTCTTTCAACTTGACCTTATCTGAGAAGCACGTTGTCTTCCCTTCCATTCTAAATGACAGCTTTGCTGGATAGACCAATTTTGGATGTAGGTCCTTGCCTTTCATGACTTGTAGTACTTCCTTCCAGCCCCTTCTTGCCTGTAAGGTCTCTTTTGAGAAATCAGCTGACAGTCTGATGGGAACTCCTTTGTAGATGACTATCCCCTTATCCCTTGCTGCTTCTAGAATTCTCTCCTTCAGTTGAATCTTGGCTAATGTAATTCTGATGTGCCTTGGTGTGTTCCTCCTTGGGTCCAACTTCTTTGGGAACCTCTGAGCTTCCTGGACTTCCTGGAAGTCTATTTCCTTTGCCAGATTGGGGAAGTTCTCCTTTATTATTTGTTCCAATAAGTTTTCCACTTGTTGCTCTTCTTCTTCCCCTTCTGGGACCCCTATAATTCGGATGTTGGGATGTTTAACGATGTCCCGGAGGTTCCTAAGCCTCTCATTTTTTTTTTGAATTCTTGTTTCTTCCTCATTTTCTGTTTGGTTGTTAGTTTCTTCCTTCTGGTCCACTCCATTGATTTCAGCCCCAGTTTTCCTCTCATCTCTATTGGTTCCCCATGCATCTTCCTTCATTTCACGTGTTGTAGCCTGCATTTTTTCATCTAATTTGTGAGCAAAATCAACCAATTCTGTGAGCATTTTGATGACCAGTGCTTTGAACTGTGCATCTGATAGGTTGGCTATCTCTTCATGGCTTAGAGGAATTGGCTTTGGGGCTTTGATTTGTTGTCCAGTTAGAGCCATTTTTGGTGTTTTTGTTTGTTTGTTTGTTTGTTTTGTTTTGGTCTGGTCGCAGCTGTTACATAGTGAGGGGTAGAGCCTTAGGTATTCCCCAGTGCATGGCAGCGCAGTTGCTGTGTTGTGACGCTGTACGTGGGGGCGGGGTCTGAGAGGGAAAAATGGTGCCTGCTCCACTCTGTTCTGGATTCAGTCCCTTCTGCCATTTCCCCTTTACCTGGACTGTCTGCACGCGTGAATGTGGGACCACCTCATCAGCCAGCTGCCTTGTGTGGCCTCACTGGGTCTGCACAGTTGCCACCCCATGCCTGGGAACTGCCAGCCACTGCTGCTTGCTTTCCTGGGTCCACACCTCCACTTTTTCCTGCTGCGACTCCGCTCCTCGTACCGGTCTGGATGAATGGTTGTTGGACTTCTGTACAGTTCCATTTCCTATGAGTTCTGGTTGTTTTATTGTTTCTAAATATTTGTTGTCCTTAATTTTGGTTGTGAGAAGAAGCACAGTGTGTCAACCTATGCCTCCATCTTGGCTGGAAGTCGAGATCATTTTCATTTGTTTGTAGAAACTTCATGATTTCTTCCTTGGTCTCATTCTTGACCCATTCATGTTTAATAGCATTGTACTCAATCTCCATGAGTTTGAGTTTTTTCCTTGAGGTTTCTTTCTAGTTTCCATCCCTTATGGTCAGGGAACATGCTTGGTATGATTTCAATTTTCTTCAATTTGTTGAGGAGTGTTTTGTGTTCTATCATGTGGTATATCTTTGAAAATGTTCCATGTGCATTTGAAATGAATGTATAATTTGTTTCTTTGGAATGAAAGGCTCTTTATATATCAGTTAATTTCATTTGATCTAAGATATTGTCCAATGCTGCAATATCTTTTTTAATAATTTGGAAGATCTACTAATTTTTGTCAGTGAGGTGCTGAATTCCATGCTATATTTGTGTTGCTGTCAATATGTTTCTTGAATTCATCCATGGTTTTCTTTATGTATTTTGGGTTCTCCTATGTTGGGTGCATATATATTTACTCTGTTTATCTCTTCTTGATGTATTGTTCCTGTGACTATTACAAAGTGCCCTACTGGGCCTCTTTTTGTGGTCATTTTTTTGAAGACTATTTTGTCTGATATGAGTATTGCTACCCCGGCTTTTTCTCCTGTCCATTTGCTTGGAAAATTTGTTTCCAGCCCTTCACTTTAATTCCGTGTAGGTCTTTTGTTCTGAGTTAGGTCTCTTGTAGGCAGCATATGTGTGGGTCATGCTTTCTTATCCATTCAGCTATTCTATGTCTTTTCATTGGAGCCTTTAATCCTTTTACATTTAACATTGTTATTGATAGGTACTTATTAATTGCCATTTTTTCACACTTGCATTCCTCTCTCTCACTCTTTTTCTTCCTTTCCTTAAAGCAGTCCCTTTAGCATTGCTTGCAGAGCTGGTTTGGTGGAGGTATATTCTTTTCAACTATTTTTTGTCTGGGAAGCTCCTTATTTGGCCTTCCATCTTAATTGAGAGCCATGCTGGGTAAAGGGGCCTTGGTTTCAGGCCTCTGGTTTTCATTACTTGGGATATTTCTTGCCATTATCTTCTGTCTTAGTGCATTTCCATTGAGAAGTCAGCTGCTAGTCTTATCTGGGCTCCCTTGTATATTACTTCCTGTTTCTCCCTTGCTGCCTTTAAGATTCTCTCTTTGTCTTGGAAATTTGCCATTTTAATTATGATGTTTCTTGAAGTGGGGCTCTTTGGGTTCCTCTTGATTGGGACTCTCTGTGTCTCCTGGATTTGTGTGATTTTTTCCCTCTCATTTAATTATGGAACATTTCCATCATTACATTTTCAAACAGATTTTCTATCCCTTGCTCTTCTTCTTCTCCTCCATGTATCCCTATTATATAGATATTATTACCTTTCATGTTGTTTTGCAGCTCCCTTACCACCTCTTCATTCTTTCTGAATCTGTTCTCCTTTTCTTGCTCTTTCTGGGTGTTTTTTTTTCCTATATTTCCTCCAGCTCACTGTTTCAATTCTTTGCTTCATCCAGCCTGCTTGTAATTCCTTCTAATGTGTTTTTTATTTCTGAGTTTGTATTGTTCATTTCTTCCTGGTTTTTGTTTATAGTTTCTATTTAATTTCTCTTTCATTTTATTTTCATGCTGATGTAGTTCTTACTCAGTTCCTTGTAGTTGTCTGTGAGTTCCTTGAGCATCTTTATAACCATTACTTTATCTTTTGTTTCTCATAGTTTGGTTACGTCCATTTCATGCAGCCTTTTAGTGTGAAGTCTCCCATTCCTTTTGATTGCCTGTTCTTTTTTTGTTTCCCCATGTTAAGTGACTCTTTTTGTTTGTTTCTGCACTTTCTGATGTTTTGCTTTCCTACCTGTCTTTGTAGGGTGAACTTCTATCATTGGAATTCTATGAGGTTCAGTGGTGTGATCTCTTTGATCTCCTTTTCTGGAGGCTCTAGGTTTGCCCTTTCTTCTGTTTGTGTGGGTTCTCTTTTTGTACTTGGCATTTTACCTTTTGGTGGTTTCTTTCTTGGTGGTTTCTCTCCTCTAGCAAGTATACTGATGTTTGTAGCTTCCACTTTTTCTTGTATGTGAACAGTGGCAGGGGGTAGGCAAAATGGATTAAGACAGCAGGAGAGTATGTTATGGGATTTAAAGTACCAGGAAGTAGAGAAGAGTTAGGAAATTCTTGGAATAAGTATAGTGTTAACCAGTATTTCATGCAACTAGCCACTTTTTATAAGAGGTGAAAGAGAGATAAGACTCTTGGTAGAGGGGAGGAGGACTGTGAGCTGAATCCAGAAAGCAGAGTGGTTGTTCAGGTTAGATGATGAGATATAGTGAGAGTAAAGGATAGAATATAGGCATAGTGTGAGAGAGAATAGAGTTAACTACAGTAATAATAATGCTCAGGATTGAAGTGAAGAGGGCTAAGATCATGGAGGGTTGCTGTGTAGTATGTACAATTGTATGGAACAACACTTATTTATAATAGTACTGGAACAACAATAATATGACAAAAAAATATATGATTTGGATAACCAGAATAGAAAGTACCCTATTAAGAGTTGTGTGTTATTGGAACACAGGTGAAATGAAAGAAGGAAAATTAAAGTACAATAAAGAAAGAATAAGTAAAACCAGTTAAACAACATAATTAAACAGAGAAATAAAATGAGGAAAACTAAACATAAGGAAGAGAAATAAGAAAAAATACTAATAAAATAAAAGTGGTAAAAAGAATGAAAATATAATAATAATACACATAAACAATGAAATGACAGCTCTATGGGATAGCAAAGTGACAGTTGTCTCAGTTTGTCAGTTTTGGGTGTTAGCCTTGTGCTACCCCTTTTGATCTGCCTTTGGACCCTTCATAACTCCATATCTTATTGTCTCACTTGGAGGAAGAAAAAGAGAGGAGAAAAAAAGACAGAGGATCCAAAAAGAAAAAAAAATCCTCCTGCTGACTTTAAACCTGTTTAGTACATTCTGCTGGTCTTCCTAGATGCCACAGGAAGAGGAGGGCTGGGCTTCACTTTTATTCCTTCTTATGGTTTTGAAAGGACTGGGACCTTTTGAAAGGTCTGGATTGCAATATTCATGGTTTTCCGGCCTCTGCTGGCCCAGCTCCTCTGTGACCTGGCAGGCTCAAATCAGCCTCTAAGTCTTGGGATGTACAGTGTGAGTCAATCTTGGCACTTGGAGCCTGAGGCAAGCAGGTTGTGCATGGTTCTGCTCAGCAATTCAGTCTCTGGGTGCACAGCGTGAGTCAATCTCGGGTGCAGAGCCCAAGAAAAGCTGGGTGCACTACTCAGTTTCTGGGGGTGCACAGCTGAAATCGGCCTCAAGGCGAGACAGCTGCTGCTGGAGAGTTCTTTACAAAGCAGCTTCCCGCCTTTCTTAACAAGCACCCAGCTTTGCACTCATCCCAACTTTCCAACCAGTCTGGAGACTATCCGAATCAGGGTCTGACATGGCCCAATTCCTCCCTTCTCCAGGTATCACCTGGCACCTCAATTTCTCTGGTGCCAACATACAGTCCCAGTGGATGTGTACCACCTCCGTGTGTCTCCCACTTTGTCTCCATTTCCCCCAGAGACTTCCAGCACCCAGGTCCCTCCTGGTACCAGGCTTCCCTCCCTGCTCTGGTAGGGGAGGGAGCTGGTGCTCTAACTCTCCTCCCCATGTCCTTCAGCAGGTACGAGGGCAGGGGTGCAGCAGCCTTGGTCCCCACACGGGTCCCAGGGACCTTCCCGTCTCAGCATAATCTCCTCACCATCTGTTTTTCAATGTCTTCTGCAGTTTTTTGCTTTCAGACTTCATATAAGCTGGGATTCCATTGGCTGTTCACTCCGTTCCTCGGAAGATTATCTTAGGTGTTCCAGCTGGGCACAGGGAGAACTGGGGTTATGTTGCAGACTGTTCAGCCTGGTTTCAGGAGTTGTAACCCTCACCCCATGGTGGGATATGTAAGAGACAAGGGACCGGCTTCCTCTGGGTCTGCTCTGTCAAGAGGACATGAGCTACTAAGGAGACAAAGCTTATCTCCCTGTCAGGAGTGCTGCTTCTGCCTCATTCATTTCTGGCCCCAATGCTTGGTCGCTTGGTCAGTAGTCAATGACGGGTAAGACTCCTCATGGGAGGGGCAACCTAAGCCAGACACAACCACTTGGGAGGCCCTCATGGAAGGACTCAGGGGGCTGCAGCAAAGAGGATGTGATGGACCCTTGCCCCCCGGCAATTCTGACATAGCCCAAGTCCTCATTTCCATCTGGGAGATGTCTCCTGCTTCCTAATCGGCTCAAAGCCTGAAACTGTGAGGGCAAGTGGTGCAGCCCTATGCGGGCCAGGATGGCTCCCTGGGTTATCGGGCATAAGAAAGAATTCCTAAAGTCCTGTGAAACCTGATTTGCTAAGAGTGCACTCATTTAAATGATAAGGGTCCAAGGAGGAAATGAGTATGTCTCCCAAAGTTTTGCAACCCCCTTTCCAGATAGACAGATTCAGATTAAGCCCTCAGATTTCTTTGACATGTTAAACCTGTGTTCCTGTGTGTTTGAACCCAATAAAAGCCCAGTGAGGAAGGGGCTTGGGGTCATTCTCCTCTGAGAGTTTGTCCACCTCTCCTCCCCAAGCAGATCATGTCTTGGTAGTTTTATTTTTCACCTGTGACCAATGGGAGGGTTCTGCAGGCAGAGCCCCCCACATCTGGTGCCCAGGACAGGGGCCCCCACAGGGTTAGCTCCCACCTACCTCACTACCATCTTTTCTGTCCTATTGTTTTCTATTAGGGCCAAATCACTAGACCCAGTCCACAAACTATGGCAGTAGACAACACAAGGGAAGGGAATTACACAAGAATATGGACACTGGAAGTCAGAGATTATTAGAAGGATTGAAAAATCTTAGAAGGGTGCCTACCACAACTGTCTTGTATTGGGTATATAGAAAATTCTGAGATTTGAGGTCCTCTTCCTAGAACATCCCAATCACAGGGTACTTTCTCTTTATTGTTTCTTAAGCTTCTTATTTCTTTCAACAGCAATTTCCTCTTGATTTCAATGATGTAGCAAGTCAATCCTTCTTTTCCACAAATAGCCCAAATTTTTAAATGTAGCACAATTTATATCCTTTTATTCAAAACTTTCATTTTCTGGGCTCCACTTTCTTCACAGAATTCTTAATTTTTACTTTTGATCAGTTGTTCTGAGGATGTCTTTCCTCCTTTACTTTTCTTGTTACACTTGAGTACTTTATCCCTGCATTGCCTCTGACTATTCTTTGAAATAACACAGATTCCTGTTATTGTTATTTAACAAACAAGAACATGGCTTCTAAAGTTTACTTCATAGCTTCTAGTCCCTTTTTCTTGATTAAAGAGAAAACACAAAGTATTAGTCATCTCACTCAGGAGTTTTATTTTATTTATTTCAATTTCCTTCACTAGAGGTAGATAAATACACTTCCTATTCTTTAATCATAAGAGACTTGCTACCACATGGCTATTGTGAATTTTGCTGCAATGAACATTGGGGTGCACGGTTCTTTTGAATTAGTGTTTCAAAATTCTTAGTTTATAATTCCAGCAGTGGAATTTCTGGTCAAAAGGCAATTTAATTTTTCTTTTTTGAGTAAATTCCATAGTGTTTTGGAATACAGACTGCAATACAGACTGCACCAGTCTGTGAGAAATAGTATATCATTTTGTTTTTAATTTGTATCTCTCTAATGGCTGCTGATGCCCATCCTTTCATATGCCCATGGGCCCACCATATGTCTTCCTTGAGGACATATTTTATTTGGATATTAAATAAATCTCTTTGCCCATATTTGCCCATATTTTATTTGGATTGTTTGTTTTCCTTTAGTGAAGTCATGTGGGTTCTTTATATATATTGGATGCAGACTCTTGTCTGAGGTATCCAATGCAGACTCTTGGATGCAGAGGGTTCTTTATACATATTGGATGCAGACTCTTGTCTGAGGCAATAAATTTTCCCCTATGTTGGTGTGGTACATTTACACAATCTACAGCATAAAGAAATAAGGAACTCCTACCCTTCGTGACAGCAAAGATGGAACTGGAAGGTATTATGCTAAGTGAAATAAGCCAGAGGGTGAAAAACAAATACCATATGATCTCACCTATAAGTGGAACTTAATAAAAAAACAAACAAAGGAAGCAAAATATAACCAGAGACATGGAAATAAAACAAACAAACAAACTGACAGTAACCACAGAGGAGGGGGAAGTGGGCTAATGGAATGAAGAAAGGGAGAGATCACCAAGGAACATGTGTAAAGGACCCATGGACAAAGCCAAAGGGGGGTAGGATTGAAGGTGGGAGCTGGGGATCAGTGGGACAAAATAGGCTGTGGGGGGAATGGAGACAACTGTACTTGAAGAGTAATAAAAAAATGAAACAATGAAAAAAAAAAAAACTAGCTGTGCCATCAGGCAGTGAAAAAAAATCTCCAAAGGGTAACATGCCTATTTGGCATGAGATGGGCTTAAATTTGTATTTAATGAAGCCAAATTAAATCTGTTTCCACAAGAGAAGGGCCATCTTCAGCATATCTGCTTAATTATTTTTATTCACCATCAATTAGGGAGTCAATGAATATTTATTAAGTCCTTATAATGGGCCCAACACTATTTCAAGTGCTTGGATTATCCAGAAGAGAAACAGGACTTGATAATTGTCATAAAACACCTGATAATCTGTAATTCCTCCAAGGTAAGTATTATTTGGATTGAGACCAGACATATTATATGAATTTCAAAATATTTCTGGAGACCTATGAATAGACTATGGATAGAATTTTATAGGCAGCGAGAAGAAGGAGGAGAGAAGAGTATGAATGTAGATATGGAACCAAACAAGGGGTGAAGTGATATTTTCCTTTTCATTATGATTAAACTTCATCAAAGTCTTCCTATTTTAAAAAAAGTCTCTTAAAAGTATGTTACATGAGTGAATTGAGTTTTCTTGTGATTATTACTGATAGGGCAAGACCATTTTCAGCTCATGTGGGACAGACCTGGAGCCTGCCCCTTTTATGCTCTATTGTTTCCATTTCTTCTAGTCTACAACTGCTTTTGTCTGTTTTTGGATCAATTGCTTATACCTGGTCCAGATTTATAGTTGCCCTGCACTTTCTTTTCTGTTCCTCATCTTTCTGTATTCTGCTAGTACATTTATTTTTATAAAAATTTATAAAGTACTTACTCTAAACCAGGCCTTGGGCTAAGTGCTGTAACTAAATATCAGAGATTGTAAGAAATACCCTATTGTAGTGCACTGTGGTATGGGGACAGAGAAGATGACACCAATAACTCTTAATCAAGACTACTGGATACTTCTGGCCAAGATGGAGGTGTAGGTAGACACACTGTGCTTTCTCTCACAACCAAAAGAAGGACAGCAACAAACAAAAAAAAAAACCCATAACTTCCAGAAAATAGAACTATATAGAAGTTCGACAACCAAGGAGTTGAAGAAGAAACATTCATCCAGACCAGGAGGGGTGGAAATGGGCAGCCAGGAAGAGACAACTCATAGCAAAGCGGTGGTTGGAGGACACAGTGAGGTGGAGGATTGTGGAACAGGATGGACAAGGCTGCAGTTGGCAAAACTGGTGAGGCAGCGGCTGGTGGAGTGGACAGTTCCACGTTCACATGCACATAAACTGGGAGGAGTGACTGGGTAGCAAGACAGACTGTGCAACCCAGGGTTCCAGTGTGGGGAAATAAAGCCTCAAACCTCTGATTGAAAAAATCAGTGGGGGTGGAGGCAACAACAAAGAAACTCTCAGCCTCACAGGAGAGTTCATTGGAAAGACCCACAGGGTCCTAGAATGTACACAAAACCACACACTTGGGAATCAGCACCAGAAGGGCCCAATTTGATTGTGGGCAGTGGGGGAAGTGACAGAAAACCATCAGAGTGGAGCAAGCACCATTGTTCCCTAACAGACCCCTCCCCGACATACAGCATCACAACATACCAATGTGGGTGGCCATGCCATGGTGAACATCTAAGGCTCCACCCCTTACTATGTAACAGGTGTGCTGAGGCAAAACAAAAAAAAATGGCTCAAATAAAAGAATAGACCAAAGCTCCAGAAAAAATACAACTAAGCAACAAAGAGATAGCCAACCTATCAGATGCACAGTTCAAAGCCCTGGTAATCAGGATACTCACAGAATTGGTTGAATATGGTTGCAAATTAGATGAAGAAATGAAGGTTATGTTAAGTAAAATAAAGGAAAATGTTATTTTCCAGGGAACCAACAATGATAGGAAGGAAACTGGGACTCAAATCAACAGTGTGGACCAGAAGGAAGAAAGAAATTTTCAACCAGAGCAGAATGAAGAAACAAGAATTCAAGAAAATGAAGAGAGGCTTAGGAACCTCCAGGACATCTTTAAATGTTCCAACATCCAAATTATAGGGGTACCAGAAAGAGAAGAAGAAGAGCATCAAATTGAAAACTTATGTGAACAAATAATGAAGGAAAACTTCCCCAGTCTGTCAAAGAAAATAGACTTCCAGGTAGTCCAGGAAGCTCAGAGAGTACCAAAGAGGTTGGACCCAAGGAGGAACACAACAAGGCACATCATAATTACATTAGCTAAGATTAAAAATGAGGAGAGAATCTTAGAAGCAGCAAGAGAAAAGGAAACAGTTACCTACAAAGGAGTTCCCATAAGACTGTCATATGATTTTCCAAAGAAACCTTGCAAGCAAGAAGGGGCAGGAAAGAAGTACTACAAGTCATGAAAGGCAAGGACCTACGTCCAAAATTCCTCTATCCAGCAAAGCTATCATTTAGAATGGAAGGGCAAATAAAGTGCTTCTCAGATAAGGTCAAGTTAAAGGAGTTCATCATCACCAAGCCCTTATTATATGAAATGTTCAATGGATTTATCTAAGAAAAAGAAGATAAAAAAATATGAACAGTAAATTGACAGCAAACTCATGGTTATTAACAACCACACCTAAAACAAAAACAAAAACAAAAACAAACTAGGTAAACAATAGAACAGGATCAGGATCAGAGAAATGGAGATCATGTGGAGGGTTATCAGCAGGGGGGTGGGAAGGGGACAGAGGAGGAAAAGGTACAGAGAATAAGTAGCATAAATGGTAGGTAGAAAATAGAGAGAGGGTAGGAGGAAGATGGCAGTGAGGTAGGAGGGAGATGATTCCACTTCCTCCTACACACAGGAGAAAAACCTAGTCGATCTACAGAGGAACAGAGCAAACACCCAACAGCACCCCAGCATATATAAAAATAAGAGACCATTTCCACCCCCCATAGTTTTTATCCATGTGTCCTTTATACTTGTTCCTGTGGAAATGGGGTGGAGGTGGGGAGGGCTGGGGTGGTGGGCTGGGGTGGGAGTAAAAGACAGAAAACTGTACAAGATCAACAATTAAAATAAAAATTAAAAAAAAAAAGAAAATAAGAGACCAAAAATTGTAGTGGACACTGAAAAACTAGATGGTAAGGAGAGTGCTTCAGGACAATAAAATCCCAGGGACCAGCACTGGGACCAGGGCGGCTGCAGGCCCAGGCCTGGTGCCTGTCGGGTCTGCCACAGGATCCTTGGGAGAGCGCTGGGACAACTGCTCCCTCCCTGGCCAAACAAGGTTTGAGCACCACCAGGAGAGACCTGGTTGCTTGAAGTCAGAGAGGGGAATAAGGACTAAGTGGCAAACACACAGGGGCTGTGAGCACCTGTGGAGTCTGTGGACGCCAGCTGGGGAGAGTTGAGAGTTGTGCAGTTACAGGCCCTGACCCAGATAGTTACTGGCCTAGCTGGAGAACTGGACTGTGTGAGAGGCCAGGACTCTGTACAGAGTGGCTGGCTTGAGTAGGAGGAATCTCTCAAAAAGAAAAGATAAAAAAAAAAAAGAGACACTGTTTGGGGAATTCTCCTGCAGCAGCCACTCCAGCGTCCTCCCCATCCAGCTGGGCAGCTATCCCGAGGTTGCATGGAAGGTTGTGTGGAAAGCCCTGTGCATGGCCATAGCACTGGGAATGGTGCACACCCAAACCCGTGAGACAAAGGCAGCCTGGCCGAATGCGCACGTCCCCTGCACCCCAGCCCACAGTGGTAACTCCAGGGAAAGTAGACTCCAAGGAAGGCCTGGATCCCACACCCAGGGCACCAGGCCAGCTCTGGGGAGAGTTCTCATGAGGCTGACTGAGTGCAGATCAGGAAGGGAGAAAAGCCATATCAGTTACCCCTCAGCCTGCTGCAGCCAGCAAGACCAGAAAAACTGGTTTGGCCAGTTTGAAACCAAGAAGAAGCTTTTTTTCTTTAAGTAATTTTTAATTTTTTAATTATTTTTATCTTTCAATTCCTTTCCCTCTCATTCCTTCTTTCATGTTTTATTCCTTCTTCTTTTCTTTCCAATTTTATCTCTTCTTCCTTCTGCCTTTTTTTTAAAATACCCACAAGTGAGACAAAATAACCTGGAACTGTGTAAAGACAAGAGTTGGACCCAAAGAGGGGTCATCCCAAGAGCTGAGACAGTGAGACAGATTTCACTTTGTTATTACAGAGACCCTACAAATTATTGCATATTTGTATTGTTATTTTTTCATTATTCTTACATTTTTTATTTTAACAGTATTTTTGTATTCCTCTTCTTTCTGTATAGTCTTCTTTTCTTGGCTGGTTACATTGTATCATTTGACAAGTTTCCCCTGTTCTCTCTTTTATCGTGTATTGCTAATTTACTGTCCTTCACTTCACTTGTGTTCCATTAGCACAATAATCAAGGTTCTATACTCCTTCTTATTGTTATCCAGCTCACATAGATTCTGTCATATGATTGTTGCTCTAATATTATTGTAAATAATAGCTGTTCTATACAATAGTAAATATTTCACAACACCCCTCCCAGATTGTAGCCTACTTCACAGTTTCCTGAACTCTATTACTGTAGTTGTTAACTCTATTCTCTAACACACTACACCTATTTCCTCTCCATTACTCTCACCTTATCTCAGACTCTGACCTCCCACAACCTCACTGCTTTCTAGATCCAACTCACAATCCTTCCCTCCTGAACAAGTCTTATCTTCTTTCCATCCTTTCTAAAAAGTGTCTACTTGGGTGAAAGATCATGGTTAACACTATACATAGCCAAAGGATCTTCTAACTCTTCTCTCAGCTGCTACTGTAAACATCAAAGAATACTCTCTTGCTCTCTTCAACCACTTTGCCTCCCTGCACCCCAACTGATCACAAAAAAAAGGAGGTGGAAGCGGTGAATACTAGCATACCCAGTGGAAGAGGATACCCAACAACAAAGGATCCACAAACAGATAAAAACAGAAGAAGATGAAGGAGGGAGTGGAAACCAAACAAACTTCAATCAAGGACCAATCTGGAAATACAACTAAATAGTGGAGAAATTACGCAGTACAAATAACTGAACATGAGCAAGAGAGAATCCTCAAAACCTTGTCAACATGGAAGAAAGAGCTTCAACAAAACGTGCCCTCACCAACACAAGAAAATACAAGAGGGGGTAGACAGAGTGACCCACAGTTAACCAGTTGGAGGGAATGACCCACCAAGAAAGACCCAACTACAGTCAAAACACAAAGACAAACAAAGAGCCAACTTAAATGACAGCCCAAGACCAGTGAGCTCAGGGAATCAAGGACAATGCACCACTGAATCTCCCAGGTATTTTACCACATAAGTTCACACCATAAACCCAGGGAGCCAGAACAAATCAATTTAAGAAGCTGAGGCTAACAAGAAGCGTTGCATAAAAAATGGGGAGGCAAAGAAACAATCTTCAAATGAAAGGAAAGGAGGAAGCCTCAGAAAGAATGCTAAATGAAACACAGACACCTCAACTTTCAGATATTGAGTTCAAAGCAATTGTTATAAGGAAGCTCAATGAGCTGACAGTGAATTACCAGAAACTGCAGGGAAAACACAATAAATCCACTGCAAACTATATCAACATGAAAAAGGAAATAGAAACCAACAACAAGGGCTAAGAGGAAATGAGTAATACAATTTCTGAACTGAAGAACACAGTAGATGGAATGAAAAGCAGAACCGATGAAGCAAAAGATCGGATCAGCGAGTTGGAGGACAAAGTAGAAAAAAGCACGGAGAAAGAGCAAGAAAAGGAAAAGAGGTTCAGAAAAAAAATGAAGAGGGATTAAGAGAAATGCAGGAGAATATAAAACATTATAATATCCATATAATAGGGATACCATAACGAGAAGAAGAAGGGATAGAAAAATTATTTGAAAAAGTAATGATGGAAAATTTCCCTAATTTGATGAGAGAAAAAGTCACACAAATCCAGGAAACACAGAGAGTCCCAATCAAGAGGAACCCAAACAGGCCCACTTCAAGACACATCATCATTAAAATGGCAAAATTCCAACACGAAGAGAGAATCTTAAAGGCAGCAAGAGAGAAACAGGAAGTGACATACAAGGGAGCCCAGATAAGCTTAGCAGATGACTTTTCAATGGAAACGCTCCAAGCCAGAAGAGAATGGCAAGATATATTCCAAGTAATGCAAACCAGAGGCCTGCAACCAAGGCTAATTACCCAGCAAGTCTCTCAATCAAGACAGAAGGCCTAATAAGGAGGTTTCCACAAAAAAAAAAAAAAAAAAAAGGAATCTAAAAGAAAACACCTCCACAAAATCTGCTTTGCAAGAGCTGCTAAAAGGACTGCTTTAAGGAAAGGAAGTAAAAGAGAGAGAGAGTGAGAGAGAGAGAGAGGAACACAGGTACAAAAACGGCAATGAATAAGTACCTGTCAATAATAACCTTAAATATAAATTGATTAAATGTTCCGATCAAAAGACATAGAATAGCAGAATGGATAAGAAAGCATGACCCACATATATGCTGCCTACAAGAGACCCATCTCAGGACAAAAACTCTACATACACTGAATGTGAAGGGCTGGAAACAAATTTTCCAAGCAAATGGACAGGAAAAAAACAAAACAAAACAAAACTGGGGTAGCAGTACTAATGTCGGATAAAATAGACTGCAAAAGAAGACCCATAATCAGAAACCCAGAAGGTCACTTCATTATACTAAAGGGAAGAATCCACTCAAAAGACATAAACATTGTAACTATATATGCACACAACACAGAAGGACCCAAACACATCAAGAAAATCTTAGAGGACTTCAAGAAAGATATTGACAACAGCACAATTGGAGTAGGGGATTTTAACACCCCAGTGTCAAAAATGGATAGATCTTCAAAAAAATATATATCAACAAAGATATTGTGGTACTAAGGAATTCCCTAGATGAAATGGACTTAAGTGATATATATGTAGAGAGAGCCCTTCATCCCAAAGAAGCTAAATACACCTTCGTTTCAAATGCACGTGCAATATTTTCAAATATAGACCACATGGTAGGTCACAAATCAAGCCTGAACAAATTGAAGAAAACTGAAATCATACCAAGCATTTTCTCTGACCACAAGGGACTGAAAGTAGAAACCAATCACAAGGGAAAAAAGAAACCCAAACCCTCAAAATCATGGAGATTGAATAGCACGCTATTAAAGAATGAATGGGTGCAGAATGAAATTAGAGAAGAAATGAAAAAGTTTCTAGAAACAAATGAAAATGAACTCACAAAAACCCCAAACTTATGGGATACAGTGAAGGCACTCTGAGAAGGAAGTTCTTAGCTATACAGGCCTACCTAAAAATGAGAGAAACATGTCAAACAAACAACCTAACCTTAAGTCTAAAAGAACTCAAGGAACAACAACAAAACAGCCTAGAGCAAATGGAAGGAAGGAAATAACCAAAATCAGAGCAGAATTAAATGACATAGAGACTAAAACCACAATGCCAAGGATCAATGAATGCAGGAGCTGGTTCTTTGAAAAGACACATGAAATTGACATACCTTTAAACAGGCTCATCAAGAAAAAAAGAGAGAGGACCCAAATAAACACAATAAAAAATGAAAGATGAGAGATTACAACTTACACCACAGAAATACAAAGGATTGTAAGAAATTACTATGAAGAACTGTATGCCAAGAAATTTGAAAACCTAAGTGAAATGGATAAGTTTCTAGAAAAATATAATCTTCCAAAACTTAATGAAGAAGAATCAGAAAGTCTGAACAGACCAATAACAGCTGATGAAATTGAAGCAGTAATCAAAAAACTCCCGAAAAACAATCCTCTGGACCAAAGGGTTTCAGAGGAGAATTCTACAAAGAATTTACGGAAGAGCTAACTCGTATCCTTCACAGACTATTAGAAAACAAAAATCATGGAAGGCTCCCAAACACTTTTTATGAAGCCAGAATCATCCTAATCCCAAATCCAGATAAAAGCTCAACAAGGAAAGAAAACTTCAGGCCAACATCACTGATGAACATAGATGCTAAAATCCTCAACAAAATATTGGCAAACTGCATGCAACAATACATTAAAAAGATCATACACCATGACCAAGTGGGATTCATCCCAAGGATGCAAGGATGGTACAATATTTGCAAATCAGTAAATGTAAAATATCACATAAACAAATGCAAAGACAAAAATCACATGATCCTATCAATAGATGCAGAAAAAGCATTTGATAAGGTAGAGCACCCATTTGTGTTAAAAACACTCAGCAAAGTGAGAATAGAGGGAGCATCCTTCAACATAGTAAAGGCCATATGTGAGAGACCTACAGCCAACATCATACTCAATGGGCAAAAACTAAAATCTTTTCCACTAATTCAGGAAGAAGACAAAGTTGTCCTCTTTCACCATTTTTATTCAATGTACCTTGGAAGTTTTAGTCACAGCAATCAGACAAGAAAAGGAAATAAAAAGCATCCAAATCAGAAAGGAAGAAACACAATTGTCATTTTTACTGATGACATCATAGTTTACATAGAAAATCCTATATATTCCACCACAGAACTTCTCTACCTAATAAATGAATTTGTAAAAATAGTGGGATACAAAATCAATATACAGAAATGAAAGGCAGTTTTGTATACCAAAAATGAAACAGCAGAAGCAGAAATAAAAAAAAAAAATTCCATTCGGTATAGCAAAAAGGAAAATAAAATACCTAGGCCAAAACCTAACCAAGGAAGTAAAAGATCTGTATGCAGAAAACTACACAACACTGAAGAAAGAAATCAAGGAAGACACAAACAAAAAGAAACGTGTACCATGTTCATGGATTGGAAGAATTAGCATCATCAAAATGTCCATACTGCCCAAAACAATTTAAAGATTCAATGAAATACTTATTAAAGTACCAATGGCATATTTCAAAGACATAGAACAAACACTTCAAAAACTTATATGGAATGATGTATGACCCTGAATAGCTGCTGCAATTTTGAGAAAGAAGAGCAAAGTAGGAAGGCTCACAATACCTGATACCAAACTGTATTACAAGGCCACTGTAATCAAAACAGCCCGGTACTGGCATAAAGACAGGCACATGGATGAATGGAACAGAACAGAGCACCCAGAAATAAACCCAAGTCTCTACAGTCAATTAATTTTCAACAAAAGGGGCAGAAACATAAAATTGAGTATAAATAGCCTCTTCAACAAATATTGTTGGGAGAACCAGACAGCTATGTGCAAAAAAATGAAACTCGAGCACCAACTTACACCATACACAAAAATAAATTCAAGGTGGATAAAAGATTTAAATATTAGCTGTGACACCATTAAAGTCCTAGAGGAGAATAGACAGGAAAATATCAGATATTTCACTCAGCAACATTTTTACTGATATGTCCCCTAAAGCAAGGGACATAAAGGAGTGAATAAACAAATGGGATCTCATCAAAATAAAAATATCTGCATGGCCAAAGAAAACAGTATTAAAATAAAAAGAGAACCAACTGTATGGGAAAACATATTTACCAATGATACATCAGACAAGGGTTTAATCTCCAAAATATGTAAAGAACTTACACGACTCCACTCTAAGAAGACAAGCAACCCAATTAAAAAATGGGCAAAGGAATTGAACAGGCACTTCTCCAAGTAGGACATACAGAGGATCCAGAGAGACATGAAAAGATGCTCCATATCACTAGCTATCAGAGAGGTGCAAATTAAAACTACAATGAGATACCACCTCACATCTGTCAGAATGGCCACCATAAACAAAGCAAGAAACAACAAGTGTTGGACACTTTATGGAGAAAGGGGTACCCTAGTGCACTGTTGTTGGGATTTCAGACTGGTACAACCACTATAGAAAACAGTATGGAATTTTCTCACAAAATCAAAAATTGTTCTGCCTTTTGACTCAGTAATTCCACTGCTAGGATTATATCCTACAAACCCTGAAACACCAATCAAAAAGAACCTATGCACCCCGATGTTCATAGCAGCACAATTTACAATAGCCAAGTGTTGGAAACAACCTAGGTGCCCATCAGTAAATACATGGATTAAAAACCCATGGTATATTTACATAGTGGAATTCTATGCAGCAGAAAAAACAAGTAGCTCCTAGCCTTTGGGACAGCATGGATGGAACTGGAAAGCATTATGCTAAGCAAAATAAGCCAGGTGGTGGAAAACAAATACCTTATGATCTCACCTTTAACAGGAGCCTAAATAACAAAACACACAAACAAAATATAACCAAAGATCCTGAAATAGAGAATAGGCTGACAATGACCTGACAGAGAGCAGAGGAAATTTCAGTGGAAAAGGTGAAGTGTTTATAGGAACATGTATCAAGGACACATGCACAAAAACTAGGGGAATGGAGGTAGTAACAGGAGGGAGGTGGGGAGGACTGGGGTGGTGGGCTAGGATGGGAATAAAAGACTGAAAACTATACTTGAACAAAAATTAAAATAAAATAAATAAAGGAAATAGAAAGAGGGAGGTTAAGAATAGTATAGAAAATGGAGAAGCCAAAGAACTTATATGTATGACTCATGGACAAAAATTAAAGGCAGGGAATGTGGGGGGAGGGGTGTACTGGGAGAGGGGAATATGGGGGGGGAATGGGACAAGTGTAATAGCATAATCAATAATATATATTTTTAAAAAGACTACTGGTCAATGTCATTGAGAATGCTAAAACATATTACTGTAAGGAATATGAATTTTGTCTTATTCAGTTGGACATATGGTATGTGTTACCACCTATGCATTTTGTAAACCTCAATTATGCTATATGTTTTTAAATAAAAAAGTGTTTGTTTGTGTACTGTAGTTGGCTATTTCATAGCCTCTAATTTCTCCTGTCAGCAGTCAATTAATCTATGGAAGGACTGGAATGTGATTTCATAATGAGCTGAAACTATGCTCTCTGGTACATTCTCCTTCAAAGGGCTTTAATGATACCTGGTGGGTGAGAGGGAGGAAGCTAAAACAAAGCTTTTCTTCTTGGCCAGGGTCAATCTCTTTGACATCACACCTAGGATTGGTAGGAATAATAGCAAATAACCTGAGTCATTACCACTAGTGTTCAACCAAGCTTTCTCATGAAAAACCCTTCCTTTTATCCTTGCAGAACTGAGAAGGATTAGTCTCATAAGAATAAATGGTATCTTAATCTACCAAAAGTAGACTCTTCTGTGCTGACAACTAGATCATAATAAAAATGTGATAAAACATTAAGCAGGAGGTAGAGTCTGGCTATGCTGTGTTGATAACTGCCCCATTTAAAGGATGGTGTATGGTTTCAGAAAACGAGACTTGCTAATACACCACACTCTTGACACTATGACAATGAAGGAACTTTCTGAATATACCCATGTCAGAAAAACTGATCCAGGTCCCTACCAGTCTCTTGAAACTAGTAAGCAATTACTGCACACCAGTGCCTGCTAAGATGTTTGCAATATCCATAATTAAAGAAATGGCCAGAGGAGTGCAGGGTTTATAGAGTCACTTACTATCTGTACAAATGAAGAGAAGAGCCTGTGGGACAGTGGTGGAGAATGGCTGGCTGTGCTGTAGTGAAAAAATCTACTATCTACTGACTCAGGGTAGAGACAATAAGAGACAGTGGGCACATTTTATAATGACCTTTTTTTTCCTGTTCTATTTGCAGATGGAATCTCTGTGACAATGGTTCTCAATAAGACAGTAGAGGGAATCACAATAGGCCACCCCCAATTGTGTCACTTTGCATAAAGGATATTTTGAGCCAAAGAAATTAAGAAGTAGCAAATCCAGGAAGACCTCTTTACCCACCACTATCTGCCTAAAAGAATGGTGTAATTTCCCTTTATGAAGGTATTCTTTCTCTCCTCATCCATACTAGGACAACTCATCACTGGAGGCAGAATGTTCCCACTGAAATAGGTCTGCCCTAAAAACATTACTAAAACAACCCTTATCTTCCATTAGTTTCTTTCATATATTTACCTTCCCACAATTCACTATGCCTAGCAGTACAATCCCTTTTCATTTGTATTGTTACTTCTTCAATTTGTAGGCCCCAAAAAGAGTACAGAAAAAGTGTTTTTCCTCTTCTACATGGGCAGGGAATTGGTAATGGAAATACAATTGAGCCTTGAACAACTTGAATTTGAACTGTGTGGCTCCAATTATATGAGGATTTTTTTCAATAAATATCTTTTAACCCACAGTTGGGAGTCCTCAGATGCAGAGGGCTAACTGTATGCACTCATCTATGCTATTTTATATTGGGGACTTGAGCATCCACTGGGTTCCTGGACCCAATCCCCTGCAGATATTGAGTGACAATTGTACTTGAGATGCTTTTTGAAAAAGCCATTCACTCCTGACTTTCCACCTATTGAGAACCATTGCTCTAGGAAAAATCCAGACCTTGGGTCAATTTAGAGGGGTTTTTTGAGTGTCCAAAGGCAATTGTTTCTACCTCATGGTTTCTCTTGATTCTGGCACAGTGCTAGTGAACCAGGCAGTTTGTTATTTCTCTTTAACCAATTTCCTACTTCACTACCTTATTTCAACAACTAGGTCTTTATCCCATTTCTTGATGTATGTTGTTGGAAAGAGAGGTCCCCCAGAACCCACATTCCTCTAAAGGAGTGGTTCTCTAAATTCAGAGTACAGTGGAATTAGGGGTACTCTGACAGATAAAATACAGGATGCCAAATTGTATCAATATTTCAGGTAAACCACAAATAATTTTACTATAAGTATGTTGCATGCAATATTTGGAACACACTGTAATAAAAATGATTTGTTTTTCATCTTAATCTCAAATTCAATTGGACTTCCTGTATATTTATTTCTAAATATGACACTGCAACCTGGGGAATTTGTTTAAAGTATAGATTACTGGGTCTCACTCCAGAATTCTAATTTGACATGATTGTGGTAGCAAATTTATTTTTAAAGATTTTGTTTATTTTATTTTTAGACAGAGGGGAAGTGAAGGAGGGGGTGAGAAGCTTCAATGTGAGGTTGCCTCTTTCACACCCCCTACTGGGGACCTGGCTTGCAACCCAGGTATGTATCCTGACTGGGAATCTAAACTGTAACCCTTTGTGTAGTAGCAAATTTTTAACAAGTACATTGAGACAAGTATCTAAAGAATACACATTTTATGAAACCCTGACCTAATACTACAAACCTCTTTGCAGCTCCTATTCCCTATTACTTCTGGAGCCTGGGATCTTTTCACAGAATGATAGTCCTGTACCTGGGCTCTGTTCCATTCCAGATAGCCCAAGTGCTCAACACATGTATGCCGAGGCAAGGAAGCAAATCAATACTGAAACATTTTTCAAGGCTCATAGCTCCACTGAGTAGGATGGAATGGTGTGAATAATTTGAAATATTCTCAATTGATAATAATAATTATAAAAACAATAAAAATATCTATCACTTATATAACACTTAATATGTGTTAGACACATACTAAGTATTTATATATACATTAACTCCTATAATCTCACAACAACCCAATAAGGAAGGTACAGTTAATACACTCATTAAAAAAACTGAAGTACAGAGACTTGAAGTGACATGCTCAAGGCCACACAGCATGTACGTGGCAGAGCCAAGCAATCTGATTTATTTTCAGTCATTAAATCAAATCCTTGGAAGGCAGTGCTCAGTATGGCTCTAAAAAATTGTGAAATGGGAAGTTTGTTTTTCTTCTTTCCTGCCTCCCTTCTGGCCACCTTATTTCCAACCCCTAAGCATTTTTCTATATTCTCTAATTTCCTCCTCCATCTCTTCATGTGCACCAACCTAACTCAGCTCTATTGGTTTCCCAAGCATTATTAAAAACATCCAGGGCATCCCAGGGCATAGGTGTTAATAAGGCCCTTCTTGCTTTTAAAACTACTGCAACAATAGCTACCTTGCTGGGGGGGGGCAGTACTTTCTTGGCAAATAAATGTAAGTATTTCCAAGGAAAACTTATGGTCATTTATTACTGTCAGAGTGAATCATGTCTAACAGTTCTTATAATTGGAGTAAACCAGAGGCCTGACTGAAAAAAACTGGAGGTAAAATTGCTTGTTATTGAGCTAAAATATGTATCTCCTCTTTGGTCCCTGAACAGAGTCCCTGACTTACAGGGACTCTTTAGATGTCCCTTTAGCTAAATGGAACACTTCCTGTCTGTGAACTAAGTAATACCTCAGTTCACCTGAGTATAATAGAACTAGAATACAGAGCTGTGTTCACTGTCTCTTGTCTGGTTGCACAATAAAAGTTCAACCAAAGTTGCAGAGGAACTTGTCAGCAGCAAGCTGAGAGGCTAATATATGCAGCTATTAATGAAATATGAAGGGTGGGAGAGCAGTAGAATGTGTTTGAAAAAGACAGAGACACAACAGAAAAAATAAATTGATGAAGCTAGGCAGGTTTGTTTTTGAAGGGGTGTGTTCAGTAGGAGACTGTTGGAAGTGATTCACTTATTTATTCATCATATCATCTAAAGGTACCTGGGAGTTGTGTCTGTCCCTCTAGGCTGTCCATAGCCAATGACTGATTGGAACAGTGGTACAAAATCTCTATCCTTTTGTCTCAAGGTAGGACATTCCCTTCAGAGCCATTTATACATGCTAGGAACCACTTGTATGCTAAGTCTAGATTTCATCTGAAATCACATACTTGCCCTTTCCTATCCTGTTTCTCTCTTTCCCTCATAGATTTCTCCTGAGAAACATTCTTTAGCATATGCAAGTATCCACTCCAGGAAACCAATCCTAAGGTAATGTCTAATGTCCACACCTTTGGCTGGCCAATTTCAACATATATTCTTTTTTGTACTTAAATGTCACAATAAAGAAAGCTTCCCTGTAACATAATGCAACATTTCCTGAAATAAATGAAAAGATGCAAAGGGTGGCATGTCAAATTCTGATCAATTATTACATCCAGCTCTTAGGCCAGGATCTTTGGGTGACATGCATTCATCCTCTAGTTCCATCAAAATCCCATCTTGGTATTTTGTAAACTGGGGACTATGTGGTAAAGGTAACTACAACACATAAGTAGAAAGGGACGGAGAAATGGCATATGTCACAACAAGAAATAATCTATAGGGACATCTGGCCAGGATGGAGGCATACATTGATATGCTTTGCTTCCTCACACAACCAAAAGGACGACAACAAAAAATTAAACAAACAAACAAACAAACAAACAAAAAAACAGAACTGTTGCAGACCGTTCAGCCTGGATTCAGGAGTTGTAACCCTCATGGTGGGCTGAGTAAGAGCCTAGGGACCCACTTCTTCTAGGTCTGTTCTGTCAAGAGGACGTGAGCTACTAAGGAGACAAAGCTTATCTCCCTGGCAGGAGCGCTGCTTCTGCCTCATCCATCTCTGGCCCCAACGCTTGGTCAGTAGTCAATGATGGGTAAGACTCCTCATGGGAGGGGCAACCTAAGCCAGTCACGACCACTTGGGAGGCTCTCATGGAAGGACTCGGGGGCTGCAGCAAAGGGGGTGATGGACTCTTGCCCCCCAGCTATCCTGATATAGCCTTAGTCCCCGTTTCCGTCTGGGAGATGTCTTCTGCTTCCTGAGCCTAATTGGCATAAAGCCTGAAACTATGACGGCGGGTGGTACAGCCCTGTGTCAGCCAGAACGGTTCCCTGGGTGATCGGGCATAAGAAAGAATTCCTAAAGTCCTGTAAAACGTGCTTTGCTAAGAGTGCTCTCATTTAAATGATAAGGGTCAGAGGAGGAAATGAGTATGTCTCCCAAAGTTTGGCAACCCCCTTTCCTGACAGACACTGACTCGGATTAAGCCCTCAGATTTCTTTGAAATGTTATCCATTGTTTGATCCTTGCCACCTGACATACCTGTATTCCTGTGTATTTGAACCCAATAAAAGCCTAGTGAGGAAGGCGGTCTGGGTCATTCTCCTCTGAGAGTTTGATCACCTTTCCTCCCCAAGCAGATCATGTCTTGGCAGTTTTATTGTCATCCATGACAGAGGGATAGGGCTCTGCGGTGGGAGTCCCCCCACTTCTGGTGCCCAGGACAGCCCCCCCCCGCACAGAACTGCCGGAAAAATCAAAGTGTATGGAAGTCAGACAACCAAGTAGTTAAAGAATAAACATTCATCCAGACTGGTAGGAGGGGCAGAGATGGGCAGCCAGGGTAGAGAGGAAATGCAGAAAAGTGACAAACCAGGCAGGTAAGGTGGCAGCTGGCAGACCAGGTGGTACACTTTCATGTGCAGATAAGCCAGGAGGAACAACTGAAGTGATACAGACTGCACAACCCAGGGTTCCAGTGTGAGAAACTAAAGCCTCAAAATCTCTAGTAGTAAGAACCTGTGGAGGTTTCAGTGGCAGGAGAAACTCTTAGTTTCACAGGAGAGCTCATTGGAGAGACCCACAGGGTCCTGGAATGTACACAAACCCACGCACTTGGGAATCAGCACCAGAAGGGCCCAATTTGCTTGTGGGTAGCAGGGGAAGTAACTGACAGCCTCTCAAGAGCCAAGCAAGTGTCATTGTTCCCTCTCTGACCACCCCCCACAGACAGTGCCACAATTCAGTGGAATTGCCACACCCTGGTGAATACCTAAGACTCTGTCCCTTACAATATAACAGGTATATCAAGACAAAGAAATATGGTCCAAATGAAAAAACAGATCAGAATTCCAGAAAAAATAACAAAGTGATGAGGAGATAGACAGCTTATGAGATGCACAGTTCAAAACACTGGTAATCAGGATGCTCACAGAAATGATTGAGTATGGACACAAAATAGAGAAAGAAGTGGAGGATATGCAAAGTGAAATAAAGCAAAATATAAAGGGCATAAAAAGTGAAGGGAAGGAAACTGGGACTCAAAGATTTGGAACTGAAGGAAGAAATAAACATGCAACTAGAACAGAATGAGGAAACAAGAATGCACAAAAAAAAAAAAATGAGGAGAAGCTTAGGGACCTCTGGGACAACTTTAAACGTACCAACATCTGAATCATAGGGGTACCAGAAGGAGAAGAGCAAGAAATTGAAAACTTATTCAAAAAATAATTAAGAAAAACTCCCCCATTCTGGTGAAAGAAATAGACTTCTAGGAAATCCAGGAAGCTTAGAGAGTCCCCCAAAATTTGGGCCCAAGGAAGAATGCAAGACACATCATAATTAAATCACCAAAGACTAAAGATAAGAAGAGAACCTTAAAAGCAGCAAGAAGAAAGGAGACAGTTACCTACTAAGGATTTCCCAGAAGACTATCAGCTGATTTCTCAAAAGAAACCTTGCAGGCAAGAAGGGACTGGACAGAAGTATTCACAGTCATGAAAGGCAAGGACCTGCATCCAAGATTACTCTATCTGGTAAAGCTATCATTTAGAATGGAAGGGCAGATAAAGTTCTCCCCAGATAAGGTCAAGTTAAAGGAGTTCATCATCACCAAGCCTTTCTGATATGAATTGTTAGTGGGACTTATCTAAGAAAAAGAAGAAGATAAAAATATGAACAATAAAATGACAATAGACTCCCATCAACAACTGAGCCTAAAACAAAAACAAAAACTAAGCCAACAATAGAACAGGAACAGAATCACAGAAATGGAGATCACATGGAGAGTTATAAGCAGGGATTGAGAGGGAAGGTAATTGGGGGAAAAGGTACAGGGAATAATAAGCATAAATGGTAGGTAGAAAATAGACAGGGGGAGGTTAAGAATAGTATAGAAAATGGAGAAACCAAAGAACTTATATGTATGACCCATGGGCATGAACTAAGGGGTGGGATTCTGGTGAGAGGAGGAGTGCTGGGCAGAGGGGGGTAAAGGGGGGAAAATGGGACAACTATAATAGCATAATCAATAAAATATACTTAAAAAGAATCTATAGGAAAATATTAGTGTTCTTTCTGCAATTTATCCTCTACTACTCAGTCCATATTTCCTTTGCCTTTAATATGCATATATGCTGATTAGGATCCTTCATCTCAGGCAGACCTAAGCCTTCATTTCTGATGTATCATAGTATTAGGTGGCCTTCTTGTATGTAGTTGCCCAGGTCTTTCCTTTTAACTTTACTCCTGCAGTAGCAGCAGAAGGAGGTGCCTTGAAGGATTCTCTGTGTCCCAGACATATTCCTTCTCCACCCATTCACTCTCCAATGGCAACCCATGTCACACTATCCAGTTCTGAAATTCCCATCTTGACTGTTTTTCCAGTGGAATGAGTAGCCCAAAATGGTCAGGTACATGTCTCCTATTCTTGGTAACAGACACATTGTTGTATCTGGGGAGAAGAGGCATTTCTCCCTCTGGTACTGAAATGCCTAAACAGGTAAAACCATACAATTTTGAGAGTGGGCTATTAGATGTAATATAGAGAAGAACCACTCCAACTTTCAATCCCTTGGTTTCTAAAATATTGGCTATAATAGAAATAGCGTTATCTCTTGGCCACTTGTTCAGAGCATATGACACATTCTATAGGATGACATCTCCAACTTTCAGATGTTGACTCCTGGAGATTCCGTAGGTGAGTTTTTAATAGACCATTGCACTGTTTTGCCAGAATTACTACTTTGGGTTTATGATGTTTGTGGTAATACCAGTGAGTTCTGTGAGTATTTTTCCATTGCCTCCCTTCTTTCTCTGTAAAATGAGTTTATTGTGAGGGGTACAATGGCAGTGAAAAGGACATTCATTATGTCGGTGGTGTTGCTGGCAGAAGCACTGCAGGCCAGAAAAAACAAATACATATCAGAGTAACTGTCATTTCCCATGAGGACAAGTGGCTCCCTCTTCCACAATGGAGGGCATCCAAACTAATTAACATTCCATCAATTTTCTATTGAAACTAGAGCTCAACTAGATGCTTAGCATGGGCCTCTGCTGTTGGCAGTTTGGACACTCAGCAGAGATAGTAGCCAAATCAGTGTCGTGAGGGGAAGTCCATGTGTTTCATGCTATGCTAACTTTATGGGCACCTTATGGATGAGGTCATTGAGTTAGTACTTGGGGGACTAGGAAACAAGGCTGACTGACATCCATAATTGGGGCAATTTTTTTCACTTAATTTTAGAGAGATTTCTTTAGAGTGGTGGCCTTTTGGTGACCCATCTTATAGGACATAAATATTCTCATGAAATGGTACAAATACTAGTCCTGTAAAGCTGAAATGATATTGGGAGTCAGGTGGTATGAAAAGAAATAATAAAAAAACCCTCCAAATAAATTTTAAAATATGGTTCAGATATCTATAATAAGCCTCTTAAGAATAGCAAAGTCAGGAAGTATTTGAGTGGTGATTAAGGTTTGGGACCTGACTGATGAGTTTAGGCTTCTGAAGAGAGGAAAGCCCTGAAGGGAGGTTCATTGTCAAACAGGTAGAAAGAGCCTAGAACTTAGAATCTAAAAACCTTTAATTTGACTTTCAGCTCTGTCATTTATGACCTATGTGACTATGGGGAACATGTTTTGCCTATCTTGGTTTTACCTTCCTTGAAAATAGGATTAATAACAGTTTATTTGCCATCCTTGCGGAATTTTAAGGTATTTAAGTGAGATAATGCATTTGGAAGTGCTCAATAAACTATGATGTACCATTCAAATATAAAATGAATTCTTAATTTATAAGAAGGACTTCCATGAACTCTGTTTAATTTGGAGAGGAAAGGAAAAATACCAGGACAGATGCTGTGTCTCCCTTGGGACATAGACCAGGCTGGTTCACATCCATGATTTCCAATTTCTTTAGTCCTCAGCTTTAGAACAAGAAGCTCATGGAGATGTCAGAAGAATCATAATCTGGAAGAGTTCATCTGAGAGAAGGCTTGAAGTACATTTGTGGCTGTGACTTTTGAATCTATCTCACTAAACAAAGAAAAATATATATGTAAGCAGATAATGAGGAAGCCACAGAAGGTGTTTATTGCCACTGGAGCCAAAGGAATTTTTTTAAAGGTGATGTTTTGAAACAACTCTTCTGTTTTTTCTACTTCAGATCTTAGAATATGCATATGTGTCTTGAGTACACCATGAGATGAGTTATGAGTCTGCTTCCCTGGACTAATGTCTATGGTAAGTTTAAATAAGCCACAAAAATAGTTCACTTAGGGTCTGTGTGTATAAGTAATTCAAATCCTGCATGTGCCTCCACAAAAAAAAAATAAAAACCCACAGTGCTATGTTTGTAAGTGGATTAGAAAGCAGAAGGTGCCAGAGAACAATGGAAATGAATGATCCTGGAGAAGAAGAGAGGCTTGATTAGAAGTGTCTAGACTATGAATGTGGTAAGGGACAAAATTACCTTTGGCTAAGGCTGCAGGGTTTGCTCTTATGATGATAGCTATAGGTAGTATTCCGTTCTAATGATTACCTACATATAAGTGGTAGCTATAGGTAAACATTCTTTATGTAATGCTGCGCTTTACACAACTGCAAAGTGTGTGGGACAGACACTTGTTTTGGTACTTTATTGAGTGGCTATGACATGCCTTTCTCAAGGTCTTGGCCTCCCAGAAGCTGGCAGTGAAAGCAGCAGGTGACATTGTCACACATCTAACATAACCACGGGCCCAAACAATGAGAGTTATTGAGCCAAAGTCCTTTATGTTCCTAACTTCAGCACCTGCTTTCTTATTCTTTGCTCCTTTTTTTCCCAAAAGATAGGTCACATAATTATCAACAGGCAGAACCAGCATTCACTTGCAGGCTGTCTAGTTCCAGAGCCTGAATTTAGGTGATGAGACAATCTCTACTTAGTAAAAAGTCTTCAGGTTGTTTTCCCAAAATAGACCAAACCCTATTACCCACACCCCAGAAGCACCATTCATCCCTATCACCTATTCCTGTATCAGGCACATCCAAATAAGAGCCATTGGATTCCAGCCCTGCAGGTTGTGTGTGTGTGTGTGTGTGTGTGTGTGTGTGTAAGATTGAATTCACAGTTACATTCTCTCTACCTCTATGCCGCACATCCAAGAGAATCATGAGACATAGACCATGAAGCAAGCCACAGAACTCCAGGGGGATTTTGTCATTAGTTGTTGAGGCTGAAAGGTTTAATTTGGCTACCTGTAGACCAGTAGGAGGTGATGAGGAAATGAAGTTATTTTAAAAGACACTTTTTTTCTCACTGTCATTTATACTGATGCTAGTGTGCAATTACAATAAACAAGGATGTGTTCAGCAAGTACCCTGTTCCCAGGAATGGGCTAGATGTTATGAAAGAGAAATTGTCCCTGGCCCTCAGAACTTTCAATTTAGTTGAGAAGACCTAATAGATCAATACAAAACACTTTGTAATTATGTCAATTGCTGTGGACAGGGACCTGAAACCTGCTTTGACCAGAGGCTACGAGCTATCATCATAGACTGAACACGTAAGTGGAATGGAAATCAGCGTTTCATCTCCATAGGGACTAGGGGCACCTTTGGGTAAGGCTCCCAGGCCTGTTACAGATAAGAGGAAAGCTTACTGATAACATCTCTTGAGTGGTTTTCTTCTCATTTCTCTCCCCTGCACTAAGAAAGTTTAGAAAAAATTCTTTTGTTTAGGTGCGAAGCAGGACTGGGCGTGCCACAGTCCTTGCTCCATCCCCCTCGGGGCGCCGTGAAAGCACCCGGGGCTTTGAAAACCCCAGCGGCAGCAGCGGGCTGCGGGAGGGAGTTTAAAAAAACATTCTTTTGTTAAGGAATTTCTCTAAGAACCATGAGGAACAAGCTCTTTTTAGACTGAGAGCAATGTTTTAGGTTCAGCAGTTACAGGGCTGCTGTCTCCCACAAAAGGGATCTTTTCGTTTTGGAAGTAATGAAACAGAAGGGACTGGTTAGCGCCAGCTGCAACAGCAGGGGAGTGCGAGAGCTCCCAGCACGGATGCACCCCTAGCATGTGCACCTTCCCGGGAGTCGAGTGGAGGCTGAGTCTCTCTCAGTAGAGAAGTGCAGCAGCGCAGATGAGCTCCCCTGGCCTCCCTCTCCCTGGCGGGCGCAGTGGAGCATGCCCCGCACCAGCATAGCTGTAGCCCCAGACCAACTGGGTGGAAACACCAGCCTAGTTCCACGGCGCATGCCTGTAATCCCAGCTATTTGGGAGGCTGAGTCAGGAAGGGCAAAATAAATCAGGTCAAATCTCCAATTTTAGCTCAAAGTTGTGAATGTGTTGCAGCTGGCTGGGCATGATAGCGTGCCTGTGTTGGGCCGCGCCCTGCGGGCCTGCGAATCTTGACGTGGGCTGGAGCTTCCCATGAATGGCTCGAAGTAGGGCCGGTGTCTTGGCCGCGCCTAGGAAGCCCCGTGGGCGCAAGTCGGATGGGCGCCAAGGTGCCCGGAGAGCGAGAGCACCCATGCGGTGTGGGACACAGTTCCAGGTGCTGGCCGCAGCCCAGTCTGGCGCGGCGGGTCGGGGCTCACTCCCCTTCCCACGCCTCCCCTCAGTTCCCCTCCTCCCTGTGCAAAAGGGAGCAACTTTTCCTCACACCCAGAGCTCCTGGGCGCGGGTCCCAGACCGTGGGGGTCCGCTCCCTGGCGGTGGTTCCACAGCGCTCATTGCTGCTGCCGGCGCCAGGCAGGAGTCCCAGACCTCAGGGTCTCCCCCCTGGGCCGCAGTTCCAAGCAGCACCTAGTAGCCTTGGAACTGGCGTAGACAGCAGATCGCAGAGGGGAGTTCCAGCCAGGTCATCTCTGAGATAAGGAACAGCAGCTTCCGTGTTTTTGAGAGACTGACAGCATGCTTAATTTCAAACAAGAGATTTTTTATTATTGTTTGCATTATATGCCTGGGATAGGGGGCATTTCTCAGCCCCGCAAAAGTGTGTGGACTTTTAAGTTTTGGTCCAAATGGAATAGTTGGACGAATCCAGTTTTTTCACCAAAATAGGCACTACATAAAGAATTTAATATTCCTAGGGCCCAAGGAAAGCAAATGATCAGAGAATGTCCAGATTGTCAAGTTTCAAAAGCGCCTCCTACTCTTGGGATTAACCCTAGAGGGTTGCCACTTCAAATAATTTGATAAACAGGTGTTACTCACTATCCACCTCTTCATTTCATAATATACTTCTTGAGTGAAACATTTGGCAATATAATTGGGCTTGTTATGCTTATATTATATGGAATACATATCTTGCAGAAAGTTCAAGTAAGCCACAGATGGTCAGTAAGGAAGGAATTAAGTGAAAGAAAGGAAAGTATAGGATTGTGTAGGAGAAGAGTAAAGAAGGAATAAAGGAAAAAGATAGATACCACATTCATGTGTGGCATGGAAAAAAAGTACATTAGAGTGAATAGTTGAAGAGCAGAAATGTAAGTGGAAAGGAATTAAGAGGAATAATAAGCATCTAAGTCTTTGAAAGACTCCAAATACTAGGCCTGGGATAATTAACTCATTGTAGCTTGCAGGAACAGCAGGAGGCCTGTCTTTTCAAGCAGGCACTTACTCAGGTGTTCTACATTCCACTCCCCTCTCTGGGGAGTCAGCGAAGGATATTAGAGCTCATTGACTTGAGGCCTTTAATCATTTAGGATGGCCTCAGCAAATTAAAACTGATAACGGCCCAGGATATATTGTGCAAGCTACTCAAGCTTTCTTAGAAAAATGGGGAATTTGACATAAAACAGGTATCCCCTATAACCCTACTGGCAAAGCAATGTTGAAAGACCCCACCAGACCTTTAAAACATTATTAAAAAAAGGAGGAATCAGGAAACACCCCCCCAGGAATTTAAGCATGCTAGCAATATATACATAATTTTTTTGAATTTTAATGATAATCTGAAGTCATCCATAGAAAGCACTTTGTACAATACAGGTCTGCCTTCCCACACCCTTTGGGTCTTATATAAAGATCCATTAGGGGAAGGAAGCTAGAAAGGTCCAGTTGAACTACTATTAATTTGGGGAAGAGGGTATGTTTGTATTTACTCTGCAGAAAGATGCTGGCAAAGAAGATGAAGCCATATCACAGAAAAGGCTTCCCTGACTTCAATCCACCTCCACCCACTGAACCCTCCTAATCCAGACTTCTCCGAGCTATGTGTCACCACACTCCAGTAGAATGCCTGCCAGCATTCCTGGAACGATATTCAACATCACCTAGGAGGGACTTTTTCTACAAACTTAAAGGGACAATTTGATAAATTGCAGCTAGTTACGACAACAGCTGCAAGATATTGAATGCCACCGGCTGTTTACTGATTCTAATAATGCTTTGTGACTTGCTCTTGTTAAAATTCTCTCCCCCTGAGTTCAGGCAACGAGCACTTGCTGCATATATTTAAAGTAACTTCCTGAAGTCTGTGCTAATTCTCCCAAGGACTGAAGTGTAACTGTTACGGAGAAATGAAACGATCCAAACGCAGGGAGTTCACGAAGCACAACTCTTTATTACATGCGTGGTCCCAGAGGAGGCAGTCTCCAAATTCTGGGCCCCGATCTTGGGGAAAACTGTCCTTTTAAGCATTACATCATGGCTTCCGGGGCAGATGCGGTTGTAAATTTTAACTCCCTTTCCCCCTTTCTGTGATTTATTATTTCTCAAAATAGGATTTGTATCCTGCCATATTTCTTCCTACACCAATAGGACTTGTATCCTATCATATTTCTTCCTACATCAATAGGACTTGTATTCTGACCTATTTTTACTCTCAATGAGGGTTTTGTATTCTGATTATTTCTTTTCGATATCATTTCCCCCTTTTTTGGATGCTAGACAGAATCTTCTTCTGTCTCAGCATCTATTACTGGGAGTCTTTAATTTCATTAAGCCAGTTAAGGTTCTCTTTTACTACGCTGATTTTATTGGCAAAGTTTTAGGAGGGCCATCCCCTGTCTGATGAGGCATATCTAAGAAAATGGCTGCCAGTTTCTTGAACTGGTCTGGGTGGCCTCCTCTTTTTTTCTATGTATTTTTGAACCTGCTTAACCGTGGTGAACCCTGTTTTAACTCGTTTACGTGTATCTTCCCTTTAACTCTTTGAGCCCTCTCATGGCTTTCTGCTCTATCTATGTTAATCACTATTTCTCTTTCGTCGGTCACGTGGGCTCTGCAGCCTCTGAAGGGACATCCCTTATATCTCTCTGTCCATTTCTGGCAATATTTTTTATTTTGATCTACTAGGAAATATACTCTCGGATTTCTGAACTAAAACTAGTTGTCTAGAGCATTTATTAGTGCACTGGGGATCTTTGACTGTATTTTCTCTATATATACTTCACTGGTACATGGGTCCCTGGATACCTCTTGAACTCCTGTGTAAGTCTCTTGGGTATAAATCTTTTGGACTATGAAGGTCTCATTTATCTGCACCTGCGAGGCTGGAATTGGCACTGGGAGTAGGCTCAGGATCTCTGTGATGATAACAAGAGGGGCCATTTTTTATATACACAGTAGGCTCAATAGGGTGTAGACTATTGTTAGATAACATAGCTGTAGCCCCACCCGCTCCCCTATTGTCCACTCAGTGGGTCTCGTGAACCACAGCTCAAGTCCTCCGAGGATGATGACGGTCCCAGGGATGAGAAAGCCGAGGAACGATTCCCAGGAACAACTGTCTATTCCTGACGTAGCTTGCCTGGGTCTCTTCGTAGTCTCAGGATGGGCAGCTTTGGGGAAGGCACCTCTGTAGATTCTGCTGCCACCTTGGCTCTCATACCCTGTAACTTTTAAGGCATGATTAGTAGTACCAAAGTATCCACTTTGGTTGGAGTGGCTTTTTTTCTATTTTTTTTACCCATATGTACTGACTTGGCTTAAGGAATGGGCTGGCCCCCTTTTGGTATTGGGTCTAGCCCAACTTGGGCTTTCCTGATTTAATCTAATTTTTTCCCTAATATAGACAGGTATTTTGTCTGCCCTAGCCCCCTGTCAAGGTTAGGTTAGTGGGCCCGGCTACCCTGGTTATGGGGGTCAGTCTCCTATAAACTAACTTGTATGGGGTGTATCTTTTAGCATTCAGGGTACTCCTGACTCAGAGGAGAGCTAGCGGTAGGAGATCAGTCCAGGGCAGCCCGGTTTCTTGACATAACTTGGCTAGAGCCTCTTTAAGAGTCCGGTTTATTCTCTCTACTTTTTCAGAGCTCCAGGAGGCATGGCTCCCCTCCCAGCCTGGGCTTGGCTGAGCCTGGTGGCATGGAGTTTCTCAGCAGGGCGCTTGAGGAGGGGGAAGGTGCCCGAAAGGGCTCGGAGTCTCACCCCGGAGTCCAGGGCTGCGCACAGGGCATGAGAGGCTGTCAGCGTGGACAGGCAGCCCGCAGGGGCTCTGGTCCCAGGAACGAGGCTGTCCCCCTGCACCTGATATCAGGCACTCGCCTGCGGGATCCCTCTCCACCCCAGCGCAGCTGGGGCTGGAGAGGGCCCCTCTGCGCCCGAGCACTGCCCTTGTCTAAATGCTTTGGCCAGGACCAACTGGGCAGCTTCATTTCTGAGACCCGGGAGAGGGCAGGGAGGCTGCGGGGGTGCTGCTCCCTCCTCTCGCGCGCCGGGACTGCCTTCCCTCTTCCACCCAGCTAAGTCTTCCTAATTCCACTGTCTGAGCCTGGCAGAACTTTTGCGGGGCTGCCGATGGCCCCGTTCTTTGCAGTGTGCACATTGGTCTTTTTCGATTTTGAAGTGCTTTTTTGATTTCCTTTGCCTGGGCCGCGGGTTGGTTTGGGATGGACCAGCTAACACAGCAGCCAGAAGAGCCACCTGATTTTTCCACGCTTCTAACTCGGCTTTGCCTCTATTATTATAGACTTTGTTAGAGACTGCTAGAAGCTAACTTATGGTCATGCCAGAGAACTCTTTAAACTTCTGGAGTTTCTTTCTGATATCTGGAGCTGACTGGGACACAAAAGTCATCACTACTATGCACTGGTTCTCGGGACTCTCTAGGTCACACTGGTGACTTTGGCCATGTTTGTCCAGGTTTTTGGGCCGCTCTATTTTGCTCAGTGTTTGGGTCCCAGTTCAGTTGCATTTCGCTTGCGGCAGCACGGGTGAAATCAGTGAGGTTTAGGGTCCTCGCTGGGGCATGAGCTTCTAAATAGCGGTGCGCCTCTTGGAGGATTTTGCACCTTTCCTCAGTGTTGAAGAGGGTGAGGATATGACAGTTCTGGACTATGACTCCGGCCTGGCTCTGCGGGACAAACACCTGTCAGGCAATTTCTACTGCCCCTCTGGGGTCCTAATGGCTCAGGCCTGCTCTGCCCAACAGTTTTCTGCCTCATGATAATTTTGAGCTTGAACTAGAGAGCAGATGAGGGGGCTTATGATGGCAGGCTCTGGTGTCGGCCCCTGAGCTATTTCTCTAGCAGTTTGGTCTGCCAACCGGTTGTCGGGTTCTAGGGGGCTCGCCTGCCCAATTCCCGGCCCTCAGGAAGGCACCGCCAGCTGCCTGTTGTACTCAGGCCCGAATTGGCTGCCCGCATGCTGCGTGCCCGGCGCGGGGTGCTCTGATGGTGGGCACCGGGCTCACAGTCCCCGGAACTGCCGTCGCTGTCGCCACAAGGAATTCGGCCATGGAGCCTCTCACGTCTCGCTCTCACGGCTCTTTCTCTTGCTCCTTCCGGGCTGTCCCTAGGAATTCTCGGGGTCTTTTTCTGGTGGTAGGGACAGACATCTGATTGATGACTGCTCTCTGGCTGATTAGAAACTCAAGGTACTTTACTTCCCACTGACAGAGCTGCACTTTCTTCTTTGAAACCCGATATCCCCTGGCTTCCAGTAGCCGGAGAAGTGCTGGCGTCCCTTTCTGGCATTCTTCTAATTTCCTGGCTTGGCTACTAAGACAGCTGTCGTATTCTTACTTGGGCGCAAGCAATAGCCCTCTATTCTTTTTGAGCCGGTGGTGCCGGCTCTCTGCGCTCTCTTCCCGGTAACTACCAGGTGGGCTGCCCTAATGGTGGACAGATTGAGGGTTCCCTTAGGGGGCCAGCCTACCCCGAAAGTGGGCCATTCCGGGGTACACAATGTTTTAAGTTTGAAGCAGGAGACAGCATAGGAAGAACTCTGAGACTACAATACTGTTACTGTCCAGCATTTAGCACCCTGGTTGCCAGAAAACGTCTTTTACCAATTAAGTAGAATAAATGGTAAACCGAGGCAAGGAGGAGGAGGGAGACATGTCTCATACGCTAACTCAGCAGTCCTGAGCCTGGTCTGATAATATTGCCAGGTGCTCCAACATCACAAGAAACACTATATTAACAAGGAAGAAGGGAAGTCCTTGAAGTTCTATGTAACATTTCTATTATCTGAGAAAGAAAACCTTGAAACTGTGCTTTTATCCCAAGGCCTGGAATGTGGGAGAGGGTCCCTGGTGCCCAAAGAAGAAGCCCATAAAACAACTTTGGTTAATAGCCTACCTCTGGTCACTATCTGTTTTATGAGGTAGTCCCTGATGCTTACAGAAAAAGCCCATAAATAACTTTGGAAAGTGCCCCAATTTTAATTAACTGCCTCCTGTCATGTATTTGTTTTACAAGATGAACAAATGGGGTCTGAAGCAAGATAAAGATTCCGGCTAACAGACCCCCACACATACCTAAGTTTGGGGTAATCACATTTCCCCAGGAAAACTGGCACCACATGTATCCGTTAATCAATATGTAACTTTTTTCCCTCCTATCCCACCAACTATATAAGTCCTGAGAACAAAGGACCTGCTCTCTCTCTCAGGGGCTCAGGGTGCTCTTGGCTCTCGGGCCACAGGGCCTCTGGCCACCTGGCCTCAGGCTGCCCAGGGGCTTGCCACTCTGGTCTTCAGCCACTCTTAACTTTTCTCACCGTGCTTTGCCCTGAAACTTTGCCTTTCACCGCCTACTCTATCCAGTCCTGTTCTCATTCATGGGAACGGACCACTAATAAACTGATTTCATACTACAAGATTTGCTGATATGTAATTCTTTACATGCGTCAGCAAGAAGAACCAGGTCTCTTCCGTCAACAAGTTGGTCCAGGTTCAGGGATGAGTCATGTCCCTTGAACCTGCTGAAATTCTGAAGCATACAATCTAACACTGTGGACGGTACCCCCCCACCATTTTCTCTCCCAACGGCGCGGACAAACAAAGGGTGAGGGTCACTCGCTTGCCCGCCTGGCCTGCCCTCTCGCGAGGCGAGGTCGATCTTGGCTAAGCCGTTGCCCCAGCAGAATTCGGGATTACTGCCAACCGTTATGCTGCACGATCTGACACAGGAACCACAGGTGAGGGCCCACTCATGCTCCGTGGGTTTTTCACCCGTGAAGCCACAAACACATTCACACATTCATGCTTTGCACACATTCACAGAATCTATTATATTTCTCTCCTGACCGGCAGGACATTTTTTTCTTTTTTTTTTTTTCTTTCTAGAGAGGATTCCTTTCCCCTTACAGGTCCTACATGGGGCACTTACAGGTCTCCGACGTGGGGCACTTACAGATCCCCGATGTGGGGCACTTTGGGTGGGGAAATCTCTTCCCCTCTGATTCCCCCTTGCGGAGGGTCTGGTCTCCCTGAAAGGAGAGTCTGATTGGGGCTTTCTCTCTTCCCCTCTGGTCCCTGGGCACTTACCAGTTTGGTGCCTTCTTAATTGTTTGTGGTTCGTCTCCCCCTTCAGAGCCCGGGTCTCAGAGTGGCCACGACCCAGCACCTGGCGCCCAAGGCGGGGAGACCTGAAAAATCCCAGGGCACGTGCTTCCCTCCTTTCCTGGGGCGCCGCATGCCGGGCCCCCACTCGCCGACACCAGAGGCAATCTGCTTCGCGTGTGGTCATTTCCTGGTCAGGGAACCAAAATGTTACGGAGAAATGAAACAATCCAAACACAGGGAGTTCACGAAACACGACTCATTATTACACGCATGGTCTCAGAGGAGGCAGTCTCCAAATTCTGGGCCCCGATCTTGGGGAACACTGTCCTTTTAAGCATCATTACATCATGGCTTCTGCTGCAGATGCAGTTGTAAATTTTAACTCCCTTTCCCCCTTTCTGTGATTTATTATTTCTCAAAATAGGATTTGTATCCTGCCATATTTCTTCCTACACCAATAGGACTTGTATCCTGCCATATTTCTTCCTACACCAATAGGACTTGTATCCTGTCATATTTCTTCCTACATCAATAGGACTTGTATTCTGACCTATTTTTACTCTCAATGAGGGTTTTGTATTCTGATTATTTCTTTTCTATATCATAACCAGACCTGTTACTCTTATTGTTCCCTTGCATTTGCAACATTTTTCATTGGACTGAATTTACATGTTTGGGTTATGGCAACCTTTAGGTGATTCCTTGTTTTAATCCTTATTTGTGGTTTACGATGTATATGGAAATTGTTTCCTTGTGACTGCATTTGAAAATAGCAGATAGTAAGTTTCACAGGTCTAACAGTTATAATTGATTTAAAACTAAAAAAGGGGGAGGTGTTACAGACCGTTCAGCCTGGTCTCAGGAGCTGTAACCTGCACCCCATGGCTGGGCTGAGTAAGAGCCTAGGGACCTGTTTCATCCGGGTCTGTTCTGTCAAGAGGACTTGAGCTACTAAGGAGACAAAGTTCATCTCCCTGGCAGGAGCGCTGCTTCTGCCTCATCCATCTCTGGCCCCAATGCTTGGTCAGTTACCCAATGACGGGTAAGATTCCCTCAAGGTAGGGGTCCCCTAAGACAGGCATGACCACTTGGAAGGCCCTGAAGGAAGGACTTGGGGGCTGCAGCAAAGAGGGGGTGATGGACTCTTGTCCCCTGGTTATTCTGGCATAGCCTGAGTCTCCATTTCTGTCTGGGAGATGTCTGTCATCCTTGATCCCCTGCTTCCTTGCTCTAATCAGCTTAAAGACTGAAATTATGGCTGTGGGGCAGTGCAGCCCTGTGCCAGCCAGAGCTGTTCCCTGGGTAATTGGGCATAAGAAAGAATTGGTAAAGTCCTGTGAAACCTGCTTTGCTAAGAGTGCCCTCATTTAAATGATAAGGATTCGAGGAGGAAACGAGTATGTCTCCCAAAGTTTTTCAACCCCCTTTCCTGACAGACACTGACTCAAATTAAGCCCTCAGATTTCTTTGAAATGTTATCCATTGTTTGATCCTTGCCGCCTGACATACCTGTATTCCTGTGTATTTGAATCCAATAAAAGCCTAGTGAGGAAGAGGCTCTGGGTCCTTCTCCTTTGAGAGATTGACCACCTCTCCTCCCCAAGCAGATCATGTCTTGGTAGTTTTATTGTCATCCATGACGGAGGGATGGGGCTCTACGAACGGAGCTCCCCCACAGTCGATAATTACATGTAATCTAGTACTAGTGTAAAAGGCACTATGGAAAGTTAAAACAATGAAAGATTAATAAATAATAATAATTATTATTAACACTAATTATTAGTATTATTATACTACCTAATGTTTATTGAGCACTAAATTTGTGGCAGATATATTCTAAATGCATGAAACTGTTAGCATATTTTTTTGAACTATAAGATGCACTCCTCCCCCAAATTTGGGAGGAATAATGGTTGCTAATGTTGCTGTTGAGTCCTGTTTACATTTACATTGGTGAAATATTATGTCGCTTATGTTACTAAATATTTTACCACATTTTTTGCTTCAAATTTTTTTTGTCTATTTTCCTTCTCCAAAACCTACGTGCATCTTATGGTTCGAAAACTATGGTAATGTTTTTTTTTAAGTATATATTTTTTAATTTTATTTTTTAAAGACTTTTGAATTTTATTGTTGTTCAAGTACATTTTTCTGCCTTTTCCTCTCATTTCTCCTTGCCAACCCAAGCCATCCCCATCTCCCTCTCCTATTTCTCCCCTCTTGTTTTTGTCCATGTGTCCTTTATAGTCTTTCCTGTAAACCCTTCACACTTTTTGCTCCATTATCCCCTCCCCTCTCCCCTCTGCATACTGTCAGTTTGTTCTTAATTTCAATGTCTTTGGTTATATTTTGCTTGCTTGTTTATTTTGTTGATTAGGTTCCAGTTAAAGGTGTGATCATATGGTATCTGTCTTTCACTGCCTGGCTTATTTCACTTAGCACAAATGCTCTCCAGTTCCATCCATGCCCTCGCAAAGGGTAGGAGCTCCTTCATTCTTTCTGCTGTGTAGAATTCCATTGTGTAAATGTGCCATAATTTTTTGATCAATTCACTTACTTTTTTTGATCAATTTGATCAAATAGGCACTTATATTGCTTCTAGGATTTGGCTATTGTAAATTGTGCTGCTATGAACATTGGGATGCATAGGTTCTTTTGGATTGGTGTTTCAGGGTTCGTAGGATATAATTCTAGCAGTGAAATTGCTGGGTAAAACGGCAGTTTTTGAGGAAATTCCATACTGTTTTCCATAGTGGTTGCACCAGTCTGCAATCTCACCAATAATGCATGAGGGTTCCCTTTTCTCTACAACCTCCCCAACACTTGTTTGTTGCTTTTTTAGGATGGTAATTCTCACCAGTGTGGAGTGGTATCTCCTTGTGGTTTTAATTGGTATCTCTCTGATGGATAGTGATACTGACCATCTTTTCATATGTCCCTAGGCCCTCTGTATGTCCTCCATGAAGAAGTGTCTGTTCAAGTCCTTTGTCCATTTCTTTAGTTGGATTTCTTGTCTTCTTAGAGTGGAGTCTGTGAGTTCTTTATGTATTTTGGAGATCAGTATCATTGGCAAATATGTTTTCCCATATAGTTGGTTCTCTTTTCATTTAGTCCTGTTTTCTTTAGCTGTGCAGAAGATTTTTATTTTGATGAGATCCCATTTGTTTATTCTTTCCTTTAAGTCCTTTGCTCTAGGGGACCTATCAGTGAAAATAATCCTGCATGGAATATCTGAGATTTTCCTGCCTATGTTCTCCTCTAGGACTTTTATGAAGTTATGACTTATATTTAAGTCTGCTCTCCACCTTGAATTTATTTTTGTGTATGGTGTAAGTTAGTGATCAAATTTCATTTTTTTCCATGTACCTATCCAGCTCTCTGAACACCATTTGTTGAAGAGGCTATTTTTGCTCCATTTTATGCTGATGCTCACTTTGTTAAAAATTAATTGACTGTAGAGACTTGGGTTTTTTTGGGGGGGGGTTCTATTCTGTTCTGTTCTATTCTATTCTATTCTATTCTATTCTATTCTATTCTATTCCATTCTATTCTATTGGTATATGTGTCTATTCTTATGCTAGTAGCAGGCTATTTTGATTAGAGTTACCATGAAATACAGTTTGAGATCCGGTATTGTCATCCCACCTGCTTTGTTCTACATTCTCTGAATTGCTGCAGCTATTTGGGGTCATTTATGGTTCCATATAAATTTTTGAAGTGTTTGTTCTATATCTGTGAAATATGTCATTGGTACTGTAATAGGGATTGCCTTGAATCTATACATTGCTGTGGGTAGTATGGACATTTTGGTAATGTTAGTTCTTCTGATACATGAGCATGGTATATATTTCCATTTATTTGTGTCTTCCTTAATTTCTTTCTTCAGTGTTGTGTAGTTTTCTGAATACAAGTCTTTTACCTTCTTGGTTAGGTGTATTCCTAGGTATTTTTTTTTTTTCTGTTGGTTTACCAAATTAGATTTTTTTCCTTATTTCTGTTTTTGACATTTCATTGTTGGTATACAAGAATGATTTGATTTCTGAATATTGACTTTGAATCCCACTATTTTGCCAAATTCATTTACTAGATAAAGCAGTTTTTTCGTGGAGTCTATTGGATTTTCTATGTATACTATCATTTCATCTCCAAAAATGACAGTTTTGTTTCCACTTTTCCAATTTGGGTGCCTTTTATTTCCTTCTATTATCTGATTACTGTGACTAGTACTTCCAATACTATGTTGAATAGGAATGGTAAAAGCAGGCATGCTTGTCTTGTTCCTGATCTTAGTGGGAAAGCTCTAAATTTTCCCCATTGAGTATGATGTTGGCTGTGGGTCTCTCATATATGGCCTTTATTACATTGAAAAAGGCTCCCTCTATTCCCAGTTTGCTGAGTGTTTTTGTCATAAATGGGTGCGGTACCTTATCAAATGCCTTTTCTGCATGTGTTGATACGATCATGTGATTATTGTCTTTTTTATGTGATGTATTATGTTTATTGATTTGTGAATATTGTACCACCCTTGCATCCTTGGGATGAATCCCACTTGATCATGGTGTATGGTGTTTTTAATGTATTGGTGGGTGCAGTTTGCCAATATTTCGTTGAGGATTTTAGCATCTATGTTCATCATTGATATTGGCCTGTGGTATTCTCTCTTGGTTGTGTCCTTTTCTGGTTTTGTGATGAGGAGGATGCTGGCTTCATTAAAAAAAAAGTTCAGGAGTCTTTCATCTTCTTGGATTTTTTGTAATAGTCTATGGAGGGTAATGGTTAGCTCTTCCTTAAATGCTTTGTATTCTCCTGCAAAACTTCCAGTCCAGGGCTTTTGTTCGTTGGGAGTTTTTTTTTTTTTTTTTTTTTTTTTTAATTACTGCTTCAATTCCATAAGCTGTTATTGGTCTGTACAGGCTTTCTGCTTCTTCTTCATTGAGTTTTGGAAGATTATATTTTTCTGGAAACTTGTCCATTTAGCCTAGATTTTCAAATTACTTTGCATATAGTTCTTTGTAGTAATTTCTTACAATCCTTTTTGTTTCTGTGGTATTAGTTATAATCTCTCCTCTTTCAATTATGATTATGTTTATTTGGATCCTCTCTCTTTTTTCTTGATGATTCTGCTTAATGTCTTATTGATTTTGTTTATCTTTTCAAAGAACTGGTTCCTGGATTTACTAATCCTTAGAATGTACTTTAGTCTCCATGTTGTTTAATTCTGCTCTGATCTTGGTTATTTCCTTCCTTCTTCTTGTTCTGGGCTGTCTTTGTTGTTGTTCCTCAAGTTTTTGTAGGTGCAGGGTTAGGTTGTTTATTTGAAATGTTTCTATCCTTATTAAGGAGGCCTGTATCACTATGAACTTTCCTCACTGGACTGCCTTCTCTGTGTTCCATGAGTTTTGGCTCAATATGAGTTCATTTTCATTTGTTTGTAGAAAATCTTTGATTTATTCCTTGATTTAATTCTTGACCCATTCATTGTTTAATATCATGCTGTTAAATCTCCTAGAGTTTGAGTGCTTTTGAATTTTCTCCTTCAGGTTGGTTTCTAGTTTCAGTCCCTTGTGGTCAGAGAAAATGCTTGATATTATTTAAATTTTCTTGAATTTGTTGAGGCTTGTTTTGTGTCATATTATTTGGTCTATCTTTGAAAATGTTCCATGTGCATTTGAAGAGAAAGTGTATTTTGCTTCTTTGGGTAAAAGACTCTGTCCATATCAGTTAAGTTCATTTAATCGAGGACATTGTTCAATGCGACAATATCTTTGTTGATATTATGTTTGGAAGACCTGTTCGTTTTTGACAGTGGGATATTAAAATCCCCTACTATAATTATGTTGCTGTCAATAACTTTCTTGAAGTCATCCCAAATTTTCCTTATGTACTTGGGTGCTCCTATGTTGGGTGCATATGTATTTCTATATTTATGTCTTCTTGATGGATTGTTTCCTTGAATATTGTGAAGTGACCTTCTGGGTTTCCTTTTATGGCCCTTTTTTGAAGCCTACTGTGTTTGATGTGAGTATTGCTACTCCCGCATTTTTTCCCTGTCCATTTGTTTGGAAATTTTGTTTCTAGCCCTTCACTTTCATCCTTTGTAGGTCTTCTCTCCTGAGGCGGGTCTCTTGTAGGCAGCACATGTGTGGCTCATTGCTTTCTTATCCATTCAGCTATTCCATGTCTTTTGATTGGATGATTTAATCCATTTACATTTAAAGTTATTATTGATAGGTACTATTCATTAACATTTTTATACCTATGTTCCTCTCTCTCACTATATTTCTTCCTTTTCTTAAAGGAGTCCCTTTAGACTACATTGCAGAGCTGGTTTGGTGGATATGTATTCTTTTAGACTTCTTTTGTCTGGGAAACTCCTTATTTGGTCTTCCATTTCAATTGAGAATCTTGCTGGATAGAGTAGTCTTGCTTGTAGGCCTTAGGTTTTCATTACTTGGAATATTTTTTGCCATTCTCTTCTGCCTTGGAATATTTCCATTGAGAAGTCAGCTGCTAGTCTTATCGGAGTTCCCTGATATGTTGCTTCCTGTTTCTCCCTTGCTATATTTAATATTCTCTCTTTGGCTTGGAATTTTGCCATTTTAATTATGATGTGTCTTGAAGTTGGCCTCATTGGTTTACTCTTTATTTTTTGAATGTTTGTATAGCCATTTTATTTTATGTTATATTTTTATTAGTTTATTGTTGTTCAATTACTGTTGTCTTCATTTATCCCCACTACTCCCCCCACCCCAGCCAAACCCACCTCCCTCTCTTGCTTCTACCCTCCCCCTAGGTTTTTTCCATGTGATCTCATCTTTAACTGGAATATAGTCAACAAAAGAAAAAAGCAAACAAAATATAACCAGAGACATTGAAATTAAGAATAATCTAACAATAGCCATAGGGAAGGGGGGAAACAATGGGGGGAAGGTTTTTCAGGAACTACTATAAATGACACATCGTTTTGTCTTTATTGGGACTCTCTGTGTTTCTTGCATTTGCGATTTTTTTCTCTGATCAAATTAGGGAAGTTTTCCATCATTACTTTTTGAAACAGATTTTCTATCCTTTCCTCTTCTTCTTCTCCTTCTAGTATCCCTATTATATGGATATTATTATGTTTCATGCTGTCTTGCAGTTCCTGTAACACCTCTTTGTTCTTTCTGAGTCTCTCTCTTTTTTTTTTTTTCTTGCTCTTTCTGGGTGTTTTTTTCTACCTTGTCCTCCATCTTGCTGATCTGATCCTCCGCTTCATCTAGCCTGCTTGTAATTCCTTCTAGTGTTTTTTTTTTTTTTTAATTTCTAGATTTTATTGTTCATTTCTTCCTGGTTTTTGTTTATAGTTTCTATTTTAAGGAAAAAATAATAAACCTCCTGTTGACTTTCAACCTGTTCATTGAGTTCTACTGGTCTTCCTAGATGCCACAGGAAGAGGAGGGCTGAGCTTCAGTTTTCTCCCTTCACTGATGGTTCCCTGTATATTTTCCTTTATTTCACCTTATGTAGCCTTCATTTCTTCCTTAATTTTGTGACCAAGCTCAACCAGTTCTATGAGATTCCTGATTACCAGTGCTTTGAATTCTGTATCAGATAGTTTGGCTATCTCCTTGTCACTTAGTTCCTTTTCTAGAGCTTTGATCTATTATTTCATTTGGGCTGCATTTCTTTCTTTTGGCACACCTGTTAAATCTAAGGGGCAGAGCCTTATGTATTCACCAGGGTGGGGCAACCCTCTTTGCTGCTTTGTGGCACTGTTTGTGGGGGAGGGGTTAGAGAAAGAGCAATGCCATTTGCTCTGTTTTCATCCCATTTTCCAATTTTCCACCACTTCCCTTATTTCCCACAAGCCCTTTAGGTTCATGCCCTTTAGGTGAGGATTTGCAGCCAAATGGGTTTTTGCTCATTTTAGGACACTGTGGGTCTCTCCAATGTACTCTCCTGAGAGACTGGGAGTTTCTCCCACCACCATAGTGCCCAAAGATCTTTATCTGAAACTGTGGTTTTGAGTCTTCATTTGCCCATGATGGAACCCTGGGTTTTGCAGTCCATCTCGCTTCCCCACTTTTCCCCAGGCTTTTCTGTGCCTGAATTTGTGATTGCCTGTGCAGTCCACCAGCCACTACCTTTCCTGGTCCTCCAGCTGCCACCTTGGCAGTGTCATCTCTGCCCCGCTGCCCATCTCCACACTTCCTACTTCTGGTTGAATGTTTCTTTAATTCCTTAGTTGTTAGACTTCTAGGAAAATGTTTTTCCTCAAAATTCTGGTTGTTTTTTTTTTTTTGTTTTTAAATTCATTGTTTTTCTTCTTTTGGTTGTGCAAGGAAGTGAAATGTTTCTGCTTACTCCTCCATCTTGGTCCCTTCAAAAATTATTAACTCTTTTAATCCTTACAACAACTCTATTGAGTATGGTACCAGTTTTATGCCTGTATCAAAGATGAGGAAACAAGCACAGAGCAGTCAGGGAACTTGCCCATGGTCACACATAGCTGGCAGGTAGCAGCACTTGCAATGCAACCCAGGTAGTATAGAACCATTGTTTCCTAGTGCTCTATTCTGCTTCTAGTTCAGTTAAATAGTTGGAATAGCCTTCATAAATGGTGTGGGACTACGCTCCAGCTCCAAAGTCTACACTATAATAAGGTTTGAAGGATGGTGTAAGCTTGGAATATCAGGAACTATATTGCAGTTTGAAAATAATACAATCATATTGCTTATAACTACTATCTTTAAGCTGACTCCATACTACAAAGGTTTTCATGGCAATGCAGTGGATTGTTTGCATACTCAGATTCATACCGAGACACTGTGATACAATAATAAAAACATGGCCTTTGGAGTCAAATAAATCTGGGTTTGGGTCCCAAGTCTGTCTTTATTAGCTGTGTGACCTTGGAGTAGTAATTAACCTTTCTGGCTTAAAAAACAAAATCACTTTCATTTTAACCAGCTCTCTTTTACTCCATACTTCATAGATGCCATAAACATTTTACCAGCATTACCTCATTTAAAACTAATGGGAACCCCATAAACTATGAATTACTATCCTGATTTTACAGATGAGGAACTACCCTAGGTCAAATTATTTGTTAGCAGTAAAATAAATATTCTATTCTTGAGCTGAGGTTATACTCCTGTGATATCCTGATATTTTTACTCAGCCATTTTGCCAAAATTAAGACTCAGTGAAATTTAGCAGAACATTGAAAAATAATGTTAGCTGACACCAAGTAATTTACCATTTTACTGCCATTTTACACAAATTAAAATAGGACAAATACAAAGTAGCTGAATGAATAAGAAAACAACACCCACATATAAGCTGTCCCCAAGAGACCCACCTCAGAATGAAAGATACACACAAACTAAAAGTATAGGGATGGAAAGATACATTTCATGCAAATGGAAAGGAAAAAAGCTGGGATAGCAATGCTTATATATGAAAAAATACATTTTATTTTTTTTCAAAATATTTTATTTATTTTTAGAGAGGGGAAGGGAAAAATAGAGAGAAACATCACTGTGTGGTTACCTCTCATGTACCCCCTCCTGGGGACCTGGCCTGAAACCCAGGCATGTTCCCTAGACTGGGAATTCAATTGGCAACCCTTTGGTTCTCAGGCTGGCATTTAATCCACCTGAGCCACACCAGCCATGGTGGAAAAATAGATTTTAAAATCAAGACTATAGGAAGGGGGAAAGAAGGACAGTACATAATGATAAAGGACACAACCCAACAATAGGATATAATCCTAGTAAAAATTTATGCACTCAACATAGGAGCACCTAACTAGGTAAAGCAAGTCTTAATGGACATAAAGAAAGACATAGACAGAAATACAGTCTTAGTAGGAGATTTTTAATACCAATTGAAATCAATGGAGGGATCTTTCAGACAGAAAAATCAAGAAGGAGACAGCAGCTATAAATGACACACTAGATCAAATGGTTTAATTAATATCTTCAGAACATTTGACATCAAAGCAGCAGAATATATTTCTTTTCAAGTGCACATAGAACATTTCCTAGAATAGACCATATATTAAGACACAAAATAATTATCAGTGAATTTAAGATTGAAGACATATCAAGCATCTTTTTCTGACAATAACACTATGAAACTAGAAATAAATCATAAGAAAATTGAAATAAAGAATTCTCTTCAGCTAATCTTCAGTTGATTATTTAGTTTCATTTTTCTATATTTTAGTTGTAATTCCAGTTTGGTCCAAGGAGGAGCTTTGACTTCAGAGAGAAAGAGAGGGAGAGGGAGAGATAGATAGATAGATAGAGATAGAGATAGAGATAGAGATAGAGATAGAGATAGAGAGAGAGAGAGAGAGAGAGAGAGAGAGAGAGAGAGAGAGAGAAAGTTACCTCCTACATGTACACACAGAGGGGGACAAACTATATGTGGACCAAACCTGTGACCAAGGAATTGAGTGCATGACCTTTTCAGTTTACGGGATAACACTCCAAACAACAGAGTCACACTGCCTAGGACCATTTCTAACTTCTTTAAAGGTGGAAGCTGTGAACACCAGAATACCTGCTGGAAGAGGAAACTTACCAACAAAGGAACCATCAACAGACAATAACAGAAGAAGGTGAAGGAGACAGTGGAAGCCACACTAACCTCAATGAAGAACCTATCTGGAAATACAGATAAATTGTAGAGAAATTATGTAGAACAAATAAATGAACAACAGCATGAGAGAATCCTCAAAACCTTGTACACATTGAAGAACCAGATTCAACACAATCTTCCCACATCAGCACAACAAAATACAAGAGGTGGTGGACAGAGTGATCCACAGTTAACCAGCTGGTGGGAAGGACCCAGCAAAGAAAGATCTGACAACAATCAAAACAGAGCCAACATAAATGACGGCCCAAGATCAGTGAGCTCCGGAGATAAAGGAGATAACACCACTGAATCTCACAGGTATTCTAAGATAGAAATTAACATTATATACCCAGGGAGTCAGAAAAGATAAATTTAAGAAGCTGAGGCTAACAAGAAGACTCTCACAAACAATGGAAAGACAAGGAAACAATCCCCAAATGAAAGGAAAAGAGGAAGCCTCAGAAAGAATGCAAAATGAAATACAGGCAAGTCAACTATGAGACTTTGAGTTCAAAGCAATGGTTACCAGAAAGCTCAATGACATCACAGACAACTACCAGAAACTAAAGGAAAACTACAATGAACTCAATGCAACCTATATCAACATAAAAAAGGAAATGGAAATTATCAACAAGGGTCAAGAGGAAATGAAGAATACAATTTCTGAACTGAAGAACAGAGTAGAAGGAATCAAAAGCAGAATGGATGAAGCAGAAGATCAGATCAGCGAGTTGGAGGACCAAGTAGGAAAAAAAAAAAAAACACCCAGAAAGAGCAAGAAAAGGAAAAGAGGCTCAGAAAGGATGAAGAGGGATTAAGAGAAATGCAAAACAATATGAAACGTAATTATATCTCTACAATAGAGATACCAGGAGAAGAAGAGCTAGAGATAGAAAAGCCATTTGAAAAAGTAATGATGGAAAACTTCCCTAATTAGATAAGAGAAAAAAAATCAAACAAATTCAAGAAAAAGAGAGTCCCATGAAGAGGAACCCAAAGAGGCCCACTTCAAGACACAGCATAATTAAAATGGAAAATTAAGATTTCTGGCCAAGGTGGAGGTGCAGGTGGACACACTGTGCCCCCTCTCACAACCAAAATTAAGGACCAAAAATATTTAGAAACAAGAAAACAACCAGGACTGATAGAAAATTGAACTGTATGGAAGTCCGACAACCATTTATCCAGACCGATAAGAGGGGTGGAGTCGCGGCAGGGAAAAGTGGAGGTGCAGACCTAGCCACGCAGGCAGCAGCGGCTGGAAGTTTCCAGGTGTGCAGCCAGTGGCTAGCAGACCCACACGCATAGGCACTGACTAGTGGACCCCGGGCCTGGGGTGGCAACTGTGCAGACCCAGTGAGGATGCACAAGGCGGCTGGCTGATCAGGTGGTCCCACATTCGCGCACGCAGACGGTCCAGGCAAAGGGGAAGCGGCGGAAGGGACCGAATCCAGGACAGAGTGGAGCAGGCACCATTTTTCCCTCTCAGACCCTGCCCCCATGTACAGCGTCACAACACAGCAACTGCGCTGCCCCACACTGGGGAACACCTAAGGCTCTACCCCTCACTATGTAACAGCCGCGACTAAACCAAAACAAAACAAAACAAAACAAAAACAAAAACAAAAATAACCCTCCAAAAAACACCAAAAATGGCTCAAACCGAAGAACAAATCAAAGCTTCAGAGCCAATTCCTCTAAACCATGAAGAGATAGCCAACCTATCAGATGCACAGTTTAAAGCACTGGTCATTAAAATGCTCACAGAATTGGTTGATTTTGCTCACAAATTAGATGGAAAAATGCAGGCTACAATACGTGAAATGAAGGAAGTTGCATGGGGAACCAATAGAGATGAGAGGAAAACGGGCTGAAATCAATGGAGTGGACCAGAAGGAAGAAACTAACAACCAAACAGAAAATGAGGAAGAAACAAGAATTCAAAAAAAAAAAAAAAATGAGAGGCTTGGGAACCTCCAGGACATCGTTAAATGTCCCAACATCCAAATTATAGGGGTCCCAGAAGAGGAAGAAGAAGAGCAACAAGTGGAAAACTTATTGGAACAAATAATAAAGGACAACTTCCCCAATCTGGCAAAGGAAATAAACTTCCAGGTAGTCCAGGAAGCTCAGAGGTTCCCAAAGAAGTTGGACCCAAGGAGGAACACACCAAGGCACATCAGAATTACATTAGCCAAGATTCAACTGAAGGAGAGAATTCTAGAAGCAGCAAGGGATAAGGGGACAGTCACCTACAAAGGAGTTCCCATCAGACTGTCAGCTGATTTCTCAAAAGAGACCTTCCAGGCAAGAAGGGGCTGGAAGGAAGTACTACAAGTCATGAAAGGCAAGGACCTACATCCAAAATTGCTCTATCCAGCAAAGCTGTCATTTAGAATGGAAGGGAAGACAATGTGCTTGTCAGATAAGGTCAGGTTGAAGGAGTTCATCATCACCAAGCCCTTATTATATGAAATGTTAAAGGGACTTATTTAAGGAAAAGAAGATAAATATATGACAGTGAAAAGACAGCAAACTCACAGCTATTAACAACTACACCTAAAAGAAAAGCAAAAAACTAGAACAGGAATGGAACCACAGAAATGGAGATCACATGGAGGGTTAGCAACAGGGGAGTGGGAAGAGCAGAGAGGGGGAAAAGGTACTGAGAATAAGTAGAATAGACAGTGGGTAAAAAATAGACAGGGGGAGGGCAAGAATAGTGTGGGGAATGTAGAAGCTAAAGAAATTATGACACATGGACATGAACTAAAGGGGCGGACTGTGGATGGGTGGGGGTGTGCAGGGTGGAAGGGAATGAGGGGACGGAAATGGGACAACTGTAGAAGCATAATCAATAAAATATATTTAAAAAATAAGATGGAAAATTACAAGACAAAAAGAGAATCTTAAAAGAAGCAAGGGAGAAAAAGGAAGTAACATGCAAGGGAGCCCAGATAAGGCTAGCAGCTGACTTCAAAATGGAAATGCTCCAAGCCAGAAGAGATTGGCAAGAAATATTCCATTTAATGAGAACCAGAGGCCTGCAACCAAGGCTACTTTACCCAGAAAGGCTCTCAATTAAGATAGAAGGCCAAATAAGGAGATTCCCAGACAAAAGGACTCTAAAAGAATACACTTCCACCAAACTAGCTCTGCAAGAGATGCTAAAGGGACTGCTTTAAGGAAAGGAAGGAAAAGAGAGAGAAAGGGAGGAACACAGGTACAAGAAGTGGCAATAAAAATACCTATCACTAATCACCTTAAAAGTAAATGGATTAAGTGCTCCAATGAAAAGACATAGAATAGCTGAATGGATAAGAAAGCATGACCCACACATATGCTGCCTACAAGAGACACACCTAAGAACATGGGACCTAGACTGAGTGAAACTAAAGGGCCAGAAACAAATTTTCCAAGCAAATGGACAGGGGAAAAGAAAAGCACAGATAGCAATAGAAATATCAAACAAAACAGACTTCAAATAAGGGGCAATTAAGAGCAACCCAGAAGGTCACTTCATAATACTCAAGGGAAGAATCCACCAGGAAGACATAAACATTGCAAATATATATGCATCCAGCATAGGAGAACACAAATACATAAAGAAAATCTTAGAGGACTTCAAGAAAGTTATAGATAGCAAAACAATTATAGTAGGGGATTTTAACAGTTTACTGTCAAAAAGGGACAGATATTTCAAACAAAATATCAACAGAGATATTGTGGCACTGAAAAATGCCCAAGATGAAATGAACTTTATACATACACATATACATAAACATATATACATATACATACACATATATATGTATAAAGTTCATTGTATATAAATTCATGCACACACACACACACACACACACACACACACACACAGCCCTTTATCCCAAAAAAGCAAAATACACATTCTTTTGAAATGCACGTGGAACATTTTAAAAGATAGACCACATGATAGGACACAAATCAAGCCTAAACAATTTGAAGAAAATTGAAATCATATCAAGCATTTTTTCCTGACCACAAGGGACTGAAACTAGAAACCAACCTCAAGGGAAAAAACCCAAAACACTAAAAAATCATGGAGATTGTATAGCATGCTATTAAACAATGAATGAGTCAAGAAAGAAATTAGGGAAGAAATCAAAAGGTTTCTGGAAAAAATGAAAATAAATTCACAAAAACCCAAAACTTATGGTACACAGAGAAGGCAGTCTGAGAGGGAAATAGTGATACAGGCCTACCTAAGCAAGATAGAAAAATTTCAAACAAACAACCTAACACTATGCCTACAAGAATTCAAGGACCAACAACAAAGACTGCCCAGAGCAAGTACAAGGAGGAAATAACCAAGATCAGAGCAGAATTAAATGGAATAGTGACTAAAAGCAAAATTCTAAAGATCAATAAATCCAGGAGCTGGTTCTTTGAAAACAAATAAATTTGACAACCCTTTTAGCAGGCACCTCAATAGAAAAAGAGAGAGGACCCAAATAAACACAATCAGAAATGAAAGAGGAGAGATTAAAACTGATACCACAGAAATACAAACGATTGTAAGAAATTACTATGAAGAACTGTATGCCAAGTAATTTGAAAACCTATGTGAAATGGACAAATATCTAGAAAAATATAATCTTACAAAACTCAATGAATAAGAAGCAAAAACCATGAACAGGCCAATTACATCAGATGGAATTGAAGCAGTAATCAAAAAACTTCTCAAACACAAAAGTCCTGGACCAGAAGTTTGGACAGGAAAATTCTACAAAGCATTCAAAGAACAGCTAACAGTATCCTTCTCTGCCTATTCCAAAGAATCCAAAATGATGGAAGTCTCCCAAACTCTTTTTATGAAGCCAGCATCATCCTAATGCTAAAACCAGATAAAGACACAACAAAGAAAGAAAAAATCAGGGCAATATCTCTGATGAATATAAATGCTAAAATCCCCAACAAAAATATTGGCAAACCACTTCCAACAATAAATTAAAAAGATCATACACCATGACCTAGTGGGATTCATTCCAGGGATGCAAGGGTGGTACAATATTTGCAAATCACTAAATGTAATGCATCACATAAAAAAAGCAAAGAAAAAATCGCATGATCATGTCAATAAATGCAGAAAAAACATTTCATAAGGTACAACCCAATTATGATAAAGACACTCAGCAATGGGTACAGAGGGAACATTACTCAACATAATAAAGGCCATATGTGAGAGACCTATAGCCAACCCCGTATTCAAAGGGCAAAAACTAAAATCTTTCCCACTAAGATCAGGAACAAAACAAAGTTATCCACTTTCACCACTTCTATTCAATATAGTATTGGAAGTTTTAGCCACAGTGATTAGACAAGAATAGGAAATAAAAGACATCCAACTCGGAAAGGAGGAAACGAAACTATCATTCTTTGCAGATGACATGATAGTGTACATAGAAAATCCTATAGACTCGACCAAAAAGCTGCCTGACCTAATAAATGAATTTAGCCAAGCATCCAGACAAAGTCAATATCCAGAAATCAAAGGCATTTTTGTATACTAACAATAAAACATTAGAAGCAGAAATCAAGAAAAAAAAATCCCATTTGATACAGAAAAAAGGAAAATAAAATACCTAGCAATAAACTTAAACAAGAATATAAAAGACCTCCTGGCTGGCGTAGCTCAGTGGATTGAGCGCAGGCTGCGAACCAAGGGGTCGCAGGTTTGATTCCCAGTCAGGGCACATGCCTGGGTTGCAGGCCAGGCCCCTAGTGGGGGCCACGTGAGAGGCAACCCCACATTGATGTTTCTCTCCCTCTCTTTCTCCCTCCCTTCCCCTCTCTAAAAAAAAAAAAAAAAAAAAAAAAAAGAAAGAATATAAAAGACCTGTATGCAGAGAACTACACAACACTGAAGAAAGAAATCAAGGAAGGCACAAACAAATGGAAACATATACCCTGTTCATGCATTGGAAGAATTAACATCATCAAAATGTCCATACTACCCAAAGCAATTTACAAATTCAATGCAATATCTATTGAAGTATCAATGGGATATTTCGCAGACATAGAATGAACACTTCAAAAATTTATACGGAACCATAAACAACTCCCAATAGCTGCTGCGCAATTTTGAGAAAGAAGAGCAAAGTAGGAAGGATCACAATACCTGATACCACACTGTATTACAAGGCCACTGTAATCAAAACACCCTGGTACTGGCATAAAGACAGGCATATGGACCAATGGAACAGAAAAGAGAGCCCAGAAATAAACCCAAGTCTCTACAGTCAATTAATATTTGAAAGTGGGCAGCAACAGGAAATGGCATGAAAATAGTCTCTTCAACAAGTGGTGTTGGGAGGACTGCTCAGCCAAATGCAAAAAAAAAAAAAGAAAACAAAATTTGAGCACGAACTTACAACCTTCCACAGCAATAAATTCAAGGTGGATAAAAGATTTCAATGTAAGCCACGACACCACTGAAGTCCTTCTGAGGAGAATATAAGCAAGAAAATCTCAGATAATTCATGCAGTAACATTTTTTTTTTAGATTTTCTATTTTAATTTTATTTATATTTAATCAGTATTTTTTAATTGTTGATATTATACAGTTTTCTGCCTTTTACCTTGCCCCCAGACCACCACCCCAACGCTCCCCACCTTCCTCCCATTTCCACCCCCCCATAGTTTTTGTCCATGTGTCCTTTGTACTTGTTGCTCTAAACCATTCCCCTTTTCCCCTGAAATTCCCTCCCTTCCCCCTCTGGTCACTGTCAGACTGTTCTCAAATTCAGTGTCTTTGTTTATATTATGCTTGTTTGTTTTGTTCATTAGGTTCCTGTTAAAGGAGAGATCATATGGTATTTGTCTTTCACTGCCTGGCTTATTTTGATTAGCATGATGCTCTCCAATTCCATCCATGCTGTTGCAAAGGGTAGGAGCTCCTTCTTTCTTTCTGCTGCATAGAATTCGCTTGTGTAAAGGTACCACAGTTTTTTGATCCATTCATTAACTGATGGGCACCTAGGTTGCTTCCAGCACTTGACTATTGTAAATTGTGCTGCTATGAATATAGGGGTGCATAGGTTCTTTTGGATTGGTGTTTCAGGGTTCTTAGGATATAATCCAAGCAGTGGAATTGCTGGGTCAAAAGGTATGTCCATTTTTAGTTTACTTAAAAATTTTCGACTGTTTTCCATAGCGGTTGTACCAATCTGCAATCCCACCAACAGTGCACTAGGGTCCCGTTTTCTCCACAACCTCTCCAACACTTGCTGTTTGTTGCTTTGTTTATGAAGGCCATTCTGACTGGTGTCAAGTGGTATCTCATTGTGGTTTTAATTTGCATCTCTCTGATAGCTAGAGATATTGAACATCTTTTCATGTGTCTCTGGATCCTCTGTATGTCCTCCTTGGAGAAGTATCTGTTCAAATCCTTTGCCCATTTTTAACTGGGTTACTTATCTTCTTAGAGTAGAGTCTTGTAAGTTCTTTATATATTTTGGAGATTAATCCCTTGTCTGAGTTATCATTGTCAAATATGTTTTCCCATACAGTTGGTTCTCTTTTTATTTTAATACTGTTTTCTTTAGCTGTGCAGAAGCTTTTTATTTTGATGAGATCCCACTTGTTTATTCTTTCCTTTATGTCCCTTGCTCTAGGGGACATATCAGTAAAAATATTGTTGCGTGAAATATCTGAGATTTTTCTGCCTATGTTCACCTCTAGGATTTTAATGGTGTCACGGCTTATATTTAAATCTTTTATCCACCTTGAATTTATTTTTGTGTATGGTGTAAGTTGGTGCTTGAGTTTCATTTTTTTTTTTTTTGCATGTAGCTGTCCAGTTCTCCCAGCACCAATTGTTTAAGAGGTTATTTTTGCTCCATTTTATGTTGCTGCGCCTTTTGTCGAATAGTAATTGACTGTAGAGACTTGGATTTATTTCTGGGCTCTCTGTTCTGTTCCCCTGGTCCATGTGTCTGTTCTTGTGCTTGTACTGGGCTGTTTTGATTACAGTGGCTTTGTAATACAGTTTGGTATTAGGTGTTGTGATCCCTCCTACTTTGCTCTTCTTTCTCAAAATTGCTGCAGCTATTCTGGGTCATTTATGATTCCATATAAATTTTTGAAGTGTTTGTTCTATGTCTGTGAAATATGCCATTGGAACCTTAATAGGTATTGCATTGAATCTGTAAATTGGTTTGGGTAATATGGACAGTTTGATGATATTAATTCTTCCCATCCATGAACATGGTATATGCTTCCATTTGTTTGTGTCTTCCTTGATTTCTTTCTTCAGTGTTGTGTAGTTTTCTGCATACAGGCCTTTTACCTCCTTAGTTAGGTTTATTCCTTGGTATTTTATTTTTCTTTTTGCTATATAAAATGCGATTTTTTTCTTCATTTCTGCTTCTGCTGTTTCACTGTTGGTATACAAAAATGCCTTTGATTTTTGGATATTGACTTTGTATCCGGCTGTTTGGCCAAATACATTTATTAGGTCAAGCAGCTTTTTGGCGAGTCTATAGGATTTTCTATGTACACTATCATGTCATCTGCAAACAATGATAGTTTTGTTTCCTCCTTTCCAATTTGGATGCCTTTTATTTTCTTTTCTTGTCTAATCACTGTGGCTAAGACTTCCAATACTATATTGAATAGAAGTGGTGAAAACGGACAGCCTTGTCTTGTTCCTGATCTTAGTGGGAAAGATTTCAGTTTTTGCCCATTGAGTATGATGTTGGCTGTAGGTCTCACATATATGGCCTTTATTATTTTGAGTAATGCTCCCTCTATTCCCACTTTGCTGAGTGTTTTTATCATAAATGGGTGTTGTCCTTTATCAAAAGCTTTTTCCGCATCTATTGATATGATCATGTGATTTTTGTCTTTGCTTTTGTTTATGTGATGTATTACATTTACTGATTTGCAAATGTTGAACCATCCTTGCATCCCTGGGATGAATCCTACTTGGTCATGGTGTATGATCTTTTTAATGTTTTGTTGGATGCAGTTTGCCAATATTGTGTTGAGGATTTTAGCATCTATATTCATCAGTGATATTGGCCTGAAGTTTTCTTTCTTCGTTGTGTCTTTATCTGGTTTTGGGATTAGGATGATGCTGGCTTCATAAAAAAAGTTTGGGAGTCTTCCCTCATTTTGGATTTTTTTGAATAGTCTGTGAAGCATAGGTGTTAGCTCTTCCTTAAATGTTTTGTAGAGTTCTCCTGTGAAACCATGTGGTCCAGGGCTTTTGTGTGTCGGGAGTTTTTTGATTACTGCTTCAATTTATTCAGCTGTTAATGGTCTGTACAGGCTTTCTGTTTCTTTTTCTTTGAGTTTTGGGAGATTATATTTTTCTAAAACCTTGACCATTTCACCTAGGTTTTCAAATTTCTTGGCATAGAGTTCTTCATAGTAATTTCTTACAATCCTTTGTATTTCTGTGGTGTCAGTCGTAATCTCTCCTCTTCCATTTCTGATTGTGTTTATTTGAGTCCTGTCACTTTTTTTCTTGATGAGCCTGCTTAAAGGCTTGTTGATTTTGTTGATCTTTTCAAAGAACCAACTCCTGGATTCATTGATCCTTAGGATTGTGCTTTTAGTCTGTATGTCATTTAATTCTGCTCTGATCTTGGTTCTTTCCTTCCTTCTACTTGCCCTGGGCTGTCTTTGTTGTCGTTCCTCCAGTTCTTGTAGGCGTAAGGTTAAGTTGTTTGTTAGAAATGTTTCTGTCTTCTTTAGGTAGGCCTGTATTGCTATGAACTTCCCTCTGAGAACTGCCCTCATTGTGTCCCATAAGTTTTGGGTTGTTGTGAGTTCATTTTCTTTCATTTCCAGAAACTTTTTGATTTCCTCCCTAATTTCATTCTTTACCCATTCATTGTTTAATAGCATGCTATTCAATCTCCATGATTTTGATGGTTTGGGGATTTTCCCCATCAAGTTGGTTTCTAGTTTCAGTTTCTTGTGGTCGGAAAAAATGCTTGGTATGATTTCAATTTTCTTGAATTTGTTGAGGCTTGTTTTGTGTCCTATAATGTGGTCTATCTTTGAAAATGTTCCATGTGCATTTGAAAAAAAATGTGTATTTAATTCCTTTGTGATGAAGGGCTCTATATATATTAGCTAAGTCCAATTCATCTAGAGTACTGTTCAATGCCACAATATCTTTCTTGATATTTTGTTTGGAAGATCTGTCCATTTTTTAGAGTGGGGTGTTAAAATCCATTACGGTAATTGTGTTGCTGTCAATATTTTTCTTGAAGTCCTCTAAGATTTTCTTGATGTATTTAGGTGCTCCTATGTTGGGTGCATATATATTTACAATGTTTATGTCTTCTTGGTGGATTCTACCCTTGAGTATTATGAAGTGACCTCATGGGTCTCTCTTTATAACTCTTCTTTTGAATTCTATTTTGTCTGATATGAGTATTGGTACCCCGGACTTGTTTTCCTGTCTGTTTGCTTGGAAAATTTGTTTCTAGCCTTTTACTTTGAGTCTGTGTAGGTCTTTCGTCCTGTGGTGGGTCTCTTGCAGGCAGCATATGTGTGGGTCATGCTTTCTTATCCATTCAGCTATTCTATGTCTTTTGATTGGAGCATTTAATCCATTTACATTTAAGGTTATTATTCATAGGTACTGATTCATTATCACTTTCTTACCTGTGTTCCTCTCTCTCTCTTTTCCTTCCTTTCCTTAAAGCAGGCACTTTAGTACCTCTTGAAGAACTGATTTGGTAGAGGTGTATTCTTTTGGAATTTTGTCTGGGAAGCTCCTTATTTGGCCTTCTATCTTCACTGAAAGGCTTGCTGGATAAAGTAGTCTTGGTTGTAAGCCTTTGGTCCTCATTATTGGAATATTTCTTGCCATTGTCTTCTGGCTTGGAGCGTTTCCATTGAGAAGTCAGCTGCTAACCTTATCGAGGTTCCTTTGTATGTTACTTCCTTTTTCTCCCTTGCTGCCTTTAAGATTCTCTCTTTGTCTTGGAAGTTTGCCATTTTAATGATGATGTGTCTTGAAGTGGGCCTGTTTGGGTTCCTCTTGATAGGGACTCTCTGTGTTTCCTGGATTTGTGTGACTTTTTCTCTCATCAAATTAGGGAAGTTTTCCATCATTACTTTCTCAAATAGGTTTTCTATTCCTTGCTTTTCTCTTCTCCTTCTGGTATTTCTATTATACAGATATTATTACGTTTCATGTTGTCTTGCATTTCTCTTAATACCTCTTCATTCCTTCTGAGCCTCTTTTCGTTTTCTTGCTCTTTCTGGGTGTTTTATCCTCCAACTCACTGATCCAATCCACTGTATCATTGATTCTGCTTTTCATTCCTTCTACTGTGTTCTTCAGTTCAGAAATTGTATTCTTCATTACCTCTTGGCCCTTGTTGATAGTTTCTATTTCCCTTTTCAGGCTGATATAGTTTGCAGTGAGTTCATCATAGCTTCCCTGTAGTTTCTGGTAGCTCATTGAGAGCTCATGGAGCTTCCTGACAACCATTCCTTTGAACTCCTTATCTGATAGTTGAGTTGCCTATGTTTTATTTAGGCTTCTTTCTGGGACTTCCTCCTTTTCTTTCATTTGAGGATTGTTTCTTTGTCTTCTCATTGTTTGTGAGACTCTTCTTGTAAACCTCAGCTTCTTAAATTGATCTGTTCTGGCTACCTGGGTTTATGGTGTGAACTTCTGTGGTGGAATACTTGTGAGTTTCAGTGGTGTAGTCTCCTTCAGGTATCCTGGTGTTCACTGCTTCCACTGTCTCAGCTGTTGGGATACCCCCTCTTTTGGTCCAACTCTGGTTTTTTCACAGTTCTAGGATTTTTTTTTTTCCTCACTCGTGGGTATTTAAAAAGAGAAAAGAATAAAGTGCAAAAAGAAGAGAAAAAAAGAGTAAGGAAGGAGAGATAGAATTGGAAAGAAAGGAAGAAGGAATAAAGCAAGAAAGAAGTAAAGAGAAGCAAAAGGAATTGACGGATAAAAAAGGTAGAAGTAATAAAAAAATAAAAAATATATAATAAAAATAAACAGAAAGAACCCCACAAAAACGAAAAACAAACCAAAACAAACAAACAAAAAACCCAACTAAAAAGACAAAAAACAACTATCAAGGAAAAAAAACAAAAAACAAAAGAAACAAACAAACAAACAAAAAAAACCCAAAACCCAAATATATATATATATATATATATGGCGACTCGTACCGCTTCTCTCCCTGTTCCTCACTCAGTCAGCTTTGGGCTACTGTCCGCAGTGCCAGCTGCACACTGTCCCTAGGGCTAATGGTGCACTCTCCATGCAGGGCCTTGGGTGTGATTTCTGAGCCTCCTGCAGAGGGCGCGCTTTCCTGAGTTTATGGGTTTCAGCTGGGATCTCTTACAGATCCATCCCTCCCCGAGTCTATTGCTGTGAGGTCCGGGTCTCCTACAGGGCGCGAGCGCCCACCCGAGACTATGGGTGTGGGCTCCGCGAGTTTCCCTAGTTGCACGCACTCACCCCAGGATCACAGATGTGATCTCCGGGTCTTCCACAGAGTCCCCTCCTCTAGTTGCAGGGTCGCCTCAGGTCACAGGGCCACCTCCCATCGGTTGCAGAGCGGTCTCAGGACCCAGGGCCACCTCTGGTGGGTTGCACAGCCAGCTCTGGTGGCAGAGCCGCTTCCGTCCCGGTCACAGAGCTGCCTCAGGATGTAGGGCTGCCTCCGCGCCGTTGCAGAGCCCTCTCAGGACCCAGGGCCACCTCTGGTGGGTCGCAGAGCCAGCTCCAGTCGCAGAGCCAGCTCCGGTCAAAGTGCCACTCTGTCCCGGTCGCAGAGCCACCTCAGGTCGCAGGGCTGCCTCCAGTAGGTTGCAGAGCCACATCTGGTTGCAGGGTTGCCTCCATCCCGGTCCCAGGGCCGCCTCCGGGCGCTCGGTTGCCACGTCTTGTTTTCCAATGTCTGCTACAGATTTTGATCTCTTATTTTCATATATGCTGTGGTATTGTTGGCTGTCTGCTCTGTTCCTCTGTAGATCAGTTAGCTTTTTCTCCCATGTGCAGGAGAAGGGCAATCTGCATCCTCCTACAATGCCGCCATCTTGAACCCCCTCATCATGCAGTAACATTTTTACTGGTATGTCCACTAAAGCAAGGGACCCAAAAAAGAATAAACAAATGGGATCTCATCAAAATAAAAAGCTTCTCCATAGCTAAAGAAAACAGTATTAAAATAAAATGAGAGCCAACTGTACGGGAAAACATATTTGCCAATGATACCTCAGACAAGGGTTTAGTCTCCAAAATATATAAAGAACATACAGAACTCCACTCTAAGAAGACAAACAACCCAATTAAAAAATGGGCAAAGGACTTGAACAGACACTTCTCCACGGAGGACATACAGAGGATCCAGAGACACATGAAAAGATGCTCAGTATCGCTAGCTATCAGAGAGATGCAAATTAAAACCACAATGAGATACCACTTGACTCCAGTCAGAATGGCCCTCATAAACAAAGCAACAAACAACAAGTGTTGGAGAGGTTGTGTAGAAAAGAGGACCCTAGTGCACTGTTGGCGGGATTGCAGACTGTAACAAGCACTATGAAAGCAATATGAAATTTTCTTGGAAACATAACAATGGATCTACCTTTGACCCAGCAAATCCACTGCTAGGATTATACCCTAAGAACACTGAAACACCAATTGAAAAGAACCTATGCACCCCAATGTTCATAGCAGCACAATTTACAATAGCCAAGTGTTGGAAGCAACCTAGGTGCCCATCAGTAAAAGAATGGATCAAAAAACTATGATATATTTACACAATGGAATTCTATGAAGCAGAAAGAAAAATGAGCTCCTTCCATTCGTGACAGCATGAATGGAACTGGAGAGCATTATGCTAAGTGAAATAAGCCAGGCAATGACGGACAAATACCATATGATCTCACCTTCAAGAGGAACCTAATCAACAAAACAAACAAGCATAATATAAACAAAGAAACTGGAATTCAGAACAAGGTGACAGTCACCAGAGGGGAGAAAGGAGAGAATTTCAGAGGAAAAGCAGAAAGGTGTAGAGCAACAAGTATAAAGAACACATGGGCAAAAACTAGGGGTATTGGAAATCGGAGGTATGTCGGGAGTCCTGGGGCAGTAGGCTTGGATGGGAGTAAAAGACAGAAAAGTGTACAAGAACAACAATTAAAATAAAATTAAAAAAAAAAGATTAAATGTAAGCCGTGATACCATTAACCTCCTAGAGGAGAACATAGGCAGGAAAGTCTCAGATATTTCACACAGAAATATTTTGACTGATATATCCCCAGAGCAAGGGACATAATGGAAATAAACAACAAATGGGATCTCATCAAAAGAAAAATCTTCTGCACAGCCAAAGAAAACAGTATTAAAATAAAAAGAGAGCCAGCTGTATGGTAAAACATATTTGCCAGTGATACCTCAGACAAGGGTTTAATCTCCAAAATATACAAGGAACTTACACAACTACACTGTAAGAAGACAAGCAACCCAATTAAAAAATGGGCAAAGGACTTCTGGCTAAGATGGAGGCGTAGGCAGACACACTGTGCCTCCTCTAACAACCAAAATTAAGGACAACAAATATTTAGAAACAAGAAAACAACCAGAACTGATAGAAAATTGAACTGTACGGATGTCCAACAACCATTCATCCAGACTGGTAAGAGGGGCGAAGTCGCAGCAGGAGAAAGTGGAGGTGTGGACCTGGAACGCAAGCAGCAGTGGCTTGCAGTTCACAGGTGCACAGGCGGTGGCTGGTGGTCCCCGGGCACAGGGGGGCAATTGTGCAGAACCAGTGAGGCCACACAAGGCGGCTGGCTGACCAGGTGGTCCCACATTCGCGCGCGCAGATGGTCCAGGCAGAGGGGAAGTGGCAGAAGGGACTGAATCCAGGAGAGAGTGGAGCAGGCGCCATTGTTCCCTCTCAGACCCCACCCCCACATACAGCGTCACAACCCAGCGACTGGGCTGCCCTGCACTGGGGAGCACCTGAGGCTCCACTTCTCACTACGTAACAGCACGCGCGCGTGCGCAGATAATCCAGGTGAAGGGGAAGCGGCGGAAAGGGCCAGAGTTCAGGAGAGAGCGGAGCAGGCGCCATTGTTCCCTCTCGGACCCCGCTCCCACCTATAGCGTCACAATCCAGCGACTGGGCTGCCCTGCCCTGAGGAACACCTAAGGCTCCACCCCTCACTACATAATCGCCGAGACCAGACTAAAACCAAAACAAAACAAACAAACAAACAAAAAAAACACACCAAAAATGGCTCAAACCAGAAAACAAATAAAAGCCCCAGAGCCAATTCCTCTAAGCAGTGAAGAGATAGCCAACCTATCAGATGCACAGTTCAAAGCACTGGTCATCAAAATGCTCACAGAATTGGTTGATTTTGCTCACAAATTAGATGGAAAAATGCAGGCTACGATACGTGAAATGAAGGAAGATGCATGGGGAACCAATAGAGATGAGAGGAAAACGGGCTGAAATCAATGGAGTGGACCAGAAGGAAGAAACTAACAACCAAACAGAAAATGAGGAAGAAACAAGAATTCAAAAAAATGAGGAGAGGCTTAGGAACCTCCAGGACATCGTTAAACGTCCCAACATCTGAATGATAGGGGTCTCAGAAGGGGAAGAAGAAGAACAACAAGTGGAAAACTTATTTGAACAAATAATAAAGGAGAATTTCCTCAATCTGGCAAAGAAAATAGACTATCAGGACGTCCAGGAAGGTCAGAGAGCCCCAAAGAAGTTGGACCCAAGGAGGAGCAGACCAAGGCACATCAGAATTACATTAGCCAAGATTCAACTGAAGGAGAGAATTCTAGAAGCAGCAAGGGATAAGGGGACAGTCACCTACAAGGGAGTTCCCATCAGACTGTCAGCTGATTTCTCAAAAGAGACCTTACAGGCAAGAAGGGGCTGGAAAGAAATATTTGAAATCTTGAAAAGCAGGGACCTACATCCAAAACTGCTCTATCTAGCAAAGCTGTCATTTAGAATGGATGGACAGATAAAGCGCTTTTCAGATAAGGTCAAGTTGAAGGAGTTCATCATCACCAAGCCCTTATTATATGAAATGTTAAAGGGACTTATCTAAGAAAAGGAAGATAAAAATATGACAGTGAAAAGACAGCAAACTCGCAGCTATTAACAGCCACACCTAAAACAAAAGCAAACTAAGCAAACAGCTAGAACAGGAACAGAACCACAGAAATGGAGATCATGTGGAGGATTAGCAACAGGGGCATGGGAGGAGGAGAGAGGGGGAAAAGGTACAGAGAATGAGTAGCATAGATAGTGGGTAGAAAATAGACAGGGGTAGGGCAAGAGTAGTATGGGAAATGTAGAAGCTAAAGAACTTATGACCCATGGACATGAACTAAAAGGGGGAATGTGGGTGGGAGAGGGTGTGTAGGGTGGAGGGGAATGATGGGGGAGAAATGGGACAACTATAATAGCATAATCAATAAAATATATTTTAAAAAAATGGGCAAAGGAATCGAGCAGATACTTCTCCAAGGAGGACATACAGAGGATCCAGAAACACGTGAAAAGATGATCAGTATCACTAGCTATCAGAGACATGCAAATTAAAATTACAAAGAGATACAACTTCATGTGAGTCAAGTGGCCATCATAAACAAAGAAACAAACAACAAATGATGAGGAGGTTGTGGAGAAAAGGATACCCTACAGCAGTGTTGGTTGGATCCCAGACTGGTGCAACCACTTTGGGAAAAAGTATGAAATTTTCTCAGAAAACTAAAAATAGATCTGCCTTTCGACCAAGCAATTCCACTGCTAGGATTATATCCTAAGAACCCTGAAACACCAATCCAAAAGAAGCTATGAACCCCAATGTTCATAGTAGCACAATTTAGAATAGCCAAGTGCTGGAAGCAACCTATGTGCCCATCAGTAAATGAATGGATCAAAAAGCCGTGGTACATTTACAGAATGAAATACTACACAGCAGAAAGAAAGAAGGAGCTTCTATGCTTTGCAACAGCATGGATGGAATTGGAAAGCATCATGCTAAGCGAAATAAGCCAGGCAGTGAAAGACAAGTACCATATGATCTCACCTTTAACAGGAACCTAATTAACAAAATCAAGTGACAAGAAAAATATAGCCAGAGACACTGTAATCAACAACAAACTGGTGGTAAGTAGTTGGGAGGGGGAGAGAAATAATGTTGGAAAAAAGGGAAAGGTATGTAAATGGACAGGAATTGGGTTTAATAACATGAATGGACAAGTTTTGTGTTGTTGCTAGTTCATTTTCATTTGTTTCTAGAAACTTTTTGATTTCTTCCTTGATCTCATTTTTGACCCATTTGTTGCTTGATAGCATGGTATGCGATTTCCATGAATTTGACTTTTTTTAGTGTTTTTCTTGGCATTGGTTTCTAGTTTCAATCCCTTGTGTTCAGAGAAAATGCTTCATATGAATTCAATTTTCTTGAGTTTGTTGAGGCTTTTTTTATGTAGTATCATTTGGTCTATCATTGAGAATGTTCCATGTGCATTTGAAAAGAATGTTTTCTGCTTCTTTGGGATGAAAGGATACACACACACACACACACACACACATATAATCAGTTAAGTTCATTTAATCTAAGGCATTGTTCAATGCCACATTATCTTTGTTTGGAAGACCTATTAATTTTTGACAGCGAGATGTTGAAATCCCTTTGTATAATTGTGTTGCTGTCAGTATCGTTTTTGAAGTCCTCCAAGATTTTCTTTATGTATTTGGGTGCTCCTATTTTGGGTGCATATATATTTACAATGTTTATGTCTTTTTGATGGATGTTTCCCCTAAGTATAAGGAAGTAACCTCTGGGTCTCTTTTTATGGCCCATTTTATGCAGTCTATTTTGTCTGATATGAGTATTGCTACCCTGGCTTTTTTCCCCTGTCCATTTGTTTGGAAAATTTGTTTCCAGCCCTTCACTTTGAGTGTGTGTAGGTCTTTTGTCCTGAGGTGGGTCTCTTGTAGGCAGCATATGTGTGGGTCATGCTTTCTTATCCATTCAGCTATTCTGTCTTTTGATTGGAGCATTTAATCCATTTACGTTTAAGGTTATTATTGATAGGTACTTATTCTTTCAACTTTTTGTACCTGTGTTCCTCTCTCTCTCACTCTTTCCCTTCCTTTTCTTCAAGCAGTACCTTTAGCATCTCTTGCAGTGCTGGTTTTGTGGAAGTTTATTTGTTTTGACTTCTTTTGTCTGGGATGCTCCATGTTTGGCCTTCCAAGTTAATTGAGAGTCTTGCTAGGTAAAGGGGCCTTGGTTGCAGGCCTTTGGTTCTCATTACTGGAAATATTTCTAGCCATTGTCTCCTGGATTGGAGTATTTCCATTGAGAAGTCAACGGATAGCCTTATCTGGGCTCCCTTCTATGTTACTTCCTGTTTCTCCCTTGCTGCCTTTAAGATTCTTTGTCTTGGAATTTTGCCATTTTAATTATGATATGTCTTGAAATGGGCCTCTTTGGGTCCTCTTGTTTGGGACTCTCTGTCTTTCTTGGACTTGTGTGACTTTTTCTCTCATCAAATTAGGGAAATTTTTCAACATTACTTTTTCAAACAGGTTTTCTATACCTTGCTCTGCTTCTCCTTTTTCTGGTATCGCCATTATGAAGATATTATTATATTTCCTGTTATCTTGAAGCTCTCTTACCACCTTTTGTTTTTCTAAATCTCTTTACCTTTTTTTGCTCCTTCTGGGTGTATTTTTCTACCTTGTCTTCCGCATTGCTATTTCAATCCTCTGCTTCATCCTAACTGCTTGTAAACCATTACAATGTATTTTTAAATTTACTTTAATTGTTTTTCTTGTACAGTTTTCTGTCTTTTACTCCCATCCCATACCCCCGTCCCAGCCCTCCCCACCTCCCTCCCTTTTACACCCATCCTACTTTTTGTCCATGTGTCCTTTATACTTGTTCCTGTAAAGCCTTCCCCTTTTCCATTGAAATTCCTTTCCTTCTCCCCTCTGGTGACTGTCAACCTGTTCTCAATTTCAGTGACTTTGGTTATATTTTGCTTGTTTTTTGTTTTGTGGATTAGGTGGCTGTTAAAGGTGAGATTCTATGGTATTTGTATTTTACCACACGGCTTATTTCACTTAGCATGATGCTCTCCATTTCCATCTATGCTGTTGCAAAGAAGAAGCTCCTTCTTTCTTTCTGATGCATAGAATTCCATTGTGTAAATGTACCAGTTTTTTGATCCATTCATTTACTTATGGGAATCTAGGTTGTTTCCAACACTTGGCTATTGTAAATTGAGCTGCTATGAACATAGGGGTGCATAGGTTCTTTTGGATTGGTGTTTAAGGTTTCTTAGGATAGCATCCTGGCAGTGGAATTGCTGGGTCAAAAGGTAGATCGATTTTTAGTTTTCTTAGAAAATTCCACAGTGCTTTCTATAGTGGTTGCACCAGTCTGCACTCCCACCAACAGTGCACTACGGTCCCCTTTTCTCCACAACCTCTCCAACACTTGTTGTTTGTTGCTTTGTTTATGATGGCCATTCTGACCGGTGTGAAGTGGTATCTCATTGTGGTTTTAATTTACATCTCTCTAATAGCTAGTAACACTGAGAATCTTTTCATGCATATCTGAACCCTCTTGATGTCCACCTTGGAGAAGTGTCTGCCCAAGTCCTTTACCCATTTTTTAATTGGGTTGTTTGTGTTCTTAGAGTGGAGTTGTGTAAGTTCTTTGTATATTTTGGAGATTATACCCTTGTCTGAGGTATCATTGGCAAATACATTTTCCCATATGGTTGGTTCTCTTTTTATTTTAATACAGTTTTCTTTAGACTTGCAGAATCTTTTTATTTTGACGAGATCCCTTTTGTTTATTCTTTCCTTTATGTTCCTTGCTTTAGGAGACATATGAGTAAAAATGTTGCTGTGTGGAATATCTGAGATTTCCCTGCCTATGTTATCCTCTAGGACTTTAATGATGTCACAGCTTATATTTAAATCTTTTATCCACCTTGAATTTATTTTTGTGTATGGTGTAAGTTGGTGCTTGAGTTTCATTTTTTGCACATAGCTGTCCAGTAGTCCCATCACCACTTGTTAAAGAGGCTATTTTTACTCCATTTCCTGTTGCTGCCCACTTTGTTGAATATTAATTGAATGTAGAGACTTGGTTTCATTTCTGGGCTCCCTGTTCTGTTCCATTACTCCATGTGCTTCTTTTTATGCTTATATCAGGCTGCTTTGATTACAGTGGCCTTGTAATATAGTTTGGTATCAGGTATTGTGATCCCTCCTACTTTACTCTAACTCTCTCAAAATTGCCGACAATATTCAGGGTTTTTTATTGTTCCATATAAATTTTTGAAGTGTTTGTTCCATGTCTGTGAAATATCCCATTGGTACTTAATAGCTATTGCACTGAACTTGTAAATTGCTTTCGGTAGTATGGACCTTTTGATGATGTTAATTCTGATCCATGAACATAGTATATGTTTCCATTTGTTTGTGTATTCTTTGATTTCTTTCTTCAGTGTTTTGTAGATTTCTGCATACAGGTCTTCTACCTCCTTGGTTAGGTTTTCTCCCATGTGTAGGGGTAAGTGGAATCTGCTCCCTCCTACCATGCTGCCATCTCTAGAATTTCCAATGTGTTTTTTATTTCTGTGATTTTAATGTTTATTCCTTCCTGGTTTTTGTCTATAGTTTCTCTTTCTTTTTTCATGCTGATGTAGTTCTCACTCAGTTCCTTGTAGTTGTCTGTGACTTCCTTGAGCATCTTTTTAACCATTATTTTCAAGTCTATATCTGATAGTTTGGTTACCTCTGTTTTGTTTTTTCTTTTAGGGTGGAGTCTTCTATTCCTTTTAATTGCATGTTCTTTTCTGTTTCCTCTTTTTAGGTGATTCTTTTTGTTTGTTTGTGTGCTTCCTGATGTTTTGCTTTGCTAGCTGTCTTTACAGGGTGAACTTCTATGTTAGGAATTCTATGAGGCTCAGTGGTATGGTTTATTTGATCTTGTCTGTATGCTTATGTTTGCCCTTTCTTCTGTTTGTGTGAGCTCTATTGTTGGTCTTGGGTTTTTACCTTTTGAAAGTTCCTTTGTTGGTGGTTTTTCTCCTCCAGCAGGTATACTTATGTTCACAACTCTCACCTTCTCTTTTCCAATGTCCTCTGCAATTTTTTGCCTCCAAACTTCATGTAAGCTGGAATTCTGTTGACCATTTACTCTGTTCCTCAGAAGATTGTCTAGGTGTTCCAGCTGAGGACAGGGAGAACTGGGCTCTGCTCCCACCTACCTCACTGCCATCTTCCTAAGCATAAGGGATATTAAGAAAGCAAGCAAACCTATGCAACTTATAAATGACAAAGCCTGGGAATGAACCCAAGCTTTTATGACCCCACAGCCTGTTTTCCTCTTATAACATTACACTGTTTTAATATGAATGCCACTATGCCAACAATCTACTGCATTGCAAAAGCAAGCTGCAAAGAGGACACATAGATAAATTGTAGCAATGCTTGTGTCATTGAGATTGTTTTTTGATTTTCTTTTTTTTAATATATTTTATTGATTATGCTATTACAGTTGTACCATTTCTCCCCCATCATTCCCCTCCACCCTACACACCCTCTCCCACCATTTTTGGCATTTTGTTGTTGCCTATGTGTATAATTAAAAACCCTTGTTACAAAGTAATAATGAACATCAGAGAATAAGAGTAAGAGAGGGGGAAGGGGAGGGAATGAGGGAGAGACAAAAATAGAGAGAGAGACAATCAAGGTGACAGAGAATGATTGCTTTCAATTTACAAGTAATGTTTCAAAGATAAGACTATGTTTCATTAAGTTGTTATGTTAATCTTGATAGTAAAATCTCAACTTTTCCTTAAATGCAAAAGATTTTTCCTTATGCTTGTTTTTTCCTTAGAAGGGAATATAGTGAGTTTTTAAAGGAACTTGGCATTACTTGTCTGAGTCAGTTTATCCACTGCCCAGGCTAGAGTCTCAGGATCTTATTCAGATGTTGCAAAGACTAGAGTGTATACCACAGCTAGTAGCAGGGGTTTCTGGACATTAGTAAAGTTATCCTTTATAACTATTCCATCAGACAAGAAATTTAACAATGGCCTTGTCCATAACCCTCCAGAAGAGGCACTGAGAGATTGCTTATCTTACACACACACACACACACACACACACACACACACACACACAGAGGCTCATTCCAAAAATCTGTCCAAGATTCATATGTGTATATTTTGCCTGGAAGAAAGGTAGCCAGGTTGAAATAATTGACTGGTAAAGTTCAGTATGAAAGTTTGAGAGAGAACGTCTACAAAGCGAGTTATCTTAACATCATCATCAGCAGCAGTAGCATCATAAAATTTGTTGAGTATGTCCTATGTGCCAGATCCTGTACTAATTGATTTACATGTTACTTAAACATCCCAATTCTTGTGAAGTAGGTAGTATTATTATTATCCAATTATATAGACGAGAAAGTGGAAAGACTAAAGAATTTGCTCAAGAACATACAACAACTAATTAGTAAGTGTGGAGAAATCCATTCTCCTAATTTAGCCACTGATAGAGATTGTTACCTAATTGCATCTGAATTCATCCTGAGAAAAGGATTTTCCCTTATCAGCAGTCCACTGACTAGATGATTTCATTTTATTTGTAAAGGGAAGAGAGTGAAGACATGAGGACTTAAGATTATGTTGCTGAGTCATAGCTGGCCTTTACTGTCTGAATCACATCTGAATTTAAAATACCTGCACAATACTCTGGCTCTAAGAGACATTTTCCACACATGGTTCTCTATGTGTATCATAGTTTGGTTCATCTATTCAAAAGATAAGCCATCAATTATGATCCCTGACCTTGAGGCAGTTTCCATCAAGACAAATGATGATTATGTGTGAATAGCATAACTGCTTGCATGGTAAAAAAAATAGTGGAAAAGTGTTCAGATGTAACCTTATATCTATTGAAGTAAAGAAAGAACATTTTCCATAAATTGAACATTTTGGGAGAGTGAGCATGAAGGGGGTTACTTGTTTAGAAAGTTAGTACCCAAAGAGTTTTTGCACTAACTTTTTACTTTGTAGGGTCAATTGCAGGTGCCATTTGAAAAACCAGAAAGGATGGAGTAGACATGGTGAGGAAAGATGTGAAAGAAAATTTTGATATTTGGAATGTTGCAAGAATGCTTGAAAGAAGAAATGGAAGCCTGGCTGGTGTGGCCTAGTGGATTGAGTGCCAGTCTGTGAATCAGATGGTCTCTGGTTTGATTTCAAGTCAGGGCACATGCCTGGGTTGCAGGCCAGGGCCCCCATAGGGGGTGCACAAGAGACAACTACACATTGATGTTTCTCCTCCTCTCTTTCTTCCTCTCCCTAAAAATAAATATAAATATAATCTTTAAAAAAAAGAAATGGAAAGCCTGAGTATGGGCATATTCAGTGGAGAGCATGTAGCTCTGAATTCACTGGATAAGCAAGAACTTGTTTTATAAAAGAGAGAAAGCATATAGAGAATGAGAAATAGTTGAGAAAGTTTTCTTGCTCAGGGTATGAGGTAGATATGGATATCAAATATTTTAGAGTAGACAGAAACTAATGCAGACTGTGCTGATCAATTGTATTGTTGTTTCTGAATTCCTCTCCTTGCAAGCAAAAACCATCCTCTCATATTAAAAAAACTAGCATTTATTGCCAACTTTCCATGTGTCAGAATCTGACTAAATCCTTTAGATGTATTATCTCCTGTTATCCTCAAAACAGCTCCACAAAGCACAATCCCTAACAGATGGGTAATTTGAGGCCTCTTAAGATTAAGTGACAATTCCAAGTTCACACATATTGTAAGTGGTTGAGCATATGGCTTCTTGACTCCAAAGCACACATGCTTTCCCAGATGCTCCATCTTGGGCAATGTCCCAATCTTTCCATTCTTTACAATATGATTCAGACCCCAAGAAACTGGTATGGCTGGTGAGCAGGCTGGTAACTCTCTGATGAGTCTTCTTGTAAAGGGTGTATGCAATCACTTATGATTCCATCTGCTTCTATTATTGAAATCTACTCATAATTTAGAGTAGTAGTATCACTCTCCTCTCCCTACAATTAACTTCTTTACCAGGATGACCCATAAGGAAAATCATCCTTTCTCCCGGTAGAAGAATATATGACCAATATAAAGAGGAAGAAGGAAGGAAAATAAAAGAGGTCTTCCAGCCATTAAGGTTCCACTACACAGTTAACATATGAATTAATCCATGGCTCCCCATTAGCCACAGGGAAGTGTAAACATAGATCTATAAAATTCTGGGTACCACCCAGGCTCAGGTTACATCAATAGTAAATATGGATGAGATAATCACAGAGAATCCAGAAATAAACCACACATATATGAGATCTGCCCAGAAGGTATCCAGCCATGTCATATGAAAAATAGAAGCATTTACTGAAGAAGATGCAAAATACAAAAACATTGTACATAAGACAATGACACCTCAGTCCCCTACAAAGTAGGCACCATTGGACCTCACACAGTTTTCCCAGTTGCTATGAGCTGCCCTGTTGTATTTTCCTGAATCTCATAAATGGTCTCAAATCTCTTCCCTTTCAAAGGTGATTTTAGTTTTGGGAAAAGCCAAAAGTCACAGGGTGCCAAATCTGGGCTGTAGGGAGGCTGAGTCACCCGAGTGATTTAATGTTTCGCAAAAAATCTCTGTGTGAGATGTGCACAAGCAAGCACATTGTCTTGATGAAGCTGCCAGTCACCAGTTCCCCATAACTGAAGCCTTCTGATTCATCCAAATAATTTTTGTGGAGGAATGTTTAAGCTTAATGCAAAATTTGATGCAGATTTGTTGCTCTACTCAGTCATTTTGAATGTGACCACCACAGAACACATGCTCACTCAATGGCATCTACCACCCCCACCGACTAGTGCAGTGACATCGTCATTGTTCATGTATGCACATTCCAGTCCACTCTACTTGGCTGCCAGGTTACATCAGTGTCGTTCAAATTATTGTCATTATATTAATGATGGCTGTACTTTTTCAGGACAGACCTTGTATATATAGACTGGAAGTCTGGCCTTTTATAAGCCCTTGTAATTTGAATCTAAGCACTATCTTAGCAATTTAGGACTGAAACAAGTGTTTTTGAGATACCACCCAAATGTAGTTCCTTTCTCCAGGAAAAACTAATGCACTATGCATTTTCTCAGGTGGGAATTTTAACAAAGTTACTGTTCATTTGGAAAATGTAGACAAATTAGTTTTTGATAGCCCCAAGGCTGGAAAAAATACCACATATGTCAGTGCCTATTTTTGATATATGGTCTTAATTAACTTTCAGATACATAAGGCAGTGGAGCATGTGAGGTAAGGTGGGGCTTGACATCTGCATCTGTGCCATGAGCTTCATTTCAGCTGTCAGGTAAGATACAGGTAATTGATGCATACTGAGAGCCCATTATTTGCCAGGTGTGGTGGGGATGCAGAAATGACTAGGACAAGGACCTTGCCTTTAAAAGAGTTATAGCATATCAGGGTTTATGAAATCTTTCATTGTGATGATAGCTATGATGAAAATGGTAATAGCTGCCTTTAAGGGAACATTTACAATTTTCTCCATACTGTGTTCAATGTTTCACAAGCATTATCTCATTTACTTCCTCCAAAAACCTCTGAACATATTGCTATGCCCATTTTGTAGATGAAAGGCAGATTCAGAACTAGTAGGAAGTAAGACCATGGTCACACAAGCAAGATTCACAACCAGGTTTGCCTGACTAAAATCTCAACTTATAATCACTGTGACATAAATAATTAAACCAAAGACAGACCTGGTAAAGAGCTCCAAAAGTCAATGAATTCAAGCATTTCTCAAAGTAGAAGAACTTGGGAGTGGTGCAAGCCAATTAGTGGTCCTAAAAACAAAGAATACTGAATGGTAGTGGTGAGGAGGCCAGCACTGTGCTCTGAGAATAGATGCAGGAGCAAGGCAAGCTACCTTTCTTAACTTACTAGCTAGGTCACCTTTTCCCAAACAATAAGGAGACTAGAATTTATGTACGTTATAAAGCACTATTCAAAAAACCAATTTCAGACTTGAATTTGGAATACAAAACCTTCTATCTCATTTTTATCTATTCTTTGAACAATCATTTACTAAGCAACTGTGGGAAAAACACTGTGCTAGGCTATTCAGAAAATGTAGAGATGAATAAGACACAGCCCCTACACTCAGAGAGATTAATTTCTGAGGCAGGAGTCAACTAACATTTTTTTTGAAATTATCATGATAGTAAATGATTTAGGCTTTGAGAGCCATGTATTCTCTGTCACAGCTACTCAACTCTCTTATTGTAGTGTGAAATTAGCCATAGACAATAAAGATACAAATTAGTTGATAAAAAATATTTACAGAAATAAGCAGTAGGTTGGACTTGACCTGTGGGCCAGAGTTTGTCATCTCCTCTCCTAAATTCTGGTTCTTAATCTTGGCTGCATTTTAGAATTACTTGGAAAGCTTTAAAAAATGCCAGTGTCTGTCTGGGTCTCACCTCCAGAGAATCTCATTAATTGGTCTGGAATAGGGCTTGATTCGGGACTCTTAAAAAGTTCCCAGATAATTTTAATGTGCTGATAATATTGATAACCGCTGCTTGAAAGGGAAAGAGATTTGTTATTAGCACTAGCACAAAACATGGGCCCAGGGAATGTAGAGGCAATAAACAATTGGTTTCAACCAGTTGAGGAAATTAGGTTAGTCTTCCTGGAGGAGGTAGCACATAAGCTAACAAAGGAAGAAAAGGGCAGTTCAGGCAATGGCAAGGTGTTGCTACTACTACTACTACCAGCAATCATATGCCAAATGCTTATCTAGATGCTTTCTATGCATGTAGGCACTGAATTCTCACAACATCCCTCTGAAGTAGGTAATGTTATTGTTGTCATTTTATAGAAGAGGAATCTAAGACCCAAAGACATTGAGAAAATTCCCTTTGATCAGTCACACAGCTAGGTCACACTTTGGCTGAAGGGCCAAAGTGTCAGTGCATACACATATGGGTTGGACATGTGTCCTCCCTCTCACTTACTGGTTCATGAATAATTTCCTTAACTAGTCTAAGCCTCAATACCCTGTTCTCCATAATATATAATAATAAACAACCCCTAAGAGTTTTGTTGTGATAATTAAAAGAGAAAATGCACATAAATAAAAGAGCGCAATGCCTGACATGCAATAAGCTGTCAATAAACAATAGTAGTTGTTGTTGTTGTTATTATTATTATTAATGCTGCTGCCAATGGGGGAAAGTAGGAAAAAACTTGTGCAAAAGAGGAAAAAATGAGTTTTGGTGTTGTTTGTCAAAACATTCCACCTACATTTTAAGTATAGTGGGATTTGTACCATCAATTGCAACTCAGGAAAGGCAGTATCAGCCTTCAGGGAAGGGTCTACAATAACTCTTCCTTAAGGAACTGATGAGACTCCAGAAGGCCAAAAAAATAATAATAATACTGGGCACAATTAAAAACACTTTTAATAATAAAACAGAAAATATCATCTTGTTCAAATTTATTTTGGTTCCAAACCCAGAATTCTGGGTGAGATTCTAATGATTGTCCTCCACTGAAGACAGACTAGAACTGGAGAAGGCTTAGAAAGTGCATGCAGGAGAGATTACTGGCCTAGATAGTGAACATATGAAGACACATGAAAAAGATTAGGACTTTTCAGCCTGGGACACTAGTCGGGGAAGGTCATGGAGTATAGTGGCCAAAAAACATGGCATTTTTCTATCAAATAAACCTGGATATGAATTCTAGATCCATGATGTATTATCTTGCTAGCCTTGACAAATTATTTTAAGTCTATGAGTTTACTTGTTTCCATCAGTAAAATGAAAATATTAATAGTGTCTTCTTCAGGGGCTATTGTCAGCATTAGTCTTGTCCTTAGCACTCACTGGCTGTTATAATTACTTGGAGTATTTAAAATCATATATGAAGTCATCAGCATAAGCAAAGACTCTTTAATATCATGGAACACTTCAATGAGGAAGGAGATACCTTTAACCTATACATAGGTGAAGATAATACAATTAAAGAGAAGTCTGATTTAAATGATGGGTAGTAAATCTATGGTCTTCATTGATCCCAAGAAGTATCACAGAGTAAAAAGAGTAAAAATGCCTTAGCTGGTGTGGCTCAATGGATTGAGCACCAGTCTGTGAACCAAAGGGTCACTGGTTCGATTCCCAGTCAGGGCACATGCCTGTGTTGTGGGCCAGGATCCCAGTAGGGGGTACATGAGAGGCAACCACACACTGATGTTGCTCTCCTTCTCTTTACCCCTCCTTTCACCCTCTATAAAAATAAATAAAGTTAATAAAATAAAATTTAATTAAAAGCATTTAATAAAGAATGCATACATGATAGGCTCACTAAGGAAATATTATGTTTGATTTTTTTTGTTAATCTTACAGTTAATGTAAAAAAGACTATGTCTATCTTTTCACAAATGTTCCTTGGAGTCAGATTTTGGACTAAAAATTATTTAAGGTTGATACTGTGGTTGTAGTTCTGAAATTTAAATGGCTAACTGCTGTCTGAATTGCTCAAACCATTATTTTAATCTTGATTTTCCCATGATAATGGTATATAAGAACCATCAGAAGCCTTCAAAGTCCTCGTTGTTCATGGGACTGAGTAAACACTGTATGTTGCGGACCGTTCAGCCTGGTTTCAGGAGTTGTAACCCTCACCCCATGGTAGGCTGTGTAAAAGCCCAAGGGACCCACTTCATCTGGGTCTGTTTTGTCACAAGGATGTGACCTATTAAGGAGACAAAGCTTATCTCCCTGGCAGGAGCACTGCTTCTGCCTTACCCATCTCTGGCCCCATAGCTTGGTTGGCAGTCAATGACGGGTAAGACTCCTCATGGGAGGGGCAACCTAAGCCAGACACGACCACTTGGAAGGCCTCATGGAAGGACTCGGGGGGTTGCAGCAAAGAGGATGTGATGGACCCTCGCCCCCCGGCTATTCTGACATAGCCCGAGTCCTCATTTCCATCTGGGAGATGTCTCCTGCTTCCTAATCAGCTTAAAGCCTGAAACTGTGGGGGTGAGCGGTGCAGCCCTGTCCTGGCCAGGACGGCTCCTTGGGTGATTGGCATAAGAAAGAATTCCTAAAGTCCTGTGAAACCTGCTTTGCTAAGAGTGCTCTTCCTGAGGCGACAAGTGTCCCAGGAGGAAATGAGCATGTCTCCCAAAGTCTGGCAACCCCCCTTCCTGACAAACACTGGCTCGGATTAAGCCCTCAGATTTCTTTGACATGTTAAACTTGTATTCCGGTGTATTGGAACCCAATAAAAGCCCAGTGAGGAAGGGGCTCTGGGTCATTCTCCTCTGAGAGTTTGACCCCTTTCCTCCCCAAGCACAAGATGTCTTGGTAGTTTTTATTTTCATCCGTGACGAACGGGGGGTTCTACCCACGAAGCCCCCCGCAACTGTAAATATTGAGCTATTGTTCCAAAGGACTCAATAGCTTTGAATGAAGAGCTACAGAAATGTGAAGTCTTTGCAATAGTTAGAAACCTTTGTTAGAATCCTGACTCAACAAGCAAGAGCCTTCCCAATCAGATAATGCAGACACAGTCTATTTTTAGTTGTGTCAAAAAATTTTCTCCAACTCATTTTCAACACAAATAAAATTTCAAAGTCCTGGAAGGCAATGATTTGTTTTGTGCTTCCTTTATAGATAGCTGTACAGAACGAGTGTTTTAACAAGTGGCTATGTGAATATTAATTACTAGAGTGGACTCTCTGTACTGAGTATCTGTAGAAGATGTAATTGGGCCAGTTTGGTTTGTCAGGAGCAATGTGAATTAAAATATTTCCCTCTTCTATCAGAGATCAAATGACTCTGGCATTAGACAAATACTAGTTTTAAGTACTAGTCCTGCCACTCACTATCTATATGAGTTTAGGGCAGGTAAGTTAACTGACCTGAACCCTCATTTCATCATGTTTAAGTTAAATTTGTAACACTGCCTGAGCGTTAAATGCCAGAAATTGATATTATATTTTTAATAATATGAAGTTAAATGAGTATTATAAGCAAATTGAAGCACTGAGCAAAGTGCCTGACATAAAGTAGTCATTTGCCAACTATAAGTTCCCTTTCTCCAGATGCACACAAATCCAGATTATATACCCAAATAGATGGGGCTTCCATGCATAGGAAAATGGAAATTCTATATGACCTTCCCCTGTGAAGGGTCACTACAAAGAAAATGTTGTTAGTGAAATACAGACACAACTAGCTTATAACTGAACTGGATCAATAAGAGAGTCAGTGTCATGTAAAGTATGTACTGAAAATCACTGATCAGACAACAGGTTCAAGTAGACCCAAGAATCCAAGCCTATATGAGGAAGTAATACCAATAATTTAGTGCATGGATGTTCAAAGTTATAGTTGCTATCAATGATTGGAAATGTGGTATGAGTACTAGGATAGTTCTACTGACTCTACTAAGTGGTGTAACTCTCTTCAAGCACTTTTGTTTTAAAATGTGGCCAGTAACTCTTGCACGAAGGTGACATTGAAGATTCATGACATTATATTCCTTTGAAGGTTTTTTCAATATCTGGGCCAACTGAAGCCTGAAGCTTCATATGGGGACAATGAAAGATAGTTACCAATGTAAAAAGATTTACACATGTGGCACAAGATCCCAGAGCTTTCCCAGGGGTGTGAGGTGTTAGATTTTGCCAAGATGCTGGTATATCTTAAATTATTTATTTTCTTTCAGAGATAACAATTGTTGTCATAGGCAAGATGGTGCTGGGTGAAGATCTTCCAGAGTCTAGGAAAAGGTGATATTTGTCTTGCTATAATGGATAGAAGCAAGGGCAGTGTCAGCATGAGTCTTATGTGTTGCCATCTGGACAGTATGGAGGTGGCTAATCATATACACTCCTCTCTCTCTAAAGGTGTTTCTCATGGGCTTATGTCTACGTGTCTTCATCCATGACAATATATCTGATGGTTAGATTACGCTATGTAGTATTGTAAGAAAAAATTACTTATGGCATAAACCATGGTGGGTGTGAGTGCAAGTGAGTGCAAGAAATGAAACCCTTAGATATTTAGTGATTTTATTAAAATCATAGGCAAATGAGACATAAAGAGGGAGGTTGTCTGACTGCTGAGGTAAGGTTTTCAGAGAGGCCAATCTTCAGTGGATTCATTGTGGTTCACATTGTGGTGTTCACTTTGCATGGTGAATATATTATTTTTTTACAGTGTGCTCAGAGGTGATTAGAATAAATGAGGACTGATGCTATTAAAATGTATGTATAAGCTAAACACTGATTTATTAATTTATAATAAGAATTAACTGCCAAGTAGGCTAGAAGACTTATATCAGCTGGTTAGCAAATTTTCTCCCATAGCAACATTTTTATATGGGCAAGTACTACATTTTAGAGCATGGAGTCAGAAAAAGGAGAGTTAGGTGATAATCTTAATGGTTAATGACACAAATTGGGATGGCCTAGTGCCTCCACTACACTGTAGGTGGCCCTACCAAATCATCTGCTTGTCAATATCCCCTCTCAGAACCTAGAGAGATAGCCAATGTTCTATGTCTTTTTAATTGCCCCCTTTTCTAGATTCCATGAAGACTTTTTTCTTATTAATAATTCCTCTCAAGACATCATAAAATGATTATATTCTATGTTGCTGGGTGGCATCACTCATATAACAGATCTGCCTCCCTAACACTACAATCTTGATTGTACCTGGGGGTTCCCCAGGCCTTTGCAGTTACAAAATACTTATTTCAGTAGGTTATATATCACCTGTTTTCTGTAGATTTTAATTTGGTTCACTCTCAGAAAAAAAATCACTCATGTATATGTTCTGAAAATACATCCATGTAACTGTCTTGATGCTAAGTAATGAATTAATTCTAGTTGAAGTGGATGTGGTCACCATATTTTTTATTTTTATTCTGTTACAGTTGTCCCAATTTTTCCTCCTTCTCAATATTCCACCCACCCCATCGCCCACTTCCACAATCAATATTCACACTGTTGTCCATGTCCATGGGTCATTCATACATGTTCTGTGACTAGTCCCTACTCTTTTCTTCCACCATTATTCCCCTCTCCCTTCCATTCTCTGGACATTGTCAGTCTCGTCCATGTTTCTATGTCTCTGGTTCCATTTTGCTTGTTAGTTTATTTTGTTCATTAGATTCCTCTTGTAAGTGAGATCACATGGTATTTGTCTTTCATCGACTGACTTATTTCACTTAGCATGATATTCTCCAGTTCCACCCATGCTGTTACAATATGTAGGAGTTCCTTATTTCTTTTTTGCTGTGTAGCATTCCATTGTGTAAATGAACCATGTTTATGACCTACTCATTTACTGATGGGCACTTGGCCTGTTTCCTGCACTTGGCTATTGTAAATAGCACTGTTATGAACACAGAGGTACATAAGTTCTTTTGAATTGGGGTTTCAGAATTCTTAGAGTATATTCCCAACAGTGGAATTGCTGGGTCAAAAGGCAATTTCATTTTTACTTTTTTGAGGAAGTTCCATACTGTTTTCCACAGTGGCTGCACCAGTCTGTGTTCACAATAATTGTGTACTAGGGTTCCCTTTGTCCCACAACCTTGCCAGCACTTGCTTGTTGATTTGCTTATGATGGTCATTATCAGTGGTGTGAAGTGGTATCTCATTGTGGTATTAATTTGCATCTCTCTGATGGCTAGTGATGCTGAGCATCCTTTCATATGCCTCTGGGCCATCTGTATGTCCTTGGAGAAGTGTCTATTCAGATCCTTTGCCCATTTTTTAATTGTGGGTGTTTGTTTGTTTGTTTGTTTTTTTGTCTTCCTGGAGTGGAGCTGTGTGAGTTCTTTATATATTTTGGATATCAAACCATTGTCTGAGGTATCATATGCAAATATATGTTACCATACAGTTGGTTCCCTTTTCATTTATCTGATGTCTTCTTTTTAACAAAATATTTTATTTATTTATTTTTAGAGAGAGAGTGGAAGGGAGGGAGAGAAACATCAATGTGTGCTTGCTGCTCATGTACCCCCTACTGGGGACCTGGCCCAAACCCCAGGCATGTGCCTTGAATGGGAATTGAACCTGTGAAACTTTGGTTCGCAGGCCAGCACTCAATGTACCGAGCCAAAGCAGCCTTGGCATGCTGCTGTGTGGGGGCCCCTGTCCTGGGCACTAGATGTGGGGGGGCTCCACCCGCAGAGCCCCATCCCTCCATCACGGATGAAAATAAAACTACCAAGACATGATCTGCTTGGGGAGGAAAGGTGGTCAAACTCTCAGAGGAGAATGACCCAGAGCCCCTTCCTCACTAGGCTTTTATTGGGTTCAAATACACCGGAATACAGGTTTAACATGTCAAAGAAATCTGAGGACTTAATTTGAGTCAGTGTCTGTCCGGAAAGGGGGTTGCCAAACTGTGGGAGACATACTCATATCCTCCGTGAACCCTTATCATTTAAATGAGTGCACTCTTAGCAAAGCAGTTTTCACAGGATTTTAGGAATTCTTTCTTATGTCCAAACACCCGGGAACCATCCTGGCTGGCACCGGGCTGCACTGCTTGCCCTCACGGTTTCAGGCTTTAAGCCGATTAGGAAACAGAAGAAATCTCCCAGACGGAAATGAGGATTCGGGCTATATCAGAATAGCCAGGGGGTGAGGGTCCATCACTCCCTCTTTGCTGCAGCCCCCTGAGTCCTTCCATGAGGGCCTCCCAAGTGGTTATGACTAGCTTAGGTTGCCCCTCCCATGAGGAGTCTTACCCATCATTGACTACCAACCAAGCATTGGGGCCAGAGATGGATGAGGCAGAAGCAGCGTTCCTGTCAGGGAGATAAGCTTTGTCTCCTTAGTGGCTCACGTTCTCTTGACAGAACAGACCCAGATGAAGTGGGTCCCTTGGCTCTTACACAGCCCACCATGGGGTGAGGGTTACAACTCCTGAAACCAGGCTGAATGGTCCGCAACATTGCTGCTGATTTCTTTATCTATGTAGAAGCTTTTTAATTTGATGTAGTCCCATTTGTTTGTTTTTTCTTTTATTTCTCTTGTGTTAGGAGACATATTAGAAAAAATTATTGCTACATGGAATATCTGAAATTTTACTGCATATTTCTTCAATTAAGATGTTTAGGTTATCATGACTTATATGTAAGTCATTATATGTAAGTCTTTTAGCAATTTTGAGTTTATTCTGGTGTATGGTGTAAGTTGGTGGTCTAGTTTCATTTCTTTTTGCATGTACCCATCCAGTTCTCCCAACACCATTTATCAAAGAGAATATTTTTACTTCATTGTATGCTCATGTCCCCATTGTCAAATATTAATAGACCATAGAGACATGGGTTTATTTCTGGGATCTGTATTCTGGCCCATTTACCTATGTGTTTGTTCTTATGCCACTATCAGACTATTTCAAATATTGTACCTTTTTAGTATAGTTTTATATCAGGTGTTGTCATCCTTCCAACTTTATTCTTCTTTCTCAAGATTGATGAGGATATGTGGATCTTTTTTTGGTTTCATATAAATTTTTGGAGTGTTTGTTATGGATCAGTGAAATATGCCATTGGTACTTTAACAGGAATTGTGTTGAGTCCCCAGATTGCTTTGGGTAGTATGGACATTATAATGATGTTAATTCTTCCAATCCTTGAACATGCTGTATGCTTCCATTCATTTCTATCTTCTTCAATTTCTTTATTCAGTGTTCTATAATTTTATGAATATAAGTCTTTTACCTTCTTGGTTAAATGTATTCTTAAGTACATTATTTCTCTTGTTGCTATAGTAAATAGATTTCCTCCCTTGTTTCTCTTTAAAATAGTTCATTGTTGGTATACAAAAATGCAATCAATTTCTGAATATTGACTTTGTATCCTACCACTTTGTGTAATGCAATCAATTTCTGGATATTGACTTTGTATCCTACCACTTATTATGTCACACAGTTTTTTGGTGGAGAGTATAGTGTTTTCTATGTACACTATCATGTCATCTGCAAATAATGGCAGTGTTACTCCCTCCCCAATGTGGATGCATTTTATTACTTTTTCTTGTCTGATTGCTATGGCTAGAACTTCCAGTACTATGTTACATAAGAGTGGTGAAAGCAGACACACTTGTCTTGTGCCTGATATTAAGGGAAACACTTTTAGTTTCTGCCCATTCAGTATGATGTTGACAATAGGTTTCTCTTATATGGCCTTTACTATGTTGAGATATGCTCCCTCTACTCCTACATTGCTGAGTGTTTTTGTCATAAATGGGTGCTTGTTTTATCAAAAATTTTTTCCACATCTATTGATATGATCTTTCGGTTTCTGTCCTTCATTTTGTTTATGTGATGCATTACATTTATTGATTTATGAATATTGTACCATCCTTGCATTGCTGGGATAAATCCTATTTGATCATGGAGTATTATTTTTTTAATGTATTGCTGAATCTGGATTGCCAATATATTGTTCAGGAATTTAGCATCTGTATGTTTATCAGTGATACTGACCTTTAGTTTTCTTTGTGTGTGTTTATCTGGTTTTGGCATTAGGAAAATACTGGCCTCATAAAGAGCTTGGAAGTCTCCATTCTTCTTGAATTTTTTGGAATAGTTTGAGAAGAACAGACATTAGTTCTTCTTTGAATGTTTGGTAACATTCACCTGTGAAGCCGTCGGTTTCAGGACTTTTATATACAGGGAGTTTTTTTTATTACTGCTTCAGTTTTGCTAGTTGTTATCAGCCTATTCAGGCTTTCTGCTTATTTTTGTTTCAGTTTATGAAGATTGTATGATTATAGAAATTTATCTATTTTGACCAGGTTGTCCAGTTTCTTGGCATATAGTTGTTCATAGTACTTTCTTACAATGCTTTGTATTTCTGTGGTATTGGTGGTTACTTTCTCTCTTTCATTTCTGATTTTATTTATTTGAGTCCTCTCTTTTTTATTGATGAGTTTGGTCATTTTTGTTTATCTTTTCACACAACCAGCTCCTGAATTCATTGACTCTTTTAATTGCTTTTTTTGTTCCCTGTATCATTTAATTCTGCTCTGATCTTGATTATTCCCTTCCTTCTAAACACTCTGGGCATTGTTTGTTGTTATTCCTCTAGCTGATTTAGAAGTTGGGTTAGGTTTATTTGAGATTATTAATCTTCTTTAGGTAGGCCTATATTGTTATGAATTTCCCTCTTAGGGCTGCCTTTGCTGTGTCCCATAGGTTTTGGGTTGTTGTGTGTTCATTTTCATTTGTTTCCAGGTACTGTCCTTTTTTATTTATTTTTTATCTCATTATTAACCCATTCATTATTTAATACCATGTTATTTAGTGTCCTTGTATTTTAATATTTTTGAGGTTTTTTTCTTGAGGTTGGTTTCTAGTTTTAACCCATTGTGATCTGGAAAGATGCTTGGTATTAATTCAATTTCTTTGATTTGTTGAGGCTCGTTCGAATTTGTTGAAGAGTCTATCTTTGAAAATGTTTCATATGTGTTGCGGACCGTTCAGCCTAGTTTCAGGAGTTGTAACCTGCACCCCATGGTGGGCTGTGTAAGAGCCCAAGGGACCCACTTCATCTGGGTCTGTTCTGTCACAAGGACGTGACCTACTAAGGAGACAAAGCTTATCTCCCTGGCAGGAGCACTGCTCCTGCCATACCCATCTCTGGCCCCATAGCTTGGTTGGCAGTCAATGACGGGTAAGACTCCTCATGGGAGGGGCAACCTAAGCCAGACACGACCACTTGGAAGGCCTCATGGAAGGACTCGGGGGGTTGCAGCAAAGAGGATGTGATGGACCCTCGCCCCCCGGCTATTCTGACATAGCCCGAGTCCTCATTTCCATCTGGGAGATGTCTCCTGCTTCCTAATTGCCTTAAAGCCTGAAACTGTGGGGGTGAGTGGTGCAGCCCTGACCTGGCCTGGTCGGCTCCGTGGGTGATCCGGACATAAGAAAGAATTCCTAAAGTCCTGTGAAACCTGCTTTGCTATGAGTGCTCTTCCTGAGGTGACAAGTGTCCCAGGAGGAAATGAGCATGTCTCCCAAAGTCTGGCAACCCCCTCTTCCTGACAAAGACTGGCTCAGATTAAGTCCTCAGATTTCTTTGACATGTTAAATTTGTATTCTGGTGTATTTGAGCCCAATAAAAGCCTAGTGAGGATGGGGCTCTGGGTCATTCTCCTCTGAGAGTTTGACCCCTTTCCTCCCCAAGCAGAAGATGTCTTGGTAGTTTTTACTTTCATCCATGACGGAGGGATGGGGCTCTGCGGGTGGAGCCCCCCCACATTTGGCACCCAGGACAGGGTCCCCTGCACATATGCATTGAAAAGAATGTGTATTTTGGAGGATTCAGGAAGGCGGCATGGTAGGAGGTGGCAGATTCCACTTCCCCCTGCACATGGGAGAAAAACCTAGCTGATCTACAGAGGAACAGAGCAGACAGCCAACAATACCACAACATATATGAAAATAGGAGATCAAAATCTGTAGCAGACATTGGAAACCCAGACACGGTGACTGAGGGACCAGAGGCTGCCCTGGGACCGGGATGGAGGCAGCTCTGCGACTGGAAATGGCTCTGCGACTGACTGGAGGTGGAACTGGGACCTGAGGAAGTTATGCGATGGACTAGAGGCGGCCCTGTGACCTACCGGAGGCAGCCCTGCAACTGACCAGAGGTGGCCGAGCTCCAGGAGGCGGCCCTGGGATCAGAAGCGGCCCTGTGACCGGAGGAGAGGTCTTTGTGGAAGACCCGGAGCTCACACCCATGATCTTAGGGTGAGTGCACGCAACTGGGGAAACTCACAGAGTCCACGCCTGCAGACTTGGGTAGGCACATGTGCCCTGTAGGAGAACTGGAGCTCACAGCAATAAACGCAGGGAGTGCTTGAGCTGTAATAGATCCCAGCTGAAATCAATAAATTCAGGAAAGCACGCCCTCTGCAGGAGGCTCAGAAATCACACCCAAGGCCCTGCATGGAGAGTGCACTAGTAGCCCTGGGGAGAAAGCATGGCTAGGACTGAGGAGAGTAGCCCAAATCTGACTGAGTGCAGAACAGGGAGAAAAGTGGTACCAGTCACCCCTCAACCTGTTGCAGCCAGCAAGACTAGAAAACCCACTCTGGCCCATTTGAAAATAGCAAGAGGTTTTTCTTTTTTCTTGTAGGTTTTTGTTTGTTTGTTTTTTGTTTTATGGGGTTCTTCTTTTGTTTTGTTTTGATTATATATTTTTTATTTTTTATTATTTTTATCTTCTTTATCCCTCAATTCCTTTTGCTTCTCTATTTCTTTCTTGTTTTATTCCTTCTACCTTTCTTTCCAATTTTATCTTTCCTTCCTTCCTCTTTTTTTCTCTTCTCTTTTCACGTTTTTATTTTCTCTTTTAAAGACCCACAAGTGAGACCAAAAAATCCTGGAACTCTGAAAAAAACAGAGTTGGACAAAAAGAGGGGGTATCCCAACAGCTGAGACAGTGGAAGCAGTGAACACCAGGATACCTGAAGGAGACTACACCACTGAATCTCACAGGTATTCTACCACAGAAGTTCACACCATAAACCCAGAGAGCCAGAACAGATCAATTTAAGAAGCTGAGGCTTACAAGAAGAGTCTCACAAAAAAATGAGAAGACAAAGAAACAATCCTCAAATGAAAGAAAAGTAAGAAGCCCCAGAAAGAATCCTAAATGAAACAGAGGCAACTCAACTATCAGATAGTGAGTTCAAAGCAATGGTTGTTAGGAAGCTCCATGAGCTCTCAATGAGCTACCAGAAACTACAGGGAAGCTACGATGAACTCACTGCAAACTATATCAACATGAAAAAGGAAATAGAAACTATCAACAAGGGCCAAGAGGAAATGAAGAATACAATTTCTGAACTGAAGAACACAGTAGAAGGAATGAAAAGCAGAATCGATGAAGCAGAGGATCTAATCAGCAAGTGGGAGGACAAAGTAGAAAAAAAACACTCAGAAAGAGCAAGAAAAGGAAAAGAGACTCAGAAAAATGAAGAGGGATTAAGAGAAATGCAGGACAATATGAACAGTAATGATATCTGAATAATAGGAATACCAGATGGAGAAGAAGAAGAGCAAGGGATAGAATACCTATTTGAAAAAGTAATGATGGAAAACTTCCCTAATTTGATGAGAGAAAAAGTCACACAAATCCAGTAAACAAAGAGAGTCCCAATCAAAAAGAAAGCAAAGAGTCCTACATCAAGATACATCATAATGAAAACGCCAAAATTCCAAGACAAAGAGAGAATCTTAAAGGCAGCAAGGGAGAAAAAGGAAGTAACATACAAAGGACCACGGATAAAGTTAGCAGCTGACTTCTCAATGGAAATGCTCCAAGCCAGAAGAGAATGGCAAGAAATATTCCAAGAAAAGACAACCAAAGGCCAGCAACCAAAATGAATTTACCCAGCATGCTTTCAATCAAGATAGAAGGCCAAATAAGGAGCTACCCAGACAAAATAAGTCTAAAAGAATACACCTCTACCAAACCAAGTTCTGCAAGAGATACTAAAGGGACTGCTTTAAGGGAAGAAAGGAAAAGACAGAGAGAGAAAGAGAGAGAGGAACACAGGTATGAAAATGGCAATGAATAAATACCTATCAATAATAACCTTAAATGTAAATGGATTAAATGTTCCAATCAAAAGACACAGAATAGCTAAATGGATAAGAAATCATGACCCACACATATGCTGCCTAAAAGAGACCCACCTCAGGACAAAAGACAGACAAAGACTCAAAGTGAAGGGCTGGAAACAAATTTTCCAAGAAAATGGACAGGCAAGAAAACCTGGGGTAGCAATATTCATATCAGACAAAATAGACTTCAAAAGAAGGGCCATAAAGAGAGACCCAGAAGGTCACTTCATAATACTCAAGGGTAGAATCCACCAAGAAGAAATAAACATTGTAAATATATATGCATCCAACATAGGAGCACCTAAATACATCAAGAAAATCTTAGAGGACTTCAAGAAAGATATTGACAGCAACACAATTATAGGAGGGGATTTTAACACCCCACTGTCAAAAATGAACAGATCTTCCAAACAAAATACCAACAAAGATATTGTGGCATTGAACAACACTCTAGAGGAAATGGACTTAACTGATACATATAGAGTCCTTCATCCCAAAGAAGCTAGGTACACATTCTTTTCAAATGCACATGGAACATATTCAAGGATAGACCACATGATAGGACACAAAACAAGCCTCAAAAAATTTAAGAAAATGGAAATCATACCAAACATTTTCTCCAACCATACGGGACTGAACATAGGCAAAACATTCAAAATCATGGAAATTGAATAGGATGTTATTAAACAATGAATGGGTCAAGAATAAAATTAGAGAGGAAATAAAATAGTTTCTGGAAACAAACAAAAATAACTCACAAAGACCCCACACTTATGGGACACACCAAAGGCAGTCCTGAGAGGGAAGTTCATAGTGATACAGGCCTACCTAAAAAAGACAGAAACATTTCAAACAAAGAACTTAACCCTACACCTACAAGAACTTGAGGAACAACAGCAAAGAAAGCCCAGAGCAAGTAGAAGGAAGGAAATCAGAGCAGGATTAAATGACATAGAGAATAAAAGCAAAATTGGAAGGATCAATGAATCCAGAACCTGTTTCTGTGAAAAGATAAAGAAAATCAACAAGCCTATAAGCAGGTTCATCTAGAAAAAAAGAGAGAGGACCCAAACAAACACAATCAGAGATAAAAAAGGAGAGATTACAATTGACACCAAAGAACTACAAAGGATTGTAAGAAATTACTATGAAGAATGGTATGCCAAAAAATTTGAAAACTTAGGTGAAATGGACAAATTTCTAGAAAAATATAATCTTCCAAAACACAATGAAGAAGAAGAAGAAAGCCTGAACAGACCAATAATGGCAGAGGTACATTTACACAATGGAATCAGAAAGAAAGAAGGATCTCATACCCTTCACAAAAGCATGGGTGGAACTGGAGAGCATTATGCTAAGTGAGATAAGTCAGGCAATGAAGGGCAAATACCATATGATCTCACCTTTAACAGGAACTTAATCAACAAAACAAACAAACAAGCAAAATATAACCAAAGGCATTGGAATTGAGAACAGGCTGACAGACACCAGGGTGACGGGAGGGAACTTCAGGAGAAAAGGGGGAGGGTTTAGAGCAATGAGTATAAAAGACACATGGACAAGACGTAGGGAGGGTGGAAATGGGAGGGAGGTGGGGAGGCCTGGGGCGGTTGACAAGGATGTGAGTAAAAGACAGAAAACTGTACAAGAAAAAAAAATAAAATGAAGGGAAAAAAATAAATTATTAAAAGAAAAAAAATAACAGCAGATGGAATTGCAGCAGTAATCAAGAAAATCTCGACACACAAAAGCCCTGGACCAGATGATATCACAGGAGAATTCTACAAAACAGTTAAAGAAGAGCTAACCCCTATCCTTCACAGACTATTCCCCAAAATCTGAAATGATGGAAGACTCCCAAACTCATTTTACGAAGCCAGCATCATCCTAACCTCAAAAATAGATAAAGACAAAACAAAGAAGGAGAACTTCAGGCCAATATCGCTGATGAACGTAGACATTAAAATCCTCAACAAGGGACTTCCGACCAAGATGGAGGCATAGGCAGAAACACTGTGCCTCCTCTTACAACCAAAATTAAGGACAACAAATATTTAGAAACAAGAAAACAACCAGAACTGATAGAAAATTGAACTGTACGGAAGTCCAACAACCATTCATCCAGACCGGTAAGAGGGGTGGAGTCACAGCAGAAAAAAGTGGAGGTGCGGACCCGGGAATGCGAGCAGCAGTGGCTGGCAGTTCCCAGGTGCACAGGTGGCGGCTGGCGGTCCCCGGGCCCACAGGCAGCAGCTGACGGACCCCAGGCACAGGGGGGCAACTGTGCAGACCCAGTGAGGCCGCACAAGGTGGCTGGCTGACTGACCAGGTGGTCCCGCATTCGCGCAGGCAGACGGTCCAGGCAAAGGGGAAGTAGCGGAAGGGACTGAATCCAGGAAAGAGCGGAGCAGGCGCCATTGTTCCCTCTCAGACCCCACCCCCACATACAGCGTCACAACGCACGGACTGGGCTTCCCCACACTGGGGAGCGCCTGAGTCTCCGCTTCTCACTACGTAACAGCACGCGCTTGTGCACAGATAATCCAGGCGAAGGGGAAGCGGCAGAAGGGACCGGAGTCCAAGAGAGAGCGGAACAGGCGCCATTCCTCCCTCTCGGACCCCGCCCCCACCTATAGCGTCACAACCCAGCGACTGGGCTGCCCCGTCCTGAGGAAAACCTAAGGCTCTACTCCTCACTACATAATAGCCGAGACCAGGCTAAAACCAAAACAAAACAAAGCAAAAAAAAAAAAAAAACCCACCAAAAATGGCTCAAACCAGAGAACAAATAAAAGTTCCAGAGCCAATTCTTCTAAGCGACCAAGAGGTAGCCAACCTATCAGATGCACAGTTCAAAGCACTGGTCATTAAAATGCTCACAGAATTGGTTGATTTTGCTCACAAATTAGATGAAAAAATGCAGGCTACAACACGTGAAATGAAGGAAGATGCATGGGGAACTGATAGAGATGGAAGGAAAACTGGGACTCAAATCAATGGAGTGGACCAGAAGGAAGAAACTAACAAGCAAACAGAAAAATGAGGAAGAAACAAGAATTCAAAAAAAATGAGGAGAGGCTTAGGAACCTCCAGGACATCGTTAAACATCCCAACATCCGAATGATAGGGGTACCAGAAGGGGAAGAAGAAGAGCAACAAGTGGACAACTTATTTGAACAAATAGTAAAGGAGAACTTCCCCAATCTGGCAAAGGAAATAGACTACCAGGACGTCCAGGGAGCTCAGAGAGTCCCAAAGAAGTGGGACCCAAGGAGGAGCACACCAAGGCACATTGTAATTACATTAGCCAAGATTCAAATGAAGGAGAGAATTCCAGAAGCAGCAAGTGATAAGGGGACAGTCACCTACAAAGGAGTTCCCATCAGACTGTCAGCTGATTTCTCAAAAGAGACCTTCCAGGCAAGAAGGGGCTGGAAAGAAGTATTCCAAGTCATGAAAGTCAAGGGCCTACATCCGAGATTGCTCTATCCAGCAAAGCTGTCATTTAGAATGGAAGGGAAGATAAGGTGCTTCTCAGATAAGGTCAAGTTGAAGGAGTTCATCATCACCAAGCCCTTATTATATGAAATGTTAAAGGGACTTATCTAAGAAAAGAAGATAAAAATATGACAGTGATAAGACAGCAAACTCACAGCTATTAAGAACTGCTCCTAAAACAAAAGCAAAGTAAGCAAACAGGTAGAACAGGAACAGAACCACAGAAATGGAGATCATATGGAGGGTTAGCAACAGGAGCATGGGAGGAGGAGAGAGGGGGAAAAGGTACAGAGTATGAGTAGCATAGATAGTGGGTAGAAAATAGACAGGGGGAGGGCAAGAATAGTATGGGAAATGTAGAAGCTAAAGAACTTATGACACATGGACATGAACTAAAGGGGGGAATGTGGATGGGAGGGCGTGTTCAAGGTGGAGGGGAATGATGGGGGAAAAATGGGACAATTGTAATAGCATAATCAATAAAATATATTTAAAAAATCCTCAGCAAAATATTGGCAAACTGCATCTAACAAAAAATTAAAAAGATCATACACCATGCCCAAGTGGGATTTATCCCAGGGATGTAAGGATGGTTCAACATTCACAAATCAGTAAATGTAATACATAACAGAAACAAAAACAAAGATAAAAATCACATGATCATATCAATAGATGCAGAAAAAGCATTTGATAAGGTACACCACCCATTTATGATAAAAACACTCAGCAAAGTGGGAATACAGGGAGCATTCCTCAACATAATAAAGGCCATTTATGAGAGACCTACAGCCAACATCCTACTCAATGGGCAAAAACTAAAATCTTTTCCACTAAGATCAGAAACAGTACAAGGTTGTCCACTTTCACCTCTTGTATTCAATATAGTGTTGGAAGTCTTAGCCACAACAATTAGATGAGAAAAGGAAATAAAAGGCATCCAAATTGGAAAGGAGGAAACAAAACTATCATTGTTTGCAGATGACATGATAGTGTACATATAAAATCCTATATACTTGGCCAAAACACTGCTCGACCTAATCAATGAATTTGGCCAAACAGCCAGATACAAAGTCAATATCCAGAAATCAAAAGGATTTTTGCATACCAACAATGAAATGGCAGAAGCAGAAATGAAGAAAAGAATCCCATTCCATATAGCAAAAAGAAAAATAAAATACCTAGGATTAACCTAATTAAGGAGGTAAAATAGTTGTATGAAGAAAACTACACAACATCAAAGAAAGAAATCAAGGAAGACACAAACAGTTGGAAACACATACCGTGTTCAGGGACAGGAAGTATTAAATCATCAAAATGTCCATACTTCCCAAAATAATTTACAGTTTCAATGCAATACCTATTAAAGTACCAATGACATATTTCACAGGCATAGAACAAACACTTCAAAAATTTGTATGGTACCATAAACGACCTCGAATAGCTGTAGCAATCTTGAGAAAGAAGAACAAAGTAGGAGGGATCACAATACCTGATACCAAACTGTATTACAAGGCCACTGTAATCAAAACAGCCTGGTACTGGCATAAAAATAGGCACGTGGACCAGTGGAATAGAACAGAGAGCCAAGAAATAAACCCAAGTCTCTACAGTCAATTAATATTCGACAAAGGGAGCAGCAACATAAAATGGAGTAAAAATAGCCTCTTCAACAAGTGGTGTTGGGCGAATTGGACAGCTACGTGTAAGAATATTAAACTTGAGCACCAACTTACACCATACACAAAAATAAATTCAAGGTGGATAAAATATTTAAATATAAGCCGTGACACCTTTGAAGTCCTAGAGGAGAACATGGGCAGGAAAATCTCAGATATTTCACGCAGCAACATTTTTACTGATATGTCCCCTAAACCAAGGGACATAAAGGAGTAAATAAATAAACAAATAGGATCTCATCAAAATAAAAAGCTTCTGCATGACCAAAGAAAATAGTATTAAAATAAAAAGAGAACCAACCATATGGGAAAACGTATTTACCAATGATACCTCAGACAAGGGTTTAATCTCCAAAATATACAAAGAACTTACATGACTCCACCCTAAGAAGACAAGCAACCCAGTTAAAAAATGGGCAAAGGACTTGATCAGACACTTCTCCAAGGAGGACATACAGAGGATCCAGAGACACATGAAGAGATGCTCAGTATCACTAGCTGTCAGAGAGATGCAAATTAAAACCACAATGAGATACCACTTGACACCAGTCAGAATGGCCTTCATAAACAAAGCAACAAATAACAAGTGTTGGAGAGTTTACAGAGAAAAGGGGACCCTAGTGCACTGTTGGTACAACCACTATGGAAAACAGTATGGAATTTTCTAAGAAAACTACAAATGGGCCTACCTTTTGACCCAGCAATTCCACTGATTGGATTATATCCTAAGAACCCTGAAACACCAATCCAAAAGAATGTATGCTCCCCAATGTTCATAGCAGCGCAATTTACAATAGCCTAGTGTTGGAAGCAACCTAGGTGCCCATCAGTAAATGAATGGATCAAAAAAATCTGGTACATTTGCACAATGGAATTGTATGCAGCAGAAAGGAAGAGGGAGCTCCTACCCTTTATAACAGCATGGATGAAAATGGAGAGCATTATGCTAAGGGAAATAATCCACGCAATGAATGACAAATACCATATGATCTCACCTTTAACAGGAAGCTAATCAACAAAACAAACAAACAAGCAAAATATAACCAAAGACATTGAAATTGCGAACAGGGTGACAGACACCAGAGGGGAGAGGGGAGGGAATTTCAGGGGAAAAGGGAAGGGTTTAGAGCAAGAAGTATAGAAGACAGGAGGACAAAAACTAGGGGTGGTGGAAATGGGAGGAAGGTGGGGAGGGCTGGGGTGGTGGGCTGGGATGGGAGTAAAAGACAGAAAACTGTACAAGAACAAAAATTAAAACAAAGGGGGAAAGGTAATAAGCTAAAAATTAATTTTTTGAAAGGATTTTATGTGTGTTATTTTTTAACTAAGTGTGTGTAAGTGTGTGTGTGTGTGTGTGTGTGTGTGTGTGTGTGTGTGTGTGTGTGTGATGTGTATATATATAATGTTGTGGACCGTTCTGCCTGATTTCAGGAGTTGTAACCATCACCCCATGGTGGGCTGTGTAAGAGCCAAGGGACCCACTTCATCTGGGTCTGTTCTGTCACAAGGACGTGACCTACTAAGGAGACAAAGCTTATCTCCCTGGCAGGAGCGCTGCTTCTGCCTCGTCCATCTCTGGCCCCAATGCTTGGTTGGTTAGTCAATGACGGGTAAGACTCCTCATGGTCGGGGCAACCTAAGCCAGATATGACCACTTGGGAGGCCTCATGGAAGGACTCGGGGGGCTGCAGCAAAGAGGGGTGATGGACCCTCGCCCCCCGGCTATTCTAACATAGCCTGAGTCCTCATTTCCGTTTGGGAGATGTCTCCTGCTTCCTAATCGGCTCAAAGCCTGAAACTGTGAGGGCAAGCGGTGCAGCCCTATGTGGGCCAGGATGGTTCCCTGGGTGATTGGGCATAAGAAAGAATTCCTAAAGTCCTGTGAAACCTGCTTTGCTAAGAATGCTCTCACTTAAGTGATAAGTTTCCCAGGAGGAAATGAGTATGTCTCTGAAAGTTTGGCAACCGCCTTTCCTGACAAACGCTGACTCAGATTAAACCCTCAGATTTCTTTGAAATGTTAACCATTGTTTGATCCTTGCTGCCTGACATTCCTGTATTCCCATGTATTTGAATTCAATAAAAGCCCAGTGAAGAAGGGGCTCTGGATCATTCTCCTCTGAGAGTTTGACCACCTTTCCTCCCCAAGCAGAAAATGTCTTGGTAGTTTTTATTTTCATCTGTGATGGAGGGATGGGGCTCTGCGGGTGGAGCCCTCCCACATCTGGCACCCAGGACAGGGGCCCCCGCATACACACACACACACACACACACACACACACACACACCCCTATATATTTATTTATTTATTTATGTATTTATTTATTTATTTATTTATTTTTATGAGCTAGTATTTTTAAAATTTTTTAACTGTTTTTCTTGTGCAGTTTTCTGTTTTTAATCCCAGCCCAGCCCACCACCCAAGGCCTCCCCACCTTTTTCCCATTTCCAACCCCTTACTTTTTGTCTATGTGTCCTTTATACTTGTTGCTCTAAACCTTTCCCCTTTTTCCCTGAAATTCCCTCCCCTCTCCCCTCTGGTGACTGTCAGCCTGTAAGCCAGGCGGTGAAAGACAAGTACCATATTATCTCACTTTTAACAGGAACCTTTTCAACACAACAAATAAACAAGCATAATGTAACCAAAAGCACTGGAATTGAGAACAGGATTTTTTATTTTAAAATATATTTTACTGATTAAGCTATTACAGTTGTCCTAATTTCCTCATCTTTACCCCCCCTCCACCATGCACCCCTCAGGCTCCAGCATCACCCCTCTTAGTTCACTTCCATGGGTTACATGTAAGTTCTTTGGCTTCTCCATTTCCCATTCTATTCCTAACCTCCCCCGTCTATTTGGTACCTAGCACTTATGCTTCTTATTCCATGTACCTTCCCCTCATTCTTCCCCTCATCCTCCCACTGATAATGCTTTATGTGATATACATTTCTATGATTTTTCTGCATGTTCTAGTTTTTTTATTAGTTTTTGTTTTTTAGATTCAATTGTTGATAGTTGTTAGTTTGTTGTCATTTTACTGTTCATAGTATTGATGTTTTTCTAAGTCCCTTTAACATTTCACATAATAAGGGCTGTGTGATGATGAACTCCTTTAACTTGACCTTATCAATAAATCCTTTATCTGCCTTTCTATTCTAAATGATAACTTTGCCGGAGAGAGTATTCTTGGATGTAGGTCCTTGCCTCTCATGACTTCAAACACTTTTTTCCCAGCCCCTTATTGCCTGCAATTTTTCTTTTGAGAAATCAGCTGATAGTTTTATAGGAACTCGTTTGTAGGGAACTATCTCCTTTCATCTTACAGCTTTTAATATTCTCTCCTTATCTTTAGTCTTTGGTAACTGAATTATGATGTGCCTTGGTGTGTTCTTCCTCAGGTCCATTTTCTTTGGGACTCTCTGGGCATGGTGGACTTCCAGGAAGTCTGTTTCCTTTTCCAGATTATGTAAGTTTTCCTTCATTATTTTTTTAAATAAGTTTTTCAATTTCTTGCTCTTCCTTTTCTCCTTCTGGAAGTCCTATGACTCGGATGTGGAAACATTTAAAGTTGTCCCAGAGGTGGTTCTGGAGCCTTTCCTTTTCTTTTTCTCTCTTTCTCTCTTTCTTTCTCTCTTTCTTTCTTTCTTTCTTTCTTTCTTTCTTTCTTTCTTTCTTTTTCTTTCTTTCTTTCTTTTTCTTTCTTTTTGAATTCTTGTTTCTTCATTCTGTTCCACTTGGATGCTTATGTTTTCCTTTTGTTCCAAATCATTGATGTCAGTCCAGGTTACTTTTCTTTCACTATTGGTCCCCTGTATATTTTGCTTTATTTTGTTCTTTATATTTATTTTGTGTAGTCTTCATTTCTACCTTTATTTTGTGACTTAGCTCAATAAATTTTGTGAGCATCCTGATTACTAGTGTTTTGGACTCTGTATCAGATAGGTTGTCTATGTACTCATTGCTTAGCTCTTTTTTTCTGGAGTTTTAATCTCTTCTTTAATTTGGGCCATATTTATTTGTCTCAGTGCACTGATCTGTATGGATATTTCTTTATCTCTTTGGTTGTTAGAGTTCCATTACATGTACTTCTGGAAGTTGTGTTTGTTTATTGTTTTTAAATTGGTTGTTATACTTCTTTTGGTTGTGTGAGGAAGTGAAATGTTTCTACCTACACCTCTATTTTGATTGGAACTGGGTTCTTTGAAAGGATTTTAAAAATTAAAACTCTTCAGTTAAACCAACCAAAAAGGGGAAAACCTAAATAAATAAAATTATGAATGAAAGAGATGACATTACAACTGATAACACAAAAATATAGAGGATCTTAAGAGACTACTATACACTAAAATACACCAACAAGCCCTGGCTGGTGTAGCTCAGTGGATTGAGCGCGGGCCTGCGGACCGAAGGATCGCAGTTCGATTCCCAGTCAGGGCACATGCCTGGGTTGCCAGGCCAGTTCCCGTCAGGGGACATACAAGAGGCAACCGCACATTGATGTTTCTCTCCCTCTCTCCTTCCCTTCCCCTCTAAAGATAAATAAATAAAATCTAAAAGAAAAAAAAAGTAAGTAAAATACACCAACAAATTGGACAATATAGAAAAATGTATAAAATCCTAGAAACATGCCACCTACATAAATGAACCATTAACATATAGTAAACATGTACAATCCCATAATGATTTAAATGTTTGAATCAGTCATCAAAAACCTCCCAAAAATATAAGTTCAGGACAGGATGATTTTACTTGAAAATTTTACTGATCATTTAAAGAATTCTTGGACATCTTACTTAAGCTTGTTTATAAATTTCAACATGAAGGAACATTCTCAAACTCATTTTATGAGTCTAGCATTATCCTTATATTAAAACTAGATATAGATACAAGACAAGTACAGGCTAATGTCACTGATGAATATAGAGGTAAAATTTCTCAACAAAATACTAGCTAGCTGAATTTATTGGCACATTGAAAATATCATACAACCAGTGCCATAGAGGTTGTGGAGAAATGGAAACCCTAGGCACTATTGGTGGGAATGCAGGCTGGTGCAGATACTATGGAAAACAGTATGTAAATTCCTCAGAAAGCTAAAAATTAAACTGCTTTTTGACCCAGAAATATCACTGCTGAGATTATACCCTAGGAATCCTGAAACACCTATTCAAAGATCCTATGCATCCAATGTTCATAGCAGCATGATTTAGAAATTGCCAAGGACTGGAAAGAACCTAAGTGCTCACCAGTAAACGAGTGGATCAAAAAACTATGGTACATTTACATGAGGGAATACTACATAGCAGAAAGAAAGAAGGAGCTCCTACCCTTCGTGACAGCATGGATGGAACTGAAGAGCATTATACTAAGTGAAATAAGCCGGGTAGAGAAATACAAATACTATATGATCTGACCTATAAGTGGAAACTAATCAACATAACACTCGATCAAAATATAACCAGAAACTTTGAAATAAAGAACAAACTGATAGCAACTAGAGAGGAGGGGAGACAGGGATAATTGAAGACATTAGGGGAAGGTCCATTAAGGAATATGTATAAAGTATGCATCAAAAAAGTCAAATGGTGTAGGTTTGAGGGTAAGAGGCAGGGATGGGTGTAATGGGGGGCTGTGGTGGGGTGTCCTGATACACCATGGTTTGCAGGTTTGATGCCCAGTAAGAGCACTATAAGAATTAACCAATAAATGTATAAATAAGTGGAATGAAAGTTGATGTTTCTCTTTCTCTTTTTGACACTCTCTCTCTTCCTTCCTCTCTAAAAATCAATAAAAATGTTAAAAAGAAGGATATAGGACCTTTGTCTTACACCACTTACAAAAATGAACTTGAATGAATTTACAGTCCGGGGTGTACGACCTGAAATCTTAAAGCTCCTCAGAGAAAATAGAGGTGGAAAGCTCGCTGATAGTGGTGTTGGAAATGACATTTCAAATATAACACCAAATGCACAAACAACAAAATAAGAAATCAACAAGTGGGACTACATCAAACTAAACAGCTTCTACACAGCAAAGAAGTTATCAACAAAAATGAAAGATAATCTATGGAATAGAAAAAATATTTCCAAACCACATATCTGATAAGTGGTTAATATCCAAAATATCAGGTCTGAAAAGATGTCCAACCATGTAATATGAAAAATAGAGACATTTAGTGAAGAAGATAAAAGATATAAGAAACAGTGTACATAGGACAATGATGCTTCGATCCCCTTCAAGGTAGGCACCTTAGGACCGCGCACAGTTCTCCCAATTGCCTTCAGTTGCCCCATCATATTTTCCTGAATCTCATTGATGGTCTGAAATCTCTTCCCTTTCAAAGGAGATCTTAGTTTTGGGAAAATCCAGAAGTCACAGAGCACCAAATCTGAGCTGTCAGTAGGCTAATTCACTTGCATGATTTGATGTTTAGCTAAAAAACTCTGCATGAAATGTGATGCATGAACAGGCATGTTATCATGATGCAGCTGCTAATCATCAGTTGTCCATAGCCGTAGCCTTCTGAATCTTCTCAATAGTTTCTGTGGAGGAACGTTCAAGCTTAATACAAAATTTGATGCAGATTTGTTTCTCCACTTGCTCAGTCATTATGAATGTGAAAGCCACACATGCTCACTCAGCGACATCTACCACCCCTTCTGACTACTACAGTGAAGTTGTCATTATTTATCCATGTGCATTCCAGTCTACTCTCCTTGGCTGCCAGGTTACAATGATGCCACACAAATCATTCTCATTATATTACCAATGGCTGGACTTTTTCCAAACAGACCACATATATGTATATACACATACATAGATACATATTATACATATAAATATATATGTATATGTATGTATTTATATGTATAATATGTATCTATGTATGTGTATATGTACATATATATGTGTGCATGTATATGTATAGAATATTATTAAGCCCTAAAATAGAAGAAAATCCCTGACATTTGTAACAATATGGATGCACTGTGAGGGCATTTGCTAAGTGCAATGTTAGAAATAGAAAAGCAAATGTGGCCCTGGCTGGTATAGCTCAGTGGACTGAGCGCAGGCCTGCGAACCAAAGGATCGTGGTTCCATTCCCAGTCAGGGCACATGCCTGGGTTGCAGGCCAGCTCCCAGGAGGGGACACATGAGAGGCATTCATACATTGATATTTCTCTCCCTCTCCTCTTCCTTTCCCTTCTAAAGATAAATAAAAAATAAAAAAAAAGGAAAAGCAAATGTTACTTATATGTAGAGTCTAAAAAATATCAAACTCATATAAATGGAGAGTAGAATGGTGGTTCCCAGGTTGACAGGAGGATTACTGGGGAGATGATCATGGGTAAAAATGTTCAGTTACGAGATTAATAAATTCCTAAGATCTAATGAACAATATGTTTACTATAGTTATCAATACTGTAATGTATACTTGAAAGTTGTTATGGGAACAGTTCTATAATGTTCTCATTGTAACAACAACAAGATAAAATTATGTGATGTGAGGAAGATATTAACTAACTTTATTGTTGCAAACATTTCACTATATATGTGTATCAAATCATCACACCATACACCTTAAGTTTATACAATGTCATGTCAACAATAAGTTGGAAGAAAAATGTCTCATATAAAGTTGGAAGAAAAAACACATTATCATTTACAAGAGTACCAAAAATGAAAAAAAAACTATACATTTTAAAAAATATATAGAAGTTATATGTGAAGAAAATCATAAATTAATGAAAAATATCAAAGAAATAATAAATAAATGGAAGATATTTTGTATCATTGGATAGGAGGACTAAATATTTTCAAGTTGTGTATTCTTCCCTATTTGATACATAGATCAATGTAATACCAGTCAAAATCCTAACACGTTATTTTGTGGATGTTGACAAGTTGATTCTAAAGTTTATATGACAGGGCAAAAGACACAGAATAGCAATTCATTACTGAAGAAAAACAAAGCCAGATGACTAACACTACTCAACTAAAACATTTACTGAAAAGCTACAGTAATCAAGGTAGTGTGGTATCAGTGAAAGAACAGACAAACAGATTAATGGCACATAAAACCCAGAAACAGACCCAATACATATAGTCAGCAGATCTCTGAGAACAAGCAAAGACAATGCAATTGGACAAAGTCAGTCTACTCAACAAATGGTCCTGGAACAACTGGATATACATATATAAAAAACAACATAGACTTTACCCCTCACATAAATTGAATAAAAATTGATCATAAACCTAAATGTAAAATACAAAACTGGAAAACTCCTAGAAAATAACATAGTGAAAAACATAGATGACCTTGGGCGTGATGAATTTTTAAATATAATAAGGCATGACCAATTAAAGAATGAATTCATAAGATGAACTTCATTAAAACTAAAATCTTCCACTCTGTGAAAGACAATCTTAAGAGAACGGAAAAGGGAAATCTCAAATTTGGAGAAAATATTTGCAAAGGGCTGATCTATTAAAGAAATGTTAACCAAAATACGCAAAGAAAATACAAATAATCTGATTAAAAAATGGTCTGAAGAACTGAACTGATATCTCACCGAAGACAATATACAGATGACAAGTAAGCATATATCACTAGGGAAATGAAAATTTAAAAAATGTGACACTACCATATACCTATTAGAATAGCTCAAAATTCTAATACTGACAACACCAAAATCTGGCAAGGATGTGGAGCAACAACAAGTTTTTACATTGCTGGTGAGAATGCTAAATGGTACAGGCAATTTAAAAAAGAGTTTGGGAAAAGACAAACTTCCAGCCAAGATGGAGGCATAGGAAAATACACAATGCCTCCTTACACAACCAAAAGAAAGACAACAACAAATTTACAAACAAAAAAACAACTGGAATTCCCAGAACATAGAACTGTATGGAAGTCCGAAAACCAAGGAGTTAAAAACAAACAAACAAACAAACAAACAAACAAACAACATTAATCCAGAATGGTAAGAGGGGTGGACAGTGGAAGCCAGGGCAGAGAGAACATGTGGCAAGGTGGTGACTGAAAGACTGGGTGGGAAAGGTGGCAGTTGGCTGCCCCATATTTGTCTTTGGATAAACTGGGGGGAATAACTGGGGAGAAAGACAGACCACATGACCCAGGGTTCCAGCATGGGAAAAGAAAGCATCAAAACCTCTGGTTATAAAAACCTGTGGGGGTTGCAGAAACCCCCAGCCTCACAGGACAGTTCATTGGAGAGACCCACAGGATCCTAGAACATACACAAACCAACCCACCTGGGAATCAGCACCTGAAGGGCCCAATTTGCTTGTGCAGGAAGTGACTGAAAGGAGGTCAAGAGCCTAGCAAGCAGAATTGTTACCTCTCTGACCCCTCCTCCAGAGACAGCACCATAACAGAGCAAAGTGAGTTGCCCTGCCATAGCCAATATATAAGGCTACATCCCTTACAATGTAAAAGGTATGCTGAGACAAAGAAATAGAGCCCAAATAAAAGAAAAGATCAAAACTCCAGAAAAATAACTAAGCAACAAAGAGACAGCTCACCTATCAGATGCAGAATTCCAAACACTGTTAATCAGGATGCTCACAGAAATGGCTGAGTATGATCTCAAAATAGAGGAAAAAATGAAGGCTATGTGAAGTGAAATAAAGAAAAATGAACAGGAACCAACAGTGAAGGGAAGGAAACCAGGACTCAAATCAATGATTTGGAACAAAAGAAAGAAATAAACATTCAACCAGAACAGAATGAAGAAAGGAAAAACAAAAAGAATAAAAAATAAAGAGAGGCTTAGGGACCTCTGGGAAAACTAAGCATTCTGACATCCGAATCATAGGAGTGTTGGTAGAAGAGGAAGAGCAAGAAATTGAAAACATATTTCAACAAATAATGAAGAACACTTCCCCAATCTGGCAAAGGAAATGAAATTCCAGGAATTTCAGGAAGCTCAGAGTCCCAAAGAAGTTGGATCCAAGGAAGCACACTCCAAGGCACATCCTAATTCAATTACTCAAGATTAAAGATAGAGAATCTTAAAAGAATCAAGAAAAAAAAGGAGACTGTTACCTACAAAGGAATTCCTATTAGGCTATCAACTGATTTCTCAAAACAAACCTTGCAGGCAAGAAGGGGCTGGAAAGAAGTATTTGAAGTTATGAAAGGTCAGGACTTACATCCAAGATTACTCTATTCAGCAAAACTATCATTTAGAGTGGAAGAGCAAATAAAGTGCTTCCCAGATAAGGTCAAGTTAAAGGAATTCATCATCACCAAACCCTTATTATATGAAATGTTAAAGAGACATATCTAAGAAAAAGAAGATGATCAAAAACATGAACAGTAAAATGATAACCTCACAACTCTCAACCACTGAAGCTATGAAAACAGAAACAAAAACAAACTAAGCAAAAAACTAGAACAGGAACAGAATCACAGCAATGGAGATCGTATGGAGGGTTATCGCCTCAGAGGGGATAAGGGAGAATTAGGGAAAATGTACAAGGAATATGAAGCATAACTATTATGTAAAAAGTAAATGGGGGGCATGGTTTAAGGATAGTATAGGAAATGGAGAAGCCAAAGAACTTATGTGTATGACCTATGGACATGAAATAAGGGTGGGGAATGCTAGTGGGATGGGGAGTGCAGGGCAGATGCAAATAAAGGGGAGAAAAAATGGGACATCTGTCATAGCCTAATCACTAAAATATACTTAAAAAAATGAAGGTGGTGTGAAAGTGAAAAAAAAAGACAAAGGCATACAAAATATAACACTTATTTTTTCTGATTAAAATCATTAAAAAATGTTCTGATAAAAAAAGAAAAAAGTTTGGTTGAGTTTTTTAAATTTTAATTGCTGTTAAAGTACAGTTTTCTGCCTTTTACTCCCATCCCAGCCCACCCTCCAGCCCTCCTCACCTCCTTACAGTTTCCACCCCCGCTCTTGTTTATGTCCATGTGTCCTTTATACTTGTACCTTGTACCAGAAAACCTTTCCCCATTTCCCCTGAAATTCCCTCCTCTCTCCACTCTGGTCACTGTCAGCCTGTTCTCAATTTCAGTGTCTTCCCTTATAATTTCCCTGTTTGTTTTGTTGATTAGGTTCCTATTAAAGGTGAGATTATATGGTATTTGTCTTTCACCACCTGGCTTATTTTGATTAGCATAACGCTTTCCAGTTCCATCCATGCTGTTGTAAAGGGTAGGAGATCCTTTTTCCCTTCTGCTGCATAGAATACCATTGTGTAAATATACCATAGTTTTTGGATCCGTTCATTTACTGATGGGCACTTAGGTTGCTTCTAACACTTGGATATTGTAAATTGCACTGCTATAAACATTAGGGTGCATAGGTTCTTTTGGATTGGTGTTTCAGGGTTCTTAGGATATAATCCAAGCAGTGGAATTGCTGGATTAAAAGGCAGATCCATTTTTAGTTTTCTGAGAAAATTCCATTTTGTTTACTATAGTGGTTGTACCAGTCTGCAATCCCACCAACAGTGCACTAGAGTTCCCTTTTCTCCACAACCTCTCGAACACTGATGGTTTGTTGCTTTACGATGGCCATTCTGACTAGTGTGAAGTGGTATGTCATTGTGGTTTTAATTTGCATCACTCTGATAGCTAACAATACTGAGCATCTTTTCATGTGTCGCTGGATGCTCTGTATGTCCTCCTTAAAGAAATGTTTGTTCAAATCCTTTGCCCATGTTTTAATTGGGTCTCTTGTCTTAGAGTGGAGTCATATGAGCTCTTTATATACTTTGGAGATCAAAACCTTCTCTGAGGTATCATTGGAAAATATGTTTTCTTTTTATTTTAATATTGTTTTCTTTAGCCATGCAGAAACTTTTTATTTTGATGAGATCCCACTTGTTTATTCTTTCCTTTATGTCCCTTGCTTTAGGGGACATATCACTAAAAATATTGCTGTGTGAAATATCTGAGATTTTCCTGCCTATGTTCTTCTCTAGGACTTTAATGGCATCACGGCTTGTATTTAAATCTTTTATCCATCTTGAATTTGTTTTTGTGTATGGTGTAACTTGGAGCTCGAGTTTCATTTTTCTTTGCACGTAGCTGTCCAGCTTTCCCAACACCATTTGTCGAAGAGGCTATTTTTACTCCATTTTGTGTTGCAGGCCCCTTTGTTGAATATTAATTGACTTGGGTTTATTTCTGGGCTCTCTGTTCTGTTCCATTGGTTGATGTTTCTGTTTTTTATGCCAGTACCAGGCTGTTTTGACTACAGTGGCCTTGTAATACAGTTTGGTATCAGATACCGTGATCCCTCCTACTTTGTTCTTCTTTCTCAAAATTGCGCCAGCAATTTGGGGACATCTATGGATCCATATAAATTTTTGAAGTGTTTGTTCTATGTCTGTGAAATATGCCATTGGTACTTTAATAGGTATTGCACTGAATCTCTCCATAGCTTTGGATTGTATGGAGATTTTGATGACGTTAATTCTTCCAATGCATGAACATCATATATGTTTCCATTTGTTTGTGTATTCCTTGATTTCTTTGAGCAGTGTTGTGTAATTTTCTGCATACAGGTCTTTTACCTCCTTGGTTAGGTTTATTCCTAGGTATTTTATTTTTCTTGTTGCTATATCAAGTGGGATTTTTTTTCTTAATTTCTGCTTCTGCTGTTTCATTGTTGGTATACAAAAATGCCTTTCATTTCTAGATAGTGAGTTTGTATCCTGCTGTTTTGCCAACTTCATTTATTAGGTCAAGCAGTTTTTTGGCTGAGTCTATAGGATTTTCTATGTACACTATCACACCATCTGCAAACAAGGATAGTTTTATTTTCTCCTTTTTGATTTGGATGCATTTTATTCCTGTTCTTGTCTGGTTGCTGTGGCTAAAACTTCCAATACTGTGTTGAATAGAATTGGTGAAAGTGGACAACCATGTCTTGTTCCTGAACTTAGTGGAAAGGATTTTAGTTTTTGCCCGTTGAGTATGATGTTGGCTGTAGGTCTCTCATATATGGCCTTTATTATATTGAGGAATGCTCCCTCTGTTCCCACTTTGCTGAGTGTTTCTATCATAGATGGATGCAGCACCTTATCAAATGTTTTTTCCTCATCTATTGATACGATCATGTGATTTTTGTCTTCGCTTTTGTTTCTGTGATGTATTACATTTATTAATTTGTGAATATTGTACCATCCTTGCATCCCTGGGATGAATCCCACTTGGTCATGGTGTATGATCTTTTTAGTTGTTGGATGCAGTTTGCCAATATTTTCTTGAGGATTTTAGCGTCAGTGTTCATCAGCAATATTGGCCTGAAGTTTTCTTTCTTTGTTATGTCTTTATCTGGTTTTGGGATTAGGATAATGCTGGCTTCATAAAAAGAGTTTGGGAGTCTTCCAACATTTTAGATTTTTTGGAATAGTCTGTGAAGGATAGGAGTTAGCTCTTCTTTAATGCTTTGTAGAATTCTCCTTTGAAACCCTCTGATCCAGGGCTTCTGTTTGTCGGGAATTTTTTAAATTACTGCTTCAATTTCATCTGCTATTATTGGTCTGTTTAGGCTTTCTGCTTCTTCTTCACTGAGGTTTGGAAGATTATATTTTTCTAGAACTTTGTCCATTTCAACTAGGTTTTCAAATTTCTTGGCATACAGTTCTGCATAGTAATTTCTTACAATCCTTTTATTTCTGTGGTGTCAATTGTAATCTCTCCTCTTTAATTTCTCATAGTGTTTATTTGGGTCCTCTCTCTTTTTATCTTGATGAGCCTGTTTGAAGGCTTGTTGATTTTTTTTATCTTTTCATAGAACCAGCTCCTGGAATCATTGATGCTTTGAATTGTGCTTCTAGTCTCTATGTCATTTAATTCTTCTCTGATCTAGGTTTTTACCTTTTTTCTACTTGTTCTGGGCTGTTTTTGTTGTTATTCCTCATGTTCTGGTAGGCATAGGGTTAGGTTATTTTTTAGAAAGTTTTCTTCTTCTTCTTCTTCTTCTTCTTCTTCTTCTTCTTCTTCTTCTTCTTCTTCTTCTTCTTCTTCTTCCTCCTCCTCCTCCTCCCCCTCCTCCTCCTTTTTCTTCTTCCTTCTTCCTCTTCTTCTTCCTCCTCCTCCTCCTTCTTCTTCTTCCTTCTCCCCCTCCCCCTCCCCCTCCTCCTCCTTCTTCTTCTTCTTCTCCTCCTCCTCCTCCTCCTCCTTCTTCTTCTCCTTCTTCTTCTTCTTCTTCTTCTTCTTCTTCTTCTTCTTCTTCTTCTTCTTCTTCTTCTTCTTCTTCTTCTTCTTCTTCTTGCAGGCGTGTATTGCCATGAACTTCCCTCTCAGAACTGACGATGTTGTGTCCCATAAGTTTTGCGTTATTGTGACTTCATTGTGATTGTTTCCAGAAACTTTTTGATTTCTTCCATATTTTTATTTTTGTCCAATTCATTGTTTAATAGTATGCTATTCAATCTCCATGATTTTGAGTGTTTTTTTCTTTGTGGTTTGTTTCTAGTTTCAGTCCCTTTTGGTAAGAAAAAATGCTTGATATGATTTCACTTTTCTTGAATTTATTGAGGCTTGATTCGTGTTGTATCGTTGAAAATGTTTCATGTGCATTTTAAAAGAATGTGTATGTAGCTTCTTTGGAATGAAGGGCTCTACATCTATCAGTTAAATCCATTTCATCTAGGGCATTGTTCAACACCCCGATATATTTGTTGACACTTTGTTTAAAAGAGATGTCCATTTTTTTACAGTGGGATGTTAAAATCCCTACTATAATTGTGATGCTGTCAATATCTTTCTTGAAGTCCTCTATGATTTTCTTTATGTACATGGGTGCTCCTATATTGGGTGCATATATATTTATAATGTTTACGTCTTCTTGATGGATTCTTCCCTTGGGTATTACCAACTGACCTTCTGGGTCTCTCTTTGTGGTACTTTTTTTGAAGTCTGTTTTATCTAATATGAGTATTGCTACCCCAGCTTTTTTTCCCTGCTCTTTTCTTGGAAAATTTGTTTCCAGCCCTTCACTTTCAATTCATGTAGGTCTTTTGTCCTGAGGTAAGTCTCCTGTAGGCAGCACATGTGTAGGTCATGCTTTCTTATCCATTCAGCTATTCTATGTCTTTTCATTGGAGCATTCAATCCATTTATATCTAAGGTTACTATTGATAGGTACCTATTCATTCCCATTTTTGTACCTGTGCTCCTTTTGCTCTCATTCTTTTCCTTCCTTTCCTTAAAGCAGTCCCTTTAACATCTCTTGCAGAGCTGGTTTTGTGGAGGTCTATTCTTTTAGACCTCTTTTGTCTGGGAAGTTCCTTATTTTGCCCTCTCTCTTGATTGAGAGCCTTGCTGGGTAACGTAGTCATGGTTGCAGGTCTCTGATTCTCATTACTTCGAATATTTTTTTTGGCATTCTCTTCTAGCTTGGAGCGTTTCCATTGAGAAGTCATCTGTTAACCTTATTGGGACTCCCTTGTATCTTATTTCCTATTTTCCCTTGCTTTCTTTAAGATTCTCTCATTGTCCTGGAAATTTACCATTTTAATTTTGATATGGCTTGAAGTGGGACTCTTTGAGTTCCTCTTAATTGGGACTCTCTGTGTTTCCTGTATTTGTGTGATTTTTTTCTCTCACCACATTAGGGAAGTTCCCCACCATTACTTTTTCAAGCAGTTTTCTATCCCTTGTTCTTCTTCTTCTCTTTCTGGTATCCCTATTATTCAGATATTATTACTTTTCATATTGTCCTGCATTTCTCTTAATCCCTCTTCATTTTTCTGAGCCTCTTTTCCTTTTCTTGCTCTTTCTGTATGTTTTTTTTTCTACTTTGGCCTCCAGCTCACTGATCCAGTCTTCTGCTTCATCAATCCTGCTTTTATTCCTTGTACTTTGTTTTTCAGTTCAGAAATTGTACTCTTCATTTCCTCTTGGCCCTTTTGTAGTTTCTATTTCCTTTTCATGTTGATATAGTTTGCAGTGAGCTCATTGTGGTTTCCCTGCAGTTTCTCGTAATTCTCTGTGAGCTCATTGAGATACCTGATAACCATTGCTTTGAAGTCAGTATCTGAGAGTTGAGTTGTCTCTATTTCATTTAGCAATATTTCTGAGGCTTCCTCCTTTCATTTCACTTGGGGATTTTTCTTTGTCTTCCCATTTTTTGTGGGACTCTTCTTGTTAGCCTCAGCTTCTTAAATTGATCTGTTGTGGCTCCCTGGGTTTATGGTGTGACCTTCTGTGGTAGAATACCTGTGAGATTCAGTGGTTTCGTCTCCTTTATTTCCCAAGCTCACTGGTCTTGGGTTGTCATTTCTGTTGGGTCTGTGTTATATTTTGGTTTTGATTGTTGTTGTGTCTTTCTTTGTTAGGTCCTTCCTAGCAGCTGGTTAACTGTGGGTCACTCTGTCCACCACCTCTTGTACTTTGTTGGTTGGTGTGGACAGGTTGTGTTGAAGCTGATTCTTCTCTGTGTACAATGTTTTGAGGACTTTCACTTTCTCTTCTTCAGTTGTTTGTTCTGGGTAATTTCTCCACTATTCAGTTGTATTTCCAGATAGATCCTGGATTGAGGTTAGTTTGGCTTCCACTCCCTCCTTCACCTTCTTCTGTTTTTATCTGTTGGTGGTTCCTTTGTTGTTGGGTTTCCTCTTCCACCGGGTGTCTTGTTGTTCACAGCTTCCACCTACTCTTTTTTGTCATCAGTTGATGGGGCAAGGCAAAATGGTTTAAGATAGCAAGAGTGTATTCTGTGATATTTACAGTAGCAGCAGATAGATCAGAGATAGAAGATCCTTTAGCTATTTATAGTATTAACTGTGATATTCCACCCAACTAGCCACTTTTTAGAAAGGGTAGAAAAAAGATAAGACTTTTGTTGGGGAGGGAAGGGTTTTCCATTGGATCTAGAAAACAGTGAGGTTGTGGGAGGTCAGATTCTGAGGTAAGGTGAGAGTAAATGATAGTAACCAGGTGTAGAGTGTGAGAGAATAGAATTAACCACCACAGTAATAGAATTTAGGAAACCACGGATTGGGCTAAGATCTGGGAGGGGTATTGTGTAGTATTTAGAATTGTAAGCAATAGCTATTATTTACAATAATAATGGAGCAACAATCATATGACAGAATCTATGTGATCTGGATAACAAGAATAGGGAGTATAGGACCTTGAGTATGTGCTAATGGAACACAAGTGAAGTAAAGGACAGTAAATTAGCAATACACTATGAACGAGAGAACAGGGGAAACCTTTCAAATGATACAATTTAACCAGGCAAGCAAAGAAAACTAAACAGAAAGAAGAGGAATGAAAAATACTGTTCAATAAAAGATGTAAAAATAATGAAAACAAAATAATACAAATATGCAATAACTTGCAGGTTCTCTGTAATAGAAAAGTGAATTTTTTTTGCACTGTCTCAGCTGTTGGGATGCCCCCTGTTTGGATTCAAATCTGGTCTTTTTACATTTCCAGTTTTCTTGTCTCAATTCTGGGTATTTAAAAAAAAGAAAGAAGGAAGGAAGAAGAGATAAAATTGGAAATAAAGGAAGAAGGAATAAAATAAGAAAGAAGAAAAGAGAGAGAAAAGGAACTGAAAGATAAAAATAAAAAATAAATAAAGTAAAGAATTACTTAAAAAATAAAAAAGCCTCTTGCTGGCTTCAAACTGGTCAAAACGGTTTTGCTGGTCTTGCTGGCTGCAGAGGGCTGAGGGGCAATTTGTTTCACTTTTCTTCCTTTCCGATCTTCACTCACTCAGCCTTACCCAAGGGGTGCACTGTGTCCAGGGCTAGCCAGGTGCCTCTCCCTGGGGCTTTGGGTGTGGTATCCAGGCCTTCCTTGGAGCGTACTCTCCCTGTGGTTACCAGTGTAGGCTTGGGGCCTTCTGCAGAGTGCACTCTCCCTGGATTGTGGCCATGTGCGCTTGGCCAGGCTGCCTCTGGTAGCTCAGGTTTGGGTGCACACCCTGCCCAGGGATATGGGGGTGTGCAGGGCCTTTTGCACCACCTCAGGAGCACTGCCTGCCTGGGTGGGGAGGAGGCTGGAGTGGCTACTGAAGGAGAATTCCCCAAATGGTGTCTCTTTTTTCACTTTTTCTTTTTGAGAAATTCCTCCTACTCAAGCCTGCCACTCAGTGGAGAGGCCTGGTCTCTCACCCTGTCCAATTCTCCAACTGAGTGAGGACTATCTGTTTCAGGTCCATCATGACTCAACTCTCAGCTCTACCCACCAGTGTCCACAGACTCTGTGGGTGCTCACAGCCCCTGTGTGTTTGCCACTTTGTACTTATTCACCTCTCTGCAACTTCAAGCAACCAGGTCTCTCCTGGTGCTGCTCAAACCTTGTTTAGCCAGGGAGGAAGCTGTTGACCTGGCTCTCTTGCAAGATCCTGTGGTACACCCGGTGGGTGCCAGGCAAGGGGTTGCAGCCACCCTTGTCCCAGGGACCTTATTGTCCTGAAGCACTCTCCTTACCATGTGGTTTTTTTCAATATCCTCTACAATTTTTGGTCTCCTATCTTTATATTTGCTGTTTGCTCTGTTTCTCAAAATCGGCTAGATTTTTCTCCTGTGCGTAGGGTGAAGTGAAATAGGCTCCCTCCTACCTCACCACCATCTTCCATCTCTTTTTCTAGGTGTCCATGTTGAATTACTGCTGAAACTGGATGCATGCCTGTTCTTGGAGGCTCGACTTCCCAATGTGGAAAACCCAGTCATGTCATCCTGACCCCCAATTTGAAAGTGTGGGAATCCCTGGTTCAGTTCTTACATGAGTAAATGTAATCTTACCATATAAACTAGCAAACATGATTTTGTTATTTATCCTAATAAATTGAAAATTTGTGTCCTCTAAATCTTCACACAGATGATTTTGTAGCAGCTTTATTCATAATTGCTAAATCTTGGAAGCAACCAAGATGTCATTCAGTAGGTGAAAGGATAAATAAACTGTGGGGCATCTAGACAATGGAATATTATTCAGAACTCGAAAGAAATGAGCTATTAAGCCATACAAAAGCATGGAAGAAGCTTAAATGCATATTACTAAGTGAAAAAAAGCCCATCTGAAAAGACTACACATTGTATTATTTCAATAATATAGAAAAGATAAAATTATAAGGATAGTAACAAAATTAGCGATTTCCAGCAGTTAGAGAGGTAGAGATGAATAGGCAGAATAAAGAACCTTTTTTATGCTCTGTGAATACATGTCATTATACATTTGTCAAACCACAGAATGTATAATACTAAAAAATAATCCCTGGTATAAACTGTAGATTTCAGGTGGCAATGCTGTGTCAATTTAGGTTCATCAATTATAACAAATATTTCAATCTGATATAGATTGTTGATAGTGAGGATCTTGTATGGGAGAAAAGAGTATATGGGAAATCTTTGTACATAACATTCAGTTTTGCTGTGAAACTAAAGATGCTCTAAAATAAAGTTTAAGTTAAAAGTTCAGTAAAAATCAAAGATGTTCACAGGTTTATGTTTTGCCTATCTGTCCTTTCCACAGTAGACATGATGACATTAATGCCTGCAATCTGCTGCTTACATGAGACCATTTTATTTAATTGCTAGCCTGCCTGCTTTTAACTGGTTGTAACCTTAGCAGAGTTGTGCACATGAAAGATCCATGTCTTGGGCACTGATCAAAAAAGGTCATTAACTACAACCCCAGATGTGAAGTTGCCAAAAGATTTATTTTCAACCTACTAACATAATACTAATCAATATTTTTGTTTTCAATTAGTGTATTGCAATGCCTCTGAACATAGCTATACTCAAAGTCTGGAAGATAAATCAAACTGAATGAAGCTATACCAAAGAGAATTTCATTTCTAAATGGAAATAAGTCTGTCAAAGCCACACTCCACAAGGATAGTAATGAAGTCTACATATCTGCTACCTTGTAAGTAGTATATTAAAGATTTTTAATAAACACCCTCCATAGTATTCGGTGAGGTTGTTATAGCTGTACATGAGCTAATTTATATATTTGCATTTATATTAAGTCTAAAAATATCAAGTCCCAACTAGAAAAAACTCTCCTTTTATATTTATGTGGTTGATTCTCATTAATCCATGAAGGAAGTTTGCAAAATCATCCTGGACATTGTGTGTATGAACTACAGACAGGTTACAGAAATGGATACTGAGCATCCAAATTTGGGAAAGAAACAAGGACAGAGAAAGAAAACATTGGAAAATCCATACCAGGTAAGTAAAGGCCCAGCTCTTAGTTTTAAGATATTAGATAGGAGGAATATTAAATAAGCAAAAACCCAGAGTCCCAGCAGGATGTAAATTAATGAGTATAGGAGGAGAGCAAAGATAGTAGTGAGGTAGGTGGGAGTGGAGCCCAGGTCTCCCTGTGCCTAGCTGGAATGCCTAGCTGATCTTCTAAGGAAGAGTGTGAACAGCCAACAGAATGCCAGCTTATATGAAGTTTGGTGGCCAAAAATTGTAGAGGACATTGATAAACAGATGGTGAGGAGATTGTGTTGTGGCACTAGGGTCCCTAGGACTCCGTTAGGGACCTAGACTGCTGGGGTCCCCAGCCCAGTGCCTGCCTCAGGATACTTGGAGGAGAGTTAGATCACCAGCTCCTTCCCTTGCTAGAGCAGGGAGGGCAGCCCAGCACCATGAAGGACCTAGATGCTGGAAGTCACTGGGGGCGGGGAGAGACTACATGGGATACACACAGAGGTGGTGTACTCCTGCTGGAACTGTGAATGCTGGCTAGGTTATTGACAGAAATTGGGGAGCCAGGAAAAACCTGGAGAAGAGAGAAAAGTTGGGCAGTGTCAGACACTGACACGGATAGTCTCCAGTCTGATTAGAAAGTTGGGCTGTGTGAAAATTTGGGTGCTTGTTAAGAACTACAGGCTTAAACAAGAGGCTTTTACTAAAAAAAAAGTGTTGTGGACCATTCAGCCTGGTTTAAAGAGTTGTAACCCTCACCCCATGGTGGGCTGTGTAAGAGCCCAAGGGACCCACTTCATCTGGGTCTGTTCTGTCACAAGGACGTGACCTACCAAGGAGACAAAGCTTATCTCCCTGGCAGGAGCACTGCTTCTGCCTCATCCATCTCTGGCCCCAATGCTTGGTTGGCAGTCAATGACGGGTAAGACTCCTCATGGGAGGGGCAACCTAAGCCAGACATAACCACTTGGGAGGCCTCATGGAAGGACTCGGGGGGCTGCAGCAAAGAGGATGTGATGGACCCTTGCCCCCCCGCTATTCTGACATAGCCCAAGTCCTCATTTCCATCTGGGAGATGTCTCCTGCTTCCTAATCAGTTTAGAGCCTGAAACTGTGGGGGCGAGTGGTACAGCCCTGTACCGGCCAGGACGGCTCCCTGAGTGATCAGGCATAAGAAAGAATGCCTAAAGTCCTGTGAAATCTGCTTTGCTAAGAGTGCTCTCGCTTAGGTGATAAGTGTCCCAGGAGGAAATTAGTATGTCTCCCAAAGTTTGGCAACCCCCTTTCTTGACAAACACCGGCTCAGATTAAGCCCTCAGATTTCTTTGACATGTTAAACCTGTATTCCGGTGTATTGGAACCCAATAAAAGCCCAGTGAGGATGGGGCTCTGGGTCATTCTCCTCTGAAAGTTTGACCACCTTTCCTCCCCAAGCAGTCATGTCTTGGTAGTTTTTATCTTCATCCGTGACGGAGGGATGGGGCTCTGTGGGCGGAGCCTCCCACATCTGGCACCCAGGACAGGAGTCCCCCACAAAAAAGGCTCGTATCTACTATGTAAGGAATTCTTGAGCAGCAGCTGGCTCGCACTGCTCACCCAGCAGCTGAATCGAGCCACTTGCCTGCATTTGACTGGGACAGCTCTCTTGGCAGCTGATATGAGCTATGCCAGTGCTTGACTTGGGCCATTAGCCTTGCAGCTGAGTCATGCAGCTCATCTGGAGGCTCTCAGGCACCTCTCTCCCTGGGGCTGATTATGGCTGCTAGAGGCACCACTCACCCTGAGGCTGATTTGAGCCTCCTGCCTTCTCTGGACTCCAGCCTAGTCCAGAAGCTAAATCACACTGCTCACCCAGAGGATGAGTGGTGCCACTTGCCTAGTGGTGGGCTCTGGTCTCAGTGAGCTCATAAAGAGCAAGGAGGAGGTGCACCACACAGACCTTGCACAACTGGTGGATTAAAGGTGCAGGCCTGGCACAGATGGACAATGGGGGACAGGCAGTTCATGGAGACCTGGGCTGGAGGCTGGACAAATGTCAATATTGTGACCCAGACCTAGCCTCCATTCTTACAAAACTATAGGAAGGAAGAAAAGCAAAGCTCAGCCCTCCTCTTCCTGCAGCATCCAGGAAGACCATCAGAACTTCAGCAAGTGCTGAACAGATTTAAAGTCAGCAGGAGGCTTATTTTTTGATTTCTTCTTTTTTTCTTTTTCTTCCCCAAAGTGAGACAATAAGACCTGGAATTGTGAAAGGTTCAGAGACAGATCAAAAGAGGGATCACAAAGCTAACCCCAGCAACTGAGAAACAGACAAATTTCACTTTGCTATCTCACAGAACTAGCATTTTATTGTTCATTTATATTATTATTTTTTATTTTTACTTTTATTTTATTAGTACTTTCCCCCTCTTCTTTCTATTTAGTTTCCAGCACCTTATTCCTCTGTTTAATTGTATTGTTTTACTGGTTTTCTTTATTCTCTCTATCATATTTTATTTTAATTTTATTTCTTTCACTTCATTTGTGTTCCAGTAAGACACTACTCTTAATCGTGTACTTTCTATTCTTGTTATCCAAATCATATATTTCTTGTCATATTATTCTTGTTCCAGGACTATTGTGAATAGTTGCTGCTCCATACAATTGTGCATACTACACAGTAACCCTCCCTGATCATAGCCCAGTTCACTTTAATTCTCAGCATTATTATTGTTGTGGTTAACTCTATTCTCTCTCACACTACACCGACTTTCTATCCTTTACTCTCACTATATCTCATCATCTAACCTTGCACAAGTAATGTGAGACAAGTTAACAACAGTCTTATCTCTCATTCACCTTTTACAAGAAGTGGCCAGTTGGATGAAATATTGTGGTTAAAACTATGCTTATCCAAAAGATCGCCTATCTCTTCTCTGTTTGTTGGTTCTTTAAATCCCATAGAATAATCTTCTGTCGTCCGAATTTATTTTGCCTACCCCCTGCCACAGATCACATACAAGATTAAGTGGGAGCTGTAAACATTAATATACCCACTGGAGGGGAGGACCCACCAACAAAGAAACCACCAAAAGGTAAAAACCCAGTACAACAAGACAGCCCACACAAACAGAAGAAACGGAAAACCTAGAACATCCAGACAGGGAAATGAAAGAGAACACACCAATGAATTCCATAGAAGTCCCACCATAGAAGTTCATTCTACAAAGATAGGTAGCGAAGCGAAACATCAGGAAGCTCAGAGACAATCACAAAGAGTCACCTAGGTTCATCTGGTCAAGATGGAGGCATAGGTAGACACACTGCCTCCTCGCACAACCAAAAGAAGGACAACAACAAATTTAAAAACAAAAACCAACCAGAAATGACAGAAAATCAAACTGTATGGAAGTCCAACAACCAGGAAGTTAAAGAAGAAACATTCATCCAGACCACTAGGAAAGATAGGGAGGGACAGCCAGGTGGAAAGGACTCACTGCAAGGCAGTGGCTGGTGCACCAGTGAGGTTGTGGTTTGTAGATTGGGTGGTCCCACATTAGCATACAGATAAACAAAGAGGAACAACTGGGGAGCAAGAAAGACCATAACCCAGGGTCCCAGTATGGGGAGATAAATCTTCAAAACCTCTGATGGAAAACACCTTCGGGGGTTGAGACAGCAGCGGGAGAAACTCCCAGCCTCACAGGAGAGTTCATTGGAGAGACCCACAGGGTCTGAGAATGTACAAAAAACCACCCACTTGGGAATAAACACCAGAAGGGCCCAATTTGCTTGTGGGTAGCTGGGGAAGAGACTGAAAATTGGCAGAGAGCACAACAAGCATCATTGTTCACTCTCAGACACCACTCCCATATACAGTATCACAATGTACTGACATGGGTTGCTTTACCCTGGTGAACACCAAAGGCTCTACCCCTTACTATGTAACAAGTGATCCAAGACAAAAAAAAAAAATGACCCAAATGAAAGAACAGATCAAAGATCCACAAAAAATACAACTAAGGGATGAAGAGATAGCCAACCTATCAGATGCACAGTTTAAAACACTCGTAATAACGGTCTTTACAAACTGGTTGAGTATGGAAAATATGGGTTGAATATTGGTTGAATAATTACATGGAAAAAAATGAAGGCTATGCAAAGTGAAATAAAGGAAAATACACAGAGAATCGTCAGTGGTGGGAAGGAAAATGGGACTCAAATCAATGGTTTTGAGCAGAAAGAAGAAAGGAACATAAAGCAAGAACAGAACAAAGAAACAAGAATTCAAAAAAAAAAATGAAGAGAGGCTTAGGACATTCCAGGACATCTTTAAATGTCCCAACATCTGAATCACAGGGTGCCAGAAGGAGAAAAGGAACAGCAAGGAATTGAAAAATTATTTGGAATAATAATGAAGGAGAACGTCTCCAGTCTGGCAAAGGAAATGGACTTCCAGGAAGTCCAGAAAGTCCAGAGAATCCCAAAGAAGTAGGACCCAAGGAAGCACACACCAAGGTGCATCATAATTACATTACCCAAGATGAAAGGTAAGGAGAGAATCTTAAAAGCAGCAAGAGGAAAGGAGACAGTTACCTAAAAAGGAGTGCCCATAAGGCAATCAGCTGATTTCTCAAAAGAAACATTGCAGGTAGGAAGGGGCTGGAAGAAGTGTTCCAAGTCATGAAAGGCAAGAACTTACATACAAGATTCCTCCAGCCAGCAACACTATCACTTAGAATGGAAGAGCAGATAAAGTGCTTCCCAGATAAGGTCAAGTTAAAAGAGTTCATCACCACCAAACCTTTATGATGTGAAATGTTAAAAGGACTCATCTAAGAAAAAGAAGATCAAAACTGTGATCAGTAAAATGACAACAAATGCATATCTATTAACCACCAAACCCAAAACAAAAAGAAAAACAAAAACAAATCTGCAAATAACTAGATCAGGAACAAAATCACAGAAATGAGGATCACATTGAGGTTTATCAGCAGGGGAGTAGGCAGCAGAAAGAAGGGGGAAAAGTACAGAGAACAAGTACCATATATGGTAGGTAGAAAAGAGACAGGGGGAGGTTAAGAATAGCATAGGAAATTTAGAAGCAACAGAACTTATTAGCACAACCCATGGACATGAGCTAAAGGGTGGAGGAGAATGCAGATGGGAGCGGGTGTGTAGGACAGAGGGGAATAAAGGTGGGAAATGGGACAACTGTAATACCATAGTCAATAAAATGCATTTAAAAAAAGAATTACCTAAAATGGGGAGACAAAAAAAGAACTTGCAATCAAAAGAAATGGAAGACTCCCCACTAAAGGAGCTAAATGAAATGGAGGTAAGCAAAGTATCAGCTACAGAATTCAAAATAATGGTTATAGGGATGATCAAGGAACTCACAGAAAACTACAATGAACTGAATGAGAACTACAATAGTATGAAAAAGGAAATAGAATCTATAAACAAAAACACAGAAGAAATGAAAAATAAAATGTCTGAAATTAAAAAAAAAAATACTGGAAGGAATTAAAAGTAGGCTGGATGAAGCAGAGGACCCAATTAGTCAGCTGGGTGACAAGGTGGAAACACCCAGGTAGAGCAGCTGAATGAAAAATGACTGAAAAAAAATAAAGTAGCTCAAGGGAACTCCAAGATAACATGAAACTCAACAACATTTGAATCACAGAAATACTAGGAGGAGAAGAAAAGGAACAAGGGATAGAAACCCAGTTTGAAAAAAATGATGACAGAAAACTTTCCAAACCTGGAGAGGGAAAAATTCATGCAAGGTCAGGAGCATAGAGAGTCCCAATGAAGATGAACCCAAAGAAGCCAACTCGAAGACATATCATAGTTAAAATTTCAAGTACTGAAAACAGAGAGAGAATCTTAAAGGAAGCAAGAAACAGGAAGTAACATTTAAAGGGGCTCCAATAAAACTAGAAGCTTAATTCTCAATGGAAACACTCCAACGCAGGAGAGAATGGCAAGAGACATTCCAAGTAATGCAAAACAAAGGCCTTGAACCAAGATGACTCTACCCAGCAGGGATCTCAATTAAAATGGAAGGCAAAATGAGGATTTTCATAGACAAAACACTGAAAGAATACATCTCCACAAAACCAGCCCTACAAAACTTAGTAAAGGGACTATTATTAGAATAGAAAGAAAAGAGTGAAAGAGAGAAGAACACAGGTACAAAGGGGGAAATGAACAAATAGCTATCAATAATAACTTTAAATGTTAATGGATTAAATGCTCCAATCAAAAGACATAGGGTAACTGAATAGATAAGAAACCTGACTCACATGTATGCTGCCTACAAGAGACCACCTCAGAACAAAAGGCCTACACAGAATGAAAGTGAAGGGTTGCAAAAAATATTCTAAGCAAATGGACAGGAAAGAAAAGCTGGGATAGAAATACTGATGTCAGACAAAATAGACTTCAAAACAAGGGGCGTAAAGAGATCAAGAAGGACTCTTCATAATACTCAAGGGAAGAACTCATCAAGAAGACATAAACCTTATAAACATATATGCACCCAACATAGGAGCACCCAAATTTGTAAGGAAAATCTTGGAGGACGTTAACAAAGGTACAGACAACAATACTACTGTACTAGGGGATTTTAACACCCCATTGTCAAAAATGGACAGATCTTCCAAACAAAATATCAGTAGAGATATTGTGTCATTGAACAATGTCCTATATAAAATGGACTTAACTGATTATACAATATACATGTACATGTATATGTATATGTGTGCGTGTGTCTAAATTTTCATCCTGAAGAAACAAAATGCACATTCTTTTCAAAGGTACATGGAACATGTTCAAACATAGACCATATGATAGGACACAAAACAAGCCTCAACAAATTCAAGAATATTGAAATATTAAGCATTTTTCTACAGCCACAAGGGAATGAAACTAGAAACCAGCCTTGCCGCATCCTCTTCCAGCCATATTGTCTGACAAGGTCCGGATATGGGGAGAGAAGCTTCAAGGAAGGCGTCCTCCGGGAAGAGGATGCAGCATAGGGATAATTGGTAGTATGGGAATTATATTTCTAGGAGTCATAATTTTCATTATATATATGATTAACCTGGGAAAGATGAATAAGACACATGAGAATGAAACCGATAGGCAAGCCTCGGATGTGATTCGAGCTTCCACAGAACTAGACGCAGTCACCACCACTCCTGAATCATCTGTGACTGCATGTCCAGATTGTACTAACAATTTTCTAGTTAAGTTAGCAAAGATTTCCCCCTGAAAAACTCCAATTAAACAATTCATGACCAAATTACACCAAGCAGAGGTAATACAACCACAGCTTACTCCAATTCCCCCTCCCATAGTCGCTTAGGTCATTAAGGAAAATAAAGAAAAACTGTTTCACCCATTGTCCTTTACAGGAGCCTATTTTGAGGGCATAAGAATAGTCAATAAGGATAGAAAACATGTTCCTTGGCAAAGTCTGCCTTTTATGAAATGACTAACATGCCAAAGTCCCCCTGGGTGACTGTCCACATTTGTTTAAAGGCAATGAAGGATGGTTGGCTAAAGAAAAATAATCAGAAAGACTTAAATCAGTTCACCCATTATAAGTAAGTAGAACAAAATAATCTTATAGGAACACATAATAATAGAAAGGGCACTTAGTCTTTCATAACATTTTAGTAGAATAGAATCAGGATATAGACATAGATCATGGATCAATCATTAACCACGGGCAAAAGAATTCACTGAGACTCTGTTTGGCAAGTCAAATACTTATTTTAAATTTATAAAGTCATTGTATGTTAAACTATGATTTTCTGTTTAGCCTAACCATAAATCTGTAACCACAAAAAGTTAACGCTTGCCAAAAAATCTGTATATAAGCAATGTTAAAGTGATAACAAAGTGGAACAGCTTTGCACCACCATCGAGTTGTGTAATTGCCTGTCTCCCATCGTCAACGCCTTACCCACCTTCGGGACCCCCTGGATCCTGCTGCAGCTGGACTGCGGCACAGCCTCAAGGAAAAAACTCAAAAACATTCAAATTCATGGATATTTAATAGCATGCAATTAAACAATGAATGGGTCTAGAATGAGATTAGGGGAGAAATATAAAAGTTGCTTAGAAACAAATGAAAATGAAATCACAAGAGTCCAAAACTTATGGGACACAGCAAAAGCAGTCCTGAGAAGGAAGTTCATAGTGATGCAGGCCTACCTAAAAAAAGAGAAATGTTGAAAATAAACAACCTAACCCTATGCCTACAAGAACTCGAGGAACAACGACAAAGACAGTCCAGAGCAAGTAGAAGGAAGGAAATAACCAAGATTAGAGCAGAATTAAATGACATAGAGACTAAAAGCACAATCCTAAGGATCAATGAATCCAGGAGCTGATTCTTTGAAAAGATCAACAAAATTGACAAGGCTTTAAGCAGGCTCATCAAGAAAAAGAGAGAGAGAGAGAGGACCCAAATAAGCACAATCAGAAATGAAAGAGGAGAAATTGTAATTGATACCACAGATATACAATGAGTAGTAAGAAATTACTACAAAGAGCTATGTGTCAAGAAATTTGAAAACCTAGGTGAAATGGACATGTTTCTAGAAAAATATAATCTCCCAAATCTCAATGAAGCAGAAAGCCTGAACAGACCAATAACTGTACATTAAATTGAAGCAGTAATCAAAAAACTCCCAACACACAAAATCCCTGGACCAAACAGTTTCACAGGAGAATTCTACAAAGCATTTAAAGAAGAGCTAACCTGTATCCTTCACACACTATTCCAAAAAATTCAAGAAGTCGGAATACTCCCAAACACTTTTTATGAAGCCAGCATCATCCTAATCTCAAAATCACATAAAGACACAACAAAGAAATAAAATTACAGGCCAATATTGCTGATGAACACAGACGTTAAAATCCTCAGCAAAATATTGGCAAACCACATCCAGCAACACATTAAAAAGATCATGAACCCAGACCAAGTGAGATTTATCATAGCGATGCAAGGGTGTTTCAATATTCACAAATCAACAAACACAATAGAGCAAATAAACAAAATAAAGGATAAAAATCGCATGACCATATCAATATGTGGGAAAAGCATTTCATAATGTGCAGCACCCATTTATGGTTAAAACATTCAGCAAAGTGGGAATAGAGGGAACATTCCTCAACTTAATAAAGGTAATATACCAGAGCCCTATAGCCAATATCATCCTCAATGGGAAAAAACTGAAAGCTTTCTCAGTAAGATCAAGAAAAAGGCAAGGTTGTCCACTTGAACCACTTCTATTCAACATAATATTGGAAGTCCCAGCCACAGCAATTAGAAAAGATAAATAAATAAAATGCATCCAAATTGGAAATGAGGAAGCAAAACTGTCATTGTGTACAGATGGCATGATAGTGTACATAGAAAATCGCAGGGTCTCTACCAAAAACTGCTCAACCTAAAAAATGAATTTGCAAAAACACTGGGATTCAAAGTTAACATTCAGAAATTAAAGTCATTTCTGTATATCAACAATGAAATATCAGAAACAGAAATCAGGAAAAAAACCCACTTGCTATAGCAACAAGAAAAATAAAGTATCTAGTAATAAATCTAACCAAGGAGGTAAAAGACCTATACTCAGAAAACTACACAACACTGAAGAAAGAAATGAAGGAAGACAGAAACAAATGGAAACATATATCATGTTAATAGATTGGAAGAATTAACATCATCAAAATGTCCATACTACCCAAAACAATTTATAGATTCAATGCAATACCTATTAAAATACCAATGGCATATTACACAGCTTTAGAACAAACACTTTGAAAATTTATATGGAACCATAAATGACCCTGAGTATCTGCTGCAATTTTGAGAAAGAAGAACAAAGTAGGAAGGATCACAATATCTAACATGAAACTACATTACAAGGCCACTGTAAGTAAACAGCCTGGTAATGGCATAAGAATAGGCACATAGACTAGTAGAATAGAGTAGAAATCCCAGAAACAAACCCAGGTCTCTATGGTCAATTAATATTTGACAAAGGGGCAGCAGCACAAAATGGAGTAAAAATAGCCTCTTCAACAACTGGTGTTGGGAGAGGTGGATAGCTACATGCAAAAAAAGAAAGAAAAAAAAAAAAGAAACTTGATCACCAACTTACACCTTACACAAAAATAAATTCAAGTTGCATGAAAGACTTAAATATAAGTTGTGACACCATAAACATCATACAGGAGAACATGGGCAGGAAAATCTCAGATATTCTGTTCAGCAACATTTTCACTGATATGTCCCCTAGAGCAAGGGACACAAAGGAAAGAATAAATAAATGGGATCTCATGAAAATAAAAAGCTTCTGCACAGCTGAAGAAAACAGAATTAAAATGAAAGAGAGGAAGCCATATGGGAAAACGTATTTCCCAGTGATACCTCAGACAAGGGTTTGATCTCCAAAATATATAAAAACGCACACTAGCCACTCTAGGAAGACAAAAAAGATAAAAATGTGCAAAGAACTTGAACAGACACTTTTCTAAGGAGGTCATACAATCAGTCCAGAGATGTAAAGGTGCTCAGCATCGCTAGCCATCAGACAGATGCAGATTAAAACCACAATGATATACCACTTCACACTGGTCAGAATGGCCTTCATAAACAAAGCAACAAACAAGAAGTGTTGGAGAGGATGTGGAGAAAAGGGAACCCATGAATACCGCTGGTGGGAATGCAGACTGGTGCAGCCACTATGCAAAACAATATGGAATTTCCTCAAAAATGTAAAGGTGAAACTGCCTTTTGAGCCAGAAATTCCACTTCTGGGACTACATCATAAGAATTCCGAAACAACAATTCAAAAGATCCTGTATACCCTAATGTTCACAGCAGCACAGTTTACAATAGCCAAGTGCTGGAAACAGCCTAAATGCCAATCAGTAAAGAAGTGGATCAAAAACTATGGTACATTTACACAATGGAATACTACACAGCAGAAAGAAATAAGGGACTCCTACCCTTAGCAACAGCATGTGTGGAATTGGAGAGCATTATGCTAAGTGAAGTAAACCTCATGGTGAAAGACAAATACCATGTGATATCACCTATAAGTGGAACCCAATCAACAAAAATAAACAAACAAACAAAAACCCAAGAGAGCAAAATAGTACCAGAGACATGGAAATAAAGAACAAACTGACAGTGACCAGAGGGGAAGGGGTGGGAGACAGTGGGTGAAAGAAGAGGATGGGTGGTCAAAAAATATGTCTAAAGGATCCATGTAACAAAGCCCAAGTGGAGGTTAGGATTGAATGTTGGAGGTTGGCACGGCTAAGGTGGAAGAAAGTAATGGGGGGGTGGGGACAACTGTAATTGAACAACAATTAAAAAAGGGGGAAACAAACAACTCTCTAGTTTTAATTTGGGGTAATCAATTTGTTCAATTTGTATAAAACAACATTTTTAGTGTCTTTGTATATGGTCTCACACTTTTTCCCCATGGCAACCTATTATGAAATAGATGGAATAGGTGTTGATATGCCTCTTAATAACTCAGTTCTAGTCAGTAAATTTTATTTATTTTATGTTTATTAAAAAATGTTATTGTTGTTCAAGTACAGTAGTCTACAATTTCCCCCAATGACTCCCCTCAGTCCCACCCATCCACACCTCCCACCCTCAATTATACCCCCTTTGGCTTCTACCTGTACAGCAACTGTTTGTTTATTTGTTTATGTTGGCCATTCTGATCAGTTGAGGAGGTATCTCATTGTGGTTTTAATTTGCATCTCGCTGATGGCTAGTGATGCTGAGCATCTTTTCATATGTCTCTGGGGCCTCTATATGTCCTCATTGGAAAAGTGTCTGTTCAGGTCCTTTGCCCATTTTTTAATTGCTTTTTTTCTTCCTGGAGTGGAGTCAGGTTAGTTCTTTATATATTTTGGAGATCAAATTATTGTATGGGGTATCATTGGTAAATATATTTTCCCATATATTTGTTTCCTTTTCATTTTGCTGATGTTTTATATAGCCATGCAGCAACATTTCAAAAATCTATATGGAACCATAAACAACCCTGAATAGCCTCAACAATTTTCAGAAAGAATAACAAAGTAGGAGGGATAATCATACCTTACCTCAAATTGTATTACAAGGCCATTGTCATCAAAACATCCTGGTACTGGCATAAAAAGACAGATTAATGGAACAGAATAGAGAGCCCAGATATAAACTCAATCTCCATGGTCAATTAGTATTCAGTAAAGACAGCAGAAGCATAAAAGGGAGTAAAATAGCCTTTTCAACAAATGTGTTGGGAGATCTTGACAGCCACATGAAAAAGTAGAAACTCAACCACCATCTTAAACCATACACAAAAATAAACTCAAAGGGGTTAAAAGACAAATACAAGTTTCAACACCATAAAAGTCCTAGAGGAGAACATAAGCAGGAAAATCTAAGATATTCCATGCAGAAATATTTTCACCAATATGTCTGCTAGACCAAGGGACATAAAAGAAAGGATGAACAAATGGGACTTCATAAAAATAAAAAGCTTCTATGTGTTTGTTCTTAGGCCAATACCAGATTCTTTTGATTACAGTACAAACTCCCTTGTAGTATAGTTTTAATATAAGGCATTTTGATTCATCATACTTTGCTTCTCTTTCTCAAACTTGCTGAGGCTAGTTGGGGTCATTTAGAGTTCCTCATAAATTTTTGAATTGTATTTTTCAAAAATTTCACTGGTATTTTAATGGGGATTGTGTTGAATCTATAAATTTCTTTGGGTAGTATGGACATTTTGATGATGTTCATTCTTCCAATCCATTAATATGGAACATGCTTCCATTTATTTGTGTCTTCCTTAATTTCTTTCTTCAGAGTTGTATATTTTTCTGAGTACAGACCTTTTTCTTCCTTGGTTAGCTTTATCTCTAGGCACTTTATTTTTCTCGTTGCTATAGCAAATAGGATTTTCCCCTTTGATTTCTGCTTCTGATACTTCATTGTTGGTGTACAAAAATGTCTCCAATTTCTGAATATTGACTTTATATCCCACTGCTTTGCCAAGTTCACTTATTATGTCATGCAGTTTTTTGGTGGAGTATATAGGGTATTCTATGCACATTATTATGTCATGAATTTTAGTGTACACCTATCTGACAGTTACTGTAGTGGTGATGTAAAAACACATAATAGAACACTTGTTCTTATGCACATTACTAAAAAATTTAAAGTTGTTAATGCTAGCTTGGCACTTAAGCCACTGAAGTAAAGAATGCAATGGAAATGCAAAAAAAAAAAAAAAAAAAAAAAAAAAAGAATCCTTCTTAGAGTAATGAAGGAAGAATGCTTCACGAAATGGTGGAATATTAGCTGAGGCTTGATGGGAAAATAAAACGTTTAAATGGGTAGAAAAGAGAGAAAAGTCATACTAGGCAGAAAAATTAGCATAAGCATAAAAGAAAAACATGTATACAATTATGATGAAACCTGAGAGGAATGAACAGTCCTGTGGTCTCTGTTTGGCCAGACATAAAGTTTGAGCCCTGGCTGGTGTAGCTCAGTGGATTGAGCACGGACCTGCGAACCAAAGGATCGCGGTTCGATTCCCAGTCAGGGCACATGCCTGGGTTGCCAGGCCAGTTCCCGGCAGGGGACATACAAGAGGCAACCGCACATTGATGTTTCTCTCCCTCTCTCCTTCCCTTCCCCTCTAAAGATAAATAAATAAAATCTAAAAACAAAAAAAAAATTAAAAAAAAAAAGTTTGTGACAGAGTGATGAGAAATGAAGGTAGAAACACTGGCTTGTGCTAAATTGGGAAAGACATTGAATGCATTATGACAAGCACATAATAGCTATTTTTGTATATTTTATTGACTATGTTATTACAATTTTCCCATTTTTTCCTCTTCTTTATTCCCTCTCAGCCCTGCACACCCCCACACTCCAGCATTCCCCCTACACTTAGTTCATGTCCATGGGTTATACATATAAGTTCTTTGGCTTCTCTGTTTCCTATACTATTTTTAATCTATCCCTGTATATTTTATGCCTACCAATTATGCTTCTTATTCCCTGTACCTTTCCCCTCTCGCCCTCCCTCTAGAAGACCATTCTGCATGGCATGGACCCAGCTCCCAGTGGAAAGCAAGGTCCGATGCACAGGACCCACGCACATGGATAGGTTCTCCCATGGGGAATCAGGCCTGCATTGTACCTAGACTGCTATGAGACCTGCTTTTGCTAAAACTCCCTCACCCTAAATTGAGGCAGCAAACATTTACTGCAAGATAACTTCCTAAAATCCATGCTAAACCTTCCAAGGATGAGTGTAATCAGTTCAACCACTTTTCTCCTTTCATTTGCAAATATCCTTCTTATGTGATGTGATTAACAGTATCAGCTCCTTTGTTTTCTGTAAAAGGTAAAAGCACCTAAATCAAACCTTTGCATAGTAAATGAGGACCATCATGTAATATGCCCAGAAAAGAAATAAAGGCCTGTCATGGCAAGGGCTGCATCTTTTGTTCCTGTTGAGAGAAAAGCCATGCTGTCCCTTTTCTTTCACAAGACTCAGTAGTCTGTGTGAATTTCCCGTGCCTCATGCACAATGTGGCAGACCCCACAAGTCAGGGTTCACATCACCTCCCCACTGGTAACCCTCCATGTGACCTGTATTTCTGTGATTCTGTTCCTGTTCTAGTTGTTTGCTTAGTTTTAGATTTATTTGTTTTTTAGGTTTAGTTGATGATAGTTATGAGTTTGTCATTTTACTGTTGATAGTTTTTTAGTTTGTTCTATTTCTTAGATAAGTCCCTTTAACATTTCACATAATAAGGGCTTGGTGATGATGAACTCCTTTAACTTTACCTTATCTGGGAAACACTTTATCTGCCTTTTCATTCTAAATGATAGTTTTGCTGGATAGAGGAATCTTGGATACAGGTTCTTGACTTTCTTGACTTCTAATATTTCTTTCCAGCCCTTTCCTGCCTACAAGGTCTCTTTTGAGACATCAACTGATAGCCTTAGGTGCACTCCCTTGTAGGTAATTGTCTCCTTTCCTCTTGCTGTTTTTAAGATTCTCTCTTTACCGTTAAGCTTGAGTAACTTAATTATGATGTGCCTTGGTATGTTCCTCCTCAGGTCCAGTTTCTTTGGGACTCTCTGGGCTTCCTGGACTTCCTGGAAGTCCATTTCCTTGCCAGATTGGGGAAGTTTACCTTCATTATTTTTTTTCAAATAAGTATTTCTTTTTTAAATTTTAATTTAATTGTTGATCTTGTGCAGTTTTCTGTCTTTTATTCTCACCCCAACCCAACACCCCAGCCCTCCCCACCTCCCTCCCATTTCCATCCCCCCATAATTTTTGTCCATGGGTCCTTTATACTTGTTCCTGTAAAACCTTCCCCTTTTCCCCTGAAATTCCCTCCCCTCTCCCCTCTGGTGACTTTCAGCCTGTTCTCAATTTCCATGCCTTTGGTTATATTATGCTTGTTTGTTTGTTTTGTTGATTAGCTTCCTGTTAAAGGTGAGATCATATGGTATTTGTCTTTCACTGCCTGGCTTATTTCGCTTAGCATGATGCTCTCGGGTTCCATCCATGCTGTTGCAAAGGGTATAAGCTCCTTCTTTCTTTCTGCTGCATAGAATTCCATTGTGTAAATGTACCACGGTTTTTTGATCCATTCATTTACTGATGGGCATCTAGGTTGCTTCCAACACTTGACTATTGTAAATTGTGCTGCTATAAACATAGGGGTGCATAGGTTCTTTTGGATTGGTGTTTCAGGGTTCTTAGGATATAGAACTAGGAGTGGAATTGCTGGGTCAAAAGGTATATCCATTTTTAGTTTTTTTAGAAAATTCCATACTGTTTTCCATAGTGGTTGTACCAGCCTGCACTCCCGCCAGCAGTGCACAAGGGTCCCCTTTTCTCCACAACCTCTCCAACACTTGCTGTTTGTTGCTTTGTTTATGATGGCCATTCTGACTGGTGTCAAGTGGTATCTCATTGTGGTTTTAATTTGCACCTCTCTGATAGCTAGAGATATCGAGCATATTTTCATGTGTCTCTGGATCTTCTGTATGTCCTCCTTGGAGAAGTGTCTGCCCAAGTCCTTTGCCCATTTTTTAATTGAGTTGCTTGTCTTCTGAGAGTGGAGTCGTGTAAGTTCTTTGTATATTTTGGAGATTAAACCCTTATTTGAGGTATCGTTGTCAAATATGTTTTCCCACACAGTTGGTTCTCTTTTTATTTTAATACTGTTTTCCTTGGCTATGCAGAAGCTTTTTATTTTGATGAGATCCCATTTGTTTATTCTTTCCTTTCGGTCCCTTGCTTTGGGGGATGTATTAGTAAAAATGTTGCTGCATGGAATATCTGAGATTTTCCTGCCTATGTTCTCCACTAGGACTTTAATGGTGTTACGGCTTATGTTTAAATCTTTTATCCACCTTGAATTTATTTTTGTGTATGGTGTAAGTTGGTGCTCGAGTTTCATTTTCTTGCACGAAGCTGTCCAGTTCTCCCAACACCACTTGTTGAACAGGCTATTTTTACTCCATTTTATGTTGCTGCCCCCTTTGTCGAATATTAATTGACTATAGAGACTAGGGTTTATTTCTGGGCTCTCTGTTCTATTCCACTTGTCCACGTGCCTGTTTTTATGCCAGTACCAGGCTGTTTTGATTACAGTGGCCTTGTAATACATTTTGGTATCAGGTATTGCGATCCCTCCTACTTTGCTCTTCTTTCTCAAGATTGCTGCCGCTATTCTGGGTCATTTATTGTTCCATCAATTTTTGAAGTGTTTGTTCTATATCTGTGAAATATGCCATTGGTACTTCAACAGGTATTGTATTGAATCTGTAGATTGCTTTGGGAAGTATGGACATTTTGATGATGATAATTCTTCCGATCCATGAACACGGTATGTGTTTCCATTTATTTGTGTCTTCCTTGATTTCTTTCTTCAGTGTTGTGTAGTTTTCTGCATACGGGTCTTTGACCAGCTTGGTTAGGTTTATTCCTAGGTACTTTATTTTTCTTTTTGCTATATCAAAGGGAATTTTTTCTTGATTTCTGCTTCTGTTGTTTCATTGTTGGTATACAAAACTGCCTTTGATTTCTGGATATTGACTTTGTATCCGGCTGTTTGGCCAAATTCATTTATTAGGTCGAGCAGTTTTTTTGGCCAAGACTACAGGATTTTCTATGTATACTATCATGTCATCTGCAAACAATGATAGTTTTGTTTCTCCTTTCCAAGTTGGATGCCTTTTATTTCCTTTTCTTGTCTAATCACTGTGGCTAAGACTTCCAATATTATATTGAATAGAAGTGGTGAAAGTGGATAACCTTGTCTTGTCCCTGATTTTACTGGAAAAGATTTCAGTTTTTGCCCATTGAGTATGATGCTGGCTGTAGGTTTCTCATATATAGCCTTTATTATGTTGAGGAATGCTCCCTCTATTCCCACTTTGCTGAGTGTTTTTATCATAAATGGGTGCTGTACCTTATCAAATGTTTTTTCTGCATCTATTGATATGATCATGTGATTTTTGTCTTTGCTTTTCTTTATGTGATGTATTACATTTACTGATTTGCGAACGTTGAACTATGCTTGCATCCCTGGGATGAATCGCACTTGGTCATCATGGTGTATGATCTTTTTAATGTGTTGTTGGATGTGGTTTGCCAATATTTTGTTGAGGATTTTAGCATCTATGTTCATCAGCGATATTGGCCTGAAGTCCTCCTTCTTTGTTGTGTCTTTATCTGGTTTTGGGATTAGGATGATGCTGGCTTTATAAAAAGAGTTTGGGAGTCTTCCATCATTTTGGATTTTTTCGAATAGTCTGTGGAGAATAGGGGTTAGCTCTTTCTTAAATGTTTTGTAGAATTCTCCTGTGAAGCCATCTGGTCCAGGGCTTTTGTGTGTCGAGAGTGTTTTGATTACTAATTCAATTTCACCAGCTGTTATTGGTCTGTTCAGGCTTTCTGTTTCTTCTTCATTGAGTTTTGGAAGATTATATTTTTCTAGAAACCTGTCCATTTCACCTAGGTTTTCAAATTTCTTGGCATACAGTTCTTCATAGTAATTTCTTTCAATCTTTTGTATTTCTGCAGTGTCAGTTGTAATATCTCCTCTTTCATGTCTGATTGTGTTTATTTGAGTCCTCTCTCTTTTTTTCTTGATGAGCCTGCTTAAAGGCTTGCTGATTTTGTTGATCTTTTCAAAGAACCAACTTCTGGATTCATTGATCTTTAGGCTTGTGCTTTTAGTCTCTATGTCATTTAATTCTGCTCTGATCTTGGTTATTTCCTTCCTTCTACTTGCTCTGGACTGTCTTTGTCATTGTTCCTCGAGTTCTTGTAGGTGTAGGGTTAGGTTGTTTATTTTCAATGTTTCTATCTTTTTTTAGGTAGGCCTGCATCACTATGAACTTCCTTCTCAGGACTGCTTTTGCTGTGTCCCATAAGTTTTGGGTCTATGTGAGTTCATTATTGTTTGTTTCCAGAAACTTTTTGATTTCCTCCCTAATTTCATTCTTGACCCATTCATTGTTTAATAGCATGCTATTCAAGCTCCATGATTTTGAGGGTTTTGCATTTTTCCCCTTGGGGTTGGTTTCTAGTTTCAGTCCCTTGTGGTCAGAGAAAATACTTGATATGATTTCAATTTTCTTGAATTTGTTGAGGCTTGTTTTCTGTCCTATCATGTGACCTATCTTTGAAAATGTTCCATGTGCATTTGAAAAGAAAGTGTATTTAGTTTCTTTGGAATGAAGGGCTCTATATATATATCAGTTAAGTCCATTTCCTCTAGAGTGTTGTTCAATGCCACAATATCTTTGTTGGTATTTTGTTTGGAAGATCTGTCCATTTTTGACAGTGGGGTGTTAAAATCACCTACTATAATTTTGTTGCTGTCAATATCTTTCTTGAAGTCCTCTCAGATTTTCTTGATGTATTTAGGTGCTCCTATGTTGGGTGCATATATATTTACAATGTTTATGTCTTCTTGGTGGATTCTTCCCTTGAGTATTATGAAGTGACCTTCTGGGTCTCTCTTTATAGCCCTTCTTCTGAAGTCTATTTTGTATGATATGAGTATTGCTACCCCAGCTTTTTTCTTGTCCATGTGCTTGGAAAATTTGTTTCCAGTCCTTCACTTTGAGTCTGTGTCAGTCTTTTGTCCTGAGGTGTGTTTCTTGTAGGCATTATATGTGTGGGTTATGCTTTCTTATCCATTCAGGTATTCTATGTCTTTTGATTGGAGGATTTAATTTCTTTACATTTAAGGTTATTATTGATAGGTATTTATTTAATGCCATTTTTGTACCTGTGCTCCTCTCTGTCTTTCTCTCTCTGTCTTTTCCTTTCTTCCCTTAAAGCAGTCTCTTTAGTATCTCTTGCAGAATTGGTTTGGTAGAGATGTACTCTTTTAGACTTCTTTTGTCTGGGAAGTTCCTTATTTGGCCTTCTATCTTGATTGAAAGCCTTGCTGGGTAATGTAGTCTGGGTTGCAGGCCTTTGGTTCTCATTGCTTGGAATATTTCTTGCCATTCTCTTCTGGCTTGGAGCGTTTCCATTGAGAAGTCAGATGCTAACCTGATTGGGGCCCCCTTGTATGTTATTCCCTTTTTTTCCCTTGCTGCCTTTAGGATTCTCTCTTTATCTTGGAATTTTGCCATTGTAATTATGATGTGTCTTTAAGTGTGCCTGTTTGAGTTCCTCTTGATTGGGACTCTGTGTTTCCTGGATTTGTGTGGCTTTTTCTCTCACCAAATGAGGGAAGTTTTCCATCATTACTTTTTCAAACAGGTTTTCTATTCCTTGTTCTTGTTCTTCTCCTTCTGGTATTCCTATTATATGGATATTATTCCATTTCATGTTGTCTTGCATTTCTCTTAATCCCTCTTCATTCTTTCTGAGCCTCTTTTTCTTATCTTGCTCATTATGGGTGTTTTTTTCTATTTTGTCCTCCAACTCGCTGATCCAATCTTCTGCTTCACCAATTCTGCTTTTCATTCCTTATACTGTGTTCTTCAGTTCAGAGATTGTGTTCTTCATTTCCTCTTGGCCCTTGTTGATAGTTTCTATTTCCTTTTTCATGTTGATATAGTTTGCCGTGAGTTCATCGTAGCTTCCCTGTAGTTTCTGGTAGCTCACTGAGAGCTCATTGAGCTTCCTGACAACCATTGCTTTGAACTCGATATCTGATAGTTGAGTTGCCTCCATTTCATTTAGCATTCTTTCTGGAGCTTCCTCCTTTCCTTTCATTTGGGGATTGTTCCTTTGTCTTCCCATTGTTTGTAAGACTCTTGTTGTTAGCCTCAACTTCTTAAATTGATCTGTTCTGGCTCCCTGGGTTTGTGGTATGACCTTCCGTGGTAGAATATCTGTGAGATTCAGTGGTGGATTCTCCTTTGGATATCTTGTTGTTCACAGCTTCCACTGTCTCTTCAGCTGGGATACCCTCTTTTGGGGGCCAACTCTGTTTTTTTTCACAGTTCCAGGCTTGTTTGTTTGTTTGCTTTGTCTCACTCATGGGTATTTAAAAAGAGAAGGGTGAGGAATGAAAAAAGAAGAAAGAAGAAAATAGAGGAAGGTAGAAGAGATCAAATTGGAAAGAAAGAAAGAGGGAATAAGACAAGAAGGAATTAAAGGGAGGGAAAAGGAGTTGGGGAGTAAAGAAGAAGATAAAAATAGTGAAGAAGGGCCCTGGCTGTTGTAGCTCAGTGGATTTAGCATAGGCCTGCGAACCAAAGGATCCCGGTTCAATTCCCAGCCAGGGCATATGCCTGGGTTGCAGGACAGTTCCCAGCAGGGAACATACGAGAGGCAACCATACATTGATATTTATCTCCCTCTCTCTCTTTCTTAACCTTCTTTTTTAAAGATAAATGAATAAAAAGATGAAGAAGGAATAATTAAAAACTCATATAAATAGACATGCACACAAACAAAAAACACAAACAAAGTAGCAAAACAGAGAACAAAACACACACACACACACACAAAAATACAAACAAACCCCCCAAAAAAGGAACAAGCAAAGTAAAACAAAATATTTTAAAAAAATATATTAAAAAAAAAAAACATAGTCTGACAGTGACCAGAGGGGGAGGGGAGGGAATTTCAGGGGAAAGGGGGAACGGTTTAGAGGAACAAGTATAAAGGACACATGGACAAAAACTATGGGGGGTGGAAATGGGAGGAAGGTGGGGAGGGCTGGGGTGGTGGGCTGGGGGTGAGGTAAAAGACAGAAAACTGTACAATATCAACAATTAAAAAATACTGATTAAAAAAATAAAAATTAAAAAAAAGAAAGGCAACAGCCAACACACACACACACACACACACACACACACAGAAAAAAAAAAAAAAGAAAGAAAGAAAGAAAAAGAAAAAGAAAATGGAGAAGCCTAAGAACCTATGCCGGATCCATGCACCTTAACAATGGTGTGGTGCTGGTGTAGACGTGCAAAAGGGGAAGAATTGGGACAACTGTAATAGCATAATCAATAAAATACAATTAAAAAATAAAACATTAAAAAAAAAAAAAAAACCTCTTGTTTTCAAACTTGCCGGGCCGGTTTTTCTGGTCTTGCTGGCTGCAATGGCCGAGGGGTGATCTTATTGCTTTTCTCTGTGTTCAGAACTCAGTCCTCATTGTGCTATGTATCCCAGCGTTAGTGGGCGCCTCTCCCCACAGGGTTTCCAGCATGTGTTTTGAGCCTCCTGGTGTGTGCGCACTTCCCCAAGTTTATGGGTGTGTGCTAGGTTCTCCAGTGGTGCGCAGCCACCTGCCTTGGCCCCTACATGGCTTTCTGTGGTGGGTCAGTGCCTATGCTCCAGCAGCTATCTCGAGCCTGCGGCTATGGTCCTGAGCTGTCCGCATTCAAGCACCCGCCTGTGCACTGGCAACTTTGGCTCCACAGCTGTCTCCAGTGGCCAGCGCCTATGTTTTCATGAGTGTCCACTATCCTACGACCATGTGCGGTCCCATGTGGGTGCCTATTTTCATGCAGCTGTCTCACTTCACACGCACCTCTGTCTGTGGTTGAGGCGACTGAGCTTTTGCAGTCACCCGGCGACCACGAAAACTCAGTTCAAAGTCGTGCAGAGACCTGGCATGGAGTACCCACTTTCGCTCCACCTCAGTCTCAAGGTGGCCCCTGAGATCTCCCAGCTGGTTCAGCGGCTGACCCAGCTCCCTCCCCAGAGCCCTGGGGCAGGCTTGGTGGAGCACCTGGCAGGGGCCTCAGCTGCCCCCCTCTCCTTGCTCCCTGGGCTTCTATTGTTCTGAAGAGCTCTCCTTACCGCTGGTTTTTCAATATCCACTACAATTTTCGACCTCTTATTCTCAAATATGCTGTGTTACTGTTCTTTGTCTGCTCTGTTCTTTCGTAGATTGGCCCGGTTTTTCTCCCGTGTATAGGGGGGGAATGGGGTCTGCTCCCTCCTACCACGCCGCCATCTTCCCTCTTCAAATAAGTTTTCAATCTCTTTCTCTTTCACATCTTCTGTCACCCCCATGATTTGGATGTTGGAATGTTTACAGTAGTCCCAGAGGTTCCTAAACCTGTCCTTATTTTTATTTTTATTTTTTAATTTTTTTGCATTTTTCTTTCTTTATTCAGTTCTGGTTGAATGTTTCCTTCTTCCTTCTGCTCCAAACCATTGATTTGAGTCCTGGTTTTCTTCCCTTCACCTTCAGTTCCCTATACATTTTCCTTTATTTTACTTTGCACAGCTTTTACTTGTTCTTTTATTTTGCAACCACACTCAGCCATTTCTGTGAGCATCCTGATTACCAGTGTTTTGAACTCTGCCTCTGATAGATTAGCTATCTCTTCCTCACTTAGTTCTATTTTTGGAGCTTTGATCTGTTCTTTCAGTTAGGCCATATTTCTTTTCCTCAGCACACGTGTTATGTTGCAAGTAGTAGAGACTTAGGTATTTGCCAATGTAGGGCATCCCACATCACTGAGTTGTGGTGCTGTATGTGGAGGAAGCGTCAGAGAGAGAAAAATGCTGCTGGCTCAGCTTTCAGTCACTTCCCCCACTACTCACATGCAAATTGGGCCCCTCTGTTGCTGATTCCCAGGTGGGTGGGTTTGTCTATGTTCTAGGTCCCTGCGGGTCTCCCCAACTATCTCTACTGTGAGACTGGGAGTTTCTCTTGCCACTGCAACCCCACAGATTTTTACAGCCAGAGGTTTTGAGGCTTTATTTCCCCAGTGGAACCCTGGGTTGTGCTCTTTCTTTCTCCCCAATTTTTCCTCCCACTTTATGCACATGCAAATGTGGGACCACCCAGTTCACCAGCCACTGCCTTGCTTTATGTCCTCTCCACCCCCACTGCCTGTCTCCACCCCTCTTACCAGTCTGAATGAATAACTCCTTGGTTTTCAGACTCCTATACAGTTTTTTTCCCTAGAAGTTCTGGTTTTTTAAAAAATATGTATTGTCCTTCTTTTGGTTATGCAAAGAGGCTGAGTGTATCTACCTAAGCCTCCATCTTGGCCAGAAGCCTACAATTGACCCTTGAACAACACAAGATTTAGGGGCTCCAAGCCCACACAGTTGAAGATCCACATATAACTTTTGATGTCCACGAAACTTAGGTTTTTCTTCAGTATTTGCAGGGAATTGATTCCAGAACCTGTACCCTCTACAGATAACAAAATCAGTGTATGCTCAAGTCCTTTATATAAAATGATGTAGATAAATGCATACAGTTGAACTTCCACATCCACAGACTCCCTATCATGGATTGAAAGCAGTTCAGGTTTCATTTTTTTATTGAAAAAAAAAAAAACTGAGTCCACTGAAAAATCTGTGTTTTATTGAAAAAAATCTGAGTTCACTAAAAGTTAGTGGACTCACTCACTTAAAACCCATGTTGTTTGATAGTCATGTATAAATAAATTAACATGGCTCTTTTATGTCATGGTCCCAGCCTATTTCTCCAGCCAATTCTCACCTCTCTCTGCCTTGCACTGTGTTTCCCAACCAGACTACTTTTATTTTCATTTCCTTGAAAGTGCCAACCTTTTTTTTTTTTTTTTTTTGCCTCTGGACTTCTGTGTATGCTATTTCTTCTGGAATTTTCTTCCCACCCCCACCATATGGCCTTGGAATATTTCTACTGATCCTTCAGGAATCAACTTACAAGTATTTTCCTCTGAGAAGCTTTCCTTGACCCTGCCCAATGATGAGGCAACTTCTCCATGCTCATTTAAACAATGTCCAATCCACTATCTTAAACTCTATAAACCGATTGCAATTACATGTGACCTGTATCAGACTGTAAGTTCCCTGAGGGGCTTTGCGACTGATGTGTATCCATGCCTAGCACAGTGCATGACATAAAATAATTATGCAGTAAATAATTTTTAGATTTTATTTATATATTTGTGTATTTATTTGTTTGTTTTTTAGCAAAGGGAAGGGAGGGAGAAAGAAAGGGAAAGAAACATCAATGTGGGGTTGCCTGGTGTTTGCCCCCTACTGGGGACCTGGCCCACAGTCCAGCCATGTTCCCTGACTGGGAATCAAACCAGTGACCTTTTGCTTTGCAGACCAGTGCTCAATCCACTGAGCCAAACCAACCAGGGTTATGCAGTAAATATTTTTGAGTTGAATTATTATCAACAATAATTTAAATACTTTATGTTGTGTCATAAAGCATTCATGGTGGTAGAAGACTAGTCCACACCACCAAATAATCAAGAGTTTAACCTAGTTTGTTCTCATTACCCTTCCTGTTTGTCATTTTATTATGTATACTTTTTCTTCTTTCTTATTTCTATTTTTATATCACTTTCTTCTCAGTATTATTTTTGACCTCTGGTCCCATAGCTGCTCAGAGACGCTTCCATCATTCCTCTTGTTCTCTCTAGCTATGGGACTAATCTTTTACTCCTTCTACTCCCATCACCTTCCTTCCTCATAAAAATTTCATTCTTTCTTCAGATCTCAGTGAGATATTATATGGGAAAGCAATTCTAAGTTATAAAGTCATGACAAAATGCTGCTGCCTAATTCAATTGATTTAAGTCTTAGAACTTCCAAGATGATTATATATAAGTAGTCTATTTCTGAAGCCCCAGTGTTTTTAGTCATAGAAATAAATCTGTGATATCAAAATTTCAGTCAAGCTTCATGTTTGTGAATGGGTGCTGGTGAGGAGTGGTGGGTGTTTTGGGAAGAGAATGTCCTCCAAATTGCACAATGACCTTAGTACTGGCCTCTGTGGTTTCATTGTGATTACTTTTGGAAACCATGAAAGAGCAAACCCAAGTCAATCACATTTACTTCTTTGGGAGGGGCCCAGAAGCTCTGTAAAAATAACTGCAAATTACTGTTTCTAAAATAACAAATATTCATGTTTATATAGTGGTTAATTAAAGCAAAGCCCCTTACTAATCAGAAATAATTTTTCTACCTCTCCCTCATTGCTCACCTTTCTAACAAATACCTCACATCTTTGCAAACCTCTGGCTTCTTCTAACTATATATCTCACTGTGTTCACCTCCTGAATGTTCTGTTTATGGGTTAGTTCTCTACCTGCTGAACAATTTCTTTTTATATGGAGAGTTTGTCAAATTTATGTCAATGGTGCTGAATGTTAATGATGCTTCAGGTAATGAGCTTTCATTTAAAAATACAGCAGCAAATGCAGAAGCATCTGAAATTAAAGGAAATTTCATAAACTGTAATCGAACAGGGAGCAGGTGCTTACTTTTGCAGTCAAACTGTGTTTTAACTCCTGTCTCTTGCTTGATTGTCTTCTAAATGGTTATATTCAGGATGTAAATATCAGAAGCTTGGTACTGATTTGTCTTACTCTGATGCAAATGTGAGTATAAGGCTCCCTGAATCTCTCATCAATTGGTAAAATGTGATGGACTCTTGAGAGTGACACCACAATCAGCAGGGAGTTTATCCCATAGATGACCCCCCCATTCCCCAATGAATTTCCCTCTGGCCCTTCATTTTAAAGTAGTTGTTTTCTTGGGACTAATTTAAATGCAGAAAGCACCTTTCCCTGGAGACTCTCAAAGCATTTAATGAGAATAAATGCTTATATATCTCTTGATTTTCCCACAGATAGGAAGGATCACAAAACCTTGCAGAGCTGGTCTATTTCCAAGTCATGCTGTCTGGCATCAAATGGGCCTTTGCTGCCAATCTGAAGACATTTCATTGTTTTCACTGACTTTCAAGTGTTCCCATAACAAAATCTGTTTCAGAGTTGATCTCTCCTTGATCTCAAGCTCACTTCTTTCCTACCTCTACCCTACCTGAGCAGATAACTTTTCTTCTCCTTAGGAAGAAAAACAGGTGAACTGAAGTTTGATGTAAAAGAAGGGAATTAAGGTAAATTATAGAGTGCAGTTTGTGCTTTTGCCATATAACCTTGGGGGAGATATATCTCAGACATAGAAATGTTATTTCTGCATGTTGGAGACAAGAGACCTGAGATGTGACACAATTAGTAACAATCCTGGCTTCACTGAGACTAAAGGCTTGCCTGGGAAACAAACTTCCAGTGCTAAAACTAGGACAGCCCAGGAAAACCAGTATGGTTGGTTACCCTATGTGTTGGTAAGGGGCTGAGAGAGCCTGTTGGGGAGGGCACTGTAAATGTATCCCTAGTCTGTATGGACCCTTGAACTGTGTGTATGGTAATGAAGCTTATCCAAAATTTTCCTTATCAGATGCTGCCCCTGTCAATCTCTATGTTCTAATTGTTTGCCACTCTTCCTTTTGCTCATTTTCTCCAACCACACTTAACTTTCTGTTTCTCAACCATCCCAGAGTTAGTCCATGTTGGGGCTGTTCTCTCTGCCTGAAATCATTCTTTCTCTAGATATTCACATGGCTTGTTCCTTCTCATCTTTCAAATCTTGACTCAATTTTTACAACATCAAAGAGACACTTCTAACAATTCACTGTAATGTAGCCCTCTACTTCTGTTCAGTCTCTTGCATGTTTTTATCTTTCATTTTCATTAAAGTGCTTAGCTATAATGCAAATGATCTCATTAATCTGCTCATTTGTTTATTGTATGTCTCCACCACTAAATGAAAGCTCCATGATGGCAGGAAATATGACTCTATTGTTCACTACTCTTACTAGCAACCAGAAGAATAGCAAAAGTTCACTCTCTATCTGCTGAGTGAATGAACAAATCCATGTGCTTGTACAATGCAAGATACACATCTTTGCAGGGGAAATTATAGAAATTTTATCTAAGATATCATATCTTTACTTTCAGAGTCTGAATATGTATGTGTCTAACAAATATTATCCAGATATTTCATAGTAGCTGTAGAGGATAAAAAAAGAGTCTACAGTTATTTTGGAGTGGTATACATTATTGGTACAAGGTGGCTGCCGAAGTTAGGATATAGAGAAATGAAGAGAATTTAGTCTCCTTATGACTAGTTTAGCAAAAAGGCTTTCCCTTCCACTGGAATTCATAGTTGCTATGAAAGACTGAAAATACATAAGAAATAAGGATAGAACCTCCTGATACTAAACATTTTAATTAGACAAGATGAGAATATAGTTAAGGGGGGGGAGAGAGAGGGGGGGAGGGGGAGAGAGAGGGGGGGGGAGAGAGAGAGAGAGAGAGAGAGAGAGAGAGAGAGAGAGGGAGAGAGGAGAGAACACATTACACATTCATGGGAGACCAGGACTCTTCTCACAGAGGATATTTCATGAGACTGATGAGACTGCCCATATTTAGCAGAAGAAACTCTTCCCTGGATAAAGAAATGAGCGTGCAATGGTTGCATTACAGAGTAAGGTAAGGTGGATGTGGAATGCATTGTCAGGTTGCAACACTTGGAGCTGCCTCTGAAGAGGGAGCCATCCAGTAAAAATCATAACACACCCCAAAACATTCAGTCTTTTTTAAGTACACTTTATTGATTATGCTATTACAGTGGTCCCACTTTTTTCTCCCCTTTATCTCATTCTACCCTGCATGCCCCAACACTCCTGCATTCCACCCACCCCTTAGTTCATGTCCATGGGTTGTACATATAAGTTCTTTGGCTTCTCCATTTCTGATACTTCTTAACCTCCGCCCTGTCTATTTTGTTCATACCAATTATGTTTCTTATTCCCTGAAGCTTTCTCCCTCTTTCTTTCCTTCCCCCTGCCCCCTGCTGACTCTCCATGTGATGTCCATTTCTATGATTCTGTTTCTGTTCTACTTGCTTGCTTAGTTTATATTTGTTTTTTTTTTTCAGTTTGTATTTTTTTGTTCAGTTGTTCATAGTTGTGAGTTTGTTGTCCTTTTACTGGTCACAGTTTTGATCTTTTTCTTAGATAAGCCCCTTTAACATTTGATATAATAAGGGCTTGGTGATGACAACCTCCTTTAACTTTACCTTATCTGGAAAGCATTTTATCTGGCCTTCCATTCTAAATAAGAGTTTTGCTGGATATAGTAATCTTTGATATAGGTCCTTTTCTTTCATGACTTCAAATATTTCTCTCCAGCCCTTTCTTGCCTGCAAGATCTCTTTTGAGAAATCAGCTGACAGTCTCGTGGGCACTACTCTGTAGGCAAATATCTCCTTTCTTCTTGCTGCTTTTAAGATTCTCTCCTTATCTTTAATCTTGGGTAACTAAATTATGATGTGCCTTGGGGACTTCTGGCCAAGATGGAGGTGTAAGGAGACAAATTGTGCCCCCTTTCACAACCAAAAGAAGGAAAACAACACATTTAAAAACAAAAACCAGAACTCACAGAAAATCAAACTGTATAGAAGTCTGACAAGCAAGGAATTAAAGAAGAAACATTCATCCAGATTGGTAGGAGGGGTGGAGATGGGCAGCCAGGGTGGAGAGGACTTGTGGCAAGGTGGTGGCTGGCAGAGTGGACTGTCCCACATTTGCATGTGGATGAACTGGGAGGAAGAACCAGGGGTCTAGACAGACCTTGAAACCCAGGATTCCAGCACAAGTAAATAAAGCCTCAGAATCTCTGATTGAAAACACCTTTAGGGTTGCAGGAGCAGGAGAAACTCCCAGCCTCACAGGAGAGTTCATTGGAGAGACCCATAGGGTCCTAGAACATACTCAAACCCACCCACCATGGAATCAGCACCAGAAGGGCCCAACTTGCTTGTGGGTAGTGGAGGAAGTGGAGGAAAGCCAACAGAGAGCTGAGCAAGCAGCAGTGTTCCCTCTTGGACCCCTCCCCCACTGACAGCACCACAACAGAGTGATGTGGGTTGTCCCACCCTGGTACACACCTAAGGCTCCACTCCTTACTACATAACAGGCATGCTGAGACAATATATATATATATATATATATATATATATATATATATATATATATATATATATATATATATATATATATGGCCCAGATGAAAGAACAGATCAAAGCTCCACAAAAATACAACTAAGCAATGAAGACATAATTAACCTATCAGATGCACAGTTCAAAACATGGATAATCAGGAAGCTTACAGAATTGACTGAGTATGGTCACAAAATAGAGGAAAAAATGCAGGCTATGAAAAGTGAAATAAAGGAAAATGTAAAGGGAACCAACAGTGATAGGAAGGAAACTGGGACTCAAATCAATGGTTTGGAGCAGAAGAAAGAAAGAAACATTCAACCAGAACAGAATGAAGAAGAAAAATTCAAAAAAAATGAGGAGAGGCTGAGCAACCTCCAGGAGAACTTGAAATGTTCCAACATCTGAACCATAGGGTTGCCAGAGGAGAAGAGGAAGAGCAAGAAATTGAAAACATATTTCAACAAATAATGAATGAAAACTTCTCCAATATGGCAAAGGAAATAGACTTCCAGGAAGTCCAGGAAGCCCAGGAAGCCCAGAGAGTCCCAAAGAAACTGGACCTGAGGAAGAACAAACCAAGGCACATCATAATTAAGTTACTCAAACTTAACAGTAAAGAGAGAATCTTAAAAACAGCAAGAGGAAAGGAGACAATTACCTACAAAGGAGTGCCCCTAAGGCTATCAGTTGATATCTCAAAAGAGACCTTGTAAGCAGGAAAGTACTGGAAAGAAGTATTAGAAGTCAAGAAAGTCAAGAACCTGTATCCAAGATTCCTCTATCTAGCAGAACTATCATTTAGAATGAAAAGGCAGATAAAGTGTTTCCCAGATAAGGTAAATTTAAAGGAGTTCATCATCACCGAGCCCTTATTATATGAAATGTTAAAGGGACTTATCTAAGAAAAAAAGAAGACCAAAACTGTGACCAGTAAAATGACAACAAACTCACAACTATTAACAATCGAACTTAAAAAAAAAATAAGCAAACAACTAGAACAGGAACAGAATCACAGTAATGGAGATCACATGGAGGTTCCTCAGCCTCTCCTAATTTTTTTTTGAATTCTTTTGTCTTCATTCTGTTCTGGTTGTGTGTTTATTTCTTCTTTTTGTTCCAAATTGTTGATTTTAGTCCCAGTTTTCCTCTCTTTACTGATGGGTTCCCTGTGTGTTTTCCTTTATTTCACTTTGTATAGCCTTCATTTCTTCCTTAATTTTGCAACTGAACTCAATAATCTCTGTGAGAATTCTGATTACCAATGTTTTGAACTCTTAATCTGATAGGCTGTATATCTCCTTGTTGCTTAGATCATTTTCTGGAGTTTTAATCTGTTATTTCATTTGGGCTACATTTCTCTGTCTCAATACATCTGTAACATTGTTAGGATTGGAGTCTTAGTTATTCACCAGGCAGGGCAACCCTCTTTGCTGTGTTCTGGCACCGTCTGTGGGAGAGGGTTCAGAGGTGCTTGCCCAGCTCTCACCCCGCTTGCTGTCACTTCCCTTGCTCCCTCAAGTGGATTGTGTCCTTTCAAGTGCTGATTCCAAGGTTGGTGTATTTGTGTACATTCTAGGACCCCAGGAGCCTCTCCATAGGCCTCACTTGTCAAACTGAGTTTCTCCCACTGCTGCAACCTCTAGAGGTTTTTATAGCCAGAGGTTTTGAGTCTTTAGTTTCCTGCACTGAAACCCTGGGTTTTATCGTCTGCATTGCTTCACAGTTGTTCTTCTTAGCTTTTCCACATGACTATGGGACCATCCAGTCAACCATACCCTGCCTTGCACACACCCTCAGTCCACTGGCTTGCTGCTCACCCTCTCAACCCTGGTTGCTGGTTTCCACGCATCCTACCAGTCTGGATGAATGTTTCTTTAACTCTTTGGGTGTCAGATGTCCATGCAGTATGATTTTCTGGCAATTTTGGGGATTTTGTTTTTAAATTGGTTGTTATCCTTCTTTTAAATTGGTGCAAGGAAGCAAAGTGTTTGTACTTACACCTCCATCTTGGCCAGGACTCCGTAGAACACTCAGTCTTGAAATAAATAGCATAAAAAACAAATTATAAAGTTGTGTTTTGAACTTCTTGAAGACTAAAACCAACAAGTAAATTGTAAAAGTTATCTATCCCCATGGGTAAGATGGGGTGGGAAGTTGAAGAGAAAGAATTAGGAATAGCTAAAATCATAGAACTTAGGGGACAAATAGGGGTGAGGCGACAGTTGCTCTTCTAAAGCTGTAAACTAAAAAGTTGTTAATTGTGTGTGTGCATGTGCAACATGTATGGTGTAGAACACATGTCCTTTTTTTAGTTAAAATACTAACTTATCCAGAGAAGAGTTTTGTCTTTAAAAAAGAGTTATGCAATTTGGAAAATAAGCTTTGAGGTAAATTTTAGAGTTTTTGTGAAAAATTATATGTGTGTATGTGTTTAGGATGTTTTGAATATTTCCTTTCTTTGTTATGTGCTGGATTATTCAAAGTTAAATTAATTTAGAAAAACTGAAGTTTTTTTATATATTTTTTTCTCTTTCACTTCTGGAACACAGAGAGTACTCTGCCTCCCTAGGCCATAAATAACTCCAGGGACATGGGAGTAAGATATACTATTATAAATTAGGTTTCATAACTGTCTTAAATAACTCATTGTGCCTATCAGGTTTAATGAAGTGTTTCTTCTACTGTTTTATTATAAGCCTATAGTAAGAGGAGTACCACATAATTACTGATAGAAGAATGGAATGAGGGAACTCACCATAATATTCTTGTGAACAAATGGCTGAAGACAAATTTTGAAATGAGTTTTATAAAGGGACTCAAAGTACAGAAGGCAGACATATGTAGTAATATTATAGGAGCATGGAAGAAGGAAGACAAAAACTTCAAACACCTGTCAAATGAATATAAACAAGAGTAAAAGTAAAAAAAATGCATTTTTATGTTCTTAAAGAATTTTTCTTAACACTATTCTGATAGTGTTGGTAAGCAGCAAAAACAATGGTTGTGTGGAGTCTGTGTTGCCTTAGTGTTTCTAAATGTTTCTACATTTTTCCTCTGTTCTATTATCTTACACACTAAAAATATTAAAGAACATACCCTTTGCATGAATCCCTATGCTATGGATTTGGCTGTTGATACTGGGTCCATAACTGGAATTTAACACTTGAGCCCTGAGATGGGGAAGGAGGACTGGACATGGAACTAAAGAACACCTTTGTGTTAACAATACACAACTTGATCAAAAATAATACGGAGGAGGGTAGGATAAAATTGATATTGGACTAGGAGGGAGGATAAAGAGGATCAGTAATAAATATGTATCTATAAAGAGATGAGTAATGAGTAAGGGATGAGAAATATGAAAGAAGACAGAATGAGGCTCAAACAGAAGAGGCTTAAATACACAACTTGTGAAGAAGAGGTATAATGCTTACATAACAAAATTTCTTTCTTGCTATTGTTATAATTATTCTGTATTAAGTGTGTATGAAAGCCTATGGGCCTTTCCATGTTCCCAGGGGAACTTCAATTTGATGTAATAAATTACTGCTCTCATGAAAATTTGTAGCTTTCAAAATGTGCATTAGTTCTAGTGGTTGTGGGGAATATATTACCTGCATCAGGAAACTGCATTGTTGTGATATCTACAAAAGTAGGTTCAGGGTAATCCCCAAACATGCTTTGTTAAAGAGCCAGGAAGAAATTGTCAGAAGCACCAACTATGTTAAAAAAAAGACTCTTGCATCTTTTTCTTTAATCCTAATCAATAGGGAGATGAAAGTATAAGTGCAAAAGGGCTATTAGGAACAGAAAAAGTGAGATTACTCCCCTTCATAAGTATAGATCCTTGAACTAGGGAAAGGGAGAACATAGGGAACTGAAGTTTTACTTTATGTTGGCTAGATTTTTTAATTAAATAAAAAAGTATTAATGTTTAAAATAAAGCTATCTTCACAACTGGAAGTAACTGAAAAGCTACCTACTATTCCCAGGAGCCATTGTGGGGCAAGAAAAGAAAGTCTCAATAGCATAATTTAAGACAATACTAAGTGAAAAAATGAAACTTTTTCCTGTTCAGACCCATTTAAATCCTGGTTATTGTTCATTAATTAACTGGTTACAGAATATAGTCATCTTCATAGAAAAATAGGACATTTTTTATATTTAATTTTATTTTTTTTAATTTATTATTTATTTATCTTTTTAGAGGGGAAGGGTAGGAGAGAAGGAGAGGGAGAGAAATATCAATGTACGGTTGCCTCTCGTGTGTCCCCTGCCGGGAACTGGCCCGCAACCCAGGCATGTGCCCTGAATGGGAATTGAACCGCGATCCTCTGGTTCGCAGGCCCGCGCTCAATCCACTGAGCTACACCAGCCAGGGCACATTCTTTTATATTTAAATTAAAAGTATGATACTATAGGTTTGATATGTTATAGACCTAGTATGTTCATTAGCTAAAAATAGACATTTGTTGTTTGCCTTTCCAGTAGCCACACACCATTCTTACAGCAATACTAACCAAATTGCTCTTTGAGGAGTTTATTACTCCTTGACTTTCATTCAATATGGTTTGAACTGGATTGATTCTGCTCACCAATTCCAGAGATAAGCACCAAGACTGGTCTAAATGAATCAGCAAATCTCATCTCCCCTGGTCAAAGTGATTAGTTTATGGATGAACATTTGACTTAATTCATAGCAATTATGGACAAAAAATAGGACTAGTGCAGAAGCTACTCATAGACATTCTGTCTTCCCCCTATATAGTATAAGATTATGGAAAGGTCTGGAATGGCAGTGCTTATTTTCCTACCTAGAAGTGAGAGGGGTTACAGCTGCCAAATGTCTACCAAGTGGAATATGAGGATAAATAAAGCCAGTACTACAGGAGTGAGAGTAGAAAAATGTAGAGACACTGGCTTGTCAAGGACATTATTTAAGCTATTGGGTCAAGCTTTATGTATTTCTGGAATTTTAAGTTATTTGGGTCCCTTTATTATATAAATTACTCTGGGTTGGGTTTTTGGTTACTTGATACAAAGTGTTCTAATGAATAAATATATTTTTTTTAATTTTGGTTTCTTTTTAAAGAAGGTTTTCTTTTTGAATTTGCATCACTTTGAACATGCTATATATTCTGTGTAAGTCTGGTCAGCTGTTTCACAGATACATCCTAGAATTGGTTGAAAGTGTTTGGATGACTCAGGGAAAATCCATTCCTATAACTACAAAGAAAAAAAACTAAAGCATGAGGACCACACTTAAAGGATGCATATAGTATTGATAATATAAACAAAGCTATAATTGTTTTTCTATTATTTGGGGACTCTGAACACAATGATCATTTCATGTTCAAATACTTGTCTTAGAGTCTTCCTGGTGCTTGTTGTCTCTGTGTACCAAAAGTTAGGTTGTATATCAGTGTTTGAAAGGACCTTAGCAAGCTTGTCTAGTATAACCACTTTAATTTTCACATGAGTAAACTAAGGTCCAGAAGGAGGATGATTATCACTCAGAGTTAGTAGCCAAATACCACACCCTGATTATATCAGTGTTGTCCATATAGAAACAACCTCAGTGTTGTTTATAAAGCCACATATAAGCTGATTGAATATGTAGGTGGTTTACTAGGAAAGTTGCTCTCAATGAAGCATGCTTGATGTTTTAACCTACATGCTGCTCTTGAAGCAAGGTGGCTACTGATATGAGAAGAATACAGATGAGATTAAGGTCATGGTTAAAATCTTGATGTGCCATTGTTGTAGGCATAAGTTACTTTTACTAGTTTACCATTCTCTTTTCTGGTTAAAGAGCACAAATCTTTGTTTTGGTATAATCATTCCTCTCAGGTCCAGAAATGAGCAATTAACCCACAAATGACCAATAAAAGCAATATTCTACTGATCACAGTGATTAGCTTGGGAGTGAGCAGCTATCAAAACCAGTTGAATCATAGAAAGTCTTGGGATACTTGGAATTGTCTCCCCTTCCACACATACCACCCCAGTTCCACTGTCAGTCCCACCATGTTGTCCATGTCCCTGTGTTATTTATACCTGTTTCTTAACAAGACCATTTCCTTTTTTTCCTCCTATATTCCCCTCCCACTTCCCCTCTGGTTACTGTCAGTCTACTCCTTGTTTCCATGTCTCTGATTCTATTTGGCTCCCTTGTTTGTTTTGTGCATTTGATTTCTCTTATAGGTGAGATCATAGCCACCTGGTTTATTTGATTAGAATAATACTCTCCAGTTCCATCCATGCTGTCTCAAAAGGTAGCAGTTCCTTCTTTCTTTCTGCTACATAGTGTTATATTGTGTAAATGAACCACATATTTTTTGATCCACTCATTTACTGATGGGAACTTAGGCTGTTTCCAGCACTTGGCTATTGTAAACAACACTGCTATGAACATTGGGGTGCATAGGTTCTTTGAATTAGTGTTTCAGATTCTTAATGTATAATCCTAGCGGTGGAATTGCCAGGTCAAAAGGTAGTTCCATTTTTAGTTTTCTGAGAAAATTCCATACTGTTTTCCACAGTGGCTATACCAGTCCACATTCTCACCAACAGTGAGTGCACTAAGGTTTCTTTTCTCCACAAGTTCACCAGCACTTGTTGTTTGTTGGTTTGTTTGTGATGACCATTATGATAAGTGTGAGGTGGAATCTCATTGTGGTTTTAATTTGCATCTCTCTGATGGCTAATGATGCTGAGCATCCTTTCATGTGCCTATGGGTCCTCTGTATGTCCTCCTCAGAGAAGTGTCTATTCAAGTTCTTTGCCCATTTCTAATAGGATTGTTTGTCTTCCTGGTGGAGAGTCATGTGAGTTCTTTACATATTTTATAGATCAAACCCTTGTCTGAAGTATCATTGGCAAATATGTTTTCCCATGTGGTTGGTTTCTTTTTTATTTTGCAGATGATTTCTTTAGCTGTGCAGGAGATTTTTAATTTGAGCTAGTCCTATTTATTTATTATGTCCTTTATTTCCCTTGCCCTAGAAAATATATCAGTGAAAATATTTCTGTGTGGAATATCTAATTTTAATGCTTATGTTTTCCTCTAGTGCTTTGATGGAGTCATGGCTTATTTTTCAGGCTTTTATCCATTTTGAATTTATTCTGGTGTATGCTATAAGTTGGTTGTCTAGTTTTATTTTCTTGCATGTACCATTCCAATACTCTCAACATCATTTGTTGAAGAGGCTATTTTTACTACATTTTATGCTCCTTCTCCCTTTATCAAATATTAATTAGCCATAGAGAAATACGTTTGTTTCTGGGCTCTCTATTCTGTCTATGGTTTTATGTGTCAGTACCAGAATGTTTTGATTACAGTGGCCTTGTAATATAGTTTGATATCAAGTACTGTGATCCCTCTTACTTTTTTCCCCTTTATCAACATTGCTGAGGCTATTCAGGGTCATTTTGGGTTCCATATATATTTTTTAATTTTAATTTTAATTTTTTTATTGTTTTTTTAAGATTTTATTTATTTTTATTTTTTCTTTTTTAATTTTTATTTTAATTGTTGATCTTGTACAGTTTTCTGTCTTTTATTCTCACCCAAACCCACCATCCTAGCCCTCCCCTCCTCCCTCCCATTTCCACCCCCCCATAGTTTTTGTCCATGTGTCCTTTATACTTATTCCTTCCCCTTTTCCCTTGAAATTCCCTCCCCTCTCCCCTCTGGTGACTTTCAGCCTGTTCTCAATTTCCATGTCTTTGGTTATATTATGCTTGTTTGTTTGTTTTGTTCATTAGCTTCCTGTTAAAGGTGAGATCATATGGTATTTATCTTTCACTGCCTGGCTTACTTCGCTTAGCATGATGCTCTCAAGTTCCATCCATGCTGTTGCATAGGGTATGATCTCCTTCTTTCTTTCTGCTGCATAGAATTCCATTGTGTAAATGTACCACAGTTTTTTTGATCCATCTATATATTTTTTTAAATATTTGTTCTAAACCTGTGAAATATGTCATTGGTATTTTAAGAGGGGTTGCATTGAAACTATAGATTGCTTAGGGTTGTATAGATATTTTAGTGATATTGATTCTTTCAATCCATGAACACAGTATATGCTTCCATTTGTCTGTGTCTTTCTTAATTTCTTTCTTTAGTGTTGTGTAGTTTTCTGAGTACAGGTCTTATACATCCTTGGTTAGGTTTATTCCTAGGTACTTTTTTTTCCTTACTGCTATAGTAATTGGGATTTTTTTCCTGATTTCTATTTCTAATAATACTTCATTGTTGGTGTATAAAATGCCTTTGATTTCTGAATATTGACTTTGCATCCCGCTATTTTGCCAAATTCACTGATTAGATCAAGTACTTTTTAGGTGCAGCCTATAGGGTTTTCTGTGTACACTATCATATCATCTGCAAACAGTGAAAGTTTCACTTCCTTCTTTCCAATTTAGATGTTTTTTATTTCTTTTTCTTGTCTTTTCACTGTGGCTAAGATTTCCAGTGCTGTGTTGAATACGAGTGTAAAAGTGTACATCCTTGTCTTGTTACTGATCTTAGTGGGGAAGCTTTAACTTTTTACTTGTTGAATATGATGTTGACTCCAGGTTTTTTATATATGGCCTTTATTTGTTTATGTTTATTGATTTGTGAATGTTGTACCACCCTTGCATTCTCAGGGTGGTTCCCACTTGATCGTAGTGTATGCTCTTTTTAATATATTGTTGGGTGCAGTTTGCCAATATTTTGATGAGGATTTTAGCATCTATGTTCATCAGTGATATTGGCCTATTGTGTTCTTTCTTTGTTGTTCTTTATCTGGTTTCAACATTAGGATGATGCTGGCCTCATTAAAAAGTTTGTGAATCTCTCCTCTTCTGGAGCTTATTGTAATAGTTTGAGAAGGATAGCAGTTAGTTCTTCCCTAAACATTTGGTATAGTTCACCTGTGAGTCTGTATGGAACAGGGCTTTTGTGTGCTAGGAGTTTGGATTACTGCTTCAATTTCATCAGCTGTTATTGGTCTCTTGAGGCTTTCTGCTTCTTCTTGATTCAGTTTTGGGGGATTATATTTTTCTAGAAATTTGTCCATTTCACACAGGTTTTCAAATTTCTTGGCATAGAGGACTTCATGCCAAGATGGAGGCGTAGGTGGACACACTGTGACTCCTCACACAACCAAAATTGAGGACAACAAGGATTTGGATACAAGAAAACAACCAGAACTGAGAGAAAATTGAACTGTACAGAGGTCCAAACCATTCATCCAGACCGGTAAGAGGGGCAGAGTCACGCCAGGAGGAAGCGGAGGTTGGCAGACCCAGGTGCATGGGCAGTGGCTAGCAGACCTCAGGCACAAGGTGGCTGGCTGACCAGGTGGTCCCACATTCGCACACAGATAATGCACGTGAAAATGCAGAACAAGACAGGACTTGCAACCCAGGGCCCCAACACTGGGAAATAAAACCTAAAACACCAAGACCCCACCCTCACATACAGCATCACAACACAGCAACTGGGCTGCCCATCCCTGGGGAACACCTAAGGCTCCACCCCTCACCACATAACTGCCATGACCAGACCCAAAAAAAAGAAAAGGCTCAAATGGGAGAACAGATCAAAGCCCCAAAGCTAATTCATCTGAGCAATAAAGAGATAGCCTGCCTATCTGATGCACAGTCCAAAGCACTGGTGATCAGGATGCTCACAGAATTGGTTGATTTTAGTTGCAAATTAGATGAACAAATGAAGGCTACAATAAATGAAATGGAGGAAAATGCACAGGGAACCAATAGTGATGGGAGGAAAACTGGGACTCAAATCAATGGAGTGGACCAGAAGGAAGAAAGAAACAAACACACAGAAATAAAGGAAGAAACAATAATTTAAAAAATTGAGGAGAGGCTTAGGAACCTCCAGGACATCTTTAAATGTCCCAACATCCGAATTATAGGGATACCAGAAGGGGAAGAGGAAGAGCAACAAGTGGAAAACTTATTTGAACAAATAATAAAGGAGAACTTCCCCAATCTGGCAAAGGAAATAGACTACCAGGAAGTCCAGGAAGCTCAGAAAGTCCCAAAGAAGTTGGACCCAAGGAGGAACACACTAAGGCACATCGTAATTACATTAGCCAAGATTAAAATGAAGAAGCGAATTCTAGAAGTAGTAAGGGATAAGGGGACAGTCACCTACAAAGGAGTTCCCATCAGACTGTCAGCTGATTTCTCAAAAGAGACCTTACAGGCAAGAAGGGGCTGGAAAGAAGTATTCCAAGTCATGAAAGGCAAGGAACTACATCGAAGACTGCTCTATCCATCACAGCTGTCATTTAGAATGGAAGGGAAGATAAAGTGCTTCTCAGATAAGGTAAAGTTAAAGGAATTCATCATTACCAAGTCCTTATTTTATTAAATGTTAAAATGACTTATCTAAGAAAAGGAAGATAAAAATATGACAGTGAAAAGACAGCCAACTCACAGCTATTAACAACCACACCTAAAACAGAAGCAAACTAAGCAAACAACTAGAACAGGAACAGAACCACAGAAATGGAGATCATATGGAAGGTCAGCAACAGGGGAGTGGGAGGAGGAGAGAGGGGGAAAAGGTACAGAGAATAAGTAGCATAGATGGTGTATAGAAAATAGGTGGGGAGAGGGCAAGAATAGTGTGGGAAATGTAGAAGCTAAAGAGCTTATGACACATGGACATGAACTAAAATGGGGGAATGTGGGTGGGAGGGAGTGTGCAGGGTGGAGGGGAATGATGGGGGAGAAATGGGACAACTGTAATAGCATAATCAATAAAATATAAATAAAAAATAAAAATAATTTCTTGGCATAGAGTTGTTCATAGTAATTTCTTACAACCCTTTGTGTACATGTGGTATCAGTTGTAATTTCTCCTCTTTCATTTCTGATTTTCTTTGTTTGGCTCTTCTCCCTTTGTTCTTGATGAATCTGGTTAAAGGTTTGTTTATTTTGTTTATCTTTTCAAAGAACCAGCTACTGGATTTATTAATCTTTTGACATTTTCTTTAGTCTTTATATCATTTAATTATGCTCTGGTCTTAATTACTTCCTTCATACTACTCGCTCTGGTATTTTTTTGTTGTCCTTCCTCCAATTGTTGTAAACGTATGGTTAGGTTGTTTATTTGAAATGTTTCTATCTTTTTAAAATTGGCCTGTATCACTATGAATGTACCTCTCAGGAATATCTTCCCTGTGGTTTTGGGCTGTTGTGTGTTCATTTTCATTTGCTTCCAGAAACTTCTTGATTTCTTCCTTCATCTCATTCATAACCCATTCATTGTTTAATAGCATTCAGTCTCCGTAAGTTTGAATGTTGTTGAATTTTCTCCTTGAGGTAGGTTTCTAGTTTCAGGCATTGTGGTCTGAGAAAATCCTTGATATGATTTCAATTTTCTTTCTTTTTTTATATGTATACTTTAAGTATTTTTATTTTTTTGGATTCATTTTTTTTTCAATTTTTATTTTAATTGTTGATCTTGTACAGTTTTCTGTGTTTTACTCCCACCCCAACCCACCACCCCAGCCCTCCCCACATTCCTCCCATTTCTGTCCCCAATAGTTTTTGTCCATGTGTCCTTTATACTTGTTCCTGTAAACCCTTCCCCTTTTCCCCTGCAATTCCCTCCCCTCTCCCCTCTGGTGACTTTCAGCCTGTTCTCAATTTCAATGTCTTTGGTTATATTATGCTACTTTGTTTGTTTTGCTGATTAGATTCCTGTTAAAGGTGAGATCATATGGTATTTGTTTTGTGTCCTGTCATGTGGTGTATCTTTGAAAATGTTCCATGTGCATTTGAAAAGAATGTGTATTTTGCTTCTTTGGGATGGAATTTTCTATATATCAGTTAAGTCCATTTGATTTAGAGCATTGTTCAATGCCACAATATCCTTGTTGATATTTCAATTGGAAGATCTATCCATTTTTGACAGTAGGGTGTTAAATTCCCCTAGTATAATTGTGTCACTGTCTATACCTTTCTTGAAGTCCTCCAAGATTTTTCTAATATATTTTGGTGTTCCTTCATTGAGTGCATATATGTTTACAATATTAATGTCTTCTTTATGGGCTCATCCCTTTAGTATTATGAAATGTCCTTCTATGTCTCTATCTATGACCTAGTCTTGAAGTCTATTTTGTCAGATATAAGTATTGGTACCCCAGCCTTTTTTTTTTTTTTCAGTTTACTTGGAATATTTTTTCCAACACTTCACTTTCAGTCTGTGTAAGTCTTTTGTTCTGATGTGGGTGTCTTGTAGGCAATATATGTGCGGGTCATATTTTCTGATTCATTCAGGTACCCTATGTCTTTTGATTGGAGCATTTAATCCATTTACATTTAAGGTTATTATTGATAGTTTTTTTTTTTCATTTTTCCCCTTCATACCTGTGTTCCCCTCCCTCTCACTCTTTTCCTTCCTCTTCTTATAGCAGTCTCTTTGGCATATTTTTGCAGTGCTGATTTCGTAGAGCTGTATTCTTTCAGCCTTCTTTTGTCTGGGAAACTCCTTATTTTACCCTCCACTTTAATTGAGAGCCTTGCTGATTAAAGTAGCCTTTGTTGCAGGCCTTTGCATTTGATTACTTAGAATAATTCTTCCCATTCCCTTCTGGCCTGTAGTGTTACTGTTGAGAAGTCAACTGTTAGCTTTATAGGACATCCATCACTTGTATTTTACTTCCTGGTTCTCCTTTGCTGTTTTAAAAATTCTTTCTTGGTCTTTGAAATTTGACATTTTGTTTATGATATGTCTTGTATCAGGTCTCTTTGCATTCCTCTTGATAGGGACCCCCTGTGCTTCCTGGAATTGTGTGACTTTCTCTCTTCAAATAGGGAAGTTTTCCATCATTACTTTTTCAAATAAGTTTTCTATCCCTTGCTCCTCCTCTTCTCCTTCTGGTATCTCTATTATACAGATATTATTACCTTTCATGTTGTCCTGATGTCCCCTTACGTACTCTTTCTTCTTTTGGAGTCTTTTCCCTTTTCTTGCTGTATCTCTAGTTTTTTCTGCTCTGTTCTTCATTTGAGATATCATATCCTTCATTTCTCCCTGGCTCTTACTGATAGTTTGTATGTTCATTTTCATGCTGGTGTAGTTTGAAGTAAGTTCCTTGTAGCTTCTCTGGAGTTCTTGGGAGTTTTCACTGAACTTATTAAGCATCCTTATAACTATTATTTTGAACTTCATATTTGATTCTTTGGTTGCCTCCATTTTATTTAGCACTCTTTCTGGGGATTCCTCTTTCTCCTGTGATCGGTGGTTATTTTTTTGTCTTCCCTTTTAGGTGTCTTATCTTGTTTTTTTTCCTGCTGTTTAAATTGATCTGCTTTGACTCCTTGTCTTCATGGTCTGAACAACTGTGGTAGGAGAACTGTGGGATTCAGTGCTTCAGTATCTTTGATCTGGTTTTGATGCTCTTGGGATGCCTTTTATGCTGTTTATGAGGGATCTCTGGTTTTAATTGGATTTTGGTCATTGTTGGGTCATTCTTTGGTGGATCCTTCCCTACAGCTGGCTGAGTGAGATTCACTCTGCCCACCACATCTTGTATGCTGTTGTATAGGTGCACTCTCTTGTCTTTCTGGATCTTCCCCTTGTGTTATTAGATGGTGTCACAGTCTGGCCCTAAGCAGCCTGTTCAAGACTACCAATGATCCACAGTCTGTGGCAGTCTCCAACAGTTGTTAATCTTGTCAATTTGTAGTCAGAAGTCATGCTGAAACACCACAGGGTGAGGTAGAGTAATTCCTGCCATTGGGATTTGGAGTTCCTAATGAAATCCAGTTAAGGTTATGGAGAGGAATCCTCTGCCTGAGCAAGATGGATCATGCAGTATGGTGAATGGCTTAGCACAAGGATCTTTGTTGGTGCTCCCTCAACTCTCTCCTGAAAGCCATCATCCCCAGATTCTCCTGAAGTGTCTAGTCTACTCTGAGTCGCCTCCCCCCCCCCCGCCTTGCCAGTGCCCAGGGTAAGTGACTGCAAATGAAATTGTGTGCATTGGCTCTCTAAGAGGCTCTCTGTTTCTCCAGCTGTCTCTCGCCAGCAGACAAAATCTCTGCCACTTTTTACAAATGGATGTTATCTGGGTCCTTTCTGGTTCTGATGCTATAGGCTGTGGAGCCCAGCTTGAGGTTTAGACCCCACACTTCTCAGGGGCAACTTCCTGGCCACTGAAATTTCCCTCAGGCACTTCAGCTGCCACCCATGGGAAGTAAACCAGCCCTCTTCCATTTCCTCCACACTCTGTACCATTCGTGTTGTGGTGAAATGTTTTCTCCTGTTTGTCCATAGTTGTAAGGCTTCTCTCCAGCTAGTGTTCAGTTGGTCATTCTAGATGATTTCTCTACAATTTAGTTGCAATTCCAGATTGGTCCTGGTAGAGGTTAGGGGAGCCTCCACTTATTCCTTGGACATCTTGGATCCTTCGCAGGTTTTATTTATTTATTTATTCATTTTACTTATTTTTACATTGGTGAGAACTGATGTCAAGAACTTAAGAAGCCATAATTGTTCTATCTCTCAGCTGAACAAAAATACAATATAACATTTTTACTAGACAAGCCTTGCTTCTTTACATTTTCACATGAGAATACAGAATTACCCTCTCTGGAATAAAATGACCAGTTTACTACAGAAAGTATCTTTATAGGAAGTGTTTAATAAACAAATTTTATTAAATAAATCCTCCAGTAGTATAATTCATGGCCTTTACTTAGAAGGCTCTGTAAAGTTACCTGTTAAATTTGTCTGTACAGCTCACCAACATATCCTTATTGAAAATAGCAATATTTGCTTATCACAGCTCCCAAAGGGGCTTTAAATTCTTAAAATTCTCTGTCTCCTTTGGCTTGCTTCTCTCTTGATTGTCCCCAGGCTTTATTAATGGTTCACTTCATATCATTATCTCCATCTTCATAAATTTTTCTTTAGAACATTCATTAATCTCTCACTAGGATCTGCTTTAGTGTCATAGGAAGGCTTTTCTTTGTCTTTGCATTCTTTTTAAAAAAATATATTTTATTGATTACACTATTACAGTTGTCCCATTTCTCCCCCATCATTACCCTCCACCCTACACACCCTCTCCCACCCACATTCCCCCCTTTAGTTCATGTCCATGTGTCATAAGTTCTTTAGCTTCTACATTTCCCACACTATTCTTGCCCTCCCCCTGTCTATTTTCTACCCACTATCTATGCTACTCATTCTCTGTACCTTTTCCCCCTCTCTCCTCCTCCCATGCTCCTGTTGCTAACCCTCCATATGATCTCCATTTCTGTGGTTCTGTTCCTGTTCTAGCTGTTAGCTTAGTTTGCTTTTGTTTTAGGTGTGGTTCTTAATAGCTGTGAGTTTGCTGTCTTTTCACTGTCATATTTTTATCTTCTTTTTCTTAGATAAGTCCCTTTAACATTTCATATAATAAGGGCTTGGTGATGATGAACTCCTTCAACTTGACCTTATCTGAGAAGCACCTTATCTTCCCTTCCATTCTAAATGACAGCTTTGCTGGATAGAGCAATCTCGGATGTAGGCCCTTGACTTTCATGACTTGGAATACTTCTTTCCAGCCCCTTCTTGCCTGGAAGGTCTCTTTTGAGAAATCAGCTGACAGTCTGATGGGAACTCCTTTGTAGGTGACTGTCCCCTTATCACTTGCTGCTTCTGGAATTCTCTCCTTCATTTGAATCTTGGCTAATGTAATTACAATGTGCCTTGGTGTGCTCCTCCTTGGGTCCCACTTCTTTGGGACTCTCTGAGCTTCCTGGACGTCCTGGTAGTCTATTTCCTTTGTCAGATTGGGGAAGTTCTCCTTTATTATTTGTTCAAATAAGTTTTCCACTTGTTGCTCTTCTTCTTCCCCTTCTGGGACCCCTATAACTCGGATGTTGGAATGTTTAACGATGTCCCGGAGGTTCCTAAGCCTCTCCTCATTTTTTTGAATTCTTGTTTCTTCCTCGTTTTCTGTTTGGTTGTTAGTTTCTTCCTTCTGGTCCACTCCATTGATCTGAGTCCCAGTTTTCCTTCCATCTCTATCAGTTCCCCATGCATCTTCCTTCATTTCATGTATTGTAGCCTGCATTTTTTTCATCTAATTTGTGAGCAAAATCAACCAATTCTGTGAGCATTTTGATGACCAGTGCTTTGAACTGTGCATCTGATAGGTTGGCTATCTCTTCACTGCTTAGAGGAATTGGCTCTGGGGCTTTGATTGGTTCTCCGGTTTGAGCCATTTTTGGTGTTTTTTTTTTTTTTTTTGGTTTTGTTTTGTTTTGGTTTTAGTCTGGTCGCGGCTATTACGTAGTGAGGGGTTGAGCCTTAGGTGTTCCTCAGGGCGGGGCAGCCCAGTCGCTGGGTTGTGATGCTATAGGTGGGGGCGGGGTCCGAGAGGGAAGAATGGCGCCTGTTCCGCTCTCTCCTGGGCTCTGGTTCTTTCCGCCGCTTCCCCTTCGCCTGGATTATCTGTGCACATGCATGCATGCTGTTATGTAGTGACGAGTGGAGCCTCAAGTGCTCCCCAGTTTGGGGCAGCCCAGTCCCTGGGTTGTGACGCTGCATGTGGGGGTGAGGTCTGAGAGGGAACAATGGCGCCTGCTCCGCTCTCTCCTGGATTCAGTCCCTTCTGCCACTTCCCCTCTGCCTGGACCGTCTGGGCACGCGAATGTGGGACCACCTGGTCAGCCAGCCACCTTGTGCGGCCTCACTGGGTCTTCACAGTTGCCCCCCTGTGCCCGGGGTCTGCCAACTGCTGCCTGTAGGCCCGGGGACTGCCAGCCGCCGCCTGTGCACCTGGGAACTGCCAGCTGCTGCTGCTTGTGTTCCCAGGATCGCACCTCCACTTTCTCCTGCTGCGACTCTGCCCCTCTTACTGGTCTGGATGAATGGTTGTTGGGCTTCCGTACAGTTCAATTTTCTATCAGTTCTGGTTGTTTTCTTGTTTCTAAATATTTGGTGCCCTTAATTTTGGTTGTTAGAGGAGGCACAGTGTGTCTGCCTACACCTCCATCTTGGCTGAAAGTCCGCATTCTTTTTCAATCTGAGTCAGGTAGCCCCACCTTATGTTTTCCACTTTCTACATAAGATAATTACTGCATCTGTCTTGACTTTTTTTTTGATCTGCTTTCCACAGAGATGGCTTTCAAGATATTATTCACAATCATGGAGTAATTCTTCCCATTCAGATTCTTTACCAAAAGATCAAATGACCTTTATGTGAAATGAACCTGTGCATTCTCAGTGGGGACTTGATGAACTCTAGTTAAGGTAATGTAGATTTTCACAATCTTATCTGACTGATCCCATCTATAATTACTGATTTTCACTGTGTAGCCCATTGTAATGGTAGCAACCATGGCAGCTGGCTTTTCATTGTCAAGAGGCTCTGCTTTCCTCTGTGATTTCTGTTGCACCTTGTTCTTGATTTCTGTCTCAGTGTTGGATTTTTCAGCTGTAAGAGCACCACATACTCTCTTTCTAGTGGCCTTTTCCCAGAAATGTCTTGACATGTTCTAGGTCTTTCTGTAGCTTCTCCACAGCTGAAGGCATGGTTGGGCTGGGCCAGGTAGGGCACAAGATGCAGCCCGGTGGGGAAATAAACAGGAAATGGCACACCCACTGGATTCACAGGACCCACATGAATTACAGCACCCACAGCCAGCGTGCACAGCCTGCCCTGCATAACACCGTGGGCTGCCTACCATGACAATAAATGTCTTCCTTTTTTTAAATGATAAAATCTACTCATTAAACATAATTTTTTATTGTTTTAAAAACATTTTATTTATTTATTTTTATTGTTCAAGTACAGTTGTCTCCATTTATCCCCCACAACTACCCCACCCCAGCCATCCCCACTCCCTCCCCCAATCCTACCCCTCTTTGGCTTTGTCTGCATGTCCTTTATACATATTCCTTGACTTATCACTTTGTTGGGAATAGGTTTCAACACAAAGGACAGCAAAGCTCAAAAATGATAGCGATTTCTAAAGATATTAGAATTTCCTGCTCAAGTCAGCCTTACTAATGAAACTTTTAGACACATAACATAATGCATTCCCCTTTCTTGATTAGACTAGTTTCAGCTGTGATTTATCTCACCACAAGAATACTAACACAGACTTATTTCTCTCACATCCACACATAGCACATATAGTAAATATATGCTGTCACCTAGCCAATTGCCCACTTCTTTGAAATTGTCCACATAGTCTTGATTCCTGATTGAAAAATAGCAGTCATGTTTTGGATTGGGGTAAACAACTAACCCAGGAGTTATTAATCCATAAACTATGCTGAGACAATCATTTGAACACAGTGACTGTAAAGATTAGTTATCAGGTCATCTTGAGTTAGGCCAGAGTTGGTGCCATGGCAAGATGAATTCACTTACAAGCCATAATTATGGTAAAGCTTGTAAACCATAAATCGACAAAGAAAGCTAATCTGTAAACAGTAGAGTAGAGCACATATATAAAAAGACCATGTACACAAAGAAAACTAGCCTGAGTGGACCTATTTTTAAAAACAATTGACCCTTTTACCCTTTCATCCAGGGATACCAGCAACATACTGAAAGATTAGGAAAGTTCATATAAACTTACCTTGGCTAGAGTAACTATACCTAAAAACAGAAGACTGGGTTGGTTGGTAACATGAATTTTAAACATAAAGAAGACTGCCTGCTAGGCTTCAATATCTTGACTCTCAATTTGAAGCTTAAAATCTGTGAGCTAGCTTCCTTGTCCAAGCAGCTAGGGAAGATTTTCCACACAAGTGTTTAGAATTATATTTAAAATATCATTTCAATTACTCTCTGTGTACTCATCAATGAGCACTCTGCATATCAGTAAGTGAAATCTGGTGTATTCAGAAAGCTACTGTGATAACATCCAAATTTATATCCCGTTCTCATTTCATGGGCACCTTCTCAGCTAGTTTTAAATTGTTTAGGGAATTATATCCAAGATTTAGGGGAGAAGAGATGATTCTCAGTGTCCTAGATGAGGTGAATTTAAAGGGTTTGAAAATAAATGTCCTACCAATATGGTATTATTCTGTTTCTGCTTGGTTCTCCAGCTGTGCACAATAAGCAGGCAAAAATGCTCCTGCAGGGGAAAAAAGACCCAGAGCTGCTAGGCAGAATGGAACCACACGGCCAAAGCAGGCAGGCACCTTCTATGAAATTTAGGTTCCCCAACTAACTCAAGAGCATATTCAAGGTTCCAGAAAATTACCCAATCAATTCATAGGATGATCTCTCCCCAGTTCAGAGAAAATTTGACATAATGGAGGCCTACCCACATCTTGCTTACTATACCTCCTAATTTATTCTCTGAAGTGCTCTATTTCAGATCATTTGGGAAAAACAAAAGGGTTTAGTGCATACTAGATTCCCTAGAAGGAAAATTCTTGGAAAAGTAGCAAGAATCTTGAAAGGGTGACTTTCATGTGAACGAAAGTCACCCTTTCAAGGTCCTTGTTACTTTCATTCCAGAGTTTGTGCAAGGATACAGGTGTCTTGCATATCAGGGATATTACTTTCTAGCTTGGGATTCTAATGATTTGGGTAGATCTGTGTTCCCTCCTTACCAATCCTTCCTACTTTCCTTTCCTCTTGTTACCTGCCTCCTTTGAATCTCTTTTCCTTTTCTTCTAGGAGGATGCTTTTTTGTATCATTAAAATTAACTTGTCATTAAAAATACCTACTTTGTGACTTCTGGCAAAGATGGAAGCATAGGTAGATACACTTTGCCTCCTAACACAATCAAAAGCAGAACAACAAATTTAATAACAAAAAAATAATGACAATTGTTAGAAAATCAAACTGTATGGAAGGTCAATAACCAAGGAGTTCAAGAAGAAACATCCATTCCGACTGGTAGGAGGGGTGGATATGGGCAGGCATGGGCGAGAGGATATGCATAAATGTGGTGGCTAAAGGACCCAGGGTCTGACATTTGTGTGCAGATAAACTGAGAAGAACAACTAGGGAGTGAGACAGACCACACAACCCAGCATAAAAGCATAGAAAAAACCCCTGAAAACTATGGCTGTAAAAATCTGTGGGGGTTGAGGCAGTGGGAAGAACTCCCAGCTTCTCACAGGAGAGTCCATTGGAAAGATCCACAGAGTCCTAGAACATACACAAACCTACCAACCTGGAAAGCAGCCTGAGAATGGCCCAACTTGCTTGTGGTAGTAGAGGAAGTGACTGAAAGTTGGTCAAGAGCCAAGCAAGCAGCATTGTTCCCTCTCTGACCCCCCCCCCCACATACAGTGCCACAAAACAGTGATGTGGGTTGCCCTGCCCTGGTGAATACCTAAGGCTCCACCACTTATAACAAGTGCACCAAGGAAAAGAAATATGGCTCAAATGAAAGGACAAAGCTCCAAAAATGAAACTAAGCAATGACTAGATAGCCAACCTATCAGATGCAGAGTACAAAACAATGATAATCAGGATGCTCACAGAAATGGTTGAGTATGGTCACAAAATAGAGGAAAAAGTGAAGGCTATTCAGAGTGAATTAAAGAAAAATACACAGGGAACCAAAGGTGAAGGGAAGGAAAATGGGACTCAAATCAGTGATTTGGAGCAGGACAAAGAAAGAAACATTCAACCAGAACAGAATGAAGAAGCAAGGATTCAAAAAATGAGGAGAGGCTTAGGAAACTCTGGGACAACTTGAAATGCTCCAACATTGAAATCATAGGGTTGTCAGAAGGAGAAGAGGAAAAGCAATAATTGCAAAACCTACTTGAACAAATAATGAAGAAAAACTTCCTCAATCTGGCAAAGGAAATAGACTTCCAGGAAGTCCAGGAAGTTCAGAAAGTCCAAAAGAAGTTGGATGCAAAGAGGAACATACCAAAGGACATCATAATTAAGTTACCCAAGATGAAAGATAAGGAGGGAATCCTAAAGGTGGCAAGAGAAAAAGAGATAGTTACCTTCAAAGGAGGGGCCATAAGACTATTAGCTGATTTCTCAAAAGATACCTTAGAGGAAAGACGGGACTGGAAAGAAGTATTCATGAAAGTAATGAAAGGCTAGGACCTACATCCAAGATTACTCTATCCAGCAAAGCTATCATTTAGAATGGAGAGGACAGATAAAGTGCTTCCCATGTAAGGTAAAGTTAAAGGAGTTTATCATTACCAAGCCCTTATTATATGGAATTTTAAAGGGACTTATCTAAGAAAAAGAAGATAAAAAACTATTAACAATAAAATGACAACAAACTCACAACTATCAACAACTGAACACCCCCTAAAAAACCTAAGCAAACAACTATAACAGGAAGAAAATCACAAAAATGGAGATCATATGGAGGGTTACCAGTGGGGAGGGGGAGGGTAGAGAATGGGGGGAAAGGTACAGGGAATAAGAAGCATAATTGGTAAGTACAAAATAGACAGGGTGAGGTTAAGAATAGTATAGGAAAGGGAGAAGCAAAATAACTTATATGTGCAACTCATGGACATGAACTAAGGGGGTTGCTGGTGCGATGGGGGTACAGGGCAGAGGGGATAAAGCAGATAAAGAAATTGGGATAACTGTCATAGCATAATCATTAAAATACATTTAAAAATGCCTAATCTACCAAGGCTACATAAGGAATTAATAATGATTCAAAGCATTGTTAAAAAGCAAACAAAGAGGGCGAACATTTTGCCCTTGTCAGAAAAATAAAACCCTAGCAGTGGAATTGCTGGGTCAAAAGGTATATCTACTTGTAGTATTTTTTAGAAAATTCCATACTGTTTTCTATAGTGGTTATACCAGTCTGCAGTCCCACCAACAGTGCAGTAGGGTCCCCTTTTCTCCACAACCTCTCCAACACTTGCTGTTTGTTGCTTTGTTTATGAGGGCCATTCTGACTGGTGTCAAGTGGTATCTCATTGTGGTTTTAATTTGCATCTCTCTGATAGCTAATGATATCAAGCATCTTTTCATGTGTCTCTGGATCCTCTGTATGTCCTCCTAGGAGAAGTGTCTGTTCAAGTCCTTTGCCCATTTTTTAATTGGGTTGCTTGTCTTCTTAGAGTGGAGTCTGTGGGGGCCCCTGTCCTGGGCACCAGATGTGGGGGGGCTCTGCCCGCAGAGCCCCATCCCTCTGTCACAGATGAAAATAAAGCTACCAAGACATGATCTGCTTGGGGAGGAGAGGTGGACAAACTCTCAGAGGAGAATGACCCAGAGCCACTTCCTCACTAGGCTTTTATTGGGTCAAAATACACAGGAATACAGGTTTAACATATCAAAGAAATCTGAGGGCTTAATCTGAGTCAGCGTCTGTCCAGAAAGGGGGTTGCAAAACTTTGGGAGACATACTCATTTCCTCCTCGGACCCTTATCATTTAAATGAGAGCACTCTTAGCAAACAAAGCAGGTTTCACAGGACTTTAGGAATTCTTTCTTATGCCTGATCACCCAGGGAACCATCCTGGCAAGCACAGGGCTGCACCACTTGCCCTCATAGTTTCAGGTTTCAAGCTGATTGGGAAGCAGAAGACATCTCCCAGACGGAAATGAGGACTCAAGCTATGTCAGAATAGCTGGGGGATGAAGGTCCATCACATCCTCTTTGCTGCAGCCCCCCAAGTCCTTCCATGAGGGCCTCCCAAGTGGTCGTGTCTGGCTTAGGTTGCCCCTCCCATGAGGAGTCTTACCCATCATTGACTACCGACCAAGAACTGGAGCCAGAAATGGATGAGGCAGAAGCGGCGCTCCTGCCAGGGAGATAACCTTTGTCTCCTTAGTAGGTCACGTCCTCTTGACAGAACAGACCCAGATGAAGCGGGTCCCTAGGGACTCAGCCCACCATGGGGTGAGGGTTACAACTCCTGAGACCAGGCTGAACGTGTCCACAACAAGAGTCCCGTTAGTTCTATGTATATTTTGGAGATTAAACCCTTGTCTGAGAGAAAGAAGGAGCTCCTACCCTTTGCAACAGCATGGATGGAACTGGAGAACATCATGCTAAGTCAAATAAATCAGGAAGTGAAAGACAAATACCATATGATTTCACTTTTAACAGGATCCTCATCAACAGAACAAACAAACAAATATAATATAACCAAAGACATTGAAATTGAGAACAGGCTGACAGTGACCAGAGGGGAGAGGGGAGGGAATTTCAGGGCAAAAGGGGGAAGGGTTTACAGGAACAAGTATAAAGGACACATGGACAAAAACTATGGGGGTGGAAATGGGAGGGAGGTGGGGAGGGCTGGGGTGGGAGTAAACGACAGAAAACTGTACAAGATCAACAATTAAAATAAAAATTAAGAAAAAAAGAAAAATAAAACCCAACTTGATTTCCTCTTGGGAAGTCTTAGTTTTTTCTTCCTCACTGAAGACAAGAAACAAACCATTTCTGAAGGACTCAAAAGGAGAAGCAACACCAGGTACTATTTACATCAAATAATGTATGTGAAGCACTAGCACAGTCCCTGGCACATTTTGTTTACTCAGTAATTGTGAATAATTCATTTTGTTGATATTATTAAACAAAAGTGCTCACATTTGCAGTTCTGGACAAGATTGCCTTGAACCCTGGACATCCCAAAGATTATACTCAACAATGCTTTCACACAAGAATCTCAGGCCCTCTCAAGTTTTTAAGATGTGTTTGGATTTTCTCACTTTTTTTCTGGACCAAGTTTGGATTTGTAATTGGAAGTTTTTTTAAAGGTAATTTTCTAGCCACAACATTTATCAAAGTAAAATGCTATTGCATTAAAGTTATCCTTTGTCATTGGATGAAGAAAGTACTGATGAAAGGGAGGTTTTCTTCCTTAAATGCACTAAGCAACTTTGTTTGTAATGTCAGAGAGACACAAAGATTTTTATTTTTATTATTGAATAAAGACAACTCTAAATATTGAGCAAAAATAGAGTAATAAATAAGTTTGGAAACCAATTTTATGGGGCTCTGATTTAATAAACACTCTTATGACACTAATTATGTGGCAGGAATATAACACTTTAACAAATATTTATCTATTTACCTTCATAAACACTAAATGAGATGTGGTAGGTACTAATATGTGGCCACCACCATTTTTCTGTTGAGAAACTTAAGGCAAAGAGGAGATATGCAAATAGCTCACCACTACGCAGATGTATGTATTAGAGCCTGGATTCAAACCTAAGCAGTCTGGCTTCAGTCTATTTTCCATACCATAATGCTGTGCTGCATTTCCCATGCCCTTGAATCTCCTCCAGAGGCTATGGGCCAACATATTCTCAAATAATTCTCCTATCAGTGCTGTATTCTCAGCATGTGTAGAGTTATGGAGAGAAAGCTCCTTGTGGCAAAGCTATGCATAACTTAGTCTATTGTTCTGTCTAAGAGATAGAACTTCTGGTCCAAAAGAGGCATGGAACAATTTCATAGTTTCCCCTGGGTAGTGAAAAGTTAGTAGCCAGAGCCGTGAAAACACTTAGCTTTAACTCTAAAGCACTATCCTCCATTCCTTTAACTGATGATTTTTTAAAATATCACATGCTTTCCCTTTCCTATACATCCACACTCAAATATACCAAACCTCCCCTTAATTAGCCAATCACTTTTTTCCTGAAAGAACAAGGAGAGAGAGGTAGAGTGTGTTCTTTCTAACGTTTGTAAGCTCCATATTTAATTGGTGAGACCACTTAACAAAGAATCTTGAAGCAGAAAAGAGCATCCCCATGGAGTCAGAGAGAGGCTAGAGAATTGTCAGGCACACAGAACAGATGAAGTCATGCTCCTTCTCTAGGGAGGCAAAACCACAAGTTGATATCTGAACCCATTATACATCTTTTATAATGCATTGTATATAAATGTTTAAGCTGAATGTAATTTCTTTTTAAAAAAATAGTGTAGTTTTTTAAGTGCATGAACTTTGGATCCAGACTTTCTGTGTTCAAATCTAATCCCTTTAATTTCAGTGTGGCTACCTGTGCATTGCTTAGCTCTGTTACCTTGGGCAAGTCACTCATCTGCCCTATTGCCCAGTCTCCCCATTTCTAAAATGGAAATAATAGCCCATAGAAGATGGTGGAGGAATGAATGGAAGTCACACTAACCTTCCAGGGCCAACCTTGAATTACAACTCAATTGTGGAGAAACCACCCAGAACAAACAACTGAACAATAGCAAGATAGAAGTTGTATAATCTCGGACAGACAGAAGAATCAGCTGCAGCACAACCTGTCTGGTAAGGAGTGTGGTAGAGACTTGAAAGTGCTGGCTGGGTGTCCACAGGAGGCAGCACCAGTTGGGTAGTTAAGCAGTCAGTTGGATCCCCTGTGAAGAATAGGATCTAAACCCTAAGCTAGGATTCCCAAACTAGAGCACTAGAGCCCAAAAAGTACACAGATAACAATCAGCAGTGAAAAGTGTCAGGGTTGCAGAGACAGATTGCTGGAGATGCAAGAGTAATTTAAAGGGCTAAAACACAAATTTTCATTTGCAGCCACTTACCCTGAGCTCTGGCAAAGGTAGGGGCAGAGTGGGCTGATGACAGCTGAAGAGAAACTAAGGACTGAAGATTTGGGGAGAGAACTGAAATAACAGATGCTGGGATACTGGTGCTCAGTCATCCTCCATATGGCAGCAGCCATCATGCTCAGGCAGAGCACTTCCCTTTGAGCAGCAGCAGCCTGAGGGGAAATGATAATCCTGACCTCAGGAGGGTCTCTGCCCTGGCTCTTTGGTGCTTAACCCTGATTGCTGAGTATTGATCGACTAGATTAACAACAGAAGGAGATAGTCACGAACAGTAGATCCCTGGCAAAGGGGGACCAGAGTGGACTACAGAAACTTGAAGTAAGACTGGGGATGGAGGCCTTGGGGAGTTAACAGAGAGTAACTGCTGGGATCCCAGTGCCCAGCCAACCCCCATAGAACAGCAGTTATCCTGCTCAGGCAGATCACTCTCCTCCGAGTGGCAGCAGCCTGAAGGAAACAATAGCCACCACCCCAGGAAGCATTTGGTCTTATCCTATGGTGCTTAAGCCTGACTGATGAGTGCAGAGTGACTAGATTAACAATGGAAGGAGACAGTCAGGGACAGCAGATCCCTGGAAGTATCAAACAGGCTGCTTAAGGTCAGATGAGGTCAACATTACCAGAGGCAGACCCAGAAAGAAAAACCAGTGGTAAACACAAGAGGTTACGGAGACAAAACCCACTGTGTCTTCTCCATGATTTGCAATATTTTCTTTCCTGGATAGCTTTTTAACATTTGTTTCCAGTCTAGCAAATTTCTACATATTAAGTCAATAGATTTTATACTATTATGTATTTCAATTCACGTATTTTGGTTGTCCCTCCTCTTAACCCATTTTACCTTGCTCTTTCCTCAATATTATTTTCATTTCAAATTTTGTTTCCTGTCTTGCTACAACTTGTTTCCATTCTGAACTCTTACTATTTCTCCCCTGTCCAGACACATAAAATAAATTTTCTCGTCAAGGATAATCTCAGATCCTTTTTCCCTGCTCTTAAAATGCCCGTGTTCTCTTTCCACCTTTAACAATTTTTGCAAGTTGGTTGCGGGTAGGGTAGTTGTTTTGGTATTATTATTTCAATTTTATCTCTAGAGGTTCACTAATTTTGTATTTGAAATATAAAATTTTACTGGTCCACTCTCCTACTCTTTTTTTGTCTCATATTTTAATTCTGCCATATTAGCCTGGTTTTTCTTTTTCTTTCTTTCTTTCTTTTTTTTTTTTTTTTGGTCTTTCTTCTATTACTTTTTCATCCTGCTCTTTCATTTTTCTTTACTGTACTTTTTATTCTTTTTTCTTACACTCCAAGTTTTAATTTTTCCAACTTAGCCTGATTTTTGTTCCTTACTGTTAATATTCCCTCTCCCTCTATCATTTCAAAATCACTTCTCATTTCTGTAAATATCTCTTAGACCTTTCTTTGCTTCTTTTTTCCCTCTTGTTCCCATACCACCTATATTAATTTTAGCTCATTTGTTGTTGATAGTACTGTTGTAGATCTTTCTTTTCAATTTGGCTCCTATATTTTTATTAATTGTTTAATATTTTTACTTCCATTTTCTTTCTCTCACTTCATTTTATATTAATTTCTATTTAAACCTAATAATATATGCTTCCCTTCTCATACTCCATTCAAAATTTTCATTCTCTTTTTTATTCATGATGTAAATTTTATTTTCTCTCTTTCCATTGCTCCAACTTCCAACTCTTTTTTTAAATATATATTTTATTGACAAAACAAACAAACAAGCATAATATAACGAAAGACATGGAAATTGAGAACAGGCTGAAAGTCACCAGAAGGGAGAGGGAAGAGAATTTCAGGGGAAAAGGGGAAGGATTTACAGGAACAAGTATAAAGGACACATGGACAAAAACTATGGGGGGGTGGAAATGAGAGGGAGGTGGGGAGGGCTGGGGTGGTGGGTTGGGGTGAGAATAAAAGACAGAAAACTGTACAAGATCAACAATTAAAATAAAAATTAAATATATATATATATTTAATTTTTATGTGTCATAAGTTCTTTACCTTCTACATTTCCCGTACTATTCTTGGCCTCCCCCTGTCTATTTTCTACCCACCATCTATGCTACTTTTTCTCTGTACCTTCCCCCTCCTCCCACACCCCTGTTGCTAACACTCCATATGATCTCCATTTCTGTGGTTCTGTTCCTGTTCTAGCTGTTTGCTTAGTTTGCTTTTGTTTAGGTGTGGTTCTTAATAGCTGTGAGTTTGCTGTCTTTTCACTGTCCTATTTTTTATGTTCTTTTTCTTAGATGAGTCCCTTTAACATTTCATATAATAAGGGCTTGGTGATGATGAACTCCTTGAATTTGACCTTATCTGAGAAGCGCTTTATCTGTCCATCCATTCTAAATGACAGCTTTGCTGGATACAGCAATTTTGGATGTAGGTCCCTGCTTTTCAAGATTTCAAATATTTCTTTCCAGCCCCTTCTTGCCTGTAAGGTCTCTTTTGAGAAATCAGCAATCTGATGGGAACTCCTTTGTAGGTGACTGTCCCCTTATTCCTTGCTGCTTCTAGAATTCTCTCCTTCATTTTAATTTTAGCTAATTTAATTACAATGTGCCTTGATGTGTTCCTTCTTGGGTCCAACTTCTTTGGGACTCTCTGAGCTTCCTGGACGTCCTGGTAGTCTATTTCCTTTGCCAGATTGGGGAAGTTCTCCTTTATTATTTGTTCAAATAAGTTTTCCACTTGTTGCTCTTCCTCATCCCCTTCTAGTACCCCTATAATTCAGATGTTGGGATGTTTCAAGATGTCCCGGAGGTTCCTATGCCTCTCCTCTTTTTTTTGAATTATTGTTTCTGCCTTGTTTTCTGTTTGGTTGTTTGTTTCTTCCTTCTGGCCCACTCCATTGATTTCAGTCCCAGTTTTCCTCCCATCTCTATTGGTTCCCCATGCATCTTCCTTCATTTCACATATTGTAGCCTGCATTTTTTTTTCATCTAATTTGTGAGCAAAATCAACCAATTCTGTGAGCATCCTGATCACCAGGGCTTTGAACTGTGCATCTGATAGGCTGGCTTTCTCTTCATGGCTTAGAGAAATTGGCTCTGGGGATTTGATTTGTTCTCTGGTTTGAGCCATTTTTGGTGTTTTTTTGTTTGTTTGGTTTGGTTTGGTTTGGTTTTGGTCTGGTTGCGGCTGTTACATAGTGAGTGGAGGGGCCTTAGACTCTTATTAGTGCTTCCCTTCTATCCCTTCAAAATGATTTTATTTCAGTTGGTCATTTCACATTTGCTTTCCTATCTTATAACTGTCCTAATATAATTATACCCTTATTAATACTGTATCATTTGCTATTCAAAGTGACATTGTAGGGAGAGTTATTTTTGCAGCTGTGTGTTTGATTCCTGAGCTTTGTGGTTTTGTTCTGGTAACACCTGCACTATAGCACACAAGACATAGTGGGTAGAATGAACCTCAGTCAAACAGCTGGAGGGAAGAACCCACTAAATAAAGACCTAACACCAATCAAAGGCCAATTACACCTGGAGAACTAGCAAAAAATTGCACGAAGGGCATGTCAAGAGATTCAAATTTAGGTGATCAAGGAGACAGCACCATTGAATCTCATAGACCTCACATTATAGAAGTTCATACCACAAAGTTAGAAGGTCAAAATAGATCAATTTAAGAAGCAGAAGCAAACAAAAAGAGTGCAACAAATTATGAGAAGACAAAGACATAACCCCAAATCAAAAGGAATCTTCACAAAGAATTGTAAATGAAATAGAGGAAAGTAAACTATCACATATTGAGTTCAAAACACTGGTTATAAGGAAGCTCAATGAGATCAGTGCAAATTATGAAAAACTACATGGAGACTTTGAGGAACTTACTGCAAATTATATCAGCACATAAAGGGACATAGAAACAATGGATAAGGGCCAAGAGGAAATGAAATATACAACTTCTGAATTGAAGAACACAATAGAACAAATCAAAATCAGGCTAGATGAAGCAAAAGATCTAATCAGTGTGCTGGAGGAGAAGGTAGAAAAACTCCCAAAAAGAATGAGAACAGGAAAAAAACTCAAAAATAATGAAGAGGGGTCAAGGGAAATGCAGAACAATGTGAAACAGAATAATATCCATATAATAGGGATACCAGAAGGAGAAGAAGAGGAGCAAAGACTAGAAAATATATTTTTAAAAGTAATGATGGAAACCTCTAATTTGATGAGAGAAAAAGCCATACAAGTTCAGGAAGCAGAGTGGGTCCCAATCAAGAGAAACCCAAAGAAGCCCACTGCAAGACATATAATAAAAATGGCAAAAGACAAAGACAAAATTTTAAAGGCAGCAAGGGAGAAACATGAAGTAATATCAAAGGGAGCACTGATAAGGCTAGGAGCTGACTTCTCAACAGAAACATTACAAGCCAGAAAGGAATAGCAAGAAATATTCCAAGTAAGGAAAAGCAAAGGCCTGCAACCAAGATTACTCTATCCAGCAAGGCTCTCATTTAAAGTGGAGGGCAAAATAAGGAGCTTTCCAGAAAAAGAAGGCTGAAATAATACACCTCCACGAAGTCAGCATTTGAAGATGTGCTAAAGGAACTGCTTTACTAACAGGAAGAAAAACAATGAGAGATACAGTATCACAGGTACAAAGGGAGTAAAGTGGCAATGAATAAGTACCTATCAATAATAACCTTAAATGTAAAAGGGTTAAATGCTCGAATAAAGACATAGGGAACTTGAATGGATCAGAGAACATCACACATATAACGCATACCAGAGACCCACCTCAGAACAAAAGACTTACACAGACTGAAAGTGAAGGGTTGGAAAAAATATTCCAAGCAAATGAACAGGAAAAAAAGCTATTGCAGCAATACTTATATCTGACAAAACAAACTTCAAAACAAAGGCCACAAAAAGAGACACAGAAGGACACTTCATAATACTCAAGAGACAAATCCATCAAGAAGACATAAATATTGTAAACATATATGCACCCAATATAGGAACACCCAAATATGTATGCAAATTCTTGTAGGACTTCAAAAAAGATATAGACAGAAACTTTATTATAGTAGGGGATTTTAACATCCCATTGTCAACAATGGATAGCTCTTTGAAAAAAATATCAACAAGGATATTGTGCAACTGAACAATTCATTATATCAAAAGGATTTAACTGATCTATATAGAAAATTTCATCCCAAAGAAGCAAAATACACCTTCTTTTTAAATGCACATGGAATATTTTCAAAGATAGACCACATAATAGGACTCAAAATGAGCCTCAACAAATTCAAGAAAATTGAAATTGTATCAAGTCTTTTCTCAGACAAGAAGGGCTTGAAACTAGAAAGAAACCTCAAGGACAAAATTGAAAAATATCCAAACATATGGAGACTGAATAACATGCTATTAAATAATAAATGAGATGAAGGAATAAATCAAAAAGTTTCTGGAAACAAATGAAAATGAACACACAACAGTCCATAACCTATGGAATTCAGCAAAGGCAGTGTTGAGATGAAGTTCATAGCAATATAGACCTACCTAAAATAGATAGAAACATTTCAAATAAACAGCTTGACCTTACATCTACAAGAATTGGAGGAACAACCAAAAGGAAAGCCCGGAGTGAGTAGAAGGAAGGTAATAATAAAGATCAGAGCAGAATTAAGTGAAATAGAGACAAAAAAAAAAAAAAAGACAATTCAAAGGATCAATAAATCCAGGAGCTGGTTCTCCAAAAAGATTTAAAAAATGACAAGGCTTTAAGCACACTCATCAAGAAAAAGAGGAGCCAAGTAAATAAAATCAGAAATGAAAGAGAAGAAATTAAAACTGATATCACAGAAATACAAGAAATTTTATAAAATTACTATGAATAACTATACACCAAGAAATTTGAAAACCTGGGGAAATGGACAAATTTCTAGAAAAATATAATCTTCCAAACCTGAATGAAGAAGAAGAAAGCTTAAATAGACCAATAACAGCTGATGAAATTAAAGCAGTAATAAAAAATCTCCTGGCATGTTTCAGCGCTGGACCTGATGGTTTCACAAGAGAATTTTAAAAAATATTTAAGGAAGAGCTAACCCCAATACTTGTCAGACTATATAAAAAATCCAAACAGTGGGAAGACTACCAAACACTTTTTATGAAGCCAGCATCATCCTAATCCCCAAACCAGACAAAGACACAACAAATAAAGAAAACTACAGGCCAATATCACTTATGAATATAGACACTAAATTTCTCATCAAAGAACCAGCAAACCATATCCAGCAATACAATAAAAAGATCATGCACCATGTTACCCTGGCTGGTATAACTCAATGGATTGAGAGCAGGCCTGTGAATCAAAAGTTCACTGGTTCAATTCCCTGTTAAGGTTCATGCTTGGGTTGCAGGCCAGGTCCCACCACCCCCAGAATGGGACACATGAGAGGAAACTACACATTGATGTTTCTCTCCCTCCCTTTCCCTCTCTCAAAAAATAAATAAATTAAAAAAAAGATTATTCACTATGATGAAATGGGATTCATCCCAAGGATGCAAGGATGACACAATATTGACACATCAGTAAATGCAATATATCATATAAACAAAAGAGAAAAATCCCATGTTCATATCAATAAATGTGGAAAAAGTTTTTGATAAGGTACAGCACCCATTTATGACAAAAACACTCAGCAAATGGGAGTAGATGGAGCATACCTCAACAAAATAAAGGCCATATATGAAAAACCTACAGCCAACATCATACTCAACAGACAAAAACTAAAAGTTTTTCCACTAAGTTCAGGAAGAAGACAAGGATGTCTCTTTTCACCACTTCTATCCAATATAGTATTGGAAGTCCTAGCCATGACAATCAGACAAGAAGAAGAAATAAAAGGCACCTAAATTGAAAAGGAAGAAGTAAAACTGTCATTGCTTCCAGATGACTTGATAGTGTACATAGAAAAACCTATAGACTCCACAAAAAAATTTCTTGACCTAATAAGTTAATTAGGCCAAAAAGCAGGATACAAAGTCCATATTCACAAACCAAAGGTAATTTTTACACCAACAATGAAATATCAGAAACAGAAATCAGAAAAAAAATCCCTTTTGTTATAGCAACAAGAAAAACATAGTACTGATGAATAAACCTAACCAAGGAGGTAAAAGATCTATACTCAGAAAACTACACAATACTGAAGAATGAAATTAAGGAAGACACAAATAAATGGAAGCATGTACCATGCTCATGGATTGGAAGAATTAACATTATCAAAATGTTCATACTACCCAAAGCAATTTATAGATTCAACACAATCCCTTTTAAAATACCAATGACATATTTCACAGATATAGAACAAACATTTCAAAAATTTATATAGAACCATAAATGACCCCAAACTGCTGCAGCAATTTTGAGAAAGAAAATCAACGTAGGAGGGATCACCATACCTGACATCAAACTATATTACAAGGTCATGGCAATCAAAACAGTCTGATATTGGCATAAGAACAGATGCATAGGTCAATGGAATAGAATAGAGAACCCGGAAATAAACCCAAGTCTCTATGGTCAATTAATATTCAACAAAAGGGGCAGAAACATAAAATGGAGTAAAAATAGACTCTTCAACAAATGGTATTGGGACGTCTGGATAGCTATATGCAAAAAAATGAAACTTGACAACTTGCACCATGCACAGTATAAACTCGAGATGGATGAAAGACTTAAATGTAAGTAGTGATACCATAAAAGTCCTAGAAGAGAACATAGGCAGGATCTCAGATATTCCACACACCAATATTTTCACTGATATGTCCCCTGGAACAAGGGACATAAAGGAAAGAATAACAAATGGGAATCATCAACACAAAAAGCTTCTGCACAGCTAAAGAAAACACATGAAAAGGGAACCAACTGTATGGGAAAATATATTTGCCAACGACAAGGGCTTGATCTCCAGAATTTGTAAAGAACTAGCACGACTCCACACCTAGAAGACAAACAATTGAATTAAAAAATGGGCAAAGGACCTGAACAGACACTTGTTCATGGAGAACATAAAGAGGGCCCAGAGACATATGAAAGGATGTTCACTATCACTGACCATCACAGAGATGCAAATTAAAACCACAACAAGATACCACTTCACACCAGTCAGAATGGCCATCATAAGCAAATCAACAAGCAAGTTCTAGAGAGGTTGTAGAGAAAAGGGAACCCTTATATATTGCTGGAAGGAATGCAGACTGGTGCCACCACTGTGGAAAACAGTGTGGAATTTCTTCAAGAAATTAAAAATTGAACTGCCTTTTGACCTAGCAATTCCTCTGCTGGAAGTGTACCCTAGGAATCCTGGAACACTAATTCAAAAGAACCTATGCACTCCAACGTCCACAGCAGCACAATTTACAATAGCCAAATGTTGGAAGTAGCCTAGGTGTCCATCAGTTAATGAGTGGATCAAAATAACTGTGGTATACTTACACAATAGAATACCACAGCAGGAAAAAAAAATGAATTACTACCCTGACAGCTTGGATGGAACTGGAGAGCATTATGCTAAGTTAAGTAAGCCAGTTGGTTAAAGACAAATATCATATTATTTCACTTACAAGTTGAACCCAATCAACAAAACAAACAAGAAAGCAAAAAATAACCAGAGACATTGAAATAAATGAGAATTTGACAGTAACCAGAGGGATTGGGGGAGGATAATTACAGAGGAAATGGCGAAGGGTCATTAAAGATCATGTATGAAGGACCCATCAACAAAGCAAAGGGTGTAAGATTGAGAGTGGGAGGTGGGAGTGCGTGAGGCTGGGGAAAGTGGTCGTGGGAAAATGGAGACAACTGTATTCAAACAATAATAAAAATGATTTAAAAATCAGCCCATGTATTGGTACAAGGATTAAAACACAGACTGTTTGCCTTGAAAAAAATTTAAATAAAAATACTCTAAAAAATTAAATCAAAACAATATTCCAGTAAAAAATAAAAAAATAGAAATGACAATAAATAGCTTACTATAGCCATAGTTTAAATGGCATAGCTTATTTCTTCTGAGCTATAGGCCTTTACAGCATGTTACTGAACAAAACATCATAAGATTATGTTAAACACAAGAGAAAATGATTCAATAAAACAATCAAGAGACACTAAATATGAAATGTGTAAGGCTGCTGGCAAGGTAATTAGACATATTGTTTTACCACAAACATTTTTTAAAAGTATGCTCTAAAATAACAATAAAATGTATAATATAGTAAATATGTAAACCAGTAACATACACAGTCATTTGTTTTCATTATCAAGTATTAGGCATTGTATATAATTGTACATGCCATGCTTTTATATGATTGGCAGTGCAGTAGATTTCTTTACACCACAAATACCTAAGTAATATGGTGCACTATGACATTATGAATGTCACTCCACGGTAGAAAATTTTGAGCTCTATTGTACTTTCATGAAATCACCATTGTATGTGCATCCCATTGTTAAAAATGTGATTATGGGATGCATGACTGTATAAAAGTACCTGGCAGTAGTAAACATTATACATATGTTATTAATTTGTAGTAGTATCATTTAAAACTAACACAGACAGTTCTCTCTCTTTTCATCCCCAAACTCCCTACCATACTATTTATTCAGGATGTCAAATTCATTTCTAATTGCTTTTAGCCACTTATTCCTTGGTTTCTGTACATGATCAAAAAGAAAAAAAGTCATCAGCACAGTCAGGCTTTAGCACATGAGCAGACAAGATTTTGAAATATAAGACTTACTTGAAGACAATTTCTAGGAACACAGTACATTCAAATACCGCATCTACCTGAAATGTGGTGAAGTACCACTTTTGATGGCAATAATCTGTCATGGTAGGTTTATGATATTGTCAGAGGGATACAGCTATATGGGTTGTTCCTTCTGTGTCTCTTTATTTGTCTGCTTATTTGTTTGTTGATTTTTGCTTTTCAGCTTGTGGGGGAAAAAGAAATGGAGACTAAAGGAATAGTGGGGATCACTTAAGTGATCTGGAACACTAAAAACACAAGCTAAATTTATCCCTTTACTTTTAACAAAATACAGTGATTTTATTACTCATCAAGTTGAGAGGAATAAAAGCCCTAATCACCAGAGAAATCAATCAGGAGTCAACATAACAAAACTCTAACACTTGATCTCATTTTAGAACCATGCCCAATCAGAAATGGAACATTTTAATAAAAACATAATACCAGGATTTAAAAAGCAAAATGTAACCAAAACATTGAAATTAAGAACAAACTAACAGTGACCAGAGGGGAGAGGAGAGGAGATAATGTAGAGGAAAGGGTGAAGGGTTTACAGGAATAACCATAAAGGACACATAGACAAAAACAAGGGTAGGTAGAAAAAGGGGAGGGAGGTGGGGATAGCTGGGGTGGTGGGGAGGAGTAGGGGGAAAGGCAGAAAACTGTACTCGAACAACAATAAAATTCAAAATAATTTAATAAAAAACTATTCAATATTAGCTAGTGAAATACGTACCAAAAGCGTCCATAGTTGTTGATTGTTTGCACCTGCTCTGTAAGTTTATACTTAGAATGCAGGAAAGTTATATCTTGGTGAAAAAGTAACAATCCCAAAACATTTCATGGTCCCTATCTGTATATCCTATTAAATATATGGCTTCGAATTTAGCTCACGAGATGATATGAATCAAAAGGCATGCTTCAAAATTACCCTAATTGTAATGGAATCAATAAGGGAGGGGGAACAGTCTTGGCTTCCAAAACTTTAAACTCAATGGTATAAAGTCATGACAGATATTACAGCTACAGTGTACACTTGAGGAAATGGTTGGAAGATTGGATAAGGAGCTGTCAAAGTCCCACAGCTGGTTAGCAGCAAAGCTGGAAGTTTGATCAGCCCTGTGACCCCAACACCTCCATTAGGTTGGAAATATGTCACTGGAGGTAAGATTCTATGTTTCTTTTTATTTGATGGGTAATGAGACACATACTCACATGGTACAAAATTTTGCTTTCAGTCTTAACTGAATAGTCCAATTGATCCTAAAAACAATTTCCCATCAAGGGGATAAAAGGACTGAGAGTTCCTGTTGCCATCTCACCTCAGCTAAAAATTTGCCCAGGGTTTTTCCTTGAGTGTATCTAGGCCCATCAGGACTATGTGGTCTGTTTTTCCCCCCAGAATTGGACCCTGGCAACATTGGACACTTTGGCATTTACACTCATCTTTGTGTATTCTCTTATCACAACCTGGCCAAACCTTTCTTATCTTTTCAAGGCTCAGGTCAAGTTACATCTTCCTAATGAAGAGTTCCTTGATCATTCTGGAAGGAAGAAGTGATTTCTTCATTCTTTCAAGTCCTATAGCATATAATATTTTGCCACTCTTTTAACAGTTACCATATGACCTAATGATGGTCATGGTGGTGATGGTAGCTAAAATTTATTGAGTGCTTTTTTTGTACTAGAAGGTTTTCATGAATTATCTTATTTCTCCCCACTACACTATGAGTAGGTCCTTCTTATCGCTATCTGAAGATGAATAAACATCCTCAGAGTATTTAAATAACTTACTCATGCTCATATAGCTAGTAAGTGGCAGAGCCAGTATTCAAAGTTTTTTTTTTTTTTTGTCTGTCTCTAGCTTTCAGACTCTAAACCACTATGCCACTGTTTCTCAGAGTATAGTCCCCAGAACACAGGCATCAAAGGTTTCACCTTAAATTTTCTGAAGGCCATTCAATGAGAAGTAAGTCTGTGAACCTAAATGTTTTCCACCCTCTTGGAGCTTCAGATGACCACTGAGATTTGTGAAAACCACTATGCCAAAAAGCTCTACTATTAACAACTCCCTTTCAACTTTATATAGATTTTATGCACACAAGCACTCCTTGATATCCATTGTTCTTTGGTGATTTTTTCATATACATCCCTTTATGTGAGTTTATATGTGAGTTTATGTATGTTGTCCTCTGACTGGAGTGTAAGAGACATGGTTTCTACCCACATAGCTTCTTCATTGCTTACCTCAGCACTTTTGAACACATACACAATGTTCAGTAAGCCTAATATTTTATTGTGATTGCCAAATGGTCTCTGTTCTTTCCAAAAAGATACTGATCTGTGTTTCATATGAAAAGGTGTATTTTTACCCCATAACCCTTTCATGGAAGCCACAAATAGTGCCTTCAATTTGAAGAACTTTTATGTCATGCACATTCCATTAAAAAAGGAAAGGTGTCACAATGGTATAAACTTTCTGTCTTCACAAGAAGAACACTGGAGAACATCATTAAGATCTTCCTTCCCTTCTTGGGAGTCCTTTTCACTTCACTGGCTCCCTGCCAGTGCCCTCCTGGGGAAAATGTGCTTAGAAAAGAAGTTGAAGTTAGTGGTGGCCTAATATATGCTGGGCCACAGAAAGAGATTGCAGATAGAAGTATGCCTTTGGCCACACTGATCAAATATGAAAATGATAATCACAGAATTAACTTCTTGTTAGAGAATATTGCTTTAAGATAATGTATTTTCTAAGCTACAAAATGTTCATTACAGATTATTTGGATAATACAGAAAAAAAGCAAAGGAAAAACTCATAAATAAAAAAATCTTATTATTTAAACTAAACCACTGTCCATATTTTTATATGTAGTCTTTCAGTCATTTTTCTATGTAAGCATGCATGTGTCTGTGTCTGTGGCACACATACATCTTTTTAAGTGAAATAGTATTGTACACAAGGTTTTGGATCTTGAGTTTTCTCTTAATAATATATCATAAATATTTTATTTCATTAAATATTCTTATATAAAACATGATATTAGAAAAATTTATAAAGTGGCCCAATTAAATTCTTGTCTTGCTTTTAAAATAAGTCTAGTGACTGCTATGCCTGGATTAAGGATTACTGAAAAATAAGACAAACCAGGAAGTATCAAAACCAGGAGTCAATTTGGACTGGTGTGCCTGTGGCTAATAGTCTAACTAGAGGCCATTTGAGAACTCCATTTGCACATCAAAGTAATTCAGAAGAATGAAGCTAGGAATAGTATCCAGGAGGTCAGAGAAACAGAAAGAGCACAAGCAAAGTTCCAAATTATAGTACATGGACAGACAGTAATACTCACACAGGTCCAGATTAGTTGAAGGCCCAACATAGATAGAGTCAGAGGTCAGGGATCAATTGCTCAAAGGCAGGATGGCACCATACAGTCTCAGTATACACAGGTCTGGGTTGGGGATTCAAGAGAGTGATAAATATTTGGGAAACACAGAGTGACTAAACACAGGATCTGGGTCAGGAAACAGACCAACACAATGGAAAGTCCAGAGTGTCCTTAGAGTTGTAACAGTAACTGCCATAGAAACTCTACTTGTTTACTGAGAGCAAAAGGACTCAGGTTATCACTGGAAACAGCAGCAATCACTAGCCTGCTATAGGCAAAAGAGAGGCTAGCAAGTTGGGCTGACAATGCAGACCACCTTTGCAAGGTAAATTTTTCAAAAACTGTCTGAAAAGAAAAATTTCCATTTTTGTGGTAAAAAATGTTCAGATAACAGCACTTTGATGTGCCTCAATTCACATAAATTCTAGAAAACAGATGGGAACCAGGAAGAGGGGAAGTAGGGTTGGTGTGGTGATGGAATATGGATTGAGAAATTTGATTATGTGGATTACAACATGTAGGTTTACTGCAAATAAAACCTAACTTTCAATCCTGTAAATAGTAGATATTCAGTAAACATGTTTAATTAATTAAAATACAGTTAATGATATTGTAATAACTATGTATGGAGCCAAGAGTTACTAAAAATAACAGGGGAACACTTTGGAATGGTATATGATTTTCTAACCACTATGTTATACATCTGAAACTAGTAAAAATAATATATTTTTTTTAATTTTTATTTTCATTGTTGATCTTGTACAGTTTTCTGTCTTTTATTCTCACCCGAACCCGCCACCCCAGCCCTCCCCACCTCCCTCCCATTTCCACCCCCCCCATAGTTTTTGTCCATGTGTCCTTTATACTTGTTCCTGTAAATCCTTCCCCTTTTCCCCTGAAATTCCCTCCCCTCTCCCCTCTGGTGACTTTCAGCATGTTCCACATTTCCATGTCTTTGGTTATATTATGCTTGTTTGTTTGTTTTGTTGATTAGGTTCCTGTTAAAGGTGAGATCATATGGTATTTATCTTTCACTGCCTGGCTTACTTCGCTTAGCATGATGCTCTCAAGTTCCATCCATGCTGTTGCATAGGGTATGAGCTCCTTCTTTCTTTCTGCTGCATAGAATTCCATTGTATAAATGTACCACAGTTTTTTGATCCATTCATTTACTGATGGGCATCTAGGTTGCTTCCAACACTTGGCTATTGTAAATTGTGCTGCTATAAACATAGGGATGCATAGTTTCTTTTGGAATGGTGTTTCAGGGTTCTTAGGATATAGTCCTAGCAATGGAATTGCTGGGTCAAAAGGTATATCCATTTTTAGTTTTTTTAGAAAATTCCATACTGTTTTCCATAGTGGTTGTACCAGTCTGCACTCCCACCAGCAGTGCACTAGTGTCCCCTTTTCTCCACAACCTCTCCAACACTTGCTGTTTGTTGCTTTGTTTATGAGGGCCATTCTGACTGGTGTCAAGTGGTATCTCATTGTGGTTTTAATTTGCATCTCTCTGATAGCTAGCGATATCGAGCATCTTTTCATGTGTCTCTGGATCCTCTGTATGTCCTCCTTGGAGAGGTGTCTGCCCAAGTCCTTTGCCCATTTTTTAATTGGGTTGCTTGTCTTCTTAGAGTGGAGTCGTGTAAGTTCTTTATATATTTTGGAGATTAAACCCTTATCTGAGATATCATTGGCAAATATGTTTTCCCACACAGTCGGTTCTCTTTTTATTTTAAAACTGTTTTCCTTGGCCATGCAGAAGCTTTTTATTTTGATGAGATCCCATTTGTTTATTCTTTCCTTTATGTCTCTTGCTTTAGGAGACATATCAGTAAAAATGTTGCTGCGTGTAATATCTGAGATTTTCCTGCCTATGTTCTCTTCTAGGACTTTAATGGTGTTACGGCTTATGTTTAAGTCTTTTATCCACCTTGAATTTATTTTTGTGTATGGTGTAAGTTGGTGCTCGAGTTTCATTTTCTTGCACGAAGCTGTCCAGTTCTCCCAACACCACTTGTTGAAGAGGCTGTTTTTACTCCATTTTATGTTGCTGCCCCCTTTGTCGAATATTAATTGACTGTAGAGACTTGGGTTTATTTCTGGGCTCTCTATTCTATTCCACTGGTCCACGTGCCTGTTTTTATGCCAGTACCAGGCTGTTTTGATTACAGTGGCCTTGTAATACATTTTGGTATCAGGTATTGTGATCCCTCCTGCTTTGCTCTTCTTTCTCAAGATTGCTGCTGCTATTCTGGCTCGTTTATGGTTCCATATAAATTTTTGAAGAGTTTGTTCTATATCTGTGAAATATGCCATTGGTACTTTAATAGGTATTGCATTGAATCTGTAGATTGCTTTGGGAAGTATGGACATTTTGATGATGTTAATTCTTCCGATCCATGAACACGGTATGTGTTTCCATTTATTTGTGTCTTCCTTGATTTCCTTCTTCAGTGTTGTGTAGTTTTCTGCATACAGGTCTTTTACCTCCTTGGTTAGGTTAATTCCTAGGTACTTTATTTTTCTTTTTGCTATATCAAATGGGATTTTTTTCTTGATTTCTGCTTCCGTTGTTTCATTGTTGGTATACAAAAATGCCTTTGATTTCTGGATATTGACTTTGTATCTGGCTGTTTGGCTAAATTCATTTATTAGGTCGAGCAGTTTTTTGGCTGAGACTATAGGATTTTCTATGTATACTAACATGTCATCTGCAAACAATGATAGTTTTGTTTCCCCCTTTCCAAGTTGGATGCCTTTTATTTCCTTTTCTTGTCTAATCGCTGTGGCTAATACTTCCAATACTATGTTGAATAGAAGTGGAGAGAGTGGACAGCCTTGTCTTGTTCCTGATTTTAGTGGAAAAGAATTTAGTCTTTGCCCGTTGAGTATAATGCTGGCTGTAGGTTTCTCATATATAGCCTTTATTATGTTGAGGAATGCTCCCTCTATTCCCACTTTGCTGAGTGTTTTTATCATAAATGGGTGCTGTACCTTATCAAATGCTTTTTCCTCATCTATTGATATGATCATGTGATTTTTGTCTTTGCTTTTGTTTATGTGATGAATTACATTTACTGATTTGCGAATGTTGAACCATCCTTGCATCCCTGGGATGAATCCCACTTGGTCGTGGTGTATGATCTTTTTAATGTGTTGTTGGATGCGGTTTGCCAATATTTTGTTGAGGATTTTAGCATCTATGTTCATCAGCGATATTGGCCTGAAGTTCTCCTTCTTTGTTGTGTCTTTATCTGGTTTTGGGATTAGGATGATGCTGGCTTCATAAAAAGAGTTTGGGAGTCTTCCATCTTTTTGGATTTTTTTCGAATAGTCTGTGGAGAATAGGGGTTAGCTCTTCCTTAAATGTTTTGTAGAATTCTCCTGTGAAGCCATCTGGTCCAGGGCTTTTGTGCATCGGGAGTGTTTTGATTACTGATTCAATTTCACCGGCTGTTATTGGTCTGTTCAGGCTTTCTGTTTCTTCTTCATTGAGTTTTGGAAGGTTATATTTTTCTAGAAACCTGTCCATTTCACCTAGGTTTTCAAATGTCTTGGCATACAGTTCTTCATAGTAATTTCTTACAGTCCTTTCTATTTCTGCGGTGTCGGTTGTAATATCTCCTCTTTCATTTCTGATTGTGTTTATTTGAGTCCTCTCTCTTTTTTTCTTGATGAGCCTGCTTAAAGGCTTGTTGATTTTGTTGATCTTTTCAAAGAACCAACTCCTGGAGTCATTGATCTTTAGGATTGTGCTTTTAGTCTCTATGTCATTTAATTCTGCTCTTATCTTGGTTATTTCTTTCCTTCTACTTGCTCTGGGCTGTCTTTGTTGTTGTTCCTCAAGTTCTTGTAGGCGAAGGGTTAGGTTGTTTGTTTGAGATGTTTCTGTCTTTTTTAGATAGGCATGTATCGCTATAAGCTTCCCTCTGAGGACTGCCTTTGCTGTGTCCCATAAGTTTTGGGTCGATGTAAGTTCATTATCGTTTGTTTCCAGAAACTTTTTGATTTCCTCCCTAATTTCATTTTTGACCCATTCATTGTTTAATAGCATGCTATTCAATCCCCATGATTTTGAGGGTTTTGGGTTTTTCTCCTTGGGGTTGGTTTCTAGTTTCAGTCCCTTGTGGTCAGAGAAAATGCTTGGTATGATTTCAATTTTCTTGAATTTGTTGAGGCTTGATTTGTGTCCTATCATGTGGTCTAACTTTGAAAATGTTCCATGTGCATTTGAAAAGAAAGTGTATTTAGCTTCTTTGGGATGAAGGGCTCTATATATATATCAGTTAAGTCCATTTCCTCTAGAGTGTTGTTCAATGCCACAATATCTTTGTTGATATTTTGTTTGGAAGATCTGTCCATTTTTGACAGTGGGGTGTTAAAATCACCTACTATAATTGTGTTGCTGTCTATATCTTTCTTGAAGTCCTCTAAAATTTTCTTGATGTATTTAGGTGCTCCTCCATGGGGTGCATATATATTTACAATATTTATGTCTTCTTGGTGGATTCTTCCCTTGAGTATTATGAAGTGACCTTCTGGGTCTCTCTTTATGGCCCTTCTTTTGAAGTCTATTTTGTCTGATATGAGTATTTCTACCCCAGCTTTTTTTTCCTGACCATTTGCTTGGAAAATTTGTTTCCAGCCCTTCACTTTGAGCCTGTGTATGTCTTTTGTCCTGAGGTGGGTTTCTTGTAGGCAGCATATGTGTGGGTCATGCTTTCTTATCCATTCAGCTATTCTATGTCTTTTGATTGGAGCATTTAATCCATTTACATTTAAGGTTATTATTGATAGGTAATTATTCATTGCCATTTTCGTACCTGTGTTCCTCTCTCTCTTTCTCTCTCTGTCTTTTCCTTTCTTCCCTTAAAGCAGTCCCTTTAGTATCTCTTGCAGCATTGGTTTGGTAGAAGTGTATTCTTTTAGACTTCTTTTGTTTGGGAAGCTCCTTATTTGGCCTTCTATCTTGATTGAAAGCCTTGCTGGGTAATGTAGTCTGGGTTGCAGGCCTTTGGTTCTCATTGCTTGGAATATTTCTTGCCATTCTCTTCTGGCTTGGAGCATTTCCATTGAGAAGTCAGATGCTAACCTAATTGGGGCCCCCTTGTATGTTACTTCCTTTTTCTCCCTTGCTGCTTTTAAGATTCTCTCATTGTCTTGGAATTTTGCCATTTTAATTATGATGTGTCTTGAAGTGGGCCTGTTTGGGTTCCTTTAGATTGGGACTCTCTGTGTTTCCTGGATTTGTGTGGTTTTTTTCTCTCACCAAATGAGGGAAGTTTTCCATCATTACTCTTTCAAACAGGTTTTCTATCCCTTGTTCTTGTTCTTCTCCTTCTGGTATCCCTATTATACGAATATTATTCCGTTTCATGTTGTCTTGCATTTCTCTTAAACCCTCTTCATTCTTTCTAAGCCTCTTTTCCTTATCTTGCTCATTCTGAGTGTTTTTTTTCTATTTTTTCCTCCAGCTCGCTGATCCGATCTTCTGCTTCATCGATTCTGCTTTTCATTCCTTCTACTGTGTTCTTCAGTTCAGAGATTGTGTTCTTCATTTCCTCTTGGCCCTTGTTGATAGTTTCTATTTCCTTTTTCATGTTGATATAGTTTGCCGTGAGTTCATCATAACTTCCCTGTAGTTTATGGTAGCTCATTGAGAGCTCATTGAGCTTCCTGACAACCATTGCTTTGAACTCGATATCTGATAGTTGAGTTGCCTCAGTTTCATTTAGCATTCTTTCTTGAGCTTCCTCCTTTCCTTTCGTTTGGGGATTGTTCTTTTGTCTTCCCATTGTTTGTAAGATTCTTGTTGTTAGCCTCAGCTTCTTAAATTGATCTGTTCTGGCTCCCTGGGTTTGTGGTATGACCTTCTGTGGTAGAATATCTGTGAGATTCAGTGGTGGATTCTCCTTCAGATATCCTGTTGTTCACCACTTTCACTGTCTCATCAGCTGGAATACCCTCTTTTGGGGGCCAACTCTGGTTTTTGTTTTTGTTTTTGTTTTTCCCCACAGTTTCAGGCTTGCTTGTTTGTTTGTTTTGTCTCACTCGTGGGTATTTACAAAAAGAAGAGGGGGGAAAATGAAAAAAAGAAGCAAGAGGAAACAAGAGGAAGGTAGAAGAGATAAAATTGAAAAGAAAGGAAGAGCGGATAAGAGAAGAAGGAATTCAAGGGATGCAAAAGGAGTTGGGGAGTAAAGAAGAAGATATAAACAATGAAGAAGGAGTAGTTAAAAACTCATATAGAGCGACAGGCTTACAAACAAAAAGACACTAACAAACTGGCAAAACAAAAAAGAGACACGCACACAGACACCCCCACACAAATATAAGCAGCTGGGGGGGGACAAGCAAAGCACAACAAAATATTAAAAAATATATATATTAAAAAAACAAAATTAAAAAAATGATAAAAACAAAACAAAACAAAAAACAACAACAACAACAAAAAAAAAACACCCTCTTGTTGTTTTCAAACTTGCCAGCCTGTTTTTCAGGTCTTGCTGGCTGCAATGGCCGAGGGGTGATCTTACTGCTTTTCTCTGTGTTAAGAACTAAGTCCTCATTGTGCTATGTATCCCAGCGTTAGCGGGCGCCTCTCCCCACAGGGTTTCCAGCGTGTGATCTGAGCCTCCTGGTGTGTGCGCACTTCCCAGAGTTTATGGGTGTGTGCTAGGTTCTCCAGACGTGCACAGCCGCCTGCCTTTGTCCCTGGGAGGCTTTCAGTGTTCGGGCACAGCTGCCTGCATTTGCTTCTGAGAGGGGCCTGCGTTCCAGCTGCTATCCGGCGCCTGCACCTTGGGCCTGAGCTGTCCGCGTTTGAGCACCCGCCCGTGAACTGGCACCTCTGGCTCCACAGCTGTCTCCAGCGGCCTGCGCCTATGTTTTCACGAGTGTACACTAGCCCGCGACCGTGTGCGATCCCCTGAGAGTGTCTATGTTCATGCAGTTGTCTCACTTCACCCGCGCCTCTGTCTTTGTTGGGGGGCCTGTGCTTTCGTAGTCACCCGGCGACCACAAAAACTCGGTTCAAAGTCGCACAGTGACCTGGTGTGGGGCACCCACTTTCGCTCCCTCGCGGGGCACCCACTTTTCTCGGGCGCAGTCGCGCGGTGGCCCCTGAGATCTCCCAGCCGGTTCAGCGGCTGACCCAGCTCCCTCCCCAGGGCCCTGGGGCAGGCTTGGCGGAGCACCAGGCCGGGGCCTCAGCCGCCCCGCTCTCCGTGCGCTGGAACCCTGGGCTCTTATTGTTCCGCAGAGCTCTCCTTACCGCTTGTTTTTCAGTGTCCGCTACAATTTCCGACCTCTTATTCTCCAATATGCTGTGTTACTGTTCCTTGTCTGTTCTGGTCTTTCATAGACTGGTCTGGTTTTTCTCCCATGTGTAGAGGGGGAATAGGGTCTGCTCCCTCCTACCACGCCGCCATCTTCCCAAGAATGTAAAAATAATATTAATATTAAAAAATCTGTTTAAGTCCAGCACTGGACTAGTCACAGTGGGACATGTTATGAAAGAAGAATGTGACACTGTACCTGAAAAGAGCTTACTTCCTTATTGAAGAAAATCAAACAATTAAAGAAAAAGAAGTTACTCATTATCCTAGTACTTAAGACTAGAGCACTATATGCAGGGAACATGTAGGAATTCAAAGAAGAGAAGCTAGGGATCAGTACTCCCTAGAGGGGCTGAAGGTTTCCAGGTGGAAGAAAAAAATCAAGAATAGGAAAATTTTGGGACTTCCGGCCAAGATGGAGGCGTAGGCAGACACACTGTGCCTCCTCTCACAACCAAAATTAAGGACAACAAATATTTAGAAACAAGAAAACAACCAGAACTGATAGAAAACTGAACTGTACGGAAGTCCAACAACCATTCATCCAGACCGGTAGGAGGGGCAGAGTCACGGCGGGAGAAGGTGGAGGTGCGGGAGCGCAAGCAGCAGCAGCTGGCAGTTCCCAGGTGCACAGGCGGCGGCTGGCGGTCCCCAGGCCCACAGGCAGCAGCTGGCGGACCCCAGGCACAGGGGGGCAACTGTGCAGAACCAGTGAGGCCGCACAGGGTGGCTGGCTGACCAGGTGGTCCCACATTCGTGCGCACAGACGGTCCAGGCAGAGGGGAAGTGGCGGAAGGGACTGAATACAGGAGAGAGCGGAGCAGACGCCATTGTTCCCTCTCAGACCCCACCCCCACATACAGCGTCACAACCCGGCGACTGGGCTGCACCGCACTGGGGAGCGCCAGAGGCTCCACTCCTCACTGCGTAACAGCACTCGAGCGTGCGCAGATAATCCAGGTGAAGGGGAAGCAGCGGAAAGGACCGGAGTCCAGGAGAGAGTGGAACAGGCACCATTGTTTCCTCTTGAACCCCGCCCCCACCTAAAGCGTCACAACCCAGCAACTGGGCTGCCCCGCCCTGAGGAACACCTAAGGCTCCACCCCTAATACGTAATAGCTGCGACCAGACTAAAACCAAACCAAAACAAAACAAAACAAAAAAACCACCAAAAATGGCTCAAACCAGAGAACCAATCAAAGCCCCAATTCCTCTAAGCAGTGAAGAGATAACCAACCTATCAGATGCACAGTTCAAAGCACTGGTGATCAGGATGCTCACAGAATTGGTTGATTTTGCTTACAAATTAGATGAAAAAAATGCAGGCTACAAGACGTGAAATGAAGGAAGATGCATGGGGAACTGATAGAGATGGAAGGAAAACTGGGACTCAAATCAATGGAGTGGACCAGAAGGAAGAATCTAACAACCAAACAGAAAACGAGGAAGAAACAAGAATTCAAAAAAATGAGGAGAGGCTTAGGAACCTTCGGGACATCGTTAAACGTCCCAACATCTGAATTATAGGGGTCCCAGAAGGGGAAGAAGAAGAGCAACAAGTGGAAAACTTATTTCAACAAATAATCAAGGAGAACTTCCCCAATCTGGCAAAGGAAATAGACTACCAGGAATTCCAGGAAGCTCAGAGAGTCCCAAAGAAGTTGGACCCAAGGAGGAACACACCAAGGCACATCATAATTACATTAGCAAAGATTCAAATGAAGCAGAGAATTCTAGAAGCAGCAAGGGATAAGGGGACAGTCACCTACAAAGGAGTTCCCATCAGACTGTCAGCTGATTTTTCAAAAGAGACCTTGCAGGCAAGAAGGGGCTGGAAAGAAATATTTGAAATCTTGAAAAGCAGGGACCTACATCCAAAATTGCTCTATCCAGCAAAGCTGTCATTTAGAATGGATGGACAGATAAAGCGCTTCTCAGATAAGGTCAAATTCAAGGAGTTCATCATCACCAAGCCCTTATTATATGAAATGTTAAAGGGACTTATCTAAGAAAAAGAAGATAAAAATATGACAGTGAAAAGACAGCAACTCACAGCTATTAAGAACCATACCTAAAACAAAAGCAAACTAAGCAAACAGCTAGAACAGGAACAGAACCACAGAAATGGAAGTCATATGGAGGGTTAGCAACAGGGGCATGGGAGGAGAAGAGAGGGGGAAAAGGTACAGAGAAAAAGTAGCATAGATGGTGGGTAGAAAATAGACAGGGGGAGGGCAAGAATAGTATGGGAAATGTAGAAGCTAAAGAACTTATGACACATGGACATGAACTAAAGGGGGGAATGTGGGTGGGAGAGGGTGTGTAGGGTGGAGGGGAATGATGGGGGCGAAATGGGACAACTGTAATAGCATAATCAATAAAATATATTTAAAAAAGAATAAGAAAAGTTTGGACATAAACATAAGTAAAGGGACAAGATGCCTCTATTTTTAAAAAAATTTATTTGTTTATTTTAGACAGAAGAGAAGGGAGGGAGAAAGAGAGGAAGAGAACTATCACTGTGTATTTGTGCACTCCCTGCTCTTGTGCATTCCCTGCTGGGGACCTGTTCTGGCCCACAATCCAATCTTGTGCCCTGACCTGGAATTGAACCAACAATGCTTTGCTGCACAGGCCAGTGCTCAATCCACTGAGCCACAGCATCCAGGGCTAAGGTGCTCTTATCACAAGGTTTCTTACTACTTCTGATATGCTTTCCAAACTAGTGTCTCTCAACCCATATTATATTGACAAACAATTTATCAATATTAAACAATTTATCAATATCAATATTAAAGAGACTAGCAATACACTAGTCTCTTTTAATCCTTGATTAAGGATACAGTCACTGATTTAAGAGAAAGAGGAAGCAGGAGAGAGAAAGAAATATTGATGTGAGAGAGAAACATCAATCTGTTGCCTCTCATACGTGCCCCAACCAATACTGAACCTGCAGCCTAGGTATGTGTCCTGACTGTGAACCAAGCTATCAACTTTTCAGTGCCTGTGATGACATTTTAACCAACCAAACCACACTGGCTAGGGCATGCAATACACCAATCTTGACATGCTTTATTTTAATAGATTTCCATAGTCAACTTTGGTAAGTGTTGCAATCTCTCTTGGAGATTTGTGATGCATATTAACATTTAAACTCTGAAAAGTTCTGTGATAAATGCATAAATCAGTGTTTGCTGTTTAATTAGCTTTTCCCCAAATAACTCGACTATGAAAACTTTTGTTTTAAGAAATGTTTGTGAACATTCCGTGGTACCAGTGTGCTACTGAACACACTGCATAACACATTTCTGCAGAATATTAAACAACTTAAATTTTCTTTTTTAATTTTTTTATTGTTGTTCAACTATAGTTGTCTGAATTTTCCTCCCACCACTCTCCCCCCAGCCATTCCAACCTCCCTCCCCCAATTCCACCCCCATTGGTTATGTCCACTTATCCTTTATAGTTCTTTAACAACTTAAATTTTCTATTAAAATCTTCAAAAATGGGGGAGGATAAAAAAGAAAGATGGGGTTAAGTTCTCAAGACTTAAGCATCAACTCCTGTCACTCCAGAGGGAAAGGTAGATGAAACAGGCACAAAATATTTTTAAAACATAGTTTGTGTACAGAGTCATGATTAAAGAACACTGTTCTAAACCACTATCCCTTTGTAATCCCTTTAGACCTGACTGAGATGCATGACATTTGATCTTGTTTGGTCTGATGAACAAATAATCATTTCAGCTACAGGGTTGGTCTCTCTCTCTCTCTCTCTCTCTCTCTCTCTCTCTCTCTCTCTCTCTCTCTCTCTCTCTCTCTCTCAACTATGCTCTGTTGTGGGATATTAATTTTGAATTTGTTTGAGTCCTGGTTATTGACAATTGTGGTATATCATTGGTCTTTGAAAATAGAGACATTCTCATAGTTTCTTTTGCTTTCCAGAAGTATGTCTTGGCTGTAGCTGATGAAGAAATCATATTCTCACGTTCATAGATGGAGAGCTTCTTGGTGGAATCCTTTCCCTGGAGATGTACAAGCAGCATGTAGTAATCATTTGGCAGGCTTTCACGAGTTGGATGTTAGTCTTTATAACTTTTAAGGTCTCTTTCAACCCTAAGAGTCTAGGATTAGGTTGATGATTCTCAAATCTCTCTGCACATATCTCTTGGTGAGTTTTTGAAAACATCAAATAACTAGCCTCTACCACAGAGTAATAAAATCAGAATCTGTAAAGGTGGGCTCCACGTATATTATTATTTAAAGGCTTAAAAGTGATTATAATATGTGTCCAGAGTTGAGGATAGCAGGAATAGATATTTTTAACCCTTCATTAAAACTACAGATCCTAGTATGGTAGATCTTATGATTCCATTATCCTGTGCTGGATTTGTATTCAAACAGAGTAGTTGTCTGCCATCATGGGATGATTTGAGGGGCGTTGGGTAGTATTATCCCTCTATGTCCTCAAATTCCCTATGGACTAACCACAAGCTCTAGAAATTCTCCCTATCAGAGGTGTGTTCTTTTATGTTAGAGTTCCAGCATTCCCTGTTAAAATGGAAATTCTCTGTGCAGAAGTAGTACATTAAAGCTATTCCTAGTCACTGGCACCATGTATTTTAATGCATCAGCTTGTCATCTAATAAGGCCAGCAGAGGATAAGGAAGGTATAGGAAGAGAAACATTACTTATTTAGATATTGTGCCAAGAACTGCATCAAAATTTATTTGTGTCCTTCCCATGTACTCCTCCATTGTTCTCCCCTTTCAGTTTTAAGATTACTCATCTGAGCCTCTACATTTGTTATCCGTGAGCTGAGTCATTTTATCCATTTTGTCCCTGTTGATGACAGCATATTTTGTATCTTATAGGGAAATGAGATAAGGAAGATGTTTTTTGATGTTAACAATTTCTTCCAGTCTTCTCTTTCTCTAAACAATGCAGTCAAAGTAGCAAGTAATGGAAGTTGTCTATGCAGGGCACTAAATTACCCAGTTACCACACTGATTTGGGGGAAAGCCAATCTAATGAAATGGAACTGGTGAAATTTAGGGGGAAAAAAGCAATTTGATCCCCTAACTCCATACTAAGAAAATGACCAGCTATTTGAGGGACATACCCAAAATGACTAGAAGTTCTGGTACCATGTTCTTACAATCTCCTAAACTCATCACTTGGCTCCTGACTAAACTGGATGTTGGTTGACATTTTATCTCTTTAGAGGATAGTTTTAGGTTTCCAGTGTATAGTTTGGATAGAGATAATCAATAAACTTTTTATTGCTAAAGTGTGCTGCATCACCACTTCTCCTTACACCTAAATCTGTTATACACATTTGGCTGTCATTTGACAAGAGCATTTTTTTTTTTGCAGTAAGTCACATCTCAATGATAGCCATAGCTTTCTGTGTTCTAAATACCTCCATTTGCCCACAAGTAGTTCAAAAACCAGTTTGTTCTTCAGTTCATTTCATGTAACATAATGTTCAATCCCATTTAAAATGCTCTTATTTGCTCCTTACTAACATCCCCTAAATGTTTTATCCCCCTGAAAAGATAATATTATATTCCCCCTGGGTCTTTGTTTCAAAAATTCACTAGCTTCTCAAATATTTCATCTATCTTTTCTAGCTAATTTTGGTATTTGATAATACCTGTGTTGAAATGGTTCTTTTTGTCACGGAATAAAATCAGGTTCTTTAACCTAGCATTCAATGCCTGTCGAGGGGCGGGGGGGAGGCACTCTGCCCTCAGAGCTCCCCTGGCTGTTACAGATGAGAATAATTCTACCAAGACATGATCTTCTTGGTGAGGAAAGGCTGACCAGTCTCTTAGAGGAGAAAGGTGTCAAGCTCCTCTCTCGGTGGGCTTTTATTGAGTTTATCTTGCATAGGGATGCATATCAAAGAAAGGAGGTATGGTTTACAGAGAACATTTCTGGGATCATGGGGGTCCTTTTGAGTCAAGGCCTGGTAGAGAGGGTGACACTAATCAGCTTGGGAAAGAAACTTATTTTGTGCTTGGACCCTTAACATTTAAATTGAGGATGTTCTTAGCAAAGCAGGTTTCACAGGACTTTAATGTATTCTTTTTTAGACTTGATCACCTGCTTCCAGGAACTGCCAGTTCCAGCACAGGCCTGCACCCTGCTTCAGCATTGTTTCAGGCTTGAATAAGGTGGGGGATGTAAGGCAGCCAAGAGATTAGGAGAGTTTTTAATAGATAGAATGAGGACTCAGGCTATGATAAAGTCAAAGGGTGAGGGTCTTTTATCCCTCCTCCACAATCCCCTAAGTCCTTCTCTGGTGGCCCCTTCATGACTATGCCTGTCTTAGGCTGTTCCTTTCTTGAGGCATCTTACCCATCATTGACTATTCAGCCCTCCTCCAGGGGCCAAGCAGGGTGAAGTAAAGGGGCCAGAGGCTGTACCCCTGCTAGGAGAATATGATTTTTCTCCTTAGTGGCTTATGGTCCCAGGTCCCCTAACCATGGGGCCTTTTTGCCTGTCAGTGGGGTTACAGCTTCTGAAACCAGGGAAGACAGTTCCCAACAAATGCCCTTTCTTTTCTTTTTTCTTTGAATAGTTTATTGTCATTCTATTACAGTTGTCCCAATTCCCCCCTTCTAATCTCCGTTCGTATTTGTTCCCTGTATAAAACAGCTCTGTTCTATCCAAAATACACCCAGCTCATCTTTATTTTTGTCTTTTTCTTTAAAAAATTTCCTTCATTTGAAATGTGCTGAACCCTCCTTTTATGAATATGGAGATAATTTCACTTATTGATCTTGGGCTTCTCGGTTTACACCTGTTACCTTGATGCAACTATTAATGGTGCTTCCTTTCACTCAAAAGTGTCCTAGTCTGGACAACAAATTATATTTTTCTCATAGCTATGAACCGTATTCTTTCTTCAATGATTACTTTAAACCCTATTGCTCTCATGAAGACTTCAACCATCTTTCAAGCTCTCTTAATAACTAGGACACACATATACTATATATAGTAGGGAATATTAGAGTAGATATAGTTTTACTTTTGTAATATTAATCCTCAATTAAAATAAGAGCTTTCTTCCCTTAAGAACAATTTTATATCTATATGTACATTTCTATCTAACATATAGTATATATAATATATCATATATTATACATAATATAATATATAGTATATTATATACATATATTATGTATGTGATACATAGTGTATGAGTGTGTTATGTATGTAATATTTATATATGTGTATTACACATATATGTAATATAATATATATATATTATGTATATAATCTATCATCTATTTCTGTTCTACAAATTCATTGAAAATGTTTATATGTCCATAGTTCAAAACTGCTTCTAAGAAAAAGCAAGAATTGAATCCCATTTATGCATTCAACAGACCTTTGTTGAGGAGCCCCTCTGTTCCTGGCCTGTGGCTGTATGGAAGATAAGGAGCACACACCCCCTCTAACAGGGAAGGCAATAATAAGCCCTGTGGGACAGCACCAGGTTTGTACTGTTTACTTCAAACAGAGGCAAATTGCAGATTTCCTGAAGGAAGAGCCATGTAGTCACAGATTCAGCCTCTTTTTTAAAAAATATATTTTATTGATTATGACATTACAGTTGTCCCATTTCTCCCCCATCATTCCCCTCCACCCTGCACTCCCTCTCCCACCCACATTCCCACCTTTAGTTCATGTCCATGTGTCCAAAGTTCTTTAGCTTCTACATTCCCCACACTATTCTTGCCCTCCCCCTGTCTATTTTCTACTCACCGTCTATGCTACTTATTCTCTGTACCTTTTCCCCTTCTCTCCTCCTCCCACTCCCCTGTTGCTAACCCTCCACATGATCTCCATTTCTGTGGTTCTGTTCCTGTTCTAGCTGTTCGCTTAGTTTGCTTATGTTTTAGGTGTGGTTCTTAATAGCTGTGAGTTTTCTGTCTTTTCACTGTCCTATTTTTTATCTTCTTTTTCTTAGATAAGTCCCTTTAACATTTCATATAATAAAGGCTTGGTGATGATGAACTCCTTGAACTTGACCTTATCTGAGAAGCACCTTATCTTCCCTTCCATTCTAAATGACAGCTTTGCTGGATACAGCAATTTTGGATGTAGGTCTCTGCTTTTCAAGATTTCAAATATTTCTTTCCAGCCCCTTCTTGTCTGTAAGGTCTCTTTTGAAAAATCAGCTGACAGTCTGATGGGAACTCCTTTGTAGGTGACTGTCCCCTTATCACTTGCTGCTTCTAGAATTCTCTCCTTCATTTGAATCTTGGCTAATGTAATTACGATGTGCCTTGGTGTGTTCCTCCTTGGGTACAACTTCCTTGGGACACTCTGAGCTTCCTGGACTTCCTGGTAGACTATTTCCTTTGCCATATTGGGAAAGTTCTCCTCTATTATTTGTTCAAATAAGTTTTCCACTTGTTGCTCTTCTTCTTCCCCTTCTGGGACCCCTATAATTCGGATGTTGGGACGTTTAACGATGTCCCGGAGGTTCCTAAGCCTCTCCTCATTTTTTTGAATTCTTGTTTCTTCCTTGTTTTCTGCTTGGTTGTTAGTTTCTTCCTTCTGGTCCACTCCATTGATTTGAGTTCCAATTTTCCTCCCATCTTTATTTGTTCCCCATGCATCTTCCTTCATTTCATATATTGTAGCCTGCATTTTTCCATCTAATTTATGAGCAAAATCAACCAATTCTGTGAGCATCCTGATCACCAGGGCTTTGAACTGTGCATCTGATAGGCTGGCTATCTCTTCACGGCTTAGAGGAATTGGATCTAGGGCTTTGATTTGTTCTCCGGTTTGAGCCATTTTTGTTTTTTTTGTTTGTTTGTTTTTTGATTTGTTTGTTTTGTTTTGTTTTTAGTCTGGTCTCAGCTATTACGTAGTTAGGGGTGGAGCCTTAGGTGTTCCTCAGGGCTGGGCAACCCAGTCGCTGGGTTGTGATGCTATAGGTGGGGGCAGGGTCCGAGAGGGAAGAATGGCACCTGCTCCGCTCTCTCCCGGACTCCACTCCCTTCCACCGCTTCCCTTTTGCCTGGATTATCTGTGTGCGGGTGCGCGGGCTGTTACAGAGTGAGGAGTGGAGCCTCAGGCACTTCCCAGTGTGGGGAAGCCCAGTCGCTGAGTTCTGATGCTGTATGTGGGGGTGGGGTCTGAGAGGGAACAATGGCGCCTGGTCCACTCTTTCCTGAATTCAGTCCCTTCTGCCACTTCCCCTTTGCCTAGACAGTCTGGGTGCGCGAATGTGGGACCACCTGGTTAGCCAGCCGCCTTGTGCAGCCTCACTGGGTCTGCACAGTTGCCACCCCATGCCCGGGGTCCGCCAGCTACCGCCTGTGCACCTGGGAACTGCCAGCCGCTGCTGCTTGCATTCCTGGGTCCGCACCTCCACTTTTTCCTGCCGCGACTCGGCCCCTCTTACCAGTCTGGATGAATGGTTGTTGGACTTCCGTACAGTTCAATTTTCTATGAGTTCGGGTTGTTTTCTTGTTTCTAAATCTTTGTTGTCCTTAATTTTGGTTGTGTGGGCAGGCACAGCGTGTCCACCTATGCTTCCATCTTGGCTGGACCAGATTCAGCCTCTTGAACCCAATATTTTAACCCTTTTCCTTCGTGTGGTGGTCCCTGATGGTCATGTCATATATTTTGTAACAGTTCAGCCCCTAGATTACCTCTCATATACAAGTATATGTATTGATTTGTTGGTTTATGGGATGCCCTGTCCCATGGAACTCTCCCAGCCATGGATGAAATAAGTTATCCTGGACACTGTTCTGGCAGGAAAGGGGGTGGCAATTCCCTCCAGTGGAGAATGCCCCAAGCCCTTCTGTGAAATAGCTTTTATTGAGATCGAAATGTTCAGAGGTATACAGTACGCATGCAAAGCTCATCAATCAATGTCTAAAGGTCATAGTTACAGAAAATAGATATTATCTGTAGATAACAATTGATGAAACAAAGAGATATGCCTGAGGGGTGTTGGGTTTCTGTTAGAAGTCAAGTTCTGTTAGATATGCTGACTCCAGAGGGTCGTTAAGGTTTCATTCATGAGATTAGGAGTTCAATTCCTTATGCTTTGAACCCAAACATCTGCTTTATATCAACAGGGCTTTACAAAGCAAACCAAGATTCAAAGACTGCAATGTATTCTTCAGGCCTGATTTCCCACAGGAACCCTCAGTGTTAGTATCAGGTCGTGCCTGCCACCTGCATTCCCGGCGTTCTGGTCAAGACTTACAGGCAAGACCTTGTTTATACGGGGCTACAGTTTCCAATACCACACAAAGTGGTCCCCAACATTGTTGATTTAGATAATTATCTACAATCATGATATAGGAAAATATCTTGGATAAAGGAGTAATATTATTTAAAATATAAAATGATAATGGCATAGACAATTCTATCAATTCTTTCTAGCAATTACCAAAATGATTTTATTGACAATTCTTTAATTTTAAAATGATTTTGGAGGATCACTCACTCAGCTAGAGTGGATTGACAATTTTCATTCTTATAGGGATGTAATAGAAAGGACATTATAAGGCCTTGATTCGGTAGCTCAGTTGGATAAAGTGTCATCACAATATGCCAATGTTTTGGGTTTGATCTCTGGTCAGGGCACATACAAGAACCAACCAATGAATGCATAAATGGAACAATAAATTGGTATCTATTTCTCTCAAAAATCAAAATAAATTTAAAAGGGAAGGGCATTATAATGAGAGCCACAAGAATGAGGGTTTTTTTCTTGGCTCCATCATAATCACTTAAACTCTTTAGGTCTTAGTTTCCTCATCTGTCAAAGAAATAAGGTTGGGTTATATGATTTTTAAGAGCTAACATCTTGTTATTTAAAACATGTATTAATGTAAAAAACAGATGATTTTTATAACATGGAACTATTTTAATTCATCCTCAATTAAATTATCAAACTCAAATTCACTTTATGTTAACCATGTTTAGTTTAATTCAAATTGTGTTCTTGAGACAGAGAAAAATTTTATTGAAAGTATTTGTGCCTGTGTTCTGGGAACATGGTGAACTGAATATATAGCACTTTCCCCTTCAACTTATGACTTCAATCAAAATTGGTACTTGTGTCCATGGGCACCTGGCTATAATAAAAGCCTAAGAAAGCTGATATAGAACTTTCTCCCTCCCTTCCATAATATGTAAGTGTATGAAGGCAAATTTCAAGAATCCTCTAAGGTGAAGAGTACAAATTGCTAGATCTTGATTTTTACAGCCCTAACTATATGAATCTTTGTGCAAATGATTTATATTGGCCTTATGAGAGATTACCAGGTCTTCTTGCCTCTTAAATTCTGAAAAGAAACTGAAGAAGTAATCCAAGTCTTTTCTTCCTGAGGTAGGAAGAATTCCAGGAAAACAAGAGAGTAATAAAACTTCTTCTAAGTGCCTCAATAAAAGAATTGCACTCTACCTACTTTGAGTCTCTTGGCTTATAGGGATAGAGAACACTTTGAATTTACTGTGGGACCACTGACATGGAGGGCATGCCACCTACCAGACCTGAATCCCAAAGAGCTGATAGTGGAAAGTAACAAATCCATCACAAGGTACCCAACAACTAGAGAAAGGAAGATAAAGCAGAACAAACTGAAATCATGCTCAGCAAAATAGAGCTGCTGGTGGAAGAGACAGATAAAAACAAAAATAAGAGCACTGAAAGAGGTTCAAATGCAGTATAGAAAACATTTCTTGGCATAAAAGAGAAAAAATGTCCATCTATCCATTTCAGTAAATAAATTTAGGGATGAATTGGTGTCTATACATTAGAACAGACAGTATGCGAATCTGTTTAAAATGTTTAATAAGGACTCATCATAAAAAGGACATTAAGAGAAACTATGTAAGAGTCTAGAGTAGGGGCTGGGAAATTACAGCCCACGGATTATATCTGACCTGCCACCTATTTTTGTATGGCCTGTGAATGAAATGTGTTTATTACATCTTTAAATTGTTGAAAAATATTACCAGCATTTTTCATGACATGAAAATTATAGAAAATTAAAGTTTCAGTGTGCATTAACAAAGTTATTGGAACACAGCCATATTCATTCATTTATGTATTATTTCTGATTTATATGAAAAGCAGAGCTGTGTAGCTGCATTAGTGACAACGTCTGCCAAGCATAACATGTTTGCTATCTTGTCTTTTATAGAAAGTTTTCAAATCCCTGATCTAGAACAATGATGTCTAATATAACCTTCTGTGATGATACAAATGTTCCATATATGTTCTGTCCAAACACTATCCATTAGCCATGTGTGGCTACTGAACATTTGATATGGAGCTAGAACAACTGAGTTGCTAAAATTTTATTTACTTTTAATTATTTTAAATTTAAATAGTCTTGTATGACTTGTGCCTAATGGTTACTATACTGGACAACAAATGTTTACGGTAAATGGTATTAAATAATTTATGCAAAATCTAGAAGTTATGGAGGTAGTGACATTAGTGATAAAATGAAAAAGCAGAACTGGCAATTATAATATCAAAAAGGTGAATATAAGGTTTAATGAACAAAACAGAATAAGAGAGATGTTAAGTAATGGTAAAAAAAAAGATACACTTGTATGTACAAAATTTCATAAAAATAACTAATGGTAATAAAAGGAAAACTTAAGAAAATAAAATTATGGTGGAAAATGTTATATACCTTTCTCACACCAGACTGATCTAGTAAATACAAAATATAAATAAATAGAAGACAACAATCAACAAATTTAATTGACTAACTATAAACAGGAATTTACATCCTTCAAAGAGTGAACATCCATTCTTTGATATGTCCATGAAATAATAGCAAAATTGGCCAGGAGGATTTTGCTAAAAAAAAAAAAAAAAAAAAAAAAAAAAGACTCTTGGCTGATTAGGGAACTCTCCCACAGTGGCCACCCCTGCTACCACAGCCATAACCTTGGCCATGCCCCCACCCCGCTGCCCCGACACAGCAACACCCACCCCCAGGCAGCAGGGCTGCCTAAGAGGCAGGAAGAGGTGCCCCATAGAGGGGAATAGCAGGGCTCAGGGAGTTAGAAGTCCCCAGAAAGACTTAACCCAGTAGGGGAGCTGAACTACCTGAAGAGGCTTGGAGAGGGCCTAGCTCCTCATACAACAAAGACCAAGAAGGTGGTGTGTGATTTGCCCCTAATTAGTGCACCTGAATAACAGCACAACTGATGGATTCAATGTGCCAGCCTGTCACACATGGGCAGTGGGAGCCTGGCAGCAAATGGAAGAACTGGACTAGAGGCTTGGCAACTATGAAGATCGTGGCCCAGATCTGGCCTTCATCCTCCCAACACCATAGCAAAGGAGAAAAGCAAAACCCAATACCCCTCAGGCTGTGGCAGCCTGGAAGACCAGCAGAACTCGCTTTGTTGGTTTAAAGTCAGCAGAAGGTATCATTGGCAAATATGTTTTCCCATACAGTTGGTTCTCTTTTCATTTTAATGGTGTTCTATTTAGCCATGCAGACGCTTTTTATTTTGATAAGATCCCATTTGTTTATTCTTTCCTTCATGTCCCTTGAACTCTCTAAGGAACATATCAGTGAAAATATTGTTGCATGGAACATCTGAGATTTCCCTGCCTATGAAAGTCACCTGAAGAACTTTTATGGTGTCACCACTTATATTTAAGTCTTTTATCCACCTTGAATTTATTTTTGTGTATAGCATAATTTGGTGATCAAGATTCATTTTGTCTGCATGTAGTTTTCCAACTCTCCCAACACCACTTGTTGAAGAGGCTATTTTTATTCCATCTTAGGCTGCTGCCCCCTTTGTCAAATATTAACTGACTATAGAAACTTGGATTTATTTGTGGGCTCTCTATTCTGTTCCATTGGTTTATATGTCTATTCTTATACCAGTACCAGGCTGTTTTGATTACCTTGTAATACCAATTGATATCAGGTATCGTGATCCCTCCTAATTTGTTCTTCTTTCTCAAAATTGCTGTACCTATTTGGGGTTGTATATGGTTTTATATAAATTTTTGAACTGTTTGTTTGATGTCTGTGAACTATGCTATTGGTACTATAATAAGTATTGCAAGATCTCCAAAATATATAAAAAACTCACATTACTATTCTAGGAAGACAAAAAAAAAAAAAAAACAAAAAAAAAAACAGTTAAACAATGGGCAAAGGACTTGAACAGTCACTTCTCCAAGGAGGACACACAGAGGGACCAGAGACATATGAAAAGATGTTCAGTATTGCTAGCCATCAGAGAGATGCTAATTAAAACCACAATGAGATACCACTTCACACAAGTCAGAATGGCCATCAGAATCAAAGAAACAAGCAAGTGTTGGAGAGGATGTGGAGAAAAGGGAACCCTAGTGCACTGTTGCAGGGATTGCAGATTGGTGCAACTACTGTGGAAAACACAATGGAATTTTATCAGAAAACTAAAAATGGAACTGCCTTTTGATCTGGCAATTCCACTGCTAGGAGTATATCCTAAGAATCCTGAAACACTAATCCAAAAGATCCTATGCACCCCAATGTTCATAGCAGCACAATTTAAAATAGCCAAGTGCTGGAAGCAACCTAAGTGCCCAGCAATAAATGAATGGATCAAAATACTATGCCAGGGGGGTGGGCTGGGATGGGAATAAAAGCCATAAAACTGTATTTCAACAACAATTAAAATAAAAAAATTATGGTACATTTACACAATGGAATACTACACAGCAGAAAGAAAGAATGAGCTCCTACCTTTTGTGATATCATGGATGAACTAGACAACATTATGCTAAGTGAGATGAGCCAGGCAATGAAAGACAAATACCATCTGATATCACCTTTAAATGGATCCAAATCAACAAAACAAACGAGCAAGCAAAATGTAACCAGAGACATTGCAATTAAGAACAAATGGACAGTAACCAGAGGGTAGATGGGAGGGAATAATCAGATGTTAGAAACTGTTGTGGACCGTTCGGCCTGGTCTCAGGAGTTGTAACCCTCACCCCATGGTGGGCTGTGTAAGAGCCAAGGGACCCACTTCATCTGGGTCTGTTCTGTCAAGAGGACCTGAGCCACTAAGGAGACAAAGTTTATCTCCCTGGCAGGAGCGCTGCTTCTGCCTCATCCATCTGGCCCCAATGCTTGGTTGGTAGTCAATGATGGGTAAGACTCCTCATGGGAGGGGCAACCTAAGCCAGACACAACCACTAGGGGAGCCCTCATGGAAGGACTCAGGGGGCTACAGAAAAGAGGATGTTATGGACCCTCACCCTTCCCCCAACCCTGGCTATTCTGACATAGCCCGAGTCCTCATTTCTGTCTGGGAGATGTCTTCTGCTTCCTAATCAGCTTAAAGCCTGAAACTATGAGGGCAAGCGGTGCAGCCCTGTGCCAGCCAGGACGGTTCCCTGGGTGATCGAGCATAAGAAAGAATTCCTAAAGTCCTGTGAAACCTGCTTTGCCAAGAGTGCTCTCACTTAAATGATAAGGGTCGGAGGAGGAAATGAGTATGTCTCCCAAAGTTTGGCAACCCCCTTTCCTGACAGACACTGACTCAGATTAAGCCCTCAGATTTCTTTGAAATGTTAACCATTGTTTGATTCTTGCCTCCTGACAAACCTGTATTCCTGTGTATTTGAACCAATGAGGAAGGGGCTCTGGGTCATTCTCCTCTGAGAGTTTGTCCACCTCTCCTCCCCAAGCAGATCATGTCTTGGTAGTTTTTATTTTCATCCGTGATGGAGGGATGGGGCTTTGCGGGCGGACCCCCCCCCACATCTGGCGCCCAGGACAGGGGCCCCCACAGGGAACTGCCCTGCCTACTTTAAGGAGCTGTAAACTTGCTGACAGATGAAAAGGTCCCACAGCCAGGGGACCTTGGGATATAAGCCACTAAGGAGACAAAAAAAATTATCCCCTCTCTCCTATCCCCCTGATTGGCAAGGACAGATAACTGGTTAGTCAATGACGGTAAGGTTCCTCAAGTGAGGGACAACCTAAGACAGTCACAGTTGTGAAGGGATCATTAGGGAAGAACTTAGGTGACTTTAGAAAAGGGGTGATGGGCCTTCACCCCTTGGCTTTGTTATGGCCTGAGTCCTCATTCTATCTGTAAGAAGTCTCCTAATCTCTTGATTGCCTTACTTCCCCTACCTGACTTAAGCCTAAAACAATGCCAAGAGTGGGTGCAGACCTGTGCTGGAACAGGTGGTTCCTGGTACGGATGGCGATCAGACCTAAGAAAGAATGCATAAAATCCTGTGAAAACTTCTTTGCTAAGAATGTCCTCAATTTAAATGTTAAGTGTCCAAGCATAAAATGAGTTTGTTTCCCAAAGTTTTATGGCCCTTTAGCATCACTCAATCTATCTGACCCTGACTCAGAATAAGCACTTATACTTCTTTGAATGTTATCTGTTCCTTGATTATTACTCCCTGACAATGACTGATAAGCTTTATGTATATGCCCTGTATTCCTATGAAAACTAACCCTGATAAAAGCCCATTGAGAAAGAGTCTTGAGGCCTTTCTCCTCTGAGAGGTTGGCCACCTTTCCTCCCCAAGCAAATCATGTCTTGGTAGATTCATTCTCATCTGTGGCAGCCAAAAGGGCTTTGTGGGATGGAGCTCCCCCACAATGGGGGAAAAGGGTTAAGGGTTTTCAGGAACAACTATAAAGGACACATGGACAAAACCAAGGGGGAGTGGAATCAAGGGAGGGAGGTGGGGATGGCTAGGGTGGGAGGATAAGAGGAGGGCAAAGGTAAGCAACTGTACTTGAACAACAATAAAGTGAAATAAATGGAAAAAAGTCAGAAGCAGGCTACTTTTCCTTTTTTTCTTTTTTTTTCCTTTTTATTTTGCCAAGTAAGACAATAAGACCTGGAGCTGTGAAAGAACTAGAGTCAGACTCAAAGAGGGATCACAAGGCTAATCCCAACAACTGAGAAACAGACAAATTTCACTTTGCTATTCCAGAGAACTTGCAAGTTATTGTTAATTTTTGTATTATTATTTTTCATTATTTAACTTCTTTTACTTTATTAGAATATTTTATTTCTCTTCCTTCTATTTAGTTTTCTTCATTTTATTTATTTCTTTAATTTCATTGTTTGACTGGCTTTCCTAGTTCTCTCTTTCATAGTGTATTTTAATTTTCCTTCTTTCACTTCATTTGTGTTGCAATAGCACACTCCTCTAGGTTGTGTACTTACTATTCTTGTTATTCAGATCATATAGTTTTTGTCATATGATTGTTGTTCCACTATTATTGTAAATAACTGCTGTTCCATACAGTTGTAAATACTACACAGCACCCTTCCTGGACCTTAGCCCATTTCTCTATCTTCCAGAACTTTATTACTGTTGTGGTTAACTCTATTCTCTTGTACCCTATGCCTATTTCCTATCCTTTACTCTCACTATATCTCATAATCTGAACTCCTACAAGCTCTCTGTTTTCTGGATTGAAATCACAATCCTTCCCCCACCTCTAACAAGACCCTTATTATTTTTTTTTTACCTTTTCTAAAAAGTGGTTAGTTGGGTGAAATATCATGGTTAACACTATACATATACAGAGGATCTTTTATCTCTTCTCTATGGGTTGGAACTTTAAATCCCATAGAATATACTCCCACTATCTTAATCCATTTGGCCTTCCACCTCCAAATGATCACGTAAAAGGGTAGGTGGTAGCTATGAACAACAATATACCTGCTGGAATGGAGAACCCACCAACAAAGGAACCACCAAAAAATAATAAAAGAAGATGGTGGAGGAGTGAGTGAAAATCACATTAACTTCCACCCAGAACTGATCTAGAAATACAACTAAATGGAGGACAAATTATCCAGAGCAAAAAACTGAACAGTACCTAGAGAGAAGCCTCATCATTTCAGAAACAAAGAAAAACCAGCTTTGAAACAACCTGTCCACACCTGCACAACAGAATACAAGATGTAGTGGGTGGAGCGACCCTCAGTTAACCAACTGCAGGGAGGGACCCACCAAAGAAAGGCCCAACGATAATTAAAACCCAAATACATCCAGAAAGCCAACATAAAGGACAGCCTAAGAGCAGCAAGTTCAGGAGATCAAAAGCCTGCACCACTGAATCTCACAGGTATTCTACCATAGAAGTTTACACTATAAACCTAGGGAGTCAAAACAGATTGTTTTAAGAAGCAGAAGCTAACAAGAAGAGTCTCACAAACAATGGGAAGACAGAAAAAATCCCCAAATGAAAGGAAAGGAGGAAGCCCCAGAAAGAATGCTAAATGAAATAGAGGCAAGGCAAAGCAATGAACTCAGGGTTAACACAAAGCTCATGAGCTCACTCAGAATACCAAAAACTACAGGGAAATTACAATGAACTCACTGCAAACTATATCAACATGAAAAAAGAAATAGGAACTGTCAACAATGCCCAAGATGAAATAAATAATACAATTTCTGAATTGAAGAATACAGTAGAAGGAATCAAAAGCAGGCTAACCTTTGCTGGTGTACCTCAGTAGATTGAGCATGGGCTCAAACCAAAGAGTCGCCAGTTGGATTCCCAGTCAAGGTACCTAACTGGGTTGCAGGCCAGGTCCCCAATGGGTGCCCTATGAGAGGCAGCCATACATTGGTGTTTCTCTCCCTCTCTTTCTCCATCCCTTCCCCTTTCTATAAAAAATAAATAAATAAAATCTTTTAAAAAAGCAGGTTAAATGAAGCAGAGGACTGAATCAGAGAGCTGAAGGAAAAAGTAGGAAAAAGCTCACAGAAGGGCAAGAAATGGAAAAAAAGACTAGGAAATAACAAAGAGGAGGTAAGGGAACTGAACGACAACATGGAACATAATAATAGCCATATAATGGGAACACTGGAAGGAGAAGAAGAGCAAGGGATAGAAAACCTATTTGAAAGGTAATGATGGAAAAATTCTCTAATTTGAGAAAGAAAAAAGACAGAGAGATCCAGGAAGCAGAGAGTCTCAATCAAGGGAAATCCAAAGAGGCCCACTTCAACACATATCATAATTAAAATGGCAAAATTACAAGGCAAAGACAAAATCTTAAAGGGAACAAGGGAGAAAGAGGAAGTAACATAAAAGGGAGCCCCGATAAGACTACCAACTGAATTCTCAATAGAAACACTACAAGCCAGGAGGCAAGAAATATTTGAAGTAATGAAAAACAAAGGCCTACAACAAAGCTTACTCTCTCAAGCAAGACTATCAATTAAAATGGAAGGTGAAATAAGGAGTTTACAAGACAAAAAAAAAAAGGCCCAACGAATGCACCTCCTCCAAACCAACAGTACAAGAGATGTTAAAGGGTCCATTTTAAGAAAAGGAAGAGAAAGAGTGAGAGAAAGGGGGGGCACAAGTATAAAGGAAGAAAAATGAAAATGAATAAGTACCTATTAGTAATAACCTTAAATGTAAATGGATTTAATGCTTCAATCTAAAGACATAGGGTAGCTGAATGGATAAAAAATCATGACCCTAACATATGCTAACGAGAAGAGACTCACCTCATGAAGAAAAAAAAAAAAAAAAAAAACTACAGAGACTGAAAGAGAAGAGTTGGAAGAAATATTCCAAGCAAATGAACAGAAAAAATGTCAGGGTAAAAATACTCATATCAGAAAAAATAGATTTCAAAATAAGGGCCATAAAAACAGACTCAGAAGGGTGCTTCATAATATTCAAGAGAAGAAACCATCAAGAAGACATAAAATTATAAATATATATGCATCCAACATAGGAGCACCAAAATATATAAGGAAAATTTTGGAGGAAGTCAAGAGACATATAAACAAAAACAAACTTATACTAGGGGATTTTAACAACCCACTGTCAAAAATGGATAGATCTTTCATTCAAAATATCAAAAAAGATACTGCAGCATTGAACAAGGTCCTAGATCAAATGGACTTAACTGATTATATATATATAATCCTACATTGTCATTCCTACAAGGAAAGGAGATTTTATATATATATATTTCCACCCCCCATCGTTTTTGTCTATGTGTCCTTTACACTTGTTGCTCTAAACCCTTCCCCTTTTCACCTGAAAATACTTCCAATCTCCCCTCTGGTCACTGTCAGCCTGTTCTCAATTTCAATCTCTTTGGTTATATTATGCTTATCTGTTTGTTTGTTTTGTTGATTAGGTTCCTGTTAAAGGTGAGATCGTATGGAATTTGTATTTCACTGCCTGGCTTATTTCACTTAGCATGATGCTCTCTAGTTTCATCCATGCTGTTTCAAAGGGAAGGAGCTCTTTCTTTCTTTCTGCTGCATAGAATTTCACTGTGTAAATGTACCACAGTTTTTTGATCCATTCATTTACTGATGGGCATCTAGGTTGCTTCCAACACTTGGCTATTGTAAATTGTGCTGCTATAAACATAGGGATGCATAGTTTCTTTTGGATTGGTGTTTCACGGTTCTTAGGATATAGTCTTAGCAGTGGAATTGCTGGGTCAAAAGGTATCTCCATTTTTAGTTTTTTTTAGAAAATTCCATACTGTTTTCCATAGTGGTTGTACCAGTCTGCACTCCCACCAGCAGTGCACTAGGGTCCCCTTTTCTCCACAACCTCTCCAACACTTGCTGTTTGTTGCTTTGTTTGTGATGGCCGTTCTGACTGGTGTCAAGTGGCATCTCATTGTGGTTTTAATTTGCACCTCTCTGATAGCTAGCAATATTGAGAATCTTTTCATGTGTCTCTGGATCCTCTGTATGTCCTCCTTGGAGAAGTGTGTGCCCAAGTCCTTTGCCCATTTTTTAATTGGGTTGCTTGCCTTCTTAGACTGGAATCATGTAAGTTCTTTATATATTTTGGAGATTAAACCCTTGTCTGAGGTATCATTGGCAAATATGTTTTCCCACACAGTCAGTTCTCTTTTTATTTTAATACTGTTTTCTTTGGCCATGCAGAAGCTTTTTATTTTTGATAAGACCCCATTTGTTTATTCTTTCCTTTATGTCCCTTGCTTTAGGGGACATATCAGTAAAAATGTTGCTGCGTGAAATATCTGAGATTTTCCTTCCTCTGTTCTCCTTTAAAACTTTAGTGGTATCACGGCTTATATTTAAATCTTTTATCCACCTTGAATTTATTTTTGTGTATGGTGTAAGTTGGTGATTAAGTTTCATTTTCTTGCACGCAGCTGTCCACTTCTCCCAACACCATTTGTTGAAGAGGCTATTTTAACTCCATTTTATGTGGCTGCACCCTTTGTTGAATATTAATTGACTGTAGAGACTTGGGTTTATTTTTGGGCTCTCTGTTCAATTCCACTGGTCCACTTGCCTGTTTTTATGCCAGTACCAGTCTGTTTTGATTACAGTGGCCTTGTAATACAGTTTGGTATCAGGTATTGTGATCCCTCCTACTTTGCTCTTCTTTCTCAAGATTGCTGCAGCTATTCGGTGTCATTTATGGTTCCATATAAATTTTTGAAGTCTTTGTTCTATGTCTATGAAACATGCCATTGGAACTTTAATAGGTATTGCATTGAAACTGTAAATTGCTTTGAGAAGTATGGACATTTTGATGATGTTAATTCTTTGCATCCATAAACATGGTACGTGTTTCCATTTGTTTGTGTATTCCTTGATTTCTTTGAGCAGTGTTGTGTAATTTTCTGTGTACAGGTCTTTTACCTCCTTGGTTAGGTTTATTCCTAGGTATTTTATTTTTCTTTTTGCTATATTGAATGGGATTTTTTTTCGTGATTTCTGCTTCTGTTGTTTCATTCTTGGTATACAAAAATGCCTTTGATTTGTGGTTATTGACTTTGTATCCAGCTGTTTGGCCAAATTCATTTATTAGATCTAGCAGCTTTTTGTCCGAGTCTATAGAATTATACATGTACATTATCATATCATCTGCAAACAATGATAGTTTTGTTTCTTCCTTTCTGAGTTGGGTGCCTTTTATTTCCTTTTCTTGTCTTATTGCTGTGGCTAAGACTTCCAATACTATATTGAATAGAAGGGGTGAAAGTGAACAACTTTGTCTTGTTCCTGATTTTACTGGAAACGATTTTAGTTTTTGCCTGTTGAGTATGATGTTGGCTGTACATTTCTCATATATGGCCTTTATTATGTTGAGGAATGCTCTCTCTATTCCCACTTTGCTGACTGTTTTTATCATAAATGGGTGCTGTACCTTATCAAATGCTTTTTCTGCATCTATTGATATGATCATGTGTTTTTTTGTTTCTGCTTTTGTTTATGTGATGAATTACATTTACTGATTTGCGAATGTTGAACCATCCTTGCATTCCTGGGATGAATCACACTTGGTCATGGTGTGTGATCTTTTTAATGTATTGTTGGATGCGTTTTGCCAATATTTTGTTGAGGATTTTAGCATCTATGTACATCAGCGATATTGGCCTGAAGGTCTCCTTCTTTGTTGTGTCTTTATCTGGTTGTGGAATTAGGATGATGCTGGCTTCATAAAAAGAGTTTGGAAGTTTTCCATCATTTTCGATTTTTTTCAAATAGTCTGTGAAGAATAGGGGTTAGCTCTTCCTCAAATGCTTTGTATAATTCTCCTGTGAAACCATCTGGTCCAGGGCTTTTGTGTGTTGGGAGTTTTTTGATTACTGCTTCAATTCCATCAGCTGTTATTGGTCTGTTCAGGCTTTCTGTTTCTTGTTCATTGAGTTTGGGAAGATTATATTTTGGTAGAAACTTGTCCATTTCATCTAGGTTTTCAAATTTCTTGGCATACAGTTCTGCATAGTAATTTCTTTCAATCTTTTGTATTTCTGTGGTGTCAGTTGTAATCTCTCCTCTTTCATTTCTGATTGTGTTTATTTGAGTCCTCTCTCTTTTTTTCTTGATGAGCCTGCTTAAAGGCTTGCTGATTTTGTTGATCTTTTCAAAGAACCAGCTCCTGGATTCTTTGATCCTTAGAATTGGCTTTTAGTCTCTGTGTCATTTAATTCTGCTCTGATCTTGGTTATTTCCTTCCTTCTACTTGCTCTGGACTGTCTTTGTCATTGTTCCTCTAGTTCTTGTAGGTGTAGGGTTAGGTTGTTTATTTTCAATGTTTCTATCTTTTCTTAGGTAGGCCTGCATCACTATGAACTTCCTTCTCAGGACTGCTTTTGCTGTGTCCCATAAGTTTTGGGTCGATGTGAGTTCATTATCGTTTGTTTCCAGAAACTTTTTGATTTCCTCCCTAATTTCATTCTTGACCCATTCATTGTTTAATAGCATGCCATTCAAGCTCCATGATTTTGAGGGTTTTGTGTTTTTCCCCTTGGGGTTGGTTTCTAATTTCAGTCCCTTGTGGTCAGACAAAATACTTGATATGATTTCAATTTTCTTGAATTTGTTGAGGCTTGTTTTGTGTCCTATCATGTGGCCTATCTTTGAAAATGTTCCATGTGCATTTGAAAAGAAAGTGTATTTAGCTTCTTTGGGATGAAGGGCTCTTTATATATCAGTTAAGTCCATTTCCTCTAGAGTGTTGTTCAATGCCACAATATCTTTGTTGGTATTTTGTTTGGAAGATCTGTCCATTTTTGACAGTGGGGTGTTAAAATCACCTACTATAATTGTGTTGCTGTCAATATCTTTCTTGAAGTCCTCTAAAATTTTCTTGGTGTACTTAGGTGCTCCTCCATGGGGTGCATATATATTTACAATATTTATGTCTTCTTGGTGGATTCTTCCCTTGAGTATTATGAAGTGACCTTCTGGGTCTCTCTTTATGGCCCTTCTTCTGAAGTCTATTTTGTCTGATATGAGTATTGCTACCCCAGCTTTTTTTTCCTGACCATTTGCTTGGAAAATTTGTTTCCAGTCCTTCACTTTGAGTCTGTGTCAGTCTTTTGTCCTGAGGTGTGTTTCTTGTAGGCATTATATGTGTGGGTCATGCTTTCTTTTCCATTCAGGTATTCTATGTCTTTTGATTGGAGGATTTAATCCCTTTACATTTAAGGTTATTATTGATAGGTATTTATTTAATGCCATTTTCGTATCTGTGTTCCTCTCTCTCTTTCTCTCTCTGTCTTTTCCTTTCTTCTCTTAAAGCAGTCGCTTTAGTATCTCTTGCAGAATTGGTTTGGTAGAGGTGTATTCTTTTAGACTTCTTTTGACTGGAAAATTCCTTATTTGGCCTTCTATCTTGATTGAAAGCCTTGCTCGATAAAGTAGTCTTGGTTGCAGGCCTTTGGTTCTCATTGCTTGGAATATTTTTTGCCATTCTCTTCTGGCTTGGAGCATTTCCATTAAGAAGTTCACTGCTAACCTTATCAGGGCTCCTTTGTTTGTTACTTCCTTTTTTCCCCTTGCTCCCTTTAAGATTCTCTCTTTGTGTTGGAATTTTGCCATTTTAATTATGATGTGCCTTGAAGTCACCTCTTTGGGTTCCTCCTGATTGGGACTCTCTGTGTTTCCTGGATTTGTGTGACTTTTTCCCTCACCAAATTAGGGAAGTTTTCCATCATTACTTTTTCTAATAGGTTTTCTATCCCTTGCTCTTCTTCTTCTCCTTTTGGTATTCCTATTTTACGGATATTATTACATTTAATGTTGTCTTGTTTTTCTCTTAATCCCTCTTCATTCTTTCTGAGCCTCTTTTCCTTTTCTTGCTCATTCTGGGTGTTGTTTTTCTATTTTGTCCTCCAAGTCTCTGATCTGATCTTCTGTTTCATCGATTCTGCTTTTCATTTCTTCTACTGTGTTCTTCAGTTCAGAAATTGTATTCTTCATTTCCTCTTGGCCTTTGTTGATAGTTTCTATTTCCTTTTTCATGTTGATATAGTTTGCAGTGAGTTCATCATAATTTCCCTGTAGTTTCTGGTATCTCATTGAAAGCTCATGGAGCTTCCTGACAACCATTGCTTTGAACTCAATATCTGATAGTTGAGGTGCCTCAGTTTCATTTAGTATTCTTTCTGGAGCTTCCTCCTTTCCTTTCATTTGGGGATGGTTTCTTTGTCTTCCCATTGTTTGTAAGACTCTTGTTGTTAGCCTCAATTTCTTAAATTGATCTTTTCTGGCTCCCTGGGTTTGTGGTGTGACCTTGTGTTTTAGAATACCTTTGAGATTCAGTGGTGGATTCTTCTTCAGATATCCTGTTGTTCACAGCTTCCACTGTCTCATCAGCTGGGATACCCTCTTTTAGGGACCAACTCTGGTTTTTTCACAGTTCCAGGTTTGTTTCTTTGTTTGTTTGTTTTTGTCCTACCCATGGGTATTTAAGAAGATGAGAGAGGGGAAAAATGAAAGAAGAAGAAAGAAGAAAAAAAAAGTGGAAGGTAGAAGAGATAAAATTGGAATGCTAGGAAGAGGGAATAAAACAAGAAAGAAGTAAATAGAGAGAAAAGGAGTTGGGGAGAATAAAGAAGATAAAAATAATAAAGAAGTAGTAATTAAAAAGAATGATATAAATAGACAGGCACACAAACAAAACAAGAAAACAAAAACAATCAAGCGAAACAAAGAACAAACAACCAAAAAAAGAAAAAGAAAAACCCAAAACCAAAACCAAAAAGAAAAGAGAAAAGAAAAAAGAAAAAAAGAAAAGGAAAAAAAAAAAGAACCTTGCTGTTTTTAAACTTGCTGAGCCTGTTTTTCTGGTCTTGTTGGCTGCAGTGGCTAAGGGGTGATCGCATTGCTTTTCTCTGTGTTCAGCACTCAGTCATCATTGTGCTACATTCTCCAGAGTTAATACAATCCCCAGAGTTAGTACGGCACCTCTCCCCACAGGGCTTCCAGCGTGTGTTCTGAGTCTCCTGGTGTGAGCTCTCTTCCCTGAGTTTATGGGAGTGAGCTCGGTTCTCCAGTCGTGTGTGGCCGCCTGCGTTGGCTCCTGCACAGCTTTCTGTGGTGGGTCAGGGCCTATGCTCCCGCAGCCATCTCATGCCTGTGCCTATGGCTCTAAGTTGTCTCCTTTCGTGCGCCCGCCAGTGCATTGGTGACTATGGTCCCACAGCTGTCTCCAGTGGCCAATTCCTATGCTTTCACACGTGACTGATCCCACAACCGTGTACATTCCTGTGTGGGTGTCTATTTTCATGCAGGTGTCTCACTTCACATGCGCCTCCATCTGCAGTAGGGACAATTATGATTGCTGAGCTCACAGTCGCCACGAAAACTCAGTTCAAAGTTGCGCAGTGACCTGGCTCAGGGCAACCACTATCGCTGGGCCTGCAGTCACGCGGTGGCCCCTAAGATCTCCTAGCTGGTTTTAGCGGCTGACCCAGTTCCCTCCCTAGAGCCCTGGTGCAGGCTTGGCTGAGCGCTGGGCCAGGACCTCAGCTTCCCTGCTCTCTGCACTGATTTCTTATTGTTCTGAAGTACTCTCCTTACCGACTGGATTTTCAATGTCCGCTATAATTTTCGATCTCTTATTGTCAAATATGCTGTGTTGCTGTTCCTTGTCTGCTCTGTTCTTCCGTAGATTGGCCAGGTTTTCCTCCCTTGTTTTAGGGGGAAGTGGAATCTGCTCCTTCCTACTACGCCGCCATCTTCTCTCCTCATATAAATAAATAAATAAATAAATAAATAAATAAATAAATAAACAAATAAATAAGTGTCTGTGTGTGTGTGTATTTCATTGCAAAGAAGCAAATACACATTCTTTTTAAATGCACATGCAACATTTTCAAAGATAGATCACATGATAGGACACACAACAAGCCTCAACAAATTTGAAAATTGAAATCATAGCAAGAATTTTCTCTAACCACAAGGGACTATAACTAGAAATCAACCTGAAGGAAAAAACTAAAACAACCCTCAAACTTATGGAGATTGAATACAATGTTATTAAACAATGAATGGGTCAAGAATGAGATCAAGGCAGAAATAAAAAAGTTTCTGGATAAAAATGAAAATGAACTCAAAACAATCCAAAACTTATGGGACACAGGGTATGCAGTTCTGAGGAGGAAGTTCAGAGTGATATAGGCTTCCCTTAAAAAAAAAGATAGAACATTTCAAATAAAAAAACTAACCCTATGCCTACAAGAACTCAAGGAACAACAACAAAGACAGCCCAGAGAAAGTAGAAGGAAAGCTATAACCAAGGTAAGAGCAGAATTATACAGCCTAGAAACTAAAAGCACAATTGTAAAGACCAATAAATCCAGGAGTTTGTTCTTTGAAAAGATAAACAAATTGATAAGCCTTTAAGCAGACTCATCAAGATAAAAAGAGAGAGCACCCAAATAAACACATTCAGAAATGAAAGAGGAGAGATTACTACTGATACCACAGAAAAACAAAGCATTATAAGAAACTCCTATAAAGAACTATATGCCAAGAAATTTGAAAACATAAGTGAAATGGACAGATTTCTAGAAAAACATGATGTTCCAAAACTCAATGAAGTATATGCAGAAAGCCTGAACAGACCAATAACAGCTGATGAAATTGAAGCAGTAATCAAAAACTCCCAGCACACAAAGCCCTGTACCACACAGTTTCACAGGAGAATTTTACAAAACATTTAAGGAAGAGCTAACCCCTATCCTTCACAAACCATTCCACTAAGTCCAAGAAGACGGAGGACTCCTAAACTCTTTTTATGAAGCCAGCATCATCCTAATCCCAAAACCAGATAAAGACAGGGAAAAGAAAGAAAATTTCAGGCCAATATCACTGATGAACATAGATGCTAAAATCCTCAAGAAAATATTAGCAAACCACATCCAGCAATACATTAAAAAAATCATACACCATGATCAAATGGGATTCACCCTAGGGATGGAAGGGTGGTACAATATTCCCAAGTCATAAATGTAATTTGTTATATAAACAATAGGAAAGACAAAAATCACATGATTATATCAATAGGGCTGAAAATTTATTTGATAAGGTATAGCACCCATTTGTGATAAAAACACTCAGTGAAGTGGGGAATGAGGGAGCCTTTCTCAATATAATAAATACCATATATGAGAGATCTATGGACAACATCATATTCAATGGGCAAAAACTGAAAGGTTTTCCACTAAGATCAGGCATAAAACGAGGATGTTTGCTTTCACCACCCTCATTGCATGGTACTGGAAGTCCTAGCCACAGCAATTAGACAAGAAATATAAATAAAGAGCATCCCAATTTGAAAGGAGGGTGTAAAACTGTCATTGTTTGCACATGACATGATAGTGTTCATAGAAAATCCTATAGACTCCACCAAAAAACTACTCAACCTAGGAAGTGAATTAGGCCAAAAAGCAGGATAGAAAGTCAATGTTTAGAAATCAAAGGCATTTTGGTATGCCAACAATGAAAAATCAGAAACAGAAATCAAGAAAAAAAATCCCATTTGCTCTAGCAACAAGAAAAATAAAGTACCCAGGACTACATGTAATGAAGGAGGTAAAGACCTGTACTCAGAAAACTACACAGAAATTAAAGAAGACACAAACAATAGGAAGAATTTATGATTCTCATGGATTGGAAGAATTAACAGCATCAAAATTTCCATACTACCCAAAGCAATTTATAAATTCAACACAGTCCCTATTAAAGTACCAATGACATATTTCACAGATACAGAACAAACATTTCAAAAATTTATATGGAACCATAAACAACCCTGAATATGTGCAGCAATTTTTAGAAAGAAGAACAAAGTAAGAGGGATCACAATACATGATATCAAACAGTGTTGCAAGTTCTCTCTAATCAAAATAGCCTGGTTCTGGCTTAAGAATAGACATATAGATCAATGGAACAGAATAGAGAGTCCAAAAATAAAATCAAGTTTCCATGGTCAATCAATATTTGACAAAGTGGGCAGCAGCATAAACTGGAGTAAAAATGGCCTCTTCAACAAATGGTGTTGGTCAATCTGGATAACTACATGTAAAATAATGAAACTCAATCATCAACTTACACCATACCAAAAAATTAATTCAAGGTGGAGAGAAGACTTATATAAGCCTTGAGACCATAAAAGTCCTGGAGGAAAACATAGGGAGGAAAATCTCAGATAATCCACACAGCAATATTTTCACGGACATATCCCCTAGAAAAAGGGACAGAATGGAAAGAATAAACAAATGGAATCTCATCAAAATGAAAACCTTCTCCACAGCTAAAGAAAATAGAATTAAAATGAAAAGAGAGCCAAGAGTATGGGAAAACATATTTTCCAATGATATATCAGGCAAGCGTTCAATCTCCAAAATATTTAAAAAACTCACAGGACTCCATACCAAGAAGACAAACAACCCAATTAAAAAAAAAAAATGTTCACAATGTGAGGGAGGAGGGGAAGGCTGGATCAGTGTGCTGGGATGGGAGTAAAAGACAGAAAACTGTACAAGAACAACAATTAAAATAAAAATTAAAAAAAAAAATGTTCGAAAGACCTGAACAGACACTTTTCCAAGAAGGACATGCAGAGGGTACAGAAACATATGAAAAGATGCTCAGCATCATTAGCCATCAGAGAGATGCAAATTAAAACCACAGTGAAGATACCACTTCACACTGGTCAGAATGTCCATCATAAACAAATCAACAAACAAGTGTTGGAGCGGATGTGGAGAAAAGGGAACCCTAGTGCCCTGTTGGTGAGAATGGAGACTTTTGTGGCCAGTGTGGAAAACAGTATGAGATTTCCTCAAAAAAAAAAAAAAAACAAAAACAAAAACAAAAACTGAAAATGGAACTGCCTTTTCACCTGGCAATTCAACTGCTGGGATTATATCCTAAGAACCCTGAAACATCAAACCAAAAGAACCTATGCACCCCAACGTTCATAGCAGCACAATTTAAAATAGCCAAGGGCTCTAAGCAATCTAAGTGCCCATCAGTAAATGAGCGGATCAGAAAACTATGGTACATTTACATGGTATAATACTAAATGGCAGAAAAACAGAAGGAGCTCTTATGCTTTTCTACAGCATGGATGGAACTGGAGAGCATTATGCTAAGTGAAATTCACCAGGCAGTGGAAGACAAATACCATATGATCTCACCTTTAATTGGAACCAAATCAACAAAATAAACAAGCAAACAACATACAACTAAAGATATTGAAATTAATAACAATCTGTCCATAACCAAAGAGAAAGTGGGAGGGGACAATGGGGAAAAAGGGGGAATGGATTTTCAGGGACAGTTATAAAGGACACATAGAAAATACCAAGGTGGGTGGAGTCAGAGGAGGGAGTTGGGGATGCCTGGGGTGGGGGGAATGGTGGGAGGAAAATGCTGACAACTGTACCTGAGCAATAAATAAAAAGCTAAATGTGTTACCAATTTATAAAGCTTCACCCAAGACACAGAGGTTAAAACAAAGTTGTTTTTTTTTTTACTGTATATTTTTTCCTTTTCCACAAATATCTTTCTTATATAATGCCACTGACTGTTTTTTCATTTATTATTGTTCAGTTAAAGTTGTCCCTTTCCTTTTTTCCCATTGCTCACCCTACCTCCCCTCTACCACAGTCAATATTCATCCATTGTTCATGCCCTGTAATCCTCTACTCATGTTCCTTCGCTTGCTCCTTCCCCATCTTTCCCCTGTTATCCCCCTCCCCTGTGGTCACTGTCAGTTTGTTCTTTATTTCCAAGTCTGTGGTTATATTTTGCTCATTTGTTTCTTCTGTTAAGTTCCACTTATAGGTGATATCATATGGTATTTATCTCTTGAAAGAATAGGCTGGAAAACTGGTCACCTCTGATTATTGTAGCCCACACTGAGCCCCCTTCCTTGCTGAACCACTAGAAAGGGAAAACTGAGCATAAACCCCCACCACCTGCAAGAGTTAGGAAGTTCTGCAGATCTGGACAGGCAGGCTTCACAAACAGTAGGGGGCTTTTCTTTTAAGATTAAGACAGGAGGACCTGGAGCTGAGAGAAAAGCAGGCACAGATTCAGAAAGAAGTCAGAAGATGAACACCAAACAGCTGAGACAGATTTCACCTTGTTCTTCATCAGAACTTGCATGAGTTTCTCTCTTTCTTGTTTTTATTTTTTAGTTTGTTTATTTGTTTTGTTCCCTTTCATATTGCATTTGAATTTTTCTTTCACTTCACTCATGTTACAAATAATTCACTACTGTTGGTCTTTTACTTTCTATTCTTTTTATTCAGATCACATATTTGTATCATACTCTTGTTATTCCAAATCCCACACAGCACCCCTCCTTGGTCTTAATCCACTTCACCATCTTCCTGAGGTTTATTACTGTTGCTGAAAACTTTATTTTCTCTCACACTATGCCATTTTCCTATCCTTTATTCTCAATATTTCTCCTCCACCTAACCCCTCATAAGCACTCTTCTTAAGTCAGCTCACATTCTTTTTCCCCTCATATAAGAGTCTTATTTCTTTTCCACATTTTATAAACAGTGGTTAGTTGGGTGAAACACCATGGATATTGTTATTTTTTTCCAATGGCACTACTATTCACTATTTTTTTTATACTTTAAATATCATAGAATACTCTTTCCCTGTCTTACTCCATTTCCCTTTCCACTTGCCCCTGATCAGCTGAGTGAGAAATTTTATTTAATTTTCCCCTCTCTCAACATGGGCTTTATTCTTTACTCTTATTAGTTTTCTTCCACTATCCTCTCAAAATCATTTTTATTTATGTTAAACATTTCATATTAACTTTTTGTTTGTGTACAATATTCTTATTCCCATTCCACCTTTATTAAACTTCACTCAGCTGTTGTTGATATCAACCCTGCTGTGGTTTTCTTGCAGTTTTGCTCCTGTTGCTCAAATACCTTTTCAATTTTACTTCAAACCTCATAGTATACCCTTCCTTTTTGTACCCCATTGTTCCCACTGCCCTTTTGTGCTTTACTTACATTGTAAATTTTGCTCTATTCCTTTCTTTACCTCCATTCTATCCCTACTCTTATCAATTCTCCTTTCTTATCACTCTAACTTTTCCACTCTTTTAGTCATCTAATATTTCCTTTGTCACATGTTATACTGTTTGTAATCTCTCTTCACCTTTATAATATTTGCTCAGTTAGGTTGAGACTGCTGATGTGGTAGGGGATTTCTTTTTGCTGGTATGGGTTTGGTTGCCTGGTAATACTGCTTTAAAAAAAAACTTATTTTTATTGTTGTTCAAGTACAGTTGTCTCCATTTACCCCCCACCCCAGCCATTCCCACTTCCCACCCTTGATCCTACTCCCATTTGGTTTTGTCCATGTGTCCTTTATAGATGTTTCTGAAAACCCTTCCTCCTCCCCCCACCATTATCCCCTCCCACCTCCCTTCTGGTTACTGTCAGTTTGTTCCTAATTTCAGTGTACCTGGTTATATTTTGCTTACTTGTTTGGTTCATTAGGTTCCACTTTTAGGTGGGATTGTATGTTATTTATTTCCCTGCCTGGCTTATTTCACTTAGCATAATGCTCTCTATTTCCATCCACGCTGTCACAAAGAGTAGGAGCTCATTCTTTCTTTCTGCTGTGGAAATGTACCATAGTTTTTTGATCCATTCATTTACTGATGGGCACTTGGGTTGCTTCCAGCACTTGGCTGTTTTAAATTGTGCTGCTATGAACATTGGGGTGCATACAATCTTTTGGATTGGTGTTTCAGGATTCTTAGGTTATAATCTTAGCAGTGGAATTGCCAGGTCAAAAGGCAGTTCCATTTTTAGTTTTCTGAGGGAATCCCATACTGGTTTCCATAGTGGGTGCACCAGTCTGCATTCCCACTAACACTGTACTGTGTTTCCCTTCTCTCCACATACTCTCCAACACTTGTTGTTTGTTGATTTGTCTATGAGGGCCATTCTGACTGGTGTGAAATGGTATCTCACTGTGGTTTTAATTTGCCTCTCTCAGATGGCTTGTGGTGCTGAGCATCCTTTCATATGTCTCTGGGCCCTCTCTATGTCCTCCTTGGAGAAGTGTTTGTTCAAGTCTTTTGTCCATTTTTTAATTGGGTTGTTTGTCTTCTGGTAATACTCTTTTGTTACCCAACACCTTTACAATAGCATACAAGACAAAGTGAGAGTTCTGTCTAATAATAAGCCCACTGAAGGAGAGAACCCTCAAAGAAGTCACCAACAAGTGAAGCCAAAGTACTTTGTATATTTTGTATATTAAAACCCCCCTCATAGACAATGAAGTTTTATATGATTTTTAAAGATAAAATATTTTTACATTATGAAACTATCCAGTCCATAGAATACAAGGAAAGGCTCTTCAATCCATTTTATAATATTAAGAAAATGTCAACTCTAAAATTTGATAAAAATAACATTCAACCAGATTTGGGATACAGTTGAAACTAAGGTGACATTAAAATGTTAATTGGGAAATCTCTAAAAAGTAATAAAAAATACTAAAAAAATGACAAAGGAATTTAAGTGAAAATTAGAAAAGATCTATTTAATACAAAAGACAGTATGCATGGAGGAATATAGAAATGAATTAAGATGTCATAGAAAACAAATGGCAAAATGGCAAACATAAATCTTGTTTTATTAGTAATCTTATCAAGTATGAATGAGTTAAATACTCCAATAAGAGGCAGAAATTGAGAAAATTTACAACATATTATTAAACTATTTGCTATCACAAGAGATACTTTACATTTTAGAACACAAATACTTTGTGAGTGAAAGGATTGGGGGAAAAGATAAACTTTTAAAACAGTAACCAAAAAGGACAAAAAATGGCTATACTAACATCAAATATACTCTAAGGCAAAAACTGTTACTAAAAGCAAATAAGAATTTTTTCAATGATAACAGGATCAATCCACAAAGGAGACTTAAGTTATAAACACAGAGGTATATAACAGAGCACCAAAATGCATGAAGCAACAACTGACAAAATTGAAGGAAGAAGTAAGCAATTAATCAATAACATTTGGAGACTTCAACACTTCGCTTTCAATAATGGCTAGAAAAACAAGATCCGCATGGAAATAGAACATTTGAATAACACAATAAAGTAACTAAGACTAACAGACATCTACAAAACATTTGTAACAACATCAGAATCCGTAGTCTTCTTAAGTGCATATGGAACATTCTCCAAGACAGACCAAATGTTAAGCTATAAAACAAATCTCAATATATTTAAAGTGGTTGAAATCACACAAAAGATGTTTTCTGATCACAATAGGAGAACCACAAAGAGAATCTGAAACTAATTTGAGGTGAATTAAACTAAAACAAAATATAGCAAAGCTCTTGGATTGGAATTAAAAGGAGTACTCATAGGGAAATTTATAACTATCAATGCCTTTAAAAATAATATTACAAATCAATAATATAACCCTCTACCTTACAAAACTAGGGGAAATGTTAAACCCAGGGTAAGCAGAAGGAAATGCATGATAATCTTAACATGAAGAAAATAAATAGAAAATATACAAATAGGTAAAATCAACAACACCAAAAACTGATCCTTTGGAACAATGAAAAGTTGAAATACCTTTATCTTGACTGACAAAGACAAAAAGAGAGAATGGCAGGATTGCACCTTTTTTATGACTGAATGGTATTCATATATAAAACTAATTTCATTATTCATTTATCTCTCCATGAATAGTGAGATTGTAGCCATATCTTAGCCACACTGTAAATAATGTTAGAAACAACATAGGTACCCATGTATGTTTTAGAATTAGTTCTATCATATTATTTATTTTAAAAAAGATTTTGTTTATTTATTTTTAGAGAGAGGGTAGGGGAGAAAGAAAGAGAGGCAGAGAAACATTACTATGGGGTCGCCTCTTCCACGCCCCCTATTGGGGACCTTCAACCGAAGCATATGCTCTCACTGGGAATTGAATGGGTGACCCTATGGTAGGCAGGCTGGCACTCAATCCGCTGAACCATAGCAGCCAAGGTCATATTTTTTTGAATAAATACTCAGAAGTGAGTAAAAATAGCTACATCATATAACACTTGTTTTAATTTTTGCAATATGCCAATCTTGCATTATAGAAATTTACACTTTAAACATTTATGATGTTATTGAGCAATGTCACCCCAATAAATTGAATAAATAAAGTAAAAACTGAGAAATAGGTGTGCGTTGTCTGGTGCAGTGGATTGATTGTTGGCCTGCAAACCAAAAGGTCATTGGTGTGATTCCCAGTCAGGGCACATGCCTGGGTTGCTGACCTGGTCCCCAGTTGGGGGCATGCGAGAGACAACCACACAATGATGTTTCTCTCCCTCTCTTTCTCCTTCCATTCCCCTCTTTCTAAAAATAAATAAATAAAATATTTAAAAAACTGAAAAACAAAAGATTAAATTAAAAAAAATTGAGGAATCTCTATACTGTTTTCTATATTGTCTGTACTAATTTACATTCCCACCAACAATTTTTGAAGTTCCATTTTCTCCACATTTTCTCTAACACTTGTTTTTTTTTTGTCATTTTGATGATAGCCATTCTAATAGGTAGAGATATCTCATTGTAATTTATATGTAATTCCTTAATGATTAGTGATACTGAAAATGTTCCATGTGTTATCTATATTTCTTATTTTATTTTTTATATTTTATTTATTTATTTTTAGATAGGGGAAGGGATATAGATAGAGAGGGAGAGAAACATCAATGTGTGGTTGCCTCACATGCACCCACTATTGGGGACCTGGCCCACAGCCCAGGCATGTGCCCTGACTGGGAATTGATCCAGCAACCCTTTGGTTCCCAGGCAGGTTCTCAGTCCACTGAGCCACACCAGCCAGGGTTATATGTCTTCCTTTAAAAAATGTCTTTTTGAATCCTTTGACCATTTTTAAATCAGGCTGTTAGGGTTTTTTGTTGTAGAGATGTATGGGTTATTTTATGTTTTTAATATTAACCCCTTATCAGATAATTTGCAAATATATTTTCTAATTCAGTATATTGCCATTTTGTAGTGTTGATGTTTCCTTACTGGGCAGAAGGTTTTTAGTTTGCTGTAGTCCCGTTTATCTATTTTTGCTTTCCCTTTGCTTTTTGAGTCAAATCCACGAAACCATTGCTAAACCAATGTCAAAGACCATATTGCTTATGTTTTTTTCTATGTATTTTATGGTTTCAAGTAAGTCTTTAATCCATTTGAGTTAATTTTTAAAAGTGGTGTAAGATAGTCATCTAGTTTTCTTCTTTTTGCATGTGGCTGTCCAGTTTGTCTAACACCATCTATTGAAGAGACTATCCTTTCTACCCTATTGTATATTCTTGCTTGTACACCATAAATTGATTATATATGTGTGGGTTTATTTCTGAGCTCTCAATTCTGTTTCATTAATCTGTATTTCTATTTTTCTGTTAATATAATACTGTTTTGTTTATTATAGATTTGTAATATACTTTGAACCAAAGATTGTGATACTTCCAGCTTTGATCTTTTTTCTCAGGATAGCATTGGCTATTTGAAGTTTTTTGTAGTTTCACATTTTTTTTTTTGTTCTATTTGTGCCAAAATTGCCTTTGAAATTTTGGTAGTGGGACTTTCGGCCAAGATGGAGGTGTAGGAAGACACACTGTGCCTCCTCACACAACCAAAAGTGTTGTGAATCATTCAGCCTGGTTTCAGGAGTTGTAACCCTCACCCCATGGTGGGCTGTGTAAGAGCCTATGGACCCACTTCATCTGGGTCTGTTCTGTCACGAGGATGTGACCTATTAAGGAGACAAAGCTTATCTCCCTGGCAGGAGTACTGCTTCTGCCTTATCCATCTCTGGCCCCAATGCTTGGTTGGCAGTCAACGATGGGTAAGACTCCTCATGGGAAGGGCAACCTAAGCCAGATGCAACCACTTGGGAGGCCTCATGGAAGGACTCGGGGCACTGCAGCAAAGAGGATGTGATGGATCCTCGCCCCCCGGCTATTCTGACATAGCCCGAGTCCTCATTTCCATCTGGGAGATGTCTCCTGCTTCCTAATAGGCTTAAAACCTGAAACTGTGGGGGCGAGTGGTACATCCCTGTGCTGGCCAGGATGGCTCCCTGGGTGATGGGGCATAAGAAAGAATTCCTAAAGTCCTATGAAACCTGCTTTGCTAAGAGTGCTCTCACTTAAGTGATAAGTGTCCCAGGAGGAAATGAGTATGTCTCCCAAAGTTTGGCAACCCCCTTTCCTGACAGACATTGACTCAGATTAAGCCCTCAGATTTCTTTGAAATGTTAACCATTGTTTGATCCTTGTCACCTGACATACCTGTATTCCCGTGTATTTGAGCCCAATAAAAGCCTAGTGAGGATGGGGCTCTGGGTCATCGTCCTCTGAGAGTTTGACCACCTTTCCTCCCCAAGCAGAAAATGTCTTGGTAGTTTTTATTTTCATCCATGACAGAGGGATGGGGCTCTTCAGGCAGAGCCCTCACCCCCACATCTTGTGCCCAGGACAGGGGCCCCTGCACAAAAGAAGGACAGCAAGTTAAAAACAAAAACCAACAAGAACTGACAGACAATAGAACTGCATGGAAGTCTGATAACCAAAGAGTTAAAGAAGACACATTTATCATTTATCCAGACCAGTAGGAAGGGTGGAATCAGGCAGCCTAGGCAGAGAGTACTTCCAGCAAGGTGGTGGCTAGCAGAATGGGACAAGCAAAAAAGTGGCTGGCGGACCCAGCAAAGAAGCGGATTGTGAAATGGGTCATGCAAGGCTGCAGCTGGCCAGCAAGGCAGTGGCTGGTGGACCAAGCTGTGCCACATTTGCGCACAGGTAAACCAGGCAAAACAAAATGGAAGCAGGATGGACTGCACAACCCAGGGTCCCAGTGTGGGAAAGTAAAGCCTCAAATCACTGATTGAAAACACCAGTGGGGGTTGACGCGCCAGCAGAGAAAACTCCCAGCCTCACAGGAAAGTTTGCCAGAGAGACCCACAGGGTCGTAGAATATACACAAACCCACCCACATGGGAATCAGCATCAGAAGGGCCCAATTTACTTGTGGGAAGTGGGGGAAGTGAATGAAATATGGCAGAGAGTGGAGAAAGAGCCATTGTTCCCTCTCAGTTCACTTCCACACATACAGCATCACAACACAGTGACGTGGGTTACCTTACCCTGGTGAACACCTAAAGTTCTTCCCCTCACTACATAACAGGCACATCAAGACAAAAAAAAATAACCCAAACAAAAGAACAGATCACAGCTCCAGAAAACATACAACTAAGTGATAAAGAGATAGCCAACCTCTCAGATGAACAGTTCAAAACACTGGTAATCGGGATGCTCATAGAATTGGTTGAATTTAGTCACAAATTAGATGATAAAAATGAAGGCTATGCTAAGTGAAATAAAGAAAAATGTACAGGGAATCGATAGTGATTGGAAGGAAACTGGGGCTCAAATCAATGGTGCAGACCAGAAGGAAGAAAGAAACATCCAATCAGAAAAGAATAAAGAAACAAGAATTCAAAAAAATGAGGAGAGGCTTAGGAACCTCCAAGACATCTTTAAATGTTCTAACATCTGAATTAGGGGTACCAGAAGGAGAAGAGGAAGACCAACAAGCGCAAAAGTTATTTGAACAAATAATATGGGAGAACTTCCCCATTCTGGCAAAGGAAATAGACTTTCAGGAATCTCAGAGAGTTCCAAAGAAGTTCAACCCAAGGAGGAACACACCAAGGCACATCATAATTCCATTACCCAAGATTAAAATGAAGGAGAGAATCCTAGAAGCAGCAAGGGATAAGGAGGCAGTTACCTACAAAGAATTCCCATCAGACTGTCAGCTGATTTCTCAAAAGAGACCTTACAGGCCAGAAGGGGCTGGAAAGAAGTATTCCAAGTCATGAAAGGCAAGGACCTACATCCAAGATTACTCTATCCAGCAAAGCTTTCATTCAGAATGGGAGGGCAGATAACGTGCTTCTCAGATAAGGTCAAGTTAAACAAGTTCATCATCACCAAGCCCTCATTAGATGAAATATTAAATGGATTTATCTAATAAAAAAGAAGATAAAAATATATACAGTAAAATGACAGCAAACTCACAATTATTAACAACCACACCTAAAACAAAAACAAGCTAAGCAAACAATTAGAACAGGAACAGAACCCCAGAAATGGAGATCACATGGAAGGTTTTCAATAGGGGAATGGGAGGGAGAGGGAGGGGGAAGGTAGAGAGGGTAAGTAGCATAGATGGTAGGTAGAAAATAGACAGGGGGTAGGGTAAGAATAGTATGGGAAAAGTAGAAACTAAGGGACTTATATGTATGACACATGGACATGAACTAAAAGGGGGAGATATGGGTGGGAGGGAGTGTGGAGGGTGGAGGGGAGTGAAGGGGGGAATGGGATACCTGTAATAGCATAATCAATAAAATATATTAAAAAAGAAATTTTGATAGGGATCTTAAGGGTATTAATGCTAAGTGAAATAAGTCAGATGGATAATGACAAATATGGTATAATTTGATTTATATGTGAAATATATAAAATAAAACTAATGAACAAGCAACACAAATACAAAAACTATCTGATAAAGACAGACAAGTGATTGTTGGTTACCAAAGGGAAAGAGTGGAGATAGAAAAAGAGAAAATGGGCAAAGAGGGTCAGTTGTATGGTGGCAAATGGAAACTAGACTGTGGAGGTGAGTATAATGGAGTACATGCGGGTTTCAAATTATTATGTTGCACACTAAATTTATATAATGCTTTAAACCAATGTCATTGCAATAAAAAACATAAAAGGAGAGAAGACAAATTACTAAAGTCAGTAATGAAATAGAAGACATTTCTACAAACCTTGCAGAAATAAAAGAATTACAAGTTACTATGAACAACTGTGCAGCAAAAAGTTAGATAATCTATTTGAAATGAAAAAAGTTCCTAGAAAGACATGAACTACTGAAATTGGCTAAAGAATAATGGGGTACCTGCATATACCAGTAACAAGTAAAGAGATAGAATTTGTAATAAAATTTTCCACAAAGTAAAGCTCAGGGCTGCATGGATTCCCTTTTAAATTTTACCGAAGAATTAAAACAGATACTTCTGGCCAAGATGGAGGCATAGGTGGACACACCGCGCCTCCTCTCCCAACCAAAATTAAGGACAACAAATATTTAGAAACAAGAAAACAACCAGAACTGATAGAAAATTGAACTGTACAGAAGTCCCAAAACCATTCATCCAGACCAGTAAGAGGGGTGGAGTCGCGGCAGGAAAAAGTGGAGGTGAGGACCTGGGCAAGCAGGCAGCAGCAGCTGGCAGTTCCCAGGTGTGCAAGTGGTGGCTGGCAGACCCCAGGAGCACAGGTGGCAGCTAGCGGACCCTGGGCACAGGGTGGCAACTGTGCGGATCCAGTGAGGCTGTGCAAGGCGGCTGGCTGACCAGGTGGTCCCACATTCGCGGCAAGATAATCCAGGCAAAGGGGAAGCGGTGAAAGGGACTGGAATCCGAGAGAGAGAGGAGCAAGCGCCATTGTTCCCTCTCAGACCCCGTCCCCACATACACCGTCACAACTCAACAAGTGGGCTGCCTTGTCCTGGGGAACACCTAAGTCTCCATCCCTCACTAGCCGCAACCAGACCAAAAACAAACAAACAAACAAACAAACAAACAAACAAACACCAAAAATGGCTCAAACCAGAGAAAGAATCAAATCCCTAAAGCCAATTCCTCTAAGCAATGAAGAGATAGCCAACCTATTAGACGCATGGTTCAAAGCCCTGGCAATCAGGATGCTCACAGAATTGGTTGATTTTCATCACAAATTAGATTTAAAAAATGCAGGTTACAATAACTGAAATGAATGAAAACACACAGGGAACCAATAGAGATGGGAGGAAAACTGGGACTCACATCAATGGAGTGGACCAGAAGGAAGAAACAAACAACCAAACAGAAAACAAGGAAGAAATAAGAATTCAAAAAATTGAGGAGAGGCTTAGGAACCTCCGGGACATCATTAAACGTCCCAGCATCCAAATTATAAGGGTCCCAGAAGGGGAAGAAGAAGAGCAACAAGTGGAAAACTTATTTGAACAAATAATAAAGGATAATTTCCCCAATCTGGCAAAGGAAATAGACTTCCAGGAAGTCCAGGAAGCTCAGAGAGTCCCAAAGAAGTTGGACCCAAGGAGGAACTCGCCAAGGCACATCATAATTACAGTACCCAAGATTAAAATGAAAGAGAGAATTCTAGAAGCAGCAAGGGAAAAGGGGACAGTCACCTACAAAGGAGTTCCCATCAGACTGTCAGCTGATTTCTCAAAAGAGACCTTACAGGCAAGAAGGGGCTGGAAAGAAGTATTTGAAGTCTTGAAAGGCAAGGACCTACATCTAAGATTGCTCTATCCAGCAAAGCTGTCATTTAGAATGGAAGGGAAGATAAAGTGCTTCTCAGATAAGATCAAGTTAAAGGAGTTCATCATCACCAAGCTCTTATTATATGAAATGTTAAAGGGACTTATCTAAGAAAAGGAAGATAAAGAATATGACAGTAAAAAGACAGCAAACTCACAGCTACTAACAACCACACCTAAAACAAAGCAAACAACTAGAACAGGAACAGAACCACAGAAATGGAGATCACATGGAGGGTTAGCAACAGGGGAGTGGGAGGAAAAGAGAGGGGGAAAAGGTACAGAGAATAAGTAGCATGGACGGTGGTTAGAAAATAGACAGTGGAGGGCAAGAATAGTGTGGGAAATGTAGAAGCTAAAGAATTTATGACACATGGACATGAACTAAAGGGGGGAATGTGGGTGGGAGGAGGTGTGCAGGGTGGAGAGTAATGATGGGGGAGAAATGGGACAACTGTAATAGCATAATCAATGAAATGTATTTTAAAAAGAATTAAAACAAACTCTTTCAAAAGTGGAGGATAAAACTTCATTTAAACTCATTCTTTGAGGCCAGTATTGCTCTTGCACACCATGACCAAGTAGGATTTATCTCAGGTACTTCATGTTGGTGTAACTTATGAAAATTAATCAATGTAATACACCTTGTTAATACAATAAAAGGAAAACACTTTAAAATAATGTCAAAAGGAGCAGCAATCTTTAGAAAAAGTTTAACATTTCTTCATGATAATAGTACTCATTAAACTAGGAATGGAAGGGATCATCTTCAACCTAAAAAAAGGCAATTTTTTAAAAACTCACAGCTAACATCATTCTTGATAATGAAAACCTGAAGACTTTCCTCATAAGATCAGGACTGAGATAAATACGACCACCTTCAACACTTCTATTGCACATTATACTGAAGATTCTAGTCAGGATCATCAGACAAGCATAAGAAATAAAATTCACCCAGATTGAAAAAGATTGAAAATATTTCTTTTTGCATATTACATGATCTTGTACATATAAAGTCCTATGAGATCCATAAAAATAATATTAAAGCTAATAACAAGTTCAGCTAAATTGAAGGATACAATATCAACATACAAAAAGCAGTTGCCTTTCTATATACTAGCAAAGGACAGTCCAGAATAGAAATTATGAAAATTATTCCATATGCAATGGCATAAAACATATTTAGGAATAAGTCAAACCAAAGACGTTCAATATTTGTACACTTAAAAATTACAAAACATTGTTGAAAGAAATTAGAGGAGATGCAAATAAATGGAAAGAAATCCCTGTTCATAAATTAGAACACTTAATAGTAATAAGAAGGCAATAATATCAAATTTTCTACAAATTTAACTATATCATTTTTAAAGACTCTGTTTTCCAGAAATTGACAAGCTGATCCCAAAATTCACATAGAACTGAGACTATCCAAAACAATTTTGAAAAAAGACAAAGTTGGAGGACTCACTACAAAGCTACTTCTTTATATATAAACTTATTATAAAGCTAAAGTAATGAAGGCTGTGTGGTTTGACATAGAATAGACATATAAATGAATGTAATATATTTCATGTCCCAAAAAATGAACCCTAACATTTATTACCAATTGATTTTTGGCATGGGTGCCAATATTACTCAATGAAGGAAAAGATTAATCTTTTCTAACAAGTGGTGCTTGTACAACTGGATATCCACATGTAACAGAATAAAGTTAGAAAACAAATATGCACCATATACTATTATTAATGAAAATGATTCAATGACATAAATGCAAGTATTAAAATGATAGAAACGTTTAAAAGGAAACAAAAGTGTAAATCTTTATGACCTTGGATTTGGCATTGGTTTCTTAGATATGAATTACAAAGAAAACATTCACAAAAAGCAAATAAGTCAAGAGATCCAAGATCATGAAGGAGTAAGTGGAGGCTACACTAACCTCCTCCCAGGACCAATATGGAATTACAACTAAATTGTAAAGAAATCATCCTGAATGACCAACTGAACACTAGCTGGAAAGTAGCCTTATAACCATGCACAGACAGAAAACAACTTCACCACAATGAGACTGGTAGGGACTATAGAATGGCATGAGAGGACTGGCTGAACTACCATAGGAGGCAGCTGAAATTCCAGAGCATATTTCAGTGGCTGGTGTGTTCCCCCTGAAAAGTGTGGGGTCTAATCCCAAGATGGGTTTGCCAGCCTACAACAGCAAAGTCTGAAAGGACCCCAGACAAATACCCAGTGGTAAAAAGGAGCAGGGTTTCTTTCTGCCAGGGAGATATGTCTGGAGACTCAGAGAGCCTGTTAAGGGACAAATGTACAACCTGTTCTTTTCAATCACTTGCCTTGAACTCTGGATGAGGGAGGGCAGAGTGGACCAGAGACACTTGAGGAGAGTCTGCAGTTGGTGCCTTTGAGGATAGAATTGAAGGGACAGCTGCCAGGATCCCTGTGCTGAGAAGCCATCTTTCTCAGGTACAGCACTCCTCTCTGCATGGCATCAGCCTAAAGGGACAACAATAGTCACATCCACAGGAATTATTCTGCCCCACCCTATGGAGCTTAAGCTGAGCTGCTGATTACAGCTTGAGGGTATACCATTGATTAGTTTAACCACTAACGTAAATCTCTGGGGGCTCTATGATACTTCAGCTGACCCTCCTCAAGGCCCAGTGCTGATAAAAGCTGGGCTTGGTACACAGACTGGTTCTTTGTATACACAAACAGGCACAGTAGAGGGAGACACTTGCTGTAGATTGCTAATAGCTCCAAATAGGTTGACAAGGGCCAGTCGCAAACAGCATCTGACAGGCCTAGACCAGAGTCTTTGCAAATCTACCTAATACATGGAAACAAATACAAAGAAACAGCCAAAGTGGAGAGACAAAGAAATGTACTCCAAATGAAAAAACTAGAGAATTCTCCAAAAGAAGCAATAGATGAAATAGAGGCAAACAATTTATCAGATAGACAGTTTAGAGTAAATGTTATAAGGATGCTCAACAACATGAAAAAAAGACATAGAAACCATAAAAGAGGACCGGTCAAAACTAAAGAATGTAATATCTGAAATAAATAATACACTGGAAAGAATAAACAGTAGATTATATGAAGCAGAGGATAACATCAGCGATTTGGAAGATAAGGTAGAAAAAAACACCCAGGCAGATCAGCAAAGAGAAGAATTTTAAAAAAGGAGAGCTTAAGAAATATTTTGGACAATATGAAGCATAACAAAACCTGCATCATGGGAATTACAGAAGGTGAGGCAGCAAGCAAGGGATAGAGAACTTATTTGAAGAAATAATGACCCCAAACTTCCCTAGTCTGGTGAAGGAAAAAGACACACAAACCCAGGAAGCTCAGACCATCCCAAATGAGTTGGACCTAAAGAGGCCTACATCGAGAAACATTATCATTAAAATGGCAAGGCTTGTGCTCACTTTGGCAGCACATATACTAAAATTGGAATGATACAGAGAAGATAAGCATGGCCCCTGTGCAAGGATGACACCCAAATTCGTAAAGCATTCCATATTTTTAGAGCATCATGCTAAGCAAAATAAGCCAGGCAGTGAAAGACAAATACCATATGATCTCACCTTTAACAGGAAGCTAATCAACAAAACAAACAAACAAACAAAATATAACCAAAGACACTGAAATTGAGAACAGGCTGACAGTCACCAGAGGGTTGAGGGGAGGGAATTTCAGGGGAAAAGGGGAAGCGTTTAGAGCAACAAGTATAAAGGACACATGAACAAAAACTATAAAAACTATGGGGGGCGGAAATGAGAGGGAGGTGGAGAGGGCTGGGGTGGTGGACTGGGGTGGGAGTAAAAGACAGAAAACTGTACAAGATCAACAATTAAAATAAAAATTAATAAAATAAAATAAAATGGCAAGGCTTAAGACAAGGAGAGAGTCCTAAAAGCCATAAGAGAAAAATAGGTTGTTACATCCTAAGGAGCACAAATTTGTCATCAGATTTCTCAACAGAAACATTTTAAGGTGATGAAAAGGAAGGACCTGCAACCAAGGCTATTTTACCCAACAAGGCTATCATTTTAAAATTGAAAGAGAAACAAGGAGTTTCCCAGATTAAAAAAAAAAAAAAAGCTAAAGGAATTTTGTTAACACCAAACCAGTACTGCAACAAATGTTAAAGGGCTTGCTTTAAGAAGAAGACAAAGTAAAATGGGTGGGAAAAAAGAGGAAAAGAGTCTAACAATAAAATGACACTAAATACATATGTACCAATAATCAATTTAAATGTAAATTGCTTGTATGTTCCAATCAAAAGACATAGGTTAGTTGAGTGGATAAGAAAACTAGATCCATATACATGCTCCAAGAGACCCACTTCAGATCAAAAGATACACAGAGACTAAAAGTAAGGGGATGGAGAAAGATAATTCATACAAATGAAAAGTAAAAAACGTTTGGGGTGCAGCACTTTTATCAGAGAAAATAGACTTGAAACCAAGAGACAATGAAGGACACTGAGTAATGATAAAGGAAACAATCCAACAAAAGGATATAACCCTAGTAAATAGTTACATATCCAATATAGGAGCATCTAAAAATGTGAAGCAAATCTTGATGGACATAAAAAGAGAGATGATCAGAAATACAGCCATAGTCAGGGATTTTAACACTCCATTGACTTCGGTGGATAGATCTTCCAGGCAGAAATTCAATAAGGAGACAGAAACCTTAAATGACATGCTAAAACACATGAATTTAACTGATATCTTCTGAGCATTTTACCCAAAAGAAGGAGCGTATATATACTTTCCAAGTGCATATGGAATGTTTTCTAGGGTAGACCACAAGTCAAGACACAAAACAAGTATAAATAAATTTATGAAGTTTGATATCATATTAAGCATGTCCTCTGGCCACAATGCTATGAAACCAGATGTCAATCACAAGAAGAACACTGGAAAACATACAAAGGCATGGAAGCTAAATAACATGTTATTAAACAATGAATGGATCAACAACAAGATCAAGGAAGAAATCAAAAGATACATTGAAAGAAATGAAAATTAGGACACAACAATCCAAAATCTGTGGGATGCTGGGAAAACAATCCTAAGAGGGAAATTCATAGCATTACAGGCCTATCTCAAAAACCCAACAAAAGCTGGAGAAACTCAAACAAATGATCTAACTTCACACTTAAAGGAACTTGAACTTAAAAAGGAACAACAAATAAACCCAAAGTGAATAGAAGGAAGAAAATAACAAAGATCACAACAAAAATAAACAAAATAGAGTCTTAAAATTATACAAAAGATCAATGAATCCAAGAGCGGGTTCTTTGAAAAGATAAACAAGATTGAGAAAACTTTAATCAGACTCAACAAGAATAAAAAGAGAGAGAACCTAAATAAATAAAATCAAAAATGAAAGAGGAGAAATAACAACTGATACCAAAGAAACACAAGGGATTGTGAGAAAGTATTATGAAAAACTATATGTCAACAACCTGGACAACCTGGATGAAAAACTAAATCAGGAAGAAGCAGAGAATCTGAGTAGATAGATTAGAAATACTGAAATTGAAGCAGTGTGTGTGTGTGTGTGTGTGTGTGTGTGTGTGTGTGTGTGTGTGTGTGTATCCCAACAAAGAAAAGCCCTGGACTGGATAGTTTCACCGAAAATTTTACCAAACATTCCAAGAAGGACTAACACTTCTCCATTTAAAACAATTTTGTAAAATTCAAGAGGAGGCGAAGCTCTCAAATTATTTTACAAAGCCAGCATTATCCTAATTCCAAAACCACATAAATACACTACAAAGAAAGAAAATTATAAGCCAATATCCCTGAAGAACATAGATGCTAAAATCCTCAACAAAATATTAGCAATGAATACAACAATGTATTGAAAAGATTATACACCATGATCAACTGGGATTTATTCCAGGAATGCAAGATTGGTACAACATTTGTAAATTGAAAAATGTGATTTGCCACATAAACAGAATGAAGGATAAAAATCACACGATTATACCAATAAATGCATAAAAAGCATTTGATAAAATCCAGCACTCATTTATGATAACAACTCTCAGTAAGGTAGGAATAGAAGAAACATACCTAAACATAATAAGACCATATATGACAGAACTGCTGCCAGCATCATACTCAATGGGAAAAAAAAAAAAAAAAAACACAACTATAAGTGTTCCCCTTAAGACAGAGAACAAGACAGTCACATCCTCTTTCACCTCTCTTATTCAACATAGTACATCCTAGCTACAGCAATCAGAAAATAAGAAGAAATAAAAAGCAACCAAATTAGGAAGAAGTAAGTAAAACTGTCTTTATTTGCAGATGATACGATACTGTATACAGAGAACCCTAAAGATTCCACCAATGAATTACTAGGACTGATAAATGAATTCAGCAAAATAGGAAGATACAAAATTAATATCCAGAATTAAGCTGTATTTTATATGTTAATAAGAAACTAACAGAAAGGGAAACTAAGAAAACAATTTCATTCACAATTGTTACAAAAAGAACACAATACCTTGGAATAACCCTAACTAAAGATGTAAAAGAGTTGTGTTTGGAAAATTGTAAGACACTGAGGAAAGAAATTGAAGAAGATACAAATAAGTAGAAGCACATACCATGTTCATGGATAGGAAGAATTAATATCATTAAAATGTCCATACTACTCAAAGGACTCTATAGATTCAACACAATTCCTATCATGACACCGATGATGTATTTCACAGAACTAGAAAAAAATATTTCAAAAATTTATATGGAACCAAAAGCAACCCCACATAGCAACAGCAATCCTGAAAAGGAAGAACAAAGTTGGTGGAATCACGTTATCTAATATCAAGCTATAATATAAGGCCATAGCAATCAAAACAGCATGGTACTGACATAAAAACAGACACGTAGATGAATAGAACAGAGAGCCCAAAAATCAAGCCACACCTTTACAGTCAATTAATATTTGATAGAGAAAGTAAGTACATATAATGGGCTATATTTTATTCAATTATTCAATAAATGGTGTTGAGAAAATTGGACAGATATGTGCAAAAAAATGAAACTAGACCACCTTCTTACCCCATACACAATAATAAATTCAAAATGGATCAGAGACTTAAAGGTTACATCTGAAACCATAAAAAATCATAGAAGAAAACATAGAAGCAAAATCTTGGAAATTGCTTGTAGTAACATTTTATCAAGTATATTTCCAAGGCAAAGAAAACAAAAGAAAAAAAGGGACTATATCAAACTAAAATGTTTTTGCACAGCAAAGGAAATCAACAAAATAAAAAAACCCACAGAATGGGAGAATATATTCGCTGATACATCTGATAAGGGGTTAGTATCCAAAATTTATAAAGAACTTACAAAACTCAACACCATAAAATAAAAAAACATACAATAAAAAATGGGCAAAGGACCTGAATAGACACTTCTCCAAAGACGGCACACGGATAGTCAATAGATTTTTTAAAAGATGCCCAATGTCACTAATCATCACAGAAATGAAAATTAAAGCCATAATGAGATATCATCTCACACTTGTCAGAATGGTTATCATCAATAAATCTACAAACCACAAGTGCTGATGAGGATGTGGAGTCGGTGAACCCTTTTGTACTGTTGATGGCAATGCAGATTGGGGCAGCCACTGTGGAAAGCAGTATTGGAGCCTCCTCAAAAAATTAAAAACGGATCTTCCTTTTGACCCAACTATCCAACTTCTGGAAATACATATGAAGAAACCCAAAACACTAATTCAAAAGAACATAGGCACCCCTATGTTCATTGCAGCATTTTTTATTGTTTTTCAGGTACAGTTTTCTACCTTTGCCTCCCACCCCAGCCCAACCCCCCAGTCCTCTCCACCTCTCTCCCATTCCCCCCCGTTATTGTCTATGTATCCTTTATAATTGTTCTTGCAAACCCTTCACCCTTTTCCCCTGAAATTCTTTCCCCTCTCTCCTCTGGTCACTGTCAGCCTGTTCTCAATTTCAGTCTTTGGTTATATTTTGCTTGTTTGTTTGTTTTGTTGATTAGGTTCCTGTTAAAGGTGAGATCATATAGTATTTGTCTTTCATTACCTGGATTATTTTGCTTAGCATAATGTTTTCCAGTTCCATCCATGCTGTTGCAAAGAGTAGGAGTTCCTTCTTTCTTTCTGCTACATAGAATTCCATTGTGTAAATGTACCATAGTTTTTTGATCCATTCATTTACTGATGGACACCTAGGTTGCTTCCAGCACTTGGCTATTGTAAATTCTTCTGCTATGAGCATTGGGGTGCATAGGTTCTTTTGGATTGGTGTTTCAGGCTTCTCATTGCAGCATTTTAAACAATCACCAAGATATGAAAGCAACCCAATATCTATCAATAGATGAGTGGATAAAACAACTCTGGGACATTTACATAGTGGAATATTACTTGGCTGCAAAAAAAAAAAGAAAGTTTAACTCTTTGAAAAAGTATGAATGGATATGGAGAACATTGTGCTAAATGAAATAAGCCAGTCACAGAGAGAAAAATACCATATGATTTCACTTATATGTGGAATCCAATGAACAAACTCAACTAACAGGAAAATGGGGACAGACTCATAGATAGAGAGCAGGATGTCATCTAGTGTGGGGGCAGGTGAGGGAGTGGAGGAATTGAGCAAAAAAGGAAAATGACTCATGGACATGGACAAATGTGTGGTGATCGCTTGGAGGAGGGGGGTATAAGAGGACTAAATGGTAATGTAAAAATACAATAAAGATTAAATTAAGAAATTAAATTAATGCTGAACATTTAAAAAAGTAAACAGCAGATAAATTAGACTTTATCAAAATTAACTTTTGAGCTTTAAAGAATACTATCAATAAAATGGAAAGCCAACCTCTAGGACAAGAGAAAATATTTGCTAATCATATACCTAAAGAAATTCAATAACAAAAACAAGATATTCAAATGCCCAACAGGTACATGAAAAGTTGCTCCACCTCACTAATTATCAGAAAAATGCAAATCAAAATCACATTGAGCTATCAACTCATATCTGCTAGAATGGATGCCAACAAAAAGATGAACGATAACAGATGTTGGAGAGGATGTGGAGAAAAGGGAATCTTTGTGCACTGTTGGTGTGAAAGTAAATTGGTGCAGCCACTATGGAAAACATTACAGAGATTCCTCAAAACGTTAAAAATGTAACTGCCTTATGACCCAGTGATTTTGTTATGGGAGAAACTCCCAGAAACTTACTTCTTCTCATTGACACAGTAAAGGATTTTAGATCAGCGAGCCTACTAGCATACAAGCAAAGCTTATTAGCATTAAGATCTTAATGGGAAAACAAAAGCAGGGCTGGCTAGAAAAGGGGTGGCAAAAGCAAGGTGGCCAGAGACTGGGTGACCAGCATCCAGGTGGCCAGAGACTGGCTATCTAGGGGACTTCCATGTGGCAAAAAGAGCCAAGAGGGCCAAGATCCAAGAGAGAGGGAGAGAGAGGGTCCTTTTTCTGAGGACCAATATAGTTGATGGGATGGGAGTGAAGAAGTTAAATATGAGTTGATGGGTAAAGGTGGTACCAGCTTCCCCCATGGAGACTTACTACTCAAATGTAGTTATGTGTGAGGGTTGGTTAGCTAAATCCTTATCTTGCTCCAGGTTCTATTTGTTCATTTTGCATATGTGACAGGAGGCAGGCAGTTATCCAAAGACGTTTTATGGTTTATTTTTCCCCCTCTGGGCACTGTGGTCCCGCTCTTCCCTTTCCAGGCTTTGGAATGAATACTCTGTCTCGTTTTCCTTTACCCAGGTAGAGGAAATGATAAACAGACTTTCAAAGGCTCCCCACCTCCTGCACTATCACAGTTTACTTGTGTTGTTTGGAGTGCCTGGCAGTCTTATCAAACCAGGCTCAGGACTACTGGGTAGACATGTTTTCCTTTGCTTTTAGCCTCCTGTTTTAAGTTATTTGTTAGATTGCAATGGTAAGAGCTCTGCCTTTGGTTCTCCTCTGGCCATTCATTCTACCATAACAATTCCACTTCTGGGTATACATCCAAATGGAATGAAAACAAGATATTGAAGAGATATCTGTACTCCCAAGTTCACTGCAGCATTATTCACAATAACCATGATATGAAAACCATGTGTCTATCAATTAATGAATGGATAAAGAAGATATGGTATATATGTATATATAATGGAATATTATTCAGCCATTATATAGAATGAAATCTTGCCATTTACAACAATATGGATGAAACTTGAAGGCATTATGCTAAATGAAATAAACCAGACAGAGAAAGACAAATGCTGCATAGTATCACTTGTATTTAGAATGTAAAAAAATGTCAAACTCAGAAAAACAAAGAGTAGAAACATGGGTGCCAGGAACTAAAAGATGAAGGAAAACAACACTCTCAATAAATAGAATTTAACAAGCTAAACGATTTACAAAAACATTTATACAGAGAGAATACAGAAATGGCCAATAATCATATGAAAAGATGCTCAACATCATTTGTCTTCAGAAAAAAGTAAATCAAAATCACAGTAAGATACCAATTCCACAGTAAGACCACTTCCTCTCCACTCTATGTGCTTGTCAAAAAGATAGACAATAAAACAAGTGTTGACAAGGATTTAGAGAAATTAGAACCCTCATGCACTGGTGGTGGGTAGTAATTCACAATGTTTCAGCTTCTTTGGAAAACAGTTTCACAGTTCTTTAAGAGTTAAACATAGAATTGCCATATGAGCCTAGCAATGCCACATAGGTGTATACCCAAAAGAATTAAAAACATATGCTCACAGTAAAATTTGTATATGTATATTCATAATAGTTAAAAAGTAGAAATAACACAAATATCTATCAATTGATGAGTGGATTAACAAAATCCATGCAATGAAATATTAATTCAGCCATAAAAAGAATGAAGTACTGATATATACTACAACATGGATGAACTTTGAAAATATTATGTATGTACAGTTTAAAAGAGTAAACCTTACGGTATGTGATTAAATTTCAATAGAATAATAATAATACATTGAGTATCATGTAGGAAATCTAGGGCAATACATAGTATAATTGAGAGAGTATATGAGAAATCTAGGAAATCTAGAATTATAGGAACAAAATAGATGTATTTCATTATTTAAAGTTAAAAACTTCTATATGGTAACATATATCATAAACTAAATACCATAAACAAAATTTTGTAATACTGATTAAAGACACAAGATTAATTCATTAAGAGCTCTTTTAAATTGGAAGGAAAATGACAATGCAATACAAAAATGGGCAAAGGTATTGAATAATCAACTCATAAAAGAGTGAAAACAGAATGATTCAGTAATAGTCATGGAAATACAAATTAAAGCAAAGATAAGGTATTTTAAATCCATCAAACTGGTAGAGATTAAAGACCAATATAATACTGCTAGTGGAAATATGAAGTGTTACATTCATTTTGTAAACAATCTGGAAACATCTATTAAAATGAAGCATTAATTTACTTTTTAACTCAATTTCTTATAGTGTATTCCATGTAAAAATGCGTATGTACAGTCATTTTTTATTGTAGAATTATTTATACTGACAAAAACATAAACAAATTAGAGGATATCCTACTGAGTAAATCCACTCCATAAAATATTATACAGCCAATAAAACTAATATGGTAATTCTATCCCAGATGACTGGGAGAGATTTCCAAAAAGTGTCTTAGATTTAGGAAAGAAAGATGCAAAAAAAAGTGTGTATAATATAATCCCATTAAATAATGACAAGATCCTATATGTGTGCATATGTATCAGCATGAGAAAAATATGGAACCATATATCCTAAGAGTAACAGAGTACCTGATGGAAAGGAAAAACCGAGGACAAGGGATAGCCAAGCAAAAATAAAAGGGAAAAATAAAATTTCAGGTTATGATCATATCTATATAAAATTATATATGCATTTATTTGTATGGCATCTAAAATTAATATATAAAATTACATAAAGACATTAACACATCAAATTAAAAATTAACTTTGAGAATAAAATCAAGCAATAGGAAAATCTTTATTTTAAATATTTATTAATGACAAATTTTCTAAAATGATTAAATACACCTTTCTATCTTAGTAAGAATTCAATATGTTAGGGCTATATGTGCAGATACTGGTTAAAAATTTAGGTACTATGATCAGTCTTCCTCAGTTCAAGTCCAAGCACTACCATGCATCTTCTGTGTGATTATTATCAAATCACTTAGCCTCTCTGTGCCTTAGTTTCCACCAATAAAACAAGGAATATGAAAGTATATACCTCGTGATACCACACATAATTTGCTAAGATAAAATGTCAACCATATAGTGAGCACATTATAGATATGTGCAAATGAAATATAAATAGCACATTAGCTGTTATTATCCATAGGGTCTTTTTTTGTAAATAAAATTTTATTAGAACACAGCTGTGTCTGTTTGTTTGCATATTATCTATGGCTGCTTCCAAGTTACATAGGTAGAGATGAGCAATCCCAACAGATAAAGCACTCGCCAATGCCTAAAATATTTACTAAATGTGTGTGTGGAGGGGAGGATAATTTAAGTCTGGTGGGGCCACCTCAGGAACAGATGAAGGAAGGTAGAAAGTTCAGGTAGTGGCAGCAAGCTGAGTGGTGAGGCTGGAGCTTTCTGGATGCCCTTTGTGAGTGTACAAGTGGACACACTGACTCTGAGTAAAAAAAAAGCTGTCAGAGGATCTTATTCTTATGGAATAGACTCTGGAAATTCTTGAAATGTTTTCCTCCCATGCATCTTTCTAGGGCTGTTCCTCTATTTCCCATCTCCTCTACCAAGTCACCTAACCTGAGTGCAAGCTGAGTGTTCTTAATCAATCAGAAAAAGGTGTTGTTTGTAATTTGGTAAGAGAGAAACTGTCCTTTCTGATAGTCAAAAAACAGGCCTAAAAGTAGAACTCTTAAGTGTCAGTAATAGAGAATAAACATAGGATTGAGAGTTGGAAGATCTGGGTCCAAGTCCTGACTTTGCCACTTGCTAACTGAGCTCAGATAAGGTAGTCCACATCCCTTGAGCCCAGTGTCTTCAACTATAAAGCCATGATGTGGACCCTATCAGGGATAATGACACATATCTCACAGCAAAAATGCGAAAATTATTTATAAATTGTGAGGCAATGAATAAAGTGAGCAATAATCATTCTTCTGTTCCTCCACTCCAAATCCTTGGAAATTTACAGCAATAGGAATAAGTCAGTACTTAAGGGACAATCAAGTGGTGGCTACTGATTCTGTATAACAATGAAAGGAAGTACTAGGTCACCAGTTCCAGCTCCAGAAGTGTTAAGAACACTCAGTAAGCCAGCAGAATGGAGTGATTTCTGTCAATTCACACAGAGATGCCAGCTGGCAGGTGTGAGCAACCTGATGAACCCCCTTCCCCACAAACTAGAAGGCCTGACCAAGCTGACTTCATGCTAGCAGCTGAAGAGGCCCCTCATCTGTCTCCACTTTGCACATACAAGGCCATGTTCACAGCTCTCTGTTCAATGATCCATGAAAATCTCTTCAACGTAGGACAGTTCAAGAGGCCATGCACCTGCTCAGCAGCCACACTGTCAAAGAGAATGAGGAAATCCATTCCATCACTACTGGCAATGCCCATTGCCTCCTTTACCTTTTTCAAATCCTCTGATATTCCTGGCTGCAAAGAAGCAGCCTGCCTCTGGATTCTGGTTCTTTCCCACAGGCTCCAGCAATTCTGGTAGTTGGGGTATAAAACTTCAGAGTTTGCTTCATCAGTGTGGATGACAACAGGTCTTCTTCAGGCAGCCATGACCCACTCCAAAAAAATATCTATAGAGTCTTCATTTTCATATGTAGTAGTGGAGTTATACCAAGGGACTGAGATTTAAGAGATTGGACTATCACCTTAAAATAACAACCTATTCACTACAGATGGCTTAAGGGTGAAATGAAAAAGTTAATGTGGGCATGCTTTGTAAACTTAAAATATCAAAAAATTAAAAATATACTATTGTATATGACTATAAGCCTCTGGTAGTAAGAAATAGGGATACATATATAGTCATTCTAAGAAACCGCTTACAAAAAATAGGTAACTTCAGGCAAGTCATTAATAAAAATGGTATGTCCTTATTTTACTTCCATGAATGATATTGACATTGGTTGGGGAATAATTATTTTGATTAGGTGAGCTTATAGAGACAATGATAAGTTTTAATTAGAACTCACCTAGAAAATTTAGACTTATTTAGTTACTGTAAATCACACAAAGCTATTAGGTTGGAAAGTCTTCACTTTTAAGATCTTTTGATTTCAAGCTACTTGACAGTCCCTTAAAATCTTGCATATGGACCTGAAATCAATGGTTGGAAGAGGTATTAAATTCTAACCTGGAAGAAAAGCCACAGTTCAATTTAATAGTCATTGATAACATAATGATGCACTTTCTAATTGTAGCTGGTAGTTTTTATTCATTTAAATAATATTTGAAATGTTCAATCTATTGAAACATATAGCTTAGTAGGGGAGTGTATAGGAAAGATGATGTGTGGGACTTAGACTCAAACACATGAGTTCACTCCCAATTCTGATATTACCTAGATGATTGACTTTAGGCTAGTTACTAATCTTTCTGTTCATGAGTTTCTTCATCCAAAAAGGGGTGAAATAATATCACCCAGGGTATTTGGAAGATTAAATGTGATCACATATATAAAAGCACTTACCATTCTTTTTGTAGGCATTCACTAAATGTTAGTTTCCTTTGGTATTTTAATAAAAACGCTATAATGGAGGCAGGAGGTTCATAAGAGTTAGGTGAGTCACAAAGCACACAATTCATTTTTTATGTCTTTCATTATACCTAGGAAAGTTTTCCTATTTGACTTGTGATTGCATAACCCCAGTAAATACCATCCAGACAGTGGTACATAGAGGGAAGGTAGGAGCTCTTTGATAGTAAGTTTCACAAACCCGAGATATTGGGCTTGGACAAGAAGTTAGAATTTGATTTGATAGCATCCTCAGTCTCCCTCTATTGTTTAATGACTTTAATAATCATTATCTTCCTTGGTCTGTATTCATGCCATCACTTTCCACATTCTTTTAGAAGCAAAATTAATCCTTTTCTATTCTTAAAGATGTATTCATTTATTTATTTTTAGAGATGGGGAGGGAGAAATAGAGGGAGAAGAAACATCAATGTATGGTTGCTTCTCAAATACCCACCACTGAGGGACCTGGCCCACAACCCAGACATGTGCCCTGACTTGGAATCAAACCAGCAACCGTTTGATTCACAGGCAAGCACTCAATCCACTGAGCCACACCATTCAGAGTTAAATCCCTTTCTACACCATTAAATACTTGGAGATGTTTGGAGACAAGTTCAATCAGTACATGTGATATGATTTGACTTTTCACTGCTACTAGGTCACAGGGTAGGTGATAAAACTGTAATTAAAGACAATTGTGTTAATGTGAGTTTGATGTGATAAACTGAAACTTATAATTTACTAGCTGTAGTTACAGTCAAGAAGATTTTTACCCTGAACTCCAATTAAAAGTCTTAAATAGTTTCTACCCCTCTAATCACCTCAATGTTTCTTTTTTACTATTAATGTTATTGAAGTTGTCCAAAACTTTCTTCCTTTGCCCCCTCCATCCAGAATTCACCCCCACACTCCCTCAGGCAATCCCCTTGTCCGTGCATCAAACATAAACAAATGTTCTTTAGATAATCCCTTCACTTTCTTCCAACCAGTCTCCATTTCCCCCTTCTCCTCTTACAGCTGTGAGCCTGGTCCATGTTTCTATGCCTCTGATTCTATTTAGCTTGTTAGTTTATTTCGTTCATTATATTCCACATATAAGTGAGATCATATGGTATTTGTCTTTCACTGACTGGCTTATTTGACTTATAATAGTCACCAGTTAATCCATGCTGACACAAAAACTAAGATTGCCTTCTTTTTTACAGCTATGTAGTATCCCATTGTGTAAATGTACCACAGATTTTTATTCACACATATACTCAGAGGCACTTAGGCTGTTTCCAGATGTTGGCTATTGTAAATAACACTGCTATGAACGTAGGTGTGAATATATTCTTTCCAATTGATGTTTCAGGGTTCTTAGGATATATTTCCAGAGGTGGAATCACTGGGATAAAAGGCAGTTCAATTTTAAATTTTTTGAGGTTACTCCATACTGTTTTTCACAGTGGCTGCACCAGTCTGCATTCCCACCAACAAACAGTACACAAGAGTGCACTTTTCTCCACATCTTCACCAGCACTTGTTGTTGGTTGATTCATTAACGATGGCCATTTTCACAGGTGTGAATGATATCTCCTTGTGGTTTTAATTTGCATCTCTCTGATGGCTAGTGCTGCTGAGCATCTTTTCATATGTCTATGGGCCTATAAACTCCTTGGAGAAGTGTTTATTCAGATATTTTGCTCATTTTTAATTGGATTGTCTTCTTGGTGTTGAGTCACATAAGTTCTTTATATATTTTGGAAATTAAGCCCTTAACTGATGTATCATTAGAAAATATGTTCTTCTATAAAGTGGGTTACATTTTCATTTTGATGATTGTTTCTTTAGCTGTACAGAAACTTTTTAATTTATTGTACTTAATTTGTTTGTTTGTTTCTCTTTTTTTGTTTCACTTGCCTTAGGAGACTCATCAGCAAAAATATTGCTACATGAGATATCTGATATTTTACTGCTCATTTTTTCTCCAGGATTTTTATGGTATCATGACTTACATTTGTCTTTTATCCATTCTGAGTTTATTCTTGTGTATGATATAAATTGGTGGTCTAGTTTCAATTTTTTGCAGGTACTAGTCCAGTTTTCCCAAAACCATTTATTGAAGAGACTATCCTTATCCCACGGTATGCTCTTGCCTCCTTTGTCAAATATTAATTGACCATAAAGGTATGGGTTTATTTCTGGGCTCTCTGTTCTTCTCCATTGATCTATATGTTTGTTCTTATGTCAGTACCATTTTGTTTTTTTTTTTGTTTTGTTTTTTGCTTTTTTGTTTTTTTAATTAGTATTTATAATTGTTGATATTGTACAGTTTTCTGTCTTTTACCCTGCCCCCAGCCCACCACCCCAGCCTCCCCACCTTCCTCCCATTTCCACCCCCCATAGTTTTTGTCCATGAGTCCTTTATACTTGTTGCTCTAAACCGTTCCCCTTTTCCCCTGAAATTCCCTCCCCTCCCCCTCTGGACACTGTCAGACTGTTCTCAATTTCAGTGTCTTTGTTCATATTATGCGTGTTTGTTTGTTTTGTTGATTAGGTTCCTGTTAAAGGTGAGATCATATGGTATTTGTCTTTCACTGCCCGGCTTATTTTGCTTAGCATGATGCTCTCCAATTCCATCCATGCTGTCGCAAAGGGTAGGAGCTCCTTCTTTCTTTCTGCTGCATAGAATTCCATTGTGTAAATGTACCACAGTTTTTTGATCGATTCATCTACTGATGGGCACCTAGGTTGCTTCCAGCACTTAGCTATTGTAAATTGTGCTGCTATGAACATAGGGGTGCATAGGTTCCTTTGGATTGGTGTTTCAGGGTTCTTAGGATATAATCCAAGCAGTGGAATTGCTGGGTCAAAAGGTATGTCCATTTTTAGTTTTCTTAGAAAATTCCATACTGTTTTCCATAGTGGTTGTACCAATCTGCAATCCCACCAACAGCGCACTAGGGTCCCCTTTTCTCCACAACCTCTCCAACACTTGCTGTTTCTTGCTTTGTTTATGAGGGCCATTCTGACTGGTGTCAAGTGGTATCTCATTGTAGTTTTAATTTGCATCTCTCTGATAGCTAGAGATATCGAGCATCTTTTCATGTGTCTCTGAATCCTCTGTATGTCCTCCCTGGAGAAGTGTCTGTTCAAATCCTTTGCCCATTTTTTAATTGGGTTGCTTGTCTTTAGAGTAGAGTCTTGTAAGTTCTTTATATATTTTGGAGATTAATCCTTTGTCTGAGGTATCATTGGCAAATATGGTTTCCCATACAGTTGGTTCTCTTTTTATTTTAATACTGTTTTCTTTAGCTGTGAAGAAGCTTTTTATTTTGATGAGATCCCATTTGTTTATTCTTTCCTTTATGTCCCTTGCTCTAGGGAACGTATCAGTGAAAATATTGCTGCGTGAAATATCTGAGATTTTATTGCCTATGTTATCCTCTAGGATTTTAATAGTGTCATGGCTTATATTTAAATCTTTTATCCACCTTGAATTTATTTTTATGTATGGTGTAAGTTGGTGCTCGAGTTTCATTTTTTTGCTTGTAGCTGTCCAATTCTCCCAGCACCACTTCTTGAAGAGGCTATTTTTGATCCATTTTATGTTGCTGCCCTTTTGTCAAATATTAATTGACTGTAGAGACTTGGGTTTATTTCTGGGCTCTCTGTTCTATTCCACTGGTCCACGTGTCTGTTCTTGTGCCAGTACCAGGCTGTTTTGATTACAGTGGCTTTGTAATACAGTTTGGTATTAGGTATTGTGATCCCTCCTACTTTGCTCTTCTTTCTTAAAACTGCTGCCGCTATCTGGGGTCATTTATGATTCCATAGAAATTTTTGAAGTGTTTGTTCTATGTCTGTGAAATATGCCATTGGAACTTTAATAGGTATTGCATTGAATCTGTAAATTGCTTTGGGTAGTATGGACATTTTGATGATATTAATTCTTCCGATCCATGAACACGGTATATGCTTCCATTTGTTTGTATCTTCCTTGATTTCTTTTTTCAGTGTTGTGTAGTTTTCTGCATACAGGTCTTTTACCTCCTTGGTTAGGTTTATTCCTAGGTATTTTATTTTTCTTTTTGCTATATCAAATGGGATTTTTTTCTTGATTTCTGCTTCTGCTGTTTCACTGTTGGTATACACAAATGCCTTTGATTTCTGGATATTGACTTTGTATCCGGATGTTTGGCCAAATTCATTTATTAGGTCAAGTAGCTTTTTGGCCGAGTCTATAGGATTTTCTATGTACACTATCATGTCATCTGCAAACAATGATAGTTTTGTTTCCTCCTTTCCAATTTGGATGCCTTTTATTTCCTTTTCTTGTCTAATTGCTGTGGCTAAGACTTCCAATACTATATTGAATAGAAGTGGTGAAAGTAGACAGCCTTGTCTTGTTCCTGATCTTAGTGGGAAAGATTTCAGTTTTTGCCCATTGAGTATGATGTTGGCTGTAGGTGTCCCATATATTGCCTTTATTATGTTGAGTAATGCTCCCTCTATTCCCACTTTGCTGAGTGTTTTTATCATAAATGGGTGTTGTACTTTATCAAAAGCTTTTTCCGCATCTATTGATATGATCATGTGATTTTTGTCTTTGCTTTTTTTTATGTGATGTATTACATTTACTGATTTGCGAATATTGAACCATCCTTGCATCCCTGGGATGAATTCCACTTGGTCATGCTGTATGATCTTTTTAATGTATTGTTGGATGCGGTTTGCCAATATTTTGTTGAGGATTTTAGTGTCTATGTTCATCAGTGATATTGGCCTGAAGTTTTCTTTCTTTGTTGTGTCTTTATCTGGTTTTGGGATTAGGATGATGCTGGCTTCATAAAAAGAGTATGAGAGTCCTCCATCATTTTGGATTTTTTGGAATAGTCTGTGAAGGATAGGGGTTAGCTCTTTCTTAAATGTTTTGTAGAATTCTCCTGTGAAACCATCTGGTCCAGGGCTTTTGTGTGCCGGGAGTGTTTTGATTACTGATTCAATTTCACCAGCTGTTATTGGTCTGTTCAGGCTTTCTGTTTCTTTTTCTTTGAGTTTTGGAAGATTATATTTTTCTAGAAACTTGTCCATTTCACCTAGGTTTTCAAATTTCTCGGCATAGTGTTCTTCATAGTAATTTCTTTCAATCCTTTGTATTTCTGCGGTGTCAGTTGTAATATCGCCTCTTTCATTTCTGATTGTGTTTATTTGAGTCCTCTCTCTTTTTTTTCTTGATGAGCCTGCTTAAAGGCTTGTCAATTTTGTTGATTTTTTTCAAAGAACCAACTCCTGGATTCATTGATCCTTAGGATTGTGCTTTTAGTCTCCATGTCATTTAATTCTGCTCTGATATTGATTATTTCCTTCCTTCTACTTCCCCTGGGCTGTATTTGTTGTTGTTCCTCGAGTTCTTGTAGGCGTAGGGTCAAGTCATTTGTTAGAAATGTTTCTGTCTTCTTTAGGTAGGCCTGTATTGCTAGGAACTTCCCTCTGAGGACTGCCTTCATTGTGTCCCATAAGTTTTGGGTTGTTGTGAGTTCATTTTCATTTGTTTCCAGAAACTTTTTGATTTCCTTCCTAATTTCATTCTTTACCCATTCATTGTTTAAGAGCATGCTATTCAATCTCCATGATTTTGATGGTTTGGGGATTTTCCCCATCAAGTCGGTTTCTAGTTTGTCCCGTGTGGTCGGAGAAAATACTTGGTATGATTTCAATTTTCTTGAATTTGTTGAGGCTTGTTTTGTGTCCTATCATGTGGCCTATCTTTGAAAATGTTCCATATGCATTTGAAAAAAATGTGTATTTAGTTTCTTTGGGACGAAGGGCTCTAGATATATCAACTAAGTCCAATTCGTCTAGAGTACTGTTCAATGCCACAATATCTTTGTTGATATTTTGTTTGGAAGATCTGTCCATTTTTGACAGTGGGGTGTTAAAATCCCCTACTAAAATTGTGTTGCTGTCAATATCTTTCTTGAAGTCCTCTCAGATTTTCTTGATGTATTTAGGTGCTCCTATGTTGGGTGCATATATATTTACAATGTTTATGTCTTCTTGGTGGATTCTTCCCTTGAGTATTATGAAATGACCTTCTGGGTCTCTCTTTATAGCTCTTCTTTTGAAGTCTATTTTGTCTGATATGAGTATTGCTACCCCAGGTTTTCTTGCCTGTCCATTTGCTTGGAAAATTTGTTTCCAGCCCTTCACTTTGAGTCTTTGTCTGTCTTTTGTCCTGAGGTGGGTCTCTTTTAGGCAGCATATGTGTGGGTCATGCTTTCTTATCCATTCAGCTACTCTATGTCTTTTTATTGGAGCATCTAATCCATTTACATTGAAGGTTACTATTGATAGGTACTGATTCATTGCCATTTGCGTACCTGTGCTCCTCTCTCTCCCTTTTCCTTTCTTTCCTTAAAGCAGTCCCTTTAGTATCTCTTGCAGTACTGGTTTGGTAGAGGTGTATTCTTTTAGACTTCTTTTGTCTGGGAAGCTCCTTATTTGTCCTTCTATCTTGATTGAAAGCCTTGCTGTATAAAGTAGTCTTGGTTGTAGGCCTTTGGTTCTCATTACTTGGAATATTTCTTGCCATTGTCTTCTGGCTTGAAGCGTTTCCATTGAGAAGTCGGCTCCTAACCTTATCGGGGCTCCCTTGTATGTTACTTCCTTTTTCTCCCTTGCTGCCTTTAAGATTCTCTCTTTGTCTTGGAAGTTTGCCATTTTAATGATGATGTGTCTTGAAGTGGGCTTGTTTGGGTTCCTCTGGATTGGGACTCTCTGTGTTTCCTGGATTTGTGTGACTTTTTCTCTCATCAAATTAGGGAAGTTTTCCATCCTTACTTTTTCAAATAGGTTTTGTGTCCCTTGCTCTTCTTCTTCTTCTCCTTCTGGTATTCCTATTATACGGATATTATTATGTTTCATGTTGTCTTGCATTTCTCTTAACCCCTCTTCATTCTTTCTGGTCCTCTTTTTTTTTTTTTCCTTGCTCTTTCTGGCTGATTTTTTTTACTTTGTCCTCCAACTCACTGATTCGATCCTCTGCTTCATAGATTGTGCTTTTCATTCCTTCTAATGTGTTCTTCAGCTCAGAAATTGTATTCTTCATTTCCTCTTGGCCCTTTTTGATAGTTTCTATTTTCTTTTTCATTTTGATATAGTTTGCAGTGAGTTCATCGTAGCTTCCCTGTAGTTTCTGGTAGATCATTGAGAGCTCATGGAGCTTCCTGACAACCATTTCTTTGAACTCCTTATCTGATAGTTGAGTTGACTCTGTTTCATTTAGGCTTCTTTCTGGGGCTTTCTCCTTTTCTTTCATTTGGGGATTGTTTCTTTGTATTCTCATTGTTTGTGAGACTCTTCTTGTAAACCTCAGCTTCTTAAATTGATCTGTTCTGGCTACCTGGGTTTATGGTGTGAACTTCTGTGGTGGAATACCTGTGAGATTCAGTGGTGTAGTATCCTTCAGATATCCTGGTGTTCACAGTTCCCACTGTCTCAGCTGTTGAAATACTCCCTTTTTTGGTCCAATTCTGGTTTTTTCACAGTTCTAGGATTTTTTTGCCTCACTCGTGGGTATTTAAAAAGAGAAAAGAATAAAGTGAAAAAAGAAGAGAAAAAAAAAAGAGGAAGGAAGGAGAGATAGAATTGGAAAGAAAGGAAGAAGGAATAAAGCCAGAATGTAGTAAAGAGAAGCAAAAGGAATTGAGGGATAAAAAAGGTAGAAGTAATAAAAAAATAAAAAAATATGTAATCAAAACAAAACAAAAAGAACCCCACAAAAACGAAAAACAAACCAAAACAAACAAACAAAAAACCCAACTAAACAGACAAAAAACAACTATCAAAAAAAAAAAAAACCCACAAAACAAAACAAAACAAAACAAAACACCCAAAAACAAACAAAAAAAAAAAAAACAAAAAAAAAATCTCTTGCTATTTTCAAACAGGCCAAACTGGATTTTCTGGACTTGCTCGCTGTAGCAGTCTTCGAGGCAACTCGTACCGCTTTTCTCCCTGTTCCTCACTCAGTCAGCTTTTGGCTACTGTCTTCAGTGCCAGCCGCGCACTGTCCTCAGGGCTAATGGCGCACTCTCCATGCAGGGCCTTGGGTGTGATTTCTGAGCCTCCTGCAGAAGGCGCGCTTTCCCCAGTTTATGGGTTTCAGCTGGAATCTCTTACAGATCCATCCCTCCTCGAGTCTATTGCTGTGAGCTCCGGGTCTCCTACAGGGCACAAGCGCCCACCCGAGACTACGGGCGTGGGCTCCGCGAGTTTCCTGAGTTGCGCACACTCACCCCAGGATCACAGATGTGAGCTCCAGATCTTCCACAGAGTCCCCTTCTCTAGTTGCAGGGTCGCCTCTGGCCCCAGGGCTGCTTCCGACCCCGTTGCAGAGCCGCCTCAGGTCGCAGGGCCGCCTCCGGTTGGTTGCAGAGCCCTCTCAGGACCCAGGGCCACCTCCGGTGTGTTGCAGAGGCAGCTCTGGTCACAGAGCTGCTTCCGTCCCATTTGCAGAGCCGCCCCAGGTCGCCGGGCCGCCTCCGGTCCGTTGCAGGGCTGCCTCCGGTCGGTTGCAGGGTTGCCTCCAGTCGCTCGGCTGCCACGTCTAGTTTTCCAATGTCTGCTACAGATTTCGATCTCCTATTTTCATATATACTGTGGTATTGTTGGCTGTCTGCTCTGTTCCTCTGTAGATCAGTTAGGTTTTTCTCCCATGCGCAGGAGGAAGGGCAATCTGCGTCCTCCTACCATGCTGCCATCTTGAACCCCCATTTTGTTTTGATTACAGTGGCTTTATAGTATAGTTTGATACCAGATATTGTGATCCTTTCAATATTTTATTATCTGTTAAAATTGCTGAGGCTATTTGGGGTGGGTTTTTTTGTTTTTGTTGTTGTTGTTGTTCCATATAAACTTTTGTTCTAGATCTGTGAAATATGTCATTGGTATTTTACTAGGAATGGCATCGAATGTATAGATTGCTTTGGGTAGTAAGAACATTTTAATGTTAACTCTTCCAACTCATGAACACAGTATATCCTTCCACTTATTTATATCTTCCTCAATTTTTTTCTTTAGTGTCCTAAAGTTTTCTGAGTACTGGCCCTTTACATCCTTGTTTAAATTTATTTCTAGGTACTTTTATTTGTTGCAATAGTAAATGGGATTGTTTTCTTACTCTCTCTGATAGTTCATTATTGGGGCATAAAATAGCATTGATTTCTGAGTATTGATTTTGTATGCAGCTACATTGCTTACTTCATTTATATGGTCTAGTAGTTTTTTGGAGAAGTCTATGTACAATATCATGTTGTTTCTGAATAATTACAGTTTTGCTTTCTCCTTTCCAATTTGGATGCTGTTTATTTCTTCTTGTATGATTGCTGTGGCTAGGACTTCCAGTACTACGTTGAGTAACAGAGGTGAAAGTGGAAACACTTATCTTGTTCCTGATCATAAGGGAAACTATTAGTTTCTGCACACTGAGTGTGATATTGGCTTTGTTTTTCATTTATTATCTTTACTATGTTGAGGTATGATTGCTCTATTCCCACTTTGTTGTTAATTTTTATCATAAACAGGTACTGGATTTTATCAAATGTTTTTCCTGCATATATTGTTGTTATCATGTCATTTTTATCTTTCATTTGTTTATGTGATGCATCACATTTATTGATTTGCAAATATAGTACTGTCTTCATTAAGAGTTTGGAAGTGTTTCCTCCTCTTGAATTTCTTAAAATAGTTTGAGAAGGATAGGTGTTAGGTCTTCTTTGAATGTTTGGTAAAATTCGCCAGTGAAGCCATCTGGTCCAGAACTTCTTATTGCTGGGGTAGTTTGATTACTCCTTCAATTTTATTGGTTATTATCAGTCTATTCAGGTTTTCTGCTTCTTCCTGATTCAGTGTTGGAAGATTTAGGTTTCTAGAAATGTATCAGTTTCATCCAGGTTGTCCCATATCTTGGCATGTTGTTGTTCATAGTATTTGCTTACAATCCTTTGTATTTCTGAGATGTCAGTTATTACTTCTCTTTTATTTCTGATTTTATTATTTGGGTCCTTTATTTTTCTGAACTGTATAGTTAAAGGTTTGACAATTTTTAATTTTTTTCTAAGGACCAGCTCCTGGATTCATTAATCTTTTGAATTGTTCCTTGTTGTTTGTTTTGTTTTTTTTTCTTTTTTTAATCTCTGTCATTTCTTTCCACTGTGAGCTTTATGATTTCCTTCCTTCTACTCATTCTGAGCTTTTGATTGTTGTTGTTCTTGTTGTTTCTCTAGTTCTTTTAGGTGTAGAGTTAGATCGTTTATTTGATATTTTTCTTGTTTCTTGAGATACTCCTGTAATGCTATACATTTCCCTCTCAGATCTGCTTTCACTGTGTACCTTAGTTTGGGGGGGTTATGTGTTTATTTTCATTTGTTTCCAGATAATTTTTGGTTTCTTCCTTGATTTCATTGATAACACATTAATTATTTAATAAAATACTATTTATACTCCATGTACTTTAATGTTTTTGAGATTTTTTTTTTATTGTGGTTGATTTCTAGATTCATGCCATTGCAATCCAAGGAAATGCTTGATGATTTCAAACTTCTTGAATTTGTTAATACTTATTTTGTGTCCTAACATGTGGTCTATTTCTGAGAATGATCTATACACATGAGAGGAATGTGTAATCTGTTGCTATGGGATAAAATGTTCTGTAATATCAGTTAAATTCATTTTACCTAGCATGTCACTTAACGTCTTTGTTTCCTTGTTGATTTTTTTTTTTTCTGGAAGATCTATCCATTGGTGACAATGGGGTGTTAAAATTCCCTATGACTGCTTTTCTGTCAATATCTTCCTTAAAGTCTACAAAAATGTTCTTTATACATATAGGTGCTCCTATATTGGCTACATATATTTTTTTCACAAGGGTTATATCCTCTTGTTATATCAATTCCTTTAGTACTATGTAGTGACTTTCTTTGTCTCTTGTTATGCCCTTTGATTTGAAGTCTGTTTTGTCATATATAAGTATTCCTACCCCAGATTTATTTTCACCTCTATTTGCATGGAATATTTTTTCTATCTTTTCACTTTCAGCCTATATAAATCTTTTGTTCTGAGGTGGGTCTCTTGTAAACTGCATATGTATGGGTCCTTTGCTTCCTGAAGTTGCCTGACTATTTCCTTCACCAGGTAAGGAAAATTTCTGTCATAATTTCTTCAAACAGGATTCCTATCCCTCGATCACTTTCTTCTCATTCTTGTATACTTATGATTCAGATATTGTAATGTTTCATATTGACCCAGAGTTCCCTTAAACTATACATTTTGTTTTTTAAGTCTTCTTTTTTTCCTTGTGGCTCTGATTGGGTGTTTTTTCTGCCTTGTTTTCTAAATTGCTGATCCTCCAGTTCATCTAGCATACTTTTAATGCTTTCTAAATTATTCATTAGGCATTGTATTCATTTAAGATATCGTATTCTTAATTTCTGATTGGTTCTTATTCATAATTTCTATATCTTTTTTTCATGGTGATGTAGTTCCCACTAAGTTTTTCATAGTTTCTGTGAAATTCTTTGTACTTCTCACTAAGTTCCCTGAACATCCTTATAACCATTACTTTGGACTTTAAATCTGATAAATTCCTTGCCTGAATTTCAGTTAGCTCTTTTTCCTGGGGATATCTCCTTTACTTTTCCTGGGGGTTGTTCCTTTGTTTCCCCATTTTAGCTGTTTCTTTGTGTTTATATGTTAGACAGATCTTCTTTGAGTTCCAATCTTTGTGGGGTGGCCTTATGTGGTAGTATTCCTGTTGGACTCTGTGATGCAGTCTTCTTCATCTGCTGAGCTGGATGCTCTAGGAATGTCTCCCATGTGGGTTATATGGGCTTTCCCATTGTAATTGGGTTTTGACTGTTGTTGGCCTATTTGTTGGTGAGATCTCCCCTCCAGGTGACTGACTGAGAAGATCAATCTCAACTACATTTTGCAAGCTGTTGTACTGGTCCTGACAGAACAAAACTAAACAAACCCCAACAAAACAGCAAATTCCACAACAAAATATCAAAGAATAAGAAAAGAGAATTAGAATAATAAATGAAAAAAATACATGAGTACCAAAGGAAAGAAAAATAAATGATGAGAGGAAATCAGGAAGAGACAGAATAAGGAAGAAAAATAACAAATGGCAGAGACTTCCGGCCAAGATGGAGGCGTAGGTGGACACACTGTGCCTCCTCCCACAACCAAAATCAAGGACAACAAAGATTTAGAAACAAGAAAACAATCAGAACTTGCAGAAAATTGAACTGTACAGAGGTCCAACAACCATTCATCCAGACTGGTAAGAGGGGCGGAGTCACAACAGGAAAAAGTGGAAGTTGGAAGGACCTGGGTGCACAGGTAGTTGCTGGCAGATCCCAGGCACACAGGCAGTGACTAGTGTATCCCAGGCACCGGGTGGCAATGCACAGACCCAGTGAGGCCGTGCAAGGCTGCCGGCTGACCAGGCAGTCCTATATTCCTGCACAGATAACCCAGATGAAAACGAGAAGCAAGACAGACCTTGCAACCCAGGGCCCCAGCTCCAGGAAATAAAACCTAAAAACATCAGTTGAAAACACTTGTGGGGTTTGAGGTGCCAGGAAAGACTCCCAGCCTCATAGGAGAGTTTGTTGGAGAGACCCACAGGGTCCTAGAACATACACAAGCTAACCCACATGGAAATCAGCACCAGAAGGGCCCAATTTACTTGGGGGAAGCAGTGGAAGGGACTGGAATCTGAGAGAGAGCAGAGCAAGCGCCATTGTTCCCTCTCGGGCCCCGCCCCCACACACAGCATCACAACACAGCAACTGGGCTGCCTTGCCCTGAGGAACACCTAAGGCTCCATCCCTGACAATGTAACAGCCATGACCAGACCAAAAAAAGGCTCAAATGGGATAACAGATCAAAGCCCCAGAGCCAATTTATCTAAGCGACCAAGAGATAGCCAACCTATCAGATGCACAGTTCAAAGCCTTGGTGATCAGGATGCTCACAGAATTGGTTGATTTTGCTCACAAATTAGATGCACAAATGAAGGCTACAATAAGTGAAATGAAGGGAAATGCACAGGGAACCAATAGTGATGGGAGGAAAACTGGGACTCAAATCAATGGAGTGGACCAGAAGGAAGAAAGAAACAACCAAAGAGAAAACAAGGAAGAAACAAGAATTCAAAAAAGAAAAAAAAGAGGAGAGGCTTAGGAACCTCCAGGACATCTTTAAACATCCCATCATCCAAATTATAGGGGTACCAGACGGGGAAGGGGAAGAGCAACAAGTGGAAAAGTTATTTGAACAAATAATAAAGGAGAACTTCTCCAATCTGGCAAAGGAAATAGACTTCTAGGAAGTCCAGAAAGCTCAGAGAGTCCCAAAGAAGTTGGACCCGAGGAGGAACACACAAAGGCACATCATAATTACATTAGTCAAGAGTAAAATGAAGGAGAGAATTCTAGAAGCAGCAAGGGATAAGGGGACAGTCACCTACAAAGGAGTTCCCATCAGACTGTCAGCTGATTTCTCAAAAGAGACCTTGCAGGTAAGAAGGGGCTGGAAAGAAATATTCCAAGTCATGAAAGGCAAGGACTTACATCCAAGATTGCTCTAATCAGCAAAGCTTTCATTTAGAATGGAAGTGAAGATATCGTGCTTCTCAGATAAGGTCACGTTCAAGGAGTTCATTATCACCAAGCCCTTATTATATGAAATGTTAAAGGGACTTATCTAAGAAAAAGAAGATAAAAAATATGACAGTAACAAGACAGCAAACTCACAGATTTTAACAACCACACCTAAAACAAAACCAAAGTAAGCAAACAACTAGAACAGGAACAGAACCACAGAAATGGAGATCACGTGGAAGGTCAATAACAGGGGAGTGGGAGGAGGAGGAGGGTGAAGGTACAGAGAATGAGTAGCATAGATGGTGAGTAGAAAATAGACGGGGGAGGGCAAGAATAGTGTGGGAAATGTAGAAGCTAAAGAACTTATGACACATGGACATGAACTAAAGGGGGAGATGTGGGTGGGAGGGTGTGTGCAGGGTGGAGGGGAATGAAAGGAGGAAATGGGACAACTGTAATAGCATAATCAATAAAGTATATTAAAATTTTTTAAAAAGAAACTCAAAAAAGAAATAACAAATGGCAAAAAAGAACAAAAAAGAGAAAGAATTAAAAATAAGAAAAAAAGAAGAAAAATAAAATTAAAAAAGGAAAGAGTAAAATAAGAGATATGAAACAAAATATAGAGGAAAAATAGAAATTAAAGAAAAATAATGAAAAGGCTATAAAAAAGAAATGCAATGAAAATAATGTAAAAGAACAAAGTGGGATTTATGTCAGCAGTTTGGTGCTTGTATGTTGGGATCTCCTTCTGGCTACTGATCTTATGTTGTCTGACTCTGGTGTAAGCCAATGTCAGATGCTATCTCTATCTGGCCACCAGTAGCCTGTTCGAGGTTAAAAGCAATCCACAGTATATGGCTGTCTCCTCTGGGCTTGCCTGCACACAGTAGGTGCCAAGCTGTGCTGCAAGGCTGTCTTTTACCAGTACAGGGTTCGGGGGTTGGTCAGCAAATGTCTCAAGGCACCACTAGATCTGACTCCACCTGCCTCTGCCTTCTGGCCTCTCATCAGTCTTACTCACCGAACTCACTATTTCTGAAAGGGCTTCTGGTGGAATGTTGAGGATGGGACACCTGGATCTGTTATGTGGGGAGAGGTGCTATTCAGACTTCAAGGAAGATGGTGAATGTGTTCTCCTGCCCCTTAGCCACATGTCTCAGTCTTTCCAAGACTATTTCACTGTACTTGGCGGGAAAAAGATCCTAGTAGGCAATCAGGTGGGGACTCAGGAGCCCAGACTTTGGGTCTGCCAGACACCAGAAGGTTGTTTCTGTTGGCTCTCCCATGAGGGGGTATCACCAGTCTGGTTCCCAAGAAAGCATAGAGAATAGCCACACCCTAAAGCCAGACTCTGACACTCTTTGAATCTGCCAAAATTACTGGCTCCTCAGCAGGGGTTAAGATGCTGGTGGAGGAAAAGATGCTGGGTGGGGCAAGTGGGGTTCTAGAGGATGAGGTGAATGGTATCCCACAGGGTAGGGATAATTGTTTTTCCCCAGGAGGGGCTTACTTTTCTCAAGCAAAATGGCTGCTGCAATATAGGGAGATGACCCAGCAATTGGATCTCAGCAGTTGCTCCCTGATCTGTCTCCCCAGTGCTTCCCACTCCAGGTTTTCCTCAGGTGACTCCAGTCCACACCACCTTCCCTTTGCCGGAGGCCAAAGAAAGTGGCTATGAATGAAAATCCTGGGCTTTGGTCCCTTAAAAGAAAACAGTGTCTTTGTCTTCAGTGGGCTCAGTCTCTCCCTGGCAGACAGAAACCCTACTACCTTTCACTATTGGATTTTATGTGGGTAGCTGATCCTGGCACTGGTGCTCCATGCTGAAGAGCCCCATCTGGGGTCCAGGCTTCCTCGTTCCTCTCAGAGGGGAGCTCCCACAGCAGTGCTTTAATCTTGGCCTGCTATCCCTTTAGTGTCTCTGCCCTTCCTACTAGTCTTGAGGAGGTTTCTGCCCATCTTGGTTAAAAGTCTCCTCCTCAGGTAGTCTTTGGTTGGTAATTTCAGGTGACTATTCCCCCCTTTAGTTTTATATCCAGTTTGGTTCTGGAAGTGTGAGAAAGATCCTCCTACTCTGCCACCATCTTGTGAGCTCTGGTCCCCACCTAACTATTTCTTTTTCTCTACCTCCACCATAAAACATACATTTATGAAGATTATAATAGATGGTGTGTTTGAAATGCCAAAGCACCATGTCTGACACACACTTAGTAAGTAGTAGCTGTTCCCCATTTTTTGCACCTGCCTGGTGCTTTAAAACTACATAAATGAACTTAGCTGACATTATCATGTTTGATTCACACAACAGCCCAGGGTCACAATTAGCAGCATGAACTACAACATTAAAAATATTAGTGGAAAGGGAGAGCCCATAACCAAGTTAGTTCGAGGAAAGATGGCTTTTTTTCTATACTACATCCAGCGATTCAACATCAGGAAAACAACAGTTTACTATGCTTAGGCCCTGTTTAACAGGCAAAGAATGTATGTCAGTACTATTTGGAAAGAAATAAGGGTTGTATTAATGATGTCACTAATAATGAGACTTCTGGGATTTTAAAAAGACTTTTTGACTACACCACATCTACTAGGTTGAACCATATGAGATTGCTGATATTTAACTTATTTTTACCTACAAAAGTTGTAATTTCATATGATTCAATATAATACACCATTACTGAATTTTAGGGTACTTTTAAAATTATTGGTTCCTTTTCTTTCCTTAAAGTCTGAATCAGGGAAGGGTTAGAAATTACTTGTTCCCTGTCCCCCAACCTGACACAAAATAGGGGCATAAATGCCATTTATTTGGTGCCAAGAACGATGAATACCATGTAATTGTAGACTATAATGTCATATTATTAGCCCCCTTTGCATTTCATATTTACAGTGATGTGTGACTGAGCTCAAATTTGTCTTTTAATGTTCCCCTTGCTCTGACTATGGGCAGTCAAGTTTGATAGGTCTATAATTTGGGCAAATGGTATGTGGGAGACTAAAGAGCAGCAGGAACAAATTGTTGTCATTCTGTTAACATACTAGAGAATGAGTGTAAAGGCAGCTTTCTCCCCTGATTGGGAGGAAAAGATGAGAACTGTTAGTGCAGAATAAATTGCTACAAAGCAGAAAAATGAACTAAATGGGGTTGTGTGGGGAGGGGTTTGAGGGAGGGTTTAATACAAAAGAGGTAGAGGAGTGTTTGATGTTTTGAGATGACATCATTTGAATCACAAAATGCTAGACTTTGAAGCATTCTGTGAAATTATCTAGTAGAAGCTTACTTTAGAGATGAAGAAATGTAGACCCAGAAAAGAAAAACAAATTTCCTTATATCACATCACAGTAACTGTACTCCCCCAGATGATGTATGTCTAACCCAGGGAGTATATGGAGTTGTCTGAGGAGAGCTCAAAACAATAGGATTAACTTGACCTTCCTTGATTTTTGTTGCTTCAACTTTACTACGGATGGTTATTTAATATTGATATAAATCATTCATAATCAGAGACATAGAAGTTAAAGTATTCACTTTACAACTTTCAAGCTGACAAAAATCAGAAATTTAGATATTGCTAAGAGTTGGAAGGGATGAGGGAAAAGAGGAACAAATTTTTCTCCATTGTTGATGAGAATCAAAATGGATGCAACCATTCTAGAGAGCAATCTGGCACAACCTAGTCTAATGGAGACACATAGCCTATGGCCCAGCAATTAACTTCCTGTTATATACTCCAAATAAATTTTCAGAATTCATTCATATGGGGGCAATTGCAAAGATTTTCCTTGCATATCTGTCTGGGAGGCAGAGAGTTTGCAGCTATCTGAGTGTTCATCCCTGGGAAAGTGGACATACTGAAGTGTAATGCTTCAGTGAGTGACACCAGATTAAATGAGATTGTGTACAAAGAGCATGGATGGCTCTTACACATACAATGTTGAAAGAAAAAAATGTAAGTACTGAAAGGATATATATAATAAATACACTTTGCATAAATTAAAATGCAAACATGTAAATCAACACATTTTAGAATAATATATTCAAATAAAAAGAGTTCCAAAAACACATGAGCACTGTTGCATATGTTGATGGAAGAAATTGGGAAGGAGAGTAGAAAGCTAAAGGGGAATAAAAATAAAATTAAGTAAACAAGAGATAAAATGCCAGATTCACATGGATTACAAAAATGAATTTTAGATAAATGTTCTATTTGAGGCTGGCTTTGGACTTTGTTCCCATTCTTTTGGAGAATAGAGGCAGAGGTAGAGTGGGGGAAGATACTGGTTCTGTCCCTGAGGGTATTTTGGCAGAAAAATTTGAGAGGTCCTTAGCAACTCAGGGTAACCATGGGCTTGGCTTATGGATGAAACGGTTCTATCTCAACCCACTCACTAACACCTTCTCTTCAGCACTCCTTGAGGAGATATCTAGGCCAAAGGTGCCTGCTAGACCTACTTTCTACCATTCCCATTTACCTCCTTGGTTCTTGGAGGGAGAGCTCTCACTTAATCACTTCTGTCCCCACCCCTGCCCCCACATTTGGAGCTTTCTCTCCTCAGCAGAATGAAGCTTCTTCTGCTTCCCTGCTGGCTTCTCATAGGAGCATTTTCTGTATGGAATGCCATTCCATATTTATTTCACAGGCAACAAGAAAGTACTCATTATGGCCAGAGACAGTCATGCTTATTTTACAACTTGCTACTTTTACAATAAAAAGAAATGTTAAATCTGCAAAGCCCAGAATCTTGAGGCATGGAATTAAGATTCTGAAGATGCACCAGCAATACAAAAGAAACAAGAACTCCTCTCCTTGAAGACCATTCAAAAAGGTTTGGTCAGAAGTGGAAAAGGAAAAGAACTTGGGAAGTCTTGAAAATTTACAGGACAGTGTCACAAAAGCCATACGGGTGGGAGAGTAATAGCGTCTTATGCTTATAAACAGCACAATGATGAGGAAAACATAATATTGATTTGTGAGTTTCAATAAAAGAACACATGTGGAAGCAGGGTAAAATTCCAAGCTAACTGTATCATTTAAGTATTTTCATATTTTATAATCTGTCTAGTTGCCAAAGCTCATAAAATGTCCAACAGACATGGCATACTTTTTTTGCAATAACATAGCTATCTTTTAAAAAACATATTCTATTGATTATGCTCTAACAGTTTCCCCAATTTTCCCCCTTTGCCCTTCTCCACCTGGTACTCCCATTCCCTCCAGCATTCCCCTCCCTTAGTTCATGTTCATGTGTCATGCATGTAAGTTCTTTGGTTTCTCTATGTTCTTAATGTCCCCCTTGTGTATTTTGCACCTACCAATTTGTACTTAATCCCTGCACCTTTTCCCCCATTCTGCTCCTTCCCTATCCCAGGTAATAATAACCCTCCAAATGATCACCATAGCTAAGATTCTATTCCTGTTCTAGATGTTTGCTTAGTTTGTTTTTTAGATTTAGTTATTTAGTCATGAAATTTTGCTATTTTAATGTTCATAGTTTTGATCTTCTTCTTTTTTATATATATCCCTTTAATGTTTCATGTAATAAGGGCTTGATAATGATGAACTCCTTTAGTTTTACCTCATCTGGGAAGCACTTTATCTGCCCTTAATTCTAAATGATAGCTTTATTGGGTAGAGTAATGAAGATTGTAGATTCTTGTTTTTCATCACCTTGAATACTACCTTAAAAGCATCAAGGGAAAA